>JAWNLJ010000357.1:5985625-7327500 GCA_035042365.1 Drosophila dives | reverse complement strand
GCACAAAATTTATATTCATTTTATTCAAAGACTGTTTTTCAGTTTGGATTTATTTTTTTTAGCTGTAATTTCCACATTTATTTGTTAAGTTAGATATTTAATTGAATACCTTAAAATAAGCAAATATGCAAATTATTTCAATGGAAACCTCAAAACTGGTAAAAATTTGCACTTGTGCAAATTGCAAATAATTGGCAAGTGAGGCACAGTTGAGGCACTGTTGAGCCACTTGCAACATTCTGCTGCCTTGGACTTATTTGCTGGCTCATTGCATTCGCATTTGGCTTAAGTGAAACTTGAGCGCTTTAAATTTCACACCCACCGCCCCCCACCCCCCTTAAAGGGGTGCCTTTTTGGCTGTGGGTGGGAAATTCAATTCTCTGTTTTTTTTTGCTTTTGTTTCGTCTGCTTTCTTTGTCTTTTCCCCTCGACTAAACCAAACTATGCATTAGTTGTAATAACAATGCCTGCCAAAAAACCCAAAAATAAGCAAAAAAAGCAAATCCTTTTCACAGCACACAGTGCTGTGCAAAAGTATCTATACTACACATGAATATGCTAAAAATAAAACCGAAAAATAAACAAACAAAAAAAACTAAAATAAATTTTTGCCATTTTCTTTGCAGCTGGCATCAAGTATACGGATAACCAGCGTGTGATTATCCTTGTCAAGGATGTGAACGATGAGCCGCCCTACTTCATCAATCGCCCCCTGCCCATGCAGGCGGTGGTGCAACTGAATGCGCCGCCCAACACGCCAGTCTTTACGTTGCAAGCACGCGATCCGGACACCGATCATAATATACACTATTTTATTGTGCGGGATCGGACGGGCGGTCGGTTTGAGGTGGACGAGAGATCGGGTGTGGTGCGCACGCGGGGCACAGATCTCTTTCAGCTGGACATGGAGTATGTGCTGTATGTGAAGGCCGAGGATCAGAATGGCAAGGTCGATGATCGTCGATTCCAGAGCACGCCCGAGGAGCGACTCTCGATTGTGGGCGGCAAACGGGCGCCACAATTCTATATGCCCGGCTACGAGGCCGAAATACCCGAGAACCAGAAAAAGGACTCCGAGTAAGTTGAACAAATCGCAAATCACAATGCAAAGTTATGCGAATCACAGCGAGAGCAAACAGCAAATAGCCAACAGAATTCAGTCCACAACTTTTGGCTCATTGAAATGCCAAAAAATAGGAAACTGTCGAAAGAGCAGTCGACCAAGTGACGGAATACAAATTAGGTTCTCCTCAAGCCGCAATTGCTCCTCCTACACCTCATCCTTTCTAATATATGCGTGCATTTGTTTGCATATCCTTGTTTTGCATATCCTTGAATATCCTTGCCCAGTGGCAGTTAGTATCCAGAATTGTGCTCTTCGCACTTTTTATACAGTTTTTTATTGCCTGTCTATTTCTATAAGTAACTTTTTTATTTGTCAGCAGCGATAAGATTTATAAAAAATCTTGGTTTTTTAAACATGGTTTGATTTTGTTGTATAAATTTTGTATTCCATTTTCTATTGGGTTAATTCTAATTTTAAATTTGAAAAAGCGATTCTGAAGAGATTTCTATGTTACAATTTCAATTTCTGTTAATAAGTCTCCTATTTCCATTGCCTTAACTTGGTTAAAAGTTCTCCGATTTATAAAAATTAATGCATTTTATTCATAGTTTGATTAGAAATTAAAAGCTGCATTAAAAATTTAGAATTATTAAGATTGCATTCTTAAAAACTGTTGACAAGCACAGAGGGAAACTTTTCACAAGCTTTTCTTTGTCAAAACTTATTGGATTTTCAAAATCCAGTGCCTTTTTGATCATAGTTTGACGCCCACAATAATACTATATACAAAGCGATTCTGAAACAGTTCCCATATTAAAATTGTATTACCCAAAAACAGCCTGCAACTTTGGCCAATACTTCTATGATTTTCCAAAAGCTCAGCAATTTGGTTAAAGTTAAATATTTAGTTAAGCTCCACATTTCAAGTTACGAATGTGTTTCTCGCTAAAAAAAAAACTTTTCATTATACTTACATTTTAGAAACGTGTTTAATTTTCTTTAGATTTAAAAAAAAAAACCAGATCTTTTAATCTTGATTTGTCTTATAAAATATTAATTTTATAAGCCTAAAAACTAAAAAGCAAACTGGCAACAATTCCGTACCACAGAAAAGTACAGGAAATGGTTCAAATATACCCCACAAAAATATATATTTTAATCGGTTAACATTTTCCACAACAAAAACATTTGTTAGCACTATTTGAACATCTTTAAATTAAAATTGCATTCACAATTGAAAACAGACTTTTTGCTCGAAAATCAATTTAAAAAAAAAAAACACTTTTGATAAACATAAATTGTTTAAAAGTGTTTAAAACCACCAACTTTTTATTAGATATAGCTTAAGATCTATATTAAAACTTTATTTAAAGTTAAAAAGGCTATTTTATAATTTAAAAAAATACCTTTCTTTAAACTGTTTCGATGACTCAATCTGCGATGACTGCATCTTAATTTTTTCATTTGTACTCTCAAACAATACTTTAACCGTTTCAAAATATTTATAACCAAACTTTTAGATTAAACTTTGAACTTTCGTTTAATGCCAAATTTAAAGCTAAAAGCGAAAGTCTAAGTCGATTTTCAATGTAAACACGATAAGCTCAGTTGACATTTGTCATTTATCTAGTTCGCAACAAATATCAAACATTTATTTTATCCATTTTACAATCCACATACATGTGTGTGTGTGTGTGTGTGTGTTATTGTTAGCCAAAATCCCATTTGATAACTGTCAGATGGGAAGACACGACACATGTCTCAATGGTTGCCTCGTGCCCCGCTTTAATTGATTTGTCTGCTTATCGTTTGCAGCATTATTTCGGTGAAGGCCAAATCGTTTGCGGACCGAGAGATACGTTATACGTTGAAGGCGCAGGGGCAGGGTGCGGGCACCTTTAATATTGGACCCTCGTCGGGCATTGTCAAGCTGGCCAAGGAGCTGGACTTTGAGGACCTGCGTCAGCCGCATGTCTACACGCTGATTGTGACAGCCACCGAGGATTCGGGCGGCTTCTCCACATCGGTTGAGGTGAGTACAACATTTATCGATAAACTCTGATAACCAATTACAACAACAACAACAATCGACAGCTGACAATACGCGTCACAGATGTCAATGACAATGCGCCCAAATTTGAGCTGCCCGATTATCAGGCGCACAACGTGGATGAGGATATTCCGCTGGGCACCAGCATATTGCGGGTGAAGGCAATGGATTCGGATTCGGGTGCAAATGCCGAAATTGAGTATCTTGTCTCCGATGATCATTTTGCTGTCGACTCGAATGGCATCATTGTGAACAACAAGCAACTCGATGCGGACAACAATAATGCCTACTATGAATTCATTGTCACCGCCAAGGACAAGGGAGAACCACCCAAGTCGGGCACGGCAACGGTGCGCGTCTACACCAAGAACAAGAACGATGAGGAGCCAAAGTTCTCGCAGCAGGTTTACACACCGAATGTGGATGAGAATGCCGGTCCGAATACATTGGTCACCACTGTCGTTGCCTCCGACAAGGATGGCGACAATGTGCGCTTTGGCTTCGTTGGCGGCGGCACCTCCTCCGGCCAATTTGTCATCGAGGACATCACTGGCGTCATCCGGCTGCACAACAAGGCCATCTCCCTCGATCGGGACAAGTATGAGCTGAATGTCACTGCTATGGATGATGGCTCCTGCTGTGTGAATGGTGATCAAACAATTCACACCTCGACCGCTGTTGTCGTCGTCTTCATCACCGATGTCAACGATAATAAACCCGTCTTCAAGGATTGCGGCACTTATTATCCTAAAGTTGAGGAGGGCGCACCCAATGGCAGTCCTGTCATCAAAGTTGTGGCCACCGATGAGGATAAGGGCGTCAATGGACAGGTGAGTGGCGTTAACTAACTAATCAAATTCATTTTGACTAGTTATCGATAGTCGATAATCGATTGGTGACTTTGATAGGAAATAATCAAAGATAAGGTTAGGCCTACCGCTTATTTTTTTTGTTGTCAAACCAAAGGTAAAAAATTTTTTAATATGAAGTGAAATCGAGTAGTTTGCAATTCTTCGGTTTCGATAGGGAAACTGTTCTCTTTTGACAAGTTTTTGACTGTATCGATAATCGATAGACGATATAAATGGAATTTCAAATATAGAAAGATCAAGAACTTGTTACTATCAGAGTGTCAAACAGAAAACATATTTTAGTTCTAATTTTGATACCAATACGTAAAGAGCAAAGGATCCTTTTGCGAAGTTATCGACTGTATCGATAATTGATATATGATATATATATATATATATATTTATAGATATATAGACAAACTAAAGATATGTTTCTATCAGGATTTTAAATTGAATAGTATGTAAGTTCTCGATATTATCGAAAGTTTTAATGAACGATATCAAAAAAATATTAAATAGAGAAAGATAACATTTGACAGTTTTAGTTTCAGTTAGAAAAGAGTGAAGATTCCACTAAGGATTATAATTTGAATACGCCTTCGGTTTATTATATACACTATTATTATTGGTTTCTAAAACAAGTTCTTAAAAAATTTGAAACTAAAATTGCTGTTCCAAATTTGACAACTTATCTTTATGGTTATTCACTGTTTTGCAGCACTAGAGAAGGTGTTGAAAAACGTAGTTTTAATTAACAGCACTGTTATTAAATATCAAACACTGATTTCGTAATTCTCTTAAATGAGTTATGCATAGTACATTTTTAATCCATTTAGCCTGAATACCCCTTATAATTGCCGTTTCTAATTGCTCAAAAAAAATACAAAGCTCAAAGGCTGTAATTATGTGTGTGGCACAACTAATTAAGGGGGTGGGGGTCTTGGCTTGGTTGAATTTTTGGGGCACGACACGTTTATGTCAAATTGTATTAGAGTGTTTTGATTGAGTTGAGCGAGATTTCGTGACAAGATATTGCGACAGAGTTGCCACGCTCAAGTTCAATGCACTTGCAACGTGCAACGTGCAACGCTTTGCGTGGCAACGTGTCAAAATCGTGTCAAGCTAACAAAAAAATAAATAAATATACATTTTGCATGTTTTCCTTTTCTTTGCAAAATCAGGTTAAATACTCGATTGTGCAGCAACCAAATCAAAAGGGCACCAAATTTACCGTTGACGAGGAAACCGGCGAAGTGTCCACGAACAAAGTCTTCGATCGCGAGGGAGACGATGGCAAATTTGTGTCCGTAACGGTAAAGGCAACGGATCAGGGTGATCCCAGTTTGGAGGGTGTCTGCTCCTTCACCGTGGAGATCACCGATGTCAACGATAATCCGCCACTATTCGATCGACAGGTGAGTGTTGTCAAATGGAAATTTTCTCTTTTGAATTATTATTTATAATTAAAATTTGGAATTTCTTAGAAATATGTGGAAAATGTGAAACAGGATGCAAGCATTGGCACAAATATACTGCGCGTCTCTGCCTCCGATGAGGATGCGGATAATAACGGTGCCATTGTATATAGCCTCAGTGCCCCCTTCAATCCCAATGATCTGGAATACTTTGATATACAAGCCGAATCCGGCTGGATTGTGCTGAAGAAGCCGCTTGACGTAAGTGTTTTGTTAACCAAATTAACGCATCCAAAAAAAAATACTCTCAATTTTTTTTTAGTTATTGTTTTTCGTTATGTTTGCGAACCCAACTAACCAACTTTTATTATTTTCAAAGTCAAACAAAAAAGTGAGAAAAAAAAACAAAAGAAAATAGTTTAAACATTTATAATTTGAATTACTAACAAATTTAAAAAAAAAAATACAGAAAGCTGAGTCAGAAAGTTTTCGAACGTGCAGCAGACAAAAAATTGAGTATTTAGTTTCTACTAATTATGATTTCAACTGCACCTTTCTTTTGTTTAAAGAAGCCTTAAACCCAAAAAAAAAAAAAAAATATAATAATATATCAACTTTTTAGGCAGCTATCAATTGTGTTGATTTTTTAATATTGATAGTTCAAAAACCAAAACGAATTCGATGTGAAAAGCAGTGCAAGTTTTTTTGTCGCAATCGAAGAGAAAATGAAAAAAATGAAAAAAAAAAAACTACATCTATATACATATATATATAAATAAGCAAACAAATGCCAAATATATATTTTATGCATTTTGTAATCCAATTTTTTCAGTTAGTTTTCTTTTTTAATTTCACAGCTCCTTTTTCATTTTTTGTTTAGTTTATAGTGCGTAATTGGCCCAATAAAAAAAAAAGAAAAGAAAAAAAAAGAGAAAACAAATGGAGTAAAACTCCAAAATGCCAAGCGAATTGATTTTTAACATTTTTTGAAACAAATCAACTAACATACACTCAAAAAAAACAAAATAACAAATAAGGTATTCCATTTGGGTGCAATATTCAGGCTGGGTTGCGGTTCTAAAAAAAAGCTTTTAACTGCCAGTTGCTGCTTTAAATATTTTTTGGTGTTAGGCTTTTAGGCTTAAGTAAACTGTAAAAAACAAAAACTAAATACAGGCCCCTATATATACATATATCATATATAACTATAACGATCACGCCTATTTTTGAGCATCGTTGTACACACATTTTTGATGGCTAAACAAAACAAAACAATATGAATGAAAATAATAATCAAATTTACTTTTTTTCAAATGTATTTTCTGATTATTTTGTTTGCCAATATTTTTACACCTTTTTTTTGCCATCCCATCCCAAAAATAAAATCCCAAAAACCAACCCAAAATAAATTCGAAAAAAATATTACAAACATTTTTTGTCGAGACTATGCGAATTTTTGAAGGTCTCCTGCTGACAGCTACAAAAACCAAATATAAATAATATTTATATAAATAATTTTTTGATATTTTTTGTCATAAATCGAGCGCCTTTTTCGCATGCTGTTGGAAAATGCAGCTCAATATTCAAACATCTTTTTTTTGTGTATAATATTTAATATATATTGAGAAATAATCGTATATATTTTAAATGTAGGCGAAGTTAATTAAATATATTATTTAACTGCACCTTTAACAATATTTAATTTAACTAATTTCGATTCTGTGCGCAGTCAGCTGATTGAGGCGTGAAATAATTTTAGTTTTCTGTTTCTTTTTTTATTTTTTAATTATATATTTACATATGAAATGGTGTTATCGATATATCTCAACAATTTAGGGTTGCTATCCTGTAAGTAATCGACAAATTACCCCCTATATCATATATATATAAATATATATATATGTGTGTGTGTATCTAATGAACTGTGTGCTAACCCAGCAACAATAAAATCAAATTTTACACAAAAAAGAAATTGCAAATTTTGTAAGCTAACCTCAAAAAAAAAAATTGAAAACGTGAAATTAACATTTCCGTTTTTGTTCATGTTGTACATAATCAATACGAAATAATCTAGTGTTGTTAGTCAACACACAACTTCAGCAAACTTTCTAACACACTTCATCGTATTGTTGTCAGGATCAATCAAGAAATAGTCTCGTCAAAATATATAGAAAACTGATAAATGAAAATCCTTCCCATAATCTAAATGTTTATCATATCTAAATAAATCCAGCGTATATTAAATCCTTTGCTTATCCCACAACAAGTCCAAAGAAAAGCTTTCATTTTTTATCCAAATATTAGTGCCTAATTTCGTTTTGATTTATGTTTTATCTATTTGTATTTATATTAAAAACTACTCAAACTCAAATTAAATTTCAAACATAACGTAAACGACAACGATGCCATTGAAAATACGTAATCGTAACGTAACACCCAATACACAAACCAAAAACCAACTAACATAACATGCGTGATGCCTTATCATTGTGGCTAACATTTGGCTAACATATAACCAAAAAAAATCAACTGTTATTCAATGAAAAAACTCGAATGAATCCATCAATCAATCAATCAATCAACAGCGCGATCGTTATCGTCTGCGCGTTCGCGCCTCGGATCGTGGCGATCCGCCCTCATATGCCGATGTCGATGTTGAGTTAGATGTCGTCGATCGCAATAATAAGCCGCCCATTTGGGATAAGAGCATTTATGGGCCGATTCATATACGCGAGAATGTCACTGTGGGTACGGTTGTCACATCGGTTAAGGCAAGGTTTGTATAGCCAATACACTACACTACACACATAACACACTAAACACAACTCTGTACTACAAAACAAACACTATTAATACTATTTTTACTAAAGATAATTCATAAGTCGAAATCGTAACAGCTGTTAGAATTTTGCATATGTTAACAGCATTTTAGCTAACATAGACGTAAGCTTTCGTTTGTGAGTCAAACTTTAACAGCTACAAGTCACATGAACTGTGTCCTTGCTAACGAGGCAGCCGAAAGTGTACTCACTAAACGAACTGTACGTGTGCTCGCTTAACGAAGTTAACTCACCTAACGAAACTAGCTTTAAGCCTCAGTACAAGTACTTTTTAACATACTCTGTTTTTGCTGTCTTTCGTCTCTCTCTCTCGCTCTCTCTGTTAATTTAACATAAAGTTTTGCGATATAAAGTAATTTTTTTGTGGCATATCGTAAAAGCTCAACGCGGATTTTTGTGCAATCAACAACAAACCCATTTGAAAACTTATTCGAAAATATGCCAAAAACAAAAAATAAAAAAAGAAAATCAACTAACGGTTGTTGGTGTTTGTTTTGAGCGACCTTTTTGTGTATGTGCCAGTCTCATGTAAATGACGGCTAACGGGTAATTTTTGCATTTTGCTGCAACTCCTTCTCTTTCACCCCAAAACCTAACAACAACATCAACAAATATAAAAATACAACAAAAACACTTTTCCCATTGGAATTGCTTGCCCAACAACAAAAATACCAGATCTGAACTCCCCGTCTCTCTCTCTCTCTCTCACACATGGTAAAATACTAGTTACTTGAATAATAACTGTGAAGTTTGTTTTGGTCTTTCACATAAAATTTGGTTTTGGTTCTAATTGGGAAAACAAACGTAAAGAAACTAATTAAAAATGCATTTTATTCGCAAGGTTGCAGTTTAGTTTAAGCACTAGGAAAACGAAAACAAAAGGTAAATAAAAGTGTTCAAAAATGTTAAAAAGCAATAGTCGAAAAAAAAAAAAAAAACAAATAAAAAAATATACTAAAAACAAATTCAAAAAGTATGCTACGAAAATTGCACAAAGCCCTTCTTTTTTTTAGTTTCATTTGTTATGCATTTAGTTTTCTATACCACAAAAAAATTAATAATAATTATACATATAAATATATTTGTATTTATGCTCTCCAAACAGAATTATTATTATTATATATATTATGTATGCGATTTTCAGTTATTGTCCAAGTACAGCAACAAAATATATAAATATATATCTGCCATATATATTTTATTTTCTTGACATTTTGAAGGCTAGGGTCGAGACTTGATTTACAAATAATTTGCACTGCGAGAAAATAATATACTTTTGAAAAAGGCATTAAAAAAGTATAAAAACAAATGGAAACGATTAAAGTTTCCACAAATTTTTTGAATTTTAAGTTTTAGTGTTGTGTACTTTCCCCCCTAAAAGGTGTTGGTTATGACTTTTACAATTTTGATTTTTTTCAAAAAAAATAATTTATTTTATTTTGTTAATAAAAAAAAAGAATTTTTTCCAAACTATATATAAATTTTTTGTATTTTGCCTTTTTTCTCGAAAAAAAAAACACTGTCCAACGCTCGCTTGATTTTGAAACGTGCTTGAATTTTTGAAAAACGAAAAACGAAAAAATGTATAAATTGAATTGAAAATGTATTTGAAATACAGCGCGAGACATACAAATTAGAGGCGATGGCCCAAGACAAGGGTTATCCGCCATTATCGCGCACGGTCGAAGTACAGATCGATGTGGTCGATCGGGCCAACAATCCCCCGGTTTGGGACCATACCGTTTATGGGCCGATCTATGTCAAGGAAAATATGCCCGTTGGCGGCAAAGTCGTCTCGATCAAAGCCAGGTCTGTTCGTTTTAAAAAAAACCAAAAAACAAAACAAAAAAAAATACCACAAACAAAAAAATAACTTTAAAAAATACATTAAAAAAATAAAAGCCATAACATTTTGCTTAGTTATCTGCTGCTACATTTTATATATTTTTATATACATAAATAAATATATATATTTTCCAAGGTGTTTCAGTTTCAATTAATTGCCATCATTTTCATTATCATTTCTCGGTGTCGTTTTTTATAATATTCTTCAACTTTTTTTTTTGTATGTTTTTCTGAATGTTGTTCTGTAGTTGTTTAGATTCTTAGAGCCACAGCTTTCCTCCTTTTGAGCCTGAAAGTGCATTTATTAAATGTATAAATTATTATTAAATTTTTTATTTATGCACTCTCAGGCTCTGTTATAGCTCCTCTGCTTCCCATCATTGCACATCCACAAACTATATACTATATACATTATATATATATAATTGCTGCACCAGTAACAACACATTCCATAAATCTCTTAGAAACCTGCACAAATCACACACAAAATGCACAAAAAATATATATTTTTTTATTTTTTTTAGAAATTGAATAATTGTATATAAAGCACATTTATTCGTATTAAATTGTGAAGGGGTAGTTAAGCTGAAATCACATTTCTTCGTTGCATTGGGGACCCTATAATTTAAATTATTTTTAAATCGATTTTATTTGAATTTTGTGTATTATGATTATAAAATGAACCCCTTTGAAAATAGGTATTATAAACTGGAGGAAGCAAATTTAATTTAATAAATGTACAATAATAATAATAATTATAAAAATATTTTATTTCAATATCAAACGACGAGCTATTTTCGTCTGTTTGTCATTCTCAAAGATTATTAATTGGGGGTCCTGTGCACCCTCTCAGAGATTAAAAGAACCCCAAAATTTTTAGTTTCGAATAAAGTTTTGATACAATTATACAACCTACTTAATTTTATTCAAATTCATTCAAATCTTGCGCCAGCATCAATTTAAGTTAATATTGTAAAGAAATAGCCTTCCAATTGATATATAATTTGCCTAGACATATTTTGGAGCAACTATAAAAATTAATTAAGGCTGGAAAAATAAGAATATGTTTTGTTAAGCAAAATTATTTTTAGATTCAAAAAAATTACCTTCAGCAAATTCTTTATGTATTTCGAGGCTTCTTTGAGGATTGCTCCTAGTCCAACTTTTTCAACTAGCACAATAAAGGAGTTGTCCTTAAAAATATATATATATATTTATATTTCTAGCCAGCAAAGCTAATCTAGTTGATATAGTTATGTCCAGCCAACTTTCTGTACTGAAATAAATCCGAGTTGATTCAGTCCTTATTTTTGCCAAATGACAGGGCCAAATCGGCTCACTTTCTTATATACAAAAATTCAACATTTTCCAAGTCATTCTTATGCCTTTGAAATTATTTCAAAAATGTCATTAAAATCTGACTTCTATTTCTCAGATAGGCTTAACTCTTAAGCATGCCCAAGATGGCCATTCTTTCTTGTTTAAGGCTAAAACCCAATTTGATTTGGGCCGGGCTTAATTGACCTTCACTTGCAGTGGCCACAGCTGCAATTTAAATTACCTGCCAAAAGTTGACTTACTGCAGCAAAGATCACAGAAATTGTCAAGTTGAGAAATGCAAAAAACCAAAAACCAAAAAAAAAAGTAGAAAGCAAAATGCAAAGTTTGTTTTAAATAAAGTTTTGCATTTTTATAATTGCAATTAAAAACTTGAAGTGGCGAACTTGAATGACTTTTATCTCGCTCTCGACCACTCGCCCACTCTCTATCTGTCTCGCTCTGTCCTTAAATCTTTATAGAGTTTTATCTTTGTGGCAAGCCACACCTCATGCCACTGACGTTTTAATTATGCGTCCGCTTGTGGCCAGTAAACACTGTTTGTTTGTTTATTTGTTTCACTGTTTGTTTGTTTGGTGGTTTTTTATTTTTTTTTTTTTTTTGCAATTTTGTCATCCTGCTTTTTATATAATTTTTAATTGTTGGCACTGAAAGCAATGCACTTAAAATGGGTCTGCTTTGCAAATATTGCACATACGCACCGTGCACCGTGCACCAAGCACCAATGCAACGTGCAACCAACAGCAATAAAGCACCACCTAGCGTTAGTTTAGTGCGACCAAAAGTAAAAACAAAAAAAACGTAAATATTTCATTTATATGCCAAGTATTTAGGAAATTGCCAACTATTAAACGTGCCTGGGTTTTACTTTTTCCATTACGCTCGTGTCAATTATTTTCAGCTCAAAAAAAAAAATAAAAAAAAAGTAAAACAATTTATTTTCTTTTTGTTTGTTTTTTTTTTTTATTTTTTATATGTTGTTTTTTGTGTTTGTTTTGCTTTTCCTTTTGCAATTATCTTGTCCCAGCACAAAATTGTAAACTTTTCTATACATATACATATATATATATATATATATGTACTAGACATGTGTATATATTACTATAAATATATATATATATATATGTGTGTGTGTGTGTGTGAGTATGTTTGTTTTAGCCAAGATGCTATTAAGCGCGTAGCGACAAAGTGTGTGCAAAGCAGCGAGAAAACTGCTAAACGTCTTCAAACGAGGTGCGGGGGGAAAAAGCTGGTAGCAATTTTCAAGTGCGCGTATCTCATAATAAATGTGTTTGGCTATTGTTTGTTGTCATGTTTGTTGTTGTCATGTTTGTTGTTGTTGTTGTTGCTGTTGTTGTAGTGCGCTTAATGCGCCAGTTGTCAAGTGCTTGCCTCAAGTGTGGCATGCATTTAAGAACACAGAACAACAACAACAATAACAACAACAAACAACAGCTATAACAATGAGCTGGGTTAAAGTTTAATGAGGGTCGCGTTCAGAAGTGGAATTTGACAATAAATGTTATCAGCAGTGCTTGAAAGCAGCCTCTCAAATAGCAAAATTTAAATTTCAACAGTTAGCAGCAAAAATATTTATCAAATAAATATATTAATAGTTAATTTATACAAGAAACATATAAAACAAATTTATAAAAGATTTTTTTTTGACAGCCTGTTTTTAGTCAACTAAATATTTTACTTTCTATACTATACTTTTATGATTTTGAGCATTTAGTAATAACAAAACTTTAGCATTTAGGCGCCAACTGCAAACCAAGAAATTTTTATATATTTAAATAAAAAACCAAAGTGCTCGGAATAACAAAAAGCATTCCTGCAAAATCCACACAAAAAATTCTCACATCAAGTTCTACACAAGAAAATAGTTATTCTTTTTTTTGATTTTGCAATACAACCAACGACAAATCAATTAAAAAATAAATATATATATATAATACACCCCAACAACAAGAACACGAACAACAAACACACAACAATTCAAATCATTTACCAGCAAAAAAAAACCTTAAAATAAATTTCCCACAACCCACATTTTTGCAACATAATTTTTTGTTTGCCTTTCACCCAACAAATATCCTTTTAGTCCTGCAGCAGCAACAACAAAAAAAAAATACATTTTTTTACGCGCAGCTTGACAGATTTTCTACAACTTGTTTTTTTTTTTTATTTTTGCAACAAAGTTTGTTGTTGTTCTTCTTCTTCGTCTTCCGCATCATCTTTCTGTCAGCTGCAAGTGTTGTCCAAGTGCAAATAAAATTTATTTTGTTTGTTTGCTGCCTTCTTGTGCCTAATTTGTTTTTCATTATCCTCGCCTCGCCTACAAACAAACAGTCATCATCTGCTGGCCCCTCTACCACACCCCCCCTCCACCAACCATTACACAAGTACCCCCCTTGAAACCCACTCCAACAACTTTTTGACACTCGAATGGCAATTAAATGTTTTGAAGCCATTTTTTGCGCCTTGCTTTTTTTTCTTTCTTTCTGAGTTTTTTTTTCTTCGTTTTTGTTGAAGCCGAGTTTTTCTTAGCTTTTTGCCGCTTTATTTTCCTTTTGCACGAAAGACGCTCAAAGAATTTTCCAATTTGAAGCGCAGCATTTTCTTTCTTTTTTTTTTTGTTCTTGCAATCGAATTTCTTGCGAATATGTTTTTTGTTGTGTGTGCCATAAATCAAATTTTTTTTGTATTTTGATATGTCGCATGTGTGTGTGAGTGTGCGTGTCTGTGTGTGTGTGTGTGTAATTGAGACGAGTGTGAGTGAGATATTTTATAAACTTCATCTAGCTTCTAAATATATTTAATTATTTTTTGAGCAAGCAATTTATAGAAAGAAAAAGTTCTTAAATTGCTTGTCAAAAGTTTTTTGAAAATACTTTAATTGTTTTTTGCAATATAAAAAAGTATTTAAAGTTCATTTTGTAGATTGATAATAATATCATAATTTCCAAAAAAAACCTAAAACTTCATGTAGCCAAAACTCTTTTAACACTAATTAACGACTGTCTCCATCTATATATCTATCTCTTTCTCTCTCTCTCTAACTGTCTGTTTGTCTATAAATGAGACAACAATCATTGCCAATTTACTTATATATAATTTTTTTGATTTCTAAAACTTACTTCGCCTGCCAACGTCTGCAGTTCGGGAATTGAGGGCAATCCGACGGTTTTCTATAGATTAATGCCAGGATCGACGGCTCAGACGAACAAATTTCACACGTTCTACTTGCAACAAAGACCGGACAATGGCGACACCTGGGCGGACATAAAGGTCAATCATCCGCTGGACTACGAGAGCATCAAGGAATACAATCTGACCATACGTGTCGAGGTAAGTCAGACATTTAAAACTTGTTCAATTTGATTGCTTTGACAATTTCAACGAGTCAACTTTAATTGAATTTATGAAGTGTTGACAGTTGGTAACTTTTTTTTAAGTTGAGAATAATATAATAATCCTACTTGTTATAAATTATAAAAATGATTAAACCAGTTTTTCTGCTCCTGATTCTCATTTAATTTAATATATTTTTGTTGATTTAAGTCTTCAAAATATATCAGACTTTATTAATTATAAAATATATTTCGAAGTTGTAGGAAGAAATACTTTTAAAAGCTACACATTTATTGTGTTTACGTTTGCAATAATATATTAATTGTACTTATAATAAATTATTAAAATTATTTAACCAATTTTCTGTTTTTAATTCTTAATTAAAATTATTGTATTTTGGTTGAATAAAATCATCAAAATATCACAGAATTTTTTATTTAAAATATATTTTAAATTGGGCTGGAGAAAAATCCTTTTAGAGTCAGATCATTCAGATTAGAGTTATAGATCTTCAAGGCATAAATATATTTTCCTTTTATTGTTCGTCATTATTAACCAGTTAATTTTGATCGACTTCTCTTAGCCAAATTTTGAAACATTAAATTTTCGATTAATATTTCAATGGCTATTGCATCATTCAATGCTTAATTAACTACAGCAATAATAAAAAAATGTTATAATTCAAATTTCAAATTATATTTAAAGTACTTACAAGACTTGTGTGCTTCAAGTTGCAAATCTTTGTCTCTGCTTTCAACATGCCACATAAAAAGTAATATTCTCATTATAAGCTTACATAAATTTTTAATTAATAGTTTTGTGGCTATGCTATCATTCAATGATTATTTAACAACAGTGTTCATTGCTAGTATTAAATAAAATAATTCAAATTTTAAATTATATTTAAACTACTTCCAAGACTTCTGTGCAAATCTTTGACTCTCCTTTCAACATGCCACATGAAAAGTAATATTCTCATTATACGCTTAAGCAAACCGCGGAAAAAAAATAGCAAAAAGTACCCAAAACCTAAAAACCAAAAAAGTTGTTTCAAGTTTTCAAGTTTGCTGTGGGCTCAATTAAGCGCACAGCTTGAGCGGTTGCATGTATTTGACTTTTGTATTTGGGAAATGACTTCCAAATACGTTTTGTAATTATTTTATTTGAAAAGTTTTAATTACTTGCGCGAGTTTAGCGGCATAACCACCACAGACCCTTAACCCCCCCCTCCGCAACCCGTTGGCAAATAACGTGACGCCAAATGCAAATGCAGTGCGCGGCAATTAGTTGTGGAATGTGGCAACTGAACAACTGATTGACGACCCTTTGTCAGTCTGTCAGTCTGTCAGTTAGTCTCTCAGTCAGCAAAGTCAAAGTCAGTCGACACTGTGATTCTCAATTGAAATTCAATCAGTGGCAAGTTTTAGCTAACTGACTGACTGCAACACCAACAGTTGCCCCATTTACCCCACGCTAATGCAGCTCATTAGTGTTGCCATTCAGCTGTGCTATAAAATTATTGACAACTTGTTTCAGCTGCTCAATAAATTAAACATGACCAGCTGCAACAGCAACTGTAGCAGCCGCAACAGCAGCGGCCAACAAATGCCACAAATGATGTGAACGCTGCCCCAAAGGACATGCATTAGTTTTATCCCACTGCCATTAACGCAATTTCAGCTCCCATTTAAATGCAGTTAATTAAATATCCCCCGGCATGCATAGCAAATAAAGCTAATGGACAGCTCTGCCCAGATTATTATTATTATTACTACTATCCTTGTTGTTGTTGCTGCTGCTGCAACAAAGAATTTTTCATGAAATTAATTTTTTAAATTATTTGCGGTTGCTAGTTTATAAAATATATATATCTTGCACATTCATCGCATACTTCAAATGCTATTAAATTTTAATTGTAAAATTTTTAGAATTTTTTATAAATTGCTTTTGCGGTTAGCAGCAAATGTTGGTTGTGGCAGCCACATCCTAAAACAGCTCAAATGTTATTTTTATGGCATCTACTTTTTTTTAAACTATTCTGTAAAATGTTTCTATTTTTTGTATAAATTTTTTTTTAAATTTAATTGCGCATTTTTTAGAGGATTTTAATGAATGTAAAATATTAGGCAATGTGAAAAAAACGAGTGCTAGAAATGTAAGCGGGATGAAGAAAAGGCGGCATGCAGAAGAATAAATACCCTTTTAGAATTTACTCTTAGTTTAAATAAATATTTATATTTATTTATTTATACAATTTTTATTTATTTATTAAGACACATAAGTTATGAGTTGAATGTGAATAATTTAATAAGCATAAAAGTCAGTTAGAGAGGAACTTATATTTCGAATGATTGTTCATCAAACAATTATATAGTAATCCGATCAGATGGCACTGATATTAATTAATTAATTAAATTATAAATTATTGCCCGCAGCATAAAACAAAGATATTCAAGACTTTATTGAGTAACTTAAAAACTTAGCAACTATTTTTTTTTTTTGGCAACAGAAATATATTTGTCACTTTTAATTTTATTTTCAATTTCGATTTTCAACCTAAAATTTTCTTCAATTGATTCGACAATATTAGAACATCTTCTATCAAAGTTATTCGCCTCAAACTATAAATAAAAACTAAATAAAGCAAAATTGAAACTTACACAATATTTGACAATATTTAACTAAATAAATATTGCAACAAATATGAACTATCAAATAATATTTGTTGTTGCAAATAATTCGCAATTTGCTCGTTTACCAAATCCAAACTTGTTCAAAGTGTGTTGGCAAAAGTATTAATTAGCTGGCAAACTAATAAATTCATATTTACACACATAATGGCAAAAAATAAATAATTGAATTGGCTTAGATTTGCTTCATCCGCTTACACACACACACACACACACACACACGCACAACCACATCCTGTGATTGAGTTTTATGTGCTGTCAGAGTCAGTGTAAACACATATTTCACATAAGTATCTGAAAGATATATCATTTGAATTGATTAATACACAAACTTTAAGCAAATACACAAGCAATGTGTGTGTGTGTGTGTGTGTGACTGTGTGTGTGTGTTAACCAGTTGACCCCCACAGCTGTGCGGTTAAATGACAAACAGAATTCTGAATGCCTGTGGCCATTTTGGCCTCAGTAATTTAATTCATTCTTGTGCAGACTAATAAATTGCATAATAAACCATGCGATTTGCTGATTGATTGATTGTGTTTGCTTAATCAATCATGTAACAAGCAGCCAACGACTCGTTATTCATATGCTCATTTAAATCATATCCACTTAGAAAAATAAATTCACACATGCTAAATTTGAAAGTTCAATTAAAGAATAAAAATCCTTTTTTACATATGAGTTGGGTAAAATATGTTTTTTTGAAGCTATGCACAAATATTGGAAAAAAAAAACAGAAAAAATTTCTCTTAATTAAAAATATTAATAAAATAATATAAAAATTCTTTACCATAAGAACAAAAAGTTTAAATTCGAATGTTTAATTTGATCTTTACTTCACTCAATCTTTAACCTTATCCGCTTTGCCAACATCGATACAAATCGATCAACGATAACAATAGACAGCACCAATCCATAGATTTTTCTCAGATTATTTGTAAGAATTTAATTATTACCTTTTGTCAAATTACTCATTCAGAAAACTCTTAATTATAGTTGAAATTGTGTCTGTATAAAAAAAATTAATCGAACAAATAAGCAACAATATAAATTGTTTACTATTGTGTGTTGACAGCGGGTTTATTATTAAATACATTTAAATAAGTCTGCTTTTATTTGGCGACAAACAAAAGCCGGACAAAAATTGATTAATTTCCCATACAAAAAATTATGCACTTATTTAATAAATTATTTGTAGATATAAACAAAAGAAATAAATGAATAAATTAAAGCATCGATTTTAATATTTGTTTTTTTCTTTTTCTTTTTTTTTTGTTCTCTTTTTTGTGACATTATAGAATAATGGCGCACAGCAATTGGCATCGGAGGCGACCGTTTATATAATGCTCGAGGATGTTAATGACGAAATACCGTTATTCACCGAACGCGAACAGGAAACGGTGCTGGAGGGCGAACCGATTGGCACCAAAGTGACACAAGTGAATGCCATCGACAAGGATGGCACATTCCCAAATAATCAGGTGAGCACAACCCCGTAACCGTAAGCGAAACGTGAATAAATTGACAACCCAAGGGGTTGTGAGAGGGGGAGTGTTGCAAGGCGGGGACGGCGTGGGGTTTAATAGGATGCCGGATTGGATGAAATGATGGCACGGGTTGGGGATGCTCATCGGAAATGCCAGGCGATTGTTGGCAAATGAATGACTCTATACGAGTGTGTGTGTGTGTGTGTGCCTGTGCCTGGTTGTGTGTGTGAAGTGAAGATGACAAAAAAGTGTCACAAGTTGGCAAGGCTTTTTTTCGGGGTGGGTGGGTTGGGTGTTGGGAGTGGTTTGGGCAACAGTTTAAAGCGTCATTAGGTTAATGGGGCGTCGAAGCGACGTTTAAATTTCAGTGAGAGATTTGAGTGCAACTTAAGCGTTTCCAAACCATCTCATGCAACATTATTTCCTCATTTACTCACTTATGCAACATTTAGTGCTGAAATTTTGGGCATAACTTCAAGTTGCCACTTCATTTCAACGGATTGAAAATTGGCTTCATTACTTCTGACTTGATAATCGGAGCATTTTTAGTGCGAAACAGGAAACAGGCGAATTTTAGATTTGCTGAGAAAAAATATCATAAATTCTTATAGAAAGGGCTAATAACTGAAGAAATCAAACTTTGTTTGAGCTATTTTTTATAGTAATTCAATGCTTAACTGTTTCGAGTGTTCTAAGAATTGTAAAAGTTTAGTTAAGGCCAATAAATTATTTAATAAAAAATTTTGTTCATAGCAGCAGTGATTATTCGTATGGCAATCTATATATTAAATAGTGCCACAATCTTTCCAAAATATATATTGATATTTGTAAAGTAAATAGACGAGTATTTACCAAATTTAATCTAAATAGATTGAAAACTTAGTTGTTGATTCATATAAAAATAAAAAGACAGAGAAACTTGACTATGTCGACTAGTCGAGTGCTGCTTATCAAAAATGTATATATAATATATACAATCAAATATCTATAAATATATATGTATTCATATCAAACCTTATATGACTGACGACGTAATGCATCGCAATCTTTACGAGAAAATTTGAAAATGCTTTGCAAGTGTATAAAAAGCATGCAAAACAATTTTCAATAAAGAATTCCATTCAAAGACATTCACTAAGAAATTAATGGACATAGTTACAAGCCAGACTATATAGAATCGTAACTTATAAATATTTCAATTTGAATACCTTATCAATTTAAATATATTTTCTCTAAAAACTTACCGGTTTCTATGAGTTTTCAAGCTCACATTCTGAAAAAAATAGAAGAAAAATGTCAGTAAAATATTTTCATTCAAATAGCTTCACAAAGAGTTGAGTTGTCACAAATACCATAAAGAAAACTTAAAGAGCTATTTTTACTAGCTGATAAAAAATAAATAAAATAAGTAAAGATTTTACTTTAAATATTAAACTGTGATTTAATGTTTGGTATTCTAATATTCTGGTTTTTGAATAGCTGCCTCAGAACAATCTTTACGAGAT
The DNA here is from genome assembly GCA_035042365.1 of Drosophila dives. Lineage (NCBI taxonomy): Eukaryota > Metazoa > Arthropoda > Insecta > Diptera > Drosophilidae > Drosophila > Drosophila dives. The sequence goes on along the minus strand of JAWNLJ010000357.1, from coordinate 7,307,059 downwards.
TTTTGGACATATAAAGTCTGGCAAGGAATTTCAATTTTCACAGAACTTGCTACAGTTTTAGCTTGATTTATATATACTTTATGCCATGTAAAAGTACATTCCACATTCCGACCAAAAAACAATAAAGCCAAATTCTCTGCTTCAGTGAAAACTTGTTGTCAGCAGCTTTTGGCCAAGCTGTCGAGCCGAGTTTAAAGCGATTTCCTTGTGAGCCACTTTACCTTGACCGCTTTTGGGCTGCCCATTTCTCACTGTGTGTTTATATGGAAAGTGTTGCCACTTTCAGCTCCATCTTTTTTTTTTTTGCTCTCATTTTCTCCCTTTATAATTGTCTTTTTTTTTTGCTGCTGCTGCTTTCGACGCCTTTTGCTTTAGCTGGGCAGCTGGGGCTAATAAATGTCAAAGAGTTGTCACTTTTTTTCTGTGTGTTTTTTTTTAGCTTCGAGCAGCAGAAGTATTTTCACACGCCTTTTAAGTACGTTAAGCTCTCAGTGAAAGTTCCCAACGTGGTTGCAAAAAAAAAAAAAACAATAAAAAATAAAAGAAAAATACTGGAAAAAACTAAGATAGAAAAAAAACAGAACAGAAGCTGAACAGCGATGGTTCTGCGCCTGTTATGCGTCTGACAGCAGACCTTGAGGGCGCAGGACCTTCAAAGAAAATGGGCTAGGTGAAGGGGGTGTGGCGAGGGGGAGTGGGTGTAAGTATTAAAGGAATGGTTACAGCTGGGGAAGGAGAAGGTGCAGCCTCAGGCTAGGCACTAGCGATTATAATAATATGGCACTTGGGTAATGGCTAAATGGTAAAATGGGTAACTGAACTGGTAACTGGCCACTGTCTGCCCTGCTTAAACATCCCCCTCTTGACTACGCCTCTCTCTCTCTCTCTGGCTTTAGTTGGCCAACACATTTCATGTCCTGCAGCCAAGTAATTTGCATGTTCGCGCAAAATGTCCGCACTAATTAGCGTTTTCTCATTTGAGGCCGCAACTGTAAAACAGACGCGACAAGTTTGCTGCAAGACGCATTCAGATTACTATTAATAATACACTGAGACAAAATTAGCGAACCTTATTTATGGTACTTGAAAACAATTGAATATTCATTTAGATTCAGCTTGTCAAAAGGGGAAACGGAAGTGAAACTGAAACTTTACTAATTGAAATTGAGAATCTTAGCTAGAGCCAAAATTCAGAAATTACTTAAGTTGCAATTAAAGGATAATTAATATTATTATATACAGATATAAATATTAATCCCTAATTTTCATTACTTGACAATTTGGAGAATATTAAATTAGTGAATTAAAATTTTTCTTTTATTTCTGCTGAATTTGGTACTTATTTTCAGTCTTAGAATCTTCAAATGAGTTCTGAATTCCATTTACAAATTAATAAATATCTCATTTATCAATAATTGCATCTTTTGCTTGATTATAGCATTTCTTTTCTCTCCGTGTAAGCGAAAAGCGTCATCACCTTTTGCTTTAATATGCCTCAGTCAGTTTTTTTTCTGCATAAATTGTGCAGTTTTCGCTTGATATAAATTCTTGGCTGCAATTTCCGCTTTGAACTGGACATGTTTTAATTAACTTCCTGACAATTATTTGATTTGTCAACAAAAATTCTACATATATATATATATCTTCTATTTTTTCTCTGCCTGTTATGTAACTGTATGTTTGCCATTTCAGGTTTACTACTACATTGTCGACTCGCCGCGAAACGAGGGCAAAGAATTTTTTGAAATTAATCTGCAAAGCGGCGAAATCTTCACCAAAACCGTGTTCGACAGGGAGAAGAAGGGCGCCTATGCCCTCGAGGTGGAGGCCCGCGACGGAGCACCCTCTGCACGACCCAACAGCAATGGACCCAATTCAGGTAAGACCTTTAACATTAAAACCTAATTTTATTACACAAAAAAAGTAGTTATTTTGTTGATGACTCCTTTATTTAATAAATATTTAATGATAAAAAATTGAGGAATATATTTCATTGACCTGCGGCAAATTATCAGAATTTAATGATTAACAAAATTAATAACAAAATCATTCTAAACATATTTTTAGACACATTTTAAGTGAACAACTAAATCATTCTAAACGTATTTTTAGACACATATAAATAAATATATTCCTTTAGGAAGAATTAAAGCCTTTTCAACTACTGTGTTAGGTTAGGTAAAAGAAGCATTAAAATAGGCAAAATTAACTTTGATTGAAGAAAATAATCCTATTTAATCAAAATAAAAAAAATAAATTTTCTGGTAGATATTTTTTGATACATTTAAATATTCCTAGATTGAAATCACAGCTTGCAAAACTGCATCATTTAAATGTACTTTAATATGGCAGCTGCTTTAAATGGCGCTGTTGGCCATTAGCTGGCAACCAGTTAAAACGTTAAATATTTCGCTTGTCAATACCATTTGGCAATAGCTTCTGCTCTTTTTTTTTGCTGTGGCTCTTTGGCTGTTTGCATTGCAGCGAAACTTATTTGATTGCTGGCAGTCCCATTTCGAGTATATCAACGATAAATATTTACCACTCGGTCAGCCCAAATAGGTGTGCCTAGCTGTGTTTGTATGTATGTGTGCGTTATTTCAGCGCTTAATTCAGTTAACAAAATGATTCACATTTTATTTGCTAGCTGAAATAATCTATTAACTCGTTTTTAGCTACCATTCAGTTGTTTGTTCTAATTGCTGTTTTATTTTATTGCCAAAATAGCAAAACAGTCAGTTAGAATGTGCTAGTCGAGCGTGCTCGATTTGAGGATGCCCTGCAAAGCAGACTGCCTACTTTTCTCTTTTTTTTTATAAATACTTCTAAAAATACAATTGAATTCAAACTAAAGATCAATTTTAATCTCCATAAATTTTGTTGAACTGTGGTTAATTTCTGAGCTGCAAAATAAGTAATTTTTTTCTTCAAACTTTGTCTTTTTTATTTTTTGTTATTTGTTTTTGTCTTTTAAGATATATAAATATAATTTAAAGATCTTCAGTTTGAAGCGTTACTTGAACTCAGTACCCCAAAAATATATAGTTTTCCAGCCTAAATATTATTAACTTTCTCAAAGTATTTCTAGCTGCTAAAATGTAGCTAAATCTTTCATTAAATATGCATAGTTAATCTATATACAAATTTACGCAACACATTTAATAGCTTAATTTTGGCTTTATTTACTTGCGAAATAAAAGCCGTTTCATTAAAAACCCATTTTGCACTTGAGTCAAGTGTCTGCTTCTCAAATTGACAATTAAAATGAACAAATTTCAGGCTTTATTTTATTTTCCTTGTTTCGCTGCTTGAATTGTAACTGTTTTGTAACTGTTTGTCTATTTTTGTTTGTGTGTGTTTTTTTTTGTTATTGTGGTATTTGTGCTGTTCATTAAAAAGTGCCCCTGAAATGCCAATCAATTTTTGTCATCGTTTTTTTTTTTTTTTTTGTTTGGTTTCTCGTGGGATGCGTGCAAATTATTTTTTCTCGTATTTTCTATCTGCTTATTTTCTATACTTTGCGTACTTTTTTTGTTTTTGTTGTAATTTTTTTGATGTCCTCGGCAAGTGCTTTTCGATTGTTTAATATGTCGCTGAGCCGCTGCTAAATGGAAGCGAAAGCGGCGAAAAGCGAGTGCCACAAAACTCGCAACGTACTTTTTAGCTTGCAACATTGAAAATGATGTGCAATCAACACGCGCAAAAGCTGGCAAAAGTCTACTTTTTTTTTCTCTGATTTATTTTTTTTTTGTTCTTTTTTCTGTTAGCCATGAAAGCGAGCACGAAAATTAAAAAGTTTTTGCTGTTTGTTTTGAGCGCTTTTTGTCAGCGTGTGGTGAGGAGAGGAGTGGAGAGCGGGGTGTGGTGCTTGGTTTCGCATGTAAATTACAACAGTTGTTGGACTAACACATATTGATACATGTTCTTGCAACAGGCAAAAGTTGTAAGCACCCTGCGTGTGTGTGTGTGTGCTGTGTGTGTTTAAGCTTGCAGGCTTTTGGCAACAGCTTGCGGTCTGCCAATTTTATTGCAAGCTGAAAAGTGTGAAAAGCACGTAATATTTTCGTTATTCTTTTTATTTTTTTTTGGTGTGTTTTCATTGTTCATAAGCAAATTCATAAACTATTGTTAAACTGTCGACTTGCCATTTGCCGTTGCTTCGATTTAAATATTCAATTTGGTTAGAATTCTGAGTGCTTGCATCAAGAACATATTCTTGATTTGATGTGTTTCTTTTGGTAACATAAGCAAATGAAAATGTTTTCGATGGGTATATTAAAATTTTGCAGAGGTTTGGAACAAATAAAAATAAACATCTTCAATTATATAAGAAAAAACAGAAAAATAAATAAAATAAAATACTTTTGCTTTTAATTGCAAAGCATTTAACAAAAATATTGATTATTTTATGGTAATCGATTTGAGACCACTTCAAAATCTTTCATATGAAGATAGACACAATTCGGCAAAACTTAAATTGATTACTTTTCAGTAGGAATGTTTTAAAATTACAATAAAGTTTTCAAAATATTTCTTTAATGGTTTTTTTTTAAATAATTATGTAGCTGCAGTGAAAGCTGAGCAAACTTCGCCAATTTTTCACTACTAGAGTAAAATAAATATAAAGTTAATATAAATAATTATTATTATTGTTTATAGTAATGATAAAGTTATAAAATATTCAAAAACTTTGGCTTTTTGTTAATAAATTTTATAGCTATGGAAAATTCTAATATTTACTTGTCTTCAATATTCATTTTTTGGGTTAAATACAATTTTTATCATTTTTAAATATTATTTTAAATATTTGTTTAACATTTTCCAATAACTCTTCTATTTTTACAGCAGCTGTAAATTATTTGTTAACATCAAAAGTCGTGTTTGACAAAACTGTCCTCGTCTGCCTGTCTGTCAATCTGCCTGTCAATCTGTCTGTCAATCTATCTGTCAGTTTGTCAGCCTGTCAGTCAGTCAATCAGTTAATCAGTGCAAAATTGATGTGTGTAATTTATACCCCGAGCAGATTAAATTATCACATCAATTTATCGACAACTTTGCTCTTAAAGTTTAACCGGGTAACTGCTCGTCGAGCTCACTCGACTATCGACATCTTGCTTATTTATCTGAGCATTAACTCACCTTATTTTGCATTTCTTTAGATATGTTTTTCTTATTTGTTCTGCTTGTTTTGCTCAGTTTGCTTTCACTGCATTTCTTGGCCTCCCCCCAAACCCATATCCCCTCCCCGCACCATATTCCCCTCTATTCATCCACTGAACGCTTTCTGTTTCATTTGGTTGAAATTGTGATTGGGTCCATTTGTGTGCAGAACATTTGCTGCGACTGCAGTTTGCAGTTTGCAACTATGTTTTTTCGATTTGTTATTCTGTCTGGCTTCATTCACAAAACAACAACAACAACAACAAGCAAGCAACAACAACAGGTATCGCATTGTGGTTGCCATTTGGATATTGTCGTTGCAGTTGTTGTTATTTGTTGCTCGGAAAGGTGAATCCATTAAAAGTAATATCGAAATGTGACCCAAAATCATTTAAATTCAAATAAGAAACACACATAGAAAAACACACACACACACAACAGATTCTTCAGCAAATAAATACAAATAAAAGAAAACAAAAATAAATAAACATATATATATATATATATATATATATATCTATACATTGTGCATATCCTTATAGATATATAAATATAAATAGAGCTATCAATGGCTTGTTTTCTGACTTTGTTATCTGCCTAGTCTGCTCTACGTGCTCTTTTTCAAATTTATGCACACTTTTCGGCTTAACGCACACTGACTTTCCTGCCTGTCTGCCTCCCTGCCCTCTCCCCCGCTTCTATTTGCCTTGTGGCGCCACAACAACAATAAAAATGTGGCATCAGGAGGCAAGCTGAAAAACAAATGGCAAACAAATATGACAAATGATAAAAATGTGAAATTTTTAAGTTGTGACGATTGCTTTGGTTTGCCAAAACAAGCAGAAACTCAATCAATCAGTCAATCAAATAATTTTAAATGCCTGCGGACAATCAATCAATCAGTCAATAAATACTTTTGACTTAACTGAAAGTAAATTAGTTAGACTGGTAGTTATACTGAAGATAATAGTAGCTCTTATCTGATTTTACTTGAATTAAAAATAAATTAATTAATATATGATTACACATGATAATATCTGTAAGTGTTTCCAAATTCCATTGTGAAACCATTTGAAATTTATTTCGTTCCAAGAGAAAATTTGAGGACAAGTAAAAATTAAAAAAGTTGTTCATATTCTCACTTCTTAGTTCTTATTGGCAGTGTGTACGAAAGGTGAGAAAGAAAGAGAGAGAGATAGAGGGAAATAGATAGATAGATAGATAGTCAGATATAGATAAAGGGAGATAGTTCAATTCCAGTATTATAAATATTACTGAAAATCTTGATATATATTTAGTACAGTTAAACAATAATGTGCCAAGGCTTATTTATCACTAGTTCTATCATAAAAATTGTGGCTTATGGAAAATTCGTACCCGTCTAAGTAATAAGAAATAACTAAGTCTAAGAAATAACCGGAATCTGGTTAGGGTATAGGAGTTTCTATATGCCAAATTTAACAATCTTCAGCTCTTATAGTCTCTGAAGTTGACTTGCTAATAAAGAATGTCAGACAAAGATGACTAAATCGACATTGTTGTTGATGCTGATTAGGAACATATATACATATAAAAAAATAATATATGCCTATTAAAAAATAAATATAAATTGACGTCGTAAATGTTTCTGTCTGCATTTTTTATTCTTTTGCACATCTTTAATATACAGGTTTTTCAAATTTTAATGGGTATAAAAATCAAATTTTTGCTTCTTAATGTCTTTATGTGATATAAAATAATAATCTGTCTAAATAAATAACAAAGATAACAAGAAATATATAATAAATGACAAAAGTCAATAATTATTTTTCTTAAAGCCAAACTAATCGCTGGCTTTCAGCTGCTCAGATCTGATTGAAAAGATTTGAGCCACTGCTAAATGGAAATGCAAATGCTAAATGGAAATCTCTATTTTATTTTTGTGGCATGTGCCTTGGAGGCAGCAACAAAAATAGCAACAGCCATCAAAATTGCCACTTAAAATGTATCGCATTAAATAAAATATGCAGAATTTGCCTGACTCACACACGATTCCCGAAGAGATTCGAGAATGGGGAAACAATGCCTCGATTGTTGTTGCACACATCATAAATTCCGCAGGCCGAAGGGCCAAAACCCAAAACTGAACTCTTTGGCCAAGAAGTTATTAGGCATTTGCTGTTTGTGTTTTGGATTTGGGTTTGGGTTTGGGTTTTCTCTCTAATTTCTGGGGCGGAAATAAGTGCTCGTAAAAAATGTTCGAGCCCATAAAAATTTGGCAGGCAAGGCAAAAAACAAAAACAAAAACAATATCAATAACAATATCGCCATTCTCTAAACGTTATTTCCCTCTCACTCTTATTATATCCTTCTCTTTCCCTCTCGCTTCTCATATTTGCGATAATGTTTTCATTTGCCTCTGAGCCTCTTTTAGTCTTTATTGGTTTGGCCTGTTTGGCCATTAAATTGTTGCAACAACTATTGAGCCGTAAACGTATTTTTAGTATTTGCAAATAGTTTGTGCCTTTTGGTTTTTTGAGTCGCCTCCAATCGACTCGATTGTGACTTGCCACACCAGACCAGCTCGTAAATTTGTCCGTCATCAGTCAACATTGAAGGACTTTCACTCGTTATTTGGGGTCATTTGTCTGGCTCGAAAGCTGAAAGCGACAGACAGAAAACCTCTGACTGCCTCACACTTCATCATTTATGATCGATGTTTGAGTGTAGTTCCCACAATCACACACATCACACACATCACACACACTTAACACACACTCGTAAAATTTCACTTTAACATTTTCAATTTCTCCTTTAACTAAAATTTCACTTTAACATTTTTTTCTTCTCTTTTCATTGCAGGTACGTCAAACAAATTTTTCATTTACAATTTATAGTAGCAAATATTTGAGGTATGTTTATAAATTAAGTCTGAAAATATAGTTTTAAGTGGAAATTGATACAAAGTAAAATTTAAAGTTGAACCTCAGCATTTTTGGTCTAAGTTCACATTAAAGAATTTTATGCTACTACACAAATTTTCTTAAAAAAAATCCATATTAGCCAAAAAAATGGCTATTGTAAAAATGTTCTCATTAAAAATAGAGGAAATAATCTGGTCAACATAATGGAATATTTAAAAAAATATACCTTATTTTTGCCTAATAATAATTTTAGAATTGGTTCAATATTTAAATTCAGTTTTTTTATCTCTACTTTAATGCTACATTCAAAATTGTAATCGTGATTTACGCTAAAATTATAACCAAAAAAAAGGTTAAAATTAGTTATTAGATTTTCAAAAACCAGGGCTTCTTAATCACGCTTTTACCTCTACATAAATCTGCTTCCAAAAGTTGTCAAAGCTAATTTGGCTTGATTATAAGTTATTAACTCAATTATATCCTTAAATTATACACTCAAAACATATTTTTAATGCTGAGTTTAAACATTTCTTTGTCATAAAATTGTAAAAAATATTAAAATTTAAAAAAACTAGGGCTTCTCGGACACGTTTTGAAAAACTCTTGTTTATTCCCACATTGAAAATAATTTGTTGCTCTTGTTTTGTTTGTGCGCAAAAAACTTTTCCACGCATTCTAATTTTCTACTATTGCAGTTTATTTAAAAAAAAGTGCTTTCAACGTGCATTTTTTTGTGCCACAAAATTGTTTTAAAATGTTGCCCCAAAGCTAAGCCAGCAAAACTAAAAAATACAACAAACAATTGGCCAGAAATTGGCAGAAAAACAAATGAAATTGAAAATACAATTGTCTCCCTCTCTCTCTCTCTCTCTTTCTCTCGCTGTCTCTCTCTATCTCTTTCTGTTGCTGCTTAAGGCACTTTTTGTCTCACTAAGCAAATAATGAAAAATGGCATTTCCGCAGTGGCAACTCCATTTTCTTTTGCTCTTGGCCATTTTCAGACAAGTCAACAAGTCGCCAAACCCTCTGCCCCCAAGCTGCACCACGAAAAGTGGCAGTTGCATTTGCAGCTGCAAAAACATCTGTGCACCGAATGCCCCAAAGCCAATAAAAAAAAAAACGAATAATAATAAAACAAATAAGTTGCAATTGTGTTGCGCAAACAAGCCAACTCGAATTTTGTGCTTTAAGCCATTAAATAAGAGCCAAAAACAGCCATAACCCCCCTCTCCTGTCTTTGCTCTAATATTCGATTTATTTGCAGCAAAAATGTCAAATTTGTAGCCAAATTAAATCCGAAGTTTAATGCAATAAATCTAGCAGATTATTTTAATTTAATGCAAACTATGAGGGGGGCTTAGATAGAGGGGTGGGGTAGCTGAAGAGATTCCTGTCAACAACTTTTTGCGTAACAGCAACAACAACTTAAACTGCAACAACAGATAACAAAAAGTTGTCAAGCCAAAGCAGCTGCAGAAGAAGAAGAAGAGAAATAAAACGAGAACCAAATTTAAAGTCTTTGTTTTGTCTTCGTTTCGCCTGTTTTGCATCTTCAACGGTGTCTCAGCGGCGACTCGCAGAGACAATGAATGCCAACGTTGCAGCCAAAATAGTAGCACAAAATCAGGTTAAAGTCCACAAAACGAAGCAAAACACGAACATTGCACGAAGAGTTTTTGCTCTCTTTTGCTTGAGCTGAGAGTGAGCATAATTTCGAGGAGAAATGTTCATTCGAATGTGCCGCAACATTAGGTGTGGTTTCTATGTTAATGTGAGTGAGCGGAGTTCGTTTTCGAACTAGACAAACACAAGTTGGAGCACTGTTAACAGTTCGCTGTTAAGCATTCGCTGCAGACTGCATGTTATTTGCATGAGGGGATGCTTAACAGCTTATAACATGTTAGGCATTCCCAACTGCTGTTAAAGCTTAGCATTAGTTAATGGCTAACATTTTACAATATTCTAAAATTATAAGAAACTACAAGGATAGGCAAAGCGTTAAGTTTGCTAAGTAGTAGTTGTCATTAGATATTCTTATTTAAAAGTAAAACAACTTTTAATTACATGTATTAAAGTTAAAGTTAAAAAAGTTGATGGGGAAATGTATTTGTATTCCATTTTTGCTTATGCTAAATCCCCTCTCAAAACAAGCTCGAATTTGTGTGGATTTCAATTTAACAGCTAGAGAAACTTTACATTACGTATACGCATGCAAAAGTCTACTCTTAAACTATTTTAAATATGGTTAACATTAACAGCATGTGAAACTGTTAAATGCCCCTCTCAAACAAGTTCGAAATTTGAGCATTGACAAAATGTTACTCTCCTTTTAAGCTAGAATATTGCGTATTGTGGATGCTATATTTCTTACCTAGAAATACTTAACATTAACATTCGATATGCTCCTGCGGCTTAACATTTTCGATACTATCTCTCCTCAACAATTCGCCTCTGTTAAATTGTCGCTGCTTATAGCTAACAGACTGGGGCTACTTTAACATTTCGAAAACAGCTCAAAACAAATGTTGTCAAATTTTCAATGCTCTAATTCTGTATAATAACAGAGCCGGCTTTTGTGAGTTCTTTGAACTCGGCTGCATTCATGATTGCTCCCCTCCTCCCTTGTGACCGTCACGTCTACGCTTTTGTTGCATTTGCAAGAATTTTTGAGTAGGGCTTGAAATGTTTCACTTGCTCTGCTGTTATTGTTGCTGTTAAGCGTGGCTGCTATGATTTTTGCATGTGTGTTTGTGTCAGTTCTTATTGTGACCTTGAGTTAAGTTCACAATTGAATATCGCTTTTTTTTCTGCACACACCTTTTTAAAGATGTTTTTTTCATGTACTCGTTTTATCGTTCTGCTTGTCATCTGCTAACGGGACCCATTTTTTCAAGGGTCACGCCAAGTCCTTGAGAAACTGGCAACTAATGTGACCCAGCAGCAAAACAGACACCAAAAAAAAAGAGCAAAAAAAATAATATGTAGAAAAGAAAAGTCATTTGTAGGCGGCGCCTGAATTGAAAGCAACCCACTCTCGAAATTTATTTAATACCACCTAAAAACCCACAAGACTTTAACTTTTTCCACTCTTGCACTTTTCAATAAACTGCTTAGTCGCCTGCCTGTCCCCTTCCTCTCTCCCAACCACTGACTGCACTTATAAAAAAAAATGTATATTAAATTTTAGTCATTAAAAATTATTCTAAAAGAGAATTTGTGAAAATCAACTTTTCAAGTTTTGCATTTTAAAATACAAAAAATCTAAAAAATCGCCTTGATTTCGGAAGTTTCGGTTTAAAGCAAGCCAAAAAATGTTTTAAAGACTTTAAATTTTTATGGTTTTTTTCTGAGTGTAGCAACAAGAACAACAAAAGCCACAAAACGATATCCTTGCAGTGATTTATAAGTGGGTCGTGCGACTCCAACCCTCCCCAAACCCCTCCCCTGCGGTCAACCTTTGCTTTGCATCTTGTTGATATCAAAGTGCGTATAAATTACAGTTGCAGCCTCTAGTTGACCCTCCCCTCCCCCCACACTCCGTGCCCCTTTGCCCCATGACCAAGTGCCCCCCTGTGGGTCATTTTGACATAAATCGTTTCGCGTGTTCAGCTTAGAAATACGCTTTGCTAAGCGTTTTCTGATTAACTGGCTAACTGGCGCCATCTATGTCTGAAAGTTTATGCGGTTTAAGGTTTTGCCTCTAAATATGTGTGTGTGTTTGTTGGTATTAGAGTGTGTTAAAGTATGTGTGTATTATTATTATTATTTGTTTGGGGTTTTGTGCACTGCGACCTAGTTGGTCTATTGTGCCCCCTTCCGAGCTTATAGCTCCTCCATCAACCCCAGTTCCTGAATGAATGTCAAGATCTTTGATGGGTCGAGGGTTGCTATGTCTTTGACATTCACAGCATGCATCCCTAGGATGCTGCATCTTCTCCTGGCAAGGGCGATGCATTCCGTTAGGATGTGAGTTGAAGACTCCTCCTCGATCTCACAAAACCTGCATTGACTGCTGCTGCAGATACCCATTTTAGACAGGTGGCTTTTTAGTCTACAATGTCCTGTCAGTAGACCGACAAGTATCCTTAGCCTATTCATGCCCATGGATATTATTTGTTTAAATCGTTTATGATTATAGCCGCTTAAAAGACATTTGGCTTGTCGGAGTCCTGGTGTTTCCTCCCAGCTCCTTAGTCTCCTTTGTCTTTCTTCATTCCTGAGTTGCAGCCGTATTGTGTGTTTACCTATGCCACAAAACGGTTCAGGCCCTATAAGGGGCCTCTCTGCGCCCATTCTCGCCTGCTTATCAGCGGCTTCGTTCCCTGCTATTTCCCTGTGCCCGGGGACCCACCTTAGGGTGAGTCTGTTGTGAGCCCCGAGTTGGTCCAGCTGGGATCGTGCCTCTTGGACTAATTTTGAAGTTACCTTCGTCCCATTTATAGCATTTATTGCTGCTATACTATCTGATAGGATAGATATATCCGCATTTCGATAGTTACGCTTTAGATTAAATTCCGCGCACCGCCCAATGGCACATACCTCAGCTTGGAATATGCTGGTGTACATCCCCAGAGGTTCATGGTATAGTACCCGAGGACCCACCACTCCCAGGCCTGTTCCCTGGTTGGTGAGTGATCCATCGGTATACCATTTAATGGTGTGCGGTTTCATAGGATGGATTTCATCTAATGATGTCCATTCCTTTTTGCAGCTCGTTTGAACTTTGAAATTCCGCTCAAATATATATTCTGGCTTCATTTCATCCCTAGGTTGTAACAGAAGGGGAAGTTCATCCGAAAGAAGTTGGGCATCTTTATGACTCAGTATGTGTCTGCTCCCAACTCCTTCTGCTGACATCCTTAGGATTGTAGCTTTCTGTTGGAGCCTTATGGTGTGATGGAGTGGCGTGAGCTCCATTAGGACTTCCAAGGCCATTGTAGGGCAGGTGCGCATTGCCCCTGTCATACATACGCAGGCCATTCTCTGCAATTTTTGCAGTTGTTTCTTTACGGTAGCTAACCGTGCTGTGTGTATTGTAATTGAGGTGTGTTTATTTTTGTGTACTGAAATAATAGTCCATTTAGCTATGTTTATTTAAATTTTAAAGTTCGTATTACAGCCTGTTCTAACTTTTAGTTAGTTCAAGCTATAAATATATATAACTTAAACTTTTTTTTACCTTAAAAATTTTTCTTTGAAATATTCTGTTGTTCACTTAAAACAATCTTTCGTCCTTTACCACTAATCATGCCTTAACTTGGACAACATAAAAGCCACAAAATCAGCTGAGATTCAATCAAAAATGCTGCTTACAAACATTTAATAAAAAACAAAAACAAAAAATAGGAAGAAACTTGCAAGTTATGCTAATAGTTAGGTTTTTCAATTTCAGTAACCATTTTGTTGTGGATTTTTTGCAGTTGGCCTTTTTTCGTGTATCTATTTAAATTTATTTAAAGTAAATTAAAAACATTTTACATAGTTTCTGCATTTATACAGAATAATACAAATATTTACTCTTTATTTAATTTTCATAAAAAAAAGGATCTGTCTGTTCATATTTGTATATATAAATTAAAAATTGCTGGCATTTATTTAAACTTTATAAGCTTACTTTTCAATATAAATTGAGACTTTATTTATCAAATTGATATTTTGTATTTAATAAATAAAGTTATTTTCTGCAAATTGATAATTTTATTTAACAAATAAATTTATTTGCTACTTTATTTATTAAATATAAAATATCAATTTATTAAATGGAAACTCGATTGTTATTTCTGAAATTTGACTAAATTTCTTTAAAAACATACAAATATTTATATATGAATATAATATTTATATGCTTGTAATAAATACTTTGCATTTATTTAGCTGCCAAAAATATTTAACCAGCTTCAAAGATTTTAATCACTTTTTGAGATCTTGGCTAAAGTTTTGGTTTTTCGCACAATTCATTTTGTGTGGTTGGAATTTAATCATACTGTTAAATACTTGCGGTCAGCCAGTGCTGGTAAATAGCCAAAGTCAAAGAATTTTAATTAGAACTCAGGTGACACACTCACACACACACACACACCTACACACACAAATAGAGTCACAAGGTGTGCAAAGAATGCAGCAATGAAATTGTCGCCATCTGCTCTGACCGCAATTATTTCAACTATTTATGTTGTTGTTGTTGCTTTAATTGTTGTTGTTGTTGTTGCTGTTGTTGTTGGCTATCATTAAGCGAGTGTCATTCACACTTTCACTTTCATTCTAACTTTCTCATTCACTTGCCACACCTTTCACTTTTATATGTGTCACGTGTCAAAGCAACAACAAAAGTTGAAAATTGCTTTTAATTCTTTTCTGCGAATACTTTTGACTTGGCTGTGCGCTGCATAGTGTTGGAAAATGCATGCTGAGCAAGCGCATTTTGCTGGAAATTTAAGTAAGAAATTTAAGTTTTCTCATGATAAATATTGCTGCATTTTCTATTTAAATTCTGTATTAAATTATAAATACAAAATGCTTTAATATAAATCGAAATTGTAGCGCATTTAATATTCGTTGTAATCTGGTCATTTTGGCTATTTTCATTTGTTTTCTTATTTTGTGTGTGTGTGTTGTTTGTTGTCAAAGATTAACGTCAGCCGTGCCACTTGCCACCTTTTTGGCCAAATGATTAATGACAGCGATTTGTTGGCCGTCTTTAACTCAAAACCACCCCAAAAAAAACTCTGAGTGGAGAAAACTTTTTGGCATATCCTTTGGCATTTGATGGAAATCTACTTGTTGGCGCCAATTTAGCTGACGACCTTCATGTAGATAATGAAGCTGACTTTGTTGCCCACTTTTTGCTACCTTTTTTTCATTCTTTCTTTTGGACAGCATTTACATAAATTAATCAGCGCTCAAGTTGGCAACTGAAAACTGAACGAAACAGCGGCGAAACTGAAACTGAACGAAGCGTCAAAGGCAACATCAAAAATGCACAGAGAAAAAATTTAGCTTTTGCATTTGTAATCATTTTGGCTCCTTTGAGAATAAAGACTAGGAAAATGTATAAAGATTGAGAGGGAGAGCGGGAGAGGCATAGGGGGAGGGGGAGAGTGAATAAAGGAATGCTTTAAGTGCAGCAAAGCGTAGCAAAAGCCGCTCATCAATTGTCAGCAGCGTTGCCAGATAGAGGAAACGACTGGCAAATTAAGCAAAGTCAGGTGAAAGACAAAGAGTGGGAAACAGGAAGAGTGAGAGAGATAGCAAGAGTGGGAGAGCCAGCTGAATTGTCAGGCAAATTGAATAGTGAGTGAGTGAATGGTGGGAGGGATGGTGAGGGGGGGTATAGAATCCATGTCGATTGTCGGCATTTGTCACGTGCAGCGACATCTGGCGTGCGGCAAAGGAAGTGATGCGACCAAAGTCCCGTTTTGTTTGCGTTTGATTGAAAGGCAGCGCAGCGCTGGCAGCGACAACGCAAGCAGCGACGCAAACAGTGACGCAGGCAGCGACGCAAGCAGCGATTGCATTGGCAATGCCAATTTTTAGTTTGCGAAATGTTTTCACTGTTTTTGCAATTTTTTTTTGTTGGAATTTTTTTTTGCTGCAATTCCAATTGCAGTCATTTTGTTATTCAGTCAGTTTGTCATTCAGTCATTCAAACAATTCGCGCTGCAGCAATTCATTTGTGCGTTGTTCAACATAATACACTCAATTTTACATACAAATACGTAAAATACTTGCATATTTTGACATGCATATGAGTGAAATTGATTGCAACATGTTGGCAGGCGGCAACAACTGTGTGGAATGCGTGTGCGCAAATATTCAGTTGCAGTAATTTACTGCAATCGCATTTTATGTGCAACGCGCTTTGAGGCAATTATTTCACTTGCTAAAAACTCGAACATTTTATTATTTCTCGCTTTAGCTTAAATTTCTCGCATTCCAATTGGAAAATCGCTGTTAAAACAGTCGTAAAACTGCTGCGATTTAAATGCATTTTGCAACAATTTTTCCTGGCAAATCTGGCCGCACCTCTTTAGGGAATTCCAAGCAGGATTTGGCCATGTTCGCGGCGCACGTTCCCAGGACACCCAAGTGAAGCTCGGCTCCTGCTTGCTGCAGCCTTGCGATAAACTTGACACATTATGTGCAGCAGCAAAAGCCTGAAAGTGGCATGCAGCATTTTTGCCACAAGCAAAAAATAACAAATTAGTTGCACACACACAAGAAATATTTTGTAAAAAACTAAAAAATCACAATTTTATTCAGCGATTTTTTAAATTAAATAATTCAATTTTATTGAACAAGAGCAAAATAAAAGCACAAAATAAAAGCAAAATATTTCATTTTTTTTAATAAAAATTTTAAATAGATAAATGATTTTCATAAATTGCTTTTATTTATTGTCGATTATTTATTTGCTACTTTTTGGCACTTCTTAATTGAAATCAAATAGCTGAATAAATTTATTCAAAATATTTACTCTAATTTATAGGGTAAATATTAAACTATGTATATTAAAAATCAACATTTGAATAACATTTTATAATAAAAAAAATGTTTTATTAAATAATAGAAAAAAGTAAAAGTGAAACCTAAAATTATTTGCATTTATTTAGATAGATATGCGTCTGTAAATATGTTTGTATGTGTGTGTGATAATCTCAGTATTGTAATTTTTTTCTCAATTTGAACTGGAAGTAGCAAAGCTTTAAGCCAAGTTAATAACTGACTGTAAAATGCTGTAAATATCTGTAAAATGTGAATGATAAATGCAGCTTAAAATGTATTGTTTATTTGTGCAAGAAAATTGTGGCAATATTTCAATTACACTTTGATAAGGCTTAGAATATTTTATTATTTTGCTCTGTGTTTGATTTATTACAAATCGACTTGTTTAAACATTGATTTTTATTTAGTAAAATTTTTCTTCCTTAACTGCTTTTGTCACGCATATCAATTAAAAGGGCTTTCCAAGACGTAATCTTAATATTTGTTTATATATTTTGTTTACACATTTCCTGCTGTTGACCTGGTTTTCTTTGTGCAACTTTGTTTCGGCCATAAACAAAAAGCGCAACAAAAACAAGAAGAATTGTCGCATAAACAACTTGGCGACTTAGCTGTGTAATTTAAATTGCCAACACGCGTGTGGCACATTACTCCTTGCCACCCACGTTAAGCGCACACTTGCAACAGCCTTTCGTGAACTTTCGTATATTTCTTCAACTTATTCTTCAACTTATTCTTTCTTTGCTGCACGTCTATTAACATGGCCAGTAAGCCCAGTTCCAATTAGTCTCAGACTGAGACACATTTAATAGCCAAAAGTGTTGCTCAAATAATAATTGCATTTTTTTTTTGCCAAATTTTGCTGCAACGATTTAAGCCACATCAAATAAGTTTGCTTAAAATTGGTTAATTGTTCGCTTAAAAATAATTTAGAAATTCTTTTTTTAACTTAATTTCTTTTGAAGTCATTTTTCACTACTCGCTTCTGAAATATGTTCACTGGCAAATTTATTTATCATAATTAACTCAATTTACTTGGCAAAATTTCCATGTAAACGTAACAATTTAATTAAAAACTTTATGACAAGATGTCATTGCTATGAACAAATTTTCAGAAGGAAAAAAGCATTTTCTGTGTTTTTTTTTTGGCTCTTTTGTTTTATTTGGAATACAAGAAAAAATACTTGGAAAAACTTTTGTGGCGGACAATTGTGGCTGCTGCTGGGAAAAGTTTGCCCATTTTACCAATAATCGCAAAATGAAAAGTTGTTTCTGAAATTTTTTGCTGTTGTTTTTATTGTTGTTGCTTTTGTTGCTTGTTGTAGCTGTGATAAATTGTCATAAGCGTTGACGAAATGCAAAAATATAAAAATCACAAGCTGAAAATTCATCCCAAAGATGCCAAAGCAAAACAAGGAAGCAAGCAAAAATTGCCAAAAATAGACAAACACACACCGAACACACACACACCCAAAACACACCCAAAACACACACCTAATACACACACACAGCTGTGTTTGACAGCGTTGATTCACATGAGAACAACATGTCGCTGACATGTTTAGTGATTTACAAAAGAGAGAAGTGTGGTGGATGGATGGGGGCTTACCCTGCTGATAAACCCACTTTAGACGCTTGAAAAGTTTTTTTGAGCAAAACTTTTCACATATTTTACTTACAATTAAATGCAATTGTTGGCAAAAACCAGCCTCAAAATAAATGCCGCTTAAGATGCACAAAGAAAAAAAATAAAGAAAGAAAGTAGAAAAATCTAAAATTAATTTCGGCTATTTTTAATTAAGAATATTTTCTTTTAAATGAGAAGAAGAAAAAAACAAATTTGGTTGTAGATACTTTAATAATAAATCAAATATTTTATTAACAAGAAACCATAAGAAACTTGATTTTAGATACTTTATAAATATGCAGAACAGCTAAAAATTCGAACTTGATTTTAGGTACTTTATGAGAACATTTAATTTGTTATTAAGAAGAAACCCTAATAAATCTTATTTTAGAATATGTTTTATTTAAGAATATGTTTTAAACAAGTCGAAATTGGTACACAGCAAACTTCATTTTAGATACTATAACAATAAGAAGAGTTTGCTTTTAGAAAACAAAATAGGCAGTTCTAATTAATAATGATTATAAGGAATGTTAAGCTAGAAAGTTGAAATAAGTAGACAACAAGCTTGATTTAAATTAATTACTTATATGTCCTTTAAAAAAAAGAATATACCAAAATTAAATCTAAATACTTTAAATACTTTTAAAAATTCTGAAAAAAGCTAAATTTATTTTGAATATTTTAAGAACATGAAAAACTTAATTTTAGAGACTTTACTTCTGAATAAACTCACAAAATTTGAGTATATATTTTATTGCTCAACATTTTTTGCTGCGCTTTCTGCGTGAATTTAGAATTTATGTTAGTATTTTTCTCAGTGTATATTTACGTGTGTACTTGAATTGAAAGCCACCCTTGATTCATTGTACAAACTCGAAACGAAGTTAATGTTGAGCCAGCACCTTAAGAAGGACACAGCCAGGCCTATGGGGCAAGGCAGAGTGGCTATGCAGGGGGGTGGGTGTGTCTGCAACGTTGTAATTTATGAGTGTTGCCTGCGCACAGCGCGTAAATTATGAAAATCTACTTAAACTTGCCGCCAAACTCAAACTCAAAGTGAAACTCAAAGTAAAACCGCGCGCATTTGCCACATAAGATGAAACGATTCGAATTGGAATGGGAATGGGAATGTTGATGTAGATGAAATGGGATAACTGTAAAGCTAACACAGCAAAACAAAAGTCGACTTTTAGTGTTTCCTTTTCATTTCTGCTGCTTGTTGCGTTGGCATTTTCTCTTATCTCCCCTCATATTTTATACCCTATTTGCCGACGGGGCCCAAAATATAAATAATAAAAAAAAAACCACAATTTTGATTTGTTTCCAGTTCACAGCCATTTTGACCAGATAATGCTAATTTATGCTTAAGGCAAGATCGACTGGCTCAGGCTTGGTATTAATTATAGACTACAAATGAAAAATAATAAGATTTTAAATGTTTTTATTTTTTTTTGTTTTGTTGTATTGAGAAGAAATTGGCTAAATTATTGATGGGTTTATTTTTGGAGTTTCAGTTATTCTTAGAAATGATTGCAAAATAAATATCATATTTTCAGCATAGAAATTGCAAAAAATACTTATTTTATCTCTAATAATTTTAACAATTTTTAATCTTTTTTATTTGTGTTCGAAATTTAAGCAAATTTTGACATAACACATAAAATGTAATATTTCAATATTTATAAAAAAAAAATATTCTAATTTCAGATTCTTTTGTTGTTCCAACTTTTAACACATAAAGTTTTCTTGGTCTTAAAAAATTCTAAATTTTAGTTCCTTTTCCATTCAAAACCCCTGAATTAAACATCTATTTTCCAGCTCTTTTACAGAGCATCTGCAAATCGGCTATGTCTCAAATTTTTTTTCCATATTTTGGCTAAAGTTAAACTCACATTTGTCGCATTTGTTGCGCTTGAAGCACTTCATTATTAGCGTATCAGGACTTGCCATGTATTATGCAAATTGTTTAGTTCTTTTTCAAGGATGTACATGGATATTTTTAAAAACAATAAAATCCACATTGAGCAGACATAATTACAAGTGCCGAAAGTGTTGTCTTTGTGCACATTTTCTGGGCTTAATTGTATTATTTTTATTATTACATTTCATTGCGGTTGGCAATTAGTTGTAAAAATGTGCTTTTAATTGCGCGTAATTAAGTCTAATGAATTTTAATCGCCCTTTGGCAAACATAAACAGCATTTAATCAACATCTGCATGCAATTGTTGTTTATCCGCTTTGTTTGTTGTTTATTGTTTGTTTTCATTTCATTTTGTTTGCCATTTTGTCAGCAGCTGTCAACAATTCCCGTTGCACGCTGATGTGCATAATTATTAATTTATGCATATTGTGTCAGCCATCGATTTGATTTCAATAACCCTCATAATTAGCTAATTAATTGCAACAATTAAGCAACTTTAGATGGTAATTGAACTGTAATTCAGCACAACAATTAGTAATGGCCAAAGTGCTACAAGTAAAATTTGTTATAGGCTTCATGTTTCGCTTCATTTATTTAAGCAAATGTTAAATGGATTTGACATGTTATTTAAATTGCTATTAAAATAAAAAAAACATGAAGAAAAATGCAGCATCAGTTGACAAAAAAAATGTATATATAGTTATAGTATGTTCAAATTTTAGTTAATAATCATTTGAATAACATTGTCACAGTACAGCATCAATTAATATAAACTTCATCGATGCTTAATGTCATTATAACTCTTCAATCAGTCAATCAGTCATTAGTTGAAATACAATTGTTATAGGTCATTTGGCTATCTATATTAATATTTAACATCATTATAACTCTCAAAATTTCAATCAAGCATAAATTAATAGTTCTTGTTATAGTTCTCGTTATTTAATATGGTTCCAACTCTTTAAATTGCAATCAATCATAATTTGAATATATTATATAAAATATATTATGTTAACTATCACAATTTAATATGATTATAACTATTCAAATAGCAATCAATTATATTTTGAATAATTAATATAAAATATATTTAAATAATAATCTGCAAATTTCAATCAATCATAATCCAAAGTAACTTTAACTTATACATCCAATCATTTAGCCAAGACACCCACCCATCAATCTTCATTTGCATTTTTTTACCCTTGCACATAATGCATATTTACCTACACTGCTTCTTCTTCTTCTTTCACTCCTTTTTTATGTGGGTTTTTTTGGTAGTTTGCAAGTAGTTTTTTAACACAAACACAACACAATTCGGGTCAAAAGATGCATAAAACTGTCGGCATAATTCACAAGTTTCTCAAGTAGCTGACAACGAGATATATATATATATAAATATATAGATATTTTTTGGCTGACTTAAGAAAGCAGCTCGTAAGATGGGGGGAGAAAGAAAGATATAGATAGAGAGAAAGAGAAATAAAATACAAGTGCAATTACCAATTAGAAGTTTCAAGTTTGCTGTGTGTGTTGCGGAGACATTTTCATTGCTATTGCTGATTTATTACGAGAGAGAGACAGAGCTAGAAAGAGACAGAAAAAGTTAGAATGAGAAAAAGAGAGCACTTCATATAAATCAACGCAATAAAAACAAGTTTTTCTTCTTATAAATTCCAAAAAGTCATCAAATGAATAAACGTGCCAAATAATTCATCAAATAAAAATACCTACAGCAAAATAAACAATTTAAATTAAATAAATATTAATTGAATTGTGCTTTAGTTAACACTTTGATCGTTAATCAACACTTTATCTCATTCTCTATATTATGGTTTATTTAGGCATTATTTATTCCAGTTTTATCAGTTAATTTTATATATGCAAATATGGTTTGCAACACAAACTTCTCGTATGAATTTAATTAAAAAACATTTGCCTGCTGCTCGCAGCAAGCTTTTAACTATTTTTTCACTTGTATATTATTAAACATTTAATATGCAACGCACACACACAAAACACACACAGAAACACACACATGCCACAGGCAAACATTGTTATTATTAAGTAATTTTTTAAGAGTACCAAACCCAACCCTGCACCCCCCGTCACCTTTTTCTCCCTTATTGCATTTTGCTACTTTGCGGTTTCAGAGAACATTTCGCATTGTTGTCAACGCAAATTTCCGTGCCACATGCAACAAGGCAAAGGCAACTTTGCTCCCCAAAGAGAGCTTAACGCTTTTGACTTTTAATATGCTGGCGCAACCCAAAAGTCCTCGTTACCTTAAACCCCATGTTTGCAACACACACCCACCTCCCCCCCTTTCCCTTCCCTTGCTACTTAACCTCCCCAGTTGCCTCATTGTTGTTGCATTAAAATTACATATTTTGTAGCTTGCTCTTGCCTCCCCCCCTCTTGTTGAGTGTTGCTTTGTTTGGAGTGCTACTTGTTCAGACCCTTCCTTCTGCACCTGCCACTTGTCCCCGTACCTGCCACTGCCACTGCCGCACTTCATGCCACTTCTTCTCTCGTTTGCCAACACTGCAAATTTATGGTTCGCTTCCCCTCCCCCCTCTCGCTCATGCTTTGCACACAGTCTTTTTTATTAAAGTTTGCACATTTCGTTCTTCACATGCTTCTGCTTCTTCTTCTTCTGCTGCTTCTTCTTCTTCTCTCTTGCCGCTTTTTGCTTTCCAGCTTCCTCTTTTTATTTTTATTTGGATTTTTACTTCTTCAACTCTGACAATTTTTCATATGCAACGAATTTGCATACAAAACAAAAAAAATACAACAACAAGAAGAAGAATAAGCAGCGCGGAGGCGCCACGCCGAAAAATTGTTGCGTTGCTTTTATTTTTTATCTGTATCACGAAGGGTAGAGGGTAGTGGGAAGGGGGTTTGGTATTGCTGATGTGTTGTACAACATTTCGCTGGTTGTTTTACAGCTACGCCTTGTGCCTCATAAAGATATGCATGCAAATTTCATGTTAGTTTTTTTTCCATCCTTTTTTTTTAAAGTACATCTTTTGTTTTTCTTTATTTTTGGTTGTTGGTGTTTTTTCGCATAATCATCAAGAATCAGCTCCCCCCCTTTAACTGCCCCTCTTTATTGTTCGCTTATTAATCTTTAGCTTTTGTGATAAAAATTCAATTTAGAAGTTTTCAGATCGATTATAAAACTGAAATATTTACACAGTGCAAAAATGTGCATACTAAAAACTGAATTGCTTATTAAAAACTTTTTTTATATCTTCGCTTGAGAAAACTTTCAGAAGTAAGAAAAGCAAATTAAAATGAGATAAATATTCACGCAATCAATTTTATATGTATTTTTTGATTATTGAAACTAAATTAAATTTTGTTTTACTTAAAACTATTCTATCCTAAATCAACATTATATTAACTTAAATTAAGTGCAACTAACTTGATTCAAGGTTGTTTATTCGTACGTTTTGCGCTTATTTAAAATATTTACATTAAGCAGCTAAACATTAACATTAAAAACGAAAAGAAAAAACTCGAAAAAAAAGGTAAAGTGCAAATTGCAAATTGTAAATCGCTTTGAGTGTCGCAACTTTCGAGTGCATTTCGCTTTTGCTGAGTGAAACCAAAAAGAAATAAGATACAAATAAAACATATATTAACATATCCGTCGAATATAGCCGACTAAGTCATGCTCTGCCATCTGACATATATATAAATATTTTTATATATAAATATTGATTTTTCAACGCCAAAAAATATTTCAGCTTTAAACGAAGCCAAAAATTTCTTCATACATTTTTTTTACTGTTCATTTTAAAGCCTGGAAAAAATTGGGCTAATATTATTTTTTGCTCCCTTTTTAAAGAGAGTAAAAAAATGTTGACAAAGGCCGCGAAACTATGCATTTGCACTGTGCCACGCCCAGGGCACAACTATACACACAGCACACACACACACAGCCATTGGCTGGGTGAGCCAATAAAAAACGCTTTGTTAGCATGCAAAAATTGAACATGTCTGCGTGGCTGAAACACACTTTCCACAAGCGCTTTGTGTGCAGCCTTGTTTGACTTGCTGCCCCTGCACCAAGGGGTGTGTGGTGTGCTGTGTGTGGCTGTGGGCGTAGTAGCTTATTCCTGGGATTATCCAGTGCAGCATGGCTGCGCTTTGGCTGCACTTTCTTGAGCTGCAACAGCTGCCACACACAAAATGCAGGCAGGCAGGCAGCCTGGCAGGCTGGCAGACAGCGCAATATCTATGATATTTGCATTAAGTTTTGCTGCAGTGTATATGCGTGTGTGTGTGTGTGTTTGACGCATGTCAGGCATGTATGGATTATTGCCTGGTTTTTAAGCGCAGTTTGGCAACTTTATGCAAAGGGCTTCTGCAATCTTGCTCTACTTGCTGGCTGCACTCAGCCAATATGCAACTGTTTTTGCAATTTGTGTTACTTTTTCAACTCGACTACAACAACAACAACAAAAGCAGCAACAACAACAACAACAATAAAATTGTGTTGCAAACTTTTGGTTGCCTAATTGCATATGTGATTCTTGCACGAAGAAGCAGCCGCATCAAATAAGATTCCAAATCTTTATTTTTACTCCAAGGCACGTAGAATATTAAATGTCCTTGCTGCAGACTTAGAGTCTGCTTAATTTTACAATTTATTTATTTACTGCATCTTGAACTTCGTTTCGTTTATTTTTGCAATGCAGCTAAATTACTGCAACTCGAACTTGAACTTAGTTGAATATGGTAAAAGTTTGCACAACAAGAACAAAAATGCTTTAAAGTTTTTTATCAATTAAAACAAACGGAAAAATTTAGAAACTTTATTTTTAACAATTTTTTTACTCGAAGCTTGATATTAATATTAACTCGAATAAATATTGAAATGTGTCAATTGTATAATTATCGCAAACTGCTTCAATAGTTGATATGATTCCTTATACTCTTCCAAAATTTCCATAATTTAACGCCAAAATTTACAGCTGTTTTGCAAGAATATTGATGGGAATGTGCTTACATATAACGCTATGTTAATTAAAATACGGTATACAAAAGCTACAAATATAACTGAAGCTTCCCCTCCCTATCCCCCCTCCCACAACTGTCTAGCTCCAACCAACGGAGTTCTCTTCGCCTTTTCCTTTTAGTTCGTTTTTAATTGAGTTCATCAACAAATTGTTGCCGACTCCGTTCAGCCGCCCCCTCCCCATTTCACCTTCTCTCTTCTTCGTGTTCTTACTCCTCTCTCCTGCTTTTTGTTGTTGTTGTTGTTTTCTCTGCGTATGTGAATTTGATATTCTTAATACGCCGAACGCGTGAAAGCTTATAAAACACACTAATTGCCTTGCGTATGTGTGTGTGTGAGAAGGAGAGACAACGGGCTATGTTTTCTGTTGTCTGCTAGTAGGAAAGAGAGAGAGAGAGAGAGAGAGAGAAAGAGCAACTTTTGTTTTTACAGCTTGTCCCTGTAATCCGATGCGCTTAGCAATTTTTAGCGGTTTTCCGCTGGCTCATTTTACAGCACACATTCGGCTTATTTTTTTTTTTTAATTTCTAAGCAGGCCTGCAGCATTTTGCTACAAACTGAAATTTAATTTTTTAATGATTGAATTTACTGTTGAACAGTTTTCAATTACATGCAACCTGGTTTTCGCCCCAATTTTCTACTTATCTCTCTCTCTCTCTCTCTCTCTCTCTCTCTCTCTCTCTCTCTCTCGTATTTGCTATGCTTGGCAAACTGAGCTGATGTAAAGTTGTTTAATTAATATAACAGCACATTTATTTATTCTTGTTGAAGCTTGGGTTTTAGACATAATTTTTGTTTATTAGAATTGCTCTGCAATAAATTTGTTAAATATTCAAATTTATGTTTGCTATTATCATATATATACTGGACTATAGACTCGTCAGATAGTCTTTAAAGTGGTTTTATATAGAATCTGTTAGTTTTAATCTTTAGTTTTTATTTTTACTTTGCTGCAACGAGTTCTCTTGTACATTTAAGATCGGAGCAACTTATTATTATATCATTTTTTATGACTATAGCTCTAACCTAGCTCAATTCTAATTTCAGCTTAATATTCTAGAATCTGAAGTTTTTGAAGTGCTTATTTTTTTTCGTTATAGAAAACTTTTTTCTCCTGGCTACTGCATATTTTTTCTAACATATTTTGCTTTGATTATTCCGCCTCATTGTTGGCTCAGTTAGATGACTACTTAGTGCCCCATGAAGAGAGCTGTTGGTATTCCAAGTACAATTCAAGTGCGATGCTTAAATCATTTGCGATTATTGCTGGCTAACAGATTGGCTGGTCTTTTGTCGGCTGCCTTTGGCCAGGTCAATTGTCTGCTTTGTTTGCCCTAAGCTCTCCATAAACAAATAGTGCTTGAGTGCTTCAGAGTCTGGACTGGAGTTGGTTGGCAAATGAAAAGAGTAAAACACTAAAAACACTAAATTCAAAATGCCAGCCGCAAGCAGACGAGGGACAAATGGACAAATCCTTTAAAGCAATAAACAAACAAATGAACACATGCATGATTATGCGAGTGTGTGTGTGTGTGTCTTGGTTGTGCGGGTCAGTTGAGGTCAGTTTTATTTAGGGGTTTTGTGAGAGTCGAGCAAGCCTTTGGGCTAGTTTGGTGTCAAAACAACAAATTGTTTTTTAATGTGCCACGCCCACTTTAGCCCCACACCCAGCAGCAGCAGCAGCAGCAGCCAGACAAAAGGCAAATATAAATACCAATACAGACACTTTCAGACTCAAACACACACACACACACACAAAACCTGCCTGGGCGTAAGTGACCAAATAGGCGTGGCATGGGTCCATTCATCCATTTTTGGCTTAAACAAAAAGCTTCTGTTATTGCATTTTCGACTAGAACTTTGGCATTTTCTAGCCATCATCGTTGTCGGTCAAGAGTCACAACAATAGACCATTTACAACCTGGCCGTTGAGTCTGTAGAAGTAGCCCAAAACTAATTGTTTGCACAACTTGCCCAAAAAACACGCACAAAAATTGAGCAACAAAAACAAAAAGAGGCAACAGAAATTGCCACGTTATGAAATAGTTTTCCCAACACTTTTCACTTTTCACTTTTCTTCTTCTTTTTTTTGCACCTGGCTGGCTCATCTGAAAATTCTTTTGTTATGGCATTTTTTAGAGTTGGCATTTTGACTGAGTGCGTGTGTGTGTGTGTGAAGTGGGAGTTGAGGGGCGTGGCTTTGGCACTTGATGGCCTTTTGTTTTGTACCAAAAGCTGTTGCATATTTACGTCCAAATTAAATACTTTTTCACCTTTCGCATTTCACATTTTTTTTGGTGCAGACATTTGAAATACGCTTTTGAGCAATGATTTGAAATGTTTTCTGCTGGTTTTGATTCAATTTGCCGCAACTAGCTAAATGCATCGATATTCATTTTTAGAATCGGAAAATATTTATATGTGTTAGGTATTTCACAAATTTTATGCATTTATGTGTATCCAGTTAAAAATGCTTGACTAAGAGATGCCCTGCATTTGGCTGACAAATTTATTGTTTGTAACTTGTTAAATACAAACAAATATTTTTTGATTAGCCAAATCTTGCAATCTTAATGAAATTTGCACAGTTTTATCAATAATGTGTCTGAGTATATAACAATACTATTTTATATATATTAACTGAAAACTAATAGCTTTAAGTTTGTATCTTTTATTGCTCTTTCGATAAGAATCGATATTTTTGAAGTGAGTTTATTTCTTGGTGTGAATTAATAAAAATAAAAATTAGCACAAATATTTTAAGTTTGTTTTGTTCATTGAAGTAAACTTAAAATAATGATAGTTATATTAAGTTTATTTATATAAATTTACGAAGTTATCAATGCAATTAATTAAAATTAAAATTAACAAGCTCAGCTTTAGTATATTTAATTTTTTATAGATAACACTAAAAACCTTTATATAAATTCTAATGAGTTCTGCTTGCTCAGATGAACATGCCTAAATCTACTCCACTGTTGTTGCTGATTATATTTATGTATATATATATATATATTTATATATATATATATGTATTATGTATAAATATGTATTATCTATTACTATATATATTTATAGATAATCTATTACTGCCCGTTGCATACTTTTGCACAAATTGTTTAAAGCATTTACCCATTTTGAATGAAGACTGGAAACACATTTGCAGTAATTGATAGACACTTAAACAAAGCCAAAGTGAGACAAGTTTAATAAGCAAAACAAGTGTGAATTATGTGTCTCACTTTCTCTCTCACTCTCCCTCTCTCTATCTGTCTCTGTCTGTTTTTCTGTTGCGGTTTTAAACTGATTTATTCACAGCTCGTCAGCTCCAAATTGGGCTGTCTAACGCAATTGAACGAGTTGGAAAGTTATATATCTAAATATATATAGAGAGAAAGACAGAGAGAGATAGAGAGAAAGAGATAGAGAGAGGAAGAGAGAGAAAGAGAGAGAGAGAAACAGATAGACTCTTTGTGCTCAGTTGAGTTTAGCTGCATGTTACATTCCAGGTAGTAAATTGGCTTTAATTTGCATTACCGTCAGAGTTATTTGCACATGTGTGCACTTTGCCTTCAATTTTGGGGGCAAGCTACGGCAAATTGCAGCTGGTAAAGCGACAAAACGTGACGACAGTTTTAGCCACGTCAACGACGACGACGACGAGGAGAAGTAGCAAAAGTAGAAGCACTCCCAAAGTCATTGCAAATCTTGCAAGTAAATTCAAGTGCAACAAGCAGACAAGGTAACTCTTGCCCCTTCTATCTCCCCCACCCCTTTCACAACCTGTCCCCTCTTAGAAGTGGAAGTTGAAGAAGTTGTCACGCCTCTGTATTTTATTTCGATTCCATTTTAGCTGCAGTTCGCTGCGCGTTTTACTTAAACGCTTATTGGCTTAGACAAAATGCAGCTGCAACTGCCACATCGTCGTCTCAATAAATGTCATATCCTGCTTGCAGCCTTTGCCGTATCCTTGCTTGCCACTTGGCAGAACAGTACAGCTGCCTATAAGCAGCTTGCCCCTAATGGCTGTTGGAATAAAAATATAAAAAAAACACAGCTATTTTCTGTGCTTATTGCTTAGCTTATTGAGTGCAGAGTGCCTCCTGCAGAGAGGCACAACAAAAAATATACACATAAAACTGATAAGTGTATTAAGTATTTTATACACTCGAACAAAAGCAGATAGTGGAAATATATATATAGAAGATATCATGTTTTGCACTCAACTTTATTGTAATCTAAATTTGTGCAAAGTAAAAGTTGATTTTAAATACTACTCACTGATTTTAATAATTATTTTTATTATTATAAATATTAGATGACGAATATTGGCAAAAGTTTTATAGAAAAAGATTTGAGTTTTGTTATAAAATTATTTAATAATTGTAAATTAAGTAGAATTAAATTAAATTAAGTAGAATTAATCATGTTTAATAGTTTAATTCTACATAAAATTAAATTAAATTTAGTTTAATGTTTCTAAAATGTTAAAATTTACTCCAAAATCTATAAATTAAAATGTTCAAAAAAATATATCAACTAAAAAATGTATACTTAAAAATTCTTACTAAAAATTTGCTCTTTTCTTCTCATTGCAGGTATGTAAATTAACTTGAATTTCAACTCAATGGTTAAATCAAATATTTCACGTACGTAAAAATAGCAAATAATTTGACATTTTTTTAGGGGAATAATAATTGAAATAGCTACAAATTCCACAATTTATTTGGTGAAATTAAATATACAAAATAGCATTGCGTAATTTTTGAATAAATTTCAATTTAAAATTGACAGCATTTTGAGCGAATATTTGCGCATAAAAAATCTGCTGTTTCAATAGATTTAAATTGTCAAAAATCAGTTTGGCGTGTAAAAAAAAAAAAATAATAAAATAAAATGCGCATTGAAGGCAAAATTTTGCAATCAGTAAGCAAATCGCTTCATAATGCATAAATATATATAGCCAAATATATTTATTTATGTGTAGAAGTGCCATTTAATATATATATATATAAATAGAAGTGCCATTAAAATGAGTTTAAAAATCAATCGAGCAAATGTTTATCAATGCACTTGCAAAAAATGCGACGACAACAAACAGCAAATTAAACGCTTACAACAAGTTGTCAATGATAAAGGAGGCAGGGTTGGGGGGCTTAAGCAGTTAACTGACAATGCCACTTGCAACTCAGCTGAAAATACACACAAAATGACAGTCAATAAGCAAAAGCAACAGCAAGAAAAAAAAACAGCAGCAGCAACAAAACTGGTACTCAAGTTGCGCCACCAAAAGTTGCGGGCGTAGTTAAAGTGTCAAAAGCAGGCAAAAACCAACAGCGACAAGCAGACACACATTGCGACAGGCAAACAGACAAACAGACAAACATACAGATAGACAGTCAAGTAGCACACACCCAATTCTACACCCAACTCCACTTTACAGCTCCTTTTTAGCCAGGTAACGCGACAACACTAATACCCTGTTGCCAATCAAAAAGGTTCTCTTAATAATTTGTACTTGGCTAAAAGCGGTTAACATTAATATTGCCAGATCAACGAAGTTAAATTTATGATTTCTCATAATTTATAATCTAATCTCAAATCACAAAAATCTTTATTAAATTTGACGCACAAAAGCGCTTTGCAAAAAAATATGTTTAATGTTGCCAAACTTTTATAAATTTACACAAAGTAAACGCTTACAATTAAAATATTTAAATAGTCAGCTAAATAAATAATAACTTCTTTGATTGCCCAGACAGTACATGGCTATTGATCTAGTTATTAAAAATAACTTAAATCGATTTAATATCCTTTAACAATAATAATAATAATTACTTTGCAGTCACCTTTGCTATTTATGAAAATCAGCTCAAATTAAAGTCTAAATCTGTTTTTTTTAAAAATAAAAGCGTGGCAGTTTATTTATTTGCAATTTATTAAACAGAGTTCAAATTAATGTTTAAACATGATTTTTTCATTATTGAAATAATAACAATAATAAATTTTGACAAAAACTTTGGTATTTAAATAAACCGCTTAAAATTGATGCCTTAAAGTTTTTTTTTAATGATATTAAATTTTGCAGCATTCATAAAAATAATCATACTTATAAAATAACAAATTAGAGCAGATTAAAATGTATTTATTTTTTTTAATACTTACAATACTATTGAAACAAAAATTTAAAGTTAAAATTTTGCTTCTTATGAACACAAATTTAAATGAATTTTTAAACACTGTTTTAAAATAATTTGAATATCATTAAAATAATCAATGATAGTAAATATTGCAAAATTATCAATTTATTTAAGTATATTTAAAAATTCATCGATCCTATATTGATTTTTTTAATATATTTTAGAATTTTTAAAAATATATGTAGAAACTTTTAGCAGAAAACAGCGCATTGCTCAGTCGTTGACTTTTTGAGTGAAACACTTTTTGCATTTTTTTTGCACAGCTAAAGCATTTTAGATGCGCCATTTATCTTCAACACACACGCAGTTAGAGGGGTGTTAAGGTGGGTGCGTGTGTGTGTGTGTGAAATGTGGGTGTTTTCTTCTCTGTCTGGTGCTGAGTGCGCGTTGCCGTCATTGCCATATTTGTCATAAATATTGAACAAGCAAAGGCAAGTGGCCAAGCTGCCAGCTGCCACCTGCCATCAGCCAAGCTGCCACCAGCCACCTGCCACGTGCAACCACCCACTTGACACCTACTCAATATCAGAGCGATTCAGTTTGAATGGCGTCGTTTCTTTTACACGTTAACCGATTGATTTGAAGCTGCACTTGAAACTACTTACAAACAGCAGCCATCTGCAAATATCTATTGCTATAAATATATTTATAATGCTGATTTAGTCCATCTGAAATTCAAATGTCTCACAGCAGGTGTGTGTATGTGTGTGTGTGTGTGTGTGAGTGTGTGTGCTTTTAAGTTATGAAGACAGCAGCGTTTCGTGTAATTTATGTGTTTCAAGCGCTGAGAAACAAACTGAATTTCTCTCTGTGGTTCATTTTTTTTTTGGGGGTCAACTCTTTTGTTTATGGCATCAATATGCGGCACACAACGCATCACAACTGTCACACCAAAAAAATGCACATGCTTCATGCAACACATAAAGAAGCACACAGAATATATATTTATAAATTTATATTTTGTGCGCTCAATAATTTATGCGATATGTCAAAAGTAAATGTAAACAGCTCAGAATTCCATTTTAAATATATAAATTTGATATATATTATTATTTATATTATTTTTATTATTGATATTAAATAATTTATTAATTTATATTTTATTTTATTATTATTTAAGAGTCATTGTTATAAGTCTGTTTTTTATCAGCATTTCTTAAACAACTTTTTAATGTTAGTTCCTTAAGTGAACAATAAATTTTTTGTGCTTAAATTCTTTATAAATTTAATTTAAACTTTGTCACAAATCATAAATTTCTGTACAATTTTTTTTTTGGTTAGTCAGCAAATTATAGTTTTCTATTTTTTTATTTCACATAAATTTTCTAATTTTTATTTCTAATAAGTTTTTTAAGCTAGCAAAGTTTTTTTTATAACTTAAACTTTTTTAGATTTCAAGTCACATTTTATGCACTTAATAAGCAACACACACACACATACAAAAGTGAATGATGAGTGCTGTTATAAATATTTCACAACTCGAGTGTTTTTTTTATGGCCAAGTTCTTAAAATTTCGACTGCAAACTAAACCTAAACTAAACTATGCAATTTGATCTGCATCAAAATCAGTATTACTTTCCACCCCCTCCCCCACCCCGCCACTTATGCCTGCTTTTGAGTGCTGTTTCGGTTATAAAACTGAGCACAAGAAAAAGAAAAAAAGAAGAAGAAAGATTTTTGCATTTAACATTGTTGAAAGGAGCCAAGAAAGGAGCGTGAAAGATGGTCTCGAAAAATATGTTCGCTCAACAGTTGCAAACTGAGTGGGCTAGGGGTAATGGGTGAGGGGGTGTGGGGGTGTCCAATAACTTAATGAGCTTCGCTAGCCCTGCCAGACTTGCGTGCTAATAAACTTTTACAGTGGCTCCCAAAGCAATGTTGCCAAACTAGACAAAGTTCTTTGCTGTTGACGGCTGCTGCTGCTGCTACTGCTTCTTCTTCTTCTGCTTTAACTTCTTTGTTAGCGGCTCAAATGCAGCTTAGGAATTTATCTCTCCCCCTTCACCCCACTCTTTTACTCCTTTCTGCATGGCATCTAAAAAAGCATAAATGCATATTTAGCATAAACTTTGTCCCTTAAATTTCATCAACTATTTAAAAAATGCTAAACTTTCAAACTGTTAAAAAGTCATATTATTTACAATAGTTTTTTTTAATAAACATTTAAATTTTATTTCGCACAACAAACTCAACAACAGCAAACCAAACTCTACAAAACATTTCAAGCACATTTTGTGTTTCGTTAAAAGATTCAGAATTTATTGCTATAAAATTCACAAAAAGCTTTCGAAAGAAGCTTATACATTTCACTTATACAATCTCTTGTATAAGCTTACAGTTATGCCTTTTTTTTGTATAGGTTGGTGTTTGAAGAGCACTTCTGTATCTTATATTTTGATGCTGAAATTGCCACATTGGTAATTTCCTTTTTACTACTAAAAGGGAAAAAGCTTTAGGGCATTTTTCAGCATACATATATAAGACATAAATCATTCCTTTTTCCCATGGTCTTTCGAAGACATCTACTAAAAAGGAAATTTGTAGATTCAACAGGAACTTATAAGTCCCAGCACTTATACTGGGCATAAAAAAGAATAGAAGTACGTATAAGTGCCAAACTTTTATGAAGAGTAGGCTAACTCATAATATACAAAGTGTGTATAAGCTAGCAAAAAGGACATTTTTTGGTAACTGAAATTTATGAGACTCACACTTATAAAAAAGATTTACAGCAGCGCTTAACTTAGTAGCATTTATATATTAAGGCAACAGGAAATTATAAGTTATAAGAAATTACACTTGTAAATATTACACAAATGTATAAGTAAACAAAAGGTTATTTCACACTTATAAAAACTTTTCTAAGAGCTTACAGCTTTTGTGTCTTATATTTCGGAAATAAAAATGGGGATTATTTATTTCCAAAGCACAAACATTAAGCTTAACTAAAAACACGTGTATTTCACAGGATATTCGAATATAAAATTGAGCCATAATTTGACTGTCAGGACTTTTGTATAACAGCTTAGCGAATTTTGCTTAAGAGTAAATCAGCTTGAGTTTAACTACAAGAGAGCTAAATTAAGCGCTCTTAGATGTTAAGCATTTTGGCTGTCTTGCCTGGCCTTGTTTCTTGGCTAAACTGCCTTGCCTTGTTTCTTGGCTAAACTGCTTAAGAGGCAGTGGCAAAAGGAATAAGCCAATGCCTGTTAATTAACAGCGAAAAACAAAAGTTGCAAAACTGCTAATTGCCTTGTTAACAGCTGATGTTAAGCTGCTAAACTAAGATGGACTGTTAAGTGGGTGTTAAGCATATTTTACCTGTTGTTGTCTGCTGTGTTTGTACTGGGTGCATGACAAATACGCCACACGCTGCTGTTAAGCAAACAACAACAGCTGCAACAACAACAACAACAACAATAACAACAACAGCTGCAAAAACAATGCAAAGCCAAACACATTTGTCAGTCAATTTTCGATCTAAATTTGAGCCTTTGAGCTGCACGTAAATTTGTTTGCCAACAGAATGGAGAATGAATGAATGTGAAATGGAAATGGCAAATGGGAAATGGGAAATGGCAAATGAGAATTGATATGAGGGCTGGGCATGTAAGCGTTATATGGAATTACTAACACGATTCCAATCCAAATCACAATCAAATTGACGTCTTCTGACTTTTGTACAGCCAAAAAACACCTGCACATCCACAGAACCAACAATAAACAATGTAAATCCGTCTATACACAAATATATATATATATATATATAAATATATATAAGTGTGTGTATATGGAAAGTGTATCGCATCCGTATAATGCAGCCAACTGAGTTTTCGTTTGACTAACAAATTGTTGCAACACTCGAATAACAAACAACAACAAATGATTAGTGCAATTTATTATGCCCCAAATCCAAATACGAAAATATATTTTGTGTGTAGTTTTTCAAAGGTTTTATTTGCTGCAGGCACCTGGCTTGATATTTATATTAATTCAAATGATTAGAAAATAGTTTTTTATAGAAAATCTAATCAGGTATAATTTAATTGAATTTTTGAGTTTCGCTTGCAAATTATTCTTTGCATTTAACACAAAAATAAACATTAAATGAAATACTTTTAAATACAGCAAAAAAAATGTTCTCAATTAAAATTTGACTATTTTTTATGTAAGTTTTTGGCAAATGATTCCTTGCAGTTGCTGAACAAACAATTTTACTTATTTATTATTGTAGAACATCCAGTTAACTGAAATTTAAATTATGGAAAATTGACAAGTTTTCAGTTAATAAAGTTAAGCAAGTTGTCAAATTATGATTCGTAGTTGCGCCACAAATAATGTTGCCTACTTTTCTGGGCTATCAACAAAAATTCTTTTTTTGACTAGAAGAAAATTAAATTATTGAAAGTTTGTTTAATTTCAACAAGTTTGCAAATAATTTTTAACAGTCGCCAACAAAATTTTAATATATATCGCAAACTGAAATGATTAGCAAACTACAAGTTTTAAGTTGGTTTAAACGAGGCAAATAATGTTGCCCAAACTTAAAGGAGCACCCACAAAATTATATATATATTTATATATATGTATATAAATATGCAAGTTGGCTGAAATAGAAATTAAGCCAACATTATCACAAATGCAGTGAGTGGCAAAATGGTAGGCTTAAATTTAGCTCACTCAACTGTCAAATAGTCAACGCAAAAATAATTCTAATCCAGTGGAGTGTAAAGTTTTAATTAAGCCAGCGATGCATAATTGCAGTCGCGTTGCATGCAACAGAATCGTAAATTAAAAATTGAGAACATATCACTTGCAACATTTGTCATTATATACATTGCATTATATACATTAGTATATAAATTGTTTAATATTTATGAGCCCAAACACTAACCTTAACTAATTCCGAGGCATGTTTCCTTTCGGGAAATTACAATTATTAATCACATTTTACACATCTTCTGCGCTCAATGTATTTATTTGTGATTTATGTCCACGCTTTTCATGCTAAAAACAATAACTGTTGAATATATATATATATATATATATATATATATTTCGCTAAGTCTTATTGTTTAAGAGCCGCCTTAATCACTCATCCTTTCGCTATTTTTACGAGTCACATAAATCAAAGCAAAACAAAACATAATAAAACATATTTTGTGGCCGCGTGGACATTTTGACTTATTGGCTTTGACAAATCCATTGATTGCCAAAATGCCACTGGAATCTGAATCTTCACAACGCAAATAATATTTCAAAAAACAAAAGAGATACAAATAAGAAAAAAAAAACTATTTAATTTATGGGCAAAAGTATCCTTTATAATCGGCCCTTTTCAAATAAGTAATGCAAATTTATGTAATTTGCAGCAAAAAGTATATTCAAACACAGAATATTTTATACATAATCTTTATCAGAATTAGCAACTAATTCAACTGTTTCAAATTCATTCGACTATTCACACATTTTGCAAAGATCGATATTAATCGATTGCTAATAAGCCATGAAAGACATTTTCGAATATAAAACAAATAGGTATAAAATTATAGACGGACATATTATTGATTAACTATAAAAATTTATATAAGAATCGAAATTTAACAAGAGATTTTTTATAATAAGAAAGTATTTATATATTAATTAAACTAATACCAGTAAAAAAAGTATTTATATATTAATTAAACTACTACCAGCAAGTGGTATCTTCAAGTCGAGCTCTCTCGACTATATTAGTTCAACAGAATTCTTCTCTATTATTAATAAGTATTAATCTATATATATATTTATATATATATATATAAATAAAAAGTATCTTATCTCAAACATATATCAAACAGCTAAAGAACTTTCGCTCAAGCAAAAAAAAAGTTATCGCAACTTTCTGAAATAATTTTCGAAATTTTTTAATTAAGCAACAATCAGCGAGGCACAAGGCGCAATTCAGTGGAAAGATAGAAAAAAGTGCTTAAAAAAAAGATGTCTTTTTTGTCGCAAGCAGCTTGAAGTTTACTTATTTTTTCTGCTGCTGCAAGTCACACTTCCATTTGTAGTTGCAGTTACAGTTACAGTTACAGTTTTCTTGTCTGCTCCGCCTGTCTGCGCAATTAATTTGCAGCCAAGGCGGACACAAATCAGCTGAGTAACACGAGCTGAAAGCAATTGCAGCAATGCCTGAAAGAAGCATGCAATTTCTGCCTTCTTTTCTTGCTTTTCTTTCTTTTTTATACCCTTTAAACCCATTTAAAATTGCTGAAAAGGGTATAATGATTTTGTGAAAATGTATGTAACAGGCAAACATATATATTCTGCTATATATTTAACTTGTATTTCGGGGTATATCACAGTCGAGCTCACTCGACTACAGCTTTCTTACTTAAATTCTACTTTTTTTCTGCTTTAAGCT
Source organism: Drosophila dives (assembly GCA_035042365.1). Lineage (NCBI taxonomy): Eukaryota > Metazoa > Arthropoda > Insecta > Diptera > Drosophilidae > Drosophila > Drosophila dives. The sequence continues at coordinate 7,269,309 of JAWNLJ010000357.1, read as the reverse complement.
GAATACGCATAAATTCACATCCGGCGACAAGATGCCGTTTCTTTGGGGCGCAGTGAAAAAGGGATGGTTAAGGGGTTGCTAAAGAGGGAACAGGGTCTACCTCGCTGGCTAAAAGAAATTGTCAACGTGGCAGTTTTTCGCTTCTTCTCGTTCGAGTTTGGCAACATGGCAACTTCCGCTAAGCGAAACGACACCAACAAAAACCAAACAGAAACTGAACTGAAAGAATGGAATGGAATGAAACGGAAATGTGCAAATGAGCATCGCCATGCATATCTTAAGCAAAGGGTTTGGCAAAGAGAGAGGGGGGGGGGGGGAAAGGGGGTCAAGGGGTAGGCATTTGACTCCTTCCTCTTTGGCCAGTCCACGGAGTCCAGTTGCAAATTTCAGAAATTTTGCTGTGTGCTGTTTTCATTTGTGTAGTTTTTACTATTGCCCAATTTTATTTCAACTGCTTGTCACTGCAATTTCATACTTATTGCCAGTGTAGCTGCTGCACTTGTTGTTGTTGTTGTTGCTGCACCATTTGTGGCAGCCATAAAAGAAGATGACAACAGCAGCAGCGGCAGCAGCAGCGAAATTTTGTTTTGTTCACTTTTGCGCTCTGCTTTTGTTTTTGTTGCTGTTTTTATTTTTTTTTTTTGTTTTTCGCCTAATTGGAAAACTATACGCCAGAGATGCAGACAGAGAAATAGATACAGATACAGATACACAAATACAGCTAGACACACACACAGATGCATAGCATTAATATGCAAACGCAGAAAGAGAAAGAGGCAAAAGCAGAGCTTTTGAGAAATGCTGCTGATGCTGCTGCTGCTGCTTATGAATTGGGCAGCATAGGAATGTGGCTTATATATGTATGTATGTGCATATTGCCTAACAATGATTGGCATTGCAAATTAAAATTTGAATTTCGGTTTGGCGTTTGGCGTTTTCCGCTTGCTGTTTGCCGTTTGTTTTCGCCTCGCAAACAATATCCGAAATTGAATTTCCAGCGTCAATTTCAAATATGATCAAAGTTAAGCAGCTAAAAACAGTAACTTAACAGCACCAAAAAAACCTATGTATAAATTTAGAACTGCTTTTTAAGCAGTGCATGTTAAGCAATTTGAACAGCGTGATCAATTTGGAACAGCAGCTTATTTAAATATTTATTACATATTATTATTAAACAGTAGCACATAAACTTAAGGTACTTCTACATAGAATCAAAAGTTAGCTGACTTAATTTAAGACACGCTAAACACCAACTAAACAATTTTAAGCAGCTAAAAATATTGAATTTACAGCACCAAAAAATTATGCATCAATTAAGCGCTGCTTATTAAGCAGTGCAAGTGAAATGTTAACTTTAACAGTGCGATAAATTTGCAATTTCTGCAAAATAAATGCAGCTAATTTAATTAATTTATTATATATTATAATTAGACAGTAGTAGTTAAATTGAAGGCACTTCTACTTTTAATCAAACGTCAGCCAACACGAACTAAACAATTTGCCAATTTGTAAAACAATGGCAAGACCTTAACCTAAATAAAATGAAAAGCCAAAATGAACATTTTCCTGCTTAGCTATTTCAATTTGTAACACATTTGCACGTCACAAACAGATAGCAAATACCCCTGCCCACCGCCCGACCCCTCTACCGCCCTATACCACTCGTCCTTGCCAATTGGCGCCGATTCGTGGCAAGTATTTTGAGCGGGGGCTCAATAGAAATGTTATTGCTTTACATATACATTTGTAACTCACGTGTGTGTGAGTGTGTGTGTGTGTGTGTGTGTGTGTGTGTGCCAATGTGTGTGCCAATGTGTGTGCCAATGAGAGCCTTAATTAGATTGCATTTGCACTTAAAACAAGGAAAACATTGCATCAATTTCAGTAACAATAAAAGCAAAGCACCACAAGAATTTCACAGTAGGTGGCGCTTCATGTAATTGTATTTTCATCTAGCGTCAAGGTTAGGCAACAACACAAAATGTCGACAGATCAGTTGTAAAATAAATTTTAATTTTAGTTTGTGGAGGGAGGCGAGTGCAGCGCAGGAAAGCAGTGAGGGGGAGGAAGGGCTATAGATTTAATTTATAAATAACAAAATAATAAAATCTATTATAATAAATATTTTTTAAAATTTAATATAATATTAATAAATTCTGAGCTGGGAATTTTAGAATTTTACTTTTTTTAGTATTTAATATTATTTTGTATCTTTATCTATTTCACTCACTGTCTCAGTGACTGACTCACTCGCACTTACTGCCTCAATATTTCATCAAATGCCATTGATGTCAACCGTACACACACTCTAACACACACACACGTTACACACACGCACACTTTGAGGGAGTTTGTGTCTAACTTTTGACCGCAAAAGGCGCGTGTCAAAAATGCTGCGTTGACTTTGCAAAGCGGGTAGATGTGTGTGTATGTGTGTGTGTGTGTTGGGTGGGGGCAAAGCGCCTGCTGTGATGAATGGCAGCGACGAGTGTGTGGCATCATTCATCAGGCTCCTGGCAACAGCAACAGCAACAGCTGCGGCCACAGACTCCCCGCACCCCACTCAGGCTCAAACTTGCTTGAGGCAAGAATTGAAAAATTCATTACAATTAGTCGACACCACTGACCAAATTCCTCCCCCCCCTTTCCCTATCATTCACACCAATCTCTCTCAGACTTGCTCTAATTCTGAAGTCGTCTTCAGTCGCTGAAACAACTTGGCAATTATCACATGTTGCCAAAGAGACCACTTTGGGAATGTTGCAATTATATGCAACTTGAGACTCATAAATGTTTTGCGGCACAGTTAAAATGGCAAAATTTGCAATTGAGAAATTAACCATTAGATTATGGTTTTTTATTATTAATATTGAGTGAAAAAACATTTTATGTTGCACATAAATATTTAACTGCTTTTACATTACTAACATAAAAATCATCATTCATATTTTTACAAAGTTTTCTATTAAATAATTGTAGAATCAATCTAATCAATTCATAATTTGTTAGATTATTAACAGCATTTATATCTCAAGTCTCGATTAAAATCGATTACCGATAACAGTGAAAGCCACTACTTTAAAATCAAATTATTTTACTGTTCTATTCTTTAGTAGTTTTTTGTACATAAAATGCTGTTTAACTTTAGATAACATCACAAATTAAAATCGATTACCGATACATACAAAAAGGCGCCATCGTAAAGATAAAGCGAATTTAATTCAACTGAATTCCTTTTGAATATCTTGGTAAAATATTTATCAACTTTTATCTAATAAGCAAAGTATTTATTGTTTTAGCAGTTTCTTAAAATTTTTCTGTTAGGCGATTAAAATCGATTAAGAATAGCAAGAAAAGGGAGAAATGCAAGAAAAAATTTAACAGGACATCATTTGAGATTGGACTTTAAAAATAAACTCTTTCAATTCCTTTCGAGTATATGTTGATCAACTTTGGAAATAATAATGCTTACCACTCGAAACAGCGCTGAGACAAGCACACTCGACTCTAGCCCTCTTTTCATTTTGCACTTGTTAATGCAATCTGTGCGCGTTTTACTTTATTAACACGTGGCAGCTGTCAGCAGTGCGACCTTTGTCAAGATATAAAACATTTTCATTATCGTGTCAACTAAGACGACAGCAGATGCGCACACACACACACAGACATACACAAACACACACACACACTTATCAGACTTATACATATATATATATATACATATAAATAGACACAGATTTTCCTTTTCTGTCTGCATCTCTTATTGATCAAAGAAAATTGAAAAGCGAAATGTGGAAAAAAAAATGCGAAAATCAAATAAAAATAAAAATAAAAAGTTATTTCCACTTTTTGCCTGAACAATTTTTACGGCAACTTAAAGCAGCTTAAGAGCTACTTAAATGTGCCAACTGTGGTAACATAGATGGAGGGGACAGTTGAGGGGGGATAGGGTGCGTGGGGATTGTTAAAACTTATGCCTGAGTTTTCGAGGCGAGTTCTTCACACTGCACAAAACGGGCAACGGGCGCCTCACAATATCAAAACTGAACTCTGGCTCCAAGTTTTTCCGCTCATTAAGATGCATTTCATAGCAGGTAACAGAAGTGAGTCAAAAAGGGGTGCATTATGTTCTCGTGCTGCGGGAACTGATAATAACGCAAAGTTTTTCAACGGCTCGACTTGATTATTAAGTAGAACAGAGCCGAGAAGCGGCTTCGTGCGGCAAACTTGGAATTGTTAGTGCGTGTTAAGGATTTTGCATTAATTATCTGCACACATAGCAAGAGAGAGAGAGAGAGAGCGAGAGATAGAGCAAGAGAGAGAGAGAGAGAGAGCGAGAGAGGATGTATAACTTTAATTAAGTCATTATGCAATTGCATGCAAACTAATTAAAAACCCAATTAGATGTGCAACCCATCTGTGTGTGTCAGGCTTAGTGTGTGTATGTGTGTGTGTGTGTGTCTAGTTCAATGCCAAGCACACTGAATTAAAACAATAAGCAGACAAGTCAAAAACAAAACCAAACAAAAATCGATATGCAAAGCATTACAAAACTATAAAACTCAAAGCCCAAGAAAATAACAGCAAAGAAATTTTTGTAGAATATTAAATACACTTACTCTACGCAGAGTATGTGAACATACACTTTATTAAGTGCAATATGAATATATAAAATATATGTAAGATTTATATAAATATTTAAAATTCACAGAGCGCAAATAAAATTCAAAGTTCGAAATGGGCTGAGTAAATTACGCAAAAAATTTTACATTTCTTATTAAATACTTTTACAGTTTGAAATCCGCAAACTAAGTGAAGAATATGAAAATATATAAGGAATATATTACATTTATAGAATTTTTTTTAATATAAATCGGAATTTATGGTTACCATTTTATTATAATTTAATTATGTTTTTGTTGGCTTCCAAGAGAAGAATTTTTTTATTTTATTTTTTTTTTTTACATAGTTTTAATATATTTGGAATTCCGTACAGATTCAAATTCAGGGCAAGATTCAAAGTCCGTCAGCTGTAAAGTTTAATTATTCAAAATTTTTATCTTTTCATTGTTTATTTAACAATTATTATAATCCTCCTTAGACCTCAAATAAATTGAAGTTTTTTTTTAAAGTTTTGGCATGTTTTTAATGAGAACAAAGCGGTTTTTCTTAATGCATTCCTCGTCTCTTCCCAAACTATCCACTATTTGGGGCATTAACAAGCAGATAATACACATCTATCCATCCATCCATCCATCCATCTATCCATCCATCAATTTATCGATCCATAAGCTCATCCGCAATCGAATAACGATAAATGCATTAAATGGAAAGAGGAAAACTTTTCTGCGTCGGGTGAGAGCAGATAATGCCATAAAATGCTAAACTGGATGTACCAAAAAATAAAAAGTTTTTGGCTGTCTGTCGAAAACAGCATTTTATGGACAAAATAAGTTTATATATTTTCCCCATCTTTTGCTTATTTTATAGTCAAGAAGCTTTCGTCAAGTCAAAGTTTGAACTCGATTCTTGTGCAAATAGTTTTTCTTTTTGCAAGCATTTTATTTGACTTTAGTTTTTTTTATTGTGTCTGGTTTGGTTCAAAAGAGACGTGTAAATAAAATGGAAAAAATCGCATCAAATCGATCAACTTCTGAGGTCAGCAATTTGAAGTTGGCTTTCAGTGCGTTGGTTTGGTCATGTTTAAGCCAAGTTAAGTTAAGTTTGCTCTAAATTGTTTGACCAAGATTATTAATTTATTTTTGTAGTTGTTGCTGCTTCTTTTGCTGTGTTTGTATTTCTCATTGTCAACGCGTGCACAATTTGAGCTCAAGTGTTTTGGCCCTTGGCAATAAACTTATATCACAAGACTCCCCTCCCCACTTGCCGCTCTTCATCATAACAAGCTTAAATGCCTTGATAGAAGCGCAGACTTTGTTGTCGTTTCGACTGGGGGCTGTGGACAATAATACGAAGAAAAACAGCTAAAACTTAGTTTGTGGGCATTTTATTTGTGGGTTTTTCAAATGAAAAATATAAATGTCGGTTTCTTTGTGTCTGTGTGTGTGGGTGTGTTGGGGTGTGCGTGTGTGTTTGCGCGCTTTAGGAATTTATATGAAATTTGCTTTGTATGTTTTTGCAATTTAACAAAAATACAGATTAAGCTATTCATTTGTAAGAAAATCGTTGAATTACTTTCAAGTCACATAAAGTGTATAAAAAAATTCTGAATGGAATGCTTTAAATATTCTGCGTTTTAAGCATAAAAAATAAAATTTTAATATTTTTATTTATATTTTTTTATTAATGTAGCATTTATATTTTTTTTTATTTATTTGCCATTTAACGAAAATACAACTTAAGCGATTTATTTACAAGAAAATCGTTAAATAAATTTTAAGTAATAAAAAAATCCTAATTTTTATGATAAATTTCTAAATTCTTTTTGAAAATTTAACTTAAGCTTTTATTTAAATCACAAAAACTGACTACATAAAAATAACTTTGTTATTTCTATTTATTATTGAAACTTTTATATAAGTTATCCGATTTTATGTTTCCCATTTTGGGTAGAAATCACAGCTTGTTCATCATTCCCAGAAAGCAGGGAAAGAGCCAAGTTAGTCAACATTTTCTTATTTCTTACAATGCAAGCTGCTTTCGGTTATCATCATTATTTTGAAAGTGAAGCAATGTTTATTGTGCTCTGCTGCACAGACAAACAGACACACACACAGACAGAAAGACAGACAATGCCAGGGAGTGCAATTGTGTAAAGTCCCAACTCCCAGCCCTGGTCCGACAACCCACAAAGGCTATTAACATTATTTTATCTGTCGCCCAGTCTTGGCTACAGTTTAGCTTTAGCTTTTGCCTCGTTTCCGCGACTCCTCTTTAAACATACTTTATTATTCCATTTTTGTGGTCACATTGAGTCGCATAATTCACAAAAAGTTTATAATCAAAAAGAGTGTGGGTGAAGGGGGTGGATGGGGTGTGGGTTACAAGGGCAAGTTCAGTTCTGTTAACAGCTAATTTAATTCTCAACTTAGACCTTGGGCAGCTGCTTGGCTGCATGAATTGTGGAAGACTAAACTAAACATTGGCCAACACACTTAAATTAAGAGCAGTTCTTGGCCAAGCAGCTGCTGGTAACAACTATTACAATAAAGTGTTGTTGTTGTTGCTTTTTTTCTTCTTCTTCTGTATTTTCTTTTTGTTTTTTTTTTTTTTGTACCATGATAGTTTTTATTGAACCCCTGAGTTGGCACTGATTGTTGAGCCTTAATTTTGTACAAGGTGCACACTGATTGCCATTGGGAAAACAGATACGGGTAGTTAGAACGAGGTAGAGAACGACTTAAGGGGGAGGAGCGGGGCGGTGCGCTATTGTGTGGGCCACTGTAATAGCTAAGAACGAGGTCAAGCCTTAAACACGGCATCAGCAAACACAGAGGCTGAAGCAGCAGCAGCAGCAGCAGCAAAAGCCAAGAATCAAAAGTCAACTAAACGAAACTCAACTCAATTCCACTCAAGTCGAGTTGAAACAAGAGTTTTGCTGCATCAGCACAAAAAAAAAGAAATAAAACCAGAAAAAAATAGTATCACAATGAGAAGCAGGCTCCTTTGGATCCTTTGGATCCTTTGGCTACTTTGTAAGAAGAAATCAGGCAGGAAAACAAGCAATGCGAAAAGCTCAAATAGCAAAATGAACTTAAGCCTGAACACGTAAGATAAACAACAGGTACAGTGGCTATACGCAAAGTGGGAAAAGCTTACGATGTTGAAAATACTTATAAATATTGTTAATACTTAACATATATTAAAAAACATATTTTTTGTATATTAATTATATACATTTTGAAAGATTTTTATATATAATTAATGCCTAATTGACAACAGTTATTAGTTTTGCATTTTTAGTTATTTATTTTGTATATTTTATTATATTATTAATTTGTTTATGTATACTCAATAATATTAATTTAATAATATGTAAAAACTTTGATTTCCATTTTAAATTTTAATCTATGGAATTTTTCAAAATACATATTTTTTTAGGAAAAAAAAATTATAAAATAATGAGAAATTTAACAATTTTCAAAAGCTACAATTAGATTTTGGTTTCATTATTTAGAAATTTCAATTTAAATTTTTCTTAAATCTCTACGTGAATTTATTTATCGAATAGTTCGAAATTTTGAATAGAATTATTTTTTATGCCAAGCAATAATATAATAAAAAAAATTATAGTTTATCGATAGTCCTAAAAATCAAAAGTTGCCAACAGACATTTTTCACAGAATTTAAAAAATCCACTTTTTGTTTTTAAGAAAATGCCGATTTTCAAACAATTTTGAAGGAGTTTGGCAAGTTTTCTCCTTCAGAATAAAACTATTAAGAAAAATAAGAATAATAAATTTTAAATTGCTAGAAAATGCACATAACAAAAATTTTAAATTAGGCAAAGACCACTGTAGTTGCAGGGGCAGCACCCCACAGAGGCGCCACAAACTGTGGGTCATTATTGATTGGAGTTGGGGTTTGTTTAGTTTTTGTTGTTGTTGCTCTTTGCTTGCTGCAATTGAAAGTCGCTTGCTAAACATTTAACAGCTTAACTTTTGTGGCACAGCCAGGTCGGTGACCAGTGGCCAGCAACGGCCAGCGACCAACTGCAATTAATCAGTGGCACGAGGCACGTGCCACGCGAAAAAGCCAAGCGAAATGCTTTCCTATCGTTTGCACGCGCACAAATTATGGGGCAACATGTACAGTGAACACTGGACAATGGACAGCAAAAAGATACAAACAAAATACAACAAAAAAAAAAAACATTTATACATATAAATATAACAGCAATGTTGGCGATAAAGTGTGCGTTGCCACTTGCAACGTGTTGCCAGATTGTTGACGTGACTTTTTCGAGCATCGTTTGCCTTTTGTTGTGTTGTTAGCATTTTTTGCGCAAATTCTGTAGCGCTCTGAGTGTGTGTGTGTGTAAATGCAACAATGCGGCAAGTATTTGATATATTCTGTTAAATGCACAGTAGTTTTTTGTGCGCGCATGATGACGATGATGATGATGACATAAGTCATAATGATGTTGCTGATGGAATTGACAATCGCTTTGGACACATGCCGCTACAAATAAACAAAAAGTGGCAGCAACACTTCTGACATTTTTTTGCCAATGTAATTAAGTGCTCTAGAGAAAGTGGATAAAAAATATGATTTCATTTTGATTATAATTGCATTGAGGCAGACAGATTCGCATTTGTGTCACGCATGCTGCCCCATCAAATATTGATAATTATAAAAATAATAAAGCGACAATGGCACATTTTGCACTTCGCAGCACTTAATTCATTGCAAAACACATTTATCGATTTAAACTGATGCAACACTTCCCCTCCTCCCCCTTCCCTAAATTAACAAAGTTTTAACATGTGTCGCACAATTTTCCATTTATGACAATTTTCGTTGTTGCGTCTTTTGTCAACGTTTTCCGCTCCGTTTGCCGCGGTTTGTCTTAGCCACAAGTGGCAAGAAATATAGCGCAAATAAGAAAACTAGTTTCGAAATTAAAATTAAGTATTTTTTGTATGGTTTGTGGTATTTGCGGTTGTCGCACAGATGTTGTCAGTGGAATATATCATAGACAAAGTTTGTACTGGAAAAAATTGCCTACAAAAATAGAAATTTGAGAAAGCAAAAACTTATATTGAGAACACAAACAGCTCAAATAAAGTCAAATTTTTTGTCTTACTTTTTGTTCCTTATTCTTATTTTTTATTATTATTATTTCTTAAATTTTCAATATTTCCTGTTTCCTGTTAACTTACTCCTCTGACATTGTGCAACATTTTTTTAAGATAATCACAAGTAAAATGACTTTACAAGAAGCAGCAAAATTAAGTAATTTAATATTATGTGCAATTCAATCAATCAACAATAGAATTTAATTAAATTTTCGCCTTAACATTGTGTGGCCTTATTTTGTGTATTATTGGGGTAAAGAAAAAAGTGTACGACAGAATTTCTGCACTTGTCATACGCACAATAATAAACCAAATTATGAAATATTTTTTTCTCTTTTAAATTAACAAAACAAATGAGGAATAACAGCGACGAGTTGCCATTCGTATATTTAATTAAAAATTTAAGTAGACGCGCAAAATGAAAATGTTGAAAATTAAACAACATAAAAAAAATGGGTGTGAATTTTGTTTACACACTTAGGCCCCCTTACCCCGCCTTACCACACCTTTACAAGCCGCTGAAGTTGGGGTCACTCACAGGATAAAAGAAAAATAATCCATCGTAAAAAAAAGGAAATGCCGAACAATAGGTGGCGGTGATTTGTAATCAGCTTAAGCTTGAGTTTGATGATTTTCGGGTTTTTCGAAAATTATATAAAAAGGTATGATTTTTTTTAACATGATGGGCATTTCAATGGGGACCATTACGTAAGAGATTTATCAAACAATCCAATTGTTGAAATTTATCCAAATTAAGTCATTTATCAGCGGACGTTTTAAAGGTGTGTCTGCATTTGCTGTTTGTGAGGTTATATTTTATTATAAATACCGTTAGATATACGAGCAATTTCATGGGTGAACGCGTCGCTGTTGACGCTTTTCAGAGTTGTCTTGAAATGCATTTAATTAACTTTAATTTGTTTTAATTAAAACTTGAAAATGCTCTCGTTGCCCGCTGCTCATTAAATGGGGCTAACGAGATGCCCCAAGCAGAAATAAACACGAACACACAAAGATACATGCACATACACACAATGCAAATATGCAAGTCTGCATAATCCTAAACAACAGTAACAGCAACAACAATAACAGCAACAGCAACAACAACAGCGAGTCTAACAGTAACAGTAACAGCTCTTGCAGCGCTTAGAGAAATAACATAAAATATTGTTAAATGGCGCCCGGCTGCATTTTAATTACATTTGCATAAGATGCAGCTTATCTCAGCAGCACAGAGATTACATGAATACATACACATACACATATACAAATATATATGTAGATAAATATATATTGCAGCTTAGCGTGCCTGTTAGCAGTTTTACGGCATTCGATATACATTATTATTCTCTTTTTTTCTGTGCATATTTAAGCGTGGTTGCCAAAGAGATTGCGCTGTGTTGTTGATTGTTGTGCAAGTTTATAAAATGTTATGCTAACAGTCTAAGCTATTTATAGCTGCACATTTACATTCTGTTATTTAATATTAGAAAGAGCGCTTTAAAAATGCCGCGTTTTGGATTGAAGTGAAGTGGTTTGTGATTGATTGGAGGGAACTCCCCTCATTACAGGCATATGCCAACTGACTGATATCCAAATTATGAAACTTAGAAGCTCATTCTTATAAATACAGATTTAATGTCAGAATAAAGATTAATATCAACTATTAAAAATAAGTAAATAAACATTCAAATATAAAAACAAATAAAAGTTATCAGCCATCTGCTGGCTTCAGAATTAATATAAAAAATACTCAGCTATTAAAACTATGCATTTAGAGCGAAGTAAAACTAATTAGCCAACTGATAACTCAAAAATTAATTTAAAATAATAATCTAGGGGTATTTTATTTAAAGAATTACAATTTAGCGGAAACAATAAGTAAAACACACCTTTAGCTGTAAGAAATTTCGGCAACTGATTTATTTTAACCTCAAAATAACTAAAACACTTTTTTTTTGTTTTTCTTTGCAGGTAATTTAATCAACTTTTGCCCAAGAACAATTTCAACTACAAAGTTACAGCTGATGCTGTGGCTTTGAGACAGGTTTGGTACTTTAATTATTTGATTCATCTTTGGTTGACTGCTCGTTTTGCAAGCCAGATTAAACTTTAATTACTTTGGCGCCAAAGTTCCCTTAACTTTGTGCAATTCACAACAAAAACAATGAGAAACACTTTAAGCCGCTTACAAAATACGATTAACTCCCAGAAAGCAGAAAGCGGAACCCAAACAAATTGCTGCAAAAAAAACGTGCGGAATTTGCTTGAATTTTCATTTGTTTTTCTTTTGTTTTCAATCAAGACAACAAAAGACTAACTTGGCAAACGAAAAAAAGAAACGAAAAGAATGAAAAGCAGTCAATACAAAATATTCATGGCTAGAATGCGCATATGCCGGAAAACAAGGAAAAAATACCATCGAAAGATTTGTGAAACGACCAAAACACACAAATGCAGCAAATCAAAAATCTGCAAAGCCTAAACTGAAAATTTGAATAGACTTTTACGAATTGCATGTATAAAATTATAATAGAAATTCTGATCAGATTTCACTCTGCACAAGCGCTTAATGAGCAGCAGCCACAGCTCACAATAATCCCCAAAAACCGAATATCTTTTTTCTATTTCCTCTACCCCAAAAACAGAAATAATAAAAATATTACAAAATAATTTGTGTGGCAAAATTGTCACAACAAAAATACATTTCGCATGAATGTAATGCAAAATATAAAATCACAAAAACCATGGCAACAATGTGACCAGATAAGCTGCGAATCCGTTGCAACATTCGAAATGCATTTCAGGAAAAAACAAAAATAAATAAATATTACACGCATAGAAAACGAAAATATTTGGTTTACCAATTTGCAGTTAGCTTTCAGACTTTTCAATATGCATGGCAAATATGTATGTAAATGTAAATTCGACTCTTTGTTATTGACTTACTGTGCACACACACCCACAGAAGCACACACACAGTGCTGTGTGTTAGGCTGACTATATCATGTGAAATAAGCACTCATTTTGTTTACATTCAAAATCGGGTTCGCTGCAAACTTCCTGTTATGATTTTGGTATTCAAGCAAACATACATAAATATATATATACATATATATATATATATATATATATGTTATATATATTTATATTTACAACTGCTGCTGTAAGAAACCAATCACTATTCATTAAATCAATAACAGTCTGTTAAAAATACGATGACATAAAACACAATTTAATGCTTAGCTAGCTGGGCACATAACATGCCACAGAACTGTGCACAGAAGCAGCAGAGACGCTGCTGAGACGCAGCAGAGCAGCAGCCAAATGTACATTATAGCAACATAAACAATATTTATAGTTAAGGGGCGTGGCACACTGCCCTTCATCTCAGCCACATAACGACCATAAAAGCCAAACATTTTAATGCAACTGCTCTGCTTTTCTACCCCTACCCCCCTCTTTCTATCCTCTCTTTTCCTCTCGCACAGGGTGACACAGGCATTTTATTATATTAACATTGTGAATTCGATCAGCTTTTGAAGCACATTTCAATGGTTTTTATGGCCAAGCTAAGAACACATCCATCACAAAGACGACCCAAATATTATTGCCAAAGTCTTTGCGATTTCTAGTTCAAATTGCTACCATTTTGCCTTGTTTTACAACTACTCACGCACATTGCGTATAAAAAACAGCCATCAAATTTAGTGGAAAGGCAGACAAAAAACGTATGTACACAGTGAGAAATAATAACATATTAAAAATGTTATTAAAGGCATTGTTTTAAATATGCTTAATTTTATAATGTAAAATGTTAAAATAATTTTACTCAGTTTTGAGTCTTTAAGCATTAAAAGAGGCAGAAGAAGAAGACTTTAAATCCAACTTAAAGTTTCACATTTATAAAAAAAAAAAGTTAATCAAAAAAAAAAAAACCAAAACAGGAATTTTTATAGACTAATTTTAGGTTGATAGCAATTTTATGCTTTTTGATCAATTTTGCATGTTATTCATCATTTTAAGTTGTGGTTGTTTTTCGCGCAGTGTATACACTGCTATTAAAATCTATACTGTTGGAGGCGTGTTGTCGCAAAATAGACAACAATTTTAATGTCAAATTGACGAAAATAAATGCCAAAATGCCAAGTTTTGTCGTGATACTGCGTAATAGTTTGATAAATTGGACTAAAAAATTGATTGATTGCTGACAAGAGAGAGAGAGAGAGAGAGACGGAGAAGAGATTGAGTGAGGAAGAGAGAGAGAGAGAGAGGGGGAGCGAGGGAAAATTGGGCGTCTGTTTGAGCAAATTGTGTCTGTGTCACTGCTGGTCATCAAGTCTATGCGTCAAGTTTGCCCTCTCTTTCGCACACTTAGTTGCCATCTCTTTCGCTACGCGCCTCAGCATAAATCAATCTAATTAACGCTAATTTAGCAAAAGCCTTGGGGTTTAGTTCCCTGCTAAATGCCCTAATGGCAATTCGAGTACTATAATTATACACATTTGTTTTCCCAGCTGGGCGATGTTATTGTTTTCTCGTGTGTCTCTCATTATTTACACGCATTGCAGAGCAGACACACAACACACACCACACACAACAGACACCACAGCGTCAAGGTCAACAGCAGCAGCGTTGCCAGACAGAATATCAAAACACAAAACAAAAAATACAAACACCCAATTGGGAGTCATTTATTTAATCAAACATTCTAATTTGTTTGGCCAAACAACTGCATTAAACAGTTGCAAAAACTTGGCTAGAAAAACTTGATTATTTGCATTAAATATAAATACGATTGACTTCAATAAAGTAAAGTAGATATTAAAATGATAGACAATAAAACAGTTTAATTCGCTAAATATAAAAATAATAATAATTTGGAGAGATTAATAGAAATAATCGAGTTAATTTGCTCTACAAAATTTATATCTTTCTCAGAAATCATTAAAAATAAATATTTACTGCATTAAAAAGAAATACGATTAACTTCAATTAAGTAAAGTAGATTTAAAATATATTAAAAAGATGATACATAATAAATCAGATCAATTCGCGAAATATAATAAAATGATAATAAATTGTTCAGTTATATAGAAATATTTCAGTTAATTTGCTCTACAAAATTCATAAGTTTCTCATAAATCAATAAAAATAGCTTTTTATGCTTTGCATTATTCACTAAACTATTTTCTTACCAACAAAATTTACAGCACTCTTGAAAAAACTTTTTTGTGCGATAAAAAATATGTATGCAAATTAATTTTTATTAAATAGTTCAGAATGTTTTTTAAAATTTCTCCAGTAAATTCGTAAAACAGATTCACAACGAAAAAAACATAATTAATATATAAATATTCCGTATTTTTTCATGCACTAGCAAAATACATATTTTAAATTCATTTTATGTCGATTTATGTGCTGATATAAAATATATTAATAACATTTTTATGTGGAATGTATAAATTGTTGTTTTTACAGTTTCCTTGAAGTGAAAGTATTTGATTAAAAAAATGAAGATCTTTTTTTTATCTTTTATTTACAATTTATTTAAACCATCGCATTACACAAATAACACAATTTTTAAGAAAATGTATTTTTTTTTTTAAAGTATTTAATATATTTAAAGCGTTTTGAAATAAGATATTATTTTGCTAAAGGAAATTGCTAAGCAAATGTTTTTGTTTTACATAAGGTGAACATTTTCTGAAAAGCTATCAAAAATTTTATTTAAATGATTTTAGAAATAATATAAGCAAAAAGTTTTCAAACTAAAATCAAATTAATTTCAAGTCAAACTTGCATTTATCAAGAGTTGGTGCTGCTCTGTGGTGGCAACTGACGACTCTTCGAAAACTAGCTGATCAAATAAATATCCCTTGAGAAGGAACTGAAGCAGCCACTCAAGTCTCAAGTCAAGTCAGTTCAGTTCAGTTCAGTTCAGTTCAAGTCTCAGTTGAGCTGAGTTTTGGTTTAGTTTGGTTTAGTTCATTTCTCCAGCCTGTCAATGCAAAAAGATGCCACAAACAAACAAACTTTGGCGCGCTGAAAGATACAATTTAATGCTTGACTGCCGCAAAACTCACTTCACACAATTCGACAGTTGGCCAACACTGGTTGCTGTTGGCGGCGTTGGTGCTAAATCTGTCATGCCAGGCACGCGTATGCTTCTTAGTTAGGGACAAGTTGGCCAACATCTAAAATTGTTACCTGCTGCTGGTGCTGCTTGCCACACAGCGAACGTAGCCTTAGGTCTAATGGATAGTGTAACCAATCAATGCGTAAGCGTTGCAACATATGCCAACTGGCAACTTGGCAGCACTATGCCATTAAAAGTTTGCTAAAAGTTTCGCACATAATTTAAACTATGACACACACACACCCATACATACACACACGGTGAGCCATGCAACCTGCCACCCGGCGTTCAACATGATTAGTCACCATTGAGGCAGGCAGGCTGGCAGGCAGCAGGTGCTGCTCGTTTGGTTTGTGTCCCCGCTGATGATCGAGCACTTTATTCGATTTCGAAACCTTTTACGCTTCACAAATTTTCTCGGACCAAATCAACCGACTATTAAATGACAACCAATTGGGGTAAATATACAAAAAAAAAAACACTTGCCACCCAAAACAAAGTTGTGTGTGCTGTGCTGTGTGTTCAACTCAATTTACTGACCCGCTCAATAAGAGCCATCCATTTATTATGCCAACTGCTGGTTAAGCAGTTGCAAAACGCTCCATAAACAAGTCAAATGCAGTGCAGATGAGAGTGTTTTTTTTCCCTCCCCCGAAAAAAAAATGTGTAATGGCCATTTGTTAATTGTGCGACAGCAGCAAAAACAAAACACTAATAGCTATTTTTGCTTGGCTGTGCAAGTTTAAACATGCTCTGCAGACAGCAACGCTGACATGCACTGCGATTTTATGTCCATTAAAACTGGACACTCCAGTTTGTTGCAGTTGCACTTGCTGGCCTCAACATTTTCAACTAAGTTCTTAACAGCAATTGGGCGTGTTGAAAAGTGCTGTAGCCTTCAAAGTAAATATATTTGAAAATAACTTGTACTTGTGTGGAGTGTAAATAAAAATAAATAATATAGCAAGTAAATGTGCAAGGACATTTTAGTCTGATAGTTTAACACTTAGCTTTCCGCCTGAAATTTCAGAGCCACATTTGTTAATAATGGTAATTTTGCTTGGCAATTGTTTTACTTATGTGTTTTACAATTATTTTCAAAGAATATGGCATTTAAATCTTTTTTTATAAATTCTGTTTCAAATATTAATATAGAGGTAAAACAACATTGTGAATCTTTTTTATGTTTTATGTTTACTTTTAAATTTAGAATACACATTAGGCTATTATATTTGAGCTGAGCAGAATTTCTTGAGCTGTCTTTAAATGTGTTTGCATTAATTGCCAAGTTTTAATTAAAATGTCGTCACTTGGCCTCACTAAAATCCAATTCAGTTGGCAATTAGCAATTGCTTGCCACAAATTTCATTCCGAATGGCCCCAAATATTTGCCAAAAGAGAGGAAGAGAAATATATCGTATCATATCACGCATACGTCAGGTGGGTCCAGGTGCATTCCTGAGCATTGTCAAGCTGCTAACTAAATGTGCATATTTCTGGCTAGCTAAGAAACCAAATACTAAATTGGATTTCAAAAGTTTTTACTTTAGCAAACATTTATAATTAATTATAAATAATTATAGAATGAGCAGGTGAAAAACATTCCTCGACGTGCACTTAAATATATTAAATACTTTTAATGATAGCAGAACAAAATCTGCTATAGATCTGCAGCTTACTCTTTTTTATCCACATTTTTCTACTTTTTTTTTTACCTCACAGTAACTTTACGCAACTTTTTATTTAAAAGGGAATAAGGCATTAATTTTACCTTTGGCATCAGCTAACCAAATTGAATGTGTCTTTTCATGTTTCTTAATTAGCAGCATTTCAGCTTAAGCTTTTCACTTCTCTTCTTTTTTTTTTGCAGCAGCAGTAACATTAATTAAGTTGCCACGCCTTCATACCTACCTGACTCATGCCACACCTTTGAGCACTAACCGTTATGCACATGCATTAATATTTACACAAAATGCAATATATTTTTTCTGAGTTTTTTTTTTGGTGTCGCATATGCTTTTCATTAAAATCGACTCTCAACATTTTTCCCTTTACTGACTTTATTACATCAAAATTCAATTTATTTACACACATTCACACAAACACAGAATTACACACACACACACATATATAAGTATGTAAAATTAAAGCTGTTTTTATGACCTATTTTTCTGAAAAATATTGTGGTATTTATCGAAAGTTGACTTTTAAGCTGTGAAAATTTCATGGTGCATGTTGTTATTTGAAGCAAACACATGCAACACATGCCACATGCCGCGAAAGGCAATTGAGTTCGCCGACATGAAAGCCAATCAAATTTTATTAGTTTTTATAACGAAATAATTAAAAAAATAAACCGAGAAATGTAAGCCAAAAAAAAGTGCTCGACTAGCATGTATCCTGTACAAAAGGGGTAACTGTCATAAATATGCACAGCTTCAGATTAACCCATTTATAATACATTTTTAATGTGATCAAAGTTTTAAATGGAAATAAATATTATAGTAAATACCATAAAATTTTATGTATATTTTTTTGAGCAGAGTTGCAAGCGAGGCAAAAACAAGCCGAAAACTGAAATGCACGACTAGCACATACTCCTTATTAAGTTTTTATATATATTCTATATATTATGGATATCAACAAAAACCCCTCAATGGACTTGAATAGCGCAAGTGATTTTTATATTAACATTTGCTGACTGTGGCCAGCTTAACGTATCCTCTTGGCTAAAATAAGTAGGTGAGAGGGGTTATAAATCCCCAGTTGAGCTGGCCGCTTTGCCACTGATTTCCGAGTTATGTGCACGGTTTTTTTTTGCTGCCAGTGCTGCAAAACGAAAAGGGTGTCGAACCAAAAGTCTTTTGTATTGCCATAAACATTGACATTGAAGCAATTTCGAGTGGAGTGACACAAATGAATGTATTATGCGTGTGTGTGTGTGTGTGTGTGAGTGTGTGGACGTGTCTATTTGAGTCAAGAGCGAATGGCAAAATCAAAGTCAACTTTATCACTTGCTTAGCTTACATAAATTGTGTCACAGCTGTGTCTCTGTGTAACTCTCTCGTACTCTCTCTTTCTCTCGCTCTCTTGCCTTCTCCCTCTCTCTGTGTGTGTGCCCAAAATAAATAGTGCTCCATTTGCCCAGCTGGCATCTTTAGTTACCACGCTTTGCCGCACATGCCACACACGCCGCAGCTTTTCCCCCTTAAGAGTCACACAATTTATGCTACTTTTTTGCGTATACGCACATATATCAATTTGCTTACATATATATTTATTAATATATATATATTTGTGTATATATATATATCCATATTTGTACATAAATACTTGTCAAAATCGCAGATGCCATATTTTTTGCACGCTTGTGCGCTACTCAATTATTTATACGCCGCATGTTTTACTCTCATTTCGCTGAGTACCTCAAAATTGGTCCAAAACTTGTGCGAATTCGAATGTTGCAAGTTAATATTAATATATTTGAATTTTTTCTTTAGATATGCATATTGAATATTTATATAAATTTTTTATTCCTTAATTATTTTTTATTTAAATGTTTGCAATAATTATAACTATAAATTTCATATATATAAAATTGCTGAAAAGCAGCAGTTTTTCTAAACTGAGTACTTGAAAACTTATCCAAAACTTGTGCAAACTTAAATGTAGTATTCATATATTTTTATTTCTGTTCAGATATGCATTTAAATCTTTCATGTTTAATATGCTTATAATTTATTATTTAATAGTTTGCAATAAGCAACAATTAATATATTGTACCAATTACATATATAAATTTTTGAAAAGCAGCAGTTCTCCCAAATTGCAAACTTAAATATTACAAGTTAATATTAAAAAAATTATATATCTGCAGAGAAAAAATGCATTAAAATCAACCATATAAAATATGCAAATATTTCATTCGTTACTAATTTATTCATTTAAAATATATATATATCTTATTCAAGTTTGTAGTTTACAATATTTAAAACTTAATATTCCAAAGCAATTCTATATATAAAATGGCTGAAACGCAGCAGTTTCATAAAACTAATAAATTATTAAACTTTTGACAAGTTTCAACAAGCGATGCATCACTGCAATAATTTTGCATGAACTATGCAAATATTTTCCGATACCGATATTTATGTAAAGAGCATGTGTGCAACGAGTATGGTTCAGATATTTGGCGACTTATTTTGTTGGTGGCCTTTCGAGAAAGTTTATCATCAAGTTTTGCGCATGAATAAACTTCAATATGATATTCAATAGTAGCGAAAAAGCAACAAGCAGTAAAATCAATATCTACCCTATCGAAATATATATATCTATATATATATATTTATTTATTTTGAATGGTTTTCTTTAGCAAGTTCTATGCAGCTGCAGCTGCAGCTTTAAGAACTAATTGGCAACTTGGCCTCGATGCGATGTTGCATTTTATGACCGAACCTGAACATTTTACACACACATTGTGTGTGTTTTCATGTGTGTGGCAGGAAATCACAACACGAATCTAAAGGCTGGCTGGCTCAAGGAAGCGGAAATGTGTTGGCCATTAATGGCGCTTAATGTGGCCCGGCCATAATAAAGTCAGCTAACTGCATGTCCAAGTAGATATCAAGATGTGTGTGTGTGTGTTGCAAGAACGGCTTGCTTGGCCTGCTTGGCATCTAAATTGTTGCAAATGTTTTATTGCAATTCTTGAAAGTGTCCTTTGCTGATGTTTTGTGGCTGGGTTTGCTCGTAAAAATGCTTGCAAATGCATTTGTCGCTTGGCTGCCTCGTTGATTTTTTATGATTGCCAAGCAGCCTGCCCCCATCCGCCTGCCACCTGCCACCTGCCACTCGTCTCTACGTTAGCTGTTCCGATATGTATGCAACATGCGAGGTGGCAACAACAATGTTGTGTTGCGGTCTTCTCTCCTTGCTGTGCAATAAAAACTAGTTTTTGATTTTTGTGTGTGCCTTGTTTGAGATTGTCATGTTTGCGGCTTTTGCGGCTTTCGTTTCACTCGAACTTGAACAATTAAGAATATTGTGTGTGCATTGCAAAAGTACACACACACACACACATATATATATATATATATATATCGATATAAATTCCTGCTATTGCGGTTCGTCAATTAGAGAAATAAAAAAAGGAAACTATTCGCCATCAAACAGCAAAGTTAAGCGTTGAATTTGTGTTGCAAGTTGCAAGTGGCAAGCCTGCACTTGAAGTTGAAGCACTTTACAGTTTAAACTGCCGGCAAGATAATTTGTAAGCTGTCTCCAACATGTTGGCAACCCTTGTCGAACAGTTTTAATTAGTTTATGTGCCAACGACAGTTTCAAAGTCATTTAAATCAATTGACTGGATACCGCAACGATACGCTTTCTCTATAAATAAATATATATATACATGAGTATATATGTATGTATTAACTTCAAGTTAATCGAAAATCAACTAACAAATTTTTATCACGTACGCTTGGATAATTTATGAATGAGCGCATTTGGCCAAAGCCCTGCCAGCAAATTAATTGTTAATGGCGTTAAAAAACAGTCAGGTATTTGATAAATTACACCACAAGATTTATGACTGCGCTAATGGATTTTTTTATAAAGCAAAATATTTGTTTAAGTATTAATAGAAAAACCCCCCATTCAAGAATTTTTAAATTTTTTCTGTTTACATTTGAATTTGCCATACACATATTTGAGCTGTGCTGGATTTCCTCAGCTGTCTTTTCATGTGTTTGCATTAATTGCCAAGTTTTAATTAAAATGTCGTCACTTGGCCTCACTAAAATCCAATTCAGTTGGCAATTAGCAATGGCTTGCCATAAATTTCATTCCGAATGGCCTCAAATATTTGCCAAATAGAAGAGGAAGAGGAAGAGAGAAACATATCATAGCATATCACGCATACGTCAGGTGGGCCCAGATGCATTCCTGAGAATTGTCAAGCTGCTAACTAAATGTGCATATTTTTGGCTAGATAAGAAACCAAATGGTAAATGCAAAATGCAAATTAGAATTCAACACAAACACACACCGAAAGCATAACACACACAATTTGTGGCAGAGTCATGTGTATGGGTATAAACTGATAAGTTGACATCCAGACACACACAGACACACTTGTGGCTAATATAGATTTGACCTAAAATGTTTCGGATACTTTGGCTTGGTAAAATTGGCTTGGACTTGTCTCAGTGCACAATTTATTTAATTAAAGCAAACCTTTTGTTATTGCTAATGTTGTTAATGCAACAATTATAAATGATTTATGTAATTTAGCTTCGACTCGTAAGTGTTCGATTTCCCCCTACCCCCTCCCAACACTTGTCTGGATTTGGCTTACTTGACTTCGTTTAGCTGCTTATTAAACTATTCATGCCTCAACTGATGCTGAGAGTTGTGGCAACTAATATTATTCGAGAGAAATATTTAATATAATTGCAAATATAAGTAAATCAATTTTGGAGACTAATCAAATATTCAAAATATTAATTGTAAAATTATTTTGATTACATTTTAAATATTATAACATTTGATGTGTTTAGAATTTGGCTAGTAAACATTTCGATTGATTACTTTTTATTGTGATATGATTAAAATTCCTCCTCTTTAAAAAGCTAACTTTCATTCAAGTTTAACACTTTAGTCGACTGCTTCAATTTGTTATCAATTTGCACATAATTTAATACACTGGAAATTGTCATCAAAATCATATAAAATACATCATCGCACAAAGGAATTTTTTCATATTTTTTTGTTGGAGTTGTAGAGAAGTGAAGGAAACAAGAAATACTTTAAAATATTTAATATGCAAAACGCGTTTAAATGCTTTGCCAGAAAATGTGTCAAATAAAAATGAAAATAAAAAAATGTCGAATGTTTGTCGCCTTCAAATGGAATTTGTTGTTGTCTGATAACATTTTGCAACTGCTGTTGAATGTCTCATGTATATTTTTTATATATATGTATTTTATACATATATTTTTTTGTATATATACTTTCTTTCTTTGTCTAGTACGTGATAATTGCATACTTAACAAAGAAAAAGAAAAGAAAGAGAAGTCTGAAATGAAACGAAAATGTAAGTTAATAAAAATAATATTTGTATTTTTGTCGCTTCAGTCACCAAATTCATACGCATTGGCATCGCCGATAAGAACGATAATCCGCCCTATTTCGACAAATCGCTGTACGAGGCGGAAGTGGATGAGAACGAGGACATTCAGCACACAGTGCTCACTGTGACTGCCAAGGATCACGATGAGTGTAAGTCAAGAATTACGCATATTTTCATGACTTTTTTCGTTTCGTTTTTTTTTCTTATTTATAATATGAATTGCCAACAATTATTTTTGCAGCCTCGCGTATTCGCTATGAAATCACCAGCGGCAACATTGGCGGCGCTTTTGCGGTCAAAAATATGACGGGTGCCATTTATGTGGCCGGCGCTTTGGATTATGAAACGAGACGCAGGGTAAGAAATTTTTTCACTATTCTCCATTTAATACACAAACATATATAGAAAGATTTGACAACTGTTTGTGGACTATATGCTAAATATATTTATTTTAAAATGAAGTCAAGTGTTAACAATGCTCGTGCCACTGTTTTACATTAAGCAGTCGAACAACTGGCAATGCGAGAAACTTTCACTGCTGAACGTGGGGCATGCCCCATGCAATCAGTTCAGCAATTGAATGTGTAAGCGAGATGTGACTATAAAATTCATTAAGAAACTCGAAGTCGATGTCGATGTCGATGGCGAAGTGCTTTTTGCCACTGAATTTCATTAGGTGCTGGTGCTGTTGCTGGCCGCGAGGCTAGTTAAATATTTAACAGTTCAAACAAGTTTAGTCAAGGGAAGAAATCAGCAGCAAAATATAATAGAAGAAAGTGCGGCGAAACATTAATTGAAATTCATTTTGAACAATTCGCTTGTGTTTAAAGTTGATTTTAATTGAATCGCGTTGAATGCGAGAATGGAGAAAAATACATGAAATGCATACGTAATTTTTGCAATCAATAGTTTTTGTTTAATGCATGACATTTAATTAAACAATCGAACAAATAATTTGATTCATCGTTCAGTATGAGCTGCGTTTGGCTGCCTCCGATAATCTGAAGGAGAACTATACGACGGTCATCATCCATGTCAAGGATGTCAATGATAATCCGCCAGTGTTTGAGCGACCCACTTATCGCACCCAAATCACCGAAGAGGATGATCGCAATTTGCCCAAGCGAGTTTTGCAGGTCAACAAGAATTCCACAATCTTAAAAATGTCATTGCAGTGATTTTTGATTTGTATCCTTATTGCGAGTAGTGTTTTTATTATCCTTGTTTATTTCTGTTATTGCATATTTGTATATGAAGCATACGCCACGTTGCCCCATCATCCATAAATTGTTTACTTTTTTCCTAGATTTGTATTGCATGTCCATTCAAGTTTTGCTCGAGTTTGAATTGCACATCAGAAAAACAAAATGAATAATCATTTATTACGTATACAATTAGTTAGTAATAAAATAGAGAAATGCTTTTTATCGCCAAACAAAAACAAAAGATAAACAAGCAAATTTTGATTGAAATCATTTCAATTTCGTTGATGCAAAGCAAATATTTATTTTTATTATTCATATTAGCTTAAGGCTTAAATACTTTTAATTTATTGTCTACACTCATCAATTATTACTATTATTATTTTTTCAAAATTTAAAATCATTTGTTTGTTAATTTAAACTGTAAAAATAAATGAAGTTTATATAGCAAAAATATGACAGTAAATAAACAAAAAATACACTAAAATAAACGCCTACAAATGAGCAATTCATAAAAAAAAGAGTTATATTTATATTGATAAATCATGAAGGACGTGCAGAAAATTGTAAATTCTACGCTAATAAAAAAGCATAATTAAATAAGTCAATAAAATTGGAATTGTGGATCAACTGATGAACTTGTCGCTGATTAAAGTACACAGTTAAATTAAAATAAACATGTGTAAAAACCATTTGCGATGGCCATTTGTACATTGAAGTTCAACATCAACTTTTGTATTTTATGGCAAACAATATTTTAAGTTTATTTATAATTTATGTATTATTTCTTATTTACTTACATTTGATATGTGTTTTTTTTTATTTGTTTTTCTCTTGGTGGTATTTTTTATGGGCGTTATTTATGATCAACATTTGTTGTTGTTGTTGTTGGCAAATAGTACGAGTTGAAATTGGTCGCCTCGGACAGTTTAAACGAGAATCAAACAACAATTGTGATAAGTGTGCGAGATGTCAACGATTTGCCGCCAGTGTTTCCACAAACTTCATATGAGCGAAGCCTCAACGAGGAAATGTCGACGCCCTTCACCATAATGCAGGTCGCTATATAAAACACATTTATCATTTGTCCTATATCGTCTGTATATATATACACATATATAACACACAAGTGTGTGTGCATAACAATAGCTGGCAGTGCTCATATAACAATTAATTTAACATGACAAAGAACAAAAACTCATCGTAATCGGTATTTTTCGCTCTCATGTAAAATATATGTATAAAATAATAAATAAACAATAACATCCACTGATAAATATATATATATATATATATAGTTAATAAAATGGATATTCCCATTTGGTGTAAGGTGTACAAATTAAGTTTCATTGAAGAGAAACGAAATTAAGAACGAGTGTAAATCTCATTGGCAAATATGTTTGTTATAAAGCTCAATTTCCAATTCAATTATTGTTAACCATTGTTGTTGTTGGCGCTACTTGCCAGAAATAACGTTAATGCCCAAGCATATCATATTAATTTTCTGTTTTATTGCATAATTAATTTGAATCAACAACAAACAAAAAAAAAAAAAAATATTATTTTCATTAATTTAAAAGCTTTATTTGCATAATTCTCATTGTTCGTTTGTAGTTTGTCTGTGGTCACAAATTTAAATGCATGCATAAATATTTTTGATATTTATTTACACATACTTACACACACACACAAAGGCACACACATACTGTGCTAATTAAATTCAATGTGTTATTCAATATTTAATGCGACAAATTTGTATGCTTAAATCTTTTGCACGGTTTCCCAGTTGCCATTTTCAGTGGTTTCTATCCGCTTGTGGCTAACTAACATTTAGTTGTAACTAATTTAATTGAAGTATAAAAGTAATACATAAATGCACAGTGAAATGCATTTAAGCCCATTCCAAATAATAATCAATAACCAAAGTGTTGGGGATTTATCACAAAAGCCAAACTAACAAAGTAAAATATATTTATTTGACTATAATGCATATTTGAACAATTTGAATAGATGCTTAAGAGCTTAACATCTGCAAATATATATATTTATTTATTTTTATTTATTGCATGCACTTCAATTTTGCCAGTAGTATTTTGTAGTTTTGATTTCTATTCAAGTGTGCACTCAAACAAATAAGGCAACAAAACTAATATTGTATATATATTTTTGTACATTTCCGTTCGACTGCACTGCAATGGATTGAATGGCAAAACAGGTTACCGCCACCGATGGCGACAAGGATCGTCCACAAAATATTGTTTATTTCCTAACTGGCCAAGGCATCGATCCCGATAATCCAGCCAATAGCAAATTCGACATTAATCGCACAACAGGCGAAATATTTGTGCTTAAGGTAAGTAAAACAAAAGCAATCTATGAAAATAAGCTCAGAATACATATATATATATATGTACATCTATCTATATATATATAAATTTAAGTCAACACAATAAACTGCAATTTAAGCGTTAACAACAAAGTGTCACCAAAACCGCAACAGTCATGATGGAAACGCAAATAAATTTATAAAAATAAATTGAGCGTGTTGTTGCACAGAGTATGCGACTAAAAGACACCCTGTAAACAGCTGGAAAGTGGCTCAATGAGGCTTGCTATTTACAGGGTATAATTAGGTCCAGTTTTAAAAATATATTCAACTACCGCCACATTTTCATATGGCAGATGTTGTGATGATTGCAAAATATGCTCGCTGATTAAAGCTCCATCAATGCATGCTTAATCCCCGGTGGCAGCTGCTGCAGTGGCAGCAACAGCCGCCGCAGGGGCAGCTCCTACTTAATGCCAACCGCAAATGCAACCCAGCTCAACGTGCGAAACTCATTATTTAACTTTTGAATTTTACTTATTTTTGTTTTACTTATTTTTTTTGGCAATGCCTTTGAGTCAATGTGAAAATAGTCGTTGCATTGATTTATGAAGTTGCTGCTGTCTTTGAAGTGTCTCGAGTGCTGCAATAATTAATGAAGTTTTGCACAAGTCAATTAACTCAAGTGAGTTTTAAACGAAATAACGAACGACTGCCAAGTGCTGCTCTTGAGCAATTGTGTGTGTGGGTGTGTGTAAGTCATTATAAAGTTAGTATTTTTGTGAGTGCAACCATTGTTGGAGTGTGACTGCTGCTTAAGACAATTGCTACACAGCAAAAGAAAAGTTGCATTCGAAAAAGCAAAACTAGAATTGCTTTAAGCTTCTCTAACAGCCGCAAACGCTTAACATAACAATGTTAGAGCTATGTTAACAGCTATGCTTCTATTTTGACAAGCTACTAAATTTTACTAAATTTTAAATTTTTTTAAAAATAATGTAAAATCATTCGTGTGTTTGTGTGCGAAAGTGTGTGTGTAAGTGAGTCAATAATTTTTGTGAGTGCAACCATTTTTAAAGTGACTGCTGCTTAAGACAATTACTACACAGCGAAAGAACAGTTTCATTCCAAAAAGCAAAAGTAGAATTGCTTACAGCTTCTCTAACAGCTGTAAACGCTTAACAGAACAATGTTAGAGCTATGTTAAAAGCTATTTTCACAGATATTTTTAAATTCTTGCAAGCTACATTTACTAAATTTTTCAATTGTTTTTCAAAAACAACTGTTAATGCAAAGCTTAAAACTTGTGTAAAATCATACAGCTTAAATGCAATTCCCATAAGCACTACCAAAGCAGCCAATGTTAGCCAGCAAAACATGTATAAATATATAGTTTTTGTTGTCGGTTTTGGTCCATTAGGAAACGTAAATTGTATCAAAAATGTTCTACTAACAGCGCAGAAAAAAAAAATTTTGTGGTTAAAATAATAATGACGAGAGAGAGTAGCACAAAATGGAGAAAAAACGAAAACACACACAGAGGAATACAAGAAAAAATACTATACACATACGCACACATGTACGCACACACACACACACACACACTCGCAGCTGAACTAATCCCTTAAATTGAATATGTTCTAGCAATGCTGTCAAATTTGTCATGCAAATTAAAGCGATGACAACACAAGCGAATATTTTTACAATCTGTTATTTTTTTTTTGCTTTTTGTTTGGGTAGATTTTTCTTCCATTTCATTTTTCACGACTAATCCAATGGCAGCGCGCGTATGAAAAGCTGTTCCTGTCTCTCTCTCTCTCTCTCTCTCGTCTGCTCCCAGCTCAGCCTGCATGTCCTGTCCCATTGTCCGTCCTTTTGTCCGTCCGTCCGTTATTGTTGTATTTGTTACGTTATGCGCTATGTGGCTGTCATGTCAGAGGACTTTGAAGGGAGAGCGGATCTGGGCAAGGATCTGGGATTGTTGGGTTTTCTTTTTTTTTTATTGGGCATGTCGCATGTGGGTTGTCCGTATCCAGGATGCGTAACAACAGCAGAGCAGATACAAAGTGCTGATTAAAATAGGTGTTTTTTTTTCCTTTCTTTTGCCAGCGCTTGTTATTATAAAGGTGGTCTCCCCAGGTGAATGCTGAAGTTAAGGGTTGGGGTTAGGGGTGGGGACTTCGGGTTGGGTAATGGTTTGTCGGGCTTGTTTCGAGCTTTACATCACATCAGTCAAGCTTCTGGCGCTGTGCCACTCGCTCTGTATGCATATCAAAGTCAAAATCAGCACCGGGGACACTCGTCTGGCACTGGCGACCCACAGAGCGCTGCTCAGCCCAGCTCAGCTCAGGACGGGCTTGCTGCCATTGTGAATGGATAATTTCACACACACACAAACAACTTACACACACATATGGTGATTTTCGTTGAGTTGCACTTGTGTGTTTTCATTGGATTGCAAGCCATGTAACTGAAGAGGCAGCGGCAAAGAGTTGTGGTGCGGGGCAGGCAGGCTGACAATGTTTTCACTGATGTTAATCGGTTTTGTGGTTATGACAGCTAAAATTACACAATAGTCGGGACACACACAAAACACACAACCAAAACACACACACACACACACACACACAACACAGTCACATATCTCGACTTGTACAACTTTTTAATGAGTAAAAAGTTAAAAGCATATTTAAAATAAAAAATAGATTAAATTCTATTTAAATGCTCTTGGGATGCATAGTAAAAACATAAATAATTAACTTTTCATTAATTTATTTAATTTATATTTAATTTAACTATTTTAATGATTAAACCTTGCCAAAACTACAACTTTTCCATGCACTCGCTAATTGATTGTTTTTCCTTTCGCAGCCCCTGGATAGAGATCAACCGAATGGAAGACCACAGTGGCGCTTCACAGTATTCGCACAGGACGAGGGCGGCGAGGGTTTGGTGGGCTATGCGGATGTGCAGGTGAACCTCAAGGATATCAACGATAATGCGCCCATTTTCCCGCAAGGCGTCTACTTTGGCAATGTGACTGAGAATGGCACCGCCGGCATGGTGGTGATGACCATGACGGCTGTGGATTACGATGATCCTAATGAGGGCTCCAATGCACGGCTGGTCTATTCGATTGAGAAGAATGTGATTGAGGAGGAGACGGGTTCGCCCATATTCGAGATTGAGCCGGATACGGGTGTGATTAAGACGGCGGTTTGCTGTTTGGATCGGGAGCGAACGCCGGATTATTCGATACAGGTGGTTGCCATGGATGGCGGGGGGTTAAAGGGCACGGGCACGGCGTCTATACGTGTCAAGGATATTAATGACATGCCGCCACAGTTCACCAAGGACGAATGGTTCACCGAGGTGGACGAAACGGATGGCACCGCCCTGCCCGAAATGCCCATACTCACAGTGACCGTGCACGACGAGGACGAGACGAACAAGTTCCAGTACAAAGTTATCGATAACAGCGGCTACGGTGCCGATAAGTTCACAATGGTGCGCAACAATGATGGCACCGGCTCACTGAAGATTGTCCAACCCTTGGACTATGAGGATCAGTTGCAGAGCAACGGCTTCCGCTTCCGCATCCAAGTGAACGATAAAGGCGAGGATAACGATAACGATAAATATCATGTGGCCTACTCGTGGGTCGTCGTCAAGCTGCGTGACATCAACGATAACAAGCCGCACTTTGAGCGCGCCAACGTCGAAGTCTCTGTGTTTGAGGACACCAAGGTGGGCACGGAATTGGAGAAGTTCAAGGCCACCGATCCAGATCAAGGCGGCAAGAGCAGGGTCAGCTACTCCATAGATCGTTCCTCGGATCGCCAGCGACAATTTGCCATCAATCAGAACGGTTCCGTGACCATTCAACGTTCCCTGGACCGTGAAGTGGTGCCCCGTCATCAAGTCAAGATTTTGGCCATCGATGACGGCTCCCCACCAAAGACGGCCACAGCAACCCTAACGGTTATTGTGCAGGATATCAATGATAATGCGCCCAAGTTCTTGAAGGACTACAGACCAGTGTTGCCGGAACATGTGCCACCAAGGAAAGTCGTCGAAATTCTCGCCACAGACGATGATGATCGCTCCAAGAGCAACGGACCACCCTTCCAGTTCCGTTTGGATCCCAGTGCTGATGATATTATACGCGCCTCTTTCAAGGTCGAGCAGGATCAAAGTGAGTAAAAAAAATATTAACTGAAGAAGAGATTTTACCATGACAATGAGCAGATAAGTAGATTAAAATCGGAATTTGGGTCTGAGGCAAGGTTTGACAACTTTAAATTTAATTTTATTGAGCAGGCCCAACTATGATATAAAGCCTTGTCTTCTGGTAATCGGATCACTAAACAGAAATATTAAGCACCTTATGGAAGCATCATTTGTAAATAAATTTAAAATCAATTTTTGAATATCAATTTTCTAAATTTAGAAGCAGTTTAAATCTAGAGAAATTTTGACAGAGCTAATGCAGAGGAAAGCTTTTTCTTCATAAAATCAGTGTTTGAGACTATAAAAAAAATACGATTTTTCGAGCAGAAATGGCGTTCTTTAATTTAAATGTAGAGGTGAAAAGATAATAAAAAAATCAGTTCATATTTGATTAAGTTTTGGTTCTGGATTTTCTGACCTATCAATAATAACAGTACAATTTAAAGCTGATATTCGAGACAGAATTATTTTTTAACTAGAGTTCAAGCCAACCAGAAAATTTGACAAATTTAAATTTACTTTTCACTTATTAATTATACATTTTAAATGCGACTAACTTCAAAGTATTCAATTTAATTTAATTTAAAATAAAGGTAAATACTTTCTTTACCACTTTTTTACATCTGTTTTCTGCACTCAAAACCACAATTCAATTAAAATATATATTTGAAAAAATATTTTTGGCTGCGAATATATTTAAAGCATTTATACCATTTGACTTGGCTAGTGGACACAGTTGCCCAACAAACACAATCCGAAAACGATGGCCAAAAGAGACTTGAAACTGGCGTTTGCAAATTGCAATGGAAGAAACACAAAAAAGAAAAAATAAAAACAATAAAAAATAAAAATAGTTTTGCGAAATATTTGGGTCAAAGTTTAAACAATGTGAACACACACGGAACACTTCCTGCAGTTATTGGAGTTGTTGCTGTTAGTTTTTCCATAGAAATAGATTCAGTTTTCCATAGAAATAAAGTCAGTTTATCTGGCGAATAATAAAAATGCATTGTTTGAATAGATATTTCCAAGTTCGATTGCAAAACACGTTTCGAATTCAAATTCCTATTGTCTGAATTCTTCTGGTTGTCACAAATGTGTGTGTGTGTGTGTGTGTGTGTGTTGTGTTGTGTGTGCGTGTGTATAACATAAAAATGCAATTACCTCGAGTATAACGAAAATGAATAGCACGAAACATGGGGCCATAACACTGGAAATAGTCAACCGCAGCAGCAGCAGCAGTGCAAACAACATGAAAATCTAAATTAAATAAGCTAAAGCCGAGATACACACATCAACACACACACACACACACGCACACCTGTGCTGGTCATGTTCCAAAATAAAATTGCTAAAATGCACAAGTTTTAAATTAAATTACCCAAAATGTTGAGTTTTTTCCTTAGCTCTCTCTCTCTCTCTCTCTCTCACACTCACTCTATCTCTCTCTCTCTCTCTCTATCCACATTCCTCTCTCTCACTCCCACTTTTGTTCTGGCCAAGTCAACAGCATTTGCGTATAAGCCCAATTTGCTTCTTCGCCCCCACAAAGATTGCAAGAAAAAGTCTGCAGCCTTTATGAGTGTGTCTAAATGTGTGTGTTGTTGTGTGTGTGTGTGTGTGTGTGTGTGTGCAAGTTAAGTTTATAGTGTGGGTGGCAATCCAATTTTGATGCGCCAACGGAGAGTCGAAAAACTTTACGCCAGTGGTTTGACTTCTGTCCACTACTTATACATAGAGTTGGCCAAAAAAAAGCTATTTTTAGAGGCAAATAAGTTTTGTGAAATAGCTAAAAATTGGCTTTAAATTGAACAACAGTTGAAATTGGTTTGCTCTTTTTTATTGAACTGAAATAAGAAATCCAATTAAAGCAAAAGAAAAAAAGTTTTCTTTGCAAGTTAAAAGGAAGTGAAAAATATTAAAGAAAAAAAATTAAAGAAAAGCAGTGAAATATTAAAATCAGCTGTATATATATATACTATATACTATATAGCATAATAGTGATAAAATACTTAACCGATTTGCTAAAATGCTTAATTTTTCTGTAACAGAGGAAAAAAAAGATTTTTAGACACTAGCAAAATTAGCCAAGTTGCCAACACTGACTAAATACACTTTACACATATACACACAAGTGTGTGTGTGTGTGTTTGTGTGTGTGTGTGCCTTGTCTGTTGAGCATATTTGCATACAATTTGGCTAAAAACACACCATGGAGTGTCTTTAAAAATACATTTGAAATGTGCGTTTTGGGCCCCTTTAGAAAACCAGTTGCAAATACTACAAGCAAATATGGCAGGCAGGGGAAAAAGAGGTGTGCCGAGTGGGATTAGTGGTGTCATTTGTTGTGTGTGCATGTGTGTGTGTGTGTGTGGGAGTGTGAGCAACAATTGTTGGCTCAAAGGCGTAATTGCAACAAATGGCAGACAAATGCGGAGAGTTGCCTTTGCTTAACTTCTCCGGGCTGCAATCAGCCGGAAACGGAAACATGACTGCTAATAAAGGTGCTTACTTTTTGAGGTTGACTGTGTGAGGTGAGGTGGGAAATGGCATTCTATATGCTTCCATTTCTCTGGTACTGCACACTCTCCATTGCACAATAAAACTAGAAAATGCTTTTAAAAGCTTAGCTGCAAAGCTGAAAAGTGTCTACAATTATCCAAACAACAAGTTGCAAACAGAATTTGTATTTTGTGTTGTAGACAAATAATTTTGGAAATGTTCAAGTGCAACTATAAAACACTAATTTGAATAAATGGATAAATTGGGTTTTTGGTGTCAGAAACATAACCAGGCAAATAAATCGGTTGAGATTTATATAGAAATAACAAAAGTAAATAGAATGATTATGTTCTTGAATAAACACAGTTATTATAAGCAAATAAATCAGATGCAGTTTATCTCTTTGAAAAGCACAGATATAAATTATATATATATATATATAAATTGGGGATTTTCTAAATTGCGACCTATTAGCTCTATTGTGCCCCATTCTCAGCTTATAGCTCCTCCATCAACCCTAGTTCCTGCAGGAATGCTAGAACCTTTTTTGGATTGGAGGATTCTTTATACAGAATAAGATACAGCATCCTAGGGATCCATGTTATGAATTAATATGTTATGAGTTAACATGTATCCCTAGGATGCTGCATCATATCCTGGATAAGCCGATATATTCTGGTAGGGTGTGAGTTGTGGACTCCCCCTTCTCATAAAACCTAGACTGATTGTTACTATAAGTACCCAATTTGAATAGGTTCTGTCAGTAGACCAACAAGTATCATAATCCTATTCCTAACCATGGATATTACTTGCTTAAATCGTTTATTATTATAGCCGCCCAGAAGACGTTTGGATAAATCAGATTCAGTTAAAAGGCTGCTTATAAATTAATAGGAATTCTTCCAGATTAGAAAACCCAATTGAAACCTTTCTAACAAAACCCATTCTATATTTTTCAGAGGGTGCCAATGGTGATGGTATGGCTGTGATTTCATCATTGCGCTCCTTCGATCGGGAGCAGCAGAAGGAGTACATGATACCGATTGTGATCAAGGATCATGGCTCACCTGCCATGACGGGCACCAGCACATTGACAGTGATCATTGGCGATGTGAACGATAACAAAATGCAACCGGGCTCAAAGGAGATCTTCGTTTACAACTATCAGGGACAATCGCCAGATACGCCAGTTGGACGTGTCTATGTGTATGATTTGGACGATTGGGATTTGCCCGACAAGAAGTTCTACTGGGAGGCACAGGAACATCCACGCTTCAAGCTGGACGAGGATTCCGGCATGGTCACAATGCGAGCGGGCACGCGGGAGGGTCGCTATCATCTCCGATTCAAGGTCTACGATCGCAAGCACACCCAAACGGATGTGCCGGCCAATGTAACCGTCATGGTGCGAGAGATACCCCACGAGGCTGTCATCAATTCGGGTTCGGTGCGCTTGTCGGGCATCTCCGACGAGGACTTTATACGCGTTTGGAACTATCGCACCCAGAGTTTGAGTCGCTCGAAGCTGGATCGTTTCCGGGACAAGTTGGCCGACCTGCTCAATACGGAACGCGAAAATGTGGACATATTCAGTGTGCAGCTAAAGCGTCGCAATCCACCATTGACCGATGTGCGATTCTCGGCACATGGTTCGCCGTATTACAAACCGGTGAGGCTCAATGGGATTGTGTTGATGCATCGCGAGGAGATTGAGAAGGATGTGGGCATCAATATCACCATGGTGGGCATCGATGAGTGCCTCTACGAGAACCAGATGTGTGAGGGCAGCTGCACCAATGCCCTCGAGATCAGCTCCCTGCCCTACATGGTCAATGCCAACAAGACGGCGCTGGTCGGCGTGCGAGTGGACACCATTGCCGATTGCACGTGCGGCGCCAGGAACTTCACCAAGCCGGAGTCGTGTCGCACAACCCCCTGTCACAATGGTGGTCGTTGTGTGGACACTCGCTTTGGACCACACTGCTCGTGCCCGGCCGGGTATACGGGTCCGCGCTGCCAGCAGACGACACGCAGTTTCCGTGGCAACGGATGGGCCTGGTATCCACCCCTGGAGATGTGCGACGAATCTCATTTGAGTCTGGAGTTTATCACACGCAAACCCGATGGTTTGATTATCTACAACGGACCGATTGTGCCGCCCGAACGGGATGAGATGCTCATCTCCGACTTTGTAGCCCTGGAATTGGAGCGTGGCTATCCACGATTGCTCATCGACTTTGGCTCGGGCACGCTGGAGCTGCGTGTGAAGACGAAGAAAACATTGGATGACGGCGAATGGCATCGCATTGACCTCTTCTGGGACACGGAGGATGTGCGCATGGTTGTCGACTTCTGCAAATCGGCCGACATCAGCGAAATGGAGGATGGCACCCCGCCCGAATTCGATGATACCACGTGTCAGGCGCGCGGCGCCATTCCGCCCTTCAGCGAGTATCTGAATGTGAATGCTCCACTGCAGGTGGGCGGTTTGTACCGGGAGCAGTTCGAGCAGTCGCTCTACTTCTGGCACTATATGCCGACGGCGAAGGGCTTCGATGGCTGCATCCGGAATCTGGTGCATAACTCCAAGCTGTACGATCTGGCGCATCCGGGACTGAGCAGAAACAGTGTCGCCGGCTGTCCACAGACGGAGGAGGTTTGTGCCCAGACAGAGACCACAGCACGCTGCTGGGAGCATGGAAATTGTGTGGGCTCGCTGTCCGAGGCACGTTGCCATTGCCGACCCGGCTGGACGGGTCCGGCCTGCAATATACCCACTGTGCCCACCACCTTTAAGGCTCAGAGTTATGTCAAATACGCGTTGAGTTTCGAACCGGATCGCTTCAGTACACAGGTCCAATTGCGTTTCCGTACCCGGGAGGAGCACGGCGAACTGTTTCGTGTGAGTGATCAGCATAATCGGGAATATGGCATATTGGAGATTAAAGAGGCACGTTTGCACTTCCGCTACAATCTGAATTCGTTGCGCACCGAGGAGAAGGATTTGTGGCTCAACTCGGTGGCAGTCAACGATGGCCAGTGGCATGTGGTGCGCATCAATCGATATGGCTCTGCGGCCACTCTGGAATTGGATGGCGGCGAGGGTCGACGCTATAATGAAACGTTTGAGTTTGTGGGACACCAGTGGCTGTTGGTGGACAAACAGGAGGGTGTCTATGCGGGTGGCAAGGCTGAATATACCGGAGTGCGCACATTTGAAGTCTATGCGGATTATCAGAAGAGTTGCCTCGATGATATACGGTGCGTTTACTTAATTTAATAACACTTAAACTTTCTGCCTCAAAGTTGTTGCAAGTTTGCAACTTTTTAACTTATGCAACATTAAAATTTTCAATATTTATAAGTTTTTTATTTTCCGTTGCGCTCTTTGAAATAATCGTCTTAATTTGTTTTTCATCTTTTTGCAGCTTGGAGGGTAAACACTTGCCACTGCCACCGGCTATGAATGGCACCCAATGGGGCCAGGCGACAATGGCGCGCAATCTGGAGAAGGGTTGCCCCTCCAACAAGCCCTGCTCGAACGTCATCTGCCCCGATCCCTTCGAGTGTGTGGACCTTTGGAATGTCTATGAGTGCACGTAAGTATTTCACTAGCTCAAAAATATATTTTTGTTCAAACCAAAATAAAATTTTTACAAATAAATTCGACTGCTCGGACAAAATGACGTATACAAAAAATCATAAAACAAGACAAAAAAAAAACCGAGGAGAAGAGAAAAAAATATAACAAGCTGTGGCAAACATTTGATGCCAATGGTAAATTTGATAGGCTTAATCAATTAGGCGAAAAAAAAGAAGACAAAAGGATAAAAACGAGAAATTGTGCGAGGTCAACAGAGAAAAGCCAACTGTGTGTCAATCAAATGACGTTAGGCAACCAGTCAACCAGTCAACCAGTTAGCCAAAAACCAACCAGTTGACCTGGCTTGCACATACAAAAGTGAGGCTGTTAACGTTGCGTGACAAATCAATCGGATTAGGTTTTAGGGCCAGAGCCAGTCAGCCTTTCACAATCTCGATTTGCGTCGTATGTTCCAGACCCACCATCTCCCCCTCTCACTCTATCTCTCTTTCTGTCTCTTTCTCACGCCACTGTACATACGCATTGTATTCACGCTTTTTCACCAGGCACAATAAAACACACACACTTTTACACACACCTTTACACACACAATAGATTTTTGTGGCCTTTTAGCATCACTATTCACTTTTCAATTTAGCACAACTGTACCTCAATTCAAACTGATCTGAAGGAAATCAGTTAACAACTTAGTTTCCTTAACTTGCCTATTTGTCAAGCATTCGCCAAAACAGTTAACAGCCAACGGTTAACATTTCTCTAATTAAAAAAAGGCTAACAAAAATCAATCAGAGAAACAATTTGTGTTTTTACTTTAGGCTTTTTTCAGCTTTACTTTGCTTTATGCCAAATGGCCAACAGCAATCGATAGAGCTGAAATATTTTCATTTAAATTTTTGGTAACAACAATCGATTTAAGGGCAAAAACAGTTGAATCGAATAGCCGCATTTTGCAAATCCCCAACATTTTATAATATTTAAATTTTTTACACTTTGCTATTGCAACATTTCAATTAAATTCTTTACACTTCTCTATTCCATTCTGAGTTATTGTTGTCATTAAAGTGTTAATGGCAAAATTAACGTTTAATTTAAATTAGTAATTAGGCAATATTGTAACTTATGATAAATTGTATAGACAATCGTTTCCTTTACCCCAATGACTCGACACTTGCCAAATGGTTAACACCAATCGATTAAACCAAATTAAATCTAATAGCAATTATTAAATGACAAAATTAAATTTAATTTATATATGACTAATAAAAAATAAGGTTAATTTTAAATAAAAAGTAGACAGGTAATAATTTCATATTCCATAAAAAAAATATAAAACAGGCCATAAGAAATTCCCTCCCTTAACTAGACACTTTCCAAACGGTTAACAGCAATCGGTTAAACGGTTATAAAAACAGCTGGACTTAATTTCGAACTAATCACAAAAACATTGGCGCATTTATATAAATTATATATGTATATATTTTTGGTTACTCCATCAATTAAAGTCACAATTATTAAGTAGTACCAAAACATATTTGACTAACTGTTTCAATTTCGATATCGAATGCGAACAATAGTTGCGGCGAGGGACGGGTCATGTCGCCCGATTCAAAGGGTTGCATGGATCGGAACGAGTGCCTCGATATGCCCTGCATGAATGGTGCCACATGCATCAATCTGGAGCCGCGTCTCCGCTTTCGCTGCATTTGCCCCGACGGCTTCTGGGGCGAGAGCTGTGAACTGGTGCAGGAGGGTCAGACCCTCAAGCTGAGCATGGGCGCCCTGGCGGCCATACTCGTTTGCCTGCTGATCATACTGAGTGAGCACAACAACAACAACAACAACAAATGATATCCATATAATTATATGCAACAACAATTAGCCTCAATTTATATATAGTTGCAACTAGTGCTTTAGCGCCTGCCTTTATTCCAATTGTTACCCATTTAAAATCGTTTTTAATCTGCAATATTTACTAGCTGCTCATTCATGCCAATAACCATATATCCATTTATATATATATCTATATAAACCGTATATCACATATCACCAATCATCCATAATGTATCATGGCTTTTCATTTAAAAAAAAAAGAATTCTATTTTGCATTTAATTTAAACCAAACTGAACTGAAAACTCATTTAGCCAACATATACATGTCGTACATATGTCAAATGCACAAATCCAATTATTCAGTCACACATGCATCGATTTATTCGCAAACAAAAAATGGAATCAGCTCACTGAATTTCGAATTTGTTCATTTAAATAAAAACAAATTTTTGATATTTAGCCAGCCATGTGACTGTTATTTCATGATATTTACTTCCCTTTTATTTGTATATGTTTTTTTTTTTAATTCAAATATACAATAAATTCATAAAGTTTTGCAATTTCATATTCATCTGCATTGCATCAACTCGATTCGCTGT
Organism: Drosophila dives; assembly: GCA_035042365.1. Taxonomy (NCBI): domain Eukaryota; kingdom Metazoa; phylum Arthropoda; class Insecta; order Diptera; family Drosophilidae; genus Drosophila; species Drosophila dives. The sequence goes on along the minus strand of JAWNLJ010000357.1, from coordinate 7,229,990 downwards.
CAAAATACTCCCCCATTTTTACATTATTTGTTTATGGCACATTTTGTGTTTCTGCCTGAGAAATTTCCACAACACAATTGTTTCTCTCACTTTTCAATGTAAATCTATTTTGTGTGTGTGTTTTTTGTATGTTTTTTTTCAATAATTTATAATAAAACAAATTACCTAGAAACAAATTGCAAACTGAAAAGGTATGTACCATGTTCTATGTATAGTTCCACTTTTCCATGTCAATCAATTCAATATTTGTTCTGTAATTATTAAAAAGTAAATATATTTGTTGTTGCTCTGAATATTTATATATAACTATATATGAATTATTTAGAAAAATATATAAAATGTATATTTTTAGAATATATATTTGTTGTCAAATCTTGAATATAATTAAAGTTGCTACGAAAAGCAAATCACTGTAGTCAAACAACTACTCACAGATAAATGTATACGTCATGAGTAAACTTTAAATGTCACGCCCCTAAATACACACACACACACACACAGACAGTCACACACCCACATGAGTTGCACTTAAGAAAGCAAAGACCAATGAAGAGCTCAGAATGGCATCAGGTAATGGGAGAGGATAATAAATGTGCAGTCAAAGATACACTTGCCAGCTGACAAGTTGGCCAAAAGGGGGACAGGTTCTGGCAAACTGAAAGAGCATTGGCTGATTTTAGCTTTGGCATCACACACCAAAAAATCACGTTGCACTAAATCCACTTGAGCAAACAGTTAGCAAGAAGACATAATACATAGTATTACAGCAATTGTATGGGGAACTCTCACTCGCTGCGAGGATGGGATAACCATGAGCTCAAAGGAGCTGCCAGTTTCATCTGAGAAGCCTCGCGAGGATTTTGCAGACACACACAGACACACACACACGTGTGCATTATACATATATATATTTTTCAACTTCGTCTGCGGCTTCTTGCGAGTTTTCATCTGCTGCTTTCCTCTGCTTTTTTTTTTAACTACAAGTTAAGAGCATTTTGCGAGAAGCCATGTGAGTGTCTATATATAAATGCAGTTCAAGTTTAGGGCAAACATTTTATAGGTAAATAATGTTCAAGGAACAAGGGGAGCAAGTTAAAAAAAAAAACTTGAGCGCCAGCGATTCCCAAGAGATATCCTGTAATCAGCAAAGTAATATATTTTGGTTGTAAATACCTCTTAGCTTGGGCGAAATAAACAAAGTTTTATAATATTTATTTTGCTTAGCTTTTTAAGTATACTCTTATGAATTTGCATACTTTGTAAATTCTGCTACAAACACAAGCAACACTTAACTATGCCCACTTTACAGAAATACAGGGTATACACAGAAAATTGTTTCAAGCCAACTTTAAGTAAAACTTAATGACGTAAAATATGGCAAAGTTCCACCAAACGGCATACCAAAAAAATGTATATAAAAATATATATAGTTCTGTATATATATATATATATATATATATATATAGTGCACACTTTTGATCAGCTTAAACTACGCACTAGGGAGCAATCAGTGGAAGGCGTTGCGCAAAAAACTATGCAACTTTTTCTTTGCTCCTTGTTTGCCTGGCGCTCATTTAGTGTGAAAGTTTTTGCTGGATTTTCTTTATATTTTTGTCTCGCTTAACTTCTGCTGATATTTCTGCAACTGCTACTGCTACTGCTACTTCGGCTACTGCCCGCTGTGCGGCGCTTTTGTGTGCGAATTTGTTGGCTCGTTGGTCAAAAAGTCTCTCTCTGCGATTTGCCCAATAATCGTCAATATATCAAAAATGCCTAACGTCTGCGTTTGAAATGTATTCAGCAGCCAGGTCTGCAGTACAAAAAGGGCCAAAATCGAAAAACATTTGTGTCATTATTTTTGCATTGGTGCACACGAACTGAAAACAGAAGCAGCTAAGTGGAAAATAAAGTGAAAACCAAAAACTGGTACAAGTTGCACAAAAGTTTTATGTTTTTTTTTTGAGATATCATTTGAATGGTTATATAGTGAAAAGTTTCCTTTGTGAATAGCTTTTCGAAATCCATTTCAAATGTATACCCAAGGTAAAAGTCACACACACAATTATTAGAAGGGTGGGGGGGGGGGGGGGGGGTGCCGATGCCTGTGCATTGTCTTGATTTAGTTTCCATTCCATTTGAAACCGCAAAACTAATCAAAAGAAAACTTACTCAAGTGCCAAATGCCAAGGAAAAGAACCAAAACCAGACACAAACCCAAACTTAATTCAATTCTGTCAGCAACAATTGCCTCATAATCATAAAATAACAAACAAAAAAATATAAAAAAAACAAGAGCAAGTGAAAAACAAAAGTGCACTTTACTTTTTTTTGGAGGGGAAATGTGTGTTATGCCCAAAGCAAATGCATAAAGTTTTCCACAACAGCAGCAGCAAAATGTTGGCTCGCTAAACAATAAATGGAAACTGAAAAAAAACTGTGCCAAAGCACAAAATAATAACACAAAAAAATATAAATAAAAGTATAAAACAAGAATAAACAACAAACGTCAGTGGACAAAAAAACTGAACGTTTCTTAAAACTTGTTTTTGAGAATGGTGTTTAGAAAAATAAATTTCAATTCTCATAACAAGTAGCAAGAAAAAAGTAGTACGAAGAATAAAGGGTACGCTGAATTGCAATTACTCTTGTTTTAAGTACTTTAACTTAAATTATAATAAATATTTAAATAACAATAAAAAGTTAATAGCTAAACTACAAAAAACGGACACTTTTCAACACTTTCTCTTTCGCTCACACTTGAACAAACGCATTTGCCTTGCATGAAATACAACAATATATTTTTAACATAATCTCTTTTTTTTTTGTTTTCCAACACTTTTAACACATCAACACCCACACACACAAACACACCTACACATCAATTATTGCCTGGTTTTTTGTGGTTTCTTGTCACGCATTCAGTTGTCCGGCTGGCTACAAAGTCTCCGGCAGCAGTTGCGTCAACGAGAACGAATGCCTCCTGTTCCCCTGCCGCAATGGGGGACGTTGTCGCGACCATCATCCGCCCAAGAAGTATGAATGCCAGTGTCCCTTAGGATTCACCGGCATGCACTGCGAACTGGAGTTATTGGCCTCGGGGGTGTTGACACCGTCTCGTGATTTTATTATTGCCCTAGTGCTCTGCCTCAGCACACTAATACGTAAGTACACACAAAAATCATACACACACATATATATATATAGATATATATATATATAAATATATACATAAAGTCAAGAGGGCAGCGACTAACCTAAGGTTAAGTAAGATTTACCCAAACATATGCTTAAGCATAAATAACACAGCCTTTGAAGTAAGTATTGTTACTACTAATAATCTAGCAAAATTGTGTAACATTTATGAAAATATTTACTCAGCTTTAAGCTATGGCAAATATTAATGCATGTTTTTTAAAGTTAATCAAATATAATTGAAATATTTCACGAAATCTTTAAACAGCTTTAATATTTCCTCATTTTAATTATCAACTGTTGATTTCATTACACAAAATATTGCTTAATGATTTGCAATTATTTTAAATTAACAGCTTAATTTACATTTATATCTATTAAATATGTGTTCAACATATAAGTAAAACTTATAAATTTCTGTGCGACTTTGCCGATTAAATTGGCCTTTTTAAGAGCTTAAAATATTAAATCGGTTCGTTTCGCCAGTTTCGCTCAATTTGTGAAGCTTTTAGTTGAGAGCATTGAAGCAAGAAATAAACTATTTATTATGCAACTTTTGTGATAGCCAATTCATATGTTGAGCTTAAACCTGACTGGTTGGCATATCATATATCATTTAAATATTTATGAAAACGCCTTTTGCTCGCAAATTAATTAAACCATGCATTTACCAATTGGCTACGCCCATCATGCCATCAGTTGAGATGGGCAGATGCAGTTGCAGCAGCAGGGGAAAAACATCAAAAGTCATTTCCGCAAATTACATGCGGCCGAGCGATGCACATAAATTAAAGTTTATTGAATGAATGGTTGCACATAAATGAGCAACATTTCTCTGTTTCTCCGTTTTTCTTTTTTTTACACAATTCTCTTGGAGGAATGTTGTGTTAAACTATGTACGCATATGGAGAGAGTCCGAGAACCGAGATAAATGCGAGTTTGAGTAAGACAATAATTGCAATTACGCGACGTCCATTTTGGCCATTACCAGCTGCTTGGCTAAAAGTTTTTCTTTCATTTTTGTTAGCCAAAACCGCGTCTGTCTCTCTCGCTCTTGGCTAAAAATGACTTTGGGGTTAAGCTCGTACGGCTGCTGGCTGAGGCCAACAAACAAAAAAAAAAACAAGAAGAAGCTCAAAAAAACTTTGTGTTGTGCAACAGATGCTGCAATATGTTGGAAATGCGCGCCACACCAAATTAGATAACAGCGACGAGAAACAGCAGAAACAGTCAGAAATACAACAAGCTAAACCCAAATGAAGCGCAACTGAAACGAAACAAAATGAAAACAAGGCAACACAACTTGGCCAAGATAAAGCGACGCAAAGTCGCCAGCTGCTGCTGCTGCTGTTGCTGCTGTATTTGGCTGTTTGCAGCTCGATTTTGCCGTTTTGACAGTCACAGTTAAAGCCACAAAACCGTTGACAGCAACAGCGAGACAGAGACAGCGACACAGACTAGAGCGAGAGGCAACTAACATAGACAATATGTGCGGAATTTGTTTGTACCCTCAAATGCCCCTGCCAAGAAAGAGTATTGCAATATTGTCACCAAGTGTGTAACGCAAAATAAATAAATTATATTAATTATGAATAGGTTCAACATTTGTTGCCAGAAACGAGCTAAAAGAAATTTATTGTATTAAATGTGGCAAGAATTTCATAAAGCCCAGCAAATTCAAACATAAAATTTCAATTTGTACAAAAATTAAAAATTAAAATGTTTATAAAATTTGGGAAAACATAAAAATATATTAATTCTTAAAAATTAAATCGCAAAATAATTTCATTATTAATTTTTTGTAGTTTAAATCTTAGCTTTGCCATTCAAATATATAAATATTAACTTTCTAGGACGCAATTGATTTTATAATTAAGATTTTTATATTCTTAAATTAATGAAATACTTAAGCTGAGGAAATATTTCTATACTTTATGTCTAAAAATTATCTGAGCTGCTCTTCTTGCCACAATATGAAGAGTGTAAAATCTTTTGCAACTTTATCTTTGCTCAATTTTTTATTTGATTTTTTTTTCATTTTTAAATTTTATAAAACTTTCTGCATGAATTTTTTTCTTCATAGTGCTTGTAGGAACTTGATTTGAAATTTAATTTTACTAAAATTTTGGAGCAATTTTTCTGAATTTAATTAAATTTACCATTTAAATGTAATTTTGCATGCCGAGATTTAATTACACTTGTAGAAACCTGACACAATTGTTGTTGCATATAATTGATATTGATTGTGAGTGCATGTGAGTGCAAAAACTTATTAAACAAACTGTATTTTTCACCATCCACAGTACTCGTTCTGGTCTTTGTCGTCTACAATCGACGCCGAGAGGCGCATATCAAATATCCTGGACCCGATGACGATGTTCGCGAGAATATAATCAACTATGACGATGAGGGCGGCGGTGAGGATGATATGACTGCATTTGATATAACACCACTGCAGATACCAATTGGTGGTCCGATGCCACCAGAACTGGCACCCATGAAGATGCCAATAATGTGTAAGTATTTCAGTTATAATTTGTATTTTTTCCTACCATTGCAAGTGGCGATTTTTTAAGCAAACAATGCTAACACATGCTCCATGTTCTTTTCCCTATTACTTTTAACAGATCCCGTGATGCAGCTAATGCCCGGCCAGGAGCCAAACGTGGGCATGTTCATTGAGGAGCATAAAAAGCGTGCCGATGGCGATCCCAATGCGCCTCCCTTCGATGATTTGCGCAATTATGCGTATGAAGGCGGCGGCAGCACAGCCGGTTCGCTCAGCTCGTTGGCCTCAGGTGGGTCTGCCAATAATACATAAATACACACACACACACACACACATTTCTCTTCCATTAGCATTATTAATCTCACCATGACAACTCGTTTGTGCACCCAATATTGCGGCAGTTTCAACACAAATGAAGTAGTAGCTGAATCCTGCCCCAAAATGTAGGCTATAAAGTAGCGCAAAAAGTTAGCAAAAAAAAAAAACACAAAAAGCATTTGCACAGTTTTTTTAAATGTGACTTTTTGCAATTATTTACAGGGCAGCAGCGCTCAAAAACCGCCGAATATTGGGTGTAACTTTACGTAAATACAAATCAAAAATATACCTATAAATCTAAGAAACTTATTTTTTGGGCAGATATATAATAATAACTAAATATGTAAGATAATAGGAGATACCCTGAACCCAAATTAGAATTGTTTCCATGTTTCTTAGCTGATGGAAATTCAACCAGAGTATTAATATTTTGGCAATATATAAAACTGACCGATTAGCAAAATATATCTTAAAAATTATGTCTTTTTTTTTGTTCAGTTTAATCCGACTGATAACATATGATGACAATATTTTAGATAAAAAAATTAGTTCTGCTGAATCAAAGAAGATGAAGGACCGATTTATCTATATAAATTTTGACTTTTATGCTGATTAAATATATCAGAAATTTGTACCTTACACAACTTTACCAGCCCTTTTTTAACTAATTTCAATAGGTTCAGGATAGAAACACTAAAAACTTCTAGCATTTAAACCAATAATAATATTTTTGGATACGTTTTTGCTGATTGCAGGCACCGATGATGAGCAGCAGGAGTACGACTACCTCGGCGCCTGGGGGCCCCGGTTCGATAAGCTGGCCAATATGTATGGCCCCGAGGCGCCCAATCCGCATAATACCGAGCTCGAATTGTAAGTTTCCAGCCAACCCAAAACCAAACCAGAAACGTATGCCGAAACTGATGAGGAGAGCGCAGTTAAGTAGCCACAAAAAGTTGCATTTACAGAAAAAGTACTAAACGAGAAATGAGGTTAGGATAAATCGTAGGAATCGTTGATACCCACAGCTGACTCAGACACAAAGAAGCGCAACCAAAGAAGCATGGCAAACCTTAAGTTAAAATAAACAAAAAAAAAACAAAAAAGCGAAAACTCTACAAAAAAAAACACATATGACACGTAAAATGACATTTGTAAAAAATACTTCATCAGCATTTAAATTTAACAATTATTATAACTAATTTATTAAGTGTGTAGTAGGAACGACATAGGAACGCAAATATCGAAAATTCGTTGCAAATTTTTGATGATGATGATAAAACCGAGAAACAGAGGAAGTGCAGCAGGACGAATGGGAGCGAGAGCATACCAAAGTTTAGTTTAGGCGAGAGAACAAATGAATTTCCAATTAATTGACATATTATTTTGTGAGAGGGAAAACAAATTTCTATATATATATTTATATATGTTGTGCATATTAATTTTTAGGTTTTTGCGATATTCTTGTAATTATTATTTTAAGTACACACACATCTTTAATTTTTGGCTAACGAGCGGAGTCATTTAGCGCTTCTGGCCCAGCAAAATAAGTTAAGTTTATTTTACTTTTAATTTAATTAGTATATATTTAAATTGACTTATTTGAGTATTATATTGTTTCGATTTCGAATTACTTTTTAAGATTTAAAATTAAAAAAAAATACAAAAACAAAAAAAGATAATTAAAAACTTATATAAATGAATACCCAAAGACTGTTTTCGTTCCATCATAACAAGTACATATATAAAACAAAACACATAAAATATATACACATATATTAAAAAAAAAAAAAATCTACAACAATTTTTAACTGGCATTACAAGGGCGTTACGTGTGTCGCCACATTTGTGTATCACTACGAGTAAATTTAAAAACTAGAAATACACAAAAAAAAAAAAAAACAAAATAATAAAATGCTCCAACTCAAACAGTTAAGGCTAAAACCCTGTTTCTTTCTACAAGCAGTTAAGAACACGAAGAAAAAAAAATACTCCTAAAATGATATTCTAAAACAAAAACTTAAGCTAAATGAAGAAAAAAAGTAGTAGACGAAAAAAAAAATTGTGTCCAGCAGCAGCTGAAGACGATTAAAAGTGGAAAAAAACGAAAAATTTACCTTTAGATGAACTTAGCGCAATTGATATAATTAAAAAATGGAAATACTTAAAAAGAGAGAAAAACATGCAAGATGAAAAACCATTATATATGAGGATAAATGGAAATGGAAAAGTATTTTACATTGTATATATTATTAGTTTTTTTAGCACGTTAAGCAACAAGTAATTAAAGCATACGAAATTGGTAGCAGAACCTAAAAGTCTTATTAAGTCATTTCAACTAGAAACAACAGCAGCTAAAACAAATGGGAAAAACAAATGGCATCTGAAGAGAAAGTTAAATAAACCTAAAAAAAAACACTTTTCATAAAAATATATTTATATTAATATATATATATATATATATATATATATATAAATACTACTCGTACAAAACAACAACAAACCAACTGCATTTAAAACTAAACTTTTCCACACGAGAGGATAACAATATTTGTTTTTTATTTTTGGGCCGCTTTAATTTTGAATTTGTTTTTTTGCCGGCAGCAAAAATTTGCCCCACACAGTCCTAGGTAAGAGCAAATCTGCAACTTTAGCCACAAGTTGAGCCACAGTTATGAGTGCAATTAAAAAAATAAAAACACATATTCCAAAACGTTTATTGTTTCATTTGTTGCATGCAACGTATATATACATTTTATATATATATATACGAAAAAAAAACACCACAATAGTAGTTACATATATACATAGTAAAGAAAATCCAATTGGGAAGCCAGTTAGGTGATTAATTTGTTGATTTAATGTGTTTTGAGTTGAGACGAGTCAGCCAAGTAAGTACATAAGGAAATACACTGCAACAAATCTAGTGTGCATTATCATGCATAAATCACACAGTTTTCCAGGCAACAAAACTGCCCACAATTCCTAAAGCTAAAACAACAGTTAATTCTAATTTTCTTCCCAAAAACCAAAACAAAAAAATTATTTAAAAATACATACTGAAAAAAAAAACTACAACAAGAGTTGACTATTGAAAAGTGCAAAGATTTTAACGTAATTGTTAAACCATACAGCGAAGATACAGAATATTGAAAAATAAATAAAATAAAAATAACAGAAAAAAAAAACAAAATAATATATATAAAAAAAAGTATAATATGCAAACTTTGCTGTACTTGTTTCAAATTCAAACAATTTTAAATGCACATTACTGTTAAAATTACATATATAAACGAAATTCAATATAAAGTAGCCACGACATAGAAATGGAATAAAACACAATATTTATATTGGTGCGAAGGTTTTTTATATATTTTTTTTGCATACACTTCATTTTTTAATGCTTCTGAACAAACGGTACAGCAAAAACAACAAAAAACAAAAACACGTTTAAACACTGCCAATTTAATAATTAATACAGAAATATATATGATTTAAAGACTTCAAATTCAACGAATCTTGTTTTATGGAATTTTATTAAAATTGCAGTTTGCTTGTTTTTGGCATACTTTTATTTAGAATTCCTTAACTATATAAATTTGCATTTATCTATAGGCGTATAAATTAAACTCAGAAGTCAAAGTGTCAAACCGGAAGCGGAAACGCAACTTTACCGATTGAAATTCAAAACTAAAATTGAAACCGTTTGACACCTTGTCTAAAGCACATTCTAATAATGGGAAATAGTAACCAGATCTTACGATATTTTTTAACATCAGCACAGCAAGTGAGAGAAAGTTTTATTAGAATGGGACAAATACATAAAATAATCATTTACACACACACACAAACAACAGACACACACATATATTTGTTATATATTTTGTAACGTAAGTTAGAGGCATATACGAGAACATATACATAACATACATAACAAGCGGAACACACACATTAAAAACATATAAATATATAATGCACACTTTCATATAAACCATAAAATAAAAAAATTAAAACACACACACACACATTGCGAGGCATTATACTATTTGATAACTATGTATTTAGAATGTATGCATTTTTTACCAACAACAACATCAACAACAAAAATACCAACAACTCAATAGAAACCGATTAAAGGCATTCACAATTGAGACAAATGAAATTGAAAAACAAAAAAAAAACCAGAATACCAAAAGCCGATTTCCAATGCAGTTTTAGATAAATTTGCATATAAGTACATTATTATGTAAAATCACTTAAATATACAGTAAACATAATTAAAACAAAAATTAAAATTAATATAAAAAAGAAAATGAAGAAAATAAAATAACAAAAATGGCAACTAGTATTAAAAACAAACAAAAATTATGAATAAATTACGAGTAATATTAAAAGTACTAAACTGCAAAGCGAAAAACTAAAGAACAAAAAAATTACAAGTGCGACGGAAAATGCAATGCGAATTCTCTACACAAATTACACTGTGCAAAAAAACTACATGCAAATTATGAGAAAATGTGTAAGCTGCATGAGAAATCTTAATTTAAGGCAAATTATACACACACACACACATAAACTTAACACATATACAAACACACACAAACATACACACTTTTACACACACTTATACAGAAAACAACAACTGCAATTATATTAAACGAAAATTATTATAAAAGCAACAAAATGCAAAAAAAAAGAAAAGTGAAAAACAAAACAAAACAAAAAGAAAAAAAAACAACAAGAACTAAATAAAGAATCTGTAACGTTATATGGAAAACCAATTAAAAACGCATTTTTCATTTTTGTTCAAAGGGGTTTTTTGAAAAGCTTGTTACATTTTAGAGATGTGCTCAGTTCGGGATTAAGTCACGAAACTATGTGAAAATCATTAAAAATAAAATAAATTATTTTTTATTTACAGCTCAATACTAAATATAAAATTGAGATTTGCGGTGAAAATTCTTAATATTTTTACTATTATTCAACTTGATTTTGAGTAGAGAAAACCACAAAAGCCTGCCATCTCGAAGTCAACAGGACAATCAACAAATAATTAAAGCGACAGCTGCTTAAAGTGCACTTCAAAAATAAAGCAAGAGAATAAAGTCAAAACACTGAATTTATTCACTTGCACACAATTTTATAAGGCAAAGTACTTGCAAAAAAAATGTTGGCAACAACAAAAAAAAAAAAGCAGGGTTGGAATACTTGACAAGCAAAACAAACATTCTGAGCACTTAACAAGCTGCAGTAAAAAGCAAGAGAAAAGCAAAAGGAAAGCAAAGCTGAGCAAAAGAGGAGCATGATCGAAACATGGACAGGGGCTGGTTGCTCATAAAATTCATGCCCAAGTCAAACTCAATACAATTTACTGGAATCCCACGGGCTGACGCTGAGGCTGAGGCTGAGGCTGGGGCAATAACTAGGACACTCCGGTTTTACTGCAAATGAGCAACGACACAAGTCCAGCAAATATTGGAAACTTATTCGCCAAGATGAATGAGCGACAAGCACAAAATTCATGAATATGCGAACAGGCAAAATATGAATAAAGTAAGAAGGCACCAAGTATTTTTTTCTTTGGGCAAACCGAAGATTAGATACCCTAGCAGAGCGAAGTATTTATAGCTGAATCTGTTAAGGTTTTATAGTGGTTAGGTGTCGATAATTTTATATATAAAAAAGAATTGTATATCTAAAACATAATTTGATTTTGTTAAGCTTCTATTGTGATCCGATGATTACAGATTAATTTCAAATATAACTATTAAGTTTATTTTAAAATATTTTGGTAAGCAAAAAAGTTTTTCATACAGCATTAAATTTTGTAGATAGAAAATATTGCAATTGCTATTAAAATAGCTTAAAAATTTAGAAAACCTATTGAGCCAAATTGATTTAGCTAGTTATGCTGATCAGGAATATATATAAATACCATATCTGTCAAACTTTAAAATAAAATAAAAATACTAAACTTATAGCCACGAATAGTTTACGGAAATGGTGGTATTGGCTTTAAAAAATTGGGGCATTATTCATTGGCCAGCAGCGTGTAACTTGTCGTATGCGCAATTTGTTAGCCGCCTTAAACAATTGCTCGAACGTGCTTCAGGCTGAACAAAAAGGCATGCCTAGGGGCAGGGGCATTGCGGGGTGGGAGCTGTTTGGGCTTGGTTGTAACGCAGAGACAAATGTTCAACAGGGAGCAATAATATTGTAAATTTGATGCTCCATTGGCGCGTTGGCAAGCGGAGCTGCAAATACACACAACAAAAATGACTACAAATATATCTTAACTTAAATAAACAACTATTTATTCTCTCAAATCAATGTTAGTACAAAGAGTACTTTAGCCAAGTGTAAAATCCTGCAAAGTAAAAATCACTTTTTTTTATACTATTCACACTCAAAGTTCTTTGCCTCACACTCCTAGGTAATAAAGTAAAGAGATATATTTTTGTACAGTGTATCGCATATTATATTTGTTTTGTGGTTGGATTCCTGTTGTTCGTTGCGAACCTTTGTCTATAAAAAATGCCAAAATGAAGTCACATTGAACCAAAAAATTCATGCTCAAAGGCAGTGATTTTCATTTTTCGTTTTAGCCTGGCAAATTTAAAAATAAAATAAAAAAAAAATTGGCAAGGGAGTAAACCGAAATAACCCGCACACACAGACACAACCACACACAAAAAACACAATATTTGTTAAGGAATTTTTTGGTGCCGGCAGCTAAAAAGATTTTTACATAGTACAATTTGTGGCCACAGTTGCTTTCCAGACTTGTCGCTTAAGTGCGTGTGTGTGCGTGTGTGTGTGTGTGTGTGTAAATGTGTGTGCTTATATTTGTCGATGGTGTTGACTTTATTTGCTGATAGTGCAACAAACAAACGCGAAAGCAAAGACAAAACCAAATAAGGATATTCTCTAAGATACACAACATGCATGCATTACGCTCCTGCATTGATCCTGACCTCAGGTTGTTTAACTGTCTTTTGCTTTTCGCTTGGTTATACAATATATATTAGCCATATATATATATATATATATAGTTGGCATTGTTTGACGCCCACAGCTGCTAAAAGATTACAGACTGTAGCATAAATATTTGCATTGTGTGTTGGGTGTATCGGTTTCAGTTTCGATTAAGTTGTGTGTGTTTGAATAAGCGCATATTTTGAATTGATTCTCGATGGCTTTTGTACTTCATATTGCTTAAAAATATTGTCTGATTTGCTCAAATGGTGCCTTCTGTATTTTATTATGTTGTCAAAATTAGAATTTTGTTTGTTCTTTTATTTGTTTTGGGGAAACCAACAAAGTGTAGATCAAATTTCTGAGAAGCTACCAGTTGCTGTAGGCATGGAAAGTATATTAAAAATTCTGACTTCTAAAAACTCATTTTAATTAAAATAATATATTAAAAAATATATACTTTTTTTTAAGTTGATTTTTATTCTTGGGCAATATGTGCGACTAAAATGAATGTGAACTACAATAAATTGAATTATGTCCAAATATGACGAATATGAGGGAAAAAGATTAAGCACACATCATTTCTTCTTTAACTGTGTGCATGGGTGTGTGTTGATGTGTGTTTCCTCATCTCTTTCATCTAACATATATTTCAATATTTTGTCAACATGTCACACAGACGACATTCATTTCCCAGCGTCAACACGCACAATTTGTCGCTTTCATATAAAATGAAATACTTGAAGGCAACAAGAACAGTGCATTAAAGCAAAAAAAAATGTGTCAAGTGCTCGACAAGTAGATACCCTCTATTAAAATGTGGTAAATTTTTGAAGTCAACTTTGAATACTTATTATTATTAATATAATTGTGTTGCTAATGCAGATAAGCAATTTCTATTTATTTAAACTCTTTGGAGTCATTTTCATATAATTTTTAAATTCACTGTAAATTAAAAAAATTGCACTAACGAAACTCCTGGTAGAGTAATAATGTGCACAGCATTTAATATTAAAATATGTGACTAATTTAAAAATGTATAAATCTGAAAAACTACTACTAGCAATATTACCCAAATATTTTTAATAATATGGGTAAACACTATTTGAAGGTGACTTAGAACAGAGTAAGCTTTAATCGGTTAAAAAAAAAGAAAAGAACGAGAAACAAGGTTATGTTGGCTGTGTAATATAAATAATAAAACAATATGCGACTTGGCGATACCCTGGAAGGAAAGATTGCAGCTATGAGCTAGATCCATATCCAAATTTGTGTACCTAAAAAAAATAAAAGGAAAATTAATTAATTTGATAATAGCAACTACAGTTTTTGCAATTTTTTTAAGTAAATATTAAAGATATTTATTTATATTATTTATTATATTTATCAATGATTTATTCTAATGGCTTGCTTTCCACTCAGCGTATACGCTTTGACTACAATCAAGCAGGGTAAATGGAAAAACGTAACATTTTTGAGCACCAAAAGCAAAAATCAACACACAACCAAAACGAGAGGGAAAGCATGAGAGAGATAGAGGTAAGGAGAGGGAGAGAAGGGAGAAAAAAAACCACTATAGCTCGAGGCGAAGGCGGCTTGAAAAACAAATCGAGATACAGTCGAGAAGAGAGGAGAGAGAGCAGAGAGAGAGTGGAGTGAGACACGCGTGCTCGGATGTACTTCAAGGTCCCATCAAGAAATGGATATTGACAACAGGAGGGACGTAGGTGGATGAGGGGTGTAACAGTGAAAAACGGGTTTGAGATTTTCATTTGATTTCAGCCTTTTTAGATCGAGAAACCCCAAAAGTTGAACGAGAACAATTTAAGCACCGCAATCATACTTGATAGAGGCGGACAAAAGCTGTTTGGTTGCTCGTTAAGGCCAACTTGTCAGTCAATCAAAGGTCAAGGGTTAGAAATGCGAAAACCCATCTCCCCCTCCCCCACTGCAAAAAGGGACACATTTTGCCGAAATGGCGTCGAATGACAAGCATTAAATAAATAGCGTTGGAAACATATTAAATTTTGTGGTTACAAATTACTTAATGATTGTGAGAATCAAGCCGCAGGCACGCTCCAAATATCATTTGTGGGGAATGGGGGGTAGTTTTTGGGGCAGAGACACGCAACATATGCAAATATATACTTAATTATTTCAGGCACCCAAATTTGGCAACGGCAATAAGGAAATATAGGTGTGGGAGCGTGAAATATATCCTGTAATCTGATATAAGTTGATATTAAAAGATTAAGAATGTTGTTTGAATTAATTTGTTATTTCCAGTAGAATCAAATTAAAACTATTTTTAGTCAAAAGTAATTTGATTTACACAAACTATGATTTGCTAATTATAATTTAAGGCTTAAAATAGGATAACATTCTAAGTTGGAAACGCAATCAAACATCATGTTTAAAATTATATTCAAAAATATACTTTACTACTTAAAAGTGAATTTAATGTCAAGGAACTAAATATTTATAAGATGATATTTCAAGATTAAAAATATTGATTGAATTACACAAAACCTTAGTAGAATCGTATTTAAACTATCCATAGTCAAAATTGATTAATTATTATTTAAAGTTGGAATTACAATTATATTTAAAATATATTTTACAATTTAAAAGTTATGATTCTAATTATCCCAATTTTTGATTCGCATTTAGGGTATTTATGGAACATATGTTTTCATATGTCGTCAATAGTATTCATTACCCGTTGGCAAGGTTTATTTATTTACATTTGCATAAAACCAGGCCCAAACCTAAACCCAATCCCAAGTGAAAAACGTAGTCACTCTGTCCAAATACAAATGTTGCAGCATCTCTCTTGGGCAACAATTTGGTTCGCTTTGGTTTTTGGGTTTTTGTGGACCACATCAAAATATGCACAACTTAATTGGGCCTAAAAGAGTTTTCTGAGTGATTTGTTCACTAAGCTAATTTTAATTGCATTTGCAAAGATTTCTCTATTTTATGCATACAAACTAATTAGTTATCAAGCGGTTAACCGCCATTTGCTTTATTAATTGATGTCTCAACTAGTTGACCCGCACACACACACACAAACACACTGCTTTTGTGTGTGTTTATTGGCTTTACTGTTTGTCAAGTGACTTTTGTACTGCGGTAAATGGTTTAGTTTAATGTATTTGGCTAATCCACTTAAAGTTTATTGAATTATATAAAAACCGCATTGCAGGCATCTTAGCAAGCGTTTAAAGTTTAGACTGTGGACTTAAATACACAGCTTGAACACAGCAAGTTGTTCAAGACAAATCCAATTAAGTTGTGATTTTGTATCCTATATGATTTAGTTGACTCAAATCACACAATGCTAACACCAAAACCAACAATCGCTTTGCTCTCTAATGCACTCTAATACGGCTTAAAGCAAGCGCATCCAAGCAGCTCAGCTCTTAGACTGAGTGCGAGGGGGTGCAAGAGAGAGTGTTGCCAAATAATTCGCGTTGCCTGGTCACACACAGCTTAAGATGATGAGCTCCCATATGTATGTACCGCATTATGTGGCATTGTTGCACTTAAGTGTGCTTACTGCCGATAGTCCATAGAGCAGATAATTGTCTTATTAAGTGGCATATTTGGAATTATTTGGAGATTCAAGTTGAAATTACGAACAATTAATTGGTATAACATTCAAATTTAAGTAACAATGAAGCTCGTTATAAATTGGTTACGTAATCGATTATAATTAGAATTATTACAAGTAAAAGTTACATGAGCTGCTTGGCTGATTAATTTAAAACAATTATATTTGTTCATAAATTTATATAGATTTTATTTAAGTATTTTGCAACAAGCAAACAACTTAAAATATAAATGAATTTATTTGCAAATATTTACTTATTGCATATTCTCGACAGCAAGTGTAAAAGTTAAGAAATCGAATGTTAAATAAAATATATTTGTTTCATACACGTCGATGGATAAGAATGGCACTTAAAACCGACTGTAAAGAAATGATAATTGTATATTGGAAAAATGCAAATGAAATTACCATTCAGTTATTAACTTTGTGTGATGCTGCAATTCAGTCAGTAACGGGTGCTTAAGAAATGTATAAGTGTGTGTGTGTGTGTGTGTAAGTATCTGTGTATATATGCATATGTATGTGAATATATATATGCATGCAACGTTGAGCCACAAGAAGTCACTGGCCACTGCTTTTTATGGGAATTAATCAGCGCAATTATGCCGGAACGAAATGCAATTTACGTAATGAAATATGGCACAGTGGTGTGAAATAACACTAAAAATCACAGCAAAATTAAAACAAGTAGTAACTCTATATTTGCTGCTACTTAAGTATAATCCATAATTTATTTGCCTTTATATTTAATGTGCTCTTAAAACAGTCCACAAATTTCAAAAGAATATGTATAAAAAATTTAAAACAAAAATAACTGCATAAAATGCAATCAGTTTTATACATCCTTGCAAAGTGTGAGAAAATTGTGGCACTCAGAATTTATCGCCGGCTTTATACATTTTTTTTACACTTCTGGCTCTGAGGCAGGATGCGCTTCAAGGCGGTTTCTGTGCCAGTTTTGACGTCTTTGCTGCACCGCATCCATTTAACGTAAATACACAATGACAACACACACTTCCACACACACACACACGCATACACACACGCACACACGCACAGATACGCAATTGGCTGCTTCTCTTTGCACAAATGAATTTTACACATTTTTTATTTGAGTGCACACTACAGCAATCGCATGTCCTTGTGTCCTTGCATCCTTGCCACCGTACTGGCATTTATTATGTCCTTTCAACGGGCAGCGGTGCACGTCAAAAGCGCCGCCAAAGAGTTTATCAGCACAGCACTGCTTCCCAGAGCACCTCTCCCTTTTCCTACACAGTAAGAAATATTTAAAACATTTGCAAAACTTGTTTCACATATTTTTCGTATTAGAATTGGTACCCAAATCAAATTTGTTTTAGTCTCAAGTCTAAAGCAAACTAACTTTTGCTCAATTTTGTACATGCTACTTTTTTGTTACTTTTTTCAGTGTATTTAGGCAACGCTCAAGCATTAATGTAACGATTGCAGTTGGCACATCGCCTGTTATTGTTGTTGTTGTTGTTGTTATGGTCATTGGTTTGAGTTCTTCCCGAGCCGCGAGCTGCACTACCTCCACTAACAGCCCATATCCTGCCACACCCAAACACACACACCCGCACACACAAACACACACCCACACACACCGGGGAATTGAACAACAGACTCAGGCATTTGCGCTCTTTCATTAAAATTGTAGAGCTGTTGGCTTTTATTAAATGAATATCCATATGCCAGCACTCTACACTTTCAACTGACGTTCCACTCTCCCCCCTTAGGACCTTTCTGTGCACCTGTCGCTGTTCCTGTTACTTTATCCGTTTGACTACGAGCAATCTTTGCCATCCAAATGAAATGCAATCAGAGAATGCTACATGGTTGCCGTATTCAAATAACTCCATCCGAAAAACAACAGCTGCCATTTTTCAACTTAATACAATTTAATTGACCCACTCTTCTTTCAATAATTGAGCGATTAAAGAATATTTATTTAATTATTTAGTTTGCGTGAGTAACAAAATAACAATCTAACACAATTGTGATATTCACTATAATAGATTTTATTTAAAAGACTTGAAAGATGATTGCAAATTTTTATTCATAACTCAATTTAACATTTTCGAAGTTCCATTAGGGAAATGATTACCGATTTAAATTATAAATTTGACCAGAAATCTTAAATTCCTTTCGGTCTAAATATTGAAATGCGACTCAATTGCAGACATATAACATTTATTTCATTTAAATAAAATTAACATTTAAATTAATTAACTTTTGTTTTTCGAACATAAAAATAAAAAAAATAAGAAGTAATAAACAATTAATTTTTAAGTAGTATCATGCCATAAATTTCATAAGTTGAATAGGGATCTCTGCCAATATTGACAACCCACCTGCCCCCCTACTTCCACACACACACACACATACACGCACACTGTTATGACAGGAAACGCGTACCATTTGGACGGATGTGCGCACACTTTCGTAAAGCACTGTGAAAATCACGTAAAAATTCATTAACAATGCTCGGACAATAACAATAACCGAAAGAAGTGCAATAAAAACAATAATAATAATTACACACAGATTTAATTGTACTTGTGCTGCAATAGGAAAAAAATAAGGGCGCAAGCATCACACACACAGAGGGAATGGGAGAGGTGTGCGTGTCACAATGCCCCTAAGGTGCAAAAGGGATATGCACCGTGAAAATCCATGTGCTTTTAATGTTGAAAAATGAGTTTGAGCACGTCGTATGCCTCAACTTCTTACTGCCTGCACCCCCCCTTCAGCATACTACCTACTGGCTACTTCTATCAGAACAGTTCACATACCTTCCACACACACACACTCACATTAACTATGGCTAGCACTTTGTGTGTGCAGCGAAGCAATTTGGCGTATGAAACGGGTCAGGTCAGAGCCGTGCTCTCCACACACACCACACACACAGCACACACACAGCACACACACGATACACACACCACTCACACACACACCCTCAAAGTTCTGGAATTTAAACAGCACTTTGGAAAAATGTTGTTGGTGTAGCGAATACTGATGTAGTTCAATATATGCACTGACTGCCAGCCTGCCCCACTCAGTAAACCTCTCCACTCCAGCAAGTCATTAGGCGTATGTATGTGTGTGTATGGGTTTGTGCGTTGGCCACATTTAATTGACGGAAATTAGTTTTAAAGTGGCTTAAAATATATTGTATTTCAACCACTGAGAAATTAACACATTTTATACCAAATAAATACATCAAAATTCTTTGAATTTTATATTTTAATCATTTCTATAAAAATATATATTGCATATTTTTTGCCATCACATCGAATTCATGGAAATTTTTTGTATTCGGAATTTTAATAATATTTATTTTTAGTTTCAGGAAAATAACATGTCAATTTGTTGGATCAACAAGTAATAAAACGATGTTCTTCAGATCTGTAATTTCTAAGAAAAGTTGTCAAGAAACTGTCAGGCGATTGTCAAATACAATGTTATCAGTCTAGCAGTAACATCAGCTGTTTAAATGTGGCAAAGACACTTGTTGCATGAATAGATTTTTCAATTTGTCCCATTAAAATTTTAATAATTATGTAGTTTTATCGAAATGCACTAAATGATGATATTTATGTCCAATTTTTTTAATTTCCTAGTTGCCCATTTAGTGCAGTAACCCAGTTGCAATACTTAATCAAAACTGGGCACAGATAAATATGTATCTTAAGTTACAACTTGTTCAAAAAAAATATTCAGACGGACAGAACTTTGTATAGGCTGACGAAGATCGCAATGGAATTGGACGAAAAAATAGATAGACAGATTCCTAGAACAATTTGGATAAGTAGAATGCTTTATTATGGCCTGACAAAAAATAAGATCTAAAATTTCTTATAAGTAGTGAAACTTGCATAATGAATTTGCACAGCCTAATACAGAGTAAACTATGTTGTTCGGATTTAACTTTATAATTTTATTTACGTATTATTTGATAATTTTGTTATCTATACAAAATATAAGGACTTTTCTTTTCTTGATTGAGAGGTAAGTTGTACTGAAATTCAGAGTTACGTGGCTACTTAGAAGCTAAACTTCAATATGGCAGTTGTCAGATCCAATTTTATTATTGTGCTCTAAATTTCATATAGAATTTTTAATTATGAATCAGTTTTCGTATATCAAACAAGAAACACATTTATTTAAATTAGAAAAGCCTTTGTAATTTATTGAAATTATGTTTGTCATATTTACACATTATTATTATTTTTATGATTATTTTTATTATAATCCATATTATTATAATGAATATTTTTATAATGAATATTATAATACTATATAATAAAATTATTTTTTTAGTTAACATTTTTGAAGCATTTTAAGCGTATTTAATTGGAATGCGAGCGGGTTTGCAAATTTAAAGTTTTAGCTGTTAAGCCACTTTAGAACACTGCGCAGAAATAAACAGTTTTCGAGCATTTAACTTAGCCTTTACCTGATTCGTTTATTTCCGTTTCCGTTGGGCTGCGTTTCTTATTGATTTCTGGTGCGCGCAGCGGCACATGTTGTTCAAATGGAAATAGTTATAACAAGTCAAGGAGTGGGATTGGGGGCCAAGTGCGTGTCTTAAATTACCATATAAATGGATTACAGCTCACAGAGAGAGATAAAGAAAGATTCAGGGAGGAAGTGAGAAGTGAAGATGTAGAAAGCAAATTTGTAGCATTCGACGACAGCAGCCGCAAAACGTTTTTCCAATTTGCCAAACGGAAATAATTTTCCAGCTGGATTTTGATGATAATTGTTATAGTTGTTGTTGTTGTATGTTTTAGTTGAGTGGAAAGAGTGAAAAGAGTGAAAAGAGTGATAAGAGTGAAAAGAGTTATAATAATGATAAGAGTGAAAAGAGTGATAATAATGATAATAATGATAATATTTTATTATAACTATTATTGATTATTATTATAACTATTTTATTATTATTATTATTATTATTATTATTGTTATTATTATTATTATTATTATTATTACTATTATCATTATTATTATCATTATTATTGTTATTATTTTTACTATTTTTATTATTTTTATTATTATTATGATTAAAATTATTATTGTCATAAAATATTATTATTATTATTATAATTATTATTATCATAAAATATTATTATTATTATTATTATTATTATTATTAATATCATTATTATTATTATTTTTATTATTATTATAATTATTATTATCATAAAATATAATTATAATTTGAATAATTTTTATTATATTTATTTTGTTATTATTATTATCATTGTTATTATAACTACCATTTTTATTATTATTATTATTATTGTTATCATTATTATCATTATTATCATTATTATCATTATTATCATTATTATCATTATTATCATTATTATCATTATTATCATTATTATCATTATTATCATTATTATCATTATTATCATTATTATCATTATTATCATTATTATCATTATTATCATTATTATCATTATTATCATTATTATCATTATTATCATTATTATCATTATTATCATTATTATCATTATTATCATTATTATCATTATTATCATTATTATCATTATTATCATTATTATCATTATTATCATTATTATCATTATTATCATTATTATCATTATTATCATTATTATCATTATTATCATTATTATCATTATTATCATTATTATCATTATTATCATTATTATCATTTTTATCATTATTATCATTATTATCATTATTATCATTATTATCATTATTATCATTATTATCATTATTATCATTATTATCATTATTATCATTATTATCATTATTATCATTATTATCATTATTATTATTATCATTATTATCATTATTATCATTATTATCATTATTATCATTATTATCATTATTATCATTATTATCACTCTTTTCAGTCTATTCACTCTTTCCCATCTTTTCACTCATACCACTCTTTTCACTCCTCTCACTCTTTTCACTCTTTTCGTTCTTTTCACTTTTTTCAATGTTTTCACTCTTCTCATCTTTTTCACTCTTTTTACTCTTTTCAATTTTATCATTATTATCACTTTTTTCACTCTTATCATTATTATCACTCTTTTCACTCTTTCCACTCTTTTCACTCTTTCCACTCTTTTCACTCATTTCACTCATTTCACCCTTTTCACTCATTTCACTCTTTTCACTCTTATCACTCTTAACACTGTTATCACTCTTATCACTGTTATCACTCTTATCACTCTTATCACTCTTATCACTGTTATCACTGTTATCAAGAAGAAGAAGAAGAAAAAGAAAAGAGGGTGAAATCGGTGAAATGAGTGAAAAGAGTGGAATTAGTGGAAAGAGTGAAAAGAGTGAAATTAGTGAAATGAGTGAAAAGATGGGAAAGAGTGAAAAGACTGAAATGAGTGAAAAGATTGAAATGAGTGAAAAGAGTGGAAAGAGTGAAAAGAGTGAAAAGAGTGGAAAGAGTGGAAAGAGTGAAAAGAGTGAAATTAGTGAAATGAGTGAATAGAGTGAAAAGATGGGAAAGAGTGATAAGAGTGAAAAGACTGAAATGAGTGAAAAGGGTGAAATGAGTGAAAAGAGTGAAGTTAGTGGAAAGAGTGAGAAGAGTGAAATTAGTGAAATGAGTGAAAAGATGGGAAAGAGTGAAAAGACTGAAATGAGTGAAAAGGGTGAAATGAGTGAAAAGAGTGGAATTAGTGGAAAGAGTGAAAAGAGTGAAATGAGTGAAAAGAGTGAAAAGAGTGGAAAGAGTGAAAAGAGTGATATGAGTGAAGAGAGTGAAAAGATTGAAATGAGTGAAATGAGTGAAAAGAGTGGAAAGAGTTAAAAGAGTGAAATGAGTGAAATGAGTGAAGAGAGTGAAAAGATTGAAATGAGTGAAATGAGTGAAAAGAGTGAAAAGAGTGGAAAGAGTGAAAAGAGTGAAACGAGTGAAAAGAGTGAAATGAGTGATATGAGTGAAATGAGTGATATGAGTGAAAAGATGGGAAAGAGTGATAAGAGTGAAAAGAGTGGAAAGATGGGAAAGAGTGAAATGAGTGAAAAGAGTGAAATGAGTGAAAAGAGTGAAATGAGTGAAATGAGTGAAAAGAGTGAAATTAGTGATAAGAGTGAAAAGACTGAAATGAGTGAAAAGGGTGAAATGAGTGAAAAGAGTGAAATTAGTGGAAAGAGTGAAAAGAGTGAAATGAGTGAAAAGAGTAAAAAGAGTGAAAAGAGTGAAAAGAGCGGGTTTGCAAATTAAAGTTTTAGCTGTTAATCCACTTTAGAACACTGCGCAGAAATAAACAGTTTTCGAGCATTTAATTTAGCCTTTACCTGATTTGTTTATTTCCGTTTCCGTTGGGCTGCGTTTCTTATTGATTTCTGGTGCGCGCAGCGGCACATGTTGTTCAATTGGAAATAGTTATGACAAGTCAAGAAGGGGGATTGGGGGCCAAGTGCGTGTCTTAAATTACCATATAAATGGATTACAGCTCACAGAGAGAGAGAGAGAGAGGAAGATTGAGGGAGGAAGTGAGAAGTGAAGATAAAGAAAGCAAATGTGCAGCACTCGACGACAGCAGCCGCAAAACGTTTTTCCAATTTGCCAAACGGAAATCGTTTTCCAGCTGGCCATAAGAATGATAAGAATGATATGCCAATCCAACCCAGCCCACACTGCAGCTTGATTAGCTTGGAGGCGCCATGCCACATTAGCAACACTTTTGCTGTCAACTTAAAGTGAATTATAAGCTTTGCTACGAGGCACACAGGAAGCTGCAGCGTTTGGCTTTTGGCTTCTCCGCCGGAGTATGCGAAAAGCTAAGGAATCACAAGTGCGCAACGACAGTTCTCAGTATTTATGGATGACCCCATCCCGCCCACATTCACCCACAAGTCTGGGCAAGTTTTTGGCAGGAAAGCGTGCAAAGTTCTTCGTGTAAAAAATGGCATCCAGCAGGAAATTAATCGAAATGATTCTTCAACGACAGCTTAAGTCGATCTTACATGTTATTTATATACATTATCGCATCTGTATTAATGATATTATGGCAAAATTTGATGCCATCCCTGGCCAAAAGCATTTTAAGATGTGTTTCTGTTCAGATCTAATGATTCAGCTTAAAGTGCCACATGTCAAGGCTAATGATTGTCAACCATAAAAGAAAACTTTTTTGATTTAAGGAATATATCAACTTGATAAACTTAAATATTATTAAAGCTTAATATTTCATTTTATATATAAAATAGTCTCCTTAAGGCTATATTGATTAGACATGGAATATAGCAGTCCAAGTCGTAGCAATATAAGTCGAATGTTGAACAACTCTATAGCAAAACAAGTTTATTTAACAGAATTCATAAGTTATGTGTTTTATAATGCTTTCTACAATAAGAAAAGGGGATAATTAAAATGGGTTAATGTTAAATACTTAATCGTTAAGATTATGAAATTGATAAATTAATTTAGATGTAGGCAGGTTGACTAAGCTTTGGCTTAATATCCTTTCTAACTTATTTTAGTAGTGCACAACACAATGAACTAGGCCTATACAAAATTTGGCCCGAGAATACTTAGTGCTTTTGATAATTTCTGGGCCAAATCATAATTACTGTGCGCA
Organism: Drosophila dives; assembly: GCA_035042365.1. NCBI lineage: Eukaryota > Metazoa > Arthropoda > Insecta > Diptera > Drosophilidae > Drosophila > Drosophila dives. Next base: position 7,204,774 of record JAWNLJ010000357.1, on the reverse strand, counting down.
CAGAGACGGCCAACGGATTGGCCTATAAATAAATAAAACATTTAATTAGTTTTATGAACACATGCAACGCGTTCAACCAAAAATAACCCAAAAACACATACAAACACAGAATTATACACTAAGCCGCACACACAGTAACACACACACAGACACACACAGCAAACACACAATTGCTTTAGCATTTAAAATGATTTTGAGCAAAACAGTTACAATTATAATTCAGATGGTTGTTGTGTTCTGCTGTTGCCGTGGCCAAAACTAATTTCAAACATTTTAACACTTGTTTTCAAATATTGCAAGCAGCGCCGAGAAAAGCTTCACCGATGTTGCTGTTGTTGTTGTTTTTGTTGTTGTTGTTGTTGCTGTTGTTGTTTAGTGTTTGTAATTTTATTAGATTTCACTTTTGGCTTGGCCAACACACTCACATTTTGGCCACATTAAATTTCCAGCCAAGCATTATTATTACACTCGCTCTCTCTCTCTCTCTCTCTCTCGCTCTCCCTGTTACCTATTTCTCTCACTCACTCCTGTTGGGCTTAGTCGCTGTTATTTGTTTGTTTTTGTGTTTTTATTGCCCAAACATTTGTTCAAATAACGAGTACAGCAACAGCAGCAGCAACAACAACAACAACAAATACATAAAATATGTATCCACTTTTATGGAGTTTTAATTTGTTTTGTCGCCAAATTTGCCACTTTGGTAGCACTTCTTCGCCTTGGCCCAATATCCGTTATCCGTTTTGTTGCCAGATTTTTCGGGTAACGTTAAAGCACTCGAAAAGTGTAATTACCCAAATGGCGTTATAATTTAGACATGTGCTGCGTGAATCATGGCTGTAGAGGGACGCAGGGGGGCAAATGCAAAAGGGCTGACTTGTTGACAAAGTCGAAAGAAAGTTTTTAGCATTTTGGGGCGAATTTGAGCAGTTGAAAAGGGGAAAATATAAATGAAATTTTGTGGCAATCGTTTGTGTAGTTGACAACAATTTTAATATGTTTATAAGATTTATAAATGCACATCAATTGTGTACTTACAACTCGAGGAAGTTTAATTTAAGTTGATAAAATATTGGTTGAAAATTTAGCATACAAAGTGCTTAAAGAACGTTAAGTTAATTTGTATGTAGCAAAGCTATAAGGTTAATGTAAGCAGACAACTCAAAATATAATTTAATATTTCATACAGAGGAAATAAATTTGATATATTTGCTGATTATAATAATTATAATAAAATAAATAATATACAAAATAATTAACAGAAAATAGCGGAAAAATGATCTAAGTAATAAAAAAAACTATTTGAAAAATTGCATGATAATCTCCACTTTTGCGGAAATAAAATTAAACTTTCGCTAATAGTTGGAATAAATTATAAACTGGTTGACACATAAATTCAAATTTATTTTCAAATAGCTCAGCTTCAATTTGCAGCAGTCGTTTGATAAATTACTTAAATGTAAAACAATTTGGCAATTTAATCAAATACAAGCTACACACATATATATATATATATAGACAAATATCAGATGCAACAAAAAACTCCACACCTAACCAACAACAATAACAGATTTGTAAATAAATTACTGGCCCAAACAAGCAGAAGGAATTTAGAGTGTTTTGGCCAGGAGATGCCCTTCAGACAAGTTCTTGAAGATTCTTGCCTAATTTGATTAAGTCTAAATCTGACAAGAAAAGCTAAAAATCATAGATACATATTTACTTTAAACTTTTAATTATATATAATATGAAAATGATTTTAAAAGAGCTGCCCCTTTGCGGCGTGTTTCTAGGGTACTAATATACGTGCAACGAACTGAAATATGTTTTGTAGAATGCCACCAAATTTTGTTTTTGGAACAACATGTGCGCGCCTCTTTGTAACTGTAGCATTTGTAATAAATTTCAGTGATTTACGCGAATGGGGCAAGAGGATACACGCTTAACTAACTAAATATATGCTTGCAACTAGCCCTCCTCCCCCACACCACTTTCCCTTAAACACCTCTCTTAACACACTTCCAACGCTTCATTGCACTTTTTTGCAAAGCGAATAAAAGTTGGAAGCAAGCTTTAAGTAATTCTTACTTACTTCTTTTTGCATGTGACATAAATTAAACATTTAACTTTTGAATACTGCAGTAAAAGCACCACAGGTGTGTGGACGTGAGTGTGTGTGTGTGTCAATGTCTGTGTGTTTTGTGAAAGCTTTTAGCGCCTAGCGCAACGCAAATGCTAAGCTGTGGTAACAACTAGAGAAAAGGTTGCAAGTTGTTGCACAGGAGAAAAACAAATGGATAGATAAAACGAAGTTTTTGCGCTCAGCTTTTTCTTTAAAAAAATTCATACAATTTGTACTTATTAAATTTAATGCTTTAAATAAATTTTAAAACTAAAAATTAAGTATTTTTAAATAAAGCAATAAGACCAAAAAAATTGATAAGTGCACAAAATTCAAGTTGAGAAAAGACGTTTCAATAAATTTTTATGTAAGCAAAATATTTATAATAAAAAAAACACTTTTCTAACTGGTTTCGAGCTGCCTGCTTTTTGCCGTGTAAGTGGCAAAGGGCATGTTGCATTTGGAATGCAAAGGGCTGTTGTCATTAGCCATGCTTTGGGGTTGCAAGTGCTCCAATCTGGCCGCTGAGTCGCTCACATTCCAGTCGACACACGCCTTTTGTTGTAGACTTTGATGCAAAAGTTTTCGCATTAAGTCGACTCGTGATACTTGAAAAACTATTATAGAAAAATATTTTTGCTAGCTTTGGCACTCCAACAATGTATTTGCTGAACGCATATGTGTGCAACTATTTGTGGGTGTGTGGGTGTGTGTGCGTGTGTTGCAATGAACTGCTCGCTATTGACAGCGAACACGAAGACCAACAGGCATGCCTCTGTGGGCGTGCCTCAGCGTCTGGTAACAACAACTATTTGCCCCAGTGCATGCTGTTAAAGTTGCAGCCATTCTACTGTGGGACAAATAATCAAATTGTCAAAATTAATTAGTTATACAAAAAATATATAAAATCAGCTAGGGAATTCAAATAGCGATTTTTTTTTTAACGTATTAAAAGTTAAGTTAAAAGAATAAAAGATTTCGAACATAAATAATGAATAATGAATTATTTTCCATGCTTTCTATTAATATTATTAAATATTATACAAAACAAATTAAATGTTTATTAAGCATGAACATAATATTTTATTTATATATTTTATATATTTTTTCACGCTTTTGTGTTAATTGTTTGCACTGTGCAGCATTGGCGTCTCCGGCTGTTGCAAGTATAGATTGGCACTCGATAGACGTTAGACAGCAAGCCGCATTTCGGAATCCCACAACGTCCTTGGCCACCGAGTTTTGTACGCATTTTCAGCTTAGTTAACACAAAGGCACATATTTATTTTTTTATTTTTTTGCTCGACTAAAGTTTTCTTGCATCAAATTTGGTAAATTCCAGCAGGACCCGGCAGCTAAAGCTAAAGCTGGAGACGTAGATGCAGATGGAGATGGGAGATGGAGCCAGAGCAAAGTCTGCAGCTCAGTGACTGACGGCAAATCTAATAAAGAATGCCAACTAAGGCTAACAGCTTGTGTGTGTGTGCTTGTGTGTGTGCAAATGTGTGCTCTTAGGTATAAGCCGCTCAATGCGGTCAAAAGTTAAAATGCTGAGTGCTTTATTGCTGCAGAAATGACAACAACAAAATATATAAAAAAAAAAGATTAAGTAAAATCTACTTTTTGTTGCATAAACTGTTTTAGTTATATCAAAGAGTGTTGTAAAAAATTTTATTTCAGGCCCATTTCACTTAGACACACAGAAAAAAATCACAATTTTATATTATCAGTTTAGAAATTATACGCTTGAGTCAAATTTTTACTTTAAAATATTGCATTTATTTTAAATATATTTTTAACAAATTTTAGCTTAAATAAAAATTTTCTACTCAGGTTTTGAATTATTTAAACAACTTTGTTGCATAGAAAACTTAAAATATTTAAGCATTTTCTTTCTGTGTTGCCAATTTTGGCACTCTGCTTAAGATCACAAAATTTATTTTGAGCATAAATTGAAAATTGTTATGAGATGTGACAAAATGTATTTTGGCCGCATGTGCACATCAAGCTGATAAAACAATTTGCTCCAAAACTTTATGTAAAACTCTTTCTCCCTCTCTCTCTCTCTTTCTCTCTTTCTCTCTCTCTGACACTCAGTCTTTGTCTGAACTTACGTCAACACAGGTCGTCTTCTATGAGGAGTGCAACCAACTGTTGCCCTGCTGATATGTATCTTGTCAGAAGTTTGTTGACGCGCAGATTAAGCGACGTCTAGCCCCACATGTTGATGCCACACTGGGGATCATTTATCAAGTAGCTGACACCAACACTCAACCCCATCTACATACACACATAAAGCTCATAAAATATACAAAGGGAGGCTGCAGGCAAATTCATTTCATTTCTGACTAGCTGCTGAGTTGTGTTTAACATGACTAAGCACTTTATTTCATGTACAATTCACGAAAATTAATCTTAACTCAGGAAACACTTTTCTAGAGAAAGCTATTTACTACAATTTAAGAAAAATGCTATTGTAGATTAAATGGTAACTTGTATTTCCTGATAACCATTTTGGCGTTTAAGGCAAGGAAATTCCAAGTATCACCTCAAATTACTTTGTGCTAACAAAAAGAAATAGGCAGAAAATGACAAATGATTAGTTTTAAACTTGACAAAAAACGCATCAATAGGAATTGAAATAAATTAAAATAAATTGAAGTGTATAAAAACTAAAAAAAAAAGGTTTAAGCTGAAGACAAATTTCAATTATAAAAGAAGGTCACCAAAACAATAAACAATAAATCAACAACATTGTCTTGAAAAGAGCTAATTTGTTTAATTATTTTCCCCTTACATTTTGTTTGCAATCTCATTTTATAGAATGAAAAATGAATGAAATAAGAAACACAAATTTCACACACAATTAATAGCTCAGCTCACAAAGCTGCACAAGTTGTTAGATAATTAAATTATATGCAGATTTATATAAAGCAAAAAGGATTCTGAGAGAAACTCAAGTAGTGCGGGATTACATCGACTTTGGCAAGAAGATTTAGTCTGGAGTAAATATATTAAATGCAGACTTTGCTGTGCGGCATTGTGCGGCACAAAGCGGCCACAAAGCGAACAGTTGAAGCGGCTCCCGCTGTGCTGTGCTGTGCTGATTAAGTCCTTGGGCATAATGTGGAGAATTAGTGCGTGACATCTCCTTGATGGCCTATGCCAGATATAATCACAACAACAATAAGAACAACAACGCGAACAATGCTACAAATCACAACAATCATGCGCGTTCAATTGCGCATATTGATTGTCAGCAGAATAATGGGCCACCGTCGCAGCTGTTTGCGAATGACAATGGCCAAGGATGTGGTATCTCTGTCTAAGGATGTGGCTGTAGCTGTGGCTGGTTGCGTTTTCTTGTTTTGGTGTTGATTACGCTTACAGGTCACACAGCCATCGCCCACCAACTGTGCACAGTGTGCCACGCATAACCCAAGTCGTGTCGACTCGAGTCGAGTCGAGTCGAGTTGAGTTGGGTTGAGTCGAGTTGAGTCAGTTATGTCTACTTTTACGCCTGACACGGCTGCTTGGCCTTGTCACCAGTTTTGTTGTTTCTTGTTGCTGTTGCTGTTTGTTCTTGTGCCCTCCCAGTTGTCATTTGTCTATGTCAGCGCGTGTGTATTCCCAGGCAGCAGCTCAACGAGGACGAGCAAGGACGAGAATCATCCATCTCACGTGTGCAAAAGTCGTCTAACATTGTCGCGTTGCTGTCTGGCCTGAACACGGTTGCTCCACGACAAAGGGGTTGTGGGGGTCCCTGTTGCTCTAACCTCAACGCCCTACACTAAGATAGAGATCTTGAGTATAACAAATATACCTTTATTTATTTATTTGATGTGGTTTAAGAACAAACAAAATCTGAGTAAAAAATAAATGAAAACTGGTATATAATAAATTTGAGTTGCTATCAAATATCCTCATAAAAAATTTAATTTTGAGCGTGAATAAATTAAATTTTATTATATAAATATCTAATTTATTCACGCTTGAAATTTAATTTGATTAAATAAATATCTAATTTGACACATTTAGAATTTGTTACAGAAAATGAATATAATGCTGAAATGAGCTTCGGCAATATTTAATATATATTTATTATTAATTACATATATATTATTACTTTAAATAAAAATATTTATTCATAAATAAAGAAACATATAACGCTTGTGCCAATGTAGTTAAAATTTTCGCACAGTGCATCAACACACACTCACTCAGTGCGTTTGCTGTGTGTGGAGTGTAATTGTGCGTATCAAGGTTAGCCTCGTTTGTCATTGTTCCAATGAATTATATGGTTAAATTGTGTGTTGCCATCTTTACTCGATCATTTTCATTTCGTCTTAAAGCAGAAACTCGACAATCATAAAAATGTATTTTTTTTAAGGGAGACTGCAACAGCAGTTTGAGCAAGTTTTATAACAACTGAATATTCATAACAAGCTCTGCAGCCAAATAAAACTGAAAACAGCTCTCTGTCTTTGACTATGGTTTTGGCTATAGCTTTTGCTCTGGATGTGGTCCTGGCTTAGCCCAAATTCGCTTGGCACTCGCCAACAATTTCCATATCTTGCTCATGTGTGCAGCACCAAAAGGAAAACTAACGAGAAATGCATATTAAAAATATTTCAACAAAGTCCAGTTAAGGTCAGTCCTAAGCCAAATCTAAATGCAGAAAAAAGCTTAACAAAATAAAATAATAAGTAAAAGTGGCGCATCAAATAAAATACACGAAAAAAACAGACACAAATAAAAAATATGCGCAGTTAAAAAAATATATTTATAAAGTATAAACAGAGATAAAAAAAAGTATAAAGTAAACGCTGACATTTTGCAAGCTGAAATGGCAACACACTAAAATTTTATAAAAAATTAGTATTTAGGGAAGTATTTTAAAAACTATTCAAAATTAAAAAACTAATTAAAATAAAATAAATTCAAAATAAAACTGTGGAAATTTAATTTGCCAGGCTTGTTTTTCTTCAAAAGAGATTCCAAAAACAAACAACTACTCATCACAGCACCAACATATTCTCAACCTTTGCATATTCTACTCTCTAATTAAATATTATCCTTAGAAAGGATATTAAGCGAGAATATAGCAGCAAACTTTGACCTTTGCCGCTTCTTAGGAGTTTGGAAGAGAGTTTGTGTGTTGAGTGTTTGTTTTTACTGTGATGAGTAAATTGCTTTTCACTGGCACATTTGCATTTATGCCGAGCACTTGATATGCATATATGAAAATGCACTTGACTCAAAGTTTATAGTCAGTTTATTAAATTGCACTATGCTTCTCGTAATAAAAACTAAATAAAAATAAGAACTTGAAGGCAACGCCTTTAATTAACACTCAGCAAGTGCATTCTCCCCGAAGCTCAAACAAAAACTCAAAACGATTTCCACTGCCAGAGCCAGATTCATTAATCTCCATCAAGTGTGAGCAGTTCATACCCTGCACTTTGGAAATGGCAAAGAAAGTGGATGTATTTTCGCAGTTGAAGAGTTTTCAGACTCAAGTCTGAATTTTTTTTCCTTTCATCAAAAATTGATAGGCTCTAAAAACACTCCTTGAAATGCTCAATAATATATAAATTAAGAATAATAAATAAGATAAGTTAATTTAAAATAATTGTCTGAAAAATGAGTTAACCGAAATCAGATAATAATAATTGAAATATCAGATATTAAATTCTTGTAAAAATGATTTAATATTTGTTCATTTGTAATAACACTAGATTTTTATCCGTCTACCCTTTCACTAAGGCTAACAAACTTATATGACTTTGTTTTTTTTGTTTATTAGCCATTTTCATGTCTCTTCTGTTGGCTGTTTCTCGACTTTTTCTGCATCAGCATACACATCATGCTCGTGGTTCATAAAGTATATGTTCTGGCATCATAAAGTCATTTAAGCATACAAATTGCACTTTTATTCACTCCACTTGTCACACACACAATGCACACAACACAATTATCCAGATAGACACACACACACATATTTCCTGCCTCTAAAAACAGATAAAAACCCGTTGGGAAATTCCTGGTTTTTTTTGTTCCTTCTGCGTGAAAAACCATAAAAAGGATTTGTGCGAGCAGCTTTAAGATATTAGATTATGTTGGCAATTAAAGAAAATTATATTAATTTAAAGTAGTTTTTAAAAAATAAAAAAAATATTTTTGTTTTGAAAAGAATTGTTTTTAATGTATATAAAAAAGGCATTCAATTAAAAATTGCATCGATTTTAATTGGTTGAGTTACAAAAGGCAAATATTGCAAATGTTAATAAATATTAAATTGTGCTTTTAATATTATATACTTGTATTATTTTAATCAATTTTGATTTAATTATTTATTTAGCTTTAGGCCTATTTATGCTGAGGCTAAACTTAAATCAACTTCAACATCTTGCTTATATTCATTTTACATTTTGTTGTTTAAGCCTGCTAAGGAAGCAGAAAACAAAGTAAATAATGCTCGTTCATTTTTGGCCATGTTGCGACATTAGCCACTCTTGCTTTAGGCGGCAACGCTGTTGACCTCAAAAGAACGGGCTAATTAACGCACCAGGCTCTAAATTCATGAAGCGCTCCCTACTCATTGCCATAGCCATAGTCATAGACATAGTTATGGGCCATGTGCTGTGTGGCTGTCTAAAATTATGCATTAATAACGCCCGTAACTGCAGCACATCCCCTCTCCCCCCACTTGTAACACACACACACACACATACACACACTCTTTCTTCTCATCTATCTGCATTGTAATGAGAACAGGCTCATTTTGGGCATGGAAACAGGATGCATGCTGGTATTGGTTCTGGTACCGAATGCTTTACATACTTTTTGGGGCGTGCCCCAAGCGCAACAACAAATTACAATGCAATTGCCATGCCAATCGGTATGTGTGTGTGTCTGTGTGTGTGTCGAGTTGCAAAATGCATGTGTATGTTTGGCTTGCATTTCCTGCATTGACATTTACTTGCGGTTATTACCGATGCACAGAGAAACACTAATTCTGCATAAATAGAATCTGAAAACGGGAACTAAAAACCGAGAACTGAATAGCGAATTGTACTAACGGCAACTGGAGCTGGAATTGGTAATAGAGTTGCCAATTTCAGTTCAAGTTAATAGTAGTTTTTATAAATTAAACTGTTTTCTATCTTGAGTCCCAATGTTAACTATTTGTTATGGCTGCTTTGAATTCTAAAACAGGCAGTTAAAAGACAACTCAAAGCGCAAATTTGCCGATTAAAATTAAGCATATTTTTTAGTTTTTATTATCAGTAACGAAACGGAATTCTACCAAATTTTAAACACATTTATAATATTTCCTAAAACTTAATAACTCTAATAAAATTTAATAAGCAAGTTTCTTAATTTTAATTCACAAATAGAAAACTTTTTATGTAATTAAATTTTAAATATTTTACAATTATAAATAGTATAATATAAAATTCCCAAATACATGGAAATTTCTGGCGAATCAAAGTTAATATGAACGATTTGGTTCAACTCTAGTTGATAATAATGTTGTCTGTTTTTGACCCGTTACTGCGGTTGCAAATGGTTGCACATTATTTTTTTTTTTTTTGTTCCACCAATTGTGTTTGGGCACCGCAGCAGGCTTTTCAACACTGTTGTTGTTATTGTTGGCCCTGTTTGCGGTCGATGGAAATCCTGTTTGCTCAAAGTATCTGTTTGTGCGCCAGCTGCCCATTAAACTTGGCTTTAAAGTTGCCGGGGCTATGCCAAGCTTTTGCTATGCAGCTGTTGCTCTAGTTTATTTACCAAACTCTGACAATTCCCACATTGCCAGGCCAAAACAACAAGCAGCCAAGGTATATATACTAAAACGCAAAACCCCAGTATTCCAAAACCATTACGGCCCAAGGCGAACACTGAAACATCTGCAGTGAAGCAACTGCAATCTGGAGTGACAAAGACAAGGCCAAAACCAGGCAAATGAACGAATAATTTATGCCCTGTCGATTATTAAATCGAGCATAATATTTATCTGGTTTCTATGTTTAAAATGTTATACTCAGTTAAATCTTTTTAATCAAATTTATTTTGAACATAAAATGAACAGACAATAATTTTTATGAATATCAATAATTTTATTGGGATTGGATTATTTTTATTAGATATATTTATGGTTCTGTTCTAGGTAATTTAAAAATTACTAAAAGCATTAAATCATAATTTTTGTAGTTTGCCGATTACCTTGGGGATATTTTTACTTAAAATTTATATCAAATTAAGTAAAATTCTGTTAGTAAGCTGAAAAACTAAAACTAATTAATGCGGCTTATAAATTGCTTCTAAGCGAAAATAAAACTTTCTTTAGTATTTAGCAGAGTTTACACTAAACAGTAATTAAAATAGGGTATCTGCAACTAAGGTGCTTCCCAAATTGCAAACACATTTGCTTGCTGAAATCAGAATTTCTCTCCCTGAGAATATTGTGATAACATAAAACACAACAAAGACACACACACTTACACGCACACACACAAAGAGAGAGGCAGAAACTGAATATTGCTCAAGTGCATTTCAATTTGGTAAATTTTCAAGCGATTTGTGTCTAAGTGCTTATTGTTCTTGCTTTTCTTGCTAGTATTTAGCTAAAAGGCAACCAGCCATTTGCAGTTGTATGCCCAAGAGCTTATTTAGACTCTCAAGTCTTAAGCTCCAAAACATCAGCAACTTGTTGATGCTGAAAAAGAAACAACGACAACAACAACAACAACAACAAAATTGAGAACCACTTTAATAGAAAAAGTTTTTAATCGGAGGCAGAAACAGAAGCGATGATGACGGAGACAAGTTGTTGGCAGCTAAGTTTGTATACGCATAATGTGTCTGTATGTGTGTGTGGCTGTGTGTGTGTTTTGATGGGAGGCAAGCTGCCAAAATTCGATAATTTTCCACACGCACTGTAACAGGCGCATAATTTCAATGCTTTTACCAACTTTAATTAAAACGACTTTGCCAGGCGCTAAGCACAAATGCCGACAGCAGCTAAACAAACGTATACACAACAAACACACACACACTAAAACACACACACACATGAATACATACATACACGTCTCCCTAACAGCTAGCGATGAGTGTATGTGTGTGTGTGTAGAAGCGTATTTATGACAGAGACCAAAAAACACCAGCACGAAAACTGTAGTCGAGAGAGCTCGACGAGCAGATACCCTAAGGCCCTAAAGATCTTACTTCTTATAGATCAAAGCGATTTTCTTTAGATTAATGATTTTTACAGCTTGATTTGGATTGATATATGGAAAGTTGAGAAACTTAATGGAATATTGTACGTTTGAAACACGAAAATATATTCGAAATTTTAGGTTTCGAGATTTTATAGTTTAAGAGATTAGAATATTTAGCTAGACGGTGGTAACTAAATTGACTAGACTATTGAGGCTGATTAGATATATAAAGTCGGCAATATCCACTTCTACCTGTTACACATTTGCCACTTAATTAAAAAGTTTATTACAATTGCTATAAATAAATATATTTTATGATGCTGATATTAAGATAAATAAATTTATTAAGAAACGCTGTCTTAAAGTTTTTTTTTAATTAAATATATACAACCCAAAACGCTTGCGTAAATTTTTAGAAGATAAAAAAATTAATAGCGAAGAGTTTGCTAATTTAGCTATTCATTTCTGGTTGAGACGCAAGGTGTCGTGCAAAACCAACTATATCAAATATTAAAACACAGACAGAGTTTGTTGCCACTTAACATGAACATGGTAATGAAGTGCATGAATACCTTAACAACATTATACGTTCATTTTCATATGTGATATGTGTGTGTGTGTGTGTTTGTTGTGTGTGTGCTGTGCTGTGCCAGCTCATAATAATTTTGATGGCACGTAATATTCAAACTAAAATCACTCGAGCACAAAATGTATACAAATATATTTATATTTATATATAAATATTGTAGCTCAACAGGAAGCTTACAAAACTTCAGCAACTTACAACAACTCAAATAGTTGGCAAAAAAATAATAAACAACATTTGCACGTGACTTTTATATTGACAGCATTTTTTTTTTGGGCGCCGCAAGTTTGACTTCACAAACAGCTCCATTAAATATGCTATACAAAACAGCATTCAACCTTCTTTAACAAATCACACATATATACACACACATACAAATCATTGCTCACTTTGAATTTATACATAAAGTTTGTCCAAAAATAAAATATATTTAATAACACATAATTTATTTTTATTTTTGTTGTTTGTTATTTACAATTTTATTTCAGCAATCAAATCCAATACTAGCTTGGGGCGTGTTCGTGTGGCAGTTGCAAGCACAAAGAACTTTGACAACTGTTGAAAATACAAATACCAGAAAGTTAAGGTTTTCAAACGGCTATCAAAGTTGACAGTTAATTTAAAATATAGCTTACATTTATTTTATGTTCAGAGGCTGTGATTAACACAATTTAAAGTTAATATTTAATTTAGTGTAAAGCAGAAACAATTTTGCAAATAAATAGAATTTCAATCGGCTTAAATACACTCACGCACACAGACGCACACGCACATTGCACACGCATACTTAAGACCATTGCTGACCCCAATTTTTAGAGCTAAACTATCAGAAAGAAGTGGAAATCTTTTTATATGCAGTGAAAACGGCTTGTGTATTCAAGTTATTCACAATGCTTAAATCGAGTACTCGTCCTGGTATTCGAATACGTATTTATAGTTTCTCTTTGGGTGCACGTGTTTGGAATCTCCAATCGAAATATTTGCGCAAAGGCCCGTTTTTCTCCGTGGGTTCAAAGTTTGCCACAATGGTTTTTTTTTCGAACTGGTTAGGGGAAAACTGTTGCTGTTTGACCTTTTTTTTTTTGGCTAAAATCAATGAGTCAAACACAGCAACAAGCAACCATTGAAAATACATGTTTAAGGTGGGTAAGAGGAGTGTGCGTGTGTGGGCAAAGTTGGCTGTTATAGTATGACTAGCATATCCCGAGAGCCTGCTCAATTATTAAACAAAAGCAAGCAGCTGACCGCTGGCTTAAAGACACAATACCCACAGCTGCCTGGGTAATATAATACAATAATTAGGTAATTAATCATATAATGCACACAACACTCCGTGCGGGTCATTAAGTCAGAGATGCTTGCCCCGTTTTGAGTGGACACCAGGCACAAATTGTTAATTAAAGATAAGCAAAACACTTTAAGCACAGATACGTGTTGGGGCGGGGCAAATTATGAAGAATTGAAAAGAAAATATTTAATTATGGAGACTGCACTAAGTGGAAACTGAATAAAAAAGTTTACCTGTTGAGCACACAAAAGCACATTGGCAAAAGCAGTCGCAGCTGGGCGGGGGGTCGGTGTATAAAAAGAACTTGGGGCAAGCTAATATAATTTATTATGCTACTTGGAAAACTTAGAAAACATTTTTCTCTTCTCTCTTTTTGGGGTGCAAAACAGCAGCAGATGGTATGAAAACTTCTGTATTAAATATAATCATTCCATAATTGTTTGAAAATTGTTCCAAGAAATATTAAAAGAAAATTGTAAATAAATAATATATATAATACAAATAAAGTCTGTCTCAGCTATCCGACTACGACACAAATTAAGAAATGGACTTAATTGAAAATAAAATGAAGCAACAATTTATGATTATAATCAAAATTGATACAAAAAGTAAAATAAATAAAAATATGGGCCAAAGCGAACAATTTAAAACTCATCAATTTTCGTGAAAGCTGAGCGCTGAAAAACAATTGGAAAAAAAAAACAATTGAGCTGTAAATGTTTACTCAAGGCGACAAAATGGGGCAGTGGCAAAACAAAGAAAAAGGAGACATAGAAACAGAAACAACAACAACAAAGCCACAAAGATATAACAGAACCCGCCCCCGTCCCCGTCCCGTTCATCGTCCACTGCCAATATCCAAACATGGCTCTGTTTCTTTTTCAACATCGCCAAAAAGTTTTCATAATTGAAATAAATAAAATTGCCAAAAAATAGTCAAAAGCAAATGGAAAAAAAGAGAATTTTTATAGGCGGACGCGCTCGTAATGCGCCTGGGAAATGACCCGGCACACAAAATGGCCAAATACCAAATCAAAGTATCAATGAAAACTCATTGCTACGTACATATATATATATATAAATATATTTGTAGTACATAGCGTATACAGTACATACATATAAATATAGAATTCCGTAAGCCCGACGGACTTGTGGCGAAAATTTAATCAAGCTTTTGCCTCGGCGCACAAATAATTTTCGCAAATTTGCTTACCATATTTCCTGTGCTCCACCAAATCCCCACATTCCCCAATTGGGATAATGGACATGCAAAACGTTTTTTAATCCCACCACTTTGAGCCACTCTGGACAAACGCATTTGCCCAATTTAAGCCCGAGAGTGAAAACGAAAGGAAACCCGTAACCAAGGGATGAATGGTTACAAGGCTGCAAGTACGCTGGGAGATAAATATATATATCGACTCAATATATATATATATATATGTACTTAGTATTTACATATATATGATTGTCAAATTGACTTTATAAGTAGACGCTGATACGTTCTGCGTGTATTAGATTTAAACTGATGATGACTTTTGCTTATTTTTTAAATTTTCAAGGCTTCCTGAATTGCTGAACTTATTTGTCAAGGGAAATAAAACAAATGAACTTTTTCACTGGCATATTAGGCGCAGAAAAAAATCAAGAATTTTACATTATATTCAATTTAAATCATTGAGTGTTTCCATATGTACATGGAACTCAAGATAGCAATCTTAGCAGTTCAGCAGAGTTCAACACAAAGATCAAACTTAAGGCTACTTATAAATTTATTTATTTATTGATTTATCATCAGATTTATGCTAGGAAACTTTAACATAGAATATCTAATGGATATTAGTCTCTTTTTAGTTTCAACTTTAACTTAATTGTTCGAATCAGATACTATTAATTCTAGACGACCACACACTACTTATACTCACTTCCCAACACTTTGTTAACAACTAACAACTCAAACCTAGTAAGCAAAAAAGCAGCACCTCAACAATAAATTTGCGTCCATCAAGCTTATAGAATGTATACTTATTAAATCTACGATCTCTAAAAAAATAACAACATTATTCTTAAAGACTCAATTTGGCAATTTAATAAGATATTTAGCTGCAGGTCATGACCTGAATAGGTCAACAAACACAAAACAATTACAATTTAATTTTACTTTCCATTTGCATATTTTGCTCAACGCATAGAAATATGTTCGAAAATGTTTTTGCTTAACTATTTTCAGGTGCATACAAAATGTTTCCCCCAAGCGACAAGTTAGTTAAATGTTCAAAAGAGCATTTTTTTTTTAGATTTGCTTTGAATCCTTTGCAGCTCTTGTTGTTGTTGTTGTTGTCTGTCGCGACCTTTGGCCAGATTGAAGAAAGCCACAATATTATTATCATAACTGGTCTGCTTGCCGCTTATATGCTTTTATTCTATTCTGCTTTTTTATTTTATTAAATTTTATTTGCTCTGCTCGGCTGCATTCAATAACTGTGAATAAAATGAATAGATGACCCCCTTTGGCAACCTTGCCACATCCACATCCGGGGGGCAATAAGAAGTAGCGAGAGCGGCAGCAGCAGCTTCTGATTCTTTTGTATTCACAATTCGGTTTATTAAATATAAAATGTATAAAATGTTGTATATATATAATATTTAATATAGTTGCATGTTTTATGAATTTCGCTTAGCAGTAGCCGGCAAAGGAAAAAAACGTAAACTCAACAAAAGTTTTGAACTGGCGGCCAAAGGCCGTTGGCCAAAATGTCAGCTGAAAGTGGACAGCTTGCAGTTTTTTGTGGCAACAAAAGGGGGGCAAATGGAGAGCTGCTTTCATATACACAACAAGGAAGCCAACTCGAGTTGAGTTTGACTGACTAAGAAAATACTTTGCGAATTTTTGTTATTCAATATATGACTTTAAATAGCACAGACGGCAATCGATATTTATCGATATATTAGTCTGTTTGCATTATTTTAAATGTTTTATAATAAAAATAAAAATGTAACTATTGCAAACTTGTTAAAAAATAAAAACTTATAATTCTACAATGAAAATTTCAAATCATTGATAAGAACAACATATAAAATAATATATAAAAAAACCGACAATTTATTCAAATGTGTATAAAAAAAATAAATGCTCTACTAATTTTTATAAATAAATTATAAATAATAATAATTAAATTGAACTATTTTTATATTTTTGAAAGTATCAGTTTTTCTTTTTAGTCATTTTTAAGAAGTACAGGGTATCAAAAATAAACTGATATTTAAATTTGGGCAGCTTTTGAGTATTTGTTTGGGCATTGGTTTTGTGTGTTTTTTCTAGGATTGCGCATTTGCATTTGGTATCTGAAGCCAAAGATTTATTTGTCAGATACGCGTTTTTTTTTTTGTTGTTGTTTTTGGCGTGATTTATGTAGGTTTGTGGGCGGCCGGCTGAGTTTGTTCACTGGGGAAACACACACAAGTGTCGACTGAGTTCGCGAGCCCCTGATAAGCAGCAAGCTGTGCGCCTGGGCAGCTGGTTGTCAAACTTGGCTAAACAAAATGTTGATTTACACACAAATTTACGAGAAACCAAAACTGTAACGAAAGGTGAGGCAGTCGTTGGAGTTGGAGTAACATTTGCACAATGCTGGCGGACAAGGGGCCACCGCCGTTGGATCCACAACAACCAGTGCTTTATATTGAATGCTGTAATAGTCAGGCAGATTATCGACTTCGCGCCGAGGAACTGCATTTTGGGCTGGCGGAGGCACTGCATGCCATGAATCCCGAGGTGCGTCTTCAGCTGCGTATCAATGAGAATAATGCACCACGCGAGGGCGCCTTTGAAGTGGCCATAGCGGCCACGCCCACTGCAGACGTCGACGCCCGCCACGTGCTCTGGACGGGCCTAAGCCGTGTGCCAAAATCCGCAAAGGTGCCCAATGTCGATGACCTCATTGCGCCAGCCTGTTTAGCACTGGGGCTCCGTCAAAGCCAAGCCGGCAGCAGTAGCATCAATCTGGTGCGCACCAGCGATGGCGAGATCAGCAAGATCATCCAGCGACATGGCAGCCGCAGCTCCTAATTGCCTCTAATTTCTTTCAATTCCAAATTAACAATAGCAATAGTAATAAAAGCAGAAATGCATAGTGGAGTACAAAAAAATGTGATTAATATAAATAAAACTAAAATAAATGCAAATTAAAATAATATTAATAAGACTCTAAAAAACCAGGTCACAGTCAGTTCATTCATTAAATTTTCGCCTTAACTTTAAATTATTAAAAACAGGAAGCTTGATTTCAGTAATGTGGATTCTCAATAAGTTATTCAAATATTTGTGGAATACGCAGCCGAATTTATTTAATACAGTCACGTGAAATTCAATTGATTGATAAGCTGAGCAGCTGCCGGAAATGAAATGACTATTAATCATATGTATATATGACTATTAATCATATGTATATATACTTAAAAGAAATTGATGGAAAATCATAATAAATATTAACTTAATCTTTACAGTTAAAAAGTGTACTTGTAAAGCCTCAAACAAAATAAAATCCGTGGGCTGCTATTTATTTATATATATGTATATATTTATATATGTGTATATTTTTATATATATATCTATATTTATATACATATTTATTTATACATACACAATTTAATTGTTGCTTTTCAAAACACTTAAAGTTGCTGCGATGCAACTGTTGATATTTTGCATAATTCCCTTTGGCTGCAGGCGAAAGGCAACAATTTCATGCAACCCATAAAGTTAACCTTTGCCACTTGAGCCAGTCATGGGGCAACAGCTTAAAAAAGTATGAAAATAACGAAAAAGACTGTTAACAAAAAGATGGTGGCGGAGGGGGGGAAGGGACCCCAAGCAATACAAAGACCAAACTTCATTATAAGTTGACGGCATCATATTATCACTCTGATGTGTAATTGCCGGCAAGTTCAGTTCAGTTCTGTATTGTGTTGTGTTCTTCTTCTTCTGCCCCTTTTATACTATGCTAAAGAGGCACACAAAGTGTGTAAAATATGCTGAAAGCCAGCATTCGAGGGGAGTGATGTGGCAGACATTGTGCTTCGGTGATGTCCTGCTTTGTAAGACAGGAGGCTGCTCATTTTCACTCTTGACACACAAAGCGTTTTGCTATTAAAGAAGCCGGCATGTGTGTGTCTGCGTGTGTGCGTGTGTGTGTGTGGCAGTTAAGACTTTGGCTTGGTAGTGATAGTTGCAACAGCGGCAAGCTGAGTGCTGAAATTTAGCATCATTGTACACACAAACACACACACGCTGACACACAACCATGCACTGCAAATAAAAATAGTGCAATAATAAATAATAAACAAATTTTAATTTTATTAAAAAATAACTGGTAAATAATAAACAAATATTTAACTAATTTTATTAAAATTTGTAACTCAGGAATTTTATGCCTAAACTGTTATTTTACCGCTTGACATGGAATCGATAATTATATTTAAATTTCAGTTAAGACAATTATGTTAATATAATAATAATTCACTATTTTTACTATAGATCAAATCCGATATATTTATATAGATCTTGATATTTGTTTTGTGCAGTGTTAACGTATGCTTGGAGCACAATAAATCCCATTTTAAAGTAAGCAGTCAGTGGGGATATGTTTGTGCATTGCATTTTGTTTGGCTTGCTTCGTTGCATGCCTCACGCTGCTGCTGTTGCATGGCTTGCTGCATGACTTAAGTTTTCAGCACAGACAGACACACACACACAAACACACACATGTGTGTGGAGACACACACTAAGCCAGGGAGCAGTCATTAAACCAACACATGCGCACTTTTGCAACTTGTCAGAACGTGCTCGTTTCGTCCTTTAAGAATCTGGCAAGCCTGAAAGGCACCATAAGTAGTAGAAAACGGCAGCATATTAATCTTAACAACAACAACAACAATTGCTTAAAACAATAGCAGCAAAAGCAGCGTTTGTTCCGTTTCCTTTTCTGACAAGTAAACAGTAAAAACAAAAGAAAAAGGAACTTGATATTAAAGCCTTCTTCCGTTCTTCGTTTCGCAATTTGCCTTTCGCCTTTTTGGCTTTGAGTTGCGCACAATGCGTTCAAATGAAGTTCATTATTATAAAACGGCACAAAGGAGTCAAAATAAAATTGTGTTTTCTGATTTCTTGACTGCATTCAAGCAGACACTTTGCATATGCCGCTCCAAAAAAAAAAAAAGAAAAAATGTTTGCTTTCTTTTGAACGTTCAATTTTTTTCTTATTAGCTTTCGTCCAGTGAAAATTCGAATTTTGACACTCAAAGTGTTTGTGGAGTAGACGAAAGATGACCTTGTCAAGCAAAGTGATAGGCTTGAAACTGAGAGTTTGAAATAGTTTTTTTTTCTCTTTTGCATCTTAATTTGAAAATTCATGTTTGTCAATTGGCTGGTTTTCACCTGCTTCGAACCAAGCTTCAATTTTCGCATTTCTTATTGCTTTTTTTTTTGCAAGTATTTAAAAACAGGTAAAAAATTGACACAGCTTTTCCTTTCGTTGAATGTTGGTTTTTTATTCCACTTCATCTTTCTTTATATTATTCTGGTATTCTTCTTTTATTCGCTCCAGGGTCAGATTCTTGTCATTCCGGAAAAAGTGTCAAGCTCCTTTGAGCCGTAAATAGTCTTTCAACCGTTTGAGAAAAATAATGAGATTTAGCATGTTTTCAACGCTTTTACTTTTTTTTAGCATAGTAAGTAAATTATTGGATTTGCTTCCATTATGCTAAGAAAAAAACTGATTACCACAAAAAATGATATTTGTAATATTTCGCATTTTACAGGCATTTAAAAATAAAGCAACAATTTTGTCTTATAGTAAACTCCATTCAATTGTAAGGCTCAAAAATCTTCCGTTCAAAACTAGACAGAAAATATCTTCAATTCTAGAATTATATTTTTTAAAAATACGTATAAAAAAAAACTTTTATCCTAATCTATATCCCGCACTTAATTTCCTTCTCGTCTTCTCCACTTTTACCTTTCATTTTTTGTATTCTTAATCTGCTTATTACTCTTCCGCTAACCCATTAAAAACTAAATTGGTTGAATTTTAATTTTCCTACTCTCCTCCTTTCCCTACTTACTTCTACTTATATTTATCCCTTTTTTCGTTCTTCTTTTTTTATTTGTAAAATTGTTTTTTACATCGTTTTTACTATCTATTACACTTAGCTTGAGCTAGCTTTTATTTTCTATTGTTCATATTAAAGTTTACCTTTACTTTGTTTTATTGCTAATTTAATTCAGTTGTTATTGGCAAATCACTAAATTAAATTCAACCCAATAGTTTTTTTCTTTGTCTTTTTTTTTGCCATTTTGCTAGCGTAATTTTTTGCCATTTTAATAAACGTGCGTCATTTGCAATTGTTGTCGCTGCAAGTATTTAACAAGTGAAAGTGTGCCAACAAAAGCATGCTCGACGCATAGATACTCATTAATAGATGGATAACAAATGGGAGATAAGCTGCATTAAGTGAAAGTAAAAGAAAATCTTCAACAACTTTATATATATGATTATCTAATTATCTATTTATCATCTGCTGTTCTCAGAGTTTTTCTCTTTTAGTTATATTTATAATAAAAATAAATATCAGGCAACTCCTTAAGATTAAATATAGGATGTAATAAAAAAATAAGGGGAGATACTCAGGAATGAATAAAAGTGACTGCAACTGCATCTATGCAAATTTAATGCTGCTGACGCACATTTCGGATCGGATTCGCAGTCACAGTCATAGTCCCAGTGCGTCTCCTTGGAGGCACTTCTTAGGATGCACAACGGCAAACTGTCAGACGCCCTAAGGATGATGACGACGACGACGTTCATTTGCTGCTTCCGTTTAGCCTTTTCCTTCTTAAAAAGAATTTTGCTTCCATTAGTCGAAATGGTGTTGACTCGACAGTTTTTTGAGACACCTCCAAAAACTGATTTAACTATAAATAAAAATCTGAAATCTGAATTTGAAAGAGTCATCATCTGCGTGACTCTATTGTAAAACAATAAGAGACCGAAATCATTTCGTTAATTATTAATTGTTTTTTGATTGATTGTCCGCACAATCAGATGGCATAAATTTTAGTTCATTTGAATTATTATACCCAGCAAGTACTCAACAATTTTATAGCCCAATGCACTCGCATCAAATTGATTTTGCAAAGTTAATTAAATTTTCCAATTAAATTCACTGACGCAAGAGGCGCGAAAATAAATATATATATTTTTTTTTAGCTGTTGCCAGCATTCTTCAAATGCAATATGGCAAAAATGCTCAATAATTGTTACGATATTAAACAAAAACCACAAACATAAAAGTGAATTAATTGAAAGTGCTCGACGAGCAGCCACTTAAATTCAGATGTATTTAATAATTACAAAAATAATAATAATAATTAAATACCTGTTGGGAAATGTTGATAACAATCGATATGAGTAGGAATTATGATTCATATCTAGCAATATGCTGGTAATCGAAAGAATTTAGACTGCAGATTTTATTTTCTGAGATTTTATTAAAGCTTAGAATTGCAAAATTTAAATAATTTTAATAATGAGAAAAGAAATTGACACAATTCAAGAATTTCTTTTATTTGATGAGCAAATTTAGGCAGGGTCAACAAAACTGGACATAGGCTAACTGGAGCAGAAATATATCTCGATTTCAATTAAGAGAGAGAGAGAGTGAGATAGAGGGAGATGGATAGATAAATGGACAGCAGGTGGCGGAAAATGCACGCTGCAAGGTTGAAAGAACTGCAAAGCGAAATGGGGAAAAAATGCAAATTCGTTTTTGACATATTTCCTGAACGATGGTGCCAAACCAAGACACACTGAGAGACAGGTGGGACAAAGGGACAGATGGACACAAGTTGGACAGATGGACAGCTGGACAGCTGGACAACGGGACAGCTGGATAGTGGGTAAGTGAACGGTGAAGCGAACCAAGCCAAAAGCTGTCCATGCAGAGTGGAAACTGGATACTGGAGACGAAGTCAGTCAGGCATATGCGGTTCCACGACGGACAACTGACAACTGATGCGACTCAGTATTTGGCCACTGAGCACTGCAGCACTGCTTTTTGGTCATGCACTGAGCCACAACACACTGACAAAAACTATGACTCAAAATATTGAGCTCTTAAACTTTGGAGAACAGCTTTCTTTACTTTACAAGAATATTCGCAATCCATTAAAATATTTTTCCTCCAAAAAATATGTCTAATAAAAATAAAAGAAGAAATTTAAGTCGTTTCAAACTACAATTCCAAGTTTTGTGATCAGTTTGGAAAATTTAATATTATGAACTGATCATAAACGCAATGTAAGTAAAATAAATATATCTGTTATTATTGATATTTTTTATTCAACATTTTTTATTCTACACTTTTTTTAAATAATAGAGTAAAATATGTTAACTTCTCAACTCAATCATAATTTTTTTTGGCGAGTGTCACACACCACTTACGGATTCGTTTCGATGTGTATAGATGTTGTGTCAACTCTTGAGATGCCTATCAAAACTTCTGAAAACGTCAGGCAAAATAAAGCCATATAAGTTTAAACTGTTATGACATCCTTAAACTTGGCTTACAAAAATAAATATGAAAAACAAAACAAGCAATAATTTTAAAACTATAATAATTTAATTTGTTTAATCAAAACTTCTGCTAATAATAATGCTCTAATAATATTCGTTACGATAAAACCAGGAAAATCTAAATAATTAAAAGCATTTTAAGTTACAAAAGTATAAATGACACAGCACATAAGCAATTTATAAGTATTAATTATTAAATGTAAATATAAATTACCAACAAAATTGCACAAATTAACGAAATAAATAAATTTTGAGAAGTGCAAGGTGGTAACCATTTCTCTTTAGTCAAAAAGTCAACGAGTTTTGGGATTTAGGAACATTTGACATTTGCAAATCAGCATATAGGAACTGCAACGCTTGCCGCACTAACACCAACAACGGACTCTCACAGCAAACCCGGTTGCAAGTGTCGCCCATTGGATGATCTATCGACGAGCATAAATTTTTACTAGCTATGGGAAAACATTCGGTTAGAAGTGGCCAAATGTCAAATGTCAACGACGCACATTTCGATGCGAATCGAATATTTCTCTTGCACTATTTTTTTAAATTATTATAACTACCGATTGTGGCAAGTTTAAACATGCCGCAGGAGGGGAGCTGGGGAATAATTGTTGGTTTGCCAGTGCTGAAAACTGATTGCCGGAAATGGGTGAAGAATGGAGGGTTGAGTTGAATTATAGGCACTGCTATTGGTGGGTGTATTGTTATAGCCATACTTGCCACATGGGCATTTGTGGCAGATGTCGACTGTGGCAGTTTCAAGCATTATTGTTATTATTTTTGCGGCAAGCAGGCTGCATAATGATTTATGCATTTCGCTATGCATGGAAATGTCACTGCAGGGGGTCCTTTCCAAACTGCGCCCTGCTAATTTAAATGCACATTTGGGGCAGCCCAGCAAGTAGGCGACGGTGGGATGGAGTTAACAGTAAAACATTTCCTGTTACCTGTTAACAGCAACTGTTAACTGCACTCGTTAACATTAACTGTTAGCAAAAGACAAAGAGCGCAAGCAAAGAGCAAATGTCCTTTGTAAGAGCAACAACTGCTAACAGTCACTGTTAGCTTCCTTAAGAGTTCATTTAACAGATCAGCGCTCTTTGCTGTTAACTCAACCAGATAAAGAGTCACAACTACAAAAACAAAAAACAACAGGCAATTGTTCTGAGATATTTGAGAGGCGTCGTAGGTCAGTAATTTGTGCGACACGTGCAACATGCATAAATCAGCTGCAAGCGCGGCGGTTTATCTTTCATAATGCTACAGTTGTTTATAAATAATGTTTTAGTCACCACTTCGTTTCCTCATTTATAGAGCTCTTAAAAACTTATTAAAGTATTTATATTTATTTAAATATATATTTATGGTAAATTTTATTAACTATAATGATAAACTAAGCGAATATAACAAAAATAAAATAATTTTAAACAAATAAAAGTAAATATATAAATTTAAAAAAATTTCAAGAGAAAAGAATAAACATTAAAAAACAAAAAAATTATAAATATAATAATTTAAGAGAGAATAAAAAAATATTAATGTATTTTAAATTATTTTTAGTGATTATCTTTTGATTGTCTCACAAAATATTTTTCCATAGATAAGCCCAATTTTCAAAAAACCAATTATAAATTTGTACGAAGAATTTAAGATATTTATACAAAATTTAAACTATAAAATGCTGAAACATCGTAAATGGATTATTAAATACGCATATATAAATAATATGCAACGCACAATTTTCTTGGCAATTAATTGATAAATGTTTAAATGAACCACAAATGTTTACGATTTTCACATTTTCCGTGTGTCATGCAACACTAAAAGCATGGTGCTCCCCAAAAACACTCACACACCCATAATTATATATGCAGAAGCAAAGAATAAAACTAAAAACAATTTACAAAATTTTAATTATGCGCCAATAATGATAAATAACAGCAGCAAAACGGTTTTTAATTCTATGCAATGTCATGCAACCTAAACATAATGCACACCCCCCGTCCAAATCCACTCACCAACCCATTAGCCGATATGAAAATTCCATTTTCAAAATACAGCAAAGTCATCGGCAGCAAATAGAATCTCGGCTATTATAGCTAGTCAATAGCTTCCTAATGGAGCCTGCAATCAAATCGAAAATTCAAAAATACAAGCACAAAAACTAACGCAAAAACTACCAACGAATCGGCAACACTTTAAAATCACAAACACCGATGTGTTGCTCATGTATGTGTGTGTGTGTGTGTGAAAACACAGGTCGATTTTGTATTTAAGTTCATTTAACGACGAAAACAATGCATTCAAAAAGGCAACGAAAAATTGGCATTCATTGGCTTTGAGCTTCAAATTAGCAAGTCTGCAGCTAAAATACTCTGCATATGTTTTATTAGCTTTTAAGCTCGAAAAAAGAAAAATATAAATACACATTCTGCAAAAAACATTTTTTAAGCATTCAAATATATAAATATAAAAAAATATATATAAATAACAACTTTGTTAGCCAAAGTCAAACCAGCAGAAAAATATTTAAATAATAAAAATAAGTCAATAAATAAAAAACAAATTGAATTATTCTTTTTCCAAATTTAAAAGTTTGCGTCTCTTTTCTGATCTCTGATTTTTGACTAGCTTTTAGAGACAGAGGAATATGAATAAATTGTTTCGTTTTTTGATGCTAGTCGAGAATATTAATATATATATGATATTATCTATCAATGCGCTCTTACTAAGACACAATTTGCACAATTGAATTTTTTATAATTTTTATACTACATATTTTAATGTAAACTCATTTTTAAGGATATCCAAAAAAACACTGTTTATATACATAAATAATATATACCAACTAAAACCCAAACACAAAACTCTTTCAACTATTTAGAGTGATTTTCAAACTTATCTCATTAAGCTTGATGACAAAACCAACTGAATCCTAAAGCACTTAGAGCATAATGAGTCACTGAGTGGACATGGCAAGCTGAGCTGGCTGTCGAAATTGTCGCCTAATTTTTGGTAACCATCGCTGATTTTCAGTTTGTGGCTGCTGTTGTTTTTGTAGTTCGCGTGAGGCAACAAAGTTGCCAACAACATCAATAACAAGAGCAGCGGCTGTGGCTGTGGCTGTGGCTGTGGCAGCCACAACAACCACAAAGCAGCGGTTGGTTGGCCAATTGGCAATTGGCTTTGCACGCGAAAAAGCAGTGGCACAAAAAAGGGAAAAGATTTTTAAGGCCAGCCTCAAGAGATATGCAACACCAAGCAAACAAGGTGTGCGTAAGTGTGTGCGAGTGGGTGTTTGTTGGTATTTGTGTAACCAATTTGTGTGAAGGTGTAGCAGACTCAGCTGTGAGAGACGGCTTCTTTGAGCTGCTTCAAAGACAGAAAACAGCGAGAAATGTGCCACTGGAATGCAGGCAGAAAACGCGGAGGCAGCAATGATGCGGCAACAACGATGGAGGCGAGGCAACTACAAAGCCACGGAATCTACAACAAAAATATCAACAGCAAAGAAACACACAAAAAATGTTTGCTTGAGAACTGCTCGACTAACCGGTGCCCTGCACGCTGCTTTTAGAGGTAAATAAATATAATTTAAAATATATAATTAAAGCAGCTTAAATATTTCGAATATGCAGAAGAATTGTATTTAAACTACAAGTTTTACCTTTATCACAATATTTATTATTTTTAAACATCAGCTATAAACAATAAACAAATTTATATAATTAATATTAATAAACATAAAACTTTACATTTAGGCATTAAG
Organism: Drosophila dives; assembly: GCA_035042365.1. Lineage (NCBI taxonomy): Eukaryota > Metazoa > Arthropoda > Insecta > Diptera > Drosophilidae > Drosophila > Drosophila dives. The sequence goes on along the minus strand of JAWNLJ010000357.1, from coordinate 7,178,153 downwards.
TAAAAAATTTTTGTTCAATGCAATAAATTAATTTATTAATAATGATTTTTTAACTTCAACATATGATTATTTTGAAAATTTAGGCGGTTCATTTTCAGTTACCCATTTTCGACATGGCAATCAACAAGTTGCTCTTCCAGCGAGGTTTAATCACACTATAAGACTTTCTAACACTTAAGTTAATCATTTTCTTATATTCTAATTTAAAAAAAAAAAACAAATATTTAATATTTAATATAGTGTCTGTCGTTTTTTGGAGCAACAATATTTAAAGAGCCCACATTTTAAATATAGTAGAGAAAGCGCTCAACAATTCAAAAATTCTATGCAAAATTAGCAAAATGCAATATTTGACAAAAATAAAATCCATAGGAACTCAAACTAACCCTTCGATAAAATTAAAGGGTAGCGGAAAGGCGTTGAGGTCTGTGACAGGCGCAGACAACGGTGGCAATACCCGAGAGAAAATGACGTCGAGAGTTGAGAGTTGAAAGTCGAATGGCGAACAGACAACGATGATGAGTATTCGCCAAAAGAATGTGAATTTCAGAGTATGCCAAACGCGACGAGTGTCAATATGAAAATGTATGCGTGACGTTTGTGTCGGGACTTTCTTCAGCTATCTGTGTCTGTATGTGTGTAAGTTTTTGTGTGTGTATGTGTGTTGATATGAATTATTCATAAAATGGCAATGGTTTGACTCGAGTGCCACACACATGCATAAAAAGAAAGCACCAGCAGAAGCACCAGCAGAAGCAGCAGCAGAAGCAGCAGCAGAAGCAGCAGCAGAAGCAGCAGCAGCTGAAGGAAAACCCTTCACGTTTTTAATTCGATGCTTTTGTTGTTGTGTGGCAGCCACAATAAAAGTGTCATTTGAGGTGACTGTGGGTAAACAACACACTATCACACACACAAACACACACACTGAAGAGACAACCTCAAGTGGCACCAAGTTGCAACCGAAAGTCAACCGAATATTATTTGTTTTAAATATGTATAAAAAAAAATATGAAATAAACTAAATATATATTTTACTTTATTTATATTTAAGGAATATAAACATTGTTTAGTAATTACATTAAATTTTCAATTAATATTTGAATTGCTTTTGGATTTTGATAGACTTTGTTGGAGTAATCAAACATTAATAGAAAATGATAAAATATTAAATATCTCCGTGGTAGTCAAACCAGTATTTAAATTAAGCTACTAAAAATGCGGTTTTAGGGTGAAAGTTGTTAAGCCTAGATTAGAAAGACAGGTTCCTTACAAACAATTATTTTTATATCGAGTTGACTTATATCTCGATTAGTAGAATAACCTATATATCTTAGACTCGCATAAACGAAGCACTTATATAAATTTAGAGCTTTAAAAATGACTTTAGACTTAGTTTAAAAAGGCTTAGAATTTGATTTTGTGACTTAAATTTAGAGCTTCGCCCTATGATTGGCCATAATTCCACAAGCACCAAACAATTTAAATTAGTTTCTAAACTTATATGAATTAAATAAAATTATTAAGTATTTTTTTTTTTTACATGTTTCTCAATAATGGAAAATATTTATGAAACAGAAGTAAAATGATTTTAATCTTTCCACATGTTTAAAGATTATTCCCCAATATCAGTAAAACTTTCAGGTTTCAGAATGATTTGGAAAATTTGAAATCAATTTTGATTTTATAGAGAATGTTTAAATTGTCTTATGAAGTGTGCAACGCATCGTGGAGATATTTTTATAAAACAGAGATACGAAAACAATCTTAACTTAAGTATTTTTAGTGCTATTTTTTCAGACATGTACATTTTTTTCGTATATTTATTTACAGAAAAACATAAATTTAAATTATTTCCTTTAAGATAAGATATAAATAAGATTAAGTTGTGATTGTATGAATTTATTATAACGCATTGTTGAATACTGGTGAGTTATTCAATCTGGAAAGCTAACAACTCACAAATACATAAATAATCAGAAGCGTTCCGCAATTTTTAGGAAAGGGGTGCTCAATTGTATCTTTTCTTATAATCAAAAAGAGATTTTCGTTTTCCATATTTATGCTTAGCATTTCAAGTAAGAAACATTTTTCTCATTGTGGAATATCTAAATTAAAATGTTGACTCTTTCAGCGGATATTTATGGATTGAGTATGAGAAGTGTATGAGAAGAACTTCCGGCTTCCTCACTCGTTAGTTTGATTTTATTGATATGTAAATGTCGGCAAAACTCAATTTTCTTCACATACATTTTACAATCGGTTTTTTTTACAGTCGTTGCAAAATGCTGAGCACGTCTCGCAATTACGGCTTTAATATGCACTTGACAATCTAATGACATTTATTGAGCGAAATCTGTGAGACGACTTTGTGAAGTTCTTTCTGCAGTCGATGCTGATTGAAAGTGTCAGCAGAGTTATGACTAGGGGCGAGTGGTGGATTGAAGATTGGGGATTTTTTATTTTTGTGTAGTGGAGATGTGGCATCTGCAGCAGACATTGTTAAAATGTGAAAGAATTTCGTTGCGCCTGCGAGCGAGTTGAAAAGCGTTAATTCCATGTCTGCTGACAGGGCAATTGACAAGTGAAACTGAAGTCCTTTTTCCAAAAGCAGGACGACTTTTTCTCATTGCCATCGCAATCGTCGTCGACGACGTCGCCTTGACTGCGGTGTGTAATATTTGTCAATATCGGCACAAAAGCGCACCATTTATTAATCAAGCCATGTGGAAGCCAATCAAATATAGAAACCACACCCAAGCGCGGTGTCTGATTGCCAGTTATGCACTGTGAAAAAGGGGACCACAGTCCTTGAACAAGAATCTTTTTCTCTCGAGGGTTAGTCCAAGCATAGCTGTGGAAAATAAATTTTTTCTTGTAGATTTTTACTTCTTCATTTTTATTCCAACAAAGATGGGATTTTTTCTATTTTGTTTCATTTTTTTTTTTTTGGTTTTTTGTCGTCTAATTTTCCACCACTTTTCTTTTTTTTATTTTTTCTAAATTGACAACTTATAAAATTAATTTGATCTGATGTGGTATTTCCATTTTTTTTCATTGAGAAAACTTATTTATAATGCTTATCATTCTTCAAAAATTACTATTTAATATTTGTATTATATATATTAAATAAAAGATCGAAAAAAACAACTTTTCCTAAGGAGTGTTTATTTTTTACATTCATTGCTATTTTGATTATCAAATAGTATTTTTCTCTGTGTACTCTGTTTTCTATATTTAGGTTCCTTTCTTCTGTGCAACCATCACTCCACCCAGTCATCCGGCAATCCGCCAATCCACCAAACCACCAAACCATTCAACTATCCATCCAACCATCCTCCACCCATCCTCCACCCATCCATCCTCCATTTATCCTTTTCACCCACTTTTCTAACACGCCCACGGCGTATACGTAACGCCGCAGCGAAGCAAATGTTTGCAGGCAGCTAATCAAACAATTTTCAGTGTTGCATATTAGCCTACCCCCTACACCTCCTTCCTCCAGCATAGTTCCTCTTCTATTTGGCCACATCCCCGCCCAGTGACAAGCAATTAAATTTTCGCTTTGAGTCAGAGTGGCGACAAATTATTATTTATCAATATAGATGCAGTTCCATAAGCCACCTACCCATCTATATATATCTCCCTCTCTCTCTCCTCACTCTCTCTCCCTCTCTCTATGTGTGTTTGTGTTCGTGTGTGGCAATTTTACTTGACGAAATGGAAAAATAACATACACAGTTCATATATAGTGCAGCCTGCCGAGCGTGAAGTGGATTAAAGCTATAAATACAAAAGATTTGCATACATTTTGCATATTTTGAGGCAGCAAAAATTTCTTTTTGCCCAAAAATGTTGCCATTTAGTGAAAATTAAGTATTTAGTTTGATGAATAAGTTTTTGAAAGTATAAAAAAAAAGTTAGACGATAAGTTAAGCTAACAAATAATTTAGCATGCAAGAAATTTATGTCAAGTTAAGCAACAAAATTATTATGGAAAATATATAATTTTAAGAATTGTTGTTAAATATCAATAATAGTTGATGTTAAATATGAAATAGGCTTGTGTCAAATTTAACAAACAAGACAATTTACATATTTACTTAAGGTCAACATCATTCAATTACGTTAGTAATTTTACTAATGCAACTGTTAAGCTTAAATTTTCAACTTTGTGTTGCCAAAGAAAACCAAGAAAACGAAATGGAATTTAGCTTAGTAATCTCAAATACTTTTTTGTTGTTTAGCTTTATTGATATTCGCACCTTTTCTGCCAAGGCCAAGTCCAAGTCCATTAAGTAAATCCCCAGCTTGACTTTTGACATTCGCAGGCCTTAAAAGGTGCTCGCATTTAAATTCGCATATCGTTTGTCTCCACGGCTAAAACCAGGAGTTATGCCTCGGCACAGGCAAATAAACCAACTGAGTCATTGGGCTTAGGGCTAACAATGTTTTTTGAATTTTTTGGTGGCTGTTAACAGGAATGTTTTACGTTAAATTATAATTGAATGAGTGAATAAATGTGGTTCTAAGGAAATTGTAAAACTTATTTGCCAAGTCAAAATGAAAAAGTGTTTTGAATTTATGCAGCGAATGCATATTTTCTTTTTGATTTATTTGTGCATTCAGGGAGCTTCTGTTGTTGTTGTTTTTCTTTCTCGCGTGATTATTTTGCTTGGCTCTTGGCACATAATAAAATTATTTATTGCATTATAAATATTACAAGCACCGCATAATAACTTTTTGCCAAGGAAGAAGGCAGTCAGCCAGGGAGAAGCTGCACACATGTTTTGTATACATTCAAAAGGCTCTTTTCAATTTCGATTTGCATCAATAAAAGTGAAGGGGAAGGGGTTAGGGGCGGGGTGTTAGTGTTCCATTCCTTCCATGCTGCATACAAAAAGGCAAACAAAACAAATAAAATTAAAATAAATATAAAAAATTTCTAACTCCATTGCAGAGTGGAGTGATTAAGGGGTGTGTGTGTTGTGTGTGTGATTTTATTGTTTATCGATACAATGCTCGTAAAATACCTGACAACGGTGCCATAAACACACACCCACACACACACATGTGTGTTTGTTTCTGTGTGTGTGTGACCAAAGTTGATCGAATTTTGGAATTTGTTGCTTTGACTGTGTGCAAATAAATTTTCATGCAAATTCAAGCCTAATGTTAAAACGAAACAGATAAGAAATCATTATTTAAAGTAGACACAAATCTGTAAAAGTGCTCCGATTATCCTGCTACTTTCTTCTCTCTGTCGTTTATCCTGCTGCTCTCTTTTCCGCCTGCAATTGTCTATAATAGTTTGTCGTTTTCAATTCAATTTAGATTAAATTTTCTGGAAAATTGTATATATTACGGTTTTTGCAAATCGATTTTTATCGATATTCGCATAAAATAAAAGAAACTTGACTGAGTTCAGCTTGGCAAAAATCAACTCGACTACTGCTGCTGATCATGAATATATAATTACTTTATGTTGTCAAATGCTTTCTACTTTTTGTGTATTTGTGAGTTTTATTTCTGTTTCTGTTGTTGAAATTGAAATTTTCTAATGACTTTGCTCAGGTTTATTGGGAAAACAATCCGGCCAAACACATACACACACACAATAGTAGTGTTGTTGGCTAGTTCAGAAATATGTGTGCGTGTGTGAGTAATAAAATAGTCACGCCCACCCCGCCCCTGTCCTCTTTTACTCGCTGTTAGGTTCTATTGCCTCATGCTCATTTTGGCATTGTTGAAATCCGCTCATGTCGCTTGCGGCTGACACATTTTGCTTTTAAAATACAGAAACACTCTCACGCACACACACACATACATACATTCACACACTCACGCACACATTTATAGAAAATATTGTTGCATATTTTTGTGCGCTGGCCACACTGCGTATGCGTTATAATTCCAGTTGATGCCTTGTGGGCGTCATTCACATAAAGTGCTGCTGTGTCTATGTCCCACTGTCATTTGCCCCTCTGCTCTTGCGCCTCTCCCCCCTCTCTCCTGACCAGGACCCTTACAGTCTTACTCATTGTACCATTCGGTGTAAATAATATTACCACTAAACAGACAGGCAGCAGCAGCAACAACAACAGCAACAGCTGAGTTTGCTTGCATTTATTTCTCACCATGGGGCAATTTAACATTTTTGATACACAAATTAATTGCTGCAATGAATTTGTTTATTTGGTCAAATCCTTAATTCCACATTGCATAACAATATATATTCTTGGTAGGGCAATGTTTTGTTGGCTTGCCTGCTGTGAAATTCTTAATTATTTTATTAATTCTCTCAAAAAACAGTCTCTTTTGGACAATTAATTAATTTATTTTATGTAAAGAAAAAATTAATAGCTACCAAATCTCCGTAAAAACTTTGTCGTAAATGTATTTTACTTCAAGGGAAAATTTCTGATCAATTTATGATTCATTTGCACCATTAAAAATTCCAGTAGATTATTAAACAACGACTCCACCATAAAATAATAGTTATAAATAAATTAATTAAAAATTAAAATAAAGATCTTTTTTAATTCTTCCACTAACAAACAAAAATTTGTTTGATAATCAATTTTAAACACTTAACACTCAATATTTTAGCTTTTAAAATAACTGCTTTGCGAAATCTTTATTTCTGTCCAAAAGCTGATACATTTTTGCTATGGTGTTTTGCTGCCACAATATCCATTTATGGTGCTCTAAGTATTTGCCCCGTGGCCATAAACTTTTCATTAGCAAGTCAGTTTTGTTGTTGTTGTTGTTGTAGTTGTTGTCAAAAGGACGCCTTAAGTGCAGAAGGAGCAACAACAACAGCAACAAGGCAAATTTGTTAAAGGTTTTTATGTCAGCGAGCGGCGGGACTATAATTGTTTGATGCGTCCTTTTTGTTATTACTGTTCCTAACAAACTATTATCGCAAATGAAGTGTGTGTGAGTGGGTGTGTGTGTGTGTGTGCTAACCCAGGCGAAATGGCCATACGGAGACAACTGGCAGCGCAGGCATTAAACATCAGTCATGACTCGGCTAACCAGTACAAGGGTTATTTGTGGCAAGGACACGCGCAACAAATCAAATGCTTAAAGCCGAATGCTGCACAACTGAATGTTAAAGCTGAAAAACTTAGAACCAACTGAATTAAATTTAAAATTTTAAGCAGCTCGCTTGGAAATTTTTTTATTAAAATAATCCTGTTCCTTGTTTTTGTCGAGGCTCATTAAATATTTTAACCATTATTTGTTGTATTCAAAAATCGTAGAATATTTGTATTGAAACCTTTTCACTTAAGATTAGATCGGATTAAGCAGAGCATTAATTAGATTAAATTTTATATTATAAACAAAAAAAATACAATTCTCTTCATATTTTAAATTCAGACTTAAAAAATATAAGTGTCTCCCTGGGGGTATTCAAAATATCTGCTTTAACTTTACTCTTTTTTTAAATGACTTAAACATTGTCTATTATTGTTAAAAATATAATTCTTTTTAACCAACTTGCATAACAAGGCCACAAAAAATAAGAAATATTTTAATTGCATTTTCTGTTTTATTATTTTCATCAAAATACCTTGGCTACAGAAATCCACATCGCATAGTCAAATCAATTTAGATAATCATAAATTTAAAAATATTTGTTGTTTTCCTGCTTTATTTAAAATCCAATTAGTAGTTGCCAATATCATTGGGGGATTTGTACCCCAAAGTGCAATAACTTTATTAGCAATTGAACTTGTTTTCACCTGCATTTAGATTTATGCAATACAATTTCCTGATTACAATTTGTAATTTTAATTGTTTTTGGTTAGCTCCTTGAAACTCTTGGCTAATTAGGCAAATTGCGTTGCTCCACTCGAGACTATGTCGTTTATAAAACTTTTGCAAGCTGCTGCGTAGATCAAGTGGCAAAAGTTATTTTTCCTAAATTTTACAGTTGTTAAACGAGAAATGCAAAACGATTTCGAACTGCTACAGAAACATCATTATCATCATCATCATCATCATAAACGGTCTGCTTCTGCTCCTGCTTAACGCGATTACAACAACAATAACCCATAACACGTAAAAATCCATAATATTTGCGCTGCAGGAAAAGAGTTAATCGAAACTTGAACCTATATTGAATTTCTATCATTTTTACATCGAAGTTTATTTACACTATATTTTAAAATTTATTATAAATTTATAAAAAAGATTGTTCCTATGAATGCCAAATGATATAGTTTTCGGAACTTAAGAATAATTTGTCATATCTTTAACAAACGCTTAACTTGTGAATTTAATAGAAATGTATTCTGAAAGATCATACCAAAACTCATCCTTTAATCAACTGCTCCTATATCTACTATTTAATATAGTTAACCGATCTGGATGAGTAACAAAATAAAAACGCATATTTAAGTAATTTTGGTTAGAATATTTTGGTAATCAAAAAAGTTTTTCATATAAGAATTCATTCTTATCTCTGATGGCTCCGAATTTTCTCAAAAAAAAAATGGATATGGTCCAAAGTATCTGAAGATTTAAAACTGAGGATCTAGTTTAATAGACTAGAAACAGAGATGTAGACAGACAATTAGATAAAAATGGCTATACCAGCTCGAATATTGATACATTAAAAGCATCACAATCTTATCCTAAAACTCTTTAAAAGGGTATAAAAAAAAGAGTTTTGAAAAAACGAAGATTCAAACGAATCAGAATTTTCGAGAAAATGGTGAAAAGAAGCTGAAAAGCTGTGTGGCGTGTGCGATGTCAATTTGCATTTGAATATCGCATGTGTGACTATTGTTATGTATGTGTGTGTATGTGTATGTGTATGTGTGTGTGTGTGTGTGAGTGTGTGTGTGTGTCTGGTATCCGTATCTGTGGCTGTGCTTCGTCGTATTTCCTTATTGGTTAGCATTACAAATATGCGCGATTTTATGGACTTATGCAAATGTGTTCAAGTGTTTCAACTTTTGTCCCAACATAAAATGAAGGCAAACTTGACTCGAATGCAAGTCATGGTGACTTGCACAATTAGCAAAAGTTAAGCGAAAGATCAGACAAACTAACAAATGGTTTCCGTTCCACTACAAACCCATGGAAAATGTGTAATATTTTGTAAGAGGTAGCAGGGGAAGCAGTGACAATTCCTTGCTAGGGGAAAAGTATGCTTTGACGATTCCTTAAAGTATATATAATCTTGATCAGCATTAACAACCAAGATTGATATTTTTATAGACAACTTCGTCTAGCAAACTAGTGGATCTTACAGACTATTAGAGATAAAATAGGTTCTACACGCAGATAAAATTTATTTCTAATATTCGCCAATATCGATATAAATCGATTTGTGATAGAAATATGTGGCACAAAATGAAATTTTGCATGAAAACTGTTTGCTTCAATCAAATTTAATTTTAATAAAACAGACAAAAATTGACTAACAAAATGTAAAATATATTTTTTTCCTGAATGCGCGTAATTAAAAAAGTGTTCGTGACTAATTAACAATGAGTAGAAAATATTTAGCTTGATTGGTGGCATTTGTTTGACTTTGCAAATTACTCAAATAAATGTAAATACATTTTTTTGGAGGGCAACAAAATACACAAAAAAAAAAAAAAACAGAAAAGAAATTTAAACCAATTAAAATGTTGTGTGGCCAAAACAAACAAGCAGCAAAATGAAACTTGAAAAGAGCCATCATTTTAAGGGTCAGCAGTACTTGAAGCGAGCTGTAAAATTGATAGAAAAATGCGTGCTACCAAAGTTAGTGGCAGGGGCAAGTGGGGAGTATAACTCCCAGACAGCTGGAGAATAGCTAGCATTTTCCAGTTGAACGCTTGCAGTCAAAACCGAATTCATAAACCAAATGCACGATAACTTGCAACACCCCTCAACATACCCCCCACCTCCTCTGGTCAAAACCACAGGCCAACAAACAGTTTGTCTGCGGCTTTTGTGGCTGCTGCCGCTTCTGCTGTTGCCGTTGTAACTGCTACTTCTTCTACTGTGGCAAGGACAACAAATGGGGCAACAATAATAAGAACAACAAGTTTTGGGTACTGCTTTGCTGGACTTTGGCGATTGCCAGGACATTTGCCAGGACATTCGCCTTTTCTTTCTCTTGTCGCATTTCATTTCGTTTCGAGGCAGCGCGATAAAATTGTGTGGGCGTGGGCGTGCAGAGAGAGAGAGAGGGAGAGGGAGAGGGCGGAGAAAGCCACCAACAGCAAAGACATTGTTATTAGTTGAATTTTTTCATTTTTTGTGCACAACGCTCTACGTTCAACTATTCTTTATGACCTGATCTGACATTCTAGTAATGCAAGAGGTGGTGGTGTGGGAGGGGGAGATAGGAGTGGCACAGTAACCAAGTCGCACGACAAAATAATTCCACAGACAATTTTTACAGACAAAAATGTACAAGCAAATTAAGTTTTTTGTTGGACAACTTGAATTTATTAACAGAAAATATTTTTAAAATATTTAATAAATATATTTTTATTATGCCTAAGAAATTATTTTTAATAAATAAATAAATAAACATGCTCTTTATTTTGTAATTTAATTAAAACATAAAAGTTTAAGTTTCAACAAAATTTCTGCACTTTTGAAAAAATAAGTATACAATAACTTAGTCTTAGGATAACAATCAATAATCTATCAAAAATCAATATAAATAAATACTGTTTGTAAATTTATAATGCGGATTTTAATCTTTTTTATATCTAAAAACAAATTAAATTGACAATATATAACAAATTAATAATAAATAATAAGTTTTGTATATTTTCTATCTAACTCTTAATAGTAGTAAAGACAAACTTGATCATTTTTACCAGTGTGCTAGACAAGCCGAGAACACTGCATAAAGGGCAAATGGTAAAAAAATTGAATTTTACGAAAAATATGCAGTTAAATTTGTTGTTGCTTGTGCGCCCAAAACAAAAACAAAAATTTATGACTATTGAGCATTCAGCAAACACGAGCAAAACTCAAACAGAGAACAAAAAATAAAACAAAACAAAACAAACCGAAACAGAAACAAAATACAACAAAACAGAAAAAGCAACAGCAGCCAAAGTTGGCAATACTCGGATAGCGGGTAACGGGTTTTCGGATTCGAATTCGAATTTTTGTCGAGCACTTGAACCTTTTTTTCTGTTTATTTTTTCAACTTTTTACTCGTTAGTGTTTTTTTTTTAGTTGTTGTTGTTGTTGAGATTTATGTTTTATGACTGTCTGGACTAGAAATTCAGCCAGTTAGCAGTATCAAAAAAGGGGGAAAAACAGGACAAAAGTGTAGCATACTTCAAGGCTTATGTTTATTGTGTGTGTGTGAGTGTGCACAACATGGTCAGACTCAAACACATGTTTGAGTATCAATTGCAAAATGACAAAATTACAAGAGTTGGCTGGTTTTCAGTTTTCAGTTTATTCAAGCTTAGCCAAAACAAATAAATCTCAAACCAGATGCAAAATGGATAAAATGCAGTTTCCTTGCGAAAAAACGAAGAAAAATGCAGTTTAAGCATTGACTGATTAAAAGGAAGATGACTGACTTTGACTTTGACTTAGATTTAGTTCCTTAGGCGTACTAAAATAACTCACAGCATCTTATTATAAACTTCAACCGAATACAAATAATTTTATGGAAGTGCATAAAACAGGCAGAAGAAATCATCTATGGGCCCATAAGTTATATAAATTTTTGATCAGCAAAAACAGTTGTTGTAGATATATCAACTTCAAATTTTAAGTATCGTTATCAGTATTTATATACATATATTATAATATATATATATATATTATATATCATAAATAATTTTGGTGCGCGCAGAAAAATTTTTGTTGTTCTGCGGTCGGAAATAGATTTGTTTCGATATTTGTGGAATTTTTAATTACTTCTCATTGATTTGATGCTATATTTTCTTAATTTTATTGAGAAAGCTTCGTGTTTATTTTGAGCGTTCTACAATAAAACTTAAGTAGAAGTTGATATTTCTTTCAACCACTTTTTCTTAGACAAATTTAAGTGTCTTTATAACATTTTTAATAAAAATACTGTCCTAAGATGAACATCAGCTTTTCAAAGAATCGATTTTTCGAGTCTTCAAAACACTCACAAAACGATCAACATGAAAAAGTATATTTTAAGCTTTATAAGAAAAAAAAGGTTGGATCAAGTTTGCAATTATTAATCCCCTTCTTAATTTTATAAATATATTTTGATTTTTAATATAGCATATAAATTTTTATTTACTTTTTTATTTATTATGTAGATTGAATTTAGTTGACATAACAAAAATAAATAAACAATTTTAAAATTTGATATACTGTTTCCAATTTATTAAGCAGTAAATATTTGTCATAAATATTTTGCTGCTGGTGTGTTTTATTGATATTGTTGTTGGGCTGTCTGCCACACTTGTGGCGCAACCACGTTGCCAGTAATTGTAACTGTAACAGTCACTGCGCGACGATTACAACGCATGTGTGTGTTGTGTCTGGTGGTGTGCGTGTGTGTGTTGTGTCCTTGCAACTGCTTGTGTTCACATGAGTGGCACGCGTGGCAAACGCGATAAGTTAAATCAGTTTGCGCCTGCAGCAGCAGCAGCAGCAGCAGCAACAACAACCAAAACATGGGCTACAAATTGTTTAACACAAATCGCCACCGAATGCTTTAGACGGGTGTGTGTTGTGGTTAGGGGCAGTAGCTGTGAGATGACAACAGCAAATGCCGTTAGTTGATAACAACACACACACATAGCAAATGACAACAGCAGGTTAACTGTTCAGTTGTATTTTAGTGTAGCAAAAACACTTTCAGCATTTATGTCGCCAAAATTTGATAATTTGATAAAACACTTCAACAACAACAACAACAAAAAACAAGAGTGAAATCAGAGTAAACAATTTTTTCAATTCAATTCATTTGTATTTATGTCGACCTTGGCAAGTTTTTGAAATGCAATTAATATTTGGGTATTAAGGATTTTAAATGTAGCAAAAAAGCTAATTGTTTATGACATTTTATATATTTAAGCGAAGAAATAATTATTTTAATTTTCTACGCTCATACGATTTTTACATATATTTTATTATTAATTATTAGAGACTATTAATAATAAAAAAAAGAGTTCAAATCAATACTCATATTACTATAGTTTAAAGAGAACCTATTTCTTAAAACTGTTTCCCTAAAATATTTAAAAAAAAATCAAATTTTCTGTCACAAAAAATCCCTCCAAAACATATCCCCAAAAATAGAATCACAATTTTTGAGATTTTTGCGGCTGTCGAACATTTTTCAACTATGACCAAAGCGAAAACACGTGCAACCTAAAAAATCATAAAATTTACCTCAAGAGCGACGTGCTGTGACGTCATGACACGAACACGCTGCAGAGACTTAAATAAGCGAAAACTCCTTTTTTTGGCACACGGTGCTTTTAAAATAAATATATGAAAACAAGCTTTGAAAAAATACAAATCGTGGGGAACAAAAGTGAAGCAGCCTGGAAAGTTAATCCCATTATATTGTTAACTTTAAAAGAGAAAAATTACCTTTATTTTTCATGATGATCCTCTTTCGCTCTCACGTCTGGTATCAGCGTTGAGCAATGTTGAAATCCAACCAATAAGGACACCACTTGACACTTGACAAAAAAACGCAACTCAACACAATAAAAAAAAACATAAAAAATATTATTATTATTATTAAATTTTTTAATTTAATATAATGCTTTTATTATATATTTATATTTCTTAATGAAATTTCGGTAATTCCATATTTTTACACGCGCACCAAACACACACAGTCACACATAAAAAAAATGAAAAAAAAAAAAACACTTCTTAACCAAGCAGCCGCTTGTGTGCTTGTTCTGTCAGCAACGTTTTCTCTCACTCTCTGCATGCTTTACAGTTATTTCACCGCCTATGTCATGATGTTTGAATCACGTGAGGATTTGCAACGCTACGTTTCGACATGCTTGCCTTTTTTTCCTCTTCCTCACTCCTCATAGCTTTGAGCGACTGCACGCAAAATTGACACAAAACTCACTAAACGCAAAAAGTAGAAGCGTTGAAAAGTACTCTGTAAAATCGCGCTGCCAAAATAACGGAAGGTGTTGTATTTTGCAATTTCAAATCCGACGAAAATTAATTGATCACTTCTTGATTCGGCTAATGCACGAAGAGCAATACTGATATGATTTCTGCACGTTCGTTTTTATAGCTCCCATTGTTACGCTCTAATCTTTTTGTGTGCGTGTAAGCAAGGTAAAACTCAAAGAGCGTAACTTTGAAGAGTACTCACACTCTGTCTTTCTCTTTAAAAATGCATAAGGTTCTTTTATATTTCGTAAATAGTTGTTTTTCGCTAAGCAAGCTGTACTTGGAGTGTTTTCTCTAATTTTGTGTTTATTGGTACGCGAGAAAATGCCCAGTGAGCAATGCTTTGAAAAGTACTCAAATCTCGCTGTTTAAAAAAAATATTAGTGGGAAATTAATTGATCTGTGATAGTATGCAGTTAAATGGGTAAAAAAGAAACAAAGCTTTTACTTGATTAAGAATGGGAAATTCGGGATATTCCGATTTATGAACGAGAGATTAACTAAAGTTATTCTATTATTGATTTCATTCAGATTTATTGGACTCTTCTCAATAGTTTTGCTGGTCAGGACTATTTTTTGAAGTGGCAATATACACATGCAGGCATACAAAGAAATAGAATTGGAATACTTGCGGTCGCCATTTAATCGAGTTTACTTCCAGTTCCATTTCCAAAGCAACTAAAAATATAGGTACGACTATGCGCCCAAATTCCAATTAAAAATGAATAGCATTAAGTGTTCCAGTCAGTGTGATCGTAGCTATTTGTTATCTATTTTTCTTGTTGGGGGGAAAAACAATATTGAATCGAGGCCATTTTGCTGCAGGCACCTTGGCAGGGGCAAAAGGCGGCATGTGGCATGCAGCAAGAGCCATGTGTTGCTAGCCAGCTTAGTCGTTGTCCAGCAATTAGAGCTCCAACTGCGGTTGACCAGCTCACCACACACACATATACACACACACACGGAAAAAATGTAGGAAGAAAAATGCACAGCAAAACAAAACACAAAAAGGAAATTAGAATAAAAATCGCACAATCAAAACGAAACTGCTGACCAGCATTGAACGGGAATCGGAATCGAAATCGGAATCGGTATGGGAATGGGAATGGGAATGTGCCTGGAAACCAGTATCCGAAATGGGCAAATGGAATGGGAATGGGAATAGCAACCAGCAGCCTTGGCAGCTGTAAGTCAGTGCTGATCAATTAGCGGAAAAGCTAGATTAATTTTTGTGGCAGCTGTAACTGAAGCTGACACCTAAAAGCCATACAATTTCCGATGCTATTGGCCTTTTTGTACTGAATCGAAAAGTCGATTCTGGCTAGATTTTTCTTTTAACTTCTGTGTCAGAAGTAAAACTTTAATAATGGCATTTAAAACTTAATTTTTAACTAGTTTTTTTTATCATGATCTTAGCTATTGATGGATAGAAGTGTACATTTTAAGCCGACAATGCGTGAGTGAATATTCATTAATTTAACTCACCTAAAACAAGTTATAAATGTTTTAAATTAATACGCAAAATGCTTTAAAATTTTTCCTTTGCTATTAGCTTTTCTTTAGCTCTTATGATAATCGTTAATTGGCATCACTGGCTTAGCTTGCATTTACAGTTTGAGCGAAAAAGTTGCTGACTTTCTCTCTGTTTTTTTTTCTTTGGTATAAAAATGCATGTTTGCCAGTGTGACCAGAGTGTCCCTCTGATCTATGCACAGTGTCGCCACCAACAGTGTTGTCCTATTTACGTTGCATGTATATACGTGTGTGTGTGTGTGTATGTGTGTTGTGGCTCATGCATTTCAATCACCAACACACAACACAATTTAAATATGCTGATTGGGTGCGGAAATTTGGTTACTCGTCACCATTTTGACTCCAGCTCCAGTGGTCAAAGGGTTGGGTTAGGGAGCGAGTGGAGGGGGCATAGCGGTGCTTTGGGTAATGTGCACAATGTTTTATAGTACAGTGCCACGCCCACATTGGCTGGCTGCTGTTGAGGCGTGTCTTTAATTGGCTTTGGCTTTAGTTTTCTCCTTTTTTGGCGCCCCATTTTTGGGCCCACTTTGTTGTTATTTGCGCCCATTGCTGTTATTGTTGTTGTTTTGGTTGTCATTGTTTTTATTGTTGGAATTGTTTTCCGTGTTCGTTGCACAATTGTGTTTCAAGCCATAAATTTTGTTTATTGATGAGCTTTTACTGCTGCTTCTGCTGCATTGCATATCGCATTCAAAGCCGCAAATGTGACATTTGCTTAGCTGCAAATAATTTAATTAATTTTCATTTTTGTAAAACCAACAAGAAGCGAAAAAAAATTAAAATCACTTGCCACAGCATGTTGCAGACACATCACAGGCTGCAACATATTTAGCGGAAATATCGCATAAATAAATATTAAAATTATGGGAAGTAAGAATGATCTGGTCGAGAGTGCTCGACGAAATGAATTTATATAAGCAGCTATTAAATATTTCGATTTAACACCAGCTTCTAGTTTGATTTTGTAAATGGTAAGTTATCGAAAACCGATTCGTATCAATTTCTTCAATCTGCTCGATTCCAGAACCTTTTTGGGAATTACTTCAAGCAGCACCTTGAACGAAGCTGGACAAGTTATGCAACACTTTTAAATAAAAAAAAATATTATGTTGCGTCATAAATATTCCACAGATCTGTCAAATGTTTTGCGGAAATACCAACAAGAAAAAGTTGCACTCGCATGAGATGGGTTAGTGCTGAGCGAGGAGGTGGGGGAAAGGGTTATGGGTAATGCACACCTCTTCAACGCTGATTTCCCTGGACATTGTCCTTTAGTCGCATGCCAATAAACGAAAGAGTTACTGTTATCTGCTGCTCTGCAGAGGCAGCGGCGTCGCCAAGCTAATCTGCTAGCTGTCAAAAGTCGCAGAAACAATTGGAAATGACAACAAATATGAAGCAATACACACCCACACACACACACACCCACACACACAGAGTCACAAACACACAATGATAGCGCGCTCATATTTTGTACATTGTCCATGTAAGCTGAGCCAAAGCAAACATACATAACAAAACACACACACACACATGTGAAGTAAATCTTCAATTGTGAGACGAAAAGTTTCTCGACGAAAACTGCTGACAGTTGCATAAACAATAAAAGGCTACCAAAAAGGAACCAGAAAAATTGAAGGAGAGAGAGAGCGAATGCGGTCAACATCAAAAGGAGCACCACAACTGCTAAGCTGCTGCAGTGAGTGTGTTGAAGGGAGACGGGGCTACATCTCTCTCTTGCGTACTTTGCCAAAGATAAAATACCCTTTAAAATCACAAAAATTTAATTGGTAAATTATATGTATGTATATATATAAATATATATAGCTGTGGCTTATTTATTAATTTCAGCCAAAAAATACGCATTTTGTAAACTTTCTTTAGTATGCGGAACAACACTAAAATACCCTATTTTCAAGGGTATCTAAAAACGGGAAATGTCACACTAACTAGAACTGGAACTATTACTAGCTGCACTGCGAATTGTAATGCATAGCCAAAAACGACAAGTGTGTGCTTGTGTGTGAAGTCTGGAGGCGCGGGGAGTGGGTCGTGGGAAGGCTACTTGCTAAAACAACAATCTGACATTTTTTGTGCTTTGACGACAATTTCACTCGCGGGCAGAGGAGAGAGAACTTCAACACCAAATGCGAATGCGAAAGCGAAGCCGAACTTAACGGTACAAACGGCAGCAGCCATGGGAGAAACATACAAAAAAAAATACCCAATATAACAACAAAAATGCAACAGTCTACACTTAGAAAAAATAAAACAGCATGGGAAAAATAAGCAGATACAAAATATTTTGTTTAACTTCTTAACATAAATATTTATTTTATTCTAATTCAATTTACTAAATATATATATATATATATATATATATATAATATATATAAACATCGCTAATACGCAGTCTGCATTAAAAATGCGTTACCTTTCAATTTGTACAGCATATTTTTGTCTGAGTGTATGGAAAGAGTGTGAGCGAGAATTGGGGGAAATATTGGAAGTAGTCGTGCGCTCCTCGCCATTTGTCGTTAGTCTTTTGCCGCATCACAAAAGCTCGAAATTGATTGTGTAAATAAGTAAAAGAAAATGCCGTTAGTTTACGTTTGACAAGCTTTGCAAACAGAGAATAGCAGTGAAAAAGAAGCTGAAAAGTACCAGAAAAGACAGAAAAGAAGCTCAACAAAATTAAAAATGGAATTCGCTCGTTAGCAGTTACAGTTACTTGAATTTTTTTTTTTTTTTTGAATGGACTTTGATGCACAGTATTTTGGCCAAAAATTGATAGTTGAATTTGGGAATAAAGGAATGAACAAACACACAGACAAAAAAATAGCTGATATATTGAATGGCCAATAAAGATGAATGTGTATGTGTGGGTGTGTGGGTGTCAGTGTGTGTACAGTTTGTATTAATGGCGGAATTCCGTTTAAGATTTAACTGGAAGCTGTCGCAATTTGGCAACAAATAAATCAATGTGATAATGCGACTTTTATTGATCCCAATTCGTAGTTGGTTTGAGTATCTTTATGACGCCTATCTTAATTTGCTAATATCTTCGAGTTTTTGTTTGCATATTTAAATTTATAAATAATTGAGGAGAAATTAATCTACCGATTTAAATCGATTAACAATAATCGGATATATATCTTGATAATAAATAATATCGTATAATCATATGCATACTTAAACATTTCATCAAAATCAGTTAAAAACTCACAAAAAATTATTTTTAAAGGGTGTCTTAAATCGAGCTTTCTCCACTACAGTCCTCTTACTCAACTGCAAATATAATATCAAACCAAACTACCTGGCTAGAAAAATGGCAAACACATGCCAATGATTTGGCCAAACAATTTCTCTATCTGCAATGTTGACTTTAAGTGCGGATATATATATATATATAATATATCTTTCAAAGTGCTTAGCTGACAATCTATCAAGAGAGTTTTCCGCTTTAGCCGATAAGCAGTTAGCCTGCGTCTAGTCTGCGTTTTAGGCGCCATCTCAACTCTTGGCAACTGCTCAAAGTTTGCTCGGTTGTTTTTGCCGTTGCCCTTTTGGCCAGCTTACACTCAATGTTAAGGAAAAGATCACTTAAAGAAATAATAATATATTCGTAATATTAAAATTATTTAGCTTTAACTACAAAAGTAAAGTTTTTTCAAGGTTATCGAAGCAAAATTGGAAACGGAACATGAATCGAAATTCAAAATATTTAAAGAATTGGTTAATGAAACCGTTTTAACTAGTCTATAATGAAAACGAATATTTTATATTGCTTTGGAAGTAACGCAGGAACCGTAATAGGAACGGGAACCGAAAGATGAAACGGTTTAACAAACGTCCTTTTAACATATCTCGCAATATAGATTTTTGTGTCTGTGATTAAAATTAATAAATTTATTTTAAATATTTTCTCAACAATTCTTATATTTTTTAATACAAATATATGCTAAAAATTGTCTTTAATTTGATGTTAAATTTTTTGAAATACTTGTACTAATCTTAGCAATTTTTTTTGGTGTACTTTTCAAACTGTTTCTAAATTGAATGAAAGCACATTTTGATTGAAAGGAAATTTGCGTTAAACTTGAGAGACACCAAGAACTCCAAGGACTCGCTGGCCAGGACCCGGACCGACTCTCGAACTAAGGCTGAGACTAAGACTTGAGACACCCACAATTTAGCAAGCAATGTGGCGTCGCCTAGCCCCTCTTCCCCTGTTCAACCCTTCTACCACAACTGCATGTATCAGTCAATGTTGGAAAATTAGTTAAAGGCTTGGCCAAAAGCAACTTTCTTTTATGCCAAGTTGGTCAACAAGTTGCCAAGTATTTGCCAAATAAGTCAAGTTAAAAGGGACCAGTAATAGGTAAGGAGCCATGGCTTGGCGGGAGGCTGGTTTTTAGGGGCAAGTAAAGACATTGAAAGCATTCCTATTTTCTTGCGCTTGAACTTGTAAGGAAGTTTAATAGTTTAAAGTAATTGAAATATGTTTATATTCATAATCGATTTGTATAAATAGATTCAATTAATAAACGAAAATCTTGTCGAAAATATCTAAAAAAAAATATATATATGCCACATTTACTAATACTTAGTTAATTAATTTTATTTATTTAATAACCAATTAAAATCTTTACCGAACTTTAATATTTTTTATCTTATCTCAGGAAACACTCCGAATATCTTAAAATCCATTATAAATTTTTTATAAATAAATATAATGCAGTATTACTTATATTATTTGCAGCAAATTTAAAGACATTTTCGAGTAGAGAAGTTTTTATTTGTATCCGGTAATTTTATTATAATAATATATGTATTTTATTATAATTATTACATGATTGTTGATAATATTTAGTGCATTCATTTTAAAAACTATATATAATAATTGTACAATGTTTTTATATTGGCAAAAAGGGAAAAGTAAATTAATTAAAATTTTTTTAACTGTTGTATCCATTTTATTTATATTTTCTGAAACCCAACATTTAACAAAATTCAGCTAAGTATTGAAAAATTGTAAGCTGTAAGTTTTGATTATCTAATTTGCAGTGTTTATATACTTTATATAGTGTATATATATTTAATATAGATTCAAGTTTATCTCTTATGGTATTTGCCCTCAAAATCCGTCCTCATTTATTTGTATAAGTTTTTTAGTCATATCTTGCAAATATAATGTATAATATATATATATATATATATAATTGCATCTTAGGTACCCTTTGACATACATTTAGCCCATTTAAGTATCTTCCATATATTTGAATATGTAAATTGTTATATTTGATAAGATTAATTGATACAACGGAAAGCACATTAAGAAGTTTTTTTTTTTGGTGTTGTTTGTCTTTGTTAATTGTAAATAGTAATTTTTTTGTTTGGTTCTTGCAAAAAAATACAGTTTTACAAATAAACAAAGCTACTTAAACTATATTAAATATATATATAAGATATTACATTTGAAACAAACTGAAGAGTTTTCACATAAAAGTAAACTATACCAAAATAAAAGATAAAACAAATTCTAAAATATTTAAAAAATAACTTTTATAATTTCTAATTTACTGTTATTGTTTTCTATATATAAAAATTGTATTTATATAGATTTGACTATATGCATCTGCTGCTCCTTATTTTTCTTAATTATATATCCCTGCAAGTTGCCAGAAAAACTGTAGCCAAGTGAAATCCTGTTTGGGGCCTTGAAGCTTTCTCCTATCTTAGTTGAGGCGCAAACCACAGTTGCGCAACCGTTGTGTCTGTTAAGCGCTAACAGACAGCTTTAGTGTTTGGTTGCTGTCTTCGCTGTGGCACCCAAGTTAATGCCTGGTTCGTGCAGCGGCACCCACTGAGCGGTTGCATTCTTGGCTCGAAACATCTCCTCAAAGAATATCTTCTCGTCGTGCGGCACCTCCGCCGAGCTGCCAATCAGAGCACGACCCAATATCTCATTGGAACCTGTGTTGCAAATTGCGAAATCTTTAATTAGTATTTTAGCACTGCTGCAGATTCAATGTAAGCTGTGTTAAATATGCAATTTAGGAATCTTACTTTGGTAATGCAATTTATATACTCAGAGAAAAAAAATAATGTTATTGAATCGACTATATATTTTTAAAATGATATGTATTTAAGTTAAATCATAACCTTAACAAAAAAAAATTGAAAATAAATTCTTCAGTTCAGATTATTGCCTCTTAAATCAAGAATTGATGAAATTAGTAATATATATCTTTGAAATTTCGGCTTATTATATCGAATAGCGATTCGCGCGCAACAGAAAATTTATGAATAAAATTGAAAGAATTTGTACAAATAAAATATATTTAATAACTTGAATCGAGAATAATCTGCTTTTATTTACGTATAGTTTCACTCACCCAAAACTCCATCGTGGACCACTTGAAACTCCAGCAGGCAATTCTTGAGCGTCTCCTTGCCGACATCAAAGGCGAGTGCCTCGTTGTACACTGGATTAACGGTATTCCGTTGCACACCCGTCTTACGCTTCTTTATCTTCTTGCCACTCGGCCCCAGAAGCGAGACTTTGACATACGGATCCGATGAGTTGCGGGCATCATCCACAATACGCAAATTGCGCGCCTTGATGAGCACAACCATCAAACGCTCCGCCGACGGCAGATAGGCCAGGGATACCATTATATCGCCCAGATCCACCTTCATGTCCTGTGCCGAAGCCGATGTGAGTGGTGTCCACAAGCTAAGCTGCTCGCTCAAATCCAATGTGGCCAGTTGCAACTTGGTGCCACCAATGCAAACATGCCGCGAATATGCATCGAAATCATACAAAAGAATCTCCACGTTCCGCTTATCGATGACCCCAGCATTGACCTCAAACACAAACTGCTCATCGAAAACTGTTCAAAAATTTCAGATAGGAATTTGATGTTTAGCTTAAATATTATTATTATTATTATTATTAATAATATTAGTGTATATTTGTTTAATTAAGCTGTCAGCTTAAGTATTAAATAAAATAAGCTTTAAAAATCAGTTAAAGATAATCAAGGTTAGATGATCGAGAGATCAAGATCAAGATCAAGATCAAGATCAAGATCAAGATCACTTTGAAAATGATTATAGGCTTTAAACAATTATTTTTAAATATTAATGATAAAAATTAAACCGACAATCCATAAAAAATGTTGATATTTTTTTTTTAAGCTTTTAGACACAATTAATTAAATTTAAAGTTATTTTAAGTTAAGCATAGGAATTTTATAAAATATAAAAAATGTTAATGTAAATGTAAAGTCTGTAAATATCAATTTTTAAAATAAAAATTTAAGGAACATAACAGCTGATATTATAATATATAAACTTAAAAATTAACACCACTAAAATCAGAGGTATATTTTCTATAAAAAAAGAAAAAGCTAATAATAAAATATATTTAAAAGTAAATAAATAATGACTGCAAACACTTGTTTTCTGGGCAAACTTTAATATTTTTTCTTACTTAAATTAGGTAGATTTTTTTTTATAAATTTAGCATTGCTGATATTGTCTAATTTTCTCATTATTATTTACTCACCTGGATTAAGGGTCTTCTTGTGAATGCGCGTCTGCCAAAAGTTCTTCTTGTCGGGCAGCAAACGTATCTTTGCATAGGGATCGGCGGTGCCACTAAATTGACGGGGCTGCAAGTTCTGTGCCTCCAGCAGGCGCACATTGAGCAGTCCACCAACGGGATCATAGCTGAGGCACACATGCAAGTTGCCACGCAGCTCATTCAACGGTGCAGCGGGGCAAGCATGTTTTGGCACCGAGTGCTAAAAAACATGTTTATTATTATTTTGTCTAAATTTAATAAAAACTTTTACTTAACTTAAGCCTTAAAGGGTAAATTGAACTTTTGCACAAAAAGTTTACCATTTTACTTAGAGACTTAAATTTGGGCCGACCAACGAAATTCGTGACAAATATTTGGGGCTTACTTTTGACAAGTTAGCAAATCTTATTGCAACTTAACTTTCTTGAAAATTACACTGGCTTATTAAAAGGATATTTATATTAAGACCCTCATCAAAAACTTATACGTTTTCAACTCATCACTTTTTTTTATTTATCTTGCGCAATATTGGCACTTGGGCATTAACAATCAACTTTAGATACTTCAACCCTTTTTTTTCAAAACCTAATAAAACAAGCCATTTCCAGTTTAATAAGCAGTTCATATCTTAACTAGTGATTGTTAAGACTTTCCTATCAATCAATTATTGATTAAAAAAATTAAAATTAATGAACAGCCTTCAAACTTTAAATATTTCAATTTACTTTTATTAAATTTGGATTGTTACTATTAAAATTCATAGTTGCCATATTTTTTAAGTTTCTGACTTCAAATTATTGTTTATTATAAATTTATTTTTTTTTGCAGTAATATTTTAATTTACATTATCTCCAATCTATTATAATATCATCTTTATAAAAAGCATTCCAATGCTTTAAAAAATAAAAAGATTTTCAGCCTATATTTTGTGTGATTTGTCAGACTTTTTTTTTATCTATTTAAACTAAGGATAAAAAACTGCACTTTAAGCAGAAGACAAAATTTTATTTTTAAATAGCAATATTACACTGTAAAAAAAACCCAGAAACGGAACTAAATTTTCAACAGGCTGCACTTTGTTTAAGCTTGTTTCATTTTTTAGAAACCAAGATTTTACAACCAAGATTTGAGCTCCATTAAATTAAATTAAAATTGAATTTTAAGCTGGCTCAATTTATGAGAGTTTTATTTATAATTTTATATATATTTTATATTTTATTGAAATTAATAATAAACTTACGCTGCGATAGAGTGTCATGTCAATTTTGGTGTGATCCAGCTTAGCGTTCATGGAGGAGACTCTCGGCCGGGTGGGATGCATGGCGAGGACAACGTGCTTCTCGGAGCGGGCGATGGGCACAGATGTTGTCGAGCAGTAGGATAAAGTGTTTGACTTGAGGCTGCCTGTGGGCGAGGTGGGGGTGGGCGAGGCTGGTGCTGAATCCAACTCGGTGGCATTGTTGGCATTGGACACCTGCTGTTGCACGGCTGCCGTTGATGATGAGGTCACCGAAGCGGGCACCCAAAACGCCGGATCAGCATCCTCCGACTTGAGTGACGTGGGACTCAAATTTCCCACATTGTTGTGGGAGTTAAACTTGCCAACGTGCCCATTATCCACATTATTATAACCCACAGCGCCAGAGACGAGCGCCTCCCGGCTGTAAAATTCCACAATTGACGCATTACGCAGGAAGTTGTTTGGCGGAGCGGAGTGGGATTCACTTACCTCTGCTGTTCCTCATCGTTCTCGCTGGCTGACTCGAGCAGATTCTGCTCGAACCAGTTGAGACGATAGCGTTTCGAGCAGGTGGTGTAAAGGGCTGCACCCACCGCTGTGACGACCAGAAACGACACCGACGCATAGACGCCAATCTGCGTCAGCGACAGCTCCTCCTCACGTATAACAATATCCATCTCTTTCTCTCTCTCTTACTCTGTCTCTCTGTATCTCTCTCTCTCTCTCTCTCTCTCTGCAAATGACAGCAAATCAAAAAGATAATATATATAAATAAATATCCGACACACTTTAAATAGCCACATTTGAATTTTAGATACCTAAACTGGGTTTTTCTTGGATTGTCTTCAATTTAAGTTATTAATACATTTTTTTTATTATCATTTATTTATTTATTTTATTTTTTATAAATTTATTTATTTATTTCATATAATCTAAATTATTAATTAATTTATTCAATATTATAATAATTAAATTTATATATTTATTGAATGTCTCTTTTTTTATTTATTCAAGTCTTTTCTAAAGTTTAGCATATTAAAACCAATTAAAAATGGAATTTTTCCATCAAATTAATTTATTTTAATTTGTAAATTTATTTATTTATTTAATTGTTATTAATTTTATTGTGGTCTAATAATATCTTGACTCGAATTTATCTCTTACTTATTTAATTATATATGTTTACTTAGTGTGATTTAAAAAAAGGTACATTTTCAAACCAACAATTTAAACTTAATGCAACAAAATTAATTAAATAAAATGATAATCGAGAGATTATATCAAAAGTTTAAGGTAATAGAAAAATAAAAAGCATGTAAAATGATATTTTAAAGTAGGCTTTATTAAAATGTAAAATGTAGTCAATAAAAATTCAATAAAAAAAACCGTAAAATCTTTAATGTGCTTTTGGCCCTATAAAATGCCAAGTACAAAGGCTAAGAAGCACTAAGAAGGAAACGTAAAGTGAGACATAAAGTAAGTTGGATAATTCTCTGCATCTTTGGAGTCAGATAAATTTTCACAGAAGTTATTTTCCTTACACTGGATGTTTTCAAAAGTTTTTTTTTACAATTTCTTTAAATTTCTTTAAGGTTCAATAATTCAACCTTTAACCTTACTAACCTTGTTCTTAACAATGGCTTTAACTACTTTTTGCTTTAATTTAAGATTATTAATAATACAAAAGAAATAATGATAAAAATCTCCCAAAGTTAGAAGAAATTAAAAAAAAATAACCTGAGGACAAATATCATAGTTTAAATTTCGATGAAGATGAATAAATATTGATCTGACTGTACATTCCATTTTCATTTAGCAAAAGAAAAAATAAAAGTATAAAAATTAAGTACTCAATTAGTTGATGTCCTGCACAGCTTAATGGCAGCACAACTAGCTGTGCATAAAAGTTTAATTAACAAAGGTAAAAGCATAAAAAGGCTGAGAAGTCAACCCATGAATAAATCAAGGTAGCACAGTCAAAGTAGAGCTGCCTAAACCCACCGCCCATCCAGTTAGCCCACTCTACAATTAGGCCAAGAGAAACACGTTCAGCTGTACTCAGTTTTTGGCTTATTAATTGCGATGCTTGAGGCGGCTGCCACTGGACCTGCTTTGGACTGACGTGCACGTGGGGCATGCCACAAAGCAGGTGGCAAGCAGCTTGTTTGTTGGTAATTAGCTGCGCCAAAGTGAGCTTTAAGCGGGCACAAAAACATTTGCTGCCAAGTTGAAGCAAAAAAAAAAAATAAAAAAATGTGAAAAAGAAAACACGCCCGATAACAACTTTTAAGACGGGCCAAAATTTATTGCCTCTGCCCGTTAATTAATAAACACTTTGAACCTCAGCCGTTAACCTTTTGGCCCCTTATCCATCATTTGTATCGCACTTTGTTTTTTAGTTGTTTATTTATTTATGGCCACCTTTTTTCTTGTCAGCAGATTGAATTGCAATTGAATAAGGTGTGCGTCCTGTGTGTGTCTGTGTGTGAGTGTGTGTGTGAAGTCTTGTCTGCATGATTTATAAGATGGGTCTTGGCAGAATGATTTATGCTTCTATTAAAACTGCATTTTTCATATGAAATTCAGCCAAAAAGCCAAAAATTCCCAACATAATAATAAATTTAATTATGAGGTGAAACCAAGCGAGAAACAATTTGAGAACTTTACAGTTGGGCATAGCCGACTGCAAAATACTCTGCTGAAAAAATATGGAAGAAAACTTCATGTGGAAATACATTAATAATGATAAATATAATTCTAGAATTGTGGAAGATTTACATGGTTTTTTGATAAGACGCCCAAAGCCCGAATTTGATGGACAAATTTGTTAACCAAGCTTAGCAGGGGTTAGCCAGCAATCTACCCTCCTCATTTGGTAAGTTTAGTTAGAGGAAAAAGGCCTTATTAAATTGGCTAAAAAGGATATAACTTTTCTTTTTGTGGCGGCATTAAACATGGTCAATAAAGTTTATCACAATTGTAGAAAAAGGTTTCTGGCAAATTAAAGCCAAAGGTTTTTGAAATTTGTTCTGCTGGAGAACTTGTGGGCCGGAAACTTACGTTTATAAAAATATTTGAAGACAGTCAAAAATAATTCTGCCTCCAAAATTTTCCTTGTAATTTTGATAGAATTGATTGATATCGATTTTTGAATATATATATATTGGCAGAGTATAATGTGGTTAACTTATGCATATTTAAAAATATTCCCTGCACATTTTAAACATATATTTAAAATTAAAATGTTTAATGTGAGCTTTTTTTTAGATTTTAGATTTATGAATTTAATAAAATAATTATTAAATTCATAAATCTAAAATTTGGTATATTGCTTAAATGCTTTTAATTAATAAACTAATCAAGATTATTCCTAACTAAATGTGATCTTAAAAAAATAATTTGTTTGTGAGGTATTTTGAAATCACTCTCTCAATTTTTGTTTAAATATTTTTATTGATTTCCGAATATATATACGCTCTAATAATAATAAAAAAAAAATATTTTAAAAACTATTTTTTAAAATATACAATTAATTATTTTTCTTTTTTAAGTTGATCAACATTATTCCAAATAAAATTAATCTAAAAAATAATTAATTGATTAAATGCTTTTGTTTAATAAATTGTACAAAATAATTCCAAATAAAATGTTAGCTTTAAAAAAAATGTGCTTGTGATAATTAATTGAAATCAAACACCTAATTTTTTTCTAGGCATTTTAACTAATCTTTTTTTTAAGTTTAGCATATGTTATTTTTTTTTTAAGTCAACAACAAGTTGTCAACGGTTAACGGTTAACCTCAGATGCACAATTTCGCCTTGAGCCACACTCGCAAATAAATCTCAACTAAACCAATCATGTCAAGTTGATCGGATCGTAGGCGGGCTGCTGTAAATCGATGTCAAGTGAGAATAAACCAACCCCACCCACAAACCATACCCCTCTCCAACCAACTATCAACCCCCGCACTAATTTGTCATATGTCAAGTTTTCGCAATTTCTGACGAATTGGACATGTGGCGCAGTCTCTACTATGTTGCGTTGTGTGTGTGCGTGTGTGTAGAGGCATACTTTAATGCATTTTAGAGCCTTTCAACTGAATATGTATTTTCTGTCTTTTTTATATATAAATTTATGGTTATTTATTGTGCTGCCGAGCGATTTATGACAGTTGCCATAAATTTAAATATTATTTTGTGGCTTTCGGTCGGCATTGCGGCGCTGCGTAAATAAACAATTTTCAGGCATTTTATCACATTTTCACTTTTGCCGGACCGACGGACAGAGGGACAGACAGACAGACAGACAGGCAGACAGATAAGAGCCACTATTTCCGCTCCGGACAAAGTCAAGGGCAGTTGAGCAGCTGTCCAGCTTTGGCTGTCAGCCTCGTTGAATTTATTTACTGGCTGACTAAAATTAATTTTATCTAATCGATAAGCTGCACGAGAGGGGTGTGGTGGAGGGGGGGCAGTTGAACGACACCATGCCACAAGTTGTGCTCCACGTGCCGCGTTTCTGATTGTAATTTACAAAACACAACTTTTTCGCTTTTCATCAAGGAATATAATTTTCCCAGCGGCAAATAACATCAAATTGCACAATTATGGTCCAAATTATGCTCATTAGTCTAATGAAGTGTTTTCTAAGGGACCCAAAATAATCAGAACACCCCCCTCCCCCCACAACCTATTGTCAAAACAATTTCCAAAGAAATTTATTTAAAATTTGTATAGAATATATAGAAAAATAAAGGCGAGAGATAAAGAACAAGATTCTTAAGTTAATTAATAAACTTGCGTAATAATTTAACTATTCCAATTTCAGAAGCAACAAATTAATATTATTATATAAAAATTACGCTTAAAACCATAACTAAAAAATAATTCCGACTTCAATATTAATTTGTAACTATTCAAATAAAGTATTTCCTTATA
Organism: Drosophila dives; assembly: GCA_035042365.1. Taxonomy (NCBI): domain Eukaryota; kingdom Metazoa; phylum Arthropoda; class Insecta; order Diptera; family Drosophilidae; genus Drosophila; species Drosophila dives. The sequence goes on along the minus strand of JAWNLJ010000357.1, from coordinate 7,148,737 downwards.
CATATTTTTTAAAAATGGAGAAAATAGTCATAAATAAAATCAGTAGGAAAAATACAAATGCAAAGTAAACTGAAAAATATTCTGAACTGAATGTTGGTGAATAGTAGAAAAGCAGGATTAAGTTAGAGTGTGAAATACCAAGAAAAATGGGAAATAGTAGAAAAGTAGGATTAAGTTGGAATGTGGAATACTAGGAACAGTGTGCTAGATGCAAATGGACATTGTCGAAGCATGGGATGTAGATGGAACTGTAGGATTAATTGAGCAGAGGTGCTTGTGGTCGACTCTGGTCTAAGGTTCAAAGAGTGTGAGAGAGGATGCTTAAAAGGGGATTTGAGAGGGAGATTTAAGAGGGGGGAAAGAAATGAAGTTGTTGTAAATTTTCATCACAGAAAATTTCCATTATTATTATTGTGCTTTCTAATGTACAATAAGTACTTTTGGCTAGGAGAACAGCTTAGAGAATTGTATAAAATCAGAGTAGGGATTTGGATTATATAATATATTAGGAGAGTAGGAGAAGGGTTGAAGTCAGATAAATTTATAATGTACAGGCTTACGAGAGCATAGTTGAAGGGAAAGCAGGGGAGATGTGGAGGATTATAAAAATAATGTAAGTACAGCAAAAGTGCTCGACTGGAAAAGCACTGAGTAGAAAAAGTAGTTGTTTAGGCAGACAAAGACTATATATATAAATAAATATATTATATTAATCACTATTAATAAAAAATATAAATAAATATATTATATAAAATATATTTCAAAAATGTACAAACTCTAGCGAAATTACAATTTGTAAATTTTTGAAATTTATATAATTTAATATATAAATAAAAATCAGTCTTCACTATTTTTTAATTATCTTTAAAATACTTTTTCTTCTCAGTGCTTTTCCATTTAAATTGCATAAAATATGTTTGTAGTAGGAAAAGGAAATACTAAATAAAAACTTCAGCAAAAAGCAGTCGTGTAGAAAACATTTGTCGCAATATTTTTTCAATTATTATGCTAATTTAAAAGAAAAGAAAAATCCCTTTTTAATATCAGATAAAATAATAATATAATAAATATTTTAAATAATATTTTTAACGAATGTGTGTGTCAAGTAAAAAAAGACCTTGTGGCTAATTTTCTCTACTTTTGCTATACCAAATAGTAGTGTGTAAGTTTGGACGTGTAGAAAGTGTGTGTAGAAAGTGTGCAGCTAGTTTGCTGAAGCGCAATGACATAATTAGATTATCGCACCAAAAGCTGGGCATGTCCTGCGCACCCAAAGGAGCAGCACAGCGAGAACAGCTGCCACATCAGCTCAGCTCAGTTCAGTTCAGTTATTTTATTTTCACTTTTATTTTTTGCCCCCCCACACACCACAGACGACTTGCCACAGGCATGTGGAGCCAAAGGTGTAAACGTGAGAATTTTATCCTTTGGCTCAAAGCTGATTACAGCCACAAAATATGTGGCGTTAAGTATACGCCCACGTAGACAGCCAAGTTGAGAGCTTCAAAGACGTTTAGCTGTATGTGTGTGTATCAGCCAACAACAATATGGCCATCAGCAATTTGTAATGCTGATATAATCATGTGGCTCACAAGCACAAAAACACATCAAGAACAACAACAAAAACACATCAACAACAACAACATCAACAACATCAACAACGAAATCATTATCTGGCTGAACTTGTCGCTTTTTTTGTTAATATGTTGCTGACATGGCCAACAGATTGTTTTGTTGCCTGTTGTTCATTTTGCTACGCGAGTTGATTATTTGCCTGCCACTGGCATTGACTTTGTGGCCTTCCCATTGCTGAATATTCCCCTGCCTCCCCTGCCCCTCTCCCCTGCCACGACTAGCATCAATGTCAACACTGTCATCAACTGACCAACAGTCCAACAGGAGGCTGCCAATAGACTTGTGTAATTAGCAGGCAATGAATATTTATGGCTTGTTGGATTTTGAAGGCTAATCCTTATTCCCAAATGACATAAGCAGCTAATGCTACAAGCAGATGTAGATACCGTTAAATGTCAAGCAGCTATATATTTAACAGTAAGTACAAAGCAGATTGGTATATATAATATATATTTAAAATATTTAATGTTTCAAGCAAATGCCAACAGCTGTAAAATTTCAGGCAATTTTATGTTGCCTACTTTTTGGGGCAGCCTGAAATTCAATTGCTTAAAATGGTAAAATTCAAATATTTCATTAGACTTCAACTTGGACAAAATATGTAATAGGTTATGCTGATAACAAAAAAGATAAAGCCAGTATAGTCTGTCATATACTGTGAATAACTGCAGTTAATATTTTGATTAGAAATTTCTGTCATTAAAACTGAATCAATTATAAACTGGGTACAAAGTACAAAATTTTATAGGAGGAAAAGTAAGAAAAAAGAAAAGTAAATATAATTTTGACCAGCATCATATATATTTAAAAGAAAGTCTATTTAACTGGAAAGATAACTTTCATTGTTTTTATTGAATATTGATATAAATCAATTAATACAAAGAACAATAAAAAATAAAATTATCAGTTATCAATTTATTTAAACAGCTTCATAAATATTTAGAATAGAACTTATTTATTTTGATAGATATTGATATAAATCAATTAATAAAAAGAGCAATATAATTTACAATTTTTAAGGTGTATATATATTTAAACTAATGTATATAATATGCTTTAGTTCGCTTTAAACTACTTTAAGCAAAGCACAGGATATGTCATTATTATTCCCAGTTAAGCACTCGACAAATCTAATTTACTTTTTTGTACTTTACTAATATATAAGTGTAAATTGGATACTCAAAATTGACTAGGTCTCTGACCGTTTATGCCCCAAAAACTTTGTCATTTCATTAGGTTTGACAATTTTTTTTTTTCAAAAATATAAAAAAGTTTTCCTTTGATTGCTGGCCATGTCAAAAACAGCGAACAACTTCAGATGCCACAAAGGCAAACAACAATAAGAAAGAAAGGAAAAATTGATTCCAGGAAAAAAGCATACAATGAAATACGAATGAATTGAATGGCCAACAGGCATATGTAAATATAACAGTATACCAAAGGCCATTAAACAAAGAAAATTGAACACAGAAACAAAGACATAAAAACAAAAACAGAATCTTGTCAAAAGCAAGATAAATAGCATTTTAATAATAAGACTACCAAAATAAACAACTTGATAGATATTAATAGCTCTGCTAACAATTAAATTCTCTTAAAATATTCATGTAAACAATGGACGAAAGTTACACTCAGCGAAAATAAAAGGTAGTTTTTAACTGCAATTAACATAATTTTGTTTTCTTCCTAATTTTAATTGAGCAGAAATCTTTTTATACCAATTTAAAAATGATAATAAAACAAAATGGCAAATTCAATTAATGGAATATTGTTCAAGAAAACCAATTGGAAATGTAATATTCTAGGTTTTTTAAATAAAATTGTTTCAATTTTCATTTAGAAATCGTTTTCGTCATTGAGTTGCAGAGTTTTAGTAGAAATCTGTGACCCAATTGCAACCTTGCCAAGTTCCTCTACTGCCAGAAACCCAATCTTAATGAGAAAAGTTTCCGCAAAGTTTTCCAACAAAATCTCTGCTGATCTGGCTTTTTGTGGCACATTTAACCGTTATACTCGACAAATAGCGACGGCATCTAAAGCCATAACTTATATTTAGTTTTTATTCATAAGGAATAAATGTCAAAATACATTTGCATTTTTTGAATATATTGCTGGAAATGCTATGGTAAAATTAATAAATAAATAAAATATAAATATAAAAATATAATAAAATAAAATAAATTGTAATAAATTTTTAGTACATATATATAGTAAGAAAATTATTTTAGTATGCATATATATATAAATTTTTTAAATTAATTATTTATCACATTTTAGTCCGCTGCAAATATTTTTATATTCACACTCTCTTTCATGTACACAATTTTTTGTATTTATCGCTTGATTGCAATTGATAATGAATAATTGAATAAATAAAATTATTGACAATTAATTCATGGTGAAAACTTTCGTAAAAAAATATTTTTTTTTACTATTTGATTAAATTGAGATAGAAAACTGGAGATTTTTTTTGTTAATTTCTTATCACTTATTTATATTTTGAAATTTAATTACAATCCGCAACTTTAATCTTTATCCTTTTTAGACAGCGTATGGAATTGGTTAATATATTCACACTGTAACACACACCATAGCAAATTGCATACCTTAGTCAAAGCTTCATAATTTTTTGCAGTGTATTAATAAATTTGATCATTAAAGCGCAATATGCCCGGACACTTGTTGTTTGCACACCGAAACACACAAACACGCAAAACACTCGTCAAGCATAAGGCAAACAGAATAAGAAGTGGACTATTAACACAAACACACACCAACACACACAGACACACACATATAAACGAGCGCTTGGGGGAATTCTGTGTATGTGTTGAAAGGAAAAGTTGCAGCCGCAAATTTTCTGAGCCCTGCTGCCAATAACTCAGCATGTCAGCAAATATTGAGCAGCTGCCTTCAGCGATAACCTTCGCCTCCTTGTTCACTCCCCCCCCCCCCCCCCCCACTTCTCGCTTCCACCTTGGCTCACCCACACATTTTATTGATGTCACGCGCCAAGCCATCAAAGTTCTTTTTTGCATTAAAAATGCATTAATCCTGGACAAGTGATAAATATTCATGGATCTTCAGAGTTGAGTTAAACATGGCTTTTGCCATTTTATATGAATGCAATTTGCAAATGCAGCCTAAAACGCAATATTTTATCATACTAAAATGTCGTCTTTCGAGTGGGCGTGTTTATGGGTGTGTGTCTATGTGTGTGTGTGTGGGGTGTGAGTGAGTGCAACTTTCAAGGGCATGTTCGTGTTTGAGTGGCCAGGGCCAAGGTAAACACTAAAAGCCCTCTCAGCTTGGCTAACATCAATTCGAGGCCAGCTTTCGTTGTGTTTCAACAAAAATCTCCGCCAGACATGTGCTAAATTCAGCTGGGAATTAAACGGTGTGTAAAATGTGAAATTGAAGAAGTCGTTGAATGAAAAAATATATCCCTGCCTCGCTTGTGCCTTGTTGCTCTCAGTTGGAAATAAAACAAAGTAGGTTTATGGTCCACGTACATTTTTAAATTGAAATGTGAGAAATGTTTCTTACTATACATTAAATACAGGTTTTACGGGTATAATGAAAGTCAGCATCTCAGAGCTGATAAACTAGATATATGAGGAATATATAAAAGACGATAAGAAACTTTAAATTTAAAATTTAACTGCTTTTGACCCAGAATTTATTTATTTTACTTTTTTTTCTGTTTCAGAAATATCTATTAAAATCGATTGCCACAAATTTTATTATATATATTTTAAAAAAATAAATACGTGTATATATTATAATATCCGATAACTATATACATCATAAAGATTATAGATATAGTTTATTTTACTTTATCAATAAATTTTGCTCTTTCAGCAATATCTATTTAAATCGATTGTCACAATTTTTAATATATATCCTATAAATATGTATAACATTTATTCTACAATATATCCACACAAAGGAAGGGATATAGTTTCAGCGTTCCAGTTGGAGAAGCACACTCGACTAGCCATTGGGGAATTTATGAATTGGCTGTGAATATAGTCAACGTGGGTCACGTTGCGTATGTGTGTTGTGTGTTGAACGCATGAGTCCCCAAACAACTGATAAATATTCAATTAATTTTGTGACTTTGGGCAGCTAAAGGTGCGATTTATTTTGATTACAAGCTAACCTTTTCAATTAATTGGGATTAAACTTTAATGCACTCCAGATAATGCTGTTGTGGGAATTGAACCAGTCAAAACCAATATAAACATAATTTTAGTAAAGTAAATTTTGTTGGTCGTCAGGGGAAGCTTATGAAAACATATGCTTCAGATTATATAATTAAATTAACATAAGACAGACTCGAGGCTGCGGTCTAAATGGATTTAGCAAAATTACTTGAAAATAAGTAAATTATTTCATTATTATAGCAATTTCCTTTAAAGTATTTTAGCTGATTGGTAAAAAAAATTAAACAAGTTTTAGTTTCAGTTTTCCTTTTTAAATAGGAATTTTTCCAGATTTAAAAAAATTTACTGCTCACAGCAAAATGAAGTAGAAAAACCAAATCCCTAATATATCTAAATGTGTATAAAAACACCCTAAAATGTTTTTATATAAAAAGATAACAGTATTTTCTTTTTAATAATCCAAGCCCAAAAAAAAGGTTTGCCGCAGTCAAAGGTATTATTCGCTTCAGCTCCTTAAGCTGATGCGAAACCATATTGTTTGTAATATTTTTATATTTGAAAACTCCCCGTTTAAAACCCATTACATTTAAAACATAATTTTACGCTTGAAGAGATTTCCACATAATATTTTTATTTAATCTCCAAGTCATAACACTTACCCGTATTTTGTGTCTGTTTGGCAAATGTGTTACGCACACACCCAGTGGGAGGAACAACCTTAACAATTTATGTTCTCGGAAATTGCAGGCACGCAAATGTTATTTGCAACAATATGTTGACTTATCCTGGCGCTCGACGTGTCGTATGCGCAATATGCTCTAAAAACAAACACCAAAACGCGGCATTCTGCTCGTATTTCGAAAACCGCTCGAAAAGTAATTTCGTTAGTTGTGTGCGGACATTAATATTTAATTGTGTTAGTTCAGAGACAGAACACTTTGATAGACGATATTTTAATATATATACGTATATCGCATATATATAGATATATATATATTTTGATGATGCGTCTTCGGAGCAGCAACAACTTGGCCAACGCGTTGCTCAAACTCGACTGTGTTGTTGTTCGCCAAAAATGTACACACAGTTTCATTTTGCACACACACACATTTACACCAAAACACACACATACAATTACTCCAACACACACAAACACACCAACACACATTTGCTTACCGTTAGTCAGAAACTTTTGATTGCTATCTGCTACCAGTTGGTCTTATCAGAGATAAGCAATATTAATTAATATTTTTGTGCGACTTCTATTAATATTTTTCAATTGACTATAAACTGGCTAAGTATAATTTTCCTTAATAAATTTAATAAGCCGGCATTTTTTTGGTTTTTAAACGCATAAAAATATGCAACGTTTGTTGTGAGTGCGAAAAGCTTTGCGCAAAAGCAACAGCTGTCTCATTATCCAAAAGCTCTTTCAGGGCCAGCCAATTGTTGCTCAATGTCACCAACTGGCTGCTGTAAAAAGCTCGAGCCAAGTATAACAGAAAGCTTTGCTGTTAACAGTTACATTTGGCGTTGCCACAGGTGCTAAAATTAGCGATTTCTTTATTAATTATTTATTATTTTACCTGTGTTAAAAGTGAATGAATTATTGGAATGATAAATTGGAAAATGAAATTCAATTTAGTTTGGTTTTACTTAATAATTAATATATCAAACTCTTAGCTAAGTTTTTAAATTTAGTCAATTCCAATTAATAATTAAAATATAAATCTATAACCTAAGTTGCTGAAGTCTAAATTTAGTTAATTCCAATTAATAATTAATATATAAAACTCTAAGCTAAGTTTCTAAAGTCTAAATTTAATTTAATTTCAATCCATGTTCTATTTCCTCGTCGTTAAAGAAAGACATTTATTTCTTGTTTGCAACATTTTTTTAAGTCACACTTGGTAATAAAAAAAATCACATGTTTTGAAAATAAGCAGAAAACTTAATACGCTAATTCAGAAAACAATAGATGAAATTCCATTAAAGGCACCGCTTAAGGAGAACATTATTGAATTAATTGGCTTAGAACAGCCACAATCAGATTTTTTAATCTTCCAAATTTACTAGTCACCAAAAAATATTTCACTGATTAAAAATTAATGCGTAAATACTTTGCTTAACTCACTTTATTACGCAATTTTTTGCCTTGAACTTGAATGTTTCTTAATTAATCTCATTAATGTTAAACTATTGCGTTGAAATTGATTCATTCGCACGCAACCGATAAGGGGACTTAATCATCTTATGGGAATACGTTTACCATATATTCACAACAATGTATTAGAAATGTTTATTACAAATAAATTCAACAAAAAAATTGCTGGACATCAAAAATGCGCACGTTGAAATTTATTCATTTTGTGTGATCATCACAACGCATTAATTTCTTGATTATTAGGCGGATGTGCTATAAAAAACACGATCCACATTAGAAAAAAAATTCAAAATTTCTAGATTAAAAATAGACAACAAACCCAATTAAAAAATAAATTGGCAATTTTAATAAGATTTTTAATAACTTTTTGAGCTGATACCACAAAGACACATCAAAATATTGGCATTTGCATTATCTCAAGTTCAAATTTATGTTGAAATATGATATGCACTGCGGTTGGCAAGCGCACGGTTCGACCTTCAAGTCAAAGTCAAGTTTCGTAACCCACTTAAATATGCATTCACACACACACACATATACATACACAATCATTGAGTAATACTTTTGATTCGATTATACATCCACTTACGCATGGCGACTACTGCGGTTGATGTTGATCTTGCGAGCCCATTTCAAATTGCCTCAATTTACACACTCGAATTGCGCATATTATTCATGAAATTTTACAATAATTTATTGTTAATAATATTTTTCACATTTTTGTTTAAGAAACAATAATATTTTTTTATTTTTTTGCGTTTTAGAAATATTCAGAAAAAATGATTTTGTTAAAGAAATAAAAATACTTTTGTGAAATTTTTGCACATATAAAATATGCAGAGAAAATATTTGCTATTCCTTAGAACTTTGGATGCAGAAGTTGAGTTTTTTTTAAATACTAAAATCATATAAAGGGCTTAAAATCATTAGAAGAATGTTCTCTTTTACTTTACTATATAATTTAACATAATTTGATTAAATTATTTACCACTTAGCAAGCTGTTTGTGCAGAGTATACAAAAAATATATTCATTTAAATTGATTAAGAATCTCGCTGTTGATGCAGGGGAATGTTCCAAAAACCATTCATAGTTCAATGAAAAAATCATAGATTACTTTAATATGTGTCATCTAAAAAAAGTTTGTGCCCATTTCGATGTGCGACACAATTATTTTGTTAAAAATCCGGCTTAAACTAGTTTTTAATCTGAATTCTGAGCACATTTTCTGTGTGCTTACAAGATTAATGTGCCTAAGAAGACATAAGTCAAATCAGACATATATCAATAAATCAAATACTAAGCTAATGACATCTGAATAATCTCAGCAAGAGTTCAATGCATGTATGACAAACCATTATTTATATATTCTACATTATTCATATTAATCTATACATTATTAACCTTTCGAAACAATTAATGTCATTATTTAAATATTGTTTTATATTCATCAAAATGCAATTACTGATATGAATTGAAGGCGATTGACTTATAAACCTTGTGCTCTGAGCGTAACTTAAATTAATAATTACAACAGATGCGAATTTTAAATGCTCGATTTAATGGTACCTAGTATATATTTTAGTATGTGGCATGCCACACTTATAGCTGCCCTGTAATTATTTACAGGTATTTATGCTAGGAGTTTATTTATTTTCAGCTCGTTACAAAATTGCTTTTCTGTATCAAGCATTACTGTTTATTTGAATTTTCTGTTGATGCTGATCAAGAACATATAAAAATATACTTGCCTGTTACATACCATTGCTCGACTTCAATACACCCATTTTTACAGATTTTCAAGGTTTTCAGGGTATTTGAACAATCTTCTTTACTTTTTCTTTATTTTTATTTATATTTTTAATGTTTCTCTGGGTGCATTCAATGAATGAGACAATCTTGCTTAATGCATAATATGGGAAATTAATTGTTTTTTTTTTTTTACAAAAACGGATGAATAGCGTCGAGTATATTAACTTCCTACTTCTTATGTTTTATTTGCTTTTTTATTTATTATTTATTTTTTATTAAATTTAATTTATTTATCCTAGAGCTAAGTTTAAAACTTTATTAACTATTTTTTTTATATATATTGTATTTGATATATTTATATATATATATTTTTGCAATTTGCATTTAGAATGATTATTTTTGAAATATGATATTATAGTTAATTGTAAGTTTAGTTTAGTTGCGGTCTTCTATATTTTAATCATAAGTCTTCTTTGGAGATGATGTTAACGTCTCTCATTTTATATTATGATTAAGCTATTTATAGCCCATAATAAATAGCTTAATCATTAAATACAACTAGCTCTAACTTGAATCCAATTCGAACAGATTATTGTTGCACAAGCCCTCCATATATATACATATATGTATATATATTTGTATATATGTTTGTGTTACAAATTTGTCTGGTTCTGTGGTCGACATCAGTCGACGTTGGCCAGTGGAGGGAAGCCTTATCAGCGCTCGATGCTTGGCAAAGATTCACGTGTTTTCAGTTATAAAGCGATTACAGATGCCGGCGAGACGCACACTCGATTGCCAGTAGCCAAATGAGGCGCAACTAAACCGGACTGAAAAGCACACACAACTCGAAACACACCAAAAACAAATCAAGAGAGAAAAAGAGACTTTGACTAGTTGACGCTCCAATTGCCACGAAAAGTGACGTCACGCCGCGATAACAGTAGTTGTAGTAGTGGTAGTAATAGTAATAATAAAAGTGAAAGTAAAACCGGAACCAAAAATGACATCGGCATTGACAAATCTGTTGCAAACGCTGCGACTTGGACCCCTGACCACATCCATCAAATCGAAGCCGAGCTCTGATCTGATTATGATCGAGAAGACCAAAACGAAACTGGATGTGAAACCGGTGCCGGAAATCACATTGGAGGAGGTGGCACATCACGATAGCTACGACGATTGCTGGATTGTCATCTATGATCGTGTCTACGATGTGACGCACTTCCTACGCGAACATCCTGGCGGCGATGACGTCATCATGGATCATGCCGGACGAGATGCGACAATTGCATTCCATGGCACCGGCCATTCCCGCCATGCGATCGAGCAAATGCGTCAATTCCTCATCGGTGAACTGCCCGCAGCACAGCGCATCTTTCGCACCAGCAAACACAGGATCATCTCCTCGGGCATACCAGAGTAATCCGATCCGATGTGGAACAACAACTAAACACTTCCTAACTGCATTGATAGCCGTCCGATTTTGTTGATTGTTTCATATTTATTTATTTTGCATTCTGTGTAATCCCATTTTATTTAGCTTTTACTTTTTAATCTGTGTTTTTCTCATGTTCAACTAAATATAGTATAATTAAAAATATATATAAAAAAATAAACAGATTACATTGGTTTTGTTATTGTTAGTGTAATTGTTATTATTGTTGATTATTGTTGTTTTTTTTTGTGGCTACTACATTGCTGATGTTTTGTGTGCTTAAGTGTGCCTGTTCCAAATGTCAAAATATCAAATGTTTATTATCAAATAGTTTTTCATTAAAAAGTGGCGTGTTTAATTCAAATCACTTGATTTGTGAATGTCTGCTAGGAATTTTGTAGAAATGTTTTTTTCTTAAAAGTCTTGCAGAAAGTGTCATTATTTTCTTGTGAATAAAAAACTATATTTATATTCTGGATCATCATCCACCGATGAGCAGATACAGACAGGTCCATTTGACAATCTGTTCGCATTTTGTATACCATTAATTTTATTAGGCAAATAATTCGCTTAGTTGTAGAAAATATAATTATTTTCTGGTGAATTTTGTTCCCAAAAAGCTATATTTAAATTTTTGATCATCATCCACCGAAGAGCCTACATAGCCAGTTCCGTTTGATCTATTCCTATTTTTTAGGTCAGTTCCTACCTTAAGTCTGATGCAACCCAACAAATTCATTACAAAAATTAGAACTTTATATTATTTTCATGTTATTTAACATTCCAAGAATTATTCAACCCGACTTTAAATGCAATTTTTAATTAAGCTTGAAATTAGTATAAATGCGCTAAGTTGCAAAATTTTTACCTTGTGTTTTTAATTCTAATCTTAAGTCTAGAAATAATTCGCAATTACTTGAATAATAATAACAAGAAAAAAATTGTTAACGTCATCAATTTCATTCAGATTTGTTTTCGAATGTTTTTTTTTTATTGTTGTTCATGATCGTATATAATTTATTTGTCGTACTGATTATAGTCGTCTTAAGATCTATACTGACATTATCATAAAGTATGTAAATGCATAAAAGGAATGCTTATTTTTTATAAAAGAACTAAATATCACTTAACACATTTTCTCAACCTCTTCTTCCATCTTGCTCCTGCATGACTAGTACACAAATTGACTTCATATTTATATATATATATATATATATATATAAATATATATACTTATTGCTTTTCTAATTAATTGGCATTGGCTCGTTGCGAGCCTTATTTAACTGCTGCCACTTGTTGGTGGCTCATTGTGAGGTCCTTGCAACAGCGCCTGCAATTTGGCCGCTGCCGGAAATGCGCCCAAATCCAAGGGAGCTGCTCCCGTAGTGCTTTGTATATATGCAAGTAGTCTGAAATTGTAAAAAAGTATTAATGATTTTATTTGAATAATTTATCTCAGGTGTTTTTTTTACCTGCGTAGCTCCTCCAGCGCGTTCTGTTGCATCAGTATGTAGTTCTTGGCCAGCAGCAGTGTGGCAATTTTGGATAGTTTACGCACTGAGGGTGAGTGTGCATAGGGAATAACACTGTAAATAAATAAATCATTATTAAATATATATAAATAAAAATATATATATAGATAGATATATATATGAACAAGTTGAGGCAGCTCGACTAGTGAATAGCCTGACTCAGATTTTAAATACAAAATTAACTTGCTGACAAATAAATATGAACATTTAGTTAAAGAATATCTAAGTTTTATAATTGATCCCTGCCTAGGTATTTTATATACCAGTGTCATCCGAAATCGATTTGTATCGATTTTTGATAAATTCGATTTGATAAATTGAGTTTAACTTTATGTTTGCTTAACAAGAACTTATATGCCAAATTTGTAGTATCTTTTTTGATATCAGTTTATTCAGGCAGACGAACAGATGAACAAGTCTAAGTCGTTTCGATTTTTGATGCTGATCAGGAATATATATATACTATATGGGGTTGGAAATTGTTACTTCAGCATTTTACAGACTTTAGCTAAAATTTCCTACACCTTATTTTTAATGGGTAAATTAAGAACAATCAAAAAATGGACTCCGATATATACTCTAATTTATATGTATATATATATATATAAATACATATACATATACATAGACCGACTTACCTTCGCAACTCATCCAGGGCATCATTCAAATCGTGCATTCTTCTGCGCTCCCTGGCATTAATATTCAGACGCACCGTTTTGCCCTGACGATTCTTTTGCTTGCCACCGTTGGCACCGCTGCCACCGGGTCCGCCGCCCAGAGCACTGCCAATGCTGGACATGGCCGCTGTGGTGGTGCCACCGCTGATTGCTGCAATTGCCAAGGCAGTGGGACTCAGCGGCTTGTCCGCTGCACTTGGTCCCGGCTTGTTCTCATCGGTGGACGTCTGCTGCTGCTGCTGCTGGGACATGCCCATGCCTTGGGCATAGAAGCCACCAAGCCCCACGGAACCGAGTGGTGTGCGTCGGCCGGGCACACTCTGCGGCGGACTGGCCGTGGGCGCTGGATGACCGTGTCCCCCCAGCATATTGGCTGTGGGCGGTATCGGCATGTGTCCATGGCCAGGCAGTCCAGGGAATCCAAATGCCAAATTCGAGGGATCCATTTGAGAAAACACGTCTTGTTTTTAACCCTGCAAGTGCAAAAAATACCCTGGCTGAAGTATATGTAATTTGAGGGTAGTCGCCGCAGCAGGGTTGTCAGCACATTTAACTCTACAGCTGCGCTGCCATCTGGCGGCCAGTTAAGCAAGCTTGATGGTGCACAAATTTTGCAACAGAGGGCGTTTTGTGCATAAACCAATTTTTAAACTAAATATCAGCTAAATATATTTATTATTTGATATTTAATTTATTTATTATTATTTGTGCTTAATATTTTTTGAATTTTTAACATTTATATGAAATATATTTAATACAATTTTTTAATTTTTTTTGTATATTTATTTTTGTTAAGGTGTAATTTTAACTCACTGTTTTAAATTTATACAACTTTTTCAAAACTTTTTAAAACTTGCAATTAATACTTATTTTTATTATTATTTCTTTTATATAAAAATTTTTAAGTAGTTTTTAATAGTTTTAATTAAATTTAATCGAGTATTAAATTAGTTGTTCAATTTATTTTTGCAGATTTTTATTTTATTGTTTATTTATTGATGTTATAAATAAATTATGCGATTCACTTTGAGCGCGGCACATATCAAAATAACAATGCCACACTTTAAGGATTATTTATTTAAATGAACCACAAATCACAATCACAATACAAGTGCCGCAACAGAGCGAGACAGCAATATAGATATATATTTATAGTAATATGTGTAAAGTATATATTAAGAGGCACGCACCACAAAATTAAAATGCTGCCGCTGCCGTTGATGCTGTGGCAGGATTCGAATTCGATGCGCGAGTGAGTGTGAGTGGTTAGTGTGAGTGCCACTGGCAGTGGCAGTGGCACAGCCAGGAGTTGCGGGTGCCGGCCAAAACAACACAGCACACAACCGCGATTTTGTGGTGTATTTGCCAACGTATAACGATTTTTCCAATTTTTCGCTGCTGCTGCCAATGCCAGCAACGCAGCTCCGATTATAATTTTTGCGCCTCGCCGTCGCCGACGTCTGCGTTGCCTGGTGTTAATCTCGGCAGTGAAAGAATATTACGAGCACACTTACAACACACACACACACTCGCACACACACACAAATGAAATGAAATGTGTAAATGTATGCTGCTCTGGTCTCTGGCGTTGACGTCGGTTGGTGGTTGACGTTTAGTGGTTGTCCTTAGACTCGCAATGCAGCATTCAAACCAATACCAGCAGCGCAGCAGCCGAATGGAAATCAGTTTCCCAATATTACAACGAAGTTGAAATACCCTTGAAATTGACATTTATATTTATTTACATCTGTGATTAAATTTCTGAATTAATTTTCCGTAATGCTCCAAATTTGTGCAGGCATAAATCTCTTCCGTTTTGAATTGTTATTAAAGAGTAATAATAATTTATTTATTTTCTCATATTAATACACATTAAATTATTAAGTTGATAGTTGAACTCTTTCACAAAAATTTTAATTAAATATTATACGAAAATCTCCGTTGTTTAAAATTGTTATTGAAGAGAAATTATAATCTAACCATTTTTTCATTTAAATAAACATTAAATTATAATGTAAATAGCCAAATTCACAAAATGATATATATAAAAACTTTTACAAGCTGTTAAATTTTTTTTAATTGTTCCATATGCACACCTTTTAAATTAAGAATCTAAAACATTTTTTAGTCGACTAGAAATCTTAAGTATTTAAAATATCTAAATTGAAAAACATAAGAACAAATCTGTTACCATAGAATTGTGAAGCATATTTTGTTTGGTGATAGCTTGATAATATTTTACTAAAAATTGTCAGATTATTTTATTAATTGACTTTTCTGACAATAAATAGTATACCAGTTAAAATAGTATTTTTAAACGAGTTTTTTTTCTATTGGAAGTCGATTTTGTAGGCGACTAGAAAATTTATTAAAACTTATTATCACATCAAGACAATAATCAAGCCGTGAAGTATTTGAGTTATTACATGAATTTTTCATTATATCGTTTAAAAATAATAAACAACTTTTTTTAGATGATAAAAAATAAATTACTGCAAATCCTCATAAAGTTGATGCTGTAAGGGTATTCCAAAAGTGACTATGATTCGGTGAACGTAGCACTTTTAATGCCAAAAGATTCTTGTTGGCATCGTTTTGTTTTCATTTTTATTATTTTCTTTTTTCTATTTTTTTTTTTGCAACCCTGCCACCTTTTGCGTTAGGAGTTAGAAGGCAGGCAGGGTTCGTTTCGCTTTGTCTCTGATTTCAATTTCCATTGAAACTGAATCTAATCACATGCTTGCCACCGCCGCCGCCGCCGCCTGCTGCTGTTGCTGCTGTTGCTGCTTGCTTGCCCCGTGACAAAGCCGTTCCCCTTTGCGCCCATTTTGGGGGTTGAACGCTTGCTGGCTCGCTCATGCATCATAATACGAATTCGAATGCCCAGCAACAACAACAACAACAACAACAACAACTATATCTGCATGTAGTTTGATATATGAATGTGCGGGTACCTTCCTGGTGTGTGTGTGCAATTGTGTGTGTCTGTGTGTGTATGCCTGTAAATTATGTTATCGCATTGTTCAAGTTGGGAACAATGCCAGGCAAACATTTAGCGTTGATTCAACGGAGCCAGTGTTGTGCAGCGGCTGAAAAAAGTAATCGATGCTTGTTACAGGAATCGATGCTTAAAACTTGAATTTCTGGCGTATTTAATTTACAAAATATTTAAATTTAAGAGATCATTTCTCATACACTTTTTCAATATTTTTATTTAATTATTATTATTATATATTTTAAATTTTATACTTTATATAAAATCAGTTGACCAGTTTTAAATAACTGTTCTAAATTTTATTTAATTTTCTTTTCACTTTCAATTGAATTATTTTATACGCTGACTTTTTAATATTTGTTTTTCTTTACACTTTTTGCTGAATTTATTTATTTGAAATGTTTCAAAGGTTGGCAATCTAAAACATTTTTTTCTGTTTATATTTGCTCTTAAATTAGGTTATATAAAGCGCTGAAATTGTATAAACTTTTATTTTTTATTTTTGCTAGCACTGTATATTTTTTGTACATATATATTTGTAAATGGGGGTAGATAGTGGACGGTACCATGAGGAATCTCGTTAAAATTAACATAATTTATGCCCGACCGTGATTTGCATAATTAAGATTTGTACATTTGCGTCATCAGCAGCATGAATGGTGGATTTTTTTTTCATTCATTCGGTTCCCGTTTTGGCTGTGTTGAAACATTTCCTTTTTATGTACATATAATTACAAATGCTAAATGCCAGCAGCAGCCCAATTTTCAAACTGCGACCCCCAAAAGTATCCTTTCGCTCCATGGGGAGGCAAACTGTTACCAAAAGCGTATCAATCATTAGCATTTTATTGGTTGCCATACCCAATTTGGCAACATTTGCAGTTTTTTCTTTATGGCCAACTCATCTCGTTGTTTCGTGTTCTCGTTTACCTTATTATCGATGATGGGTTTTTGTGCTCGCATGCCATATTTATGGGGTCGCCTTCAAAGTTGCTTCTAATGATTCCCCAGCGTATCATTTTGAAGGTACGAACGTGCACTATGGCTTCCAAATGATTAGCCATTCAGCTCAATCCAAAAACAAAACAAAAAAAAAAAACACATATTTATTTCTGTTGCAAAGATGTGTCAATTGTACGCTGGGGAAATTGCAAGCCTCTCGCAAAATACAACAAAATATTTATATCTCATTTCCGGCTGCTTCAATTTTAGCTCTTTTCATGCTGCTTCAATTTTAGCTCTTTTCATGGAGATGAAAATGTCTGTTTGATTTATTTTATTTATTTTTTTTTGCTTTATTAGCAAATGTTTGCACTGAGCAGCAGCAGCAGCTTTAATTGGATTAGCAAGGCAAGCTACTTTTGGCTAGCACTGTGCGCACCACAATACAACTTTTCTATGCCACTTTGCGAATTGTTTTCGATTTAAAGTTTTGATAGAAAAGCTTGTGCAAAATAATTTTATAACTTTTGTCTTTTATTTTTGTAGCTTTTCTAGTTAAAACTAAAATTATATTTTTATTTTTGCATTGTTTTGACTATTCTATTTATGAAAATGCCTAGTAAATGTATATATTTCATATATAATCAGGTAGTTTATAATTATAAAGCATTTTTTATCGATTACATCTGCGGCTCATCACAAGAGGGGCGCCCTTCTAAATAAAAAAAAACAGTAAAATCCCGGAACAAAGAAACAGCGTGCAATATTTTATCAAATTATGCGATGTATGCAACATCCTTTGCATTGTTGCTTCAACACCCCTGTGGGACGAACGCATTTGCCATTACCACTCCCAGAGCACAGAACAGAACAGAACAGTTCGCAATCCCAATCCCAATTGCAATACCAAACCCAAACCCAAACTCAATACTCATACCCAACGAACGCACTTACAATTTATCAGCATCAAATGGAAACCAAACAGAGTCGTGTCGTCAGTCGGAGCAGTTATAGAATGAGTGCTCTACGGCAACAGCAACAACAGCAACAACAGCAACAGCAACAACAACAGCAACAACAACAGCAACAACAATAACAATGCCTGCAACAGCAATTCGAATTAAAATGCTGCCGAATGAGGAATGAGGCAACGAATGCGAATGGGTAGATTTGGGTAGGGAATCTGAATGTGCCACCCCGTCAAATGCAGCATCATCTCATCTCCACCATCGATCGTCAACGTCACCGTCGACTTTTCCTAAAGGGGTGGTTTTCTCGACGTTATTGTTGTTTCTGTTTTAATACGCAATACCCATTAAAAGTGTTAGCTACACAGATGGTATAATATGCCAAATAGTAGGTATAAGATCGATTTTCTGCTTTCTTAAATAAAAGTGTATCGAATTATTATATTTTATAGCTTTATTTGAAAATAAATAAGAAAGAAATTATATAAAATATCATCATTTAAATTTTAAAAAAATATATAAAAAAAGATTTTAAACCTATAAGCTATGCCTATTAAGAGATGGTATAATATGCCAAATAGTAGGTTTAAGATCGATTTTGCACTTAAGACTTAAAATAAAACCCTCTGCTTTCTAAAACAAAAATTTATCGAATTTTTCTATTTGATAACTTTATATGACAATAAATAAAAAAATAACTTATTTAAATTAGCATCTAAATAATAAAAAAATATACATAAAAAGGATTAAAAACTATAAGCATGCCTATATAAATTGTTAACTACACAGATGGCATAATATACCAAATAGTAGGTATAAGATCAGTATTTATCCTTGTACATTTGTACCTCCAAAGTGTCTATAATGAAGTGAAAAGTAAGTAGAAGTACTATAAAATATAAATGTATATTTTTTTGATTATGCCAGTTTTCTATAATAATAATAATAAAAAAAATTCGGATTCAATTATTTGATTTGATTATAATAAAATTATTAACAAAGTCCTAACTTAATTAGGCGCTGTGTTCCTAAGAAAATTAGTAGATATACTTTTACTTTGTTTGTAAGAAATTCAATGATATATATATTTTTTTTTTGTTACGCCACTTTTTTATAACATTATAATATTAATAATAATTTGAATTATCAGATTTGATTATAATCAAATTATTAACTAAGTCCCATTTTACTTAGTATTCCTTAGAAAGTAAGTTTTACTATGCCTTAGTAAGATAATCGAGTTGGAAACATATGGCACCAATTTAATAGATTAATTAAAAGTTAAAAGATGTCAAATAATATTAGAAATTGTTACTGTCATGTTTAATTAATTCTTTATAATTGTATTGTATTGTATCTTTATAATTATAACTTGTTTAGAATATTTACAACATACAAACATGAGAAACTTTATATTTAATCTAATCATTTGGGAGTTGCTATGACTTGCTACGGAAATACCTCGATTTCTGCTTCTACTCAACAAATTCGTAGTAAAGAAATTTGTTTGACTACTAAATTTGATGATGAATTTTGGTGCTGAAAGTTTCTTAAATTGTGAGAGAAGTGTATGCCACACAGTGTTAGCCATTGCAGAGTATTGAGTAGTCGCTTAATTGCTTGTTGTCTCCTTATTAAATTGTTTTATATTGTTTATATATACGTTTAGATCGTTGCTGAAAATGCTTAGCAAATGTTATACAAACAACAAGCGTCGCAGCGGAAAACTTACAAAAAAGGGACAAAAGCAAAAACATCAGAAACAGATTTGGAATCTGCAATTGAAGCTGAAACTTTTGACAAGTTTCGCAATGAAAGTGCGCACAAATTCGATAACTAAAACTGGGACTTGGACTGGGATTGGGATTGGGATTGGTACTGGGACTGGGAATGAGTCAGCGCATTTTGCGTAAGTTTTGGTAACGACCCAAACAAAAGATAACCCTCCCCCCCTCCGCTTCTACGAAATTTATATTGTTGGCGTTTTGTGTGTGTCTCGTGGATTACACTAAGAGTTCTTGCCACAGACGCATATTTGTGTTGCTGCCACTCGTAGCTGCAATTACGATGCCACAGACTTTGCCAATATTCATGTATTTTGTGTGTGTGTGTGTGTTTATTGCCAAGGTAACCACTGAATTTGGAAAATTTCCATCTAAAGTCAACTTTTGTGTTGTTCCTGTTGCTGATTGTGATGAATTATGCACCGAACCCATTGTGAGTATGCACAATGCGATGGGTTGTGCCGGACTCGAAAATGGA
This sequence comes from Drosophila dives, assembly GCA_035042365.1. Classification (NCBI taxonomy): domain Eukaryota; kingdom Metazoa; phylum Arthropoda; class Insecta; order Diptera; family Drosophilidae; genus Drosophila; species Drosophila dives. The sequence continues at coordinate 7,128,207 of JAWNLJ010000357.1, read as the reverse complement.
AAATGCTTTGGGTGGTGGTTTATCCAAAGCAAAATGCACTGCTCTGGGATTGCTGGGTTGCTCCTGCTGCCTGTCTGGGATTGCTGCTGCTGCTGCTGCTCGTCTGATGCCTTTAATGATGTGTCCTTATTTCTAATGCTTTCAGTGAACTCACATTTAGTTTTCAGCAGGAATATACAATTATTATGATTAATACGTTTGTAATAAATGTGTATGGCCTATGTATGAATCATCTGCGAAATATAATATGCACAAATTTCAAATACACTCAGAAAAAGGATCGATTCGATATTCGACACACTTTCATGCCAAGCGTAATAATAATTTTGGGGAATTTACATCTAAAAATCAGGGGCTTTCTTATTACATTTTCGAAAATTAAAAAAGATAATATAAACTTTGAACAAAGTTTTTTTATATATGCAAATTATTTTTAAAACTGGAAAATCTTTATAGATTTAAAGATGATTATTGGTTTAGAAAGATTTTCAATCCAATTCAATTTAAATGCGGCTTAAGAAAACTAACGTAAAGTTTGGAAGTTGAGTGCTGCATCTAAAATTCAGTGTTTTTTTTTTATTACATTTTGCTACAATTTTGAAAAAAAAATACAGCTTTAATTTTCTATTAAAAAATATAGCAACGAAGAAAATTTAAAGTTTGCAACATTTTTTTTTCATTATAAGTTATTTCCAAAAATTAAAAAATTTCTCTAGATTTGAAGGCAATTATTAGCTTAGGAATAATTTCCAATTTTTTTATTCCACTTTTTTTTATCTATAAATTTAATTTCTTAATTTTTATTTTAATAAATTGATTCCAAAAACAAGAAAATCTTTCTAAGATAAAATTTTTTTACAGCGGTTTAAGTATATTGATGTAAAGTTTTCAAGTTGAGTGCTTTAAGCAATTCATTTAATAACAATTATTTTTCATAGAAATATTTTTGTATTTTTTTATATTTTATTTCAATTATTTTTTTTTTAGTGAATTTTTTAGGTATTCGAAATCTGTATTTTAATAACGTTATATATTAAATATGTTACTAACAACTGTAAAGACAATTTTTTGTTTGTAATTTTTTTTGGAATATCTATATAAATTATACATTAGAAAATTGTTTTGTAATGTGGCAAAACCGAATCTTAGTGGCAAAACTAATGGCGACTAGATGATAAGCACATGCGTGTCTGGTCTGTGTTCCGGTCTGTTGTGCGCTGCTGTTGTTGTTCAGCTGGTGTACGCAACTGCCACGCCCACAACATCCATTAATGGGCAACAGAAAGTGACAAGAACGAAGCCCTGAATTCATAACAAATTGCAAACGCTGGTTGTGCGTGTGGGTTGTGTGGCTGTGGCATTGGCTTTGGCTATGGATGCTGATGCTGATGTTGATGTTGATTAGACTGCTGGACGCACGCACCACCACCCACCCAGCCACTCAACCACCCAACTTTGGCTAGTGCCAAACAACCACCACGAGAATAAAAAAAAAGAAGAAAAAGAATCAAAAGAATTGACCATTGCGTAGCAGACGTGAGCAATTCTAGGGAGAGGGTGGCTCTCTTTTCGGGGTGTATCTACCCCTGCTGCATATTTTTTTTGTCTTCTTTTTTTTTTTTGCAACAATGTTAATGACTGATTGTGCGCTTCTCAGAGTTTTTTTTTTTTTTTTTTTTTTTTTTTGTGTAAATGGAATATTGATTGTATCCGCTTACGTGCACATTTCCTTGCCTTACTTATCGGGTGTTAATCATTATTATTTTATTTTATTATAAGGATCTTTGGCATTGACGTGGTTTTATGCTCGGTCACGTTTTGGCAACAGCATTTCAAATAGTTGTGTCAAATTTTGTGATTATTATTATTACTCGATAGTCGCAAAAGAAACTTGCTGCTGACCCCAAAATGACAGTGGAATTATATGTGAAAAGTTGGATTAACATAACTAGGGGTTTTTTATAGGCGAAAGTATTGAATATAGATTAGTTGGTTAGTTTACGTGATCGTTTTATAGATGGGAATAAATGCGCTGTGTTTATTGTTATTTTTGTTATTATTTGTATATTTTGGCTAATCTTTGTCATTGGTGAAGAAATCAAGCAGTTCAAATTATCAATTCCGAGCAGAAAAGCGAGAAAACTATAAATAAAGGCAGTTTTTTTAGTTCAGAATTAATTTTATAGTTTTTTTTTCAACTACAAATTTCATTAGCATGGCTAAAACCACTGAAAGACTTAAACTTTAAATAGGGAAATCAAAATATTATATAATTTCTAAGTGCATATTTAAAATATTTAAAATTTAAAATGCCTTTTGAAAGGGTATGCAAAATTCAGGTAAGGAAATTTGAGCTTCGATTATGGGTAGCATATTTTTGTGGTCTGATTTCAGTTGTGCAGTCGAGCGCATAAAATGTGCAATACTGAATGATGATGGCCAACTCACTCCAGTTGTTGGCCAGCGTGGTAGTCCTTGGCCAGTTCGGGCCACAAATTTGATGTGCATATAACATGTTGGATTTTATGCTCTTTTCTTATTCACTTACAAGTTGTGTACGAGTTGAAGTTTGGGTGTGTGGGTGTTGGCATGGCAGAAGTGGAGAAGAGAAAGATGGTGAAGAGGGGAGGCCAGGGAATTGCTGACATCGTTAACATCATCAGTGAAGCAGTCAAATGCTAATAGCTGCCATTTCCTGCAGGTCCGGCATTCAAGAAAATTATGCGCACAAGCGGGCTGAGAGTTCGCCCCCCCTACCCAACCCTCCCCCTCTGCTGCTACTGCTTCGTCTGGATTTTTATTTATTTTCCATAGTTTGTTTGCAGCAAAATCAGCTGCCGCGCAGCTTCAGTGATTATGCTTCGTGGAGTGGCAAGAAATAAATATGTAGATAGATGTTGACTATGTACACTTTGGAGATGTTGCATTTACATTTTAGAAAATGCAGCAAATTAGAACGGAAAACGAAAGAGACACAGAGATAAAAGAGGCAAAACTTGAGGGATTATTAAAAGAAATAAACAAGTTGACATTAAAGTAGAAATAAAGCTAAGAAACTTCTTGTCAAGATTACAACAAAGACTTGATTTAAGCAGATCTATTATATTAAAATGTTTATTATAACTTGACTAAAGTATTTTGAACTTAATATTTATATATTAATGGCTCGTAATAAATTTGCAACTTAGTTCAATCCAATTTATCACTTATTCAAATTAGATTCGCAAACATTGTTTGTGATAAATGTCAAAAACAAATGCGAACAATAACAATAATTCCCCGTCAGATGTAAAATTAATACAATGATTTCCAAGTCAAAGTAATAATTTCAATAAAGAAATTCCACAAATCATTAGGCAAAACCACAAAATCACAAAAGAATTTGTGGAAACCAAGTTTTTGACAGGCAGTAGAAGAAGAACAAGAAGAAGAAGAAGTCGGCTTCTTGAGGATAGATGAAAAATAACAAAGATGCTGCTCGTGCTGCTCCCACTTGGCCCTGACAGCCTCAAATAAATTGAATCAAACAAGGAAGTACAACAACAACAAAAAAACAACAACAAAAACAACAACAAGAATAACAACAACAACAACTTGAAAGTGAAGCAGAAGAAGTCGAATGAGAAACTTGTTGGCAGGAGGCAAACTTTGCCAGCTTGGAAATTCAATTCTAATTAACATAAATTTGCACAAATGAATGTCAACCACAAGAGGCAGCATTAAGAATACTATATACACACACACACACACTCATACACACACACACACATACACACATACACACACACACCCACTCAGTCAGTCAGTCAAGCAGGCAGGCAACTTGTAATTTAATTTATGTCGCTTGGCAACTTTTTTCGTGTGTCATAAGTTAGACAACAGGTGCGGGGGGGCAGAGAGAGGTTGTTCGTTGGTTTGATTAAAGTGCGCTTAACACAAGAATTTTGTCTCGTCTGTGTTTCAGTTTTTCCCTCTGTGTGTGTGTGTGTGTGTGTTGTTTCCGGTTGTTACTTGTAATTTTGTGCGTTGTTCGCTGCTCGCTGCTCGTCGGTTTATTTTGTTCCTCTGTTGTTTCCAGCTACTAATGAGCTCCACAAGCAAGCACAAATATTATTTTGAATGGAATTAATGCATGGCATAGAAGGTTTGCCTTTTGTTCGTTACTCTTCCCAAAGGATATGCACAAATTTGGCTGCTTTTTGGCATGTTTAATTTGTGAAATCAAGACAGGAATTGCCACTTTTCAAATTGAAAGTTGTCATTACTTTTATGACCATTTAACAGCCACTTATATTATTGATTATTTTTTATTATTGTTTATTATTATTTTTTATTATTAGAAACCAATTATAATTTTAAAATTAAGTTCTTGACTTTACACGACCAAAAACGGAAATGCAAAACGATTCGGTTTCCCAGCCAAGCGAAGTGTATATTTAAAATTGTAGTTTAACTAAGCACCTAAAAGATATTTAATTTATTAAACTACTCAATAAAACTTAATTTATCTCACTAATTGGCAATGCTTGTAATTTCTTACTTGCTTTTATTATAATTTATTTATTTTATTTTATATAAAGTTGAATTATAGTCTTCAGCTTTAATAATTTGCTTTTAAAAAAAAATAAGACGTTTTTTTCAGCGATTGCTTGAATTTACAGCCTTTATTTATTATTTATTTTTTTTATTATACTATTTAATTTTTTAATAAATATGTATTTAATTATAGACAACGTTATCAATTCTGTTTATTCCAATATAATTTAAAATATATTAATTCAAATTTTATAACCTAAACTTTGAAATAAAATAATAAAAATAATTTTTATTTATTTAATTATTAATTTGATTATAAGCTATGCAAATAATAATAAAAATGTTAAGATTTATAAATTCTGATTTCAAAGCCTAAACTTTTAAATAACGAAATATTTAAAATTATGTGGGAAAACTTTTAAGCTTGAATAAACTTTAATTTTCATAATAAATATTTTTAATTAAATTATAAAATTAATGTATCCTGAAATAATTATAAATATTAATTTTTTCCAATTTTAATTATGTAAGGATATTTTAAATTCGATGTGAAGTTACTGACTTTTAATTCGTGAACATGAATTTTTTTTGGATGCTAGTCAGCAGCTTTTGTTCTTTGTAAAAGTTGCCGGAAACGGAAATGGCATTTTGTGCGCACTCTTGCTGATTCTGCTGCCGCTGCCGCTGCTGCTGCTGCGGGCCAAGTTGACTTAACTTTGCACTTCAAGTTGCCGAATAAACTTGGAAATGAAGCCATGCCAGCGAACAGAGCAGAGAGCAGGGGTGACCAGGGGGAATGAGCAAAGCGGCGATGGTTGATGGGAAAGTCACGATGGCAACGTGATGCAGCGATGCAGATGCACATGCAGAGGGCAGAGGGGAGGGATGGCAAAAGTCCATACATAGTATGTAAGTATGTAAGTAGAAAGAGGGAGGGAGGTAGGTAGGTAGTTAGGTAGGGTAGTCCAAGCATTGCAAGTGCAGCATGAAGCGAGGGCAACAAATTTGCCAGCGGTTGTCAGGACAACGCGGCACAACAAAAGGCGCTGGCGATGGCGACGCATTTCAGGATGCGCAGCAAGGATGTCGACGCCGATATGCAAATTAGATACAAATAGTGAGAATGAAAAAAAAAATTGTATATGTAAATACAAAAAATAAATTCCACAAAATCCCTTCACGTATCCTGCATCTGCATTTGTATCTGTATCTGTATCTGCATCTGTATAAGGTAGGCCAGCGCTGGCTTGTAAAAGGGGTGCACATGGCCCGTCAAGGGTGGTGTCCTTGTGACCCCCCACCCCCCTCCCCATTCCGGTCGCCTGACCGTCTGCCTGAAAGCCATTTGATATGCACAGCGTCATAAATAATGTTCAACATTTAATTTCATTTCCATTTTCATTTTACGATATGATATTCAGTTCGCTCACTCTCTCTTTTTTTTGTCTCTCTTTCGCTCTCTCTCTCTCTCCATTTCTCTCACTCTCGCTCACTCGACACAGCTGCCAAAAAAAAAAAAGAAAATTTGACAGAATGGAAAGTGTAATAAAATTTTGAAATTGTATTTTCCTTTCGCGCACTTTCCATATTCCGGTTTGCGGCAGCATTTAATTTTATGATTTCTGATTTCGATTGTAACATTTGTGTGCCGCATAAAGTGGCACCCAATGCCTTCCTTCCACAACTAGTTGCGGCAAGTTGCTTTTTAATGCATCTTTATATTGATAAAGTTCTAATAGTAACATCAAAAGCGAAGCAATGAAAGAAGGAGATAAAAATCAGATTAATGATTCTAGTTTTAGTTATCTGATCTTTGCTGTAATTTTTTTGGGATTTTGAAAAGGCTTTTAAGTTTATGTAAGGCAACTACAGAAAGAACAAAAATAAAGAAATTCAGATCTGGTTAAAATATTGTTATTAGAAGATTAATAATTGTAAATTTAAATATTTTCCGAATTTTCATATATAATTTGGTGCTGGAATTGAAGAGTTAATTTATTAAATGCTACAATTGAATATAATATATACAATTATTTGGCAAATTTATCTCACATGTAAACAAATCAATTCAAAATTTAGAAGCTTAATAACTTTAAATTTAAATATTTTACGAATTTTCTTAGATATTTTAAAAATAAAATGTTAAAATATTAAATGCTTCAATTGAAAAATACAATTTTTGCAAAATTCATTTTACATATAACCAAATCAATGAAAAAATTAACATTTACCATTTTTAATTTAAAATATTTTCCGAATTTTTATATATATTGTGGAATTAAAGAATTAATATTTTAAAGCCTCAATTGAATAATACTAAATTTTTTTGCAAATTTGATTTTATACGTAATACAAATTACACAATCTTAACAATTGTCAATTTAAATATTTTTAAATTTTTTATATAGATTTGACATTAAAGTGTTAAATTTTTTAAAGCCTAAATTGCATCAAATATAAAATTTTATGCAGACACTATTTGATAAGGCAAACTAGAATAACGAATTTGTTTTATTTTCAGACCAAAATTATTTCAGCAAAAGCAATATTTATGCAGCAAAAAATGGCAATTGAAATGAATATGTGAATTTATGAATATCGAAGTATAAATATTTGTGGACATATGCAAAGGATGCCTTCAATGCTCCTGTCATATTATTTGTCAAACAAAGCATTTTTCAGAGAGTGAAAATCTGCTAAGGCATTTTCTGCTTCGATAACAATGCCAATTGTACAACTTGCACAAAAGCATCCCCTCACCACCTCTGGTGCGGTATGTGTGAATTGTGTGTGTGTGTGTGTGTGCACAAAGTCAAAATGCAGTCGATGGAGACTGGTCAGCGATTAATTAAATGAAATACATTATGAATTGAAAGCAACGAGGCCTGAAGACAACAATATCGATTACAGGGCTATAACCCTAATGGAAGTGCTGCACACAGATACACACAGATGGGCAGATAGACAGATGCTCAGATACAGATACAGGTGCAGGTACAGCTACAGCTACAGCTACAGCTACAGCTACAGCTACAGATACAGATACATTTGTGTAGCAAACTGTACTCTTGCTTTGTGCTGCTGCTGTTGAATGACTGTGTGTGGATTTGCATGTGTTGTGTTTGTTGTTGTTGTTGTTGTTGTTGCTGTATTTTGTTTATTGATTGCTGCCAATGCAAAACCAAAGCCAAAGTCCGACCACACCTTGGCAACAATGTCGAAAGCCTCTGGCTTAGCAGCAGTCACTCAACAGCAGCTTTCATATATCTGCTCCTTCTAATAGTAGCCATGACAGCGGCTTATGCTACACATGTCCTGCGTGTGGGTGTGTGTGTGTGTGTGTGTGTGTGTGTGCAAGTGTGTGTATTTCTCATTCCTTGTTGCATTGTTTGTTGTACGTCAGACCATCAGTTGTTTAGCCATTGGTGATTTACGTCAGCCAACATTCACTGACGATGACTTTAGACAACAGTTTCTGTTTTCTGTTTCAGTCTCAATTCTTTTCGCTTCGCTTGTGTTTGACGATGTCCTTTGCCCCCCCTCCCATCTACCTGTCTGCCCCTCTGTCCCGCACCCTCCTGGTTTATCTGTCAGGCAGCTCAAATTATTATTACCAAGTGCACTCGGGCGTATGCGCAATGCTTTTTTCCACTTGAGCATGTCGACTGCAAAAAAAAATAAAAAATAAAAAAAAAAACTCACAAATAGCATTCACATTTCCTACATTTCAATTGCAGCATTTCCACTTTGTCAAACGTTTGGATTTTAGACAACATTGATTTCTGTCCTTTGCCTTCTATTTGCGAAAAAAAACATCTTTTAATCCTTGATTATTTTTTGTTGCTGTTCGCAAATAAATTACCTTCTATTTTACTTTAGAAATGTGTCCATAGAGCAACTGCTTTGCCGGAATGCGTAAATTGTATTAAAAAAAATATATCAATGTGAATATGTCTTTTTTTATGAGTAGAATTTATGTTCATGATTGAGTGATCTATTTTATATTCTTATTTATGATATGATTTATAAAATAATGCATTTTTTTTTAAATATATGTAGCCAATTTTTTAATCAAGCATATTTTACTAAAATAAGTGAGAAAAAGTGAACTCGATTGGGAGATAAATATGAAATGTTACCACATAAAATATATTTAATGAAAATGATATATAAATTGATGACTGCTGACCAAATAGAGAGAAAGAGAGGAGAGAGAGGAATGAGAGGAGGAGAGAGAGGAAGAGAGAGGGAGAGAGAGGGCAGGAGGAGAGAGGAGGAGAAAATGAGGGAGCCGAAGCTCAACTAAGAGATACCCTCTACACAGCGATTAACAATTATTCATAATCATTGGCAAAAACCAAACATTTTGTATAAATTATTTAGCTATCTGCATTTTTAAGATTAAAAATCATTATGTTTTATAAAGCTATCCATAGAATTAAGACTAAAGTTATCCATATAGTTAAATCTTCTGTAAAATTGTTGGCAAATTATATTCAAAATATTTGCTTATTATCAATTTCTATATTCCAGAATTTTTAAACTTGAAATATATATTTAACTCAACTCAACAAGAAGGTTCTTAGATTATATTATATATATAGATATATTATTAGAATATATTATATACTTCGGTTAAGTTTGACTACAATTTTCGCAGCTCTTTTACAATTTACAAATTTTGAAAAGAGCATCAAAATTTCGTATTTGCTAATATAAATTTTCAGAGCTGTTGTGTTTTTATATCTTGACTTGCAACTATGGCAAGCAACAATTGTGGATTATTCATTTGCAAAAAGTTGCTTCGACACAAAAGATACAAAGATACAAAGATACACGCATAAATATATGCGCAAAGCAGAGGATGCAATAAGTATGTTGTTTTTATGGTTGTTTGGCATTGCAAGGATTCTGGCTGGATGATTATAATGATGATTTCGATGACGATTGCTGGAAGGATGATGCTTTTGCCATTTTCTGCGAATTAAGCCAATTCATATGCCGCTCAGATATCGTTCAGCGAAACACATTATGCAACACTGCAAATGAATAACTAAAGCCTTTAAAAGTTTTTTAATAGCCCGGCTGCTGTTTTGTGCCTCTGCAACTGCCACAGCCACTGCCTCCCCCTCCACATCCCCCTAGTTGTTGCTACTTCTGCCGCTGGGCCTTACTTCATTAGCGCTGAAAATGTGACGCTTGAAAATTGTTTTCCATTAGTGCAACCTACACACAATGTTCTGGGGTGGGTTGTGTGTGTGTGTGTGTGAGTGTGTGTGGGGGCGTGGTTGCCAAAGTTGCCACTAAGCCTTTATGCATCTGATGGCTTTGATTGTAGCCCTGCCAGCTGCTTTTATGTTGGCAAAAGCGTATGTATAAAAAACTTTGTCCGCAAACTCGTTAGACAAATTGAAAATTTTGTCGTCAATTGGCGCTTTTAGTTTTTTACCATCATTATTATGTTGTAACCCGAAGTGTGGGTGTTTATGTCAAAAGTTTACTCCCTACAATCTAGTCGTATTTGGCTAACACCGTTTGCCCCAAAATATAATACGACATTTACAGTAATGGGCTGAGAGTTTTATTTTTTTTGGCTTACTCTTATTAGCATATGGCAAAATGGTTGACTTTGAAAGCTGTCAATCGACAAAGCCACTTTTTATTAGCCGTATATTTAAACTGTTGCCAGTTTGCTGTTTTTTTTTCAAAGGGTATATCTGCTTACATATGATAACAGCCCACATAAAAAGTTTTTGAGTAGTCCAACAATTTTGCAACTTGGCAAAGTTTACTTTTAAGGCTTAAAATGTAGATGAGATTTTTTTAGGGCTTATAAATATTTTGGAAAATTCTAAGCAAGAGTACAAGCAATTTTTACAACAGATTTCAATAATAAATCTATTTTTTTTTTCTTGTAATTTATACATATTGCGCCACTTCTATGTTACTTACGTGATTTGTTTTCTTTGCAAATTTAATATTTCAAAATTTAAATAAATTTTGATTTACTCCGTAATTAGTAAATGGAACAAAATGGGTATGAATGAAGTTGTGAAAATGTATGTAACTTATTTAACTTATATAACATTCATACCAAAAAGTAAGTATATATTATGACCAATCTGGATATACCTGAACATAAAATTTATCATAAAAAATTGCACAGAAATCTCAAGTTCTTTATAATCTTTAACCAATTTAACACCTGCCAATTTCAGCATTTATATTTATGATTGCAAAAGTCGAGTGCCATCGACTTGCTGGTTATTTTGGCTTTCCTCGGCATATTGCAATTTAGCAGTTATTTAAATTTTATGATTTATTTCATTTAATTTGAGTTTAGCACTCTTGACCTGGCTTGTAATATAAATCCTGCTGTTGCTACACATATTAAAAATTCCTTGTGTAAAGATCAAACAATAAAATAAATAAAAAAATACGAAAATATTTTTTGCTAAACAAATATGTTTGCCAATAAAGAGCACTTTATATGTGTGTATATATATGTATGTACATAGAAATGCTCTAAATGGAAACTTATTTCTAGTGAGTGGCAATGCAATCGAGTTGGGAGGATTTGGATTGCGTTTCTAGGCAACCCCTTTGAACTGTAAAGCATTTTGTAACAGTGTAGCAGCGGCAGCTGAGAATTCTTTTGTATCTTTTATTATTTATTTACTTGTACTTGTTGTTCTCTGCTGACTAACAAACCGCAGATAAATAAATCAATTTCCATTGAAAAGTATATTTTATTTGCATTTACTCAACTGCAAATTGTGTATGTGTGTGTGTATGCGTGTGTGTGTGTGTGTATGCAGCAAAAATTCGATTGAAGAACGCTTGATGTTGAACGTGCAATGTGTGTTTGCAATTTTCTGGGAATTTCGTTTAAAATGGAATACCAACTTTGCTCTTTGCAGCTTCACTGGAATTATATTTAATTTACAAAGGCTGCTTTAATTCTTAGAATCATCTGTCAAAGCGAAAACTAAACTGAAAGCGATAATTAAAATTTTATTCATGTATTCAATGTGAAAAAAGTATGTTAAAGAAAATTAAAGTTAGAAATTGAATAATATATTGAATTAAAAATGATATTTAAAAATCGATATTTTAAAATAATATTAAGAGTAAACACAAATTCCTTTCGGTGCCTAAGAATAATTTTATCTATTTTGTATACTTATATATGATATGATTTATAAAAAAAATGGTTTTTTATTTTAATATATGTACAATTTATAAAGACTGCTTTAATGCTTAGAATTCTGTGTCAATGCGAAAACTAAACTGAAACCGATAATCAAAATTTTATTTAATTCTTCATTGTGAAAAAAGTATGAAATATAAAATTAAAGTAAGAAATTGAATGATATATTGAATTAGTACTGAATAAAATATATATATATATATACAAATATATAAATGTAATATAATTTAAGCAAAAATAAAGTAAATAAAAGTAAACACAAATTTCTATCCTTGCTAAGAATAATTTATACGAATTATATGCCCCATGTGGCAGTTATATATCATTATTTGCTTCTATTAGCAAATATTACACAAGTCTCTTTCAAATCTTATAAATAATTCATAACTACAAAAAAAATAGTCGATTGAGTTTCATTATAGTTATATGTCAGCGTGTCAAACTGAATTTTATTTCCGTTCTTTTAAATGATTTAAATAATGATATAAATTTGTTCGAAATAATATCTAAATGCTTCTTAAAAAAATAAACCCAATTCCGGCTATGAATTTCAATCAGTATAGTTGTGTTTCCAGTTTCAGTCTTATAAACAAAGTACAAATTGTAGCAACTTTTTTGCAATTCAATTTTCAGCATGAGTGTCTTAAGTTTTTTATATCAACTTATCAGCACTTAAAGTCAGAAATTGGCAAGAGGACCAGCAGCGACAGAATAACCAGCTAACCTAGAAATGCGTAAAAAGCGTTAAGCTGACTTCTTTGCCTGAACTTTGCCCCTCTCCCCCTTGGCCAGCTGGCTTGAGGCAAATCTAAAATCTAATCAGCACACGCTTGTCACCTCACCTGTGCCACAATCTCAACTTGAAGACATAAAAATATGCAAGCAACACACACACATATATATATATATACATACATATATATATAGGGGTACACATAGGGATATCAAGTCTCTATATATGTGGAAACATTTTTTTGCTGCCACATGCCAGAAAGGAAAACTTTTGCCTGCCACATGAAAAAGTTTATTTTTTGCTTCTCTTTTTTTGTGACTCGTTGCGTGTGTGTGTGTGTGTTGCAAAAGAGTCATCGATCCATTAAAACCAAAAGTCTGTGCGCCCGAAAACTGTACAAAAGGGAGTCGCAACCAACGAAAAATATTCGCAACGGGCCAAAATGGACTCAAGCAGGAGGATAAGCTGGCGGGGCATGAGCAAAAGGTAGTCAAGGTTGCCATAGCAATATCTGGGAGAGAGCAATACGCACATATATATATATATATATATATATATTTATATGTAATATATATGTATGTATATATATATATATGTATGGTTGTCTCGTCTCTGTTCGTGTTCGGTGTCCGTTGCTCATACGCCTTGTTGTGCGCAGCCCAAAAGCCGCACGGATGTCATCGAGCATTTTGGGGTGCCCCGACTATAAAAGCGGTTGTCAGGCACAGCTCGTCGCTCAGATGCGTTGCCAGGTGGCAGCCACAAGGCCAGCAGCAACAGCAGCAACAGCAGCAGTAGCAGCATTGAGCTCCTTTGAGCCTTGCCTGTTAGTCTCAAGTGCTTGCTGCTTGCATTTTGTTGCTGTCAATGGGATGGATGGGGGAGGGGAGTATTTGTGGGGGGGCAAGTGCATTACTAATGCGGTTAGCTGTAATGACTGCATCTCAAATGCATAGACCAACTGCAGCACTTAGCAGCAGAGTGTACACTTTTAAGTCATCGGCTTAAGCATGATTGGTTCGACATTTTAAATTAAGGTGCAAGCAAAGCCATTTCATTAATTATTAAACTAACGAGCACATTTAAATTATAGTTATTAGTTTTGCTTAATAATATCCACAGAAGCCTCTCAGTCTTTATATATAAATATTTTTTTAATTTAGTTTTGTTCAGCCATTATTTTGTTTAAAAATGTAAAAGGTTTATTAAGACAATTTAACCTGTATAGATAACTTTTTTTTTTTTTTAAAAAAAATGGAGTTAATAAATAGTCTTATATATTTGAGCAATTTGATAGGTATAAAAAATTTAATTGTAGTTTAAAAATTTCTGCATTTTGTTAAGTACATTATAATATTAAGTAGTTTTAAAAAATTGTCAAAAATTTATTTTTTATCAATATGTTCAAAAAATATTTATTTAGACAAACGTGGCTGTAAATTAAAATTTTTTTTAAATTTATTTAAAATTTGTAAGGCACCAATAAAAAATTTAATAAATGTCTGCACTTGGTTAGAAATAAAATAACATAATATAATATATGTCAAAAATTTATTTTATATCAACATATTAAAAAAAAAAAAGCTTATTTACACAACATAAGCTGTAAATTAGGTTTTTTTTTAAAGACTTCATAATTAAGTTGATAAATTTCTGCACTTTGTTAAGTATAAACAACAATATATTTTATAGTTTAAAAACGATAGGTTAAAAACGGTATTATATATCAATATTTTAACTTAACTAGCATAATTTAAATATATATTATTTTTTCGAAAACTATTATAAAAGTTTATGTCTATCGTATTCATACGATAATTATGTAATCATAATTATAATTTGATCAAGTAAAAGTTATTGAAAATAATATATAAAATAAAATATATAAAAATAAAATATGCAATATAATATTTTTTTAAGACTTTCTGAGGGTATTATAAAATAAGTTGAACTATGTCAGGCCTTGAATACTATAATTTCTTCTTTATTAATGGATCGAATTGTATTTGAATCGGTGACTATATCCGACAGCTGTCATAGGAACAAGCAGACGGAAAATAAATAACAAATTCCTTTTTATCCGAGTTACCAATATTAATGCGTGTTGTTGTGTGTGTTATTATTTTAACAAAAACTCATCAATATCTATAAAAAAAAATATCATGTTCAATTTTCATTTAACTTAATAACTTTACATTGCCTGCATTTGCTCAGTGTATAAAATGGCGCCTGCGCGCTGCAGCTCTCTGGTAACAAAAAAAAACATGGCTGCGCTCACGGCCAGAACCCATCTACACACACACACAGACAGATATACAGTTGCTGACTGAGACAGACAAAGGCCATTTCCCCTTAACAAATGAGCAAGCTACACACACTCACACACACACACACACACACACACACACATGTGCGTTGGTTGCTCAAAGTTGTGCAAACGATTTTCAACACATTTACAAATATTGTAAATGTGTGCAAAATTTCAAGCATTATGCATGTATGTGTGAGTGTGTAAAGCGTGGGAGTGGAAACTGACAAAGAGAGTGTGTGTGGTGTATGTGTGTGTGTGTGTGTGTGTACAAAGTGAACATTCGATTTTACCGGTTGCTGCTTTTTGCCGGTCTTTTGCTACCAAAACAAGAAGAGTTTGAGAAACTGAGTGCTGCTCCTGCTGCTGTTCTCCGCACTCAATGCGAGAGGCAGAGTCGGATGAAGCAGCCAGAAAGCGAAACAGAGGCAGAGAGGTAGACGAAGATAGGGCTTTGTGGGAAGGGTGGAGTGGGGGGGCATTGTTGTTTGGAAGGACCTGCAGGGCTGAAAGAGTCAGTAGCCCGGAGACCGCAGCACAGAACTCTCCCTCGAGTGTGGCGCTGTTGAGTGCCGTCGCCATATTTGATGTTTGCCTGTTGGCCTGTTGTTATTTTCGATTTGTCGTTAAGCAACAACAACAACAACAACAACAATAACAACAACAAACAGCAGCAGCAACAAAAACGATTGAAAGTTGGCCAACTGCTGTTGTTTGTTGCCTTGCTGCCTTCAGTTGAGTGCACGTTTTCCCAAACGGACGCCATTCATCTATCCATATCTATTCACCTTTGTGACCAGGTCTAGGGCAACTACGTGTTCTTGCTCTATAATGCTTCAGGTCCTTGCAGCTGTCTCATCAAGTTTACCATTTATAGACAGAGCAGGTGCATAATTAATTGGCTGAGCTCTTTTACTTTCAGCTATTTATTTGCTCTCAAATATGCAGCACGAAATCAGCTTAAGTCACAATTTAAATTTAATTTTGGTATAATAATTTAGTATAATAATATGTTTAAAATAACAGATTAAAGAAATCGATTTTTACTTATTTTTGAATCCTAAATATATGTAAAAAATGGACCGCATACTGATCGAATTAAATTATGGAGTTTTAGGCAAATCTTCCAGGAAGAGATGCAGCATTCTTGGAATGCATGTTATGAGATTCACTGACATAGTAGTACTCAACCCAAAAAAAATTTAGGAGCTGTGTTGATAGAGGAGCTATAATCTCAGTATGGATCTCAGAGATGTAATACTTCGCAGTTAAAAAAACCCCCAATTTATATATAGCAAAAACTTATAATTTTTTAAGAATCAGTTTTGGAACAAAAGTCCATACAGTATCAGAACGGTTACAAATACCCGTATACAAAAATTAGAACTAATTCTTAACCATGTTGTAACAGAATCGTACCTGAAAACGATTCAGATTGATATCTTGATTATACATAGCTATATCAGATAGTTAAATATAACTTAAAATTTCAAGTCAACAATTTTTTCATCTTGTTAAGAATTCAGTCAGACATATAGTTAATATATTTATACATATATGACATGATATATGATATATAACATATAAAATATGTTATTTAAATAAGGTTTTCATTATTTCAAAAATTAAGTGAGAGATATAGTTAAAAATTACTTAATTAATAGTTCATATTAAAAATGCCTTCTAAGGAGTATGTATATATGTATATATAAATATATATATATAGAGTATATATAATTCGTTATACGCCCCCATATTGATTCCCATAACTTCCTCCACTTCTTTGTGTTCTTGTTGCGGCGTTTTCACTAATGGGCAGCCAGACGCCATTGGAAAACGCCAAACGCGATGGCGGCCATTGCTCGCAATGTTTTCGCGTTGGCGTTCCCAGGCAACTACACACACCAGCACACACACACCAGCACGCACACACACCAGCACACACACACACATTCACAACACACAGCGAGACAAAGACAAAACGAGAATTTCACGTATAAAGCAGCAAATATTCGCTGCGCTGCTAAATGAAATGAAATCAACATGGCTGCCCAGGATCCGGACACGGACACAGATCCGGATCAGAGTCTGGGTCTGCGTTCAAAAATAAAACGAAAACAGAAAAAACACAAAAAAAAAATAGCAACTGAACCTGCAACGTTGGCAATTTTAGCGCAGGCAACGCTTTCATTTGGTTTTCGTTTCGTCTCGTTTCGTTTCGTTACGTTTCGCTTCGGTTCCATTTTGGCTATTATTGCTGCGGTGGCATGCCCCAAACTCCCAAAAGACCTCAAACTCATGCACACGTACAAAAGTTCATATATATGTATATATATAAATATATATGCTGCTGGGCAGAGGCATTTACAAATGCGCTTCAGGGCTCATTAGGCCGCACCGAAATTTAATTGAACCAATTCCATTTTATTTTGTTGTGCCGAAAACGTGCTTATATTAAAATGCTTGAAAAAAAAGTTGAAAATTGGGAATTGAAAGTGTGCAATTTTTTGGTTTTGCATATTCTACGTATTAACTTGCCGAGAGTATTTTTAAATTGATTTCTAAGTGTGCAGTTGTTTTTTCAGAGTCTATTTCCAATCAGTTTCAATAAATGAGTAGATATATCCATAAATTGTTGAAGAAAGCCATAGTTAATAATGATTGTTATGGAAATTGGTGAAGACATAATTTTTGTTTTGCAGGCAGTACATATTTTTCTGATCTGGCATGATCCGATGTCTTTATCTTATTTTTAAACCAAGGAAATTGGTGCAATTAATAATATTTTTTATAATACTTTCAACAATTAAGCAAAAACTTATCCACATCGCATAACTAAATCACATAGCTAACATCGAAAGAATCTATCGATTTTTCATATTTATAATGAACTTTAGTTATATTCCTTTCAGTGTATTTCATATTCGGTCATTTCATTTATAATTGTTCTGCCCTGTTTTTATTTGTTTTGATTTCACTTCGTGTGTCGAGCCAAGCGTTTAATTCAATTATGTAGTTTGGGTAACGTGTTTTTCAAAAGCCCGTTAATCTAATTGAAATTTTTAAATTGTTGTCAATCGCTTTTCGAATGCAAAGTTTTGCTATTACAGCTGCCCTTTGTTGCCTGGACCAATTTTCATAAATTCATTACATGGCCCAAATGCACACACACAACAGTTGGGCATTTTGTGTTGTTTTTGCTCTTGGCATATGCCACAAAAGTTGGCCAATGTTATTTTTACTGTACTTCACTTCAACTCGTCAAATTGATTGGAAAATATTCGAACAAATTGCAAACGAGCTTAGTCATAAAAACAATTTTTCATTCGATAAAAAATATAATACGAAACTTGGTTTGAGAATCTGTTTCATGTTAAAAGTTTTAAAGCGAAAAGAGTAAATGATTTTATTTGGCAATACAAGTTCGTTAAAAACATGGGAAAAACTGTTTTCTTTGCCTAACGAAAATTCACTATATTTTCACAGAAAATAAAAATATTTCGCACACTTTTACATTTTTCCATGCCATTAACATTGTTAAAATTTATTTGAATTTTATGGCCAGGCTTCCATTTGGGCTCTTTAAATCATCGCATACGCTTTTCTGCTCCTAACTTAAGCTGCTGTAAAGTTTTTCTCTGCAATAAAATATATATATAAATGGTATATATATATATATATATATATATATATATATATATATGTATATGTATATGTATAATAAATATGGTGTAAACTTTTGCACACATGCTACAATGCTGCATGTGGTATGGAGACGCTGACAAGACTTTAATTTATAGCATAGCGACGAATTTTCGTTGCCCTCCACATATGTATATAAATATGTATATATATATATATAAATATATATATTTATATAAATATATATAAACATATTCTTCATTTTGTTTATACCCTGAACAAATTCGAAATGGGTGATATTGCTCTGATGAAGTTGGGTTAATATTTGTAACAGGCAAAATATTTAAAAAAATATATGATAATCCGATCTCAATGACTAAAAAAGCTAGAGGCTTAAAATTTGATGTTTAAGTTAACTAAACTTAAATCAAAGTTTATATAATTTTATAGAATAAATATTCAGTTCACAAATATATATTTAAACGAATTTCAACAGCAATAAAACATTTATTTAAAAAAAACCAAAACACTGCATCAATTTAGTTGCAAACTTGCCATCAGGATATTTTTTAGTCGAGCTCGCACGACTGAAGCTTTCTTACTTGTTTTTCCTATTGAGTCTGAGCCGGGATGTGGCTTTTGCCAGCGTTTTCTAGTATTTGGTGCGCTGCGAAAAACCACTTTTCATGCACATCAGTTGCAGCTGTTACAACAGTCAGGCGACTATTGGAATTGGGGGGTCGGAATGAGGGAGGGAGAGGGAGAGGGGTCTGTATGGTAAGGGCTGCAGCTGCAATTGCAATGTGTGTAAGAGGAGAAATCTGCGGCAACAGCAACAAGAACAACAAAAAAAACAAAAGCGAAATATTTCTAGAACCCAACAATTTGATAGAATATTTGCGAAAGTACGAGCAAAGCTTGTTATCATTCGGCGTCCACATCTGTCACCTTCTATAAATCAGCACATTCCCCTTACTACACACACACACACACACAGCAAACATCTACTTACTTAGAGTCTTACTTTTAACAGTCTATGTCTATGCACAGCAGTGCTTTGCACTTCTTTTTATATTCCAAGTTTGACGCTCGGCAACTAATTCCCTTAATGGAAAATTGCACAAGCATGTTAAGAACAAAAAAAATAGATAGAAAAAAAAACTAAGAAAAGACAAACTATAACAGCCACAAGAAGTAGTGGGAGAAGAATGAAGGGCATGAAGGGCAGGGCATGTAAGTAACACGTGACGCTGCTTAAATACCCGGACAGCATTCAGCCGTGGTCTCCCCTAAGGGAAATGGATACTGGAGTACTGAAAATGTGCTTGAAATATCACAGCAGACATATTTACTTATAATCGAGATGAAGATGTTTCAGATGAAATAGTTTTTCCTATTTCTGTGTGCTTATTTCTAGTTCCTTTGAAATTGAAACAAGTTTTCTTTCGTGTTTATTATTCATTAAATTGCAAGTTTGCCAATTAAGTTATTTTTCTACTCAGCTTGGGGATTTTTTCAACTTGAGATTTTCTGTTTTATCTAGTTTTCTGCAGCCATTAATCAAGTAATCTTTGTTAACTATGGTAACATTGACAAAAAAAAGAAAGTTTTTATTTAAGTTTTACAGTTTTATTAAAGCTTATGTTGAAGCTCCTGTTTCAGGTTCAATAATTTTAGATGGAATAGATGGAGGGTATGAAATATTACGAGTAATAAATAAATTTAAGCAAGCAATAATCTGTTTTAGACACGCTACAGCTAAAAGGAACTTTAGGTCAGGTTACAATCATACAGATCGAATATATATATTACTAAAAATATAAAAATCAACTTATTGTTTCTAGGAAGGATATATGATAAAATAGTTTAATGTTTTTTTCTTTTAAAATTTATTTATTTGTTTATTTAAAATTTTTTATCTAAATATTAGGAACATAATAATACGGTGGGTTAACGAAGAATTTATTATATATAATTACATATATACATATATATATTATATAACAACTCATCTGTCGCCCGATCCATTCCCATGACAGCTACATTATATAGTGATTCCATCCATTCAACTTATACATATTCCCTGTCCGAAATAAAATAACTATTTTAATAAAAATATATGCCAAATTTCATTATCATAGTTTCACAACTTTAAAACTGAGTGACTTGACTATATAGACTCAACTACTCATGTTCATTCGATTTGATATATATTATAAAGTCGGAGCAGTCTCCTTCCAATATTACAAACTTCATCACATAGCTAAAATATCCTCCACATAATTAAATGTGTGTTTTACTGATATCTTCCTGCAACTGCTGCTTGTTTCGTTTATTTTATTCATGTTGCAGGAGCTGAAAATTTATGGAACGACCCTCGTTTGGCAAATGGCAAATAACTGTGTTGCTTTTACGCATAAAATATTAGTTGCCGCATTGCAATTGTTCTTGTTGCGTGTTGCGGGCGTTGCATTGTTTCAATTGTAAGTCTGTCCCTTTGTTTGCGCAGCTCTCTCTCTCTCTCTCCCTCTCGCTCTCTCTCTAGCGCTCTCTGTCTCTCTTTTGCTCTCAGTGTTTCGCTTTCTCTGTCAGCCTACATATTTTTTTGCAATTGTAATGCAGCATCCCCGCTAAACCCACCCAGCTGGCACAGCCAAGCCGTCTGTTGTTCGTGATGTCGCATTATTCTTCCGCATTTTCAGCCACTTTTCTTTATCACACACACACACACATACACAAATTGTGTCCCGGTTTTGGCCTAACCCCGACAACCGAATGTGACCCGTTTGGCCCGTGCCCCTCGACTCGAGTTCTAAATGCATACATTCAATATCTGGTGTCACATTTCATTGCATGCCACAGATTTATTACAGCCCCGCAGAATGGATAAAATTGTGAAAATTCTCATCACTCGAGAGATTAATATTTGTATTCACGCCTTAATTCCAATCTCAGTCTATTTTGCTTAGCTTGGCAAAATATCCCAGTTTCCCATTCGCAGCACTTAAGCAGATTGTGAACGCATTAAAGTTCTATTGATTTTGCCATTTAGTATGTTAAATTGGGCATCAATTTGCTCGACACATCTTTACTTTATCCTGAATCCATTATAAAGGGAAGAAAAGTGTATAGTGAAGTTATGGCAGGGGTTGTAACAAATAGAAGGAGACATCCCTAAATACTTTAAAAAATAAATATTCTTAATCAGCATCAAAAGACGACTTGTTTCCTAAAGACTATAAAATATGTAGAGACTTAAAATGTGTGAATTTAAGTTAACATTTATTTAATTGTACCAAAAACTGCAGAAAAGTTGGGGTATAAAATGAAAATAAATAATTATGATATGCAGAGTTACAAATTTTATTAGGATCAACTTAAAAAAAGCATACATATTAAGTAAGCTTCATGTTATTTATATTATCTTTGTTAATTATATTATTTATATTATTTATATTATTTATATTATTTATATTATTTATATTATTTATATTATTTATATTATTTATATTATTTATATTATTTATATTATTTATATTATTTATATTATTTATATTATTTATATTATTTATATTATTTATATTATTTATATTATTTATATTATTTATATTATTTATATTATTTATATTATTTATATTACTTATATTATTTATAATATTTATATCACTTATATCATTTATATTATTTAACAGCACATTTCAGAGTATTTCCCAGTCGAATTGGCTTTTGATTATTACTTGTATTAATATTTGATTATTTCTCAGAATCAAATACGTATAAATATTTAAATTTTAAGATGCCTAAGCCAAAGATTAATTGTATTTATTTGAAAATACCTTTGAATGCACTTATTTCTAATCAAATAAACAAGAAATGTGGCTTTGAAATGCCATTTATTTAAATTGAAAATTCAACTTGCATTAAAATTATTTATTTTCAATTGTGCAAAATGCTTAGTTATTCGTAATTTTGTTAATTTGCATTTTCATAAATGTGGCAAGTTGGTCTGCGGCAATTTTAATCAGGGTCAATGAAATGCTGTGTTCCGTGTAATTTGAAGACAGATACTTTTAGCAGGCAGTTTGCCACAATGCATTTTGTTGTTCTGTGCAACTGGCAGATGATCAAAATGCAATATCCTATTGCCCGCTGCCTGTGTGTGTGTGTGTGTGTCAGAGTATGTGTGTGTGTTTGTGTTTGTGTGTATGTGTGTGTGTGTGTTTGACAAGATTTATATATTTTCAATTTCCGCTTTTATGAGTGCAATGCGAACGTTTTCATGCATGAACAAATCGAATGACCTCACACAGCAAAACGACCACAAATGGCAATAGCTATATAATCGTAGGATATAGTCATCTTTCATATGTGTGAGTGTCTCTATATGTGTGTTTATTTTTGTATGTCTGTGTGTATCTATAGCTTGGCAAACACAGATGCCAATTTGCTTTGAAAAGCACTGGAAAAGTTTGTGGAAACCGCACGCAATTGCATTGAACTGCTTATGCAAATGGCAATCAAAACGTTGTTGCCACACACACAAACACATATACACACAAACACACACAAATACACATATACATAGTCAATGTATGTGTCTAGCAGCTGGTCGAGAATTTCCAATGAAATTTGCATAGGAAAAGATTGGCAAACATTGCTGGACAAAAATGCCCACAAGGATTTTAGCCAATAATCCGCAGAGTTATTAAATTTTGGCTTTAATACTGCCAACAAATATATATAAAATATATCCAAAAAAAAATATAAGTCACTTGCAAGTCTCTGCTCAGCATAAGTAAACTGTAAATTAAAATGCGTTGCATATGCCCCAAACGTGCAACGAGTGCCCCAAGTGATCCATGTGTGCCACATGTGCGTGGCTGTGGAATATATATTTTTCTGCTGCATTTTCATATGCAAACAAATTTGCATGTTTCCCAAGAGCTGTTCGTGAAAAAGGCGCATAGAAAAGCGCAAGAAAAAATCTGTAAAAAAATGGGATAACTTGGCAAGTCGAATCTTAAATACCCTTGCGAAATGAATTTAAATTATCGATAACTGAAATTTGCTATAAATATATATATATATATATATAACATATCATTAAATTTTTTTCTATGAATAAAAAGTGATAAAATGGCGCAATTTTAATGAGTTTGAAGTGAAAAACTTGGAAAACAAATATTTTTTACCTATTTCATATTTCGACTGATTTTTTTGAAGGCAGCCTTAACATATAGAAGAATATATACAAAATTTATTCAAGATAGTGCTTTGAAATTAAGTTACTAATTTGCATATAAATAGACAGACATATAGACTGATTGAGAATCGACAAGTTTATCAAAAATATATATATATATGTATATATATATATATATATATATATAGTGGAAATATATAAATATATATATATATATATTTTAAAGGCTTTACAACCTGCACAGCAAATTATAAAAACCTGCCACTGCAAGAAATAGAAGCTAAACGTCAAATAACTGAACAACATTTACATGGGTGTGCAAACACACACACTCACACACACAAGCACAACAACTAATATATGTATATTTACATATATGTATTACATATATATACATATATACATATATGTTGACTATGCATTTACATATAACTTTGCAATGTTTTACAGCTTATGTTTGTGCCTCTGCTACTGCCACTGCCTCTGCCACTGCCTTAGCCTCAGCACCTGCTCCTGCCACTGCTTCTGCCACGTCCACACGCCTGACTGGTTCATGTGTCACAAGCAATTTCCAGCACATTACTTCATGCATTTTATATACCCTGTACACATTTAGGAAGGAGGTTGGTTAGTTCTAATCCTAATCAAAAGTTTAAATAGATTAAATTGTCGAACGAATATTTAGCTACAACCGGAAAAGTTGACAGATTCGAATTTTTCCAATTTAAATTTTAAAACATCTTCAAAACAAAATAATAAAATATTATTAAATTTAGTGTTTATATTTTTAATTAATATTTTTTTTTTAAACATTTTAAAAATAAAATTGAATAATAATAATTAAATTGAGTAAATCCAATTCTTATAATTTAATGCATTTAATTTTTACATATATTCACAAACAAGCAAAAAGTGGAAAGTATTTTAAATATATAAAAAACAAATTCTGACTTAGCAAATAATTTTTTGTTATTTTATAAATTTGCCATACTTTACAGGGTATTTTGAAGTTAATCGTTACATATTTCAATTATACCTTTTAAGCTGCATATTTACATACATTCTGCTAGCTCAGAGATCTAGTTTTTTTTTTGATTTGTTGTTTTTGCCTTGTCAGTCTTGTTAAAATATTTCAATATTAAATTCTCGAAACTTGCCTTTTACCTTTGGACATTTTCCACTCTTCACAAATGTTGTTAAATGTCAAACAAGTTGCTTATTGCAATTTTCTGCTCCTGCCCTTTTTTTCAATTTTTTTTCCTTTATTACTTGTATATAAAATTCTTCTTTGTCAACGTTGTTCGTGTGGCAAACAGTTAAATGCTTCTCACTCTTCACGTTGCACTTTGCTTGTGGAAGGTGGCACATTTCCGCATCGGTTGTCCTTGTGTGCATCCTTCAGCCATCATCCTTCGTCCTCTGGCAGCCGCTGTGCTAAGCTGCGGCTAATGCATATTTGTGCAAGGGCTTTGCATGTTGCTGACGTTAAATTAATTTCCGCCAAAAGAAATTATCATCTTCCGGCCTTTTTCTTCGTCGTTCAGCGTCTTCGACAAACCACTTTGCACAGCTTATTGGCATATTTTAGTTGGCATCCGCATCAATTATTTTAGGTATTTTTTAATCAGCTTACCGCCTGTCTAATGGATTTTATGCAAACTTTTATCTACTTATTCTAAGCACTTTTTTGCTATATATATTTATTTTTTTCTCTTGCAGTTTTTTGTAATTTTAAGGGAGTTAAACGAAAAATAAACTTTTCTGCATTTTATCTTAATTTTTTGTACAAAACTTTTGTAAATTACAAAACAGCATTGAAATTTGTTTAAATGAGTTTGCTGATAATCTGACAAACTTTTTGCTTATTGACAACCAACAGATTTTCCATAAGTTGAAAACTTTGCTGCAGTTATTTAGTTTAGTTAAAGTTAAGTTGAAAGTCAAATCATCCATTTAGTTAATTACTTAGTCACTTTTACGAACATTTTAAATACATGTTTAGAATATTTTTTTAATGGAGTCTTCGTTTTTTTATATTTGTTTTCATGTTAAATTAATTTATTATTATTATTTTTAAAAAATATTTGTGCTAAACATTTATATATTTAAGTCAAAGACATTTTTTCTAGGTATTTGCAATATATCTTTCAGATAGAGAAAAGTAATGAGAAAATTGATTTAACATATAAAATATATTTGATGACCTTTCAGATATTAGAAGATCTTCAAATATATTTTATATATACATTTTTCTCATTACTTCTCTTTTATTTCATGGCATCTAAATTTTTTATTTTAATTCTTTTTTTATTTTAATTAATATTTGATTCCAATATTTCTTTTGTAAACAAAATTCACCATTTCATTGCGCATGAAAAAACTTTTTCAATTATTTAAATTAACATATATTAAAAAATGTTGATATAGAGAATATTTAGCATTCTAATGTTATTAATATTCAGTTTTACTGATGGGTTTTTACTTTTTTAAATTTAGACATTTTATGTGAGTAATGCATTTTGTAAAAGCGAAATGTATTTAATAATACACAACTTAAATTTCACACAAATAATAAAATATTCCAAGCAAAATCCGATTGCAAATTGTGTTTACAATTGGTAAGATTTACTTACCCTTTTTAAGTATGCTCATTCAATAATATATTTTATATTTTATACATTATCATAAATTATGCAACACTTTTCACATTAAACCCAATTAAGTTTGTATTCAAACCAAGATCCTTATTAGCTTGCTTCGAGTTTCACTTCACAGGACTCGCTTGCTTTTTATATATTTGAATGGAAGTGTAGAGTTTCGTTCGCTCTTGGCATTCACCGCGTGCCTTATGGTCAAATAACATAGAGGCCTACAGTGGATACCAGGAGAAAAACGTACCAAACGACGGCACACACACATGCACACACACTCACACACACACGTACACAACACAGACGAGTTCTGCGCACGCAAAACAGTAAATTGCGTAATGAGTGAAAAATCAGCTGATGATCGCAAAGGCGAATGTCCTTCGCACAATGTCCTTCGCTGCTTGAGGCAATAACCCAAAATGAACCGCACCGAACTGGATTCTGTTTTTTTGAGTGGCACTTCACGTCTTAAAAGTGGACTGCGACTGCGACTGGGATTGGGTTTGGGACTGGGACTGGGACCGTTGGGAGATGCGTTGTGTGTTCGTTGCCAGTGTTGCGATCGAACTGCTCGATTTGCTGAATGCGCCGCGCTACAAAACTGTTCTCCGTTCTCAGTTCTCAGTCCGGGGCAGAGCCTTAAGTAGTCGCGATCCCAAACATCATTTAGGGGTTGCTCGATCCCCGTAACAGGATCAATGCCGCTGCCGCTGCTGCTGTCGCTGCTGCTGCTGCTGCTCTGCCTCCGCCCCGTGTTGAAATCCGGTTTTTGGTTTTTGGCTTTGGGTTATCCTGTTCAGGCAGCTGCCAAAAACAAAAAAAAAGAAGCAAAATATCAAAATTCATTGAAACGTGCATTGGGCTTAGGACATATCAGCGAGCGAGCGCCCGCTGCTCCTTGTTATTGTTATCCTTGCCGATTTTTTTTATTATGCGCAACTGTGTATGTGTGTGTGTGTATTAATGTTGTGTGTGTTTGTGTGTGTTGCTTTTATATTGTTGCTGGCGTTGCAAATGCATTTTTATATCCTGTTTATGCGCGCGCGTTTTTATCAATGAAACTCGTGATTTATTCTCGCTGCAATTTATCTCCCTCTCTTTCTCTCCCGCTCCCCCTCTCTCCATCTCTCTTTCTCTCTCTCTCTGTCCCTACACCCCTCCCTGCACAGCAGCAGCAGCTGAACAGCAATCAGCGCCGCAAAGGTGCAATGTCATCCATAGATTTTACAATCTTGATGCTTTCGTCAACTTTAACTGTGATTATTTTATTATTATATTTTTTTTATTTTTATTACACCTATTTTATTAAGATGTTTCAGTTTTAAAAGGGTTAATTTTGTGTTTGTCGTAAAAAACTGAAAACAATGTGAAGTTTTGTGAGCATACATAAATATGTTTTTGATGATTACTTCGTCAGATTAAATTATTTTTTTGCGGACCAAATTTTTTTTATTGAAAAATGCAGGCAGATTTGCTGTTAGTGTTTGCCATATACTCAAAATTGAGATATAATTAAAAACATATTTTTGTGGGCTTTATGGAATTTTTAATAAAAACTTCTTAGTGGTAAATGCTGAACCCAAATGGCAAAAGGTGAATGTTGAAGTTGAGCAAAAGTATGTAACAAGTTTTTTGCTGCTTGTTTTCAACTCCATTTTCAACTCCATAAAATAATAATAATCCTGATCAGGATCAACAGCCAAGACAGTCCCATCGTCCATTTGTTCTTTTTCAATTTTCCAACAATAATTCTCAATAGGCAGTTAATTTACTAATAATTGATTTACGTTAGTAAAAAAAAATGTAGGCATAAAAATTGGTTTTTGTAGTACATAAATACGTCTTCATTTTGCTGACTTAATTAACTAAAAGTTATTATAGTTAAAGACTGAGCTTCCGGATATTTCCAAATCAAACTGTTTCGATTAAAGTTTTTTTTCTATTACTTTTTGGTACTACTAATTTCCATTTATTTATCATACTTATTTTAATAATTTACCATTAAATTTGTTGTTTTTTTTAGTTCTACTAGTTTCAATTTATTTATATAATTATTTTCTTAATTTCTTGTTAAATTTGTATATGATAGATATTAACCTGACTTGCATAACTTTCTCATTTCACATAATTAGCAACAATTAGTATATATATGTTTGAGTTTAATGAAAAAGCAAGTTATAAAAATAAATATTAATAACGACAACTGTTACTATTCGATAAATAGTAAACACACACACATACACAGGCACACACAATCAGAGCACATCTGGAAAATGTCGATGCGAATAAAAGTAATTTGTGTGGAGAAAGAGAGAGAGAGAAAATGCGGGAAGAGCAGAGGCAAGGCAAATGCAGACAAAAGCAAAATGCGTATTGTTGTCAACGGCAAACAGCAGCTGATCGAACAACAAAACTGACAACAACAACAAATTGAATAGAGTCGATTTGAGTTGAGTACAGAACAAGCAGGACATGCAAGGACATTCAGCTAACAACTAACAGTAGATTTGGCGCGTGACACACATTTGCAGCAGGCTGCATTCAGCCAGAGATTTTCAGCCCGAATTGGCGCCTAAAAGAAACAAAAAAAAACAAAAAAAAACAAAAGCAATAGGAAAAATGCCAGGCAAATGAAAATTGCATGAAAATCGGCAGCTGTCAAACGAGTCTTTGGCTCATGCCAAAAACAGCTGTGGGCTGATGCAGACTCTTTATATTGATTTTACTGTAGCCATTTAAATTGCTTCTGCCAGTTGCCTTTTTATCGATTGTCACACACACACTCAAGCACACACACATATATTGGTGGTATAAAAATAATAATGCAGCTTCTCACAAACACTTTGAGCTAAAAGTGTCTCGACTCGGCAAATGACGCGTCACATCATAAACTCTTGTTGCCCCCCTTTTGCTTCTTTCTCCCCTGCAATCTTTGCATTCTAAAGTATGCATAAAGAATATGCAAATAACTGAACAGCAGTTATACACTGAAAAATATAATGTTTGCGAATAACAAACGAACTGAGTAAAAAATTTGCAGAATTAGCGGTTTAATTTTAAGTTTGTTATAGAAAATTATTTTAGTTATAAAGAAACTGATTTGTTGCTAATATGTAAAATTATTATATCATTGGACAACATAATATTTTGAATATCATATATGTTGAATATAGTAAAAATTTAAAACAAGATACTTTCCGATGAGTGTTTAGGATTTATTTAAGATTTGTCAAAAGAAAAATATTTATGGAGTTTTCGACATTTTTTATTAACTTTATTGCAATGTAAAATAAACAGTAGGAAAACTAGTTTAATTTTTAATATCTTAATTTGTTTATTTTAATATATTTATTTTTTTTAATTTTTATATATTTTTATTTTTTATTTTGTCAATTTTATTTGTTAGTTCAAAATGCAAAAAATGTTTAAAGAAATTTTGTAAAAGTATTTAATAGCAGAAGGCAGCATCTGTGATTCCGTAAAGTGTATTTATTCTTGACAAAAGCCCTTTGCACTAAAGAGCCAATCTGGGATACTATATAGAGAAGTACAGATATTAAATTTGCAATCTATATGCTAATAATATAATATGAAAAAAATGAAATATATTTGACTGATTACGTTGATAGTCGCCCAGGCTTTCAGTAATAGATATTTAACATATTTTTGATCGACTGTAAAATTTGCTTTTATATCGAAGACGAATCAAATATTTTGTGATTTAAAACAACATTTTATATCAAAAAAAGAAATCTGAAATTAAAAGTTTATTTCAGGCTACTACTCATTCCACCTCTTTCGAGCAAAAAAAAAAAATAAATAAAATTTCTCTCAGTGTACACAGTGTATATATATATATAAAGCGAGTTTATTTAGTTTTGCTCTGCTGGCTGCTGCAGTGGCATAGAAATTTTATGCTCGCGTCTCTTGTGGCTTTTATGCATGCACACACACAAAATTCACACACACACACAGGCACACACACATATGACAAACATGCAAATGGTGTCCTGTTCACAGTCGAGCCCCTGATTCTCTGCCAGTTTCCCCCCTCCCCTCCTGTTAGTGGGAAACTGTCTCAATGGCTGGCAATTAGCTGCTGTTGTTGTTGTTGCTGTTGTTGTTCTCAACGCTGTCGCATTGCTGTCATATGAGGCACTTAAACATGATTTTAATGTCAATGGTTACCATGCCACGCCATATTTGCCACACAGACAGAGAGAGAGATAGAGATAGCGAGAGAATGGGAAAGAGATAGAAATAGAGATAACAGCTTGTTTGCACGCAAAGAAGATGAAAGTGTTTGGAGGTCGTCGCACCTCTTCGCCTTTTTTTTTATAGATTTTACTTTTTTCTTAACTTGGCTGAGAAGCTTTTAAAAGTGCTTGTTGCCTTGTTGCCCCCCATAAATGTCAGGGCTGCTGCTTGTTTGTTTAATTTGCTATAAAAAGGTGCTGAAGCAGCTGCAAGTGCGACTCTTCAACTCATTCACTCTCTTAGCCAACTCGTTGCCATAATGAGTACAAAAATCTATTAAGCCACCAATTTGATGAGCAGTAAAATTTAAGTCAACGATTAAGTTTGGAATGCAGCGACCTTGAACTAATTTTAAGCTTAAACTTGTTAATAGTTAGGAAAGTTGAGAAAGTCAAAGTATTGAAGTTTATTTTAGATATATTTAATATTAAGTAGTTTAGGAAAAAGGATTAATTTGGTTAAATTCGGGCAGATATTATATTAAAGAGTTCTGGACAGGAGCTTTATAAAATGTATACAGAAAATAAATGAAAATTGTAACTTAATTATAATTTTATATTATATGTTTCTTATTTAATGTTAAAGCCGTCAATATGTAATATTTTTATCTAAATTACATTTCTTTATTGTACATTATTTTATGTAGTATTCATTATACTTTTCAATTCTACTAAATCTTTTATTTATTTACTAAACAGTACAGCATCTATTGTAAAGTTTACTTTACTATGTACTAAACTTTATTTAAGAATATATAATTATTTTAACATACTATTTATAATGTTTTAATCCTTGCTGATTGATGAAATCGCGTTATTTACCTACTGCAATTTACACATCATCTGCAAACTGCATTTCTAATTAAAATTTATTTTCAAAATCAAAGAACTATCAATTAAAATTGAAGCATCTGCAAAGCCTTAACTACAATTTGCATTGAAAGTTTCTATGCGACTTTAGACTAACTCAAATAATTTCATTGTTATCGCTAACAGTCTTCCAAAGTTCTCAAGTAGTCGTACCTTGCTTGACGAAACTTTGCCAAGTAGCCCAGAGTCAAATGCTATTTATTTAGCACAAAGTTTGCAGCCACACAAATAAACCCAAAATTGAGTAGAAATTGGAAAGGAGAAGCAAAAGCGAAGAAAAGTAGTAAAAAAATACAAAGCGCAGGCAAACCAATTTGAAACGCCAGCCAAGCGTAAGAGATAAAGCAGACCCAACTAAAATGTAAAAAGGCAAAAAAATATACAAAAAAAAAATTCAAATATTTGCAACGCTTTTTATGCAAAGCACGTACTTCAGTTTTTTTTTTTTGCTTTATTTTTCTTTTTTTTTGCCACTAGGCACCACAACGAGCAGCGAAAAAAATGTAATTTCCTTCCGCGCACCTAACAACAACAGCAACGATAACAGCAATGCCAACAACCTGCCATTAATGCTCGCACATCGCACACACACAGAGACACACACACAAACACACAATCAAACACACACAGTCAAAAAGCTACTACTACTACTACTACAACAAATCATGCTAACAGCATCCTTTGCACAGCACGGGCAAAAAAAAAGGGCACAGAATAAAAATAAAATGTGCATAAAGTACGAGTATTTTTTGGGTGCGGTCCTTGACATCGCGTACGACGCATGACACTCGCCAGCCTCGCTGGTATCCTTGCTGTTATCCTTGCCCGGCTGCCTGACTGCCTGCCTGGCTGCCTGCCTGCTTCTTGTCTGTGCTTGAGATTCGCTGCCTGCTGCGAATACTCGTTTCGAATTCACGATGAACTCGATTTTACGACAGCACCCGCCATCAAGCCACACACACACCCGCACACACACACACACACACACAAACACATACAGACGCAAATACTACTACTACGATGCGGTCCAGAGAGACGTTCAGTGCATTAGTATGTGTGCGAGGGCGTGTGACTGACTACCACAACTACACACACACACACACACACACACATTTTTGGGAAGCAGACCAAAAAAGCCCCAACGGCAACTCTGCAACTTATTTATTAGTCGAACTTTGTTCGTGGCATGTTTCAATCCCCTCTGGCATTTTTGAATAGAAATATTTTGACTGCTGTTTAACCAGGATATTTTTGTTTGGGATGCCGATAAATATGTATTAAGAGACATTATAAAAGCTCAAATTAAACTATAAAAATTCTTACTTAGAGTTTAATACTTTATACTTTTTTATAGATTCACATAATAAATTTCTAAAATTAAATTCATTCCACGCTTAAGATGTAAAATTTAAAAAAAAAAAATTTCAATTTTTTTGTGACTTTCACAGCACGAGTAATAAGTAAAATCTACAAAATTTTGTTAAATAAAAATTAAATATCGGTTTGTAAATTTATATGAAATATATATGTTTCAACGATATAAAATTGTATTAAATACAATATTTGATACAAAAAAAAAAATGTATTAAGTCATTTTTTAAGGTATCCTCTTAAATTCAATTTATATGGTGTTCATAGCATATTTTATATATAATATTATATGTATATTTTTATATAAAATATATGTGTAAAAAATTGTTAAGAAAAAATAACTTAATAAATATATATATAACATTTAAAATTAGCTTAAAAAATATATACTTCAGAAACTTCTTAGTTATTCAAAAAAAAAATTTTCACAGATGTTAAAAATACCAACGGAAAATCGTAAATTATCTTATTCGGTGTTAAGTTATATTTTATGTGTTTAATGTTAAAGTATGTATTTCCGGCTTTTAATAAAAATAATTTAATAAATTTCCAACAAAAATATATTTGCAATAATAAATAAATGTCGACTTAATTTTATTTTTTCAATGCTTATATAGAAATTACAATTAATACTCACTTTATAAGATTGTCTTTTAATTTAAACACAGCTATTTTGAGCAACATTAACAACATTTATGGACAACACCAAGAAATTGACAGATATTGACATATAGAAGACGTAGTAGAAGTAGTAGTAGTAGTAGTAGTAGTAGTAGTATATTCCATTACAACATCAAGTACATACCCAGCATTAGCATTACCGTTACAACGCGCACTTTTTAAATTTATTAATTGAATTTGTTTCATATTAATTATATATTTAATTTCAGTTTAAGCTTGTTAAATATTTAATTGCGTTGTCGTTGACACTTTTACTTTAATTTTATTAGTTGTATTCATTTGATTAGTTGTATTTTAAATTTGCACAAAATTTCACTTTTGATTGATTCGTTGCTTTTCAGATTTTTTTAATTCAGCTCAGTAAAAAATTGTGTAATTAATTATGTTGAATGTCGTTGAGTGTGAGTGTATGTGTGATTGTATGCATGAGTGTGTGTGTGTGTGTGTGTGTCTGGTTTTATTCTTTGTGCTTCGTCCTTTTGTGTGTGTTGTGTGTTTGTGCAGTTTTCGCTTGGTCCAGTGTCGAGTGTGTTCTGATTTTGCTTTCTTTCGTTTTTCCTGCCAGCCATTTGTCAAAAGGACAAGTGTGCGCTTCGCCTTCATCTTCTTTCTCTATGTGCATGGGTGCGTATATGAGTGTGTGTGTGTGTGCGTGTGAGCAGCGGCAGCAGTAACTGTTTTGTTAGCCGTAGCAAAACGTGGCTGAGCGTGGTGTAGCGCAGCACCAAGCGCACTAGTTGACGCCTAAACGTCTACTACGAATTGCGTTTGTTGTAGCAAACCCCAATTTCGAAAAATTCCAAATGGCGGCACACGCACACAACGACAAAATACGACAGCAGCAGCAGAAGCAGCAGGCGCAGCCTCTGCCGCAGCTTCTGTCGCCGCCTCAGTCTACAGCTGTAGCTGCAAAAAGCGCTCTCAGTTTGCTGCCGCTGCTGCTTGTGATTTATGTAGAAAATAGCACAGGCAAAAGCAACAACTAAATATGCTCTCTCACACTCTACACACACTCACACTGCTTAGTACAGCATCTGAGCAGCGCTGCTCACTACCACATCGACTTAATCCCTGTTGTGTCCTGTTTTTTTGGTGGTGGGCATTGCAAAAGCTTTTGCTTCTGTTTACATAGTTGCCTATGTACAAGAGCAGCTCATCTGTACGTGTGCGTGTGTGTATGTGTGTGTATTTGAGCGCAGTCTCTCTCACACACAGACAGACTGTTGCTGCCGGCTTTCGCTTATGAGTCAGCATCAGCAGGAGAGCTTTAATTGAGTGAGTTTTTTTTTATTACAATATTTGTTGTTTTCGATTTCAGTTGCTTAAATTGAAATTAAAATTTTTATTTTATTTATCTTACATATTTTATTTCCCTCATATATTTTTACAAATTCTAAAATGATTCAAAATATTTTTAATTTTTTTTAATCTTTTCTTGTCTTAATTTAAAAACTTATTAAAACTGAAACTTTAAAATACTTTTAGTAAAATTTGTTGCTATATGTCTGCAAATATTTAAATATATGAGCTCTACTACTACTACTACTTTCTAATACTACCCTCTCCTCTTCTCATCACTAGCACTCTCTCTCACTCAGTAACTCTCTTCCTCTCATTCCTTTGATCTCTCCCACGCACTTTGAAGCTTTTGCAGCAGCCTGGGCAGAACTTAAAGCTTTGCTTGGCTCACCAAATAAAAAAGCTCGCTGAGAGAAAGTTGTGCTAAGAGCATCTCTGATGCTGCTGCTTCTACCTACGCCCAAGGTGAGAGTAAAACGCTGCCGCAAAGATAACAAGAACAACAATAACAAAAAGGAGCTGTGGAAACAGCAGTAGCAGCATAATAAAAATCCATTTTTATAGTCCCGGCAACATTGCTGTCGCTGTCGCCGTCCCTGCTGCTGTCGCTGCTTCTGACTCTGCTGCAGAAACCACCCCACCGAAAAAAAAAAACAAATGAGGCTGGGGTGGTATGTATGTGTGCGTGTGTGTGTGTGCTTTGAAAATGTATGAAATTTTACTGCCTGCCAACGTCAACAGAACTTCAAACTTTTGCTGCTGTCGCTGCTGCTGCTGATGATGATGATGTTGTTGTTGTTGTTGCTGCTGCTGTTGTTTTTGCTGCTTCTGCTGCTGAGTGTTTCATTGAGTGAACGCGTGAAATGTTGCCATATGCCGCCATATGTACATCTGTACATATTAAATACTTCTTCTCTGCTCTCTGCTCTCAGTACTCACTCTATACTCCATATAGCTATCTCGCTCTAACACTCACTTCGTTTCTCCCTCTTCCCGTTTCTGTCTCTGTGATGAGGGTACAGTCGCTGCCAGCAGCAGCAGCATAAGTCGCTGGCAGCGACGTTGGCCGCAACAATAATGTCCGTCCCTTCATCCCAAGCGTCCAGACGTGCAGACTTTTGACTGTGTGTGTGGGGTGACCACTTTTTCGTGCTTGACGATGTTGCTGGTCCTTCTCTATGTTGTTGTTTTTGTTTATGCTGTTTCTTTGATTGCCATAAACAGGGTGCTGCAGCTATTGCAAAAAAAATGAAATGGATTTTGAGCCAACAAAAAGAAAGTGAATAAGTTGACAAGAAAAGTGTTGCAGGTATAATAAGCACCCTGTTTAGTAATTAATAATTTAAATATAACACAACAATAAATAAATCAAATTATGCGAACTAAGAAATAATAGTAAAGTCAATTGATTGTTCACATTAACCCTTACACAAACACCCTGTTGTCAAAGCTTTTCTAATAGATAGCAAATTTGATTTAATAAATGCAATATCGATGTACGCACTGAATAACAATGTCCGTAAAACAGAGGCTGCAAAAACGAAAGCAATTTACGGGGAGTTAACACCCTGTAACGGGTGAAGTAACGGGTTAGTCTAATAGGAGGAAGAAATAGACAAAAATGCCAAAAGTAACAGCACATCATACTGGGTGTTGTGGAACTTAACAACACATCCATCACACACTCTATATCAATAATGAATTCTTCATCCTATTCATTATCATTAATTTTATTACCCTGCATTACTTTAGAGCTCTTTATCCTGTTCATTACACATCATGTGTTGTTATAAAACTTCTTATATATATCTTAATCCCCTTCTACCGTTTTAGAACTTGTCTTAATGTCATTAATCACCCACCCAATAATCGCAGTAGAACTATTCAACCCTTTTTTGGCTGTTTTTGTACTTATACAAATAAATAAATATTCATCCCATTTATAGCTTATTATTTCAATATCGAACTCCTCCACCCATTCACCACACACTTTGTACACAAAAAGTTTTGTAATAAACTTCAGTAAATGAAAAAAAAACAACTTTGATTTAATAATAAAAAAAAATTTTGCTGTTAAAAACGAAAGGGAATCGACATTGCTTGGACACCCTGTATAGTTAAGTTAAAACAAGTACATAAGCACTTGGCTTGAAGCACATAAACAGCGAAATGGAATTAAGTTTGCATAGCAAAGAACATAAACTGCTGCAATTACAATGGCAAAGGCCTTTAGCAGACACCAAATTGAAACTAGTGTAAAACAACAACCGCAACAACAACAACAACAACAACCGCAACAACAACAACAACAACAACTATAAAAATAATAAATATACACACAAACTTTTCTTTTTTTTTTAGTTGCCAATGGCACTGAAAACAAAACAGACAGAATGAAAAAGAAGGAGAGAGAGAGAGAGAAAATGTAAAATAATAAAAATAAAATAAAAATGGAAACAGAGTATGTAATTTATAATATTCTTTGTGCGCTGTCGCTTTGTGCAGCTGAAAAGTGAAAATAAATGTGAGTATGCGTGTGTGTGTGTGTGGCATTAAGTATTTGACATGTACAAACAACAAACACGTACACACACACACACACACACCCATACAAACGCAAACACAAACACACTTTTACAGCTGCTGCTTTTTTGCTGTTTGCCGTTTGTGCCGGGCAAATAGTTAAAACTAAAATAAACTTAGTTGTTGTGCGCGCACACAGACTCTCACACACACACACACATACGTACTTGTAGCACTCATGCACAGTTACAGACAAAAGATAGCGGCCGCCGCCATTTTGGTGCACGTCCTTCGCGCCTCGTGCCACACCATTGCCCAGCGCTGATAAGTATGCAACGCTTGGCTTTGGCTTTGGCCCGTTTCTTTTCGCTGCTGCTGCTGTTGCCACAACTCCCTCTGCCGCTGCTGCTGCTGCTGCTTATGCTGCTCCGGCTGCTGCTTCTTCAGCCTCAGAAAATCTCATTATATTTGTTTTATTTTATTTGCTGCCACATCGTCATTTTCTTCTTTAGCTGCTTCTTAGTTCTTCTTTCCTTCTTTTCATACCCTGCACACACATTAAAAATAGCTCAAATGGGTATCATAAAGTCAGCACAAGTTGACTGTTTCAATTATATATATATTATAATATTAAATTTAGTTTATTGTCACAATTTTATCGGCATTTAATAAAAATTTTACAAGAAAAATAGAACAATTAATTGCTACCTGTATTTAATTCGCAAAGAATAAATAATTTAAAAATGTTTAAAAAAAAATGAAATAAAAATGTTATTGTGCCAACCGTTTTCATATTATTTATCTTTATAATATATATTTACAGCTTCATAATTTTCCATGTAATTTTATTAAATACAATTTTTATATTTATTTTTTTTAACATTATATAAAATTTAATATACTTTTTTTCAAATATCTTTCACAGATCAAGAACAGTTTAAGAAGGCGAAATCAAATTAATTTAATACAATTCATTCAAATACTTAAATTTCTACTTTATTTAAAAGTACAAAAGAATACTTAATAATAACTTCAAATATGTTTTGCTACGTCTTTTATAGGGCATCTACAAATCGGTCATTCTCCAATTATGCTTCTTTTCTATTTTTGATGTCAATTTCTATGGTTTGGCCAAAGTACTTTGGTGTTTATACATATAGATATATATATATATATATATATATATATTTACGCAACTCTGACTTTGGCCAGTTGACCGCCCACACAGCCACGCCCACTGCATTGTCATCTACTTACTTACTACTTACTGCGCGCTTAGTTATTGTTTTAGTGTGGCCTTTTGTTACAAAATTATTAACAATGGGCTTTGCCAAGTGAAAAATGCTTGGACTTGGACTCGCTCCTAATAGCATTTAATGCACCTGCAAGCACACACACAAACAGGTACACACACACACACGCACACTCAGACAGACACGCCTTAAGTTGAAGTTAAGCAGCTTTTTTCTTTGTTGCAACGGCTGCTGCAGCTTTGAAGCTTTGCAGTTTTAACACACACACAGCACGCAAACCAGAAACACTTAGCAATCAGAAACAGAAGCAGAAAAACAACAACTGTTGCAACAACAACAACTGTTGCAACAACAACAACAACAACAACATCAGCTCTTTATTATCTTCGTGATTGAAGAACCTAAGCGGCTTTATAAATGCTTAATTTCAGCTTTTTTTTTATTTATTATTTAATTATTTTGGTGCTGCTCTTTGTGAACTCGCTTTAATTACAAAATTTTAAGCCATTGATGCAATTTGAAAAATACTGCATAAAACTATTTGAATTTTATTAAAAGCTGGCCAAAAGTATTAAAAGTCGAAATCATTTTCAAATTACATATTTGCGTAAATTTACAAACAAATTTAATTGTTGAACAATTGTAAATGGAAAATTATTTTTGAATAAAATTGTGATAATCGGATTACAAGTTGTTTTGAATGACAAACAAGGCGCATTTACAATGCCAACATTTAAAGTAATTTTGGCTGGAAATTCATGTTAAAATAACCTCTTCAAAAAACCGGTCAAAAATTCACAACGCCAAAATTTTTGTCAAAGTGATCAGATTAAAAAAAAAACAGGCAATATTAATACCGCAATTAAAGTTGAAAACAAGTATTTAGCTCGATTTTAATTTTACAAATATAGCCTCAAATAGTTGGGACAAAATTTTTAGACTTTTAATGATGATTGGAATCATAGTTTAATGTGTGATAACTTTTTACGATATTCTTAGATTTTGAAAGATTGATTTTGGAGCATAGGTTAATATTTAGATTAAAGCTACATTTAAAGCTAGAAACGCAATTCTGTAATAAAATTTAAGTTAAGAGTTTACCCCCAAAAATACTGTTTCATGCGACGGGAAAAAACTTTAAAAATAATAAATGATTTTGATTATGATTAGATCTCGAAATTAGGTTTTATGTTTTTTTATTATTAATAACTCAAAATGCGCAAAATAATTGAAACTACAATTATCTATTTGGTTTAAAAAGCTTATAAACTTATTTTGATCAATAAACAAAAAACAAAATTTATCTTAAGAAATTCTTCATATGCTGTTTTGAGTAGGCATTTTTCTCAGTTCCTATAACTTTTCACTCATATTATTAATATCTAAGATTTTACTAACGAGTCAAAAGTAAGTTTATTTTTTTTTATTATCGTTTATAGTTTTTCATACAAACCTTGACTCCGCTTTGCGTCGACTTACAAAGCAGGCACATTGAAAAACCTATGTTAAAATAATATTTTTGGATTTGAAAAACTTTAAAAAAAATACGGAAATCACAAAACTAAAATTGAATGAAAACGGACAAAAGCAGACCAGTGAATAATATTTATTTATAAGTTAAAAATGACCGAAAAGATAGAATCGCGTGGCCGGGCGAATCTGTCGCATTTGGTGCTCGAGAATCGCATAGTGGGTAACAAATATCGCCTGCTCAAGGAGATTGGCAGCGGCTCGTTTGGTGTCACATATCAGGGCTATAATTTGAAGGATGGCAAAGATGTGGCCGTCAAGCTTGAGGGAGTCGATGCAAAAATTCATCTATTGAGATTCGAGGCAAAGGTCTACGAGCAAATGGGAAAACTGCCCGGTTTACCGACACTGCTGCACTATGGCGACGAGAAGGATTTCAATGCGATGGTCATGGAACTCCTGGGACCCTCGCTGGAGGCACTCTTCCAAATGTGCAAGCGTCACTTCACTTTGAAGACGATCCTCATGCTCACCGATCAGATGTTGACGCGCGTGGAGCGTGTGCATCAGAAGGGATTCATTCATCGCGACATCAAACCGGATAACTTTCTGATGGGTCGGGGACGGCAGTCCGATCATCTGTATATTATTGACTTTGGTTTGGCCAAGCGCTATCGGGATCGGGAGACGAACACACATATCCCGTATCGTACGGATCGCATTCTCACCGGCACAGCTCGATATTCCTCGATTAATGCCCAACAGGGTATCGAGCAGTCGCGTCGCGATGATCTGGAATCACTTAGCTATTGCATCATGTACTTCAAGATGGGCCAGTTGCCCTGGCAGGGCATAGCTGCTGCAAACAAGAAGCAAAAATATGAGAAACTAATGGAAATAAAGCGGAGCATGTGCATCGATGACCTCTGCAAGACGTGTCCCCTAGAATTTGCTCTCTTCATGAAATACGTGCGCAATTTGCGCTTCGAGGATGAGCCGGACTATATCTATTTGAGGCAATTGTTTCGCATGATATTCCGTTCGCTCAATCTTAAATTTGATCTCGTCTTTGACTGGACTCATCTGCCGTCAAAGGATGATAATGGGAATGGGGATGGGAATGGGGATGGGGATCGTGTGCGTCCGCGTCGAGAACAACAGCTGGCGGGGATCGGCATGCGGCGTCATCGTACTAATCATATACATCCCCCAACTTCCCAACTAGATCTGGGCGATGGCCTTAAGCAAATGAAGCCCTATGCTAAACACTCCAAGTGATCCATAATCCATATCTTTTGGATATCAAGTCAAAATTATTTGAAAAACCAATTTGCATAGTTAAGTTAAATTTTTTAAATGTTTATAGTTGCCTTTGCTGTGTTTTATTTACTATATTTTTGGTATGCCAATAGATATATGGAAATAGGAATATAGAAATATGGAACTAGAAAATAATATTGGCTCAAAAGGAGGGCAAATCACAGTCAATTAGAAAATAGCCTTCTTAAACGTTGCCAAAATTTTATCTACTTTCCAGGAATTTAAAGCAAATTCCGTTTTAGTTTAAGCTGATTGTAAAAAATATATTTTTTATCCCGTCATTGGTTCCATTATTTTACTATATAAACGAAATATGGTAAATCAGTCGGGTAATTTTCGTTGCGGATTTAAATTTCAGTCAACTTAAGTTGCGGTTCCAATTTGACAAATTAAGATATTCTGAATGCACAGAGAGAAATACCAAGTTAGTTTCTTCCAACATAAACCAACTTAATCTAGAATTTGCCATTTATTAATTTTTATATATATTAAATTTTTATTTCAGATTTTATGACATTTCATTGTTTTGCACAGATTTTGACAGTTGTTTTTCCAATTTGAGTTTTGCGTAACTTACTAACTGGAATTTCTTGAGAATGTCACTTGAAGCTTTATAATTAAATAATCCTTTTGGCATTCAACTTTTGTGGAGCTCATCAGAAACTTGGCTGTCAAATTGTCATGTAAACTTGACTTGCTGCCAGCATCAGTTCAAAACAACCGAATCCAAGTTTGCTGTGGGTTTATTTTTGCTAGTTAAGTTATTTATTGAGTTGCAGACACACCCCACACACAAACACACACACACACACACACATATGGTGCACACACAGGTGGAAAAACGCTGGCATGTCGTGTGTCGAAAACAAAATAAATTTTTATAGTAACCATAACAACCCCATTGTCAAACTTTCTGGCATTTCGTACAAAAAAAAAAAAAAAAGTGCACAATACACTGGCCAATAGTGTTGGAGCCAACCTCAATAAAACCAAAAAACATTTCCCCATTTTGCTAGCTGCTGCGAAAAGTGGCAAAGTTTTTTTTCTCTCTTGTCCTGCTTAGTTCTGTTAAAGACGGTTTTGGCCACAATGCACCTGCTGCCAAATGAAATGGCAAACAGAATATAAAAAAAATGAAGAAATGAAGAATGAAAAGAATAGCAAAAAAAACACATACAAAAATTAAGTGATGCCAAAGAAATGCTGAAACTAAAGCACAATAGTGGAAAACAAAGAACTTGGCCATGACAGACGGGCAATTTCAATAATTTATGAGGCAGGCTCTTTCTCTCAACAAGCGCGCGAATCATTTTGACATTTTCCAACCATTTTTCTTGCACAGCAAAAACTTTGTCCTGCTGCAGTGGAAAACATAATTAAGTGTCGTCTTGAGCGACTTCCTGAATCCCCTACTCCCCACCCCCACTTTCAGTTAACAGCCTCTTGTCCGCTAGTTGACGTGGCAAAACTGTTGATGAAGTCCACAAAACAAAATATAAAAACCAAGTTTGAGCTATGACATAACCTGTAATAAAAACTTACAGTGTTATTTATAGAATGATCTATCTAGAAAAATATTTATATATTTATAAATTTTTCCTAAGCCTAAAATATATATAAATAAATATTATTTAAATTAAAATCAACCAACATTTCTACATATTTTTTTTCAGAACACATTCATTTATTTATTGATTAATTTACAATTTACAATTTGTGTTCTTTTGTTTGCATTAATTATAAGACTTTTACAAAATTCAAACTATTTTCTATAAATTGCTATATTTTCACATATATATATTTCACATATATAATATAATCATTGCCCAAGTTTGTTGTGGAAACTAGAATCATGTATCCGAAAATAAAACACCCACTTTTTTGTTTGTTAACAGGGTATGTAAAAAACAAAACCTGTAAATGCCAGGGGACAAGAAAAGCTGGCAAAACACACAAAACGGCCAAAAACTTGCAATGTGGCAAATAAAGCGGCATGACAAGTGACAAGTGGCAAGTAAACCGTAAGCTGTAAGCTGTAAGCTGTGCGCCGCGAGATGTAATACAAAATG
Organism: Drosophila dives; assembly: GCA_035042365.1. Taxonomy (NCBI): domain Eukaryota; kingdom Metazoa; phylum Arthropoda; class Insecta; order Diptera; family Drosophilidae; genus Drosophila; species Drosophila dives. The sequence continues at coordinate 7,084,812 of JAWNLJ010000357.1, read as the reverse complement.
CCACATAATGCAAAAGTGCTGAGCCTCTGCGTCCGCCTCCTGCTGCTCCTGCTGCTGCTCGTCCTCCTGCTGCTGATGATGATTGCTCATCCAGGCCGAATGAAATGTGTGAGTGACAGTCATCGGCACCTGCAGCTATGACAGTTGGCATGTCAACATCTATATAATACAACATATATGATAAATTGTGCGACGTGTCGCGACAACTGCTTGAAATGATGTGCCATGGAAATTCAACGTCCGCTGACGTTGCAAGTGTCGCCAGTTAGTGGCACATGGATGTGGCGCAAACATTCGTGTAATGTAATTGCACATTTCACTCTATGCATGCCAAATAGCTGTTTATTTAATTTACAAGCAACATCAGCAGTAGCAGCAGCAGCAGCAGCATAGGTGCCACACGTAGCAGCAACATTCTTTAGTCGGATTTGATGTGACAAGTTTCAAATAACAGGCACTTTCAAGTTTGTCCGTTTGCAAAGTGCATAGAAATTTTCAAAATTGATTAAAAGTTGCTTAGACAAGTTGTTTCCGCACGGAGTATTTTTACTGTTTCCAATAAAAAATACTTAAATAATCGCTGGTTTTCTTTGCAATCTTAAAGCAAACATAAAGTTATTATAATTGTTATAAATTGTTATTGATGAATATCCATTAAAATTAACTTTCCAGCTCAGCACGAAATAAAATTTCCTTTTATTTTCTGTCTTTTCAAATGAATTTTAACATTTTCTCACCATTTAATTGTTCAAAATAGATTAAAAGTTGCTCGGACAAGTTGCTTCCCCATGGAGTATGATTACTTTATTTCCAGGTTACTTAAGTATGACAATAATATATAATAATATATATAATATTATATAATATATATATATAATATAATATACAATAATATAATAAAATAGTCTCTGATTTTTTTTTCAATCTTAAAGCAAACATAAAGTTATTAAAAGTTGATATTTATGTATATCCATTAAAATCAACTTTCCAGCTCGACATACAATTTAAATTCCTTTCTTTTTCTCTCATATAAAATGAATTTTTATTGAAATCTTAATATTCATAAATTATTTAAAATGGCACACATTTGAATTCATTTGAATTTGAATTTGCTTCAGTTAAAATGCATATTTTAGCCAGATTTTTGTGCTGCATGACAATTATTATGAACATTTTTGCTTGGCTGCCCCAGTAATTGTTATTATTATATTTTCCAAGTCTGTGGTATTTTTCTTATGCCAAAAAGTGCTTCAATTTAACAACGGTTGGCAACATTCTGCAGCCAAAAGCTGTATCTAAATTACTTGAGTTGCTATGGAGCGGTTCAGTTCTGTTTGGTTCGGTTGGGTTCGGTTTAGCTCTGGGTTCAGTTCTGGGTCCGAATCTGAGCTGTAGCCACTTCATATGCTAGCCGGACTCTGGCACTTGGCAACGGCTAAGAGGCACTTATTTTTATTAACTTTTTGGCAACTAAGTGCACTTCAAAGTCCGCTTTGTGTAGGCGTGTGTGTGTGTGTGGGTGTGTCTGATTGTCTGAGTGGGTGTGTGTGCTCGTGTGTGAAACCCTGTCGGTTGTTATATGTTGAACAAATCATCTAATTCAGTGAGTTAAGAGACTCAATTCGGGATTGCCTCGTCTACAATTGCAATTACAAACTTAGCCAAGATTTTATTTCACTGTTTATTGCATTTCTTAAGATTTAATGTTATTTGAGCTGCCTATTATTGGTCAGATGTTGATAATAACTTGCTCATATACGAGGCATATAATAAAATAAGTGTTGAGTTTGGCAAGCAAAAAAGTGTTTCTTAAAAGATTTAATTTTTGAAAGACTTTTTCTATGGCAGATTTATGATATACTATTAGACTATTCCGATCCGGGCGAGACCGACAAAGAGACAATCCAAGTTAGTTCATATAAAAACAAAAAGCAAAACCTATATTTATTTTTCTATGCTAATCGAAAATATATATATGCTAAAGTGTAGGCAATATTTTCTTCTGCAATATACACAATTTGCACAATTTCTATTCTACCAATTTTGCTCATTTAGAACGCCTTCTGTTCAAAAGCACCTACTTATTTTGGTGCTTAAAAATAATAGGCACTATTTAAGCCAAAAACATGCCAATTTCAAACACTATTTAATACTAATTGTTGCATTTAGCCCCTTTAACAAATCGTTGGCAATTTCAAGGCCAATTTAGAGAGTTTATTTCATTAATTAGAGTAGCTCACAAACATTGCAATCGGTTTCAGCTATCGCCATCAATTTTCATCTCAATGGTGTTTTGGGGTTATTTTGGTTTTGACCAGCATGCTGCTATCGCATTCACAGTTTGGCTAAAATCGGTAAGCCGAAACAAGCAAAAACGTTTTAAATTGACTTTTATTTGCTTTTCTTTTGTTTGTTGTTTTCGCGTAGAATCGAAACGCAAAACGCCAACCAACCCGGACATATGCCCAAAAACTCAATACACAGCGTAATCCGTGCAACTGCGGCATGTTATCCTCCCCATCCCCTCTCTCCACGTGTCTTTATGTGTTGCTGGCAAAAAGCTAAAATTGAAAACTCAAAGTACATAGAATGGTATTGGCATTATTATGGTCTGCTGACATGCATATGTGCAGCCACATTTCCCAGCATTTCGCACACTCAACTAAGTGTAGCAACACACACACACACACACATACACTCATGTAAATACCTGCGTTGCATGACGCACAAACAAACATTCAATTATAGCATACTTTTGTGCGTCGTCTCAAAATGGCGTCGCACTTTTTCGCATACTCAGCACAGTTAAAGTTGTCGCTCTTTTTTATCCGGTTGCTTAGCACTCATCTCCATCTGGTTACAGCTATGAGCATATGCGATTCTAAATACCCTTTATTTTTTTTTGAATTTGCTATGAATTGTAGTTTTGCTTATGAAGATATTTTATATAATGTATAAGTAAATCTATAATTATACAAATATTTAACTAATAAGAAATTTATGGAAATATTTTTACTGTAAAAGTAAATTTATTATTATACAAAGAATTTACAAAGATGTTGTTTAAATAAAATCATGTTTAAATTATTATAGTGAAATTTAAATTATGCTGAAAATTCAGGAAATAATATTGACTAAATAAAATGCATTCGTATTCCAAAATCCATATAATTAAATTCATATTCATACGTTTTTCTTTTGCAACTATTTCACTATTCCTATGCAACTATTCCTAACTCATTATAATTAAATTCAAGTTCATCCGATTTTCTGCTCCAACTAAATAAAAAATTATATTTTTTAACGACTACATTAAACTCAAATGTAATTTTATTATACAACAAAACCCACTATTTATTGTTACCAAAAATTCATTTTATTTTTATTTATGTTCATCGTTTTTTCTGTTGTAAATACTCAAAAAAATTTATTTTTTAAAGGACATGAAATTCAAATGTTATTTTATTATAAAAAAAAACATCCTTTTTATTTTATTATTATAGCTAACTTTTATTTATACACGTTTTAAGCTATGATTTAATTTTTTTTTGTTTTCCATATAAGCCTATTTTGATGATTATTTAAGCCATTTTAGAGCATTTCATATTCACATTGCCGCAATCAGTTTTACCTTGTATTGTTCTTTTTCGGTGCTTTCCACATTTTTTCTTCACATGTATGTTTTTTGTTGTTGTTGTTGTTGCTGTTGTTGTTGCTGTTGTTGTTGCTGTTGCTGTTGTTGTTGCTGTTGTTTGGGTTCATTTGTTGCATGCATCAGCTTTGCACTCGTGTGCAATGGCGTTGGCTTCATTTGGCGCACAACAACCAAAAGCAAAAAATACTAAATATGCAAACATGTGTACGTGTGTGTGTGTGTCTGAGTGTGTACATGTGTGTGTATTAAATGGCAAACTGTTGTTGTTGCCACTAATAGTTTTGCAGCTCGTGAAAGCTTTGCACGAGTCTTCGATCTTGGCTCGACTTGTTTTGCTTTCATTTGTTGCCGCTGTTGAGTGCCTCTAGTTGTTGTTGTTGTTGTTGTTGGTATTTGTATTTTTGTTGCTGTTGTGTGCTTGGCACAGCGGAAACTTCCCAGGCAATTTCCGCTTTAAGTACCATTAAATTCGTATTCGTTTTAATGAGCTCTCAACATGATGCTTTGCCATCGCTGCTGAAGCATCTTCAATGACTCGGCGCAAAACCCACATCTCCTCACTCCTCCCTGCTCTTCCCTTTCTCTCTCCCCTCTCTCCTCTATCATCATGGTGGTCTTGTCTTTATTTTAATGACATTCGATTTCGCATTTATCCTGCTGTTAAGCCCCCAGTTGGAACTGCCGCAACTTGAGTTAGTTATTTTGGCATTGATGATTTTGTTTGCCATCCTGAAGCTGGCCAACAGACAGTGAAATCAGCTTAGCTTGGCTAAGGACTCGGCACCTGCTCCAGCTGAGGATGCTTTCAAACAAATCGATTCATTATCAGCTTTGCTTGTTAACCATAGATACACAAACAAAAGATTGCTGCCCCACTGCTGCTTGTTCAGCTGCTGCAAAACTAATTAATTTTCTACTGCTTTCAAATATGGCGCATACGCCACGTTACACATAATTACTTAGTTGATGCTGATGTTGCCGATGTGGTAATAAATAATTCAAAGCGCATATGCCAGAGTGCCGGAGTGTCTGCAGATGTAGTTGCCACAGACACAGCCACAACAATAATCACATTTAACAACACTTTTACTTGTTAGTTGTGAATGCTTTGAAATTTATTATAATTTTCCTCTTCTTTTTCTTTTTTTTTTGTTATATCTATTTGTGCGGAGCAGCAGCAATTATTTTTGTACGAAAACTTTGAGTTTCTGCGTAAAGCTAAAACTTGCTTTTAGGTTTAATTTTCTGGCTTAGTTTATCTTATTGCGTTTCTCGTTACAAGCAGCCATTAGTTGGCTAAAAACCAAAGTGCAGACGAAAATAACTAAAAGTTTTTCAGCTTTACTTATTTTTACAGGGTTTTTTTTTGTAGTTTACTGGCTTAGTTTTTTGCCTTTATGATATTTTGCTAATGGCTACCTGGGCAACTGCTCAAAAGAGATTAGTTTGACGATGCTAAAAGGTAGTTTTTGTCTATAGCTTAAGCACTTTCTTTGGTTCAACCAAAACATATATTATATATACATATATTCATAGTTTTATCAACATTATATATTTGCGTATATTATAGTTTATTTTCCTGAATTTTAAGCTGATTTTATTACGTGGGTCAAATTTAGCTGCTTGACTGATTATTCAATATGCAATACAATAATATTTAATTCCATAGAATTCTTGTATAACTAATTCCATAGAATCCATTTATTTTATTAGCAAGACAATAGCAATTAAAATGCTTTCTAAGCACAATTTGCATTTGATATTTAATGCGAATGAAAATGTGCTTTTGTAGCAGGAGCTTCTTACGACCTACACTTAGCAAATTTTGTAGGTGTTTTAAATTCCAAGCAATCGCAAATTACGCTTTGTTAGCGCCCATTAAATGAGAAATTTATATGACAAAATTTATATATCAAAAAAACAAAAATAAGGAAGAAAAATAAGCTGATAAAGCAGCAATTTAATTAAGCTACGTAAAAATGTGGCAACTACTTAAAGAAGTGCGCGGCACAAAGCCTCACAGATCCAGGACCCCATAATCGCAATTCTAATTAAGTGCGAATTTCCAGGACAAACGACACAAAAATGTCTCCCTTCAGCAAAAATGGTGTGTTGTCGCCTAGTTTATTTCATCTGGATTTTTTCTACTGTGCCAGCTGAATTTAATTAAATTTCCACACTTCAAAGCGTGGGCAATGTGTAAAACTGTTCAACCAACCAACCTTGCCCGCCGCCCCCTGCCCCCATCCACCTGCTTCCAAAAAAAAAAAGGACGCTAAAAAGGAAAAATAATAGCAATGGTTATAAGGGCAAACGGAAATCTTAATTTTCTTTACCATTTTTTATACCTTTGCAGGGGATGTTACAGCTCTGTTGTGTATTATGTAACGCACTGAAGCAGTCATCTACGTCTCCATAAATTATATATATTCCTTATTAACAGTTGAGTTGATATAGCCTTGTCCTTCTGTGTGTTGGTTTTTATCTGAACTAGTTTCTTGTCTGAGAAAATTCTTTGTTTAAAAAGTTTTTCAAACCAAATTTACACAACATTTTTATTTTTTAATTTTATATTGATATATTTTCCTATAAAAATATATATATTATAAACGGACTACAATATCACATTTTAATATTCGGTCGCTAGATAAGTCCTTTCAAATAAAAATTTTTCTTTACCAAGATATCCATTTTTAAGCCTTATCACGCTTCATACTACTAATCAGCTAGTTTTGTTGTCAAAATTTAATTTTAAAATTTAAATGGTGATAATTTCAATCCATTTATACCAGAATATTTAGCATTCGGCTTGCCTAGTTCAACCGTTAGTTGCTGTTTTTTTTTCTCATTTCTATGTTGCCGACGTTATTTTCTTCAACTTTGTTTCCTTTAGCTTGGAAACCGTTTTTTGCTTTGCTTAGCTGGTTTCTCTCTCTCTATATTCCTCTCCCCCTCCCGTTTTCTCTGGGTTTTCGCTTTCGCTTCCTTTACTAATTAATTTCGATTCATTGAGCACTTTACAAGAAATTACACACCCACTCGACAACATCTTCCTACTCTTGTCATTCCTATTCCCAGTTCCATTCTGACTCCGATTCCGATTCGCATTACGTTTTTATACTATTAGTTGGCAAGTTTAATTTTTTTTTGTATTTTGCTAGCATTGCTTTGCTTTTTCCGTTTTGCTTTTGCTTTTGTTTCGACACAGCATCAAAGGCCCCAACAAAATGAATGCGCTTCAAATTGTTGCCAGCAAATTTGTTGTGAGACGGCTAACAAAGGCATTTTAATACCAATCTATCTACAATATAACTTATAGCCGGGTGTGTATAGGTTGACATCGTATCAGTTGCGCTTCGGCTCATTTTCCATCCTTATCGATGTGTCAATTAAATGGACTTAGTGTAATTCATGTGTTAGATGTCATCCGCATTAACTGGGAGTACACAACGAAGCTGTCAAACTCCTAAGACAGCCACCGACACACTGTATACACAGTGTACACATTGTACACATTTTATGTGTTCCTCTTGTCCTTGTCAATACAATACAAACATCACTTATAGACGCAGAAATAAATACAAAGCCGTTTGTTAATTGAACAAAATGTATATAAATGACAAAAGTCTTTGCCGAGTTCTGTCATTGCGAAGAGTATTTTAAATAATGTACAGGTATTTTTAGCCTGAAAAACAAATGAGGTTAAAAATCGATGACTATCGATTGGTCTTTGAAAGGAATAAATTAGGTGAAGTCCTTAGTAAACTAAGTATTCGATTGATAAACCAAAAACTAATCTGACATTTGGCAGCTTTAATATCAAGAGCGATTAGTAATCGATAACTAACGATAAGTACTAAAAAAAAAAGTAGTGATATAAATCTATAAAAAATTACATTGTAAACTCTTATAATATTTATAAAAAAACACTAACCTAAAAAAAAAAATTATGTTTACAATTCGATAATTATCGATTGGTTTTGGAAAGCCATAGAATTAGGTGAAGTTCATAGTAAACTAAGATTTTGATTGATGAACGAAAAACTTAACTATATTAATCTGATTCTTGACATTGGGCAGGTTTAAATTCAACAGTGATTAGTAATCGATAACTAACGATTGGTAGTAAAAAAAAGTGGTGATATAATACAGAAAAAATTTGCTGTAAGTCCTTTTAATATTAAATGAAAAACAATTTGAACGTTTCTTAAAAGCTACAATGAAAAGTGACAAATTTTGCTCTCTACCAAAAATAAATATAAATATATTAAAAATTTGCAAGTTCCGGTGCAGATTTTTGCACATGATTAATATACCCTCTCCACAATATTGACGAGCACAGGGTATAAAAATATATGTAATGTTTGCACACTTTAATTATATTTCAACAAGGTATTTCTTATGCTCCACTAAGACTGGAAACTAATTGAAAAGTTTTCGCAACTCAATAGCAGTTTTTAGAAATGCATGCATTTTACTTAATGGAAAACTCAGGTGGCTTTTGACCACATAAAGAGTGGCTGAGTATTTAATTTGGAAACACATATATAGGCTCTGAATTACCCAAGAATTTACCCAAAGGCAAATCAAATAAAAAGTAATCATTGAACATATTTTGAGCGGAAGTTGTTTATTTTTAATGCGCGAAAACTACATTTTATGCCAACTAAAATATGTCCCATAAACCACAAATTCCGTTTTATTTTGTTGGCTAACACAATATTTGCCAGCGGAAATTAGTTTTGCGAAAATTTACAAAAATAAAGTGATGTAATCTGGAGAAATTATGCCAATAATAGACTAGTTTACATAATAACATTTTGAATGTGTAAATAAATATCAGAGGCAATTAGATAAGGGAGTTTACAATTAGGATAGAAATGATTTCGTATTTGCAAACATTCTCTCGGAACTCTTGGTTAAGTGAAATAAAATGCTGATGTTAAAATATGTAACAGCAATAGTTGAAAAATAGTTTGGAAAATTTTTTGCTTTACAGAGTTTCCCAAATTAAAATCTATACAAATAGTTTTAATTTTTTTTACACTTTGCAATAAAATATTTATCATGCGACCATTGTTCGACTCCCTCTCTCGCCCTCTAATAATTAATTTAATTGAAGTGCGACAGACGCTACAATCTACAATTGGCATTTAATCCATGTATCTATAGATTTTTATCACCCCCTAAAAAAAATTTAATCAGAAATTGATAGATGAATTCAGCTATGAAAGCAACGAAAATAATCTAATCCAAATGAATATTTGTTCGCTTTCATTTCGATATTGCGAGATTTCCCCTTTTGCCATAATCCACCCACACAGATGCCACCCTTACATTTTTTAAGCCCACCCAACCCCTGCAAACCCAACAACACATATTTTAATACATTCTTGGGAAACCGTTAAATTAAATAAAAGTATATTCACATATATGTGGAAAATGTTCGCTTTAAATAGCACAGATGCCGAACTTTGGAACGATGCAAATTGCTGGGCAAACTTTGCATTCAGCGAAAGAGCCCGCAGAAACCTCAACAGTTAAACCCACATGCGATAACGCCGAGTGGCAAGCATGTAATAAAAAATTTACAAAATAAAAATTAAATACCTTAAAATAAAAAAACTAAAAAAAAAAATTATGATAATAATAAAAAGAGCGAGAATTGCTAGCGAAGCCAACAGCAACTGGAATTGAAACAACAGCAAAAAAAGAACAAAGCCAGCAAGAAGGCTAAAGTCGAGAGTGCTCGACTAGCAGATACCTTATGTGTGTGTATAATTTGGTAAATATGGCTAAGCAATTTTCTCTTGTCCATAAAATGTTAGATTAAATTATTATCAGTAATCGATTTGTATCGATATATATAGGAAACTTATCATTGATTTAAATAAATTTGAGCTGGCTTTAATAGTCACTGAAATCGGTCTTTGTATAAAGACAGATAGTCATATATATACTATGCTGATCAAGAATATATTTATCGAAACATCTTTACATAGTTTTGCACCCATTTTATTAATATTTAGGGTATATCAAAAAGAGTAGTGCAGACCGAATACATACACATGCCGAAAATGTATTAAATTTTTAGCATGCTCATTAAAAAAATATTAAAATAAAATTTCTATGGCAACATACAGACACACACACACACACAGATGCACACATGTATTGTGAGAAATCGTCTGCCTGATGGCAAAAACATAGGTTGCCTTCCCACCCTCATTTTTGCCACAGTGTATGTAATGTGAGTTTGCATGTGTCAGTGAGTGAGTGTGTGTGTGTGAGTGGAAGGGTGTTCACGGAGACCGCATTAAAATTGGCATCACACAAACACACACAAACAAAAACATTCACAGACTAACGCAATACGCCAGCACATTAAAACAACGCCAACCCCGCCGCCCACCTTTGTTGCCATGCCCATTTTGCAACGCGGCGAGACAACAGCTAGGGGCGGAGTAAGGGCAGGGGTTCAAAGAGAGGTCAGCTGCGCAGAGGGCTGAGTCAACGATATGTGAATATCAAGATTTAATTTAAAGTTAACTAAGTAAGATTAAGCTTTAGCATTGCACACACACACACACTCAGACACACACGGCCATTTGCAGGGTGCAAACATGTTTAAGGGAAGGTATGGGAAGGTGGAGGGAAGGGAAGTTAGTCGTTGCTGTACTCGTATCAAGTAGAGCAGAAACTCTTAATAAAGCAATTGCCTCTGGCAGTCAAAAAGTAAACGTCGACTTCGTGCACCAACCTGATTACGGAAGAGAGCAGGGGAGCAGGGGAGCAGGGGAGCAGGAGAGCAGGCAAGGAGAGGGGGCAGATACAGCAACTCGGTCCAGGGCCACGACCTCTGCACGTGTGTGTGTGTGTGTGGCAGTGTGTGTGAGTGTTCATACGAGAAGACCTTTTTTTGCAGCACAGCAGTTGCTTTGGCCACTTTATAGAGAGAGACTTGAATGGTTTTTGGGTGGATGGGTGGGTGGGTGTGTGTGTAAGTGTGTGTTTGGGTTTCTGTGTGTGAAGCTGCAGATGAAACCCACACGAGCAGCATGAACCGTCCACTCTAATATCAACTAACCATAATTATATATATATATATATTGAATAGCGCAACTAGAAGAAATTCGAAGCGACAAGCGATGCATAACCAACGATGGACTGAATTTAATTAGCTTTAGAGTCTCGATTGCAACTCACTGTGACACATAATACGGCATTTTACATGCTACATAATATAAATTACAAAATGTTTAATATTAAATTTGGCCGTTTTAAGCAGTTGAGTTTATCGAAATATTTTAAAAACTCGCCATTTGATATTCTAGAAAATTTGCCAACAAAAAATCATCTTTAATCATATCCATTTTATATTTTAAAAATAAATATATTAGTTCGATTATTATTTGTTACTTTTTCTATTTTAAAAAAAATTTATTATTTTTACTATTATTTTTTACTGTTACCAAAACAATTAATCATGAATCGAGGTTTATTATTGGATTATGAGACAAAAACTAATTTTTTAAAAAACAAAAATAGATAAAATACTATTTCCAAATTTATTTTTACAAATTATTTTATTTTAAAATTTTGTATTCCATTTAAACATATATTAAAAAATCTAAATTGTTATAAATTTAAGTAGATAGATTTAATTTTTTCTTTAAATAATTATTTAATAGTTTATTTGCCCAAAAGTAAAGCTGGTTTCGCTATTTGCTTTCATTCTGCTTGTCAGAAAAATAACTAAATAGTTTAAGCTGACCATTTTTTTTTCATATAATTTGGATAATTGTTTGCTATAAAATTCTTTAATTATAATCAGCATTCGTGCCACTGTACACTGCCCCAATCGAATCTCTGCCACAAAAGGCAAATTACATAGCAGCAGGCAGCATATTATTTGCAGCAGCATTGCAGCGACAGCAACTTGGACACATGAAATACAGCTACCATGGCAACATCGGCAACATCAACAACAACAACAACAACAGCAACATAAATTTTACCAAATACAACAACAAGGATTTTAAAGGGTGCCCAAAACACAAAACAAAACAAAACACGAAACCTTTCCCCTCGCATTATTATCTCTATGCATGAAGATATTTGAAGCGCTTACAGTGAGCAAGATGGAGAGCTGAAAAATAAATTTAATGTAAACATAAAAAGCAAGTTTTTTGGTAAAGCTAGTTTTGCATTTTATAATCAGCGCACACAACGCGGGGGTTGTCCACGTTCCTCAACCGATTTAGGGGGTTGATGGGTTGAGGGTCGCTGAGACAGGCTGGTTGAATGGGTGGAATGGTGGGTGAATGGATGGCATGGATGGGTTGGAAGGGTGACTACTCGACTACTGTCTACTTGCCCGGCATGTGCTGCATTTGATGATGATGCCTGGCTGGTCTCAGTGCACCAAAATGGCAGCTGTGCGAACCAGGAAGGGGCAGACAGACGGCCAGCCAGACTCTCTGACTCGCATCGCCCAGAGCCTTAATAGTGCGGAGGAATATGGCTTTCGGTTTTTCGATTTTTCGTTTTTTTTTTCCTTTTTTTTTGGACCAGGACTTCGTCTGCTCTTTGTGCTTTGTCAAAAGGGAAATTTTTATATGATTTTTAATGCTTCGCGCTTCATAAAAATGTTGCTGTTGCTGCAGAGAAACACAGAAACAGAATGCAAATAAATTGGCTTCACATGGCTTCACTTCCAATGGCAGCCCTGAAGCCTTTAAGCCAATTTCTTTTATGTTTATGACCAGCACTCTTACCCCTCATTCCAACTCTCTGTCCCATTCCAACTGCCACATCTGAGTCATAGCTGTATTTGTTAAACATTACGCAAAATGGCCAACAGCATTTCAAAATATGCATATTCCACTAAAATTAACATCAAAAAGCTGCTTCAAATACAACTTTCAAAAACAATTTATGCAAAAATATCCTTTACATTTGCATATTTTTCAAATTTTGTGTAGCGCATAATTTTTGGAACAAGCTTAATTCTGGGATACTTAGTGGGTCACAAGAGAGCTTTTTAATTGTAGCAAATTCAAATTAGGTACTTTAGTGCAGCTTTTAAATAATTCTAGTTTTCTTATATCTATAATAAATTTTCTTAAAATTTTTAGACAAACTCAAAGAAAATAAATTGCAGAAGCAAGCATCTTAGAGTCGATTTAGCCATGAAAAGATTTAGCTAATATTTAAATTAAAGAATTTGAGTAATATTGAAAGGTATTTTTTTGTAGATTTGCTGCGATTAGTACAAATTGCTTTTTCAATCAAGAACAAAAAACACAGTTGAAAATAAATACAGTTCGCAAAATTATATTTAATATCCTTCTGCTTATCTAAGCGCATTTTATTTGAAGGGAAACTTGCATATATTTCAAAAACATATCCGCTTGCGTTGTTTTTTGAGTTTATGCATAATATGAATATTTCATAAAACCAAATGGCAATAATTTGCATATTTAATGAAGCAACACTTCATTTTAAACAAATACGCCAGCGTATATAAATGTGGGCGCGCAATTACAGTGAGCGTAAAAAGTATGCAACCGCATTGCATTAATGGCTGCCTAGCAACTGGCTCGTTATACCAAAAAAAAAAGAAAAAAAAGAAAAAAAGTAAAACCAATTAAATATAAAAACGCTCAATGCAACCAAACAATACAAAAAAATAAAATGGAAACACACAACAAAAAGTGAATGATAATGCAAACATATATATATATATAGGTATATATATATACACACACACACACAACCATTTACGCCCGGGAGCAATAAGCGCTTACGCAATTTAATTGCACACAAAATGGCAGCCAGCAACAATGCAGCAAAAGGAGAAAGAAGAAGAAATTCAACGGCCTAAAGCCTGTTTGAAAATATCAGCATAATTAATATGGCATAATGTACGCACAGTTGGAGGTAAACGCACAAAAAATTCGATTCAATTTATTTAAATATAAAATGGCGAATTTTCTGTTTTATTTGCTGAATTCTCACACAATTTTATTATTATTATTATTATACCCGGAGGCGACCAAAATTGGTTAAAGAGGGTCTCACAAAGACGCAAAAAAAAGCGTTACACAGAAAAATGTATATTATATTTACACTTCGCAAAATTTAATTAATGCACAGCTGTGTTTAACCTACAAAAATGAAAATAAAATTTGTAAAAGGTTTTTATGCGATGTTAGGTAGAAATTTAATTAAAAGCATAGCGATTTTTTATCTTTAAATTAATAGGTATTTAAATTCTTAGTTTGGTTTTTTTTTCTATGTGTATAAATAACAATTTTATTTTTGGCAGAAAGGTCTGGCATTTATTTGCATTTCGCAGAGTGTAGACATTTAATCGGGATCTACCTTAAGCTGCTTAAAAAATTCTTTTAACCCTTTTTTCTTTTATCATGATATATGTATATTTTTTATTTTTGTATATATATTTTTTTTTATAGTCCCCTAAGCCTAATCTCATTTTAATATTCCTTGCAATACGCTTGCATATATTTATTTTTACGACTACATCACAAGTCGGCTTTTTGCGTGGGGAGCCCTTAAAGCATCGAAATTGAAAATTCAAATTGGGCCTTTGCACACGTCAGATGAATGTCAAAGTATTTGCAATTGCGAGCAGCCACCTGTCGTCATATTGAATTTGCTGAATTTCGCTGCGTAATTCGAATAAATAAGCAAATATTTAATGATGCCTCCGCACAGATGTCAATTAAGTAAATGCCTCGGCTATTTAGTGCATGCCAATCCGCTTTTATTATGCGGGACGAGCACATGGTCACAAATCCGCCGCTAGGCATCTCAAAGCTTTCTGCTTATTAGGATATATATACATTTTTCCTTTTCCTTATTTTTTTTTTTTTTTTTGAGCCAAGTATGCAGGACTTTTTTGCCTGGCGGCAGCAAAAATCGCGTCTTCGTGCATTTTGCCTCATTTTCATATTGCTTTTCCTCCCTGCCAGTTCATCATAATATTGCCTCGTAACAGGGAGCAGCAGCGGCCGCACCCACAGGCCATTCTTCAGTGTCAAAGGCAGCACACACACACACTTACACACACACACTCCCACGTATACACTTTTAATGCGTGTCGCTCACATTTTATGAGCTGTCGCAAAGTGCGAGAAGGCAAATGGCAAACAAAAGTACAACAAAAAAAAAACGAGAAAGGAAGTTCGCGTTCAGCCAGCTGTGACCAGCATCGCAAATAAATGAAAAAAGTTCAACCAAAATCATCAAGAACTGATTTTAGCTGCAGTACAACGAATCCTAAATACACTGAAAATATATATAGAAAATACTGCGAAATTTAAATTTTAATGGATTTGTTTTTAAATTGCATTTTACTTTAATGTCCACTCATAAATAACATAAAATTATAAATAATATTATAATAAAAATAAAATGATATCATTAAATTTTAAATGATTTTTGTACTAATATTGATTTAAAAATTTAATGACTCTCATAGACTGATGTAATATAAAAAAATATTTAACTTTTTTAATAGTCATAAACATATTAAAATAAATTTTGATCATATGATTTTTTTTAAACAATTTTTATTTAAAATTGTTTGGTGATTGTTTTAGGTTTGCTGGTATTTATTATTTAAGCACTTATTTAGCTTTCCGCTTTTAAATAAAATCTTACTTTTTTATACTTAATTCTAAACCGCAATAGAGTAATTACAAAAATGCATATTTTACGACATTGCAAACGAATTCACAGCTCCAACCCTGACACAGTTCGTGATGAAACTTATGTACCCTCAGCTGGGTTGTAAAAAGTAAACGAATATCAAGCAGAAGCAAAATTGCGACCATAGGTACAAAGTTATTGGTCATGTTGGGTGCCTTTTTATTTTTTTCTCTTTTTTTTTTGATTTGGCCGGACTTTTATTTAATTAAATGTCAGATCTGTTGACTGACATTTGATTTGATTTTACGATATAGTTTAGCTGAGTGACAGGCAAACAATTGCACAATTTGTTATCGAATTTGATTTTAATTTTGAATACGTTCATTTAATATTATTCAATTCGTTTGAGCATTAATAAGCTGTATTCAAATTGAAATCCGATTAACTTTACACCAGCTTATAGGTCTTGGCTGATATGAAAAGCATATATATATATATATATTTATATATGACATACATATCAGTACATTTTATGTTAAACGCTGGTAAAAATAATACAATTCATATATCATTTGCATTTATTGTATATCCTTTATTTCCAATTATCGATAAATTAATTTACATGCCACTTACATGTGCCGCATTCCAATTTCAGTAATCAAGAATTCCAATTAGTAGTCAAAATAAGCCGCGAGTCAATTTATATGGGTTTGAATGAATAATGTAAAATATATATTTAAGTATGACTATTGAGGCCTTGAAAATGATTGAAATGGGTTTAATTGGGTTATGTAAATTTATGTAAGAGTCAAAAGAGAGCATTTTCGCGCACATATAAAATATATATTTTATCGGTATGAATAAAACAATATCAGACGACAAAAAAAGTACATATCTGAATTATAGAATATGCATATTTGAATAGCATAAATTAATTGTATTTTATCATAAACTTAATTTATTCAAAATTATTCCCAATTTTTGGTTTAAATAAAGACGTGTGATAGGTAAAGAACTGGGTATCTACTAGTCGAGCTTTCTCGACTGGCACATTCTTAATAGTCGAAAATGGCAATTGTCGTTGCACGAAACGTAGCCTTGAAATCAGATTTTGCCACAAATATTGCCTTTATTACTGTTGATAATTTATTATATTGTTAATGTAATTTTCTTCTTCATTTGCAGTTGATGAAGTGCAATGGGAACTGCAACATTTAAAGCAAATGACATTATAATTACATTCAAAATACGCACACATGACGAAAAATTGTTGAAATTATTGTGCTAATATGTTATTACATTTAATTAACCACAAATACCAAGGGACAAAATACACACACACACACACGCACACCCAAATTCCAAGCTCTTTGGGCGAGGACATCAAAAGCATTTGCTGTGGCAGTGTCTGCCTTTCACATTCCTAATTAGAGGCCATACACACTCGAACACACTCACACCCACACTTGATTACACACACACACAGGCAGATATACAGAGTCAACCCAAGCGTATTATCAATTATGCACAGAGATTCGCCTTTCTGCCTGATTGCCACTCGACAGTGCTGAAATTTGTGGTCTTTAATTAGTGTCAAGAGCACGTGAAAGCGCCACAGACAAACACTAAAATTCAATTAAATCAAATTGCTTAATTTCAATATAAATAACCTTAAATTTCTCAACATTTTCTTTAGATGTGAATATGTGAATATCGACGTACTTGTGAACAAAAATGTTCATAATTGCATAGTCCTAAAAGTTTTCCATTTCTATTTGAGTTTCCTGACTTGATTTACCCCAAAAAAGACGACAACTTGTTGGGTTTTGGTTTGCGGTGGACTAAACAATTTTCCAAACTAATGCCCACGGACTGGATATATAGGGTGAGAGAGAGTAAGAGTCTCCCGGCACATGTGCCGACAAGAAATCCAAACCAAGAAGATTAAGGGACAAACCGAAAAAGTCGATCTTAGAGTTATCCTGTACATTAGAAACCAGTTTCAGACTTACCTATTTGTGTATTCCATTTTAAGAATATTTTGAAAGAATTTGATATTAGTCGAGATTGATATTAGTCAGAGAAAAAATAGTTATCTCAAACTAGGTTTTTTTGAGATCAAAAAAATAGTAAAGCCTGAAACAAATATTCATCAAATGCTCACTGAAGATTTATAAAATTGAATAAGGCCTTAATATATATATTTGATATGAGCAATGATCATTTAACGATCATTTAATATATAAATTATTAAAAGTATAATTATTATTATAAACTCTAATAGGGTTTAGCACCAAAATACCTCTTCTCAAGCATAAGCAGGGTATTACATATATAAATAATAAGAAGGAAACGAAGCAGAGCAATAAGACGAAATCCCAAAAATCCCTTGATTTATTTCTAATGCTCACCAGCACACACGCCCACGCACACACGCCTACACACACACACGTCACACACACATCACACACACACTCTGTAGGCTGGTAAATAGAGCAAGTGAAGAAAGAACAACAATTTCGTCACATCCCGCAGGAACTAAATTGTGCCAGAGGCTGGTTTTCTTTCTTGCTTTATCTACCCGCTAACCAACGTCCCGTGCCACACCCACACACACACACTCAACACGCACTTAACACACACACAACACACACACACATTTTGTTTAGATACTCGTATCCTGCTGCTGCTCAAGGCTCTCAAAGATGTGTGCAAAAAGCACGAACAAAGTGAAGCTAAACGAAAGTGCCTCAATTTAAGTTGTAAGCTGATTTGCTACAGCATACGAGTAAAATACGCACACACGCACACCAACACACATACACACACATAGTTACATATGTGCGTGGGATTCGCCATTGCCAGCAGCTTACTCAAGTAGAAAAACTTTTGGCTCTAACTGTAAGAGCAACTGCTCAAAATTAAGGAAAAACTTTTCACATTCTTCTCTTGATTTTCGTGTGTACTTCAAAAGTGTATGTTAAATTTCTCTACAACTTTGCTTTTCAAAATATTCAAAACATAATGAAAGACCAAAAAACTTTTGATGATCCTCAGCAAAAGCCACTTAAAACCAACAAAAGACTAGTAAATTGAGAAATTAAGCACTCGTTTGATCATTTTAGAATTTCAAAAAAAAATGGAGAGTGTAGAAAAATTGGTTAAAGTTGGTTAAAAAATTAAGAAATTATGTAAATCTGTTGCACAATACGAAATCAGGACAAAAGCCATTAAGCGCCTACAAAAACTATTTAAGGAATTTCCATGAAATAAATCAGAAAGGAAACGAGAGAAAGGGCTGCGAAAGGATATGCGAGGCTTAAATATAAATCATTTCGAAGCCATCAAAATACTAAAGTTAAGCAAGCTAAAATACGAGCCTTCAACAATGCGCAGAGTGGCAGCTAGGGTAACTTAAATATATCATTTAAATGGCAGACAAGATTGCATGTTTTTGGACCGGACGCGTCTTGTCTTTGAGTTGGCTTTGGATTCCTTTTATTTGGTTTTTTTTTTTTTTTTTTGTTTTCTGTCTTTTGGTCTGATTTTGACACAAATCCCATTGGTGCTAAAGCAATTTATGCGGTTGTAGCTATCACAGGGATGCAGGACGAAAACACACACACACACATACACTGAATATGCTTATATATGCGTGTGTCTGTGTGTGTATATGTGAAACTGCCTTTTAGCATTGCCCACATGCACTTGACTGGGCTTTTTGGTTATGGTTGCTTGGCTGCTTTGCTGCTTTGCCTGGTTTCATGGTTCACTCAGATTGCCTGTTTTGCTGGCTGCTGCTGCTGCATAAGTGCAATTTTATGTTTTGCTCAAGAGTTGATAAATGGGCGGGCACGGAATGCATTCGATATGCGAATACAAATCTCTAAAGCTACATTTCCAAACCTAAAACTTAACTATGACTAAGCAACGACAACAAATTCACATAAAAATATGTAAATTCCTGCGCATAAATCTACAAATTGTCATACAGATATATTTTTCTATATATATATATAAGCATATTTTTTATGTTTATGCCACGCCTAACGAGCACAGCCAGCGCCTGCCTACCTTTTGCCTGAAACGTGGTTGCAGATAAAAAGACCCAAAACCCCTCAGCCTCTTCCCTTTACTCCTGCTGCTGCAAAAGTAATGCCCAAACATTTCATGTCATAAATTTAACGATATAAGCGCGAAAAAAGCTTCACAAATCCAATGGCCGAAAAAATAAAAAAGCTGAATCTAAAAAAAAAATAAAAACTGGGTGACGAAGATTTAATACTCTTAAAAAGGTTAAAAAAAAAAAGGTTTAACTATTTAAGCTGTAAATAAAAGTAAATGAATTGCGGTAGAATAAACTGCATTTATAAAGATTGATCCTCTTACAATATATATATATATATATAAATATCGAATATTTTAAATATTTATCCTCTTATATTATTTATAAAAATAACAAATATTTTGAATTGCAAACAAATATAATTAATGACAATTAACAGGTTTATAAAAAACAAAATGTGAAATTTTTATGTTGAAACGTTATTAATAAAAAAACGCTCACAATTTATATATATATATATATTTAATTTGTATATATTATAAAATTTCTATTAGCCTCGACGAGTTGCAAGCTTTCCTCAAAAATGTAAAAACACCTCTCGCAAACCAAACACATAAATATTGATTTACACATCTTGTTTTTGTGTTTTTAGAGCATTAATTTATTTTTGGGGCATAACCCAAACCCATTGAAATTGGGCTTTCGGAGATGTCTGTGTAACGTCGAAAAGCGATAAATTAATTTAAGTGCCTGAAAATATATATATAACATATGAAAAAAAAAAAACAAACAGGCCTGGATTATACAGAAAATGTGTGAATCAGAGGACTATTCAAGGAAGCTGAAATGTGGAACTATTTTAATAGCTTCATTTTTGACTATGGGGGAATTGGAAGCCAAGCCTAATATTTGACCAATCTATATGCAGGACTTTGCGCATTTTATTTGTCTTACGCTTGAAAATTTAATTAAAAAACGAAGTTTCCAAAGAAAATCTTTGCTTGGACAGTGAGAGGCATACAAGTTGATGGTCGAGATGGGCAGATGGGGCGTGTCGTGGTAGTGGGGGGGTCAGAAATAGCAAAGTTTGAGCAGCGTTTTCAGCGCCATCATCAGCGTCAGCAGATACAACAAAAAACCAAACAACAACAACGATTTTTCTTCGATTCCTTCGTTAGGAATACTTTCTAGAATAAATTGTGTTTTCGGGGGAATTGAACGTCTCCAAAGTTGGGGTTTATGTGGGTGTGGTTGTGGGCGATAGATTGTAACTGGCAGACAGTTTGGTTTTGGTGCGGATGCGGATGCTGATGCGGATGTGGATGTGGATGCTAACGTTTCGCTTCGTTTAATTCTTTGGCAGTGTTGCTTTTGTTGTTGTTGTCGCTGGGGAGTGGAAAATTAATTGCATGCAAATATTGGCGAAGCGTCGCAAGTAAATATAATTTCGTTGTTTGCTCATAAATACGCATTATTATTTGGCAGAATGAAAAATAAAACAAGTAGCAACAACAAAACAGCATTCAAAACTCACAAAACACAAACAAAACGAACAAATCGAAAGCAGCTCGAAGATGAGATACCTTTTTATGAATAATCTATAACCTGACTAAGAAATATTTATTGCTGACATGCGAAAATCTCTATCCATCAATCAAAATCTTTATCCATTAATACACAATTATTCGTGTATAAAAAATATATCTATCAATAAAAATCGTATATAAAATTATTCAAGTATACAAATATAAAAAATGAATTGTAATAACATATTTTATATAAAATATTTTAAGTCATAAAAGTAGAAAATTAACTGATTATAATTTTATGATGTTTAAAAATGTTGCACTAAGCAAAAACACAAAATATAATAATTAAAAAAGAATTAATGTAATTAAATTTGATTTTTAAAAGTAAGTGTTGCATTTATAATCATGCCGAATAAAAATATAATCATATAAAAAAATTTATTTAATTAAATATTATAATTTTATAATGTAAACAAAATTTGCATTTATTATCATGCATAATAAAAATTGCTTCAAAACTATAATTACTTTATGTGTAAAAAACCATCAAGTTAATTATTTCGAACTCGATTTAAATTTGTGTTCATTTCAAATGAAAAATCACTGAACATTTGTCAAGGCATCAGTACCTTTACTTCCTAAGATCAAAGTATAATGAAAATCAACAGTTATCCATGACAACATAGGTAATTTTATATAGTACACTTGAAGCACGTTCACTTTTTAATACCAACCCCATTAAATATTTGAATGTGGACAGGGTATACCCAAATCGAAGACAAAGCCAGCTTCTATTTTGGGCTACAGAAATAGCAAGAGTTTTGGGTGAGTGGGTGAGTGGGTGAGGGGGTGGCACATATTACAAATGCATCAACAGATTTGAACATTATCTAATCGCTTTAAACAGTTTTGTGAAAATGTTGTTGCTTAATTGGCATCATTATCTTTGATGGGGTCACGCACAGCTGAGCGAGCAGATAAGGGGCACATCACAACATGGTGAGGGGTGGAGCGGAGAGGTGGGGGTCTTGATAAATAGGGTGTTTCTTTTGCTTTGAAAGTGGTAATTAATGGGCAAGTCGAGCGAAAGCATTTTCAAGTGATAGAACGCCCAAAATTAATGGGCGTGATAAACAGCAAAGGTGAAAGCGAACTGCTTCTAATTGAAGTAATTTCTTCATGTAGTTGCTCAATTTACTTCACTTTCTGCCATAACTTTAAGACATACGAATTAATGTTGCCCGTGTTGTGTGCATAATCGTCAAAAGCAACAAAACTTTGCACATAAATTATTATGCGAAATTAGGGGGCTCAAGCCTCGAGCAAATGTTGCCCCACAATAAAAAACTGTGCCACAATTTAAAATTGAATAAGCACAAGAAAAAAGAAAAAGAGACACCGCCCTTTTTGGCTTAAGATGAAATATGGTTTGGCAAGCCCTGCCAACCTAGAAGTAAAAGTAAAAATAATCACAGTCATGTCAGATAATAAATGATTAACTATCTCACTCAAATCCCAAGCATATTTTGCTTTGGTCATCTATTTGTTTCCTCGCAGTCAGCAAAGGAGCAAAATGCACTTTAAAATTGGATGAATCCTTGAAAAAGTTTTGGCAAATGGACAGTGTGTATACCCTGTAAAAAAAAAACATTTAAGTGTATATTCATTTGTTGATTTTACAACCAGTTAAAATATAAAAATTAAAAATTGTAAATCTAAAAAATGAAAAAGTAAATACATAAATGAATTCAAGAGATGATTCGTATTAATTTGTAAGTTTATTCAGCGTATTTTTTTACTCATCAATAAACTGAATTAAATTACTGGGAAATTGTGGGAAATATGCCAGTAATGTTTATTTTACAATATCATTTTAATGTGTATTCTCTGTAAAAAAAAAACTTTATATACATTTACATTAAGTTTACTGCCTATGAAAAAATTAGAAGTAAAATTTTGTAAATTAAAAGAAAACTTAGAAAATACATACATTAAATCAAAGATTTTTCGTATTAATTTGTAAGTTTATTCAGCACATTTTCCACTTACTATAAACTGAATTTAACCTAGATATAGCGCATATACCAGTCAGACTTGTTTACTATATCAATTTATTTATTTCCAGTTACTAAAAAGCAGCAATAAAAACTAGTTTTGAGCTTAAATAGTAAAGCGAATATTCGGATAATAGATTTAAAAGTTTTATAAGCAGAGTTGTTCTCTCCATCAATTTACTAATAAATTCAGCAGAAGCCACATCAAAAATATATATTTATTTAATACTAATATTTAGTTTTACACCAAACACTGCAAAATACCTGCAAAAAATTTAAAAACTCAACTGGCACAGGAGTGCCGTGCCGCGTATAATCCAATGAGAGATTGGTGTTTTGGGATTAGCATCGAGTAGCATGGCTACAACAAAATTGGTACTGTGTCCGGTTGTGGATAGGATGCCACGTCGCTCAGCTGTTTTGTAGAGTGGACACAAATAGTTGTGGCGATCGGGCAGATCGGTGCGCTTGAGGGGCCTCAGCCATATCAATGGCATCGTATCGAACAATATGCGTGGATGCGATTCCATTAAATATTTATTTTTGCGATCCCAGCAGGCGCCCTCCAGATAGATGCCATACACATAGACGCCATCATCTGGCGCCGTAATACCAGCGATTTGTGTCTCCTCCAGCGATAGGACCTGGTAGTCAAAGGCCAACAGATCTATGGAAATTACATATTTACGTGCATAATTCTGCTGGGCTCCCGTTAGAAAAGCTTGGGTGAAGAAGAAACCCGATAGCCAAAAGGTTGACGGTGCTCCATGGTCATACCAATGCTGCAAACATAGAATAACAAAAGGTTAGACAGGTTCTAATAAATTCCCTACTTAAATAATAACAGAAAATAGATATATATTTTCAGTCAATTTTTGAGATATTAAATTAATTGAAAACTCAGTCTTTAAATAATATATATAAAAACAGATTATTATTGATATAAAATAAATACCATATTTAAATAGTAACAGAAAATATATATAAATATTTAATAGATTTTTCAGTTATTCATTAAATTGAAAAGTGTCTCTAAATAATATATTTACAAAAAACAGATGATTATTGATATAAAGTAAATACCTTATTTAATTAATAACAGAAATTACATACGTATCTATAATAATAGATTTTTCAGATATTAAATAAATAGAAAAAACTGTCTGTAAATAATATACATAAAAAAAAAAAACAGATTTATTGATATAAAATAAATACCATATTTAAATAATAACAGAAAACATATAAATCTATATTTAAAAGATTTTTTAGATTTTAAATAAATTCAAAACTTTGTCTCTAAATAATACATATAAAACAATAAATTATTTTTGATGGCCCAGTTAAAAAGCAATTTTTTTTATTTTAAAGCGAACACGCTTTGCGATGTTCTGCGTATTAAAATAGGGTCACAGCTGGGACGAGTGGCCTAGTAAAACTGTGACTGGCTGCCAGGACAACAACAACAACAACAACAGCAGAGCAACCGAGGTTGCCATGACAAATTGTTGGCTCGATGGCGAAAAACTTACCTGCAGGAATTCGAGTCGTCGCAAAAAGTCTGCAACATAGCTGCCAAGTGGCTTTAGACTGGGGTAGGACTTGCTGGCCCACATAGCTGGAATTTTAGCAATCAGCACAGATTTGTAGACCGCCTCCATGGCAGCGGTCATCACCACCAGACCTAAACATAAAATTAAATCAAATAAAAAATAAAAATAGCAGGCACTGAAAACTTTGTCAAAATATTCAACAATGTTGCCAATTACGATTTCTCAGCAATAAATTCAATTAGACAACGTGCAACACACTTGCAACACTTAAGTGATTTTGAAAAGTTTTTTGGAATATTGTGTGAAAAAAATAACAAATGCCTGCAAAAGACGCAGGCAACATGAATGTCCTTTATGTGACACGAGGTATGCGCCACGGCAGCAGCACCTCAATGCACAGCTCCTCAATGCCCATTGGCGAGCAGGCGAAGCGGGTGAAGAGCTCTAGCTCCAAGGAACAGCTGGTGGAGCAGCAGCCAAAGCACGCCAAGCGTGTCACCTTCAGCCGGCAACAGAGATCACAACCGATTACGGTCAAGGACAGTGAGATGCAAACCGGACTCACATCGTGTCTGATAACAAATCCATCACGCGATCCACGCACAGCAGGCGGTAAGCGACTTAAATAAGATTTTAAGGCATAGAAAACCCACTTGGGGCATCTTCCAAATAGGTGCCAACAATCCGGCGGAACGAAAAGTTGGCTGGTTGGCGCGCACCGACAGCGAATGTCAGTTTAAGGCGCCGGGCATTGAATTCCTCACGGATCGGGAGACGGATGTGCACACGTTCGAGGTGAAGATGCGGGAGTCGGTGCAGAGCGTCAAGGATTACACAACCAAATGTGACTATTTTCCCACCTATGTGGACAAGCGACGCTACAAGGATCAAACCACACAGACACTTTACAGGTATGTCAGTATATTGATTTAAGAATAATTAAAATAAATATTTAAAAATAATAATCTAAATAAAACTAAATTTCGATTTATAATTGAATTAATTTATAAATTCAAATTATTAAATTCAAGGGTGTAATTAAAGTTTTAAAATAATGAAAATTATATGAAGATAAATAATATCAGAAATTATCAGAAAAAAGATTTTTAATTAAAGAAAGTTAGCATTATTTTTTACTATTAGAAAACAATATTTAATATTTTTTTGGCTTAACTAAATAAATATAAATATATTAAATAAATAAAATAAAGTGATTTAGTTTAACAAAACAACATGAAAATAAAAAAGGAATATTTGTTTTAATTACTACATAAATTAAATAATTCATTAGAAAAATATTTAGTTTAAAAAATTACTAGAAAAATTAAATAATTAAAAAATAAATCACAGGGAATCATCGGCGCAGACTTTGGCCTATTTGCCCGATATTGTGGACAAGGAGCAGGATGAGCATCTGGAGCTGTTCAATCTGGCCACACTGCTGCCCGGCGATAAGCCGCCCGGTCTAAATGAGGTTGAAATTTTGGAGCGTGCCCGCAAGCGTTGGTCCTTCAACCAGGCGCTGAAGATGAGCTTCAAGCGGCAGTTGCACGAGGCGCGCGAGAATGCGATGAAAAGTAAATATCGCCCCATATTGGAGGCATTCGAGTGGGAGCATTGGATGGAGCGAGAGGAGCATATACAGGAGTGTCAGATGATGCGACTGGATATCGTCATACGAATGTTTGACAAGCGCGAGAAGCAAATGCATGCGGAGTCCAAGACCCGCATCGAGGTCGCCTGCGAGGGCATCGAACAGAAACGCCAGCGAGGATTGGCCAAGAACGAGGTGCAGTATCAGCGGGCGATGCGACGATTGCAGATCAAGAATGCGGGCCTAACGCGTCGCTGGGTGAAACAGAGTCCCATGTATGCCCTGGGCTCACCCTGCTCAGAGTTCTATGGACCACTCATACGACATGGTGTCGATCCAGCACGACGCAGTTTTGTGGGTGATGGTCGGAAGGCATTTGATATGCGTATCGATGATCTGGAGAATCGTGTGAACATGGATAAGTTGCAGTGTCCGTTCACCAAGCTGAAGGAATGGTCCAAGCCCAAGCAGTATGTAAAGGAGTACGAGCAGAACTTCTGCACCGACAAGCATCTGCAGAAGCTGTACGAATCTTTGAAGACTCTTCGCTCGCAGTCAACCAAACAGAAATCAACGCCCAAGTGCCTGAAGCGACGACCGAAACCCCCCTCCGAGGACGAGGAGCGTCCATACTTCAACTATGAGGAGCCTGAGAACTTTCTGGATTACTTCCAGGATCGACGGAAGACCGAACATCAGCAAAAACGTTCGCTCACCAAAGAGCAAAAACTGGCCATAGAGCAGCATCAGGAATATGAGGCGGAGCGCCGTCGCCACCCAAATCTAGCCAAGGAATTATTGCAGGAACGACGCAGCGAGGATCTGGAGCAATTATTGCAGATGTACGAGGGCAGCACCATTGGCTGGATTATGCAATTCTTATCCGAGGAGATGGAACGTCTCATGGAGCAGCGTAAACTCCACTTTTTCGCGATCCTAACGCAAAAGGAGCGTTGGCGCCGGGAGGCAGCCGAAGCCGGTCTGCGCCAAAAGGAGAACAATATGCGGATTGTCTATGAGGAAATGTTCCAGCGATGCAATATGGTGCACACCGAGACGGCTCGTGAATATATCGATACCATATTAACCACAGATATGGCCCATATTGCCGAATGCGATGCTGCTGAAACAGTTACTGTGATGGCCAAGCAAATCGATGCGGATATTCAGCGTTGGCTGGAGAGCTTCCAGCTCATCCAAACTCCACTGACCTATGAGTCCCTACGGAATATGCTGCACGACATGGTCGTTCCCGATTTGAATGTGCTGCTCGTTAAATACGAGAAAATTCTGACTGCCAAATATATTATTGAGGATGTGCTCTTCCCACAAATCTGGGAGAGCCTCGACTCCTACGATGTAGCCAACGTAATTACAAGTGATATGATTGATCGACTGATTGACAACGACCTGTTGCTCTTCTCCACGGAAAGCGAAAGCGAAGATCCGCCTCGACGGGAAGCGGAGGCCATCATAAGAAAGCTGATTAGGCAGGCGGTGCCAGGACGTCGCTGGAAGACCGAAACAGAGCGAATTATCCATGAGAATTGCGTGACACTCTTTGATGATATTTTCACTCAACTTATTGAGCGAATGGATAGGGACCCGCCCATCATTGAGCCCGTTGATCTACACTTGGCGTGCTCACAGCCGAGAATTACCCCCACAGATGAGATTCACGAAATCGAAACGCAGATCCTCAAACTAAGGGAACAGATTACTTTAGGTGATGGCGAAAACAATTCAACATACGAGCGCACTCAAATCCTTTCGCTGCTTAAGAAAATGAAGACAGATAAAATCACGAGAAATCTGTTTACAGATGAGGTGTACGAGGATGTTGAGACAAAGGAAACAATTGGTGGCTCACAATTCCTCAATTTGACTGTCTTCGAGCCGGCAACCAAGGGGGAAATGTATAATGACCAGGTATATGGCATAATGAGAACCACGGACATTGGCAAGGAGGAGGATTTTACAGTGTTGCGCTCAAAGCCCAGAGAAACGAGAAGTCCATCAAGTTCCCTTAGCATTACTGGCATCCATTTTGATGAGCGACAGACACAAACGCGGCAGGAGGATCAGCTTATTGGTGCCTTAAGCGACATCATTTCGTATGCCAGTGATGAGGAAGTTATCGTAGTCGAAGAGGAGACCACCGAATATGAGGCAGATGATGAGCACAGCTGGCGGCATATGACAGAAGAAGAGGTTGAGGTTGAGGTTCAGGAGGAGGAGGAGGAGGAGCTGGAGGAGGAACAGGAAAAGAAGCAGAAGATGGAGGGGGCCTCAAAGCAAACACTGATGGATGAGAACGATGACATGTTGCTACAGAATCCATCACGGAAAACCATGAATTTCCAGTCCACGCTCGATATCATGAAACCAAGTGGCATGATCAGTGACTACCAGTTGCAAACAGTAAACGAGGACACCGACACCGACGATACCAATCTGAAACAACAACGGTCTCACTTGCAGTCTCGTCGCGATTAAATTATTAATATATTTTGTTGTGAATTAAATTAAATGTTGACTAGTTTTCAAGAGCATGCACTAAAAGTACGATTTTAATTTACACAAAAAAAAATATACATCTTGTGACTAGCACTAAGACCAGGACTTAGGCGTCTAATTTTAACCCTTTATCCATTTGCTAAATCCCTATAATTCCCGAGTCTGAAAATTACTCAACTCAATCAATTGGAAGACAATAACCTTACAGCATAGTTTTGTATTGCCATAGAAATAGATTTGTATCGAAATTCGTAAAATGCAGTAAGTTATCGATAAAATGAAATTAACTTGAACTGTAAAATTATTACAAAAATCTGCATTGTAAACTTAATTTATCTATTAATGCTGATCAAAAATATATATTGTAGATGTTTTTCTCATTTTTGCCCTCTTCACTTAGAGTAAAAAAAAAGTAAAATTTGAAAGAAGAAGCTTTCTTAATTTAAGAAATATGATTTCTTAAGCTCTGTGCTAGAATTCTCGAGAGTTAAAAAGTAATTTTCCAAGCGTATCAAATAAATGTGTGCTAGGAATTCAAAGCCATATCTATGCTGAGACAATTTGCACTTGCAAAATTAATTCTAGCACAATTAAAAATTCTGCAGGTATTTTCAAAATTTTTCCAAGACTTACCCTTGATACCCTTCTTCAGTGTTATCAAACTGGTGCGT
Organism: Drosophila dives; assembly: GCA_035042365.1. Classification (NCBI taxonomy): domain Eukaryota; kingdom Metazoa; phylum Arthropoda; class Insecta; order Diptera; family Drosophilidae; genus Drosophila; species Drosophila dives. The sequence goes on along the minus strand of JAWNLJ010000357.1, from coordinate 7,055,497 downwards.
ATTGTGTTCAGGAGCACATTGAACCGAACCATTTCCTGGACCAGCACAGTATTCATGCTCTGATGATAGAGTGTTGGATAGCGCAAGAGGGCCGCCTCCCGATCGAACAGTTTGGGCAACTTGTCCAATATATCGGTGGCCACATTGGTGACCACCTCCTCGGGTGTGAGCGCCTTGGAGCCCTCGCTGTCATCGCCGGAAGCACTGGTGTCCTTCAGTGGCATATTGTAGAGTGCAAGGAAGGGTGGACAGGTTGTGGGATAAGTGGGTAGGGATAGGTTTTCGGGGAAGCGTTGCGACAGCACATCTACAAAGAGTCTCTGGCTCTTCTCCAGTTTCTAAAGCGCAAGCATTTTTAAGCAATCACACAAAAATTTACTCATTTAAAAAAGCGAATACATTTTGCACAGCAAACAACTTACGCGTTTCTCATGGAGATCCTGTGCGGTGGGCAGGGAGCAAATAATGTGTGTTTAAAGATTATTTAAAAATTGGAGTTAAATTCGGTATTTGCCGAAGTTAAAATACTCTAGCAGAAAAAGAAAAGAAGTGCAATTTGCTTACTATGTTTTCCTATTCTTCCTAAGGTCATGCATAAAACAGACAAACGGATAGCTATATAAAATCAGTTGTTAATCAATAAAATATAAATGTTATAAAATATAAAAAAAAATTAAATTCAATAAGTTTGAGCTTAATGCAAATGGAAATTTTGCCAAGTTAGTTGGTCAATATAGTTTGTCTGAAAGATTTCCTACTAAATTGACAATACGTTAAATATACCTATCAATTTTGTAATTTGTATAGTTAATTTTATAATTGTCTGCATTATATATTTATATATTTCAGTTCAAAGGCTTAATCTATAAAATGTATATTTTTTCTTATCGGAAATCGGTTTGTATCGATAAGCAAAAGAGCGACAATTCTCGTTTAAATTAAGTAAGCCTGATCTGTCTAACTGTATAAACTTATTTTTGCACAACTTCTTTGAACCCATTTTTTCCATTTAATAAATGGGTTTATTCTAAATTTTCTGCAAGGTTCAAAAAATTCATAGCACTCTTCAAATATTAAACTTACCCAGCGTTCCTTTTAGCAGCAGCAGATAAAAGTGTATAGGCAAGCAAAAGTTTAGCAGATTATAAAGCAGAAAATGTATAATACAAGACATATACGTATATCCACTATATGTAGCATAATTCAATACAAACCAAGTACTCACAAACCAGTATTCTCCAACTTACCTGTGTCAATAGTGTGTGTGAGAGCAGCATATCCGTTTCCTGTTGATCCTTCATGATGTCCGCATTGGCATGGAAACCGAATATGGATGGTGGCGATATGTGTGGCAAATCGCGAGTAAAGTTTATATATAGTTCAGCCTCCTTCATAACGGGCACATAATAAAAACTCGTCTCATCCAAATAATACGTTTTCTCCAGATCAATAATTTCGGGGCAATAATATCGATCTAAGATCGTTTTGAGAGTGCGACGATCCCAATCGTCTGTGACACGACCACCATAATTGCACTCTCCGGTCAGATAGCGCAGGGCATCATAGTTGACCGTCTCGTACTGATTGAGGAACATGCGCAACTGCATCAGGGAGATGCGTAGATCCGTCTCATTGAACTCATAGGGTATGTTCCAGCCGATGGGTCCAAAGTAGCGACGCTCCTGAATCACCGCATGGAAGAAGCACAGCGAGTAAATCAACTGCTTGAAGATGCGTGGCTGGGTACAGGATTCATACCACTCCTGATCACTGATCGGATCACTAAGCATGGAACGCGTTATGTTTGAGCGCAAACCTTTGGGCGGCTCATTGGTCATCTTAATGCCGTTCTGCAGCACCACAACCGGAAAATGTTCCGCCGGGTACGAGGTGAGCCACAGTCTAAAATCCGGGTGTGTTGAATCGGGCAACAGATTCTCGCATACCTTCTCCAGCAATGGCATAAAACTGGCAGCCAAATGGCAATTCTGCAAGACAACCCAGTTGCCCAGCTTGACGCCCTCATCAATCATCTTGGTGGCAATCGGACCCTGTCCCTGACCCAGAGACAAGGAGAACAAACGATTACTGCCGAAACCCTGATCCTCGGCAAATTTGAGCAGTGTGGCCGTTGGATCTGAGCCGGGTGTCAGGACAAATATCATTGGGACACAACAATGAGAGTCGGCAAAGGAGGCACTCAAATCAAATTGTGGCGGATCCACAAAACGTGCACCCATCTCGCCGGCGACAAAGTTCAGCACTGCCGGCACCAGTTTATCAGGTCGGAAAACGCGCAGCAACAGCAATTTCTGAAACGTCGACAAACGTTGCCAATTTGCCGGAATCGATTTGTTGTCCTGCGGTGTTCGCGAATCGAAGAACTCCTTCCAACTGCCCGGATTAGCAGTGAAATCCTCGCGCAAACCCTTGAAATGGGTCAAACTGGTCAAGCGACAGCATTCATCCCAGTTCTGTATACCCAGCCAGTTAGTGGGATTCTTGTAGGGATTCTCGAGACCAACGCCGCCCGTCAGCAAAAACATCCACTCGGAGTTGTCAATCAAATTCTCATGCTTCATCAAATTGATGTTCAATATGAGCGAAAACAAGAGCTTATCCTGTCGAAAGGAGTAAAATTTGATTAGCTTTTAATGGGAAAACATATATGTTTAGGTATATCTGTGTTTGGATAGCCAATCAAAGTATTACTCCAGTTGCCATTTAATTTTTACTTTATTTTTTTTCCAAAGCAAATTAAAACTAAGGGCCAAGGATCAAAGGGGAACTGATGGAAAAGGATAAGCAAAGGGCACATCGCATAATTGACTAAAAACATCATCAGGCCAGAAAGGACCTTGTTGAAATTTCTCCTTTTTTCAGCTTTGCCCTTTTGCACACACTTTTGATACCCGGCGAATGTTATCATATTAAATACACACACACACACCCACACAGTGAAAGTGGCACAGTGGGTGAAAGAAAGTTATATAGAGATATGCACTGAATGCCTCCAAATACTAATGGAAAAATTCAGTTCCTGTCATAAAAGAAAAATGCTTATCTAATGAATGCATTTCTCCGTACGGCACTCAAGGTGAAAGCATGAAATCCAATTTAGAAATTCCACAGTGCTTTCGCAAAAAACTTGACACCTGGGAAAGGGCACAGAAAAACAGAAAGAATAAAAAAAAAAAACTGGGCCCTGCCAATTGAAGTGACAGCCAGTGCACGAGTCCTTAAGGTCCTGGCTAAGGGTGGAGGCTAAGGCATCATTATAGCGCAGTGAAGCGCAACCAAACGCAGCCGTTGAGAAAATCAAGCGCTTAGCAAATACGCTTCAAATACATCGCAATGGGATTAAAATCGCAATTACGACACAAATTTGATATATATATATAAATATATATGTAACTTAGTGGTGACCCCAAAAATAAAGGGGAGAACATTTTAGTCGACTGCGAAATACGCTTTTGTCAGCAAAAAGGCATCAAATAGTTGAAATAGTTTCCTTTAAATTTTATAGTTTTTGTTCTTAAACTACGACAAAATCAATTTTACAATATATCTGCCAAATTATCTAACTGAAAATTTGCGAAAATTATAGTCATTTTTTGGTGCTTGGCTGGAGAAGTTGGATTTGTCTATGTCGAACATGAAAAGACATAAGCAAAAGCTTACCTAACAAGCTGGTTGACTGTAGCTTTGAGATTATGGTCGCTAGGAGGATTTATCGATTAATCGACCTCCTAGTAATCTAGTAAAGATATTAGTTCATTTTTAACACAAATTAACCCCATCGATTTGCTAGCTATCTAGTGAAAATATCAGCTCAATTTAAACACACATAAATTTCAAGTGACACACAGCATTTCGAATATGGCACAAAACCAATATACTTTTTTTCACCCGAAATTAGAGTATTAAATAGAAAACCCTAACCCATGTTTTGATGTTAATTGGCATTGAGCTGGGCACTGTGCCGAGCTGAGCTGGGAAATACTTACACGCTCAAACAAACTGCGACAGATGTTGACGTAGAGGCTGTAGGTGAAATGATTGCGCAAGTCCTTCAGGCGTGCCGCAATGTCATCGACCTTCTCCGTATTGTCAATGGAGGACATGTACAGATTAACAAACCAGGCCAAGCTATACTGATACATGGGATCAATGTTGGCCAAATCAACTGCAAGACAAGTTAAACGAATAATAAAGTAAAAGTTTAGACAGGTTTCAGTTAGTTTACCTATGGTAAAGAATAGTATAGTCGAGTGCTCGGCTATGGGCACATAGCTGAGTCGGGCCAAATCAATTTGTTTTTCTGTTGCCTCCGTTATAACCTGTTTCTCATTGATATCATTCGCTAAGGCTTTGGCTGAGCTCAGAATCTGCACAGCAGTTTCATCCTCTAAAATATTCTCGGCTGAGGAGAGCACCTCCAATATCTGATCCTCAGTCTCTTTGAGCATCCGCTTATTCTCGGCACCCTGAACGATGAGATTATTCTTTTCGGCCTCCAAATCAGGTCGTTCTCTGGCCACAGTTATGCCCAGCAATTGATCCTGTAATCCTTGTGTTGTAATCATGAAATTTAAAAGCGTCACCTTCACAGCCACCTCGGGCAGATAATGGGGATTCCTCAGCTTGGTTGTCATGTAGAATCTGTTCAAGGCAACTCAAGTTATTATTTATAGTTCAAATATATTAATCATACTATACTTGAAACTGTGATTGTATTCAATAACTGAATCGCCTAGTTTGATGCACATGGTGCCGCCCTGTTTAAACAGTTGCTTTAGCAAAATGGACTCCAGTATGGGATCCAGTTCTTCGCCAATATTCTCCAGCAGCACTGGCAAACCGAATTGTATGGCGTTCTCCAAGACACGAGTGTAATCCGCCTGATTCAGTCGTATAACACATAATTTATTGTTCTTCTCATAGTTCTTAATCCATTTGTTGGCCTGTCCCTGCGGATCAATCATCAGCGGCCAGCGACGTGCATTTCTACCAAAGAAAGTTTTCGAATGAGGAATACAAAAAAAAATAAGTTTAAAGCCTGTTAAATCAAGTAAATAAAATATATTATATAAACTTATCAAAGAGCTGCCTGACTTTTTTCTTTTTATATTAATTTTGCCTTTATATTCAATCAAAAATCAATTGGCTTTTTTCATTGGATTTCTGTTAATTTTGCTTTTTAATGAAAAAAACCTTTTAAGTGCCCCCACTTCCACATTTAATGGTTACATGGTAAATACAGTTCAACAATAAATATTTTTAATTCATAAATAATTAATATTTAATTTGCACACATCAACAGTTCAGAATCAAGGCACACATCAGTCAAATGAATCAGCTAACAGAAATTTTAAATGATTGATCAAATTATACCCTAAGTTTTCGTATTTTAAAGATGAATGAAAAATGTAGCTTTAACTACATAAAAAAAAATGCACAGACCTTAACACAATGGAAAATTGAGTTTAACTATTTTTAAAGTACGATTAAATAATTTTTTAAGTAGTAGCTTTAAATGCCAGTCTCAAATATATTTACAGGGTAAAATTGCCACAAAAGTAGACATGCAATCAACTCTCAATATTTTATAAGCGTAAATAATGCTATTGGAATTATAAATATAATAATCAATATACAAAAATGAATTGATGTAAAAAAAAAGTCAAACAAAATGCGAATGCAAAAATACAAACAACAAATAAATTGTTTACTCTTATGTACAAAAATATTTATGTATATAAATAAGTATTGTGTAGTGAGTGTTTAAGTTCTTGAATGCACAGATACACAGATATTCAGATACGCAGATACAATAGGCAGGCAACAATAAAAAGCAACAACAACAACAACAATATGAATAAATTGTCGCCTGGCAACGCGACGAGGAGAAACACATGACAAATTCACACCGAATACAAATTGTTCATGCGAATGAATGAACATTTTTGTAAATTGAAAACTTGATGAATGAAAAATATTTGATGGAAAAACAAAAGAGCCAATTTCAAGCCCCACCCAACCCTACCCAACCAGCCCTCTTCGGTCCTCTTCTGTTAGCGAACAAATGTGCATACTACATGCCAAATAAAATGACTATTCGGTCTGAATATATATACAAATACATATACATATATATATATATAGTTGGCCAGACTCGGACAATACTTTGGCGAATGCAAATACGTACTGCGACGTAGGTAATAGTCGCGTGTGCTCGACTTAGGCATATGCTGTAGGCAACTCTGAAATGATCAGAATACAGTTTATTGCTTATTAAAAAAGTTGAATTAAAATGTGATTATAAAATTAATAATAATTTGCCATAAGAAAATAAATCTGTAGACATCTCTCAAATGATCAGCAATATTTTAGCTGATTAAAAAAGTTTCATATTTTCTAGTTTATAAGAATAAAAGCTGAATATATAATAAAACCATTTATGCAGAGCTACAGGGTATTACAGGAACCTTGTTGAAGTGAGTGTGGTTGGCAGTTGGAATGTGAAAAGTTGCCACAGTTCAAAAGCACCACAGGGAACCACCAAGCATTGAGATTGACCAAAAAAAAAAATTAAAAAAAATAAAACAATATAAAAGAAATAAGAATAAAGAAAAAATGACCAAAAAATTATTGTAACAATGAACATGCAATAAAAAGAAAACCGACATTGAAAACAGAAAAAAATCTGTTTGTAAATCACAAAAGTTCTAGACAGTTATGTGCGGAAGTTTTGCCCGATTTCCCACAATTGCAAAACAAATGGAAGCCTTAAAGCCAATCTTGGACAGCACTTTAAGCTTTGAGCTAGCAAATGTTAATTTAAGTGTGTGTTTTTTATGCCTACTTAAAATGCAAATCTCTAAGGGCAATTCTCGCATAGATGCGTCCTCATCCAAATTAACATTATTTAATCAAACATTTATGCAAAGAAACATGACCCGAACCGGACACACAACCCAAGTCTGCACCTGCCCCGCCTGTACCCCCCACATTAGCAATTTACGATCCAATTGCCATTTTGAGGTGCGGGCCTGTGGGGGGTTTGGGTGGTGGCTCAGCATGATGTGGGCGATGTGTCGGCCCAAAAAAACAAGGGGAGAATGAAAAGAAAACTCTGAAATTGGAGACTTTTTTTACGTTGCCGAGAATTAAATACCCTTCAGGATATTTCAAAACTTTAAGTTATAATTGCTATTTTTCCCGTATTCCGAAACACAAAAGTTTTAAATTGCTACCAGTTTTGGGTTTCATTGGAAAACCAAAAAAAAAATAAAGTTTAGCAAAAAATAAGAAACTTTGTTTTTCTGCTGTCGAGAATTAAATACTCTTCAAGGCATTGAATTTCAATTAATTTCGCCTAAAAAATAAAAATGCCTTTTAAAATTTAAAAACATGTATTTGGTCGAAATTCAGACGTCAAAATTAATTGTTGGAACTGGTTGAATATTTTAAAGCTTTTGTTCACATTTTTCTTACGCAGTGCTAAAAACTTAGTCTTATTATTTATTTCACTAGGCACAAATAAAAAATAAGTTTTATGAAAGTTAAATATATAAAATTAAAAAAATGCAAAATGAAAAAATTTACGGTATAAAATTTAAAATTAGTTTCAAATATTTTCAAATTTTGTACTTAATATGTTAAATTAAAAAATTGCTTAAAAGTTTCCTGTTTAGAATTATAATTCTTTTATTTAACAATTGAGCTCAATTTGCCATCATATATCTTTAAACAATTTCACTGAATTTGAACATGTTCTTTAACAAGTGATTGAGAATCAAACAATGTACAAAGTCAAGATTTTTTAGTAAAAATTGCGTTGTGCATTTGCATAAATAAAACATATATAGAATTCTAAATTCTCTGTTTTAGATTTAGTTCAATGTATAAAAAAAGGTCTCAAAAAAAACATTTTTATATGCAATTTTTTTTAATGTTAAATATTTAAATAAATTTAATCAAAAGATTATTTTATCAAACGATCATTTTTAGCTTATAACAGGATTTAAAATTTATATAATTACATACTTAAGGGTTGCTGTAACATTTTATAGAGACAAAAAAAAACAAATCGAGTGTGCAAAACAAAAAAAAATAGAGAAAATTCATTCGTCTTGTGTGCGTCAAGGAGATGCAAGCAAGAAGTTGCTAGTGGCAACTGATAGTAACTGGCAGCAGGCAAATCCCACCAACATCATTCATTCGCCATGTCCATGGCTTAAAATTAAACGTGATGCGCAAAGGGCGCACATTAATCAATTGCTTATCCTTTGTGCAGCAGCGACTTCTGCACAACCCACACACATACACACACACACTTCAGGTATGTTTGGGCATGCTCCAAATTACTTTGAACACTCACAGCCCAAGAATTTCCTTTATTAAATCGACATGAGACATGGGACACGGGACATACAAGACGTGAAGAGTGTGGCATGTGGCATGTGGCAGCGCGACGTTTCGCCCCATTCAACGAAAAACACACCAGATGCGTAATGCTCTTCTAACACACGCATCGAACATGAAAATTCCACGCTCCTCCCCCACACATCTTACTCCACCCCCTCATCTATGCCGTCAGCCCTTAGGTTTGTACCTTGAGCTGAAGCAACCACCGGCGCACATGCGGTGCTCCTGTGTCCTAGCCACATGCGGGCACAACACACAAACACACAAACACACACACACACGCACACACCCCCAGCTACTGTGTGTGCAGCATCCGGTGTTGTTCTCACACTGGCCACGGCGAATCTTTAATTTTCTTAATATGCGTGAATTCAAACATTTTCTGAACATTTTATTTTTCTCTTTGTTTGTGTAATTAGAAATGCGACGCAAAGAAATCGCCAAATGGGTTTGGCCGCAAATTTAATGCCCTTCCGAAAAAACACATTAATCAAATTACTACACGGTCAGCCAAGCGATTTAGCATTAAAAAAATAAAGTTATAAAGGGGAAGTGTATTGAAACTTCTATATAAATTATATGTGCATATATGTAATGATCGGGGTTTTATAATTTATACAGTTTGACCTGACTGAAGTTGGCAATGTAAGAATTTAAATAGAGTAAACATTAAAAATTTATTAAATAATTTTAAGAGATAAAATTCTACAACAAATTTTTCAGATATATCTAAAATTAAAAAGTTATATATAAAATAATAAAAAGGGTTACAATGACTATTGTAAAATGAGTGAAAATCAAATTTTGAGACATTCGTATTCACGAATTAAAAAAAATCAGATCTGACAACTTATGTCAAATGTTTAGATGAGTGCTCGTTAAAAAGACTAGTTATTGGTAAGTCATAATTTTTAAAATCAAAAAATGAAAATACTATTAATACTAAAAAGTCATAGTTTTTATAATCAAAAAATTAAAATACTATTAATACTAAATGTGTTTGAAATTAATTTTCTTTATATGTACACAATTTTTGAAAAAACATTGAAACTCTTTGCAAGTGTATATTAAATGAATTTCGAATTTCGTGCTTTTGACAAGCTCCGAGGCATAATTAGCGTTTCGTGTTTAATTGAACGCGGTTGCAAATGCACAGCAGATATGTAAATATATATACACATATATACACATATATACATATCTATTTATATATATATATATGATTACCGTGGCTGAAGCCACAGCTGTTGCCAGACTAATGAAATTCTGGGCGCTTTTTGCATCGATATCTCAGCTAACAACTTTGAGTAGACTCTTGGCTCTTACGGAAGTTATCTTTCGTTATATATTATGGCTCGAGGGAATATACAGCTGTGTGTGTTATTTGACCCAATTTTAATATTTTTATCCTAATTGACATTAATATTAATAAATCATAAAGGCAAGCTCAACCTCCCGCTGCCAATCAAACAATGCTTTCAGGCACTTTTTGGCTCAATTCATTATTCCAAGCGCATTTGATGTATTGGTGGCCGTAAGCCAATTTTATACTCACTTCATCATGATGGCGCTCTCCACGGAGAACGCATCTGTTGGCAATCCGCAAATATTCCAGAAACGTATCTCAACGGGTTCGCCCAGCACAATGGCCAGCTGAAAGTCGGCTGAGCATGTTACTCCATAATCCAAGCATTTTGCCACCCATTTGTGTATTTGCGTTAGCCGAAAATCAATGGTGAACGGTCCCAAATATGCCACAACTCCCGACGAAATTAACACATCCCCGGTCACACTCTTAAAGCTCGCCTGCAGCATCTTGGCCGTCTCGGACCAACGTGTCCGTTCACCGCCCAAACCAGAGATTAGCTCCTGGGCACGCTGCAGCTTCTTTGTACACGCCTCATGCTCAGCGAGTAGAACTCTAGAAGTGGAAGATGTTATATAAGTTGTCTATATATCTATATATATATATATATACATATATATATATATATTTTTTTTTTTATTTGGATTATTTTTTTAAAAGTGTGTCGATTGGTGTATGAGATTATATCGAAGTGCAGATTATAATTTTTTACAATTTAGTTTGTTTTGATTATTTCAAAATGCGACTGGTGAATTAATTAATTAATTAATTTTGAAAGCAACAATTCAATGCGTATCTATTTATTGATGTGATTTAAAGTTTATGGAACACAATTTATTTTGTTATGATTATTTAATAAAAAAAAGTTTATTGCTTTTAAATTGTTGACTGTGGAATTAGATTATATTTTGGAATAGAACGATTTATATTTGCTCAAAAACAAAAACAAAAATTCTGAATCACATTTTTAAGTCTATTTTTAAAAAATTCTGTTCTTATTCTATAAATAATATAATATCCCAAAATCCCATTGCAAACATTTTTATTAAAAACATAGCTAAGTCTGAAAGCACGTTTTTTAAAGTAATGACTACAATTTTATATAAAACTAAAAAAATCTAATATTTTCTAATTAATATGTTTCTATTTATTTTAAATTATTTTAATGTAAGAACAAGTTGCCTGTTAAGAATTATAATGGTTTCATTCGAAAGATGAATTTAATTTCCAATTTAATATCTTAAAACAATTTCAAAGACTTTCAACTTGTTGTTTTAAAAATTGTTTGAGAATCAAACAATGTACAAAATTAAAAATTTTTCCACAAAAAGTACGTTATGCATTTTCATAAATTAAACCAAAAATAAAATTCAATATTTCCGGAATTGGCTGATTTAAAATTAGTTTAAAGTTTAAAAAAAAATGGTCTCAGAAGAAAGATTTTAATATATAATGTTTTCTGCATTGTCAAACTATTGTAATTTCTGTAACCCTTAATAAATATTTAAATTTGTGCAAATTTTAAGTAATACCTTAATACTACTCCCAAATAATACTCACCCATATTGACGCAACTGTTCGTCGAGAATCTTCTGGATGGCCGCCAGATTGGCTTCGACTCGAGCCAATTGGGCCAATTTCTCGTTGAGCAGTTTCATGGCCGCATTGTAGTCGGCCTCTGCGGCGGCGAGAGCAATCTTCTTGGGCGCCACAACCTTGGCGACCACATCGTATTTGGACAGCGCAATGACCCAGCGGCAGAGACCCTCACAGGCCGTCGAAGCCATCTTTATTTTATCCGGATCGAAGGCTTCGTTGGTGAGAATGCGCTGTTGCAGCTTCTTCATAACCTCTGGCGGAATGTTATCCTTGTCGAAGTTTAGCAAACTGTCCAGGAACTTCATGTCGCTCAGCACACGTTTCGATGGACCCCAATAGTCCTCGACTGTGCCCACTCCACTGGGATTTGGCACCTTGTCCGGTTTCATGTCCTTCAGAATGCAAACGGCTTCCATAACGATGCGCACACCAATTGGCGGACTCTTCATGGTTTTGACCACGGCTATGTCCGCCGTTGTTAGCGTATTCAGTGCCGCTAAAGCTGATTCCAATATGGGCAACGCCTCACCCAACTTGGCATCACACTCATCCTTAATCTCCTGGGCAACGGCTGCCTGCACTTTGGCCGCCTGTTCATCCTCCTTGACAAGCTCCCGCTGCTCTGCGGCCACTTTGCTGTCCGCCGTCACCTTGGCCACCTGCTCGGCCACAATTTCGGACGCTTCCTTCAGCTTCGGCTCCAGCGCCTGCAGCTGCTCCTGCATGACGGCCACCTGCTGCGCAGCAATATCCAGCTGCGATATGCCAGTCAAATAACGATTGCGATTCGTTGTTATATTGCTATTTGGAAAGGTATTTTGTGAGATTGGTTGGGGATTTTAAGCTTGGGAATTCAATTTAAGATGTGTTAAATTTCTTATAAAAAATGTGTTTATAAGCATCAATTAAACGGTAAAATTACTATATATACTATATAAAAAATATAATTTTTAACATACATTTAGCTATAGAATATTTTTGTCAGTCTTCGATTAGACCAGTTAAATATTTTTTTAGACTCCCAATATTTTATTTTTTAATGATTAAAGATATTCGTATTTCTTAAAGAGTTGTATTGTTTAAAATATTATTAAAACCAATGATAGCTATAAGCACTATATGAAAAAAATGGGTTAGGCATATTTTTTACGCCCTAACCATATCAGACTATGTGGATTATAGCTGCACATTCTATAAAATTCCAACTGAATTGTTTTTCAAATTAGGCAAATGGAACAATAAAAAAAAACAAATAAAACGGAGGAAATTATAGTATACGATATAATAACTATCTGGCCTACCAATTCTCGTAATAATTGGATAATTTTGCATTTGAATACCTCTAGATTTATTATGTAGTTCATTTTTGTTTCATTAAAGAAAACCTTAGTTATTTATTTTGAATTGTTAGTAGTTTAATTCTATGATTAATTTTAATACAAATATAGTTTAACATCTTTAATGCCTTAAAAACTTATTTTAAACAAAAATAAACAGAAGTCCTATCAGATGATCAGATCGTTAGATGGAGATGTGGAAAGACTGTCAGTCGGAAAGACTGGTGACAAAAAAACTGACCGACAGACTAATCATAAATTAGATATACTTTCTCACAACTCTATTATAATGTTTATACTAATTTTCACTGGGATCATGGCAAGCTCAATCTGTACCATACCACACCCAAAGCAACATCTTTTCTAAATTCTAAGGGGTTCTCCCCTCGTCTTTTACTCACTTTCGCTTCTGGCTGAGCAGCGACTTGAAGGTCTGTATCAATTCCAGATAGGATGTGGGTGTTACATAGTTATAGCGATGCAGCCGCGTAAAGAACTTTGCGGATAATTCCTGTGTGGAGGTGTGGAACTCCATGCACATGTCAATGGCTGTCGTGCGCTCCAGAGCGGTCAGCTGTTCGGCGGCCAGGAAGCGTGTAGAGACAGCCAGAAGGGCATCCTCCGGCCAGGGCTGGAACCAATCGATCGTACAACAATTGACAATCGAGGGAAATTTGCGAATACGATTGCGCAGAGCATCGCCAATCGGTGACATGGCCAGCACAATGTGCAGCTGATCCTTGCAGGTCTATATGCAGAATGAATATATACATAAAAAGGGGTTTTATTAGTACAAACTGGAACAGATTAAGGGAATCGAGATTAAGTTTTTTTTTAGCTCCCACCGTAACAAAGAAGTTAAATAGGGCAACGGGGCTGCCATCAGTTTGGACGGACTTGTCGCGTTGCTTGTCGATTTGGGCCATCTTCTCGACGACCTCGATTTTCTCCTCGTTGCTAAACAGATTGGGCACCTCGCCCGAGTTCAACAGATTGTTGATGTCCTCCAGAAACGATTCGTCCTTAATCTACAAGTCTCAGGGAACACCATTAGCACAAATATAAAAACCCAACGGAGTACAATTTCACTACTCATTTTGAGACAGTCAATAGTAAAAAAAAAAAACTCCCACCTGTACGTCCGTAAAGAGGAATACGCCGTGCATTTCGGATGCACCAATTTTACGTAATATTGTCTTGATATCCTCATGATACTCGTATGGCCCATATAATCGAGTGATTTCCACTTGGAAGAGCTCATAGTCGCATATATGCGAAGCCAGTCGAGTCAAGCTCTGGCGCCCGGAGCCACCGACACCGATGAGCAGAGCATGACTACGTGGCTGCTTTATGATGCGACATATGCGCGATAAATGCTCGATGGCAAAGCGGAAAAGTACCAGATTCATTGGCTTCTTCGACATGTTGTTGTATTCCACCAAATATGATTCGACCACGCTACGCAACTCCTCCACATCTTGGACCTCAACATAGTTTTTGGTATCCGCTTTCGGATTGGTGAAATCACAATAGATCAACTGTCGAAAATCGGACTCCTCCAACTGTTTACCCTTGCCCACAAATCGACCAAAGAGTCGCGACGGTTCCTGATTGAAACACTCCTGCACCGTGCTGCACAATTTCTGGAATAACCAACTACGGTCCGCATCCTCAACGAGACGATCCCCATAGACGCGCAACACCTCGTGCACCCACAGGCGACGCATCGAGTTCATGTCCTCGGTTGCCTCGGGCACACTTAACAGCACACCCTGTATCACACGGGAAAAGTCACGCAAATTGAACAAATAATGCGATTTCGCTGGAGTCGGCAACAGATTCAATTTGGCATCATTATAGACGCTCAGCGTGGCACTGACGATCTCATCAATGCACGGATCAAACTCCTTCGAGAAACCCCTGTTTTTAGTTAAGAGTGACGATTAGTGGCATGCAACATTAAGTGGACGAAAGATTAACAAGTCGTAATCAAGTCGAGAGTGCTCGACTCATAGCTGCACTGTACCCTTGCTATAGAACTTGTTTATTTTAATAATTATTATTTATTTATTTACTATTTGGAACTTTTAATTAACGCTTTTTGTTTTTTTTTATATAATTATTTAATGAGAGTGGGTATTTTGAAAAACTATTGGCAGAAGTCTTAATTTGAAAATTTATTTTTATTTATTTTTTAACTAGAAAAAAAGTCTTAAAGAAATATCTACAATTCTTAAAGTGTAAACCCCTTAAAAAAATTGCAGTTCCAAAACTTCATTATTGATCTGTCAAGTTCAGAAATCGTAAATAAATTTTTACAATTAAAAAATACAATTCTACAATTTCCTTAATCTTTCAATTTCAAAAATCTATTATCTAAGAATCAATTTTAAATAATTTTTTTATATATATAAATAATAATAGCAAAAATGCTATATATTTTTTTGATTATCAATTTAGGGAAATCCTTTCAGTTTAAAGAAAAATGTTTTCTTATTCTAGAATTGATTTCTAATAAGGGAAAAAAAATTTTCTATAAAAAAGAATTGTTCATATGTTGATTTTAATTTGTGAACCTTTTTTCGGAGTGCAGCTATTTTAATCCTATAAATGCTCATTGCAAGAGTTCTAAAAATACCACTTTCGGAAACTTAACTCTTGTTTTTTTCCATAAATGCTCATTCAAACAGACAATCAAAAATATACTACTTGAAAAACTCTAATCTACATTTCTCCTACCAAAGGGTACAGCACATTAGACTCAGCTCAGATCCCATTACTACTCACCTGGCATCCAAATGCCAAAGCACAATCTTGCCAAAGATGGTGGTCATAATCTCATCGTTGAAGTCATCAATTGAGATGACATTGAAGAAGCGCTGAAATCGTGGCGTTACAGTATTACCTGTCGATGGTGGACCCATGGCGACAATCATCTGCAAGTCGATCAGTTTCATGGGCACAATATTCTTGCGATCGTACCACATCATGTGATCCAACATCATGCGGAGTAATTCGATGGGCGGCTGGGCGCCATAGTTCTCCTTTAACGGCATGGAAACGTCATCGACAAAGATGACAAAGCGGGTATTCAATGGTGGCCCAAAGACACCCTTCCTTCGCTTATCCAGCTTGGACATGATAATGTCCTGTGTCTGATTCGCCGACGTCTGAGCCGAGAAGCTGATCAGCAGCGGCTTATAGAAACTGAGATCCATTCGGGTCAGCATGTAGTCAATGACGTAGACACTCTTGCCCGTGCCAGTGGGTCCGACGAGCATCAATGGTTTGCCATGACGCACCAGCAGATCGAGTACGGCCGCAATCCGCACACTCTCATTCGTCTGGATGATGATCTGATTGACGGGCACATCGCGAGGCAGTGCTGGCGCCGCGTTCACATCATCCTGCCACGGCTTCCACTTGCCCTTGCCCTCCTTGATGAAGCGATAGTCAAAGACCGAACCGTTCTTGGGTATGGGAAAGATGAATGGCTTCGCCAACTGGTCCACATACAGATCCTCCGTGACACCATACGTATCGTATATGTTTTGGGGGAAGTTCTTCTCCATCAACGCGCGGAAGATCAAATTGAATTTCACTCGGCTCTCTGCCGTCAAGGATCCACCCAGTGACCAAATAGTTGAGAACAGGAATATACCCTCGGTTTGGGCACGAAAATCCAAATCGGATAAATTCGCCACATATTTCTCATCGCGAAAATCATCGATGTAACACTCGAAGAAGTTCATCAGACTAACCATCAGATTGGTATCCGAGGTGGGCGCAATCTCTCGCAGACTCTTGCGAACGATGAACAGGAGCAGCGGGCAGAATCGGGAGATCAGCGATGAGATGAGATTCTTGCTGACGCTATGGAATGCTGCGGGCAATGTGTTCTTCCAGGAGGCAACCAACGGTTCCCAGCCCAATGAACTGGGCTCCAAGTAGATCATGCCACAACGGGATACCGTTGCCGGTGAGGCAACTTCCAAATCCATTGGTTCAAAGATCAGATTCGTTGTGTTCGACAGTTGGATAATCTCACCGGACATCAGACACAGTTTCTTGTTGTCATCAAGTACTGTGTTCATGTTCTCAATCCAGATGGCATCAACGGGTCCATCAAAGATCAACCACTTGCGATCCGGTGTCTCGGAGACGGCAAAGATGCGATAATTGACAGCCAAAATGCCATCGCTCCACTCATGCGAAACGGCATCGAATTGGCCATAAAGCTGACCCATCGTTATAGCCTTCGGATTGATAACCGTATAAATGGCACGATTCTCTGAGCCATCCTTCTTCTCCATGCATTCCAGTGCATCGGCGAGTAAATGATATGTGGTACTCTTGCCACCAAATGGATACCCCACCAACATCAAACCATGACGCACCACTATCATCTCATAGAGCTGGAGTACACAGAGAAAAATTAACATCATTTACAATTGGGGAAATGTTGCGAAAGTTTTCTTACAAAAAAAAAAAAAATATTAAAAATTTGCTTTGCAATTTTTCAAATGTTGATTTTTAATAAATTGTTTAGTATTTTTAAAGATAATTTTTCTCAATAATAAGTTAAATAAAAAAATAATAAATAAATAAAATTAATAACAGAGAATAAATTAATTAAAGTAATAGCATAACTTTTTAGACGTCTACTTAAAATTATGAAAAAAAAAATAGATATTCATTTCAACATATACTTTTTTTTTACGTGGCGAAAGTAATTTTAATTTAACTAAAATTATAATTAAAATCACGCTTTATGGAAAAAGCAAAGAAAATTATCAAATTAAAATGAAAGCATGATTTTTCAAATGTGAACATAAAATTATGAAAATTAAAAATATATAAACGAATTTTAAAAAATAAATATGAGGGATGATCCCCAAATTTGTACCCACCTGTTGAACCTTCTCCAGGACAAAAGGAGTGCACTGTTTATTCTGCTTCTCGCAGGCCTTCAGGACGCACTCATTGAAGAGCACATAATCCGCCTCGGGCAGTGTAACGCCCGGGAACAGATCGGAAGTTATGCCCTGGAACAGTGGTATATCCTGATTGAGGAACTTGGGCAAATTGACATCCTTAATGGAGCGCAGCACCAGAATATCCTCGTTCTCATCACGATAACGTAGTTTCAAGGCACCCGCCGCTTTCAGCACAGATTTGACGGCTCGCATGCCGTAATCATAATGGCATTGGGTACTCAACTGCTCCGAGCAAAGGCGATAAGTGGCCACAATCTTGATGGAGAGCGGCTTGGCCGTCAGGAAGCCATAGGAGTAAAGCTCAATTTCCGAAATTAATGCATAGTCCGGCACCATCATAGCCACGGAGCGGAATAGAGCCTGCGGGACAAAAGAATTAGAAAAAAATCGATAAAAATCGATAAATTAATATATAAAATGTAAATCAAAAGCTGTTTACCTTCAGATTGTCGGGCAACTCGGAACGTCCCGCATAGCCCGGATTCATGGTAATGAAGACGGCACAAGTGGGATCCAATGTTAGAGTGGTGCCCTCAAAGACCAACGTGGGCAAACCAGAGTTGATGCCACGCTGTATGGTCATAATCTGTTGGGCGACCACTGACAGCACCTCGAGATCAATGCGATTGAACTCATCGAAACAGGACCAGGCACCACACGAGGCCAGCCCCTTGAAGAACTTGCCCAGCGCCAGATAATCGAGGCCATCCGAGCAATTAAAGACGACGCATTGTTTGGCCACCGCCTTGGCCAAATCTTTGGTTGTCTCCGTTTTGCCCGTACCCGCCGGACCCTCGGGCGCACCACCCAAATGCAGATTCAGAGCAGCAAACAGGGTGCGATAACAGCGATCCGTTAGTGGAGTGACCACCAGTCGTGTGGTATTCCCCAGATACTCATAGCCATAGGGCAGCGAACAGTTGATCATGCGCGTGTCCAGATTGTTCTCCTCCCAGTAATAGCGCAGCTGGCACAACCACTGAAAGTCCTGCAAATGCTCCACGCCTTTGTCCACAATCTCCGCGAGCACATCGCGAGCATGGACATCGAGCACGACGAGTGCACCGAGTGTTATACGATTCTGGGTATTGAGATCTCCGCGCACCAAGTCCACAATTTTCATAATTTGATTCATGCACTTTTGCAAATACTTGGCGAGACTCTCTTTGGGTGTCTCGCTCAAGAAGCACTCGGTTATCTCCAGCGTCCAATAGGTCAGCGATATCGACTGGACACACTGACCCGGCCAGGTGAGCACCCAAATATTGCGCTGCATCTTCACATAGCTGTAGAATGCTTGGGATATCTTGTGATGTATACTCTTCTTCATGTCGATCTCCAGCTCGAGCAGCCACTTCTCCACCTGACCACGTGCCTTTGCCGTGGATATGACATCCACTAAAAAGACCTCTTCCCGTTCGGAGGAGCGCATCGCAGTCACCTCCAACTCCTCGGTGAACTTCAGCGTAGCCATGCCCTCGAAACACTTCTTCAAGTGCGGCTGGACGCGAGTGGGATCCTTTGTCTCCGACAGAATCTCGAGTAGTTCATCATTGGACAGGAAGAAGAAGCGCGGGAAATATAAACGCTTCTTCTCCAAATACGCATTGAGTCCCTTCTGAATGATCTCTAGCAGTGTATATGCCTTTTTTAGCTTCTCGTTCATCTTTTCGATCTGCACAACGGTCATGACCCGCGGATCTGAGGCCACCTGCTTCATTAGCTCCTTCCAGATCTGTTAAAAATAAGATTTGAGTTATAATATTAATATATAATAAAAGCAGCATTGCAGCTGGGATACTCTTCATTTTAATCATAATTTTAATCCTATTCAAAGAAAGACTACACTTTTGGCATATTTTCGCAATTTGGTTTAAAAATGTTGAAGATCAAAAAAAGTTTGTATACGAAAATAATAATAAAATATATGATTTAGGCAGGTTATAATAATTTCATAATTTTGCTCTACACAAATCTAGTTAAGAATTTAAAACTTTTTAACTAGACTATCCCAGTACACAAAATCAGAAAAATATATGAAACTCTTTAACAGAAATTTAAGAATTATTTCCTTAAGAAAACACAACAAAAAAAGAATTTCTCTGTGTT
Organism: Drosophila dives; assembly: GCA_035042365.1. Classification (NCBI taxonomy): domain Eukaryota; kingdom Metazoa; phylum Arthropoda; class Insecta; order Diptera; family Drosophilidae; genus Drosophila; species Drosophila dives. The sequence continues at coordinate 7,035,659 of JAWNLJ010000357.1, read as the reverse complement.
ATTTGCATTATTGACGCACCTTATCCACGGCACTGAACCGACGACCCTCCTCGGGCATTTGTTGCTGAATATCTGGACTGCTGAAGATGGGCTCCAGATACATCCAGGTCGCCTGGACGCGCAGCCATTCATCGAGTATCTCCTGGAGTAGCATCAGTTTCGCCTCCCATTTGCTGCAAAAGAACAAGAACCACAAATAAGAAAAAGGATGTACGACAAATTGGTTGTTTCTAGTTGTGTGTGTTTTAGTTGTGTGTGTTTGTTGTGCGAGTGTGTTTGTGACACTGACAAGTGCTGGAACAACACACGCTTGAGGGAGCTGTCCTACTCACAGAATGTCTGCCTCAAATGGTTTGATGTAGGGCGAACTCTTCATTGTCTGCGTCTTGATAATTTGATCGTCCAGCAGTATTTGGATGTCATCCACGGCGGACAGTTTAAAGGTACCCGAATCCCTGCAGTAGACATTTCCATTATGTGCAAAAAAAATGAATAATAAAAAAAAACATCTTTGTGTTACAAAAAGTACAAGTTTGTGGTTTCAAATTTAAATTCTATGTTTAAAGTTAAAAACATTTGTTAAATATTAAATTAATAAAAGTTGAAACTTATTTGCGAATTTTGTATTTAAAACTTGAAGAAAAAACTGTAAACTTTCTCTTATCATTCAAACACATTTAAAAACACTTACTTTACAAAATTTTAAATAAATTTGAATTATTATAAATGGACTCACGTTTTAAATTAAATCGTGGCTTAAATTAATTGCCTTTTTTTAAGTAGATAATATTAGTCAAAATAAAATGTAAACTTTAATAAATTCAAGTACAATTTTTTAAAGAGGAATAAATGTAAATAGTTCTAATTAAAAAAAATGTATATCTAATATAACAAATTTAACTTCACTCATTATAAAAATAATTAAATTTGAAATAAAATAAAAAAATAAATAAAAACCTCATTATGAATAATCTGATATTATCTTTAAACCTTTTTTAAATTAAGTCTTTTCCTGAAATGGAAATTATATTCTAATAAATCAGCTTAGGTTAATTTTTTTTTTAAGAAAAATGGCGAATAGTTTTAAGTATTATTAAAACTAATTTAAAAATACTCAAAAAATATAGAAAACCTTATTTCTCAAAGCTGAAATTAGCTTTAATCAGCTTTAAGTGAGTTAAAACTTGGTTAAAACTCTTAACTCAAATGAGAATGCAATATTTCATGTATTTAATCGAGCAATTAAATCGAATCCAATATTTTGAATATATAGAATCATATTATACCTGTATGGCGAAATGGTGAACTCAACGCCTTCCCATTCGTTGGCCATTTTGACCATGGCCTTTTCGAGATTGTTCTCCTTGGTGGCACTTTCCGAAATGGCCTCAAACTTGGGCACATACTCGTCCAGCTGATACTCGATGATCTTCTCTAGCGTCAGCTCCGGCGACACCTTAATGGGGAAGCCAATAATCTCGGAGACTTGCTCCCAATGGCGCGCCTTCATGCCCGGATTACCCAGGGTATTAATAATTGGCATATGGCCGCGGAAGTGTTCCATTTGCTCCTTGACATCGATGATTAGTTGCATGGTGCTGGGATGTTCACCCATTTGTTTCTCCAACTTTTGGATGACGCGATAAAAGTTGGCCACATCCTGATCGATTTCATCGGGATCAAAGGAGCCCACCTGCGAATACATCCACAGCTCCCACTTGTCGATGAAATCCTGGCCAGCATCAAACAGATTCTTATACGGTTTCAGCTGATCATGCGCCTTCTTCCGCACCGGATACTGTGACAAATCCCAACCGTAGGCAGTCTCCTCCTCATTAATCTGATCGATGGTCTCCATGGCATTGATGAGCCTCTGATCCAGAATGCCGGCACGTTTTTTATACTTGGACAGCTGCTTAATATCGCCCCAAGTATCATAGAGCTGCACCTGGTCGAAGTAATTCTGGAGTTCTCGCCGGAACATCTCGATGCGTTTCTTAAGCAGCTCCTGATACTCGATCACCTTCTCGGCAATGATGACACGATGCTGGTCAAAGACGGAGGCTAGTTTCAAATACCACTGGAAGGAGTTACTGTTGTTCTTGATCTCCAGCGGGGAGTAGAGCGTGTGGTCCATTAGCCAAAGGATCTCACTCATGTTGACCTTGAGGCGTGCCTCCATTTCGGGCACCAGATTCTCCTCGGCATGCACCACATATGCCTTCAACTCCATCAGCTCTGCCGTATCCTTGGGCACCGTCAGCGCCTTCTTGGCAATCATATCGTACTCCTTGCCCAGTCGCGAGATCCTCGCCTGCTGATCCGTCACCATGCGTGTCAGAAGATTCATTTGCAGCTGTCTCGCACACATTTCCAAATGTGCTATGAACGTATCCCGATGGAACTCATAGAGACCCATGCGTATGACACCCCACACCTCCTTGGCGATGCGATCCTCCTTCTCGCGATACTCGTAGACCATTTTGGTGTACTGCTCGAAGGAGCCATTGCTCTCCATGAAGCGACCACATCGCTCCGAATCCGCACTATTTATCAAATCGATAAACGCATCGAAATCCTGCAATCTCAACTCGGGTCCAATTCGCTGCTCCTCAAGCATATAGCATATCCGATTCTTTGTGTCCGCCACAATGCTATCCGGCACGGTGGGCGTCAGGAACAGTTTCTTGGAGATCTTCAGATCCGTATACAGCTTACCCTCGATCCGTGGCAAGTTTTGCACTGACTGCACAATCGAATCGATGACGCGCATCAATTCACTTTGGATCTTGGCAAAGCCCGGCGTAAACGTTATCGTATCCTCATCAGCCAGTAAGCAGGAGATCTCAAAGCCAGGATTCGAGTACTAACCGAGAAAGTTAAGAAGTTGCGATAAGTCGAATTTTAAACACTAATTTAAACTATTTAGATATTAAGGAGTTTTACGAATATAACAATAAAAACTTCTATATAATTTCTATATAAATATATATAATTTTTATAATTTTAATTTTAATTTTTTCAAGTTTTTTTAAATGATAAAAATTTTTAACTTCTAAAAATTGCTGTAAATTGATAAAAACTGAACCGTTTTTTAAAAATAAGAAATTTATATTTCTCCTCTAGTCTAATAGTTCATTTAAATTGAAAAAAAACAATAAAGATATGTTAATATTCTATTCAAACTGAAAAGAATATATATCTTAGGCAGGATAGGTATAAGATAAGACAATCTGTTTACTGGCGAGTTGGGATACATACATTTTTTCCATAAAAAAAACTAATCGATCCAATTTCTAAGTCAGCTATATAATATATATATATATAATAGTAGTCCATAATATAGTATAGTCCGATGTCAAGTATTTTTTGAAAAATGTTTTTAGCATAATATAAGGCTAAACTGCTGAGTTTGGTTAAAACAAATTATGGCTTGATCTCATATTAGCTATAAAATATATATATAGTAATATATAATTTATAAATAAATTTTGTATATAATCCAAATTTCCATTTTATATATAACAACTTCTCCGTCAATGCCGATCAGGAATATATACAAAGATTTCTGCCTCAAACCATTACAAACTTAACGATAAAATGGAAATGCTCCCCGCTGGGCTATACAAATATGCTCAGTAACTACGAATGCAGGATTTCAATCGATAAATCGCTCAATCAGCCAGTCAATCAGTCAGTCAGTCTGTTATTCAGGAAATGCACTTCTATTTGCCTTTCTACTTACACCAAAATCACAAACATAATCGGCAAAGGCTTTCAAACTGCGTATGCAAATGTCCTCCAGCTGTTGGGTCATCAAAGCGGCAACACAGTTGAAAAACCTCTTGACCAAAGTCATCCGACGTATATCAGGCAATTGGCCACGTTTGCTGGCCCGCAACAGCGTTGTGTGTATTTCTCCGTACCAAATATCCTCCAGCATCGTCTTGCCAGCATCAATATGCGCTCCACAAATGAACTAAAAGGATTAAATAGGATTAAAGATTGGTTCTCGGAGTGTTTAAAATCATTTGAATATATATATAAAATAAATAAATGAATAAAATGCTGTGAGAAATGTTTGACTAATTTTTGACTTATTTAAGCATAAAATCAAAGACCTTATTAATTATATTTAGAACTTCACTTCTTTTTCTATTTTTATATTATTAAATATTTTTCAATAAATAATAATAACTTGAATAAATATGTATATAGTATTATTACTTATTTTGTAGCTTATACTTAATATATATTTAAGTTCAAAGTTAGTAAAAATAAATTAAATAAATATGTATATACTGTAATTATTTATCACATTCTAAGTTTCATATCTATTTGGATTTATTTATATATTTTATATATAAAAAAAAAAATAATAATGTAAATCTTAAGTAAAAATATTTTCATGGGAAAAACTTACAACAAAATTGAATAGTGAGAAGGGTTGTTCCACCTTGCTCAGTTCCTCGATGTTGACCAATGTTTTGGAGCTGTACTTCACGCTCCACACTTCGAGAATGCTGGCAACGCTTCGATGGATACAAAATAGGGTTGTCTTCAAGCGATTGCGATTCTCATCGTATCTGTGGCAAGTGAGAAAGAATTTATGCAAATTATCGGGAAAAACGCGAACAAACTTTTCAGTTGAGCTACTTTAATGCGGCCCATTAGGCAAATGCATTGAGGCAAAACGCAGAACGCAAGTCGGAAAATCGCAAATTGCAAATGGAAAATGGCAAATGGTAAATGCCTACGCCTACTAACTGGGCTAACTAGGCTAACTTGGCCCACATAAAATGTTTCTAAATGCTTGCCAGCTATAAATAAGAAGCATCTTTTCCCCACACACACACACAACACATACTCGCACACTCGCACACACAACTTTGTCGATAGACGACCCACTTTAAAAGGCGCACCACAAAAACTTTTTTCCATTGCAAGTAGCGGTATTTTTAGTGACACGCCCATCCGCCTACTGCCTGGCACTCAGTGTTAGCAGCAAGTTCAATTCATTTTTAAGTATATCCTTTTTATACACAACTTGTGCCTCGAAACACGCCCACAAACGCCTTTAAACAACAAACCAGGGGAATAAAAACGAATACAAAATACTCTTTACTCAAAAATAATTAAAGAAAAGCAAAAAACGTCTGAAAATCATCCATCTTAAGTTGTCTTTCATAATTTGAGATTATTATACTTCTTGAGGGCTTTAAATTCATAATTAATTAAGATTTCCCATGCTGGAAACTTGAATAAGGATTTCCAATTATGTTTAATGCACTTATTATACCCTGCACACATTTCAAATGGGAGTAGGGTATATTGCGCCTGTGCTGTGGTATGTAACGGACAGAAGGTATATATATAATGAATCAGCATCAGTCTAATCAATTCAGCTTAGACTTAATTTTTAATATCAGGTCCTTTATGAACTCTATTTACTGATTCAAATATATATGATAGAAATTTAAAACAAAAATTTAATGATAAAGTCTTAATATCAATTATGTAATACACCCTGATATATAGTCAATCGAAAGCAAAAATGTCATTAAATTCTAACCAAAAACGCATTACTTGTGTGCTACTTAAAATTATAAATAAATGTAAGATATATCATGTAAAATATATTATTTAAAATTAAAAGAAAATAATTGAATTACAATTTCAAATGAAAAAATATAAGAGAAACTATTTGTATTATAAGAAAAAACTATAATAATTACATATTATATATTTATAGAAAACTCCAAAAATACCCATTCAGATTAAATTATTTAAATTAAAAATTTAATATTATTTAGAAAAGCAAATCTTTTAAAAGTTTGAGAAACATAACTTTGGCCAGGTTATCACCTTCTCAAATACTCTTAACCTAATTTTATATAAAAACGACCATTTACCCCAAGTATCTCTATTTCTTTCTCTAGCATTTACAAACCAATATACCCCTTTTGGTTTCCCCTCCTGATTAGTGTATGGAACCTCGCCCCTTTTGCCACATTGTATCGCAGCTATTTTACTGTTGCTTATCAAATGTCAAACCAATACACTGGAGAACTTAACTTTCAGCCACCTCCTCCCTCCTGCATAATCCCCCTCAACCAACCAACCCCTGCTGCTTTTCCATTTCCGTGGGATGAGTTTTGAGCCACATTTTGCACTTGTTGGCGTTTTAAAAGTTTTTTTGGCAGACGCAAAGCGATTTCTTGCGTTGCTCTTCGAGCTCATAATAATGTCAAGCCGGATACTCACCCCACACCCTCTTAATCTACACACCCTGAGCTACTTTTATATATATATATATATATATATGTATATATATAATACAACAGACTTTCATTGTCAAGTTATTTTATAAGTTTTCACGCGCTTTGAATTGAGTTCTTTTATTTCTCACCAAAAGTAAAATAAATACAAAGGAATCAACACACATCCTTCCCAAGGAAATCCCTTTGTGTGTGTGTGTGTATGGGTGTTTGTAATTGCATGTCAATTGCATGCCAAGAACCAAAGAACATTTTCTATGAAACTTTGATAAGTTTATAACGACTTTTTGTAATTGAAAAAACTCTTTGCATAAAAACAAACTGTTTTTAACAAGCAAAAATTATACAGGAATTTTCTTTTTTGTATTAAATTTGTTGCTTGTTAAAATAAACGTTGCAGTTGTGTATAACTTAATTAAATAGTTGATGGCTTAAGGTGTTAATGCGCATAAATTACGTAGGTAATTATTTTATGCATTCAAATTTCAGGTTTTTAAATAAGAAAAACTGAGTATATTTTAATCTTATAATAGCGGACTAAAGTTTTTAAAAATAGCCTAGTTTTAATAAGCGAAAATTATGCAGATTATAAAATGTTTTTCTAACTCTAAAATTTAATTGGAGTAAAATATATTTGAATTTAATTACGGCGGACTTAATGTATTAAAACAAGCAGTTTAAAAGAAGTATAAATAATTAAAAAAAAAAAACAACAAAAATTTAATTCGAATAGATTATTATTAAAACTGAAATTTTATGATATTAAATAATTCAGATGTTTTGCTGTTTTGTTTTAACAATCCCTAAAACTGCTTAGCTCCAATATATTTATATTATTGCGAGAGTTGCTCCCACACTTACCGATAGCGCCAATGGTTCATCAACTTGTCAATCTCTCTGCGCTCAGCAGTCCTAAATTTAGCAGGACTTCCCTCGTGCGTGAGGCGCTCGAGCTCCGAGTGACGCAGGACGAAATCGACAACAGCCTTCTTCATGGCAAACACATAATCGGAACGCACCTCTTCAATGTTCTCCACAAAAGCCGAATCCCATTTCTTGAGTAGAACCGGCACAAGATTATCAATTCTGCAGCGAAAGATTTTAATAATTATTTAAAGACTAAAGAAAGATCCTTAAAATAAATCGCACCTTTGGAGCGTCCTTTTGCTGATGGTGGAGACGTGAATTGTATCGATGCCATGCTTAATGTAATAATAATAGCGTAGCACTTCCCGTTCGCCCTGATTGGGAAATAAATCGGCCTCCATTTGGTTCAGTGTCGGATCCTGATCCTCATCCATGAGCAGAATCAACTCGACAAGTTTGCTACGAAATTTTTCGCGTTCTTCTCGCATAATCATATAATTGGATTTGCTCTTTTGCTCGGCACTAGAGTGCTTGCCTTTGGATCGTCGATGCGAACGCTGGGACTTCGAGCAGGACATACTCTCGGGCAGATCGGAGAGGGTTTTGCCATCGAACAGATGACTTGCACATTCGGGCATATTGAGTTCGTACCACAAGCGACGTGATTTATAATCGGAGTTCGCCTTCGATTGCAGTATGCTCTGCAGCACATCGGGTTTTGGGCGGGTGTACAGCATCTTCGATTTGGAGCAGATGCGTCGGGCCCCGCAAACCGATGTAAAACTGGGTATATTTTTATTCGGATTTTGCTTGTCCATTGTGCTAGGTTTTCAATTTACGCGCGCAACGTTCGGTGAGGTGGCAACGCTGCTCGCATATAAATCGAATGAAAACAAATTATTTAGAGAAGCTTTCGATTCATCGATATGTATGTGTGAGTGTTGTGTCAAATCGATAGATTCTATATATGAACTAAAAAATACCAAAATAAAATAAATTATATTTTATAAATGTTGCACAAGTAATCAAGAGATTAAAAAACTTACGTTAATTATTTAATGTTTTAATTACGCGCCGCAAACGCGTTAATTTGTTATTTATTTGATAATAAACACAGAGCCGGTGTTTTGAACATGCCGACCGGTTGAAAACAAATGCAAAACACATCGAAATTGATTTAACAAAATAACAAAAATTCAATAGTTGCCACTGGCAGCAGGCTGAGAGCAACAAGTTAATATTCCCTAGCAACCCCAACTGGCTTACTGTAAATTTACCCAAAAAATAATAATATAAAAGAATGTTGCTGCAAAAGTTCTGCGTACGCACGTTGCACACCACGCGGCAATTGTGCAATAGCCTCGAGAAGAGCGCTTTATCCACGCTTCGTAAAAAGACCGGCTACACTTTTGCCAACTGCAAAAAGGCTCTCGAATTGCATAACAACGATGTCAATCAGGTGAGTGCAAGAGATAGAGAGAGGGGAAGAGTGCATGTGCTCAATTAATATTCCTGTGTTCTGCTTCCAGGCAGAGAAATGGCTGCATGAGCAGGCGCAATCGCTGGGCTGGTCTAAGGCCACCAAGCTCTCGGATCGTGTCACAACACAGGGCCTCGTCGGCGTGCTCGTGAGCGGCAATCGTGGCGCCATGGTGGAACTTAATTGTGAAACGGATTTTGTTGCGCGCAATGAGACATTCAAGCGCTTTGTGGATCATGTCTCACGCATTGTTCTCCACTACACAGATCTAACGGAGTTCGATGGCGATTTGTGGAAGGTAAGTTAGCAGTTGTAAAAGCAAACTGCAGTTTGAGAAAGGATTCGATTAATGTCAAGATGTAGCCAGTGAGACAATGACTTAGGAGCTAATTGCTTTATAAGTTATGAGCAATTATAAGGATTAGTAGATGTTAATATTTAATTTATTTTTATACTAGTAATATTAGTAGTTATCAACATTTTAAATGTATAGACCCTTTCAAACTGCGAATGAAAAGCAGCAAAATTTATATGCATGAGAAGTTTGATAACACAACTGATCCTACGACTGTAATGGATTTTGAATGTCAAATGCATTTTTAATTCGCTGTAAAGAAAAATCAGATTTTTAGACTGATTAGAAAACTATAAAACCTGCAGACACAAAAGAACTAACTGTTTATATTCTTATTAAATTTTTAAAAATATTTTCTGCGTATTTTTAAAATCTAATTACATTTTGCTTTTCAGCTTGGTTTCGAATCGGAGGCACTTAAAAATCTGGAGACGCCACAAGGCGGGTCATTGGCCGATCATCTGGCGCTGTTGATTGGCGCCGTGGGTGAAAATGCGACCATTCGCCGTGCGCTCTGCTTTAAGGTGAACAATGATCTGCGCCTCGCTGGCTATGCACATCCTGCACCTACAAATGTCGGCACCACACAGGACATAACCCAGGTGGGCAAATATGGAGCAATTGTCGCCTATCGCTCTCAGCTGGATGTCGATGATGCCGAGTTGCAAAAGGGCATTTGCCAGCAAATTGTGGGCATGAAGCCCCTCAAGGTGGGTGAATACGATAAGGATACGCCGGCGGAGAATAAGGACGATGAGACGTGCCTCATCCATCAGGAGTATCTGCTGGATGCTGACAAAACGGTGGGTGAGGTGCTCAAGGAGCACAGTGTCAACATCATCGACTATCATCGCTTCGAGTGCGGCGAGCAAACGCAACAACATCTCAAGGAAATTCTGCAAGCTCAGCAACAGAACAGCAGTTAAACATAAAAATGCAACTATTATTAACCAATACCAAATTAATAATAATTCCTGACCCCCTCTACCAAATCTGTTGTACAAAAAAAAAAGAAATTTGATAGATAAAAAAATATGTTAACAAAAAAAGAATTCTCGAGTGTATTCTTTAAAGAGCATGACGCATGCCTCATGTTGAGGGTAGAACGGTGAATACGGGAAGCACGCTTGAGCGCCTCTCGCTGCTGCTGCTGCTGGCTAAACAGCAAAAAAAAACGTAAAAAAAAGAATGGTATGCTTGTGTATGAAGTTTGTTCTCTGCTGGCCGGTTAAATTGCCCGCATGTCATGTAAGGTTCTACTTTCCACCGCCTCGACTGCAAATGATATATGCGGAACACACACAGGTGGTTAATGTAACCCCTCCATTCTGCTACAGGGTTAATAAAGCGTAGAAAGTACTCTTTTTATATTTGTTGTGAGTGTGTGTGCGTGCTGCATTTGACAGCTTACAAAATAACAATGCGACACTTTAATTTTACTTTTAGTTTTGATTTTTTTTTAGTGTAAAAAATAAATTGTATACTGTTTTTGGTATTGTTATTATCAACAACAATACGACACTAAAGCTTTAGTTTTAATTTCTGATTTTTTCTTGTGTACAAAATTAATAGATATGCTTAGTAATTATTTTATAGTCCCAATCATGTTAAGAACAATGCGAAATTTTTATTTAAAAGTCTTAGTGTATAGTGTATAGCCGCCACCAATTTTAATTAATAACAATACAACACTATTCAATTTTAGTTTCAGTTTTTTTAGTGTATTCAAATATAGTTTTGTAATATATAAAAATATATGGTTGCCTACACCATATATTATCATTATTAATTAAACTGGTTGCTATATGGCATATTTACTAAGTTCAAATTTGAACCCTATTTTCTAGAGATTCCAGTGATTCTAAGTTTTCAATAAGTTTCCAACACTAGCAAGGTAAACCCAATCATTTGTCAAGCTTGACAACAGTTTACTTTATAAAAAGAAACTTATAAAAAAAGAGAGCAAAATGGACGTTATGGACCTGGAAAAATTTCGTTCCATGTATAGCGATCTAACGGTAACCGCCGTTTCAGCCAAGCAGCAGGAATTAGACGCGCAGTCAGAGAACTGGGATGGGGCCAAACACGTCCAAAAATCGCCAACGCCGCTTGTGGAAATTATTCCCATCATAACCTCAAGCGCTGTTGCTTCCAAGCAGCGCAGCAAACGAATAAAAAAGCAGCAGCAACAGCAAGCAGAGGATGCCGTCGCCTATTCCAATGAGTATCAGCAGGTGTTGGCCAAACTCGAGTACACCAAATATGCCCAAGCTCAACTTCAGCTGATGTCTGCTTCCAATGGCATTGTTGGCAATAGTTATGGTAAGAAATATTGAAAAATTACTGTAAATATAACCGCAAAGTGTTCGATTTACATATGGATGTGTAAACACTTTTATTTCACTCTTTCACAGATCCCTTTGGCATTTTTGGAAATAGTTCTGGTAAGAAATATATAAACTTAAAAATAAAATTACTGGACTCGACGAAAGACTTACAGAAAGTTATAAAGACAACTCCCTCTCTCTTTAACAATATTGATAAATCTGAAAAAAAAATGTCTGTAGCGTAACTTCACCTCTTAAAACGAAAAGACTTATACACAAAAAACTAAGAGGCATTATCCTCTGTCTTTAAACACTAATGGTAAAACTTAAAAAAAAAAAAATTTAAAAATGGCTGTAAATAAGTACAATTATTATAGCTCTATCTTTTAAAACCAAACATTTAAACAACCCTTTTTCCACTCCTCCCACAGATTCCAATGGCTCTTCCAAGATTGTGGAAGTGTACGACAACCTTTTGAGTGTCATAGCTGAAATGAAGAGCTGCTTGGGACCCACAACAATAGGTATGCGTGCGCCAAAGGAGCGTCTCTTGCGTGATATTTCCAATGCTCGTGTCCTCGTGCGTGAGTGTGTATCGACGCTTATGCAGAATCAGTGAATTAGATGTGACGTCACTCAGCCTGTGACGTGACGTGTTAATTGCCTAATTCGTATGGATGAACCTTTTGTTTTAAGTGAGCCCCAATAAAAAGTCAACGACAACCACAAAAGCGTGAACTTCCAAGAAGCTACACTACCTTAACACACTCTTAGTAAATTTACTTACTCACACATGCATATGTACTTTTTTGGTATGGTGTTTAAAAAGGGTCACAAAACTGAGCGACGCTGACGTCGACTGCGGCAGCGACTGCGACGCATGTTTTGACATGCGACCGAGCCTCGCTTCAATTGAAGTCCAAATGCCGTTGGATGTTCAGTTGTAAGCCGACTTTTCACGGGTTAAGCCAGCTGCGATCGCACACGCGTCGCCAATTGTTAAAACTTGGATTGGGGCTGCTTCCGTTCACAATTCGGGTTAATTTGTTTGGAAAGTGCGCAATCGTCGAGATTTTTATTTCCGCTGCACAATTTTCGCAACAAATTATAAGAGTTACGCAAAAAAAGAAATAGAAATAAATAAACTGACGTTAATTATGTATGCTTGCTGAGCTCTTCACACACAAGCCTCTCTCTCTATCTCTCTCTCGCTCCACCTCTCGTGCATGTAACGGATAATTTGCGAAAACAGCAAAAGACAAATTAGGAAAGCAGAGCGGGAAAATAGCGTTGTTGGTGACAGCTGCAAAAAAAAAAATAGCGAAGTGCGAAAGAGATTAAAATTGTTTAATTTGTTGATATTGCTGTAATTGGGGAACGGCATTTGCAACTAACAACAAAAAATAAACAACAACAGCTGCTAAAAGAAGCGAAGCCAGCTGCAAATTGTCGCTTGCTGTTTTTCTTCATATTGCTTTGTGCTTTGCATTTTGCATGACGGCAAAAACAACAACAAAAAACAGCAACTACAAATTAGTATACAAAATGCCGCCGTTTAATTTCATTAAGCAGGTGAGTGTGAAAATAAACATAATCCATTTTTATATTGCATGTCTTAATTGCCGTAAAATTGTGCAAGTGCATTTGCACAAAATGATCGAAGTGGGTACATAAATAATTATATATTGAGAAAATTAAGATGTTTGTAGCAACAAATTATCATACTACATTTAAGCTGCTTAATAGGCATTTTTTGTTAAGTTACTTTGAAAAAATAAAATTTTTTGTTTGACGATCAGTGGAATTATTTTATTTTCCTATAACCAATCTGCCTACCAAATTGAGCTGTTAAAATATTTACATACGTATGTAAACAAGAATGCAAGTGTGTACATAAATAATTAGGTCGTTTTGAAAGAACTAAATTAATTTTTATCGATCTATCAGCATATCCATTAAAGTTAAAATGATTTTTTCAATGTAAAAACTCGCTTTGAATTTATTTTATTATAAAAATGCAAGTCTAATAAAGCACAGTAAAACGAATTTGTAGAACCGAAAAATATTCCACGGCTTGCACATAAAAATACAGACATTCAAATGCACGTATGCGTTTGTGTGTTTGTATATATATGAATACTATGTATGTGTTTGTTTGTTCTATATTCATTTCGTGCATTATTTTTTAGAAGGAAGGAGAAATAGTGTTTTATACGGATCACGACTTCTATTTCCATTAATACGCTTCCAGTCACGAAGTGCGATTCCAACAGTAGCTCAGTTTAACAAGCTTATCTTGAGTATTTTAATCAACGCTGCTTTATTCCAAGATGTTCTATTTTAACATTGTATATTATATTTGTATAAAGCTGTTCTTTTTTGCACAGTTTTTTTTAATTGTCTTAGTCAACTTGAACGTTTTTTTTACTACCCTGACTGATCTTTGATAAAACTACATATCTATTTTTGACAATGCAATCAAATTGATATCCTTAAGCTTATTATTTTAGGAGCATTATTTTTATAAGTATGTACAAATTTAACAAGGATACAAGCTCGACTTAAATAAACACAAAATAAATATCTTAATACCTGATAATTTGCTACTTCAAAATATGAATTCGCTATAATATTTCCATATTATTTATTTATAACAATAAATTGATTAGTGGAAACTGTGAAGTTTAAGATGTTTTTCCAGAATTTCCCACACTATTTTCACACAAGAGAAACTAAAGCAATGTATAGCCTAGATATTAACACTCGTCTAATTTCCACTTTGCCCCAACATGAAGCATGAAAAAAGATGCCGCAACACAATCTATTTATTCCATGAATCTGCCTTGTAGATAAAATATTGATAATTAAACTGTTGCTTGCTGCTTGAGAGTCAATTAATTAAAATATGACATTGCTACCGTTATTCGATGCCCTTTTTTTGTATGCTCGGCAGCAGATAGTAAACATATGAACTGCTCTGCATATCAACAAAACGACAGACGTGTCTAATTGGCAAACACAAAAGCGACACTCTTTCAGCAAATGAATGGAAATGTAATCAAACGCCAAACCAATTTGAATACAAAAATAGATTTAACTGAAAACACAGACAAAACACACACAGATAGAAACACAACGGAGATGTGGCTTTCGTAATTAAGCGTGTCTGCTGCTGTTGGTGCTTCTTCTAGATGCGCCGCTGGAGATAACTTCCGGTGATTAAGATGAAGATGAAAACGACGCAGCGAAAGAACGAAAGAACAGGAGAGAGAAAGAAGAGGTTATATAAAGGTGGGAATAATTTCCAATGGTCAAAGCTTTCTAGTACAAACGAATAATTTTTGGTTTATTTTTTTTTTTTTTTGTCTCACAATGCAAATGGAGATTGTTTTTGTAGGCAATGTGATCATATTCTGGGCCGGACCAAGTCGTCGGGATTTAATGAATGAGCTAAGACCATCAAAGCCAAATTTTGTTTAATTTGAAGGTGGTTTTTTATAGTTGTATTTTTCTTTCTATTTTTAGGTCGGGTGATAATTAAGATGAATGACCCTTCCAGAGGAAAGCGCTCTGGAAGTCTATTAGAAAGTTATTGCACCATAACATTTAGACACTAAATACACTCGCCAAAATATGCAGCAAGTGAATTGTGTTCAGCAAATGAAAGTATTTTAGTATCAGTAGCAAAGCATGTAAAACATTTTAGCTCCCTTTCTAATATTAAGAAATTTATTACTTAATTGTTTTTTTGTTGAGTGTAGTTCGAGTTTCGCTTGAGATGAAGGGAGGCTTTATCTTAGACTAAGCGCGCCCATATATTTGCATTTTTCTTATTTATCTATTTTTTTTTTCGACTTGGCCAGGTTAATTGCATGTTAAATAACTGTTAAATAACGGTTAGTAGCTAACATCTGCAGCTGTCGGTGTCGGTATTGTTGTGTTTATGGTTCAACCGAAGCACAATTGTTGTTCAACTTCTTGTGCAATTGCCTGCCTACCCCTCTGCTTGCCCTCCTGCCTGCCTGCTTGGCTTTCTTTTTAGCTGGGGCACCCACTGTAATAATGCTCAAATTATTTTGAACTTTGGCGAGACGAGACGAGCACCCACATCCAATTCCACAACACCAACATCCAAACACCAACTCCAATTCGTTGACGTGTTTCTTTTTCGGCGTGGGAAGACAGGCAGCCCCAGCACAGGGTCTTAGGGTCTGATTTTATACCCTTTGTAGAGGGTTTTATAAGTGTTTTTTTTTTTTTGACTTCATGAAGTAAATAAAATACTGATTAGCTTCCAAAGAATAAATCTAAATGTATTTTTGTCAGTTTGAAATATCCATATTATTATGATTATGTACAAAAGATTATTGATCATATATGAGTTATATTTAAATCAGTCTTATAGCTTGTAAAAAAAATCATATATGCATCACATAGAAATAATCTGTTGCAAATAAGTAAATAATAAGTAAATAATTTTTTGCTTAACAAGCTATTCCTACAAAACCCACAATCTATGTGATTCCTTAGACTATTAGACCATATATAGACTGTGTCCAAAATCGGTATATTTATGTAATTTATAGTAAAAGTAGTAGTTGATTGCAATATGCAAGTGTATCCAATATTTGGCGTGGCTTTCTTCCTCTTTCCTTTCTTTTATTTTGTCAGCTGCTTGCGGTTTTCGTTACGCTTCCCAAATTGCGACTCACAGTAATCTATCAATATAAATAACGGTGGCCGTTGAATCGAGTGAAATCAAATCAAATCAAATCGAGCCTATTAAATTCGTCGCATCTAGCAAAATCAATTTTCTTTAACCTTTGTCTTGTTTTTGGTGGTTTTTTTTTCTAAGGCTTATTAATAATTATATGCTTAAGAAAAACTGCATTTCGTGAATAACTTTTAAAGTTGTTGCTTTTGCACTATATCAAATTTTATTCCTCTTCCCATTTCTAACGGAAATGTATACAATATTAAAACTGAAATGTTGAATGTTAACATAAAACAGACACAACAAATAACTCAGTTGATTTGGCAGAGACTATACAGAAAATACTCTTACAAAATCATTAATCATTACAATTCAACACAAAGCACATAAGTCTTCATTCCATTTGTGATAGAAACAGCTGAAGAAGACAGCTGCTTGACTTGGTCTGAGGTCTGATCTTGGTCTGGACTTGATCTGGTCTTGTCTTGTCTGTGTGTAAATAAAAACGGCTGGCAATTAACGTTGGTCGCCAAAGAGAACGCTCTTGAGGAATGACTGTTATATGTGGATGTAGAGAAGGGGAGCAGGGGGAATTGCAGCATATTTGCCATATCTTATGGCCAACTACAGAAACAGAAGCAGAGAAGAGCCGGGAAGAAAAAAAAGCTAGTAAATCGGCACAGTTTAGCTAAAAGCTAGCGGTGTCAAAAGCAGATGTGGAATACAACAAATCAAAGCGGTAAATTTGTTGCTGCTCCTCTTTCTTCAAGATGTTGTTGTTTGCTGGTGTTGCAAGTGTGGTAAAAATGCATTTAATGCCATGGCATTGTTTAAACTTTACGTAAATGTCGTTAATGGTTGTTGTTTGGCTTGTCTTCGAGTCAAGTCTGAGACCGAAATTAAAAAGCAAACAATAAAATTGTTGCACTTGTTTTGTTTTTTTGTTTTTGTGTTTTTCATTTTTCATGTTGAAAAGGAAAAGTCAATTGTATTGTGTGTGTAATTAGCATAAATTGTTAACTTAAATTTTTTATCATAATATTTTTTTGTTGAATTTTTCATGCTAAAAGTCGCACATTTTTCCAATGGCATAAAATGCTTTGCATTTTACAATTTGCTTTCATTTTTTTTTTTTTATTTTATTTGTTGCCAGTCGGTTGACGCCTCAACCTCAATGGTTGATTGAACTTGGTCGGCAGTTGAAGTTGCAGTTTGGAGTCTGCTTTGGTAATATGGTGTAAGCCAAAACCCCAGACTGAAAGTGAGGGGGGAGGCGGGAAGTCTTGTTGGTTTTGAAAGGCAGTTGTAGAGTTACAGATACTTGACTACTTAGCTCAAGCCCAAGGCGCGCACTCTTTAAACCCATTACCATTAGCTTCTTATACGCTTATACACACACACATACACACACACACAGTCACAATTACTTGCACAACTGACTATTAAAATGCTATTTACCGAAAAGCGATTATAAACATTTAAGCTTAAAGAAAAAGCATCAAAATTGTTAAACAAATCATAAACAAAAGTTCGCTAACATTTCAACTGCTTTCAACAATTGAGATAAGGTGAAAGATGAATAGAAGAAGAGTAAACATTGCTATTGGCAATTGTTGTTGCCTCACGTTGCCCGTTAATGATGGTGGCAAATGAACGTCTGCCACAACTCTTGACTCCTTATGCATAGATCATTGGAGTGAAATGTCCAGCGAAGCAAAACAATTGACAAGCCAATGGAAACCTGATAGATGCATCTTATGCTTAACTAACTCTTCCTCCCTCCCTGGCTCTCCCTTCTTTCCCCTCGTCATGCCATGCCTGATTGCATATGGAAAATGTCGTTGCTGCAAGTGTGGCTAATACAAATGTTAAACAAGTTAATTGAACCCAGAACGACTTGCTGCTATACCCTTTGTTTTAAGTGTATAATAGTGTTCATATATCCCTTTTGTGGACATTTTTTTGTTTACAATATAAAGTCTATCGATCAACAACTTTAACACAAAATATATGATTCCACTTAACAAATAGTCTTACTTTTATTAAACCCAAGATAACGAAAACGTACGAATTGATTTAACTATGTTCTTAAGTTCTTCTCTATGTACGAACCGATTTCCGGCCTCTAAAAAGGCTGAGGTTTTTCAATTTGTAATGGAAGTTCTCGTAAATCTCAAACAAATTTATCTTACTTTATTTTATCGAGTTCTTCATCAGCCAAAAAATTAACAATTGTAAAGATATCGTCTTCCAATTAATCTTTTTAAAATCGCCAGACATAGTATTGCTTGACTTTATAAATTTCATTACTATCGAATATGAAACAATTAATTTGTATCTGCAAATCAAAATCTCTCGACTAGAGCGTTCAAAATTTTTTGAAAGTAGCTTAACAACAAGTTCACATTTTAAAAGTAACCTTTTGTAACTCATTATTGTCAAATTTAATTTTTCTACCTAATCTAAATATATTTTAGTAATAACAAAATGTCTAAAGGTTACAGCATGGCTTAGCATTGCTATAAAAACACCCCTGAAGCTAGATTGTTTATTTTATAACTGCAATTTTGCTGCATTTAATAATAACAATAAAGTAAAGTTTAATGTTTATTTATGCATTGTTCATTTTCAAATGCTTTTAAGTACTGTTTATTTTAATTTTTAGTTTATCTTTAGTTTTTAGACAAGATTGAAGAGACTGCATTTCAGCAGACAAGAGTCATCGTCTAGTGTAAATACCCTTTAATAAGGAAGCATAGTCAATTGGCTAAACGACTTATAGGGTAATGACAGAATATCTGTAACTATCCCTTTCCTAGACCTGCTTACTTACACATGTATTTCACATGTTGCACATGTAGTTGATGTGGGCCGTTGCCATTTGGCCAAGACGGCATACAACATGTGCCGCCTCTCACTGAAAAACCGCAAGAAGAAAACTGAACGCTGCGCTTTCTGCTTTTTCTCACATTGCTCGCGGCACAAAAAACGAGCCAAGACACATAACTGATAA
Organism: Drosophila dives; assembly: GCA_035042365.1. Taxonomy (NCBI): domain Eukaryota; kingdom Metazoa; phylum Arthropoda; class Insecta; order Diptera; family Drosophilidae; genus Drosophila; species Drosophila dives. Next base: position 7,016,625 of record JAWNLJ010000357.1, on the reverse strand, counting down.
TTTCATTCATGTTCCACTCGTCTCGGAGTCGGAGTCGAAGTTGGAGTCGAAGTCGTAGTCCAAGTCGGCGTCTCGTCGTCGTCGTTGTTTGTGGTTGTTGTTGTTGTCGGGTCTCTAGTGAGTCACAAGCGCAGCGCTTCCCAGTTTGTTGGCCAACTGTGGGCTCTTTGTCTCTTTGGCCATAAACTTGGTCGCATCGCATTTGAGTCGACCAGTCTGCATTTGGCTTTCTGGCAACAAAGACGTCGAAAGGCGCCAGACTTGTTACCAAAACTCTACTTCTACTCGGTTCTCCTCTCTCTCTCTTTCAATCTCTCGCGGTCTCTGTGTGTGTTAACTTAGCTAAAAGGCCACAATTGTGTTTATCAAAATCTGTGAGGCATTTGCCTTTCAATCATCAACCCGACTTAAATTCACTTTTACTTTGTTTTACTTTTCAATTCAATTTTATAAATCAAAATATACCCAACGTACACAGAAAATACATTTTAAAAATTTTAAAGTTATTAAACGCACTAAAATAGTGTTTTGCATATATATAAATATATATGAATTTCGTTTTGTGATTTTGGTGCCAAAAAGGATTTTCACTTTGAGAGCAGTTGCATCTTCGACCGGCGCAGGGAAAACTAGTTCAAGGCTGCCTGCCTCAACCTGTTGCGGTGCTCTCGAAACAAAACCAAACCAAACTATTCATCTGTCAAGATACGCTGCAACTGTTGCTGCCACAACTGCCACGGCAACTGTCAGCATGGAGCTAACTTTGTCGCCAAAAGAAACGGTATTTACCTGGTATTTCATTATGCATATATATCTCCACAAAGTGCCTCCATATCTCTATAAATCTCAATGTATTTATGCATCTCTATTCAACAACTTGATTTTGCCGTGTTTCACGCGTTGCCACTTATTATTCCTCTTATATTGCGATTTATTGGAATTGTTATTGCAATCAATGCAAATTAGAATCATGTTCATAATTTTTGTCTGCTTGCACAGCATTTAGCAGAGAATTTTATTTATTGTGGAGATGAAAGCCGGATGAACAAAGTCTTATAATTTTGAATTTATTTCGTTTGGTTTCTTATTATATTTGTTTGTATTCGTATTTTATTTTTTTAAATTTCGAATTGCTCAAATTATATATATCTGATCCTTTCGTACTCATTTTTATATTTTTTCATAGTGAACAAAGTTTTTCATTCAAAGTTTATAATTACAAAAATTCTTGTAATAGTTCAAAAAGGTTTCTTTTTTTAATAATATATTTTATGCTAAACCCTGCTTTGAGTTTAAGTTTGCGTTGGAGTTTAATTCGATTGAAAACTACGTAAGACTATTTTATTTATTTATTTATTTGGTTTACTGATTTAATTGTTTTGATACCCCGATTACTTTAAAAATTGATAAAGTTATTATAAAAATAAGCAAAATATCCACGACCCCATAATGTGAATATCGCAGATCAAGTCTATTTATTTTATCGATGATGTCTTCAATTAACCAGAGGAAGGAAAATTTGAAAAATATATATCCAATTGGATATATATGTGTTTATATACCATGACATCATTTTGAATATTTGTAAAAATTTAATGAATATCGTTTTAATTTTTGCTAACCACATTGCACAAAAGCAAGCTCAAAAATGTTGTATACACATACTTCAGGATATCTCATGGTCAAGCTCCATCTACTCTACGCAAGTCAAATTTAATTTAATTAATGTTTTGCGTAATTATTTTTATATTTAATACCCTGACAACTGAGTCATTATATTTCGTGTTTATTCATGTGCTCAGATTTATTATTAATTTTTTTAATTTCACAAATGTTTTCTACTTTGTTTTACCTAATTGCACTTGACAAAATGTTGCGTGTGTTTCGTGCTAGGAGCTCATTAAAAATACATTATTTAGGGACATAGACTAGGACTGAGCATTATTTGAATGACATGAAAAATGTGCTAACCAAATTAAGTAAGACAAAAAAAGGAGTGGAATCAGATGTCTAAACTGAAAAGTTATCAAAAAATCCGATTAGGTTTGTGCCTGAAATAATGTGTAATTTGGTTAATGTGCACAGTTTATGTCAACAATAATAAGACAAATGGATGTTGTTACTCTCCAAATTGCTCAAATATTTTTTTCTTTGATGATTTAACAGTACAAAAAATTGTGGGTTTTGCCACTTGCCTAGAACATTTCTGGGGGTAAATTAACGCTAATTGCTCGAAATAATAGATGAAAAAACCAACAGAGAAGCGAAAACAAAAGCTGTGAAAGTTTAAACAACATCTTGAAATCTTCAACTAGCGTTTAGGAGCACCTCTCCAATGTGCCAGTTTTTTAAGTTAATTTTTTTTTAGATTATTTTTAATGGCCGTGAAAAATGCTGTTTGTCAATCGTTGTCAACAACCATCAGTTTTTATCAGAGCGACTTCCCAATTAAACAAAAGCAATGCAGACCAATTCAAGTTATGTTTCTGCAATGCCATTTATGCAGACAATAATTAATATGTTTTGATGTTAAAAGGAAGACAATTTCATTTATAATTATGTCGTTTGGGGATATGCTCGATGGCATCACCCAACAATTTAAAAGCCAACATTCAAAAGCCAACATTCAACAGGCAACATTCAGCTTCAATCCCAGAGTCAGCGTAGCATGAACTCGTTTTTGGTCACTGCACAAGAGTACAAAGGAAAAATGCCATATTTATTTTTAATTTAATTATTATGCAGTCAAAGACAAAAACAAAAAATAATACACGTTTATTAATTAAGCAACAAACCGATATAATCGCCACACGAGATAAATATCTGTTTTCAGCTAATACAATTAATTTCTCATGTTTGAGAAGAAAAAGAAGCATCCAAGCTCCTCCGATCTTTAATCATACATAAATATAAAACGGCAATCGAACACTTTCCACGCAAGTCGCAAAGAGCGAGCGTGTTCCATAAATAAATAAGAAAATTAATGTTCAATAAAAAACCAAACATAAACTGGCTGCCTGCCGGCCCGTCACACGTCTGGTACAGTTTTCACTATCATTTTCCGTCGCCCCACTCTCGCAATCGGGAAAAGCCAATGCAGAGCGTCAAAATACGGGTTTTTGTTTTGGGGTTTTTTCGGTGTTTGGTTTCGGGGTGGCAAGCACACAACTGCCAAAGGATGTGCTTGGCAAAGTCAAAAGACAAACAACCTCCAACATATATAGTGTACCGACAATAACTGTCGCATGATCGAAATAAACAATTGTGAAACCATTTGAAAGGTGTTTTGTTCGCTTGTAACATGTTGTTTTCCATTGTTGCTGCTGTGCCGACAGGCGTCATTAATAACAACTGTTCGTTAACTGCTGGAAAATGTAGCTTCGAAAGTGGATTTGTCTATTTGATGTAATTGGAGGTGAGGAGGCGGCTAATTAAGAAGGTTTTTTTTTTTTTTGTATTTATGAGAAAGAAAGAATCAGTTTCGGAGGAAATTCCAGTTTTTCGGGCTGCTTATTTGCATAACAATTTTTAATTCCTATTGCCGATCGTCGGGTTGTACTATTTATTATTTAAACATGTGATATCTAAATTTAATCCTCTCTCCCCAGCTAATTTCAAAATCTTATACTCAAAATGTCTATTTTCATTTTTCAGGAGGTGCGTCCCGATTCGATACCCGACCTCAAAGTGGACGCCACATTTCGGAAGGTGCCCAAGCATGCAATAAGCTTTGCACTGTGGAAAATCGATGAGGATCGTTTGGAGGCAGTGGCTCGCTCACAATATGGCACCTTCTACGACAATTGTGCCTACATCATCTATGCAGCCAACTTGGTGGGACACTATGCCAACAACGAAACCATCGTAAGCACATATATCAATCTCTCTTCAATTTTCCACTAATCTAGAGTTGTCCACTTGCAGACACGCGAACAGAAGGCAAATGTGCCGCTGGAGCGGTATATTCACTACTGGCTGGGCAGCAATGTCACCGAACAGAATCGCTCAAATGTCGTCCACAAAATCCAGGAACTCGACTCTTATCTGGGCAATGTGGCGTCCATTTATCGCGAGTCGCAGAACTATGAAAGCGCTCGCTTTTTGTCCTACTTTAAGAATGGCTATGAGTAAGTGTTGCGAGCAGACCAAAACTAAAGTTGACTTTGAAAAAAAGAACCGGAATTTTAGAATTATTATTTAGACAGTATATAATTGAAGACTGTGGCTATTTAAAACCAGGCTTTGCACTTCTTAATGGCACATTCAACATTTTACATAGTTCAGTTAAATTATTTTAAAAATTTCTTTGTAAACTCAAATGTAGCAGTTGAGAGTAAATTTTTATTTATTTTTATGTATACATCACGAATTTTAATCTCTAATATCTATTCTTTTCCTGGCAATTGCAGTGTACGTTCCGGCGCTTTGGTCAATCAGCCGGAGCAGACGAGTCTCTTTCAGTTGTACGGCCGCAAATGGTTGCGTGCCATTGAGCTGTCCAACATTGATTGGACGCACTTCAATTCGGATTACATAATGGTGCTCCTCATGGACAGCATTACATTTGTTTGGATTGGACGCGCCAGTGCCTCAATTGAACGTCGCAGTGCTTTGGCCTGGGTGCAAAAACAGCGCAAAGATGATGCTGCCACAATCTGCATTGTGGACGATGGTTACGAGCAATCAATGACCGCCGAGCAGAAACAGCTGTGGAACACCGTGTTGCCGCTGCAACAACGTATGGTTTATCAGACGCCCAAATCTGGCAACGATTGCAATTACGATTGCAACAGCAGCAACAACAGCGACAACAGCATCAGCAATGGAAGCAATAAATTTCGTATTTACAAATGCAATCAGCGCGGACGTTTGCATCTAGATCAACTGGATGTGGGCATGCCTGGCAAGGATGATCTGAGTGATGCCCATGGCGTCTATTTGCTAGACAACTATGGACAGAGCATTTGGCTGTGGGTCGGGGCACAGGCAACCCAAGCGGATGCCCTCACAGCCATGGGCAATGGTCGTGCCTTTGTCAAGAAGAAGAAATACCCGAACAGCACTTTGGTGGTGCGCGTCCTCGAGGGTCACGAGCCCGTCGAGTTCAAGCGTCTCTTTGGCAACTGGCTGACCATCTGGCAGGATAATACGCGTGGCCACAAGCCCGTCTCCACCAAATTTGGCAAATTGGATGCTGTGCTTCTCTGCGAACGACCCAAAATGGCTGCGGACACCCAACTGGTGGACGATGGACGCGGCGAGCGCATCATATATCGCATCTGTGGCGATCAGTTCAATGAGCTGCCACAAACCAAAGTTATCGTCTTCACCACCAACGCCTCCTATGTGGTCAAGTACACAATTCAGGTAAGCGGCGTCTAATTGCGACTTATTATTAATTTTTTTTTGATTTTTATTATGCTTTACGTTATCATTGTTATATAATAATATATAGCAGTGTGAAAGTGTCGTTAAGATCGGAAGAGAAGAAAAGAAAAAGCGTATAAGGCAATATGAAAATATCAATCTAATTTTCCAAGCGATTTTCGTAGTCTGGAAGAGTAGGGAATTCCCTTTTTGGTCTCAAATAATTAACAGCTTAATTTAAGGTATCACTTATTTAAAATTAAATCTTAATATCAAAAATTAATTTTGATTACCAAAACATATTTTCACACCGACGAACTAAACCTACTTAATATTTACCCACAGAGTTTAGAGTATCTCTGTGTCGGGCACTCTCGACTAGCTTATGTTAAACATTTTTTGAAAGCCTAAAACCTTTTTACCTATTTAAGCTCAAAATGAAATTTTTGTAATTTTTTCCTATTGTTATTTTAATGAGATTAACATTATTGAAAAAAAATCCCGTTGCATATATTATTACAAAATGAATACATATATATTGCAGTGCGCTACTGTTGTGCCCGCTGATCTGGCTTCGGTGGGCATAAAGAACATCATCTATCAGTGGAACGGTTCGGAGGCCTCAGCGGAGACAATAGCCAAGGCCGACAGCTATTCGATGGCCAGTTTTGAGAAGTTGAACGGACTGCCGAGCATGTTTGTGCAACTATACGAATTCGATGAGACGCCACACTTCTTGCAACTGTTCGAGGGCAAACTGATCATCATGCGTGGGCAGCGAAGTGAGCTGCTTCACTCGAACAACAATATGAATTGGGACTTTAAGACGAACATCATGATGGAGACGTTTCTGTTGAAGGTGTATGGCGATGCCAGCTATAATGGCAAAGCTGTGGAGGAGCATCGCCTATCATCGATTAGCTCCAAGGATTGCTATGCCATCAAAACAAATCATGTGTGGGTCTGGTGTGGTCAGAGCAGCACTGGCGATGCCCGTGAAATGGCCAAAGCAGTGGGTGCACTTCTGGGCGAAAGTTCGCTGGTGCTGGAGGGCAAGGAGAGCAAAGAGTTCTGGCAATCCGTGGCCATGTATTTCAATCAGACGCTCATCATTAATGGACAATCCTCGGCCAGTAGCACAACGAGCAGCAGTAGCAGCAGCGGTGCTGGCAGCATGTGCAACGGCAGCAGCAATGGCGGTGGCAACACTTCACCCACATTGAGCAACAATTTGTATCTAAACGCCACAGTGCCCGTCAAGCCACGCCCACCAGTTCAACTCTTTCTCGTCTGGTGGCAGCAATCCCAGCTGCGCTGCGAGGAGATCTTGGGCTTTGAGCAACAGGATCTGTGTGCAGATTGCACTTACATCCTTGACACAGGCACCTTGGCCTATGTCTGGCTCGGATCGAGGGCGCTGAGTCAGGAGCGGGAGCGTTACACATCGATTGCACAGCTCTATGTGCAGAATGCACCATTTGGCAGACGATCGGCGACTGCGTTGGCTGTCGTACGACAATATGCCGAACCGAATGTCTTTAAGGGCTTCTTCGAGACATGGGACAATGAACGGGGCAACGTAAGAGACTACTTCAATTTTATATATATCAACTCTTATTAAATTGTTTAACTCTTACTTAGAACTTCGTGGGTTACGATCAGCTGCGTCAAAAACTGGGCAGCGTGGCGCCCAGCAATTGTCTCAAGCAGGACTCGGCTCTACTCCTGAACAACAGCCAAAAGGACTTCGATGGACACAAGAAATATCCGCTGCCGGTGTTGGTGCAAGAAATGGACATGTTACCGCCCGAAATCAATCCGTTAAGGCGCGAGGTTCGTCTCGATTTATAAGCTATATATGATATATATATTTATAGATATATAATATGCGCCCGCTCTTTTTAGGTTCACCTCACGCATGATGACTTTGTTGCCGTCTTCAAAATGTCATTTTATGAGTTTGATGAGCTGCCCAAGTGGAAAAAACAGGAACTTAAGAAGCTCTACAAACTGTTTTAAGGCCAGCATTTCGAAATTGTTGAATCCTCTCACACACTCTCTCTGTATATAATACACTTTAATTGGCTTTCTGTTACTTATCTGGTATAGTAATAAAGCAGCGTTAGTTACATATATATATATATATATATATATTTATATATATATATATTAATATATAATATTACCCATACTTGTAGATTACATATATATTTGAAGCACTATTAATATGAAATATAACAATGAATCGATGGTATCTATCATCACATATCAGGTTGTTGTTTCCACTTCGGAAGAGTCGGCGTCGTCATCGTCGCCGGAACCTATTAAAAATATATCCTTTATTAACTCTCTTTATTTCTTTTAGCTCATACTTACTGGGAAATAGCAAGCCTATTAAAAATTCAAATATGCCGCCCAATAAATCCCAAATCATATTTACTTAATGTCCGTTCTGGCTAACGTTGTGTAACTAAATAACAACCGATTGGGCCCCATTTGTTTTCTCTAGTTTTTTTTGTCTGTCTAGCATGACAAACTTCACTATTTAATGAGCCGTGGCCGAAACGCAAAACATTTTTATTCTAATCAATCTCTGGGCTTCAATTATTTACCAACAGGGTCAATATCATGCACCTATTGAAAAGCTTTTGAAAATATTTAAAACAAGTGTATTAGTAAATTATTGCATTCATGCTATGGTCCAATTGGTCTTAATAGTCATCATTATAACTGATAAAGTATTTCTCATCAGCTATCAATTTAATGAATTATAAAATTATTGTAAAATTATTATGTACATCCAACATAATACTGATATGGGATAAAAACAGATCGTTCAGAAATCCCATTAATATCTTAAATATAGCACATCAATTAATTTTTCCAGCTTGTCTGATCTTATTCGACTTATGTGTGTTCCTTTTTATACCTGTCACGTTTGGTATTAGTTTTCATATAATTGCTATGATTTAATTAACGTTTTATAATCTGTAATTATTTATTCGGCATAGGCAGAAAATGTGGTTAATCACTGTCTTCCACCGAATCGTCGAAATCGTCTTCAGCTGCACAAAAGGGAAATAAATTATATATTGTAATAATATATTATAATTTCAGTTGCATTTACAAACTTACAGCCAAACAACATTTCGCCAATAATTTCCATTATAATGCCAATAAATTCCTTGAATTTATTTCACGAATAATGTGCAATGTTAATTTTTTTTTTTGTGCTATTTTGTAGCAAATTTAATGTTAAATAAAGCATTGCAAATAATTGCCCTTTGTAAAATTCATCTCTTAAAACATATTTTTATTGCCAAATAATAACAAAAAGTGTAATTAATTATGCTGCGTGGAGCCTGTGTTAATAGACATCGTAGCCGTACATGGGCGCCTCCATGAATGCCTTCTGCTGATCCGTTGAATTACGTCGTATTCTACGACCAATCGGCTCCAGATCCGCATAGCACTTGGGAAACACTCGCTCCACAGCAGCCACGGCATCTTCGTGGCTTATATTGCGCACGGCTAACACAGAAGCGAGAGCCTTTGATTTGACACAGTTCTGCAAAGATTTCAAGTTAAATTAGATTAGATATTTAACTATAAATTAGCGTCTGCTGAAAATGGTCAAAGATTGGGTGCTCCTATCCTAAAATGCACTTTAAAAGAGTGTCCTTGCAAGCTAGAGCAATTTTTTAAAAATGTGCAAAAATGTAGTCGAGAAGTGCAGTAATTTTTTAAGGCCATTGCCTTACCCAAATTGTGTCACCGCTATGGATATTTTCAAAACGTTTTTGAAGAGATTTATCTGTTTAATTATATTTATGGCAAAAAAATAAATTCACCCACCTGATGAGCTTCTTTGACATTGAATGGCGATGCATCACCCTGCATCATGGCGCTGAGGAAGGAGCAATGTGCAAGATTTGCCGCACGGATTTCGGTGCATGCCAAATGATCAACATTACGAAAATCCATATCATTATTGCAATAGTCAAACATGTGAATCATTTCATGGGTCAACACACCATGAACCATGCTCTTGTTCGTAGCCATATTCTGACAGACGACAATCTGATTAAGCACTGGGTCATAGCCGCCGGTCACCGTTGGATCACACACTTCGCACGAGATGTGTCGTCGCAGATCCATAGGACAGCCGGAACTGCGTAGAGCGCCCATCATCAGCTTGACAAGCGGACCATTTTTCACACACCAATACACATTCTGCTCGCATTTGTAGCGATCGATGTTCTCCTTGCCCTCCATCCCAAACAGGATTCGCGACCATTTCGGTTTATAGACCTCCCCACGACGTTCCGGATAAAGATCATAACCCCATTCCTTGGGCTCTTTACTTGGAGTGCTGCTCTCCTTTGTGTCAGTTACGGGCTTGGCATCGTTCACTACGACGGCGGCGGGTATTGTTTCCGTTGTCGTTGATGCCTTGGCCCACACTTGTGTCAGGAATTCCATTAGATGTCACTTTTATTTAACTTTGACTTGTGTTCTTAAGTGGGCACTGTTAAATAACAAACCGGCAGCTGTTTGGGCAGTGTTGCCACCTCGTGCCGACAAGTTGATATTTTTTGTGTGCTTACACGATGCAATTGGGGGTTGGACCTAAACAAGCAACTGGTGCTTTATACTAAACGTTTGTTAAAAATGAGAATGTTTCGTGCCTAAACGCCGTATTCTTGATATTTTATTTACAAACAAATTTGTGGCCTTAAATATTAAAGCTTGTTTTAAAGTAAATGAATATATAACGATCCAGTTAACATGCTCAAGCAACAATTATGGTCGCCGGGCAACTTTTGTATGATGATCGTGTGGCCCACACGACTCAAATGCTGTTTTCTTCTTATAAGTGGTTGTTTTTGGTATTTTCGAGTTAGGCACATGCGGCACCCTTTACCGCTGGCCGGCATTTATTAGAGTGAAATTTACACGTAATTGATTTTGTTTGACAAAGCGCAGCGACAGCGATTTAAATATGCACACACAATTCATACGATTAGCTTTAATAGCATATACCTTAGGCGTCGCAGCGGTTCACGGTGATAAAGATACTAATGTACGCCGACCACGCGGCGTTTCACTTGCAAAGGCGGCACTTTATCAGCCGCAGTCAGATGGCAACTGGAGCTGTTTAGATGGCAGCAAACTGATTCCGTTTCTTCAGGTCAATGATGACTACTGTGATTGCGCCGATGGCAGCGATGAGCCCGGCACCGCGGCCTGTATCCAAATGCGTTTCCATTGCATTAATCAGGGTCATCAGTCTGTAGAGATTTACAGTTCTCATGTGCAGGATGGCATCTGTGATTGTTGCGATGGTAGCGATGAATTGCCCGCTGTGGGTTGTCCCAACACCTGCATTGAACTCGGCGCCGCAGCGGCCATCCAGCGACGCAGCGAAGTGGAGCTTCACAAACGAGGCAACGAGCGTCGACAGGAGATGATTACGCGTGGCAAACAGCTGAAAGCGGATCGAGTCGCACGTCGCTCCGAGCTGCAGGCACGTCTCAAGGAGCAGGAATCACTGAAAGCCGAAAAGGAACAGTTGAAGGTAAATGCGGAGGCACTGGAAACGGAAGCGTTGGAGGTGTATCGTGAGCAGCAACAGGAACTGGATGCAAATACAGCTGAGGCAGAGCAGGAGCCGCAACAGATGCGACAGGAGGCCAGCTTGAGTTTTGTGCGCTACGATGCCAACAAGGATAGCTTTGTGGAGCTGACCGAACTGATGGTCGATATGGATTTGGATAGGGATCGCAATGGAGTTGTCACCGTTGAGGAGGCCAAATATTTCCTCGATGAACGTGAACGGGTCGATTTGGATGCATTTGTTACGCTGGCCTGGCCCAGGATTAAGCCACTGAAAATGCTGGCCGATGGTTTGTTTCAGCCACCCCAAACTGAAGAGCAGGCAGCCACTGAGGCGTCACTGGCCAAGGAGCAACGTGAGTCAAAGATTTTAAAGTTATTTTTTTAGCTATTAACGTAAATTATCATTTTTGCCATTTGCAGCAGAAGAGCAGTTGGAAATTGATGCAGCCACCAATGAGCATGAGGAACATGAGGACCAGGAGGATGAAGAGGATCATTATGACGACGAGGAGGAGGAGGAACCGGATGTGGGTGTGGGTGAAGCGCTGCCCGAATTTGAGTCGACAAAAGAGACAACAACAACGCCCAATTATGATCCGGAAACACAGCGTCTGATTGATCAAGCGAATGGAGCACGCCAAGCGGTGGAGGAGGTGGAGCGACAGTTGCGTGAGATCGAGCACGAGGTGAAGGAGATTGACGAGCAGGAGGCCAAGGACTATGGAACGAACGAAGAGTGGGCCATGCTCGACGGTGATTGCTATACGTTTGAGGATCGGGAATATGTCTATACTTTATGTCCTTTCGACCGTGTCTCGCAAAAGCCCAAAAATGGCGGAGCTGAGACGACTTTGGGTCGTTGGGATCAGTGGTTCGGTGAGGGCGATAATAAGTACAGCCGGCAAAAGTATTCCCAGGGTGCTGCCTGCTGGAATGGACCACAACGTTCGGCGCTTGTCAACATTCGTTGTGCGGTGGAACCAAAGGTTACGGCTGTCAGCGAACCGAATCGTTGTGAATATAGTTATGATTTTGAGACGCCGGCTGCATGTGATAGTGATGCACTTGCTGCCTCAGCCGGGGCACACGACGAACTATGAACCCGCTACAATATGATGAACAATCTTTTCTTATGCAAATCCCGATTGTATTCTAGTTTCTAAAGGAGGGTGGAAGAGAGAGTGGAGTGCAGTGTTGCATTGCATCGTGATTTGTTGACCATTCCCCATAGGTGGCGCTCATCATTGCACATCATTCGTCGTAGACAATTATTAATTTCAGCGCGTGCGTCTTTGCATTTAAGTCAAGTAAAAAGTTTCATTTTTTATTAAATATACAATATACATATACTACACATTCGTATTTCGTACAAAAGTGCTTGTTTTGATTTTTTGGCTTATGGCTCTGTGACAGCCAGCTTAATGTCCTCCAAATAGCCGTCGACCTGATGCTCCAAGGCCAATATATGTCCCGTATTGCAATCCTCGGCGCCAACAAATGTTAGAATCAACGGTAACTTGTTCATTTGCACCACCTAAAGGGTGGGGGAGGGAGAGGAAAGCGTTTGAGTCAGCATTATAACTATTCTTTACGTTTAGCACCGTTGCTGAGTTTCTGTAAGAGTTGTGCCTTTTTTAAGCACTAGATTAGTCACTTTAAACCACAAACTTACCTGATAATTGGAATACATGGATATAATTGTTTTATTACGACCCAGTCCCAATTTGCTGGCCTGATCGCATGCCGTTGTGAATGTGGGTATAATTGATGGCATTAACTCAAAATCAACATTCTTCTCCTGGCTGTGGCTCACCCGTAGCAGCGGCACTCCATCCCGATCCGTTATCTGTATGACGTAGAGGCCGCTGACCCTGTAAGAAACACAAATGCATCTTTAATTAGCAAGGTGTATATGTATGTGTGCGTGTAAGATAGTTCTAACTATAAACGACACGTACTTGTGCAGCAGGCCATTAAAATACTTTTTAATGTCGTCGGACATTGCAGTTCTTGCAATAAAAGATAAAACAATACCAATATTGTAACGCAGCAGAAACAAAACAAACTTGTGCAAAAGCACTAAATTTGACCAAATGCCTGAGAAAATACAATACGTTTTTGTTTGGTGTTATTGAATCTTAGAAATTAGTTTTAATAAGGGATTATCATTTCTATTATACGAATAAAATATTTTAAACTACATTAAAACACTCAACTAAAGGAACTGAAAAAATACAAAGTTAAATTACAATTAAACACTCGTTTTAAATCAGCTGTAAATACTTTTAAATACTTTCAATTCGCCATTATTCTATCCAACCAAAACAAACACTTAAATATCACCTAAATTTGCCAGAACGACTGGGAAAATACCAAGTAAAATTACAATAAGCTGGCAATGTACGTGTTTTGTTTTTATTATTAAATTATTATAAATATGATTTAATATTGTTAAACAACTATTCCTTAGGGTATCCACAATGATGGCTGCCAATGCACCTACTCCCAGCAAGGCCAAGTCCACGTCAGAAGCTGTTGCAACTGATGACGACTACACGTCTGGAATGTCTCATTTGACAATTGGTGTTCAGATCCAGGAACTATCGAAACGGTTGCAAAACACCACCGAGGAACTGCATCAGCAGGTGCGCGACAAGCATGGTGCACTGTTGCAGCAGGCAACGCATGCGGGTCGCTTCGATGCAGCACTTAACTCCCTCGCTGAGGATGTGCAACGAGTGCGGGCCACAGGGCATCGTCTTAAGGGTCAAGTGGACACCCAATATCAGCTGGTGGAGAATCAGACGCAGGTGTTGGGCCGCCTGCATGAGGTGTCGCATATGTTACGCTCGGCGGGTACACTGCTCACCCTGACTGCCAAGCTGAAGAACACAAAGGATGTGCTGCGACAGGCGGAACTGCATTTCGAGCTGGGTCAACTCATAGAGGACAAGGAGCTGAAGGACATTGAGTTTATACAGGAGGAGCGTGCCTATGTCATAAACTCCCGGCAAAAGATACGAAATCTAACCCAGATGCAGCTGGTCACAGGTTTGCAAGAACGCAATCAAATGCAGGTCGTCAATGCGCTGAAGGTAAACGTAAAGTGGAATTTAAAGACTTAAAGGCTTATTAGTACTTATACAAAATCTTACTGATTTTTTTAGATTTTTATGAATTTTAACACGTTGGAAAAATCGATGGAGAATCTGCTGGCCACCTTCATAGCGGACATGGAGCAGTCGCTCAAAGAGTGTTTTGCCGGCACAGATATATCCGTGTTGAATAAAGCGGATGCAATGCGATCGCCGACGCATGGCGGCTCCAATGGCTCCTCGAAGTCTGGCGCGGCTCGAGGACCCGGCAAAGCGCCCCAGTTGACAACTACACAGAATTTTCGTGCCAAATTCTGGAAATCACTGCATTGGCTGCTGTACGATGAGCTCTACGAGAGCTGCACACAGATTAAGCTGCTTAAAACGGCACTGGAGCAGATAAACCAATTTGGCTACACATCGGAGGCATCCGATCAATGTATTCCACAACGTTTCTGGCAGCGGGTGCAGCAATTGTTGCGCAAATCCTTTGATGAATGCTCACAGCATGTGAATCAAACGTTGCAGGAGGGATTATCCAAGCTGTTGACCTCGGCTCGGGGTTTGGAGCAACGTTTGAACAATGAATTCCAGTTTGATAATGAGATCTTTGCCCCCTTGGAGGTGGGCTATGTCAGCAAATGTGCTGCGAACATGAAGGCCTGCTTGGCAGGTGTTGATCTGCCTGGCAATGAGACGGTGGATAATTTTATAAGGATCGCATTTACGGAGTTGAGTGCGGCACTCATCGATAGCCGACTGAGCAATGTGATTGCAAATGTTTTTATTGCTTGCGGCAAGGAGTTGTGCACCAAGCTGGAGGCACAAATTAAACTGGGCGCTGATTCCAAGCAGGTCGTCGATTTGCCCAATTTGCAGCAACAACAAAATACGCAATTGGCGAATGTCCTTTACTACTACAAGGATTCGGTGCGACGCATGCTGGGCGATTTGCAGGTGCAATTTGAGAAGACGCCTGGTGCAGCACGTGGCAACATTGCGCGCTCGCTGGAGCAGGCGGATCTGCTAATTGGCACCATTCTACAACAGATTATGGAATCGATTATATCGGCTATCAGCATCATTATTTTAAGCATGCATCGCGAGCCGGGCTTAAATACGGATCGGGTGTCCACAACGGGTCCATCCATGTACATGAAGGAGTTGCAGGTGCGTTGAAGGAAATTGAGGCACTATAGTTTTTATTACAATGTCTTATTCCAATCTTTCCTTGTCAGGAGTTCATCAGTCGCGTCTGGTCGCATCACATTGAACTCTTTGATGATAAGGAGATGACCGGAAAATGTGGCCAGGAGTTGGCTAAGCGTTGCATTGATCTCTTCATACACAATCTATGCATTTTGCGACCGCTGAGTGGAGCGGGCAGACAGCGCCTGAAACACGATTGCCAGCACATGGACCAAGCACTAAAATCACTTTGTCCCAATCTAGTGGAGCTCGGGAGACCATCGCGTCTTTTACGCGCCATGTCGCTGCTAATTGTGCAGAGCTCGCAGGAGCTGGTCAAACAAACGGTGGGCGCTGATTCGCTAGTGCCCAGTTATATAGTGTTGTTGCTTCTCTTTGGACATGCTGGCGTTGAGCTGCAATCGCCGCACACCTGTGCAAATTGGTCGAATGAACGGCTAATTGAATGGCTCGATGGTCATACGGCGGAACGGGAGAAACTCGAGCTGATATCGGGCGCATTGCAGCGTTATCGTGACAATGCCAGACGCAAGAATATCCAGCAATATGACGAGATATACCCCATGATGGTGGATTACTTTGAGCAGGCCTTAAAGGCAATCACGTAATTTAAACTTATGACTGCAATTACAATAACCTAAAAATAAAGTATTTTAATAACCGTTACCCATTTGTTAGTACTAGCGATAGTTAAATATCGATAAGTAGTTCAGCGAGTTTAATCGACAGCAAGTTCATTAGAAGTGACATCACTGGCTAGACACACCATTTTGTTTGAGGGAAAAAATCGTGGTAAACGTTTTGCTGTGTAAAGAGTGACTGTAAAAGTAATTATTAGAAGTAAACTAAATATATAAATTTGCAACAGCAATGGACAACATTGAGCGTTTATATAAATGCTATGAAATATTATCCGAAGCGGGTGATAAAATAACTGAGGTAAGGCGCCATTACAAGAAAAACGCGTCCAAATGAACGGGACTCAAATATTTTTCTCTGTGTGTGTAAATCGCGCCGGCGCTGACTGAAAAAATAGTATAACTTTATATATAATATTATTTTGATTTGCGTTTTGCATATTTTCAGCATGTTACAGAATACAAAGAGATTTTG
The DNA here is from genome assembly GCA_035042365.1 of Drosophila dives. Classification (NCBI taxonomy): domain Eukaryota; kingdom Metazoa; phylum Arthropoda; class Insecta; order Diptera; family Drosophilidae; genus Drosophila; species Drosophila dives. The sequence goes on along the minus strand of JAWNLJ010000357.1, from coordinate 7,000,222 downwards.
CAGGCCGTAAAAGGCACATCGAAGGAAAAGCGATTAGCATCCCAATTCATTGGCAACTTTTTCAAGCACTTTCCGGAATTATCAGATACGGCAATTGATGCACAATTCGATCTATGCGAAGATGATGATACACAGGTAAACTACAATAAAACTAAAAATACATATTAAAAAAGATATTTAAAATACATGTATATTAAAAAATATCTTTTTCAGATACGTCGTCAAGCGATCAAAGATTTGCCCAAGCTCTGTCAGGGCAATGCAGAGGCTACTGTACGCGTGGGCGACACTCTCGCCCAGCTGCTTATATTGGACGATGCAACCGAGTTGCAGCAAGTCAATAACTCCTTGCTAAGCATCATCAAATTGGACACGAAGAGCTCCATAACTGGTCTATTCCAGCAGATCACTACCGGTGACGAACCGACACGTGAACGTTGCTTCAAATTTATTGCAACCAAATTGTTGACCATGGGCCCCAATGTCATCACCAAGGAAATCGAGGAATACATCGTTGAGGAGGTGAAGAAAGCGTTGCAGGATGTAACAGCCGACGAATTTCATTTATGCATGACCATTTTGGGTGTTACTAAATTGGGTACCACAATTACCGGGCATGCAGAACTTGTCAAACTGGCCACGGAACAGGCCGAACTAAATAGCACTGATACCGATTCGATTGCTGTCGACGATGAGATTGTCGAGCGTTTTATACAATGTGCTACAGCAGCGGCACCTTATTTTTCGGTATGACCGGCAAATGCTTAAATTTCCTTATCAATCTAAACTCGATGTTTTTCCTCTCTCTAGAAAACTATTAAATCTACACAATTTGTTGTGTATGTTTGCGATAAATTGTTGCCAATTAACACATGGAATTTGATTGCCACAGCAGTTGCACAAGATCAAATCCAGTTGCGTTTGTTAAAAGTGTTTGCTGAAATGATAACCAATACGGACAAACTGGAAAATGCAAATGAACGCATAAATGCCGTATACAATGTGCTACTGGTAAGTGATTTGACAGTGGACTTGATTGGAAATGTATTTTTCATTAATTTTCTTTTATCCCACAGGAATATATGCCGTTGCCAAAGCTAAACGATGAGGACGTGGCCGATACACCGCCCTCATTCCAGTTCTCGCACGCTGAATGTTTGCTCTATGCATTGCACACGCTGGGCAAAAAGCATCCCGGCAATTTAACATTTGTCGAGGATGCCGATAAACTAAAAGACTTTCGTGCTAGATTGCAATATCTAGCACGCGGAACACAAGGGTAAACATATGCCTTAAACTAACAAAATTTATCAACTAAAATTATTTATTTAAATTTGTAGTTACATTAAGAAGCTGGAGGAGGCACTCAAAGGCAAGTCCGCCGAGGAACTGAAAACGGAGGAGAATCAATTAAAGCAGACTGCGCTGAAGACAACATCAAATATCAATATCTTGATACGAGATCTATTTCATTCACCGCCAATCTTCAAGCATGACGTTGTCCTCTCCTGGATTGTGCCCAAAAATGTATGCACCTATTGAGCAATTCTTTTGTTAATTAGATTTGAATGTAATTTTAATTGGTTGCAGACGAAGCTGGGCAAACGACATGTTCCGATCACATTTGGGGATAAGGGCGCCGCCAATGGTAATAATCAGGAGCAACAACAGGAGCAGCAGGATAAGAAAACTCGGCCATCCAATGAACAGAAATTCTATTCGCCACCATCGGGCAAATACTCGGGGAAGGTGAACTCCAATTATGGCAACAACAATCGCACGCGGCAACGCGGGGGAGGTGGCGGCGGCGGTGGAAACTTTAGGAATCGACGCTTTAACAGATATTAAAACAAGCAACTTTCGTCGGATGTTTTGCTGTCCTCTTCTCCTAGTCGTTAAAAAAGAAACAGAAAAGAAAACTTCTAGCAGCGTTTCTGTTCCGCGAATAAAATAAACAATTTTCTTAATCAAACCTTACATAACATATAAAAAAGTACATTGGCTATAGACGGAGTTCGTTGCAAATATAGCTGATGTATCCAACACGGGTGAGTATCGAGTACACTTTCCATGTAACTGTTTACCTTTTATATATTTCAGAGTCTCAACAACAATAAAAACAACACAACTGTTTCCCCAAATTCTCTTGCTTTTTGTTCGTTTGTTTGAAACAGCAAAATGCTGAGTGTATTTTAGAAACACGTTTTTGCCAAATTGTCGCATGATATTCTTAAAACAATGTCACGTCATATTTTGTTTGTCTCGTACATTGTTTTATTATATCATGCCTCATTTTATTATCGATCTATCAGTCTATCCAATGCTAGTTGTAATCATATAAAATAGTTTTTAAACCATTTGCAATAACTCCCATCTTAATCATAATCAAATCAGATCAACAACAATAAAGTTTGCCCCATATATAAAAAGAATTAATCGCAAAATCGTGTTAAAAGAAAAGCTTGTTAAGAATTGATTTTATTCACAAGCATCATTAATTATTTTATGTTTACATAGATTTGCAAACAAATTGTACAACATAACCAAGAAAATTCACAACTATAACAAAAATATGCGAACATAAAATTTGAAAATTCAATAAATGAAAAACTAGAAAACTGGTTTCGCTGAAACCAAAAAAAAATATTCTGTTTTTTTTTTAACTTATTTGAATAGAATTTCGATTCTTCTAAATTGAAAATAAAAAGGAATATTTTTTTTTTGTTTATTTATTTAGCATTAATAAAAATATATGTGTATGTGTATTTAAGGGTCATTTCGAAACATTTAAAACATACGATTTCCATTACTCATCGATAATGGTTGGTAGATTGTGGGCTAACACCAAAGTATATAACGGTGCAACCAATCATAGATCTACATGTTTGGCGGCGGCTGTTGCTGGGATCCGGGTGGTCCACCGGGCTGTCCTCCGGGATTTTGTCCACCGCCCGGCTGATTGGCGCCCACCAGCTGTGTGGCAAAGCTCTGGAACAGTTGCAGCATATCATTCGGCATGGGCATGGGCGCATGTCCGCCGGGCGCACCAGGTGCAACTCCTGGAGCAGCACCACCACCTGCACCGCCAGCCCCACCCATATTCGTAAACATTTGCCCGATGGCATTCATAACCATTGGATTCTGTGTCATCGTTTGCAATTGTTCCAGATCGATCTCAGCGCTATTGAAGAGATTGCGCACCGTAGGATTGGACAACATCGCGTTAAGACCATCGCTCAGATGCGACAACTGTGGCGGCTGATTGCGTGCATTGCGCACCGCTTCCAGATTGTTGCGATAATCGGCATTGTCCGGCTCCAGTTCAATGGCCTTAGCATAGGCGTGTTCCGCCTCCGCAAATTTGCCCAGATTAGAATAGGCGACGCCCAGGCGACAGTATGCCTTGCTATAGTTCACATTATAGAGCAGCGCCGATTTGCAATCGGTAACGGCGCGATCATTGTCACCTAGACGGATGTGGGCCGCCGCACGATTGCAGTAGAAGATGGGATTCTTGGGATCGAACGTGATGGCGCGATTATATTGCAGCAATGCCTCATTAAATTTGCCATCTTTCATCAAGCGATTACCTTCGTTCTTGATGGAATCCGCCAAGGCTAATGATTCCGGATTGCGTTCAATGTACAGCGACTGGAAGAGCTCAAACATGTCAATGTTCTTTGTATTGACGACACCTGAATTGGAGCTTGAGCCTGGCTGCAAGGCTGCATCGCCGCCTGATGTTGTACCGGCACCAGGAGCGGCTGCTGTTGTGCTCTGCTCGGTGGCCGTTAACTGTTGCTGCTCGGGCTCCTCGTCACCTACGTCGAAGGCAGCCTGCAGGCATTGGATGGCGACCTCGATACTCTCACTTTGATCCGGCGACATAACATCCACCTGCTTCTTTAAGTAATCGATAAAGGAGCGCACAAAGCTCTGTTGCACTGCGTCCGGCATTTTTCTGTTTTCAGTTAATTTTTTGAATACGGTTGATTTATTTGTATTTTTTTTTTTTCGTTCGAGTTTATTATCCTTATCGACGTTCACTCATGTGGCTCATTGAGCTTCTCTCTATATGCAAGTACACAATGAAAACTCGCTAAGCAGGCGATTTCTAGTGACGACCCACAATTTCTAGGGTTGCTCGATTACTTCCCCGTGCATAGCAGCAAATATCAGCGCAGCTAAATGACTAGCAGATTTACACGATGTTTAGTGGACAGCGTTATCGTTACCCAACACGTGTGAAACAATCGATTTTTTTTAAGGGAGTTAGAGTTGATTTTCTCCGGGAATACTTTTAAATATTTCCAAAATTAGCAGCACAGCCAGTGATACACGACTTACCGTAAATTATTCATTTTTTTCCATCAGATAACTTTAACAACTTGAAATAAATATTACTAAAGAAAAATAGCAATATATATTTAAATGCTTTATCACTGCTTTAATATACTTTTTTTTTAATACCACTCTATCTGCCTTTGATCCCGTTATGCCGCATTTTAATTGTTAGTGATGAGGAAACTAATGTTTAGAGCTGCCAGATTGTCAGAGAGAGAAAAATGACAAGCAGATTTCTTGCACTTCGTTATCGTTATCGAGCGCCCAAAAAACTTGTTTTTCGTTGTGTTGTTTATGTAGTTGCTTGAAAGAGCTTCCTAAGCTTTTTGGCAGCATGCAACAAACGACTTTTCAGTTAAATGCTCTCCGCTGCTAGCTGTTGGCGTGTCTTACTTGTGCGCTCCTCTACAACTTGTTTTTGTTTTGGTTATTGTTATCGTTGTTGTTGGTTTACTCGTGTCGGAATTTCGCTTCACAACAACAATAACAACAGCACAAAAAATATAGGAAACAAATGAGTGATTATTAATTTTATTTTCGGGCATATGTTGAGACATTGCCAAAATTAGCACAGCAGCTAGCTACTTATGCAAGTGTGTAAGTAAGTGTGTGTGTGTGAGCTTCCTTCTGGCGTGACGTCAGTCTTTTTTCCTTCCTCAAAAATCCTTTCGGCGACGCATTTAAAAGTTGTTGAGGCGCCACTATGGTGCGTTGGAGTGCACGTTCGCGTCGGGCGCGTCAGGATCAAGTTGAGCTGCTCGCCAGCAGTAACAAAGTGGCCGATGATGATACCAGCGATAACGGTAAGGAAACAGTAAATCTAACGATCAAATTACCGTTAAACATAAAACTTTTTCAAATCTGACACAATCCTTAAGCATCTGCACTAATTTACAGTTGCTAAATTTTCCATACATTAGTTAAATTAAATAACAATGTATGCATAGAATTTATATCAACACATCTTTAAGCTGCTTTTTCTCCTTTATTTCGCACTATTCCAGCCGCCTTTCGCAATTCCGCTGACCTCTCGGACACGGATGAAATCTTTCTAAAGGGTCTTTTGCTTATCAATCCATCAACACCGTACAAGGAATTTATGGTATGTACATAAAATTAAACACACACTCACACACATACTATTATTTTGTTGGGGGCATGACCCAGATCCAGATTTCTACAAAGAACAACCATCTGCTCTCTGTGAGTATGAGGAAGCATGGGGAAAATCGAGTACGTTTTTCACATAATCGAACAGACAAGAAAAATCATTGTTTAGTCTATTGGTGGTTTAACGTGCTGAGTGCATACACTCAAAACAAAAATATTAACAATTTGATTGTCCAAATTTACTTAATGCCAATTAGAGCGAAGAAAATTTATACAAAGTAGAGGAAAATATTTCTTTATCTCGAAAAACGGTATATAATTTTTTATTTTAAATATATTGGTACCAAGATGCTTTTATTTTTAATTTATTTTATTTTGATTTTAATTTGTACTTAGTTGACAATAAATAGATAAATATATATACATTTCTTTCAGGCGCTCACTTTTTTGTTGAGTGTATGCATTTACATATAAAAGTGAAGACCAAACGTGTGCTTAAATATTTTTTGTTACATCATTTAATAGATTACTTTACGCGTGATTACTTTTTTGCTACCATTTAGAGTAGATGAAAGTAAAAAAAAGGGTCATGCGTGCAATTTCACAAAGCTTTCACTTGAGTAAATCGGAGCACTAAGATAATGTGGGCTGGGCTGTCTTCACGCCATGCCTTTTGTTCTCTTTCATTAAGTACGAAGCAACTGAATGGCATTTGAGTGCTCGTTACGAGACGAGCTTTTATGATAATCGTTCATTATGGCATAGCAATTAACACAATTTCTTCTCACTTAAACTTGACCTTTATTTGAGCGGTGATTCTTTGTGCTAATTTTATGTATGCAACATGATGTAAAGATTGCATGTTATACGACCGTTAAACATGAAGAAATCGTTCGCCATTTGCATATCTATAAAGATTCGCAATAATTTGACACTATTATTGATTTTTTTCCTAATCAAAACAATAACATATATAATTTATTATTTGTTTGTTGTTATAAAAAAAAAAAAACTAAACACGCAACCAAAAAAGCCAGCAAACAGCAGAAAATAATCAAAAGCTAACTCGCGTGCCGCAGATAATTAGAATTAGCATTGGGTTTGTTGAGCTGTACAACGATTATTACACTGACCCGTTGCCTGTTGGGAAAGGCAGTGAAAGTAATTAAAAACACAAGTCACGAGACTGCGCTGATAAGGAAAATAACAACGAGAAAGGTAAAAAAAAATTGAAAGAAATGTCTCAAAATTCCACATGGCTATTAAAGCGACTTGCATCAAAGTCACATATAATAACAACGCCCTAAGAAGAAATAATGAGTGGAAACCGGTTTGAAAATGGCTTTTCAAAAGTAAATGTGTGCTGCATGCTTGTGTTAATTATGAAAACTTTATGTTAACTTCATGTTACCTGCTCTTGCCACAAAAACAAAATCAACAAATGCACTGAGACAGAAGTGGTTGGCCTACTAATGCAGCAGTAGCAACAGCAGCAACAACAGCATCTGCTGCTGCTTAGCATGAAAGCTCTCCATAGAGCGGCTTTAATGCTCTACGCTGTTAGCTAACATTAATCAGTACAGCGCAGCGTACAGTTGTAACGTTTAAACAACATAACAAGTGTTCACACGCGCTAACACTAATACACGCACTGCTAAGAGTCAAGCTTACTCTCTAGCCCTAGAGCGCGCGGTCTTATTCATTCTCTTTCGCGCTAGCACACCCAACTGTGCTTGGTAAACTGCTTGCTTCGCTGTGAGTCAGTTACTTGCGAGCTGTGCTAAGGTGAGGTCCAGTTGATTGCTGCGTGCGCGCTGCGGCGATTGTGTATGTGTATGTGTGCGTGCGCTTTGCTCATTTGAGCATGGCTTAAATGGAGACTACAAATATTCAACAGTTAGTTTTTAATATGCGCTCTCTCGCTCTCTCGCTTTTGATCGTTTTTAGTGCATAATTTAAAAGTTTAATTTGTATACTTAAAGCCAAGTAAATATTCATTGTGTGTGTGTGTGTGTGTAAATAGAGCAAGTGTTTTGCTACCTTGGTTACTTTGTCAACAAACCGAACGTAAAAGCCCATATTTGTAGCCTAGCCAACTGGCACTCGAACATGTCTCAGTTTGTTGATGACGTAGTCGCGACTCTCCATTTATTTATTGTGTAACTAACGTCGTCTTAACTGTGTGTTTTTGGCTAAAATGCACGTCACACATATATAAACACACACAAACATACACATACGTATATACATACAGACAGATAGAAGCTTACTCTCCGGCTTACTTACACACCGACACTTTTTACACCTTTCGCTCTTCTTCTTCCTTCTCTTCTTCTTGGCTCGCTCGCGCGTTTTGGGAGTGGCTCCAAAAAAGTGAAAAATATCTGTGAATAAGAAAAATATTTACTTCTCATTAAATCTCACTAAATTAAATTAAATGATTAACCTTTCAATAAAAGATTAAAACGCTTAACTAAATACACAATACCATTTTAGAGTTAAATTCATTACAAATATGTCAGCTCACACTTAATACGTAGTTTGGGAAAAATTTACTCACATATAATAAGATGCATTGTTCATTTTTAACGGCTTAAAATAATAATACAATAAATAATCAACAATTTGACTAATTAGCCATTTACCTGTTGATTGTTTTTTTTTTTTTGGTATGACTAAATTGTGAGGTGAAAACCCTTTCGCAAGAACAGCAACAATAAGGGCCCAGCTCAGTGTCAATAACAGTTGTCATTTGTGTCTGTGTGTGTAAGCTCGTTAAGGCTTGAATAGGAAGCTCTATATGTGGCTTCTTCTTCGACTTCTGCTGTCATGCGGAAGAAGAACTGTAATGCGATATGCTCCAGACAATGTGTAAATAAACAAATGCAAAAATAGCTATTGCCTGGAGACAGCTTTTGTCTGCAAAAAAACGGATTAAGTCATTTGGGCTTTTGTGGTTTCTAAGCGCCCAAAGATTTAATTTCAAATATTTTCTTAGCAAATTCAATAAATAACAATTCGATATGCTTGGGAATTCTTATGGAATACATATATATATATATATATATATATATATATATATGAATTTTACACACGCTAAGTCATCAACTCAAATTTTCTATCTGTGCTTTTTCTTTTTGGGCCAATGCAATTTTCTTGTTTTCTATTGCATTTGTCATCCACGTCGAGCAAAATAGAAAGAATTACTCGCTGTAGCATATAAATATTGCATGAGTGACTGACTGACTGAATTGTTATATTGTGGGCGGAAATTGTGGCAAGAGACAGAGACAGTAATAATAATAATAAATACAAACGAGCGGGAATTGCAAATAGGATTGCGGGTGACAGGGGAATCAGATGAGTATTCGACAATGAAAGTAAGCGAAGAAAACACGCTGCGGAAGACAAGAATTAAGTGCAATTACAGAAAAATCTGAAACAAACAAAAACTGATAGAAAATTCACTTTTTTTTAGCAAGGCTCGACACAAATTTGAATTTGAACATTCGACCCAATTTTTGACCTAAGACATAAAGTATGTCGTCGAGCTAAAGTGAAATAGCCCAAAGTTCACAAGGGTTAAAAAAGAGTTTGAGAGAGAGAGAGAGAGTAAAGCTGCAAATAAAGAAGCGCAAGCTATCAATTAACGGATGCGAACGTCAATTAAGCAGAAGCGAAGATGACTTGACCTAGGCCAGGGCAACGAGATGAGATATTTTGCTGTTGATGAGCTTTGTCCAACGCCCCACTTCGGACTTTAATGCGAGCTTTTTAATTTAATTATGTTTACATGTCCCCCTCTCTTCTGTCTTGTTATTTGTATGTGCTTCTCAACACACACAGCTAAATCCAACGGAGCCGCAGCCAGTGCCCGCCTTTCTGCCAGCACATTTGAACAACAAGCCGATCTGTGACGATATCATACGCAAATTTTCGCCCTCTCGTCGCCTGGAATCTCGCGAGCTAGCCAAGCTCTTGGCCCAACCTCACTTTCGTGTAAGTCTAAGCTCAAGTTGATTCTAACGGTAATAAAAGCTAGCGGTTACAATTTCAAACTGTTGTAAAGCATTTATATGTTATATTGAAGTTCAAGCTAATTTTCGCTCTTTCTCTTTATTTTAAACTAGGCTCTCTTGCGTGCCCACGATGAAATAGGATATTTGTACGAGCAACGCTTAAAAAGTGCCGGTGGATCTCTAACGAAACTCGAGGTGACATCGCAACGCCAATCGGGCGGCTATCTATATACGGAAGACATACTGACCACAAAGATGCCCGTGGAAACGATCAAAATGGTCGGACTGCGTCGAGATCCCAAGCAGCCGCTGGGCCTCACCGTCGAAATGGATGAGTTCAAACAGCTGATTGTGGCACGCATTTTGGCCGGAGGCGTCATCGATAAACAGGCCATGTTGCATGTGGGCGATGTGATTCTCGAGGTGAATGGCACGGCAGTGCGCACACCCGATGAACTGCAGGTGGAGGTGTCGCGGGCCAAGGAGAATCTAACGCTGAAGATCGGCGCCAATGTCGATGAGGAGATCAAAAGCGGTCGCTATACGGTCAGTGCTGGTGGGGGTCAGGTAAAACAGAATGGCATCACAAATCTTGAATCGGGCAAGAAACTAACGGTAAGTATTTTATTTGTTACTGCTTTCAATGTGTTTTAAGCAAATTGAAAAACAGACTTAAAGAATTTGCTACTTTTTTGCATGAATTTGTTCAATCTATAGAAACAAAACAGATTGTTTTTTGTCTATCTGTTAATTTAGAATTGTTTACATTTTATAATTGATTTATCGTTACATAAATAAGTATATATGGGCATTGCCTTCTCTCATTCTTAAAATAAATTGGATAAGCTAAGCGCATGAAAAGATCGAAAACTAATTCGTCGACAGATCTTAGTTTAAAATGCTGAAATTAACAATCTTATCTTAAATATGCCCATATATATCAAATTAAATTATTTTCTTCAGTAAAGAGACCCTAAAAAAATTAAAAAACAACTGCAACAAAGTAAGTAAATCTTAAATGAGATGTCATCCATTTTTATATAAGAATTCGATTATAACTTGAAATAAATAATTATTTCTTTAGTGCTATATGCGCGCATTGTTTTCATACACTCCATCGGAGGATTCGCTGTTGCCCTGCAGGGATATTGGGTTGCCTTTCAAATCCGGCGATATTTTGCAGGTAAGTTTCAATTGTAAATTAAATTTGAGAAAAATAGTTTGCTAGATTTCGTTGTGTATTTACAGATAATTAATGTAAAAGATCCCAACTGGTGGCAGGCAAAGAATATAACCACCGAGTCGGATAAAATTGGATTGATTCCGTCGCAGGAGCTCGAGGAGCGACGCAAGGCATTTGTGGCGCCAGAGGCGGATTATGTGCACAAGATAGGCATCTGTGGCACGAGGGTGCGTTGTCTTCAAGAATTGAAGTCTGATTTTATATTAATCGAGTTATTAATGTAGATATCGAAGCGGAAAAGGAAGACTATGTATCGCTCGGTTGCGAACTGTGAGTTCGACAAAGCGGAGTTGCTGCTCTATGAGGAGGTGACGCGCATGCCACCGTTTCGTAGGAAAACTCTGGTGCTGATTGGCGTCTCTGGTGTGGGCAGACGCACGCTCAAGAATCGACTAATCAACAGCGATGTGGACAAATTTGGAGCAGTCATTCCACGTAAGTTAACACAACCTGCAGTCGATCCTTATATATAAATATTATTATAAACAGACACCAGTCGTCCGAAGCGCGCCTTGGAGGAAAATGGCGTTAGCTATTGGTTCATGGATCGCGAGGAAATGGACGAGGCCATTAAGCAGAACGAGTTCCTCGAATATGGCGAACACAATGGCAATCTCTATGGCACCCACTTGCAATCGATCAAGGATGTGATCAATAGTGGACGTATGTGCATTTTGGATTGTGCGCCGAATGCATTAAAGATACTGCACAATAGCCAGGAACTAATGCCATTTGTCATATTCGTCGCTGCACCCGGCATGGAACAGCTGAAGACCATCTATGCCGATCGTCGTGCAACCGGCTCCAATAGAAATCTATCGGTACTGTAAAATTTATATAAAAATATATATATGATATATATATATATATATATATATATATATATATATATATATATATATATATATATCTTAGCTAGTTGTAGCTTAGAACTTATTCCTTAAATATCCTTCCTTACAGTTCGATCGTCAAAGTTCAATACGCTTCAGCTCCCGGCGTGCTCGCACACTCGAATCCCTGGCATCGCTATATGAGGTAAAGAGGTTGCATAGTAGAGACTTCTAATATTGACTTACGCTCAATCATATCCTGCATGCATTAGGCCACCTTAGTATCGTTAATCGATCTCTGCTTGAATACACAAAACATGCTTAACACATACCATTATTATTATTATTATCGCAACGAACAGGATGACGATCTCATTTCGACGGTGGAGGAGAGCAGCTTTGTGCAGCGCAAATATGAGAAATACTTTGACATGGTCATTGTCAACGATGACTTTGACGAGACGTTCCGTCAAGTTGTCGAGACCTTGGACCAGATGAGTCACGAGGAGCAATGGGTGCCGGTAAACTGGATTTACTAGAAAATGCTGTGCAAAAAAACTACAGCAAACGAATACCTATCTTTAGATACCTATTGTATTCAATCGAAAACGAAATATGTACTTTATCTTAAATCTATCTATCTATATGCAATATTGTATAATTTTTTAATGATGCCTATCGTCCATATTTTTTTGTTTAAATCGATTTCCTTAATTTTAAGGCTTATGTTATATGTATGAAACGCATTCGTCCTTTGTCAAGCTGTTCTATTTGTAATATTTTAATTACGTGTATTTTTTAATTGCATTTTTTGGAGCAGACAATGTTCTCTCTCTCTAGCTATATTCTCCATACACCGACCTTTTTTACGCATATCATATAAATTTATATATGTTTAATTTAATGAATCTCTTCGAGTACAAGCAATTCTAATTTATGAATCATGCTCTGCCAATATTTCGTTAGTATTTAGTGCAAATACGTTTTGTTTTCTGAGTAAATTGTAATAAATTTGTGCGATAATTAGTAATTACACAACTTTGTACAACTAAACACAAATCAAGTTACAAATAATCAAAAACTATGTGAACCAAAAATATTTTATATTTCCTTTTGTCCGTTTTCTTTGCGGGCTGTTGTCTTGTGTAGCAGGTACACACACCAGAAACACATACTTGGTTGATGTATTGTCTAAATTTTGCTTAATTGAAAAATGTTTCATACTTTCAGAAGCAGATGGGTAAAATTAGTCGAATTCAGAAATTTCTGATTTTCTCGGAAACTATAAGGACGATTTAATCCAAATCCAGTTTAAAACCAAATGTTTGTCATAGATGTTGCCAGGAATTTTGATTAAAGAATTCCTTTTATTTCGTGTGTTTGAAGGACTTTCGTCCTTTACATTACTTTATTTGAGTCCATAGGCCAAGAACTATCTACAGTATGGTTGCTGAAATTCACAAAAATTCAAACTTACGACATAAAGCACTTGGATTAATTGTGCTTTCCAGTTGTGTTTTATTATTAGCAGCTAAATAGCTAGAAGTTTGTAATGTTTTAAATGTTGCTTAATATGTGCCATTAAATGTGAATTCCCATTGACTTTTCAACAACGGCATGGGGTTGACGCAAATTCTCATTGTATTCAGGCAGATTGAGAAAGTCCTCAAACGAGATTTCATCACAGCGACCAGTCAAAACATCGTCCATTATGTTGCTGCAAATAAAGAAATGGTTAAAATATAATATAAATATATACATTTGGCTACTCACCTCGACTGCAGAAAGGGGAGTCGTCCGATTTGACGTGCCGCAAAGCGATCCATGCCCATTTTAAGGGGTGCACCGAGTCCTTCGCGATTCCTTAGCATTTGCATGTCGATATTGTATCTGTGATCATTGTAATTCAGCTCAGAATCCCGCAAACGATGAACGTGCGCCAATTGACTTAAGCAGTTTTGTTCAGTGGGCAATGTAGCCCGGCCGGATGCATTGAGAACATGCACATCTGTAGGGCGTACTTTAAGCGATTGCTGATGCTATAAAACAAGCGGTTAATTTATCATAAATTGCTACTATGTTTGACCAATTCCTTACCATTTTATTTGTGAATTTCAGAAATTAACTTGCAATGACAAAACAAAATTTGTGTTTGACTTGAAGTGAGCAGCGAGAGATTATTTAGCTTCTTTTTGCCAGCACTGTGTGGCAGCACTGCGCTGCGATAACGATTAATTTACAATCGGAAGTAATGTGCGCTACCAACCAGCTTCTGTCTACGTGCGAAAAATTTTAAATTTGAAAACATAGTTTAAAATACTCTAAACTTGAAATAATGGTTTTAACATAACAAACCAAAATAAAGTTTAACTGATTCCTAACTTAAAATATAGTTTGAAATATTATAAAAAAAATTTGTCACAAAGAGTGCTTTGATTAATTCCGCCCTCGTTCAAATGCTTGCATTGTGGTCTAGGCCACCTCTAATCAATTCAATTAACAAATCGAAACGCTGAAAATATCAACTCAAATTTGTGGTTTATTCATTTTGGGATTTAATTTTTGTTGTGAAATCACCCACACCTTTTAGCGGCTCTTTTATGATCCACACTGTTCCACAGAGCACCAAAAATTCAGTTTCAGTTTTTTTGTGACAAACTGCTAGAAAAAACAAAAGACAGACAGCGAGAGTTTAATTAGTGCATGCTTACTAATAAAACTTGTTGCTTAATATAAAGAAAAAAATACTCACACACACTGAATTCGAATTGTGTTAATCAAACTCCCGCATAAAAGCCCGCATATTGTCTGGGCACCTCTGATCTGAACTTGAAACAAGCAAACAACCTAAAAAAACAAAACACAAAATAACCGGATAAAACTTTGCAAGAAGCGCGTGAAGAAACAAATATGTATCTAGGCATAAATTAATTATCTCGATCATGCTTGAGATAAGACCTGGTTGGACCAAGGTATATGAACAGCATTTCTTTTGTTTAAACTTTTAAGCTGCATTCAAGAGCGATCTCTCTCCAAAAATTCACTCTAAATAATTTGCATTTCAATTTCAAAACGCAAGCTAATATTTTTGGTTGTTTTCACGCTTAAACTAATTATTGTTGTCTTGCGAATGTGGTGTGGGTGTTGATTATTTTTGATTTTAATTAGGAATAATTAGGAATTTAAAGATAAACAAATGCGTGTGGTGCGCGACTGTTGATCCGGTGATCAATTTTAATGGGTAACACACATCAAATAGATTTGTTAGAAATTATGTAGAGTATAGAAAATTTCTACAGAAATAAATACGTATACACATTTTGTTACTTCAAGTAACTTTGACATAAAAAAGTTGCTTAGAAATTTAATACATATTTCCTTACATATTTAGATGTAGTGCTTTTCAATAAAATTTCCCATAAAATTTTGCTAACCAAATACATTAATATTTCGTACATGTAAATTTAGTTTTCACTAAACTTGCCTATAAAGGAATATTGCTAACCATATTTAGATACATATATGCAGTTCTTCTTTTGTAGATCATTTATATTTGTTTTCTATTTTCTCAAAAAAATTTCTTATAAGAGAAATATAGCTGAACAACTACATACATATTTTTATACATATTTAAATGTAGTTCTCAAGAAATATTTCCTTTAAAAAATATGTTTGTATACAAATATGTAGTTTTGTCAAGTGTCGCCAATTGTATGAAAACAAGTATGCCCAACTGCGGTTCTCAACCGTTTGATTTATTACGACGCAGATTAGGCAAATCGGAAATTGTGTCGCCTATGGAAAATATACAACCTGTCTAGATTTGAAACGTCTACAAATAAAAATCGTATCGAATCGAATTCATAGATTGTTGCTGAAAACGGTTCGCTCTCAGATCAGCGGGTGTTTGTTGTTGTTGTTGTTGATTTCCAATTCCTTTGACGCAAAAATGAAAATATTTTGACTTGCAAAAGAGACATGAGATGAGTAACGAAAGAGCAAAAGAACGCAGAAACCAAACAAGCCCGATTGCCCCGATAAAGGAAGTGTGCGCTACATTTTCACACCTACATGCTAAAAAAAATAAAACCCAAAAGAGAACGAACGAAAAAAAGTGAACGGTATTCCGGCAACCGAGGGACGAAAAAGCAGAAGAAG
This sequence comes from Drosophila dives, assembly GCA_035042365.1. NCBI lineage: Eukaryota > Metazoa > Arthropoda > Insecta > Diptera > Drosophilidae > Drosophila > Drosophila dives. The sequence continues at coordinate 6,984,518 of JAWNLJ010000357.1, read as the reverse complement.
AAGATGCAACGTAGAAGATTGCAGGCATTTGTTTGCATTTGTTTTATGCCGATTTCGAAGCTAAATTGGAATTCACTTTCGGGTTTCGGTTTTTAACTCTTTAGGTCTTCAGCCGGCTGTAACGAATACAGTCGAAATAAATATCATGTTTGACTTTTGCCGACAATTCACTTCTTTTTTTTCGGGTTTTAGCTACTGCATTACACAATGTGCACATTTTTTTGGTCGGAATTATTTAGAATTCACAGCTTATGTTTCAGCTTGTAATTTGTGCGCCATTTTGCGACATTCTCAAAATTGAATAAAAGAAAGGGGGAGAGAGAGAGAGAGAGAGGGAATGAAATGGAATGCATTCCAAAGTGATTTATTGTCGCTCTTCTACTGAATAGCGAGAATAGAGAATAGAGGAGAATAAGAAATGCAGTTGGCAGCCGCCGCCATAAAATGTAGGAATGATCTTTTTAAGATCACTCACGCAAACGGAGAAAAGTTTTATGGCATGATGGCGGCTTGCTTAATTGGCACCCATAGGATTGCCAGAATCCCCCCTGCTAACCCCGAGAGAGGGAGGATAACACAGACACTGCCAATCATCGTAACTTCTGCTTACAGCTGCGCCATTGACGTCTTTTGAGGCCCATAAAAGTTTATGGCTGACCGAAAAGTAACGTACGTTCGAAATTCGAAGTTTGCGAGTCTGTCTCGTCTGTCTCGTCTGCCTTTGGGTATGTCTCTATTAGTGATGACAATAGCCTGACAGCATCCAACGATCCAACGATTATAAATTTTATACCATATCGACATATGTGAATATATTTGACTTTTATGCATTTATTGCTGTGAAAATTTTTTAATTCTTTCGTTATACTTTTTTGTATTTGACTTTTACATTTCTGTTCCTCTTCTCGCCCTTTGACTCTACCACTTGCATACATAGTTGACTCTTTGGAGATTAAGTCGAGGCGTCTCGTTTCTTGAATACCACTATTTCTATGTATTAATTGGCACTCTTCAATAAATCGGAAAGCGTGCATCGTAAATCAATCGAAGCGAAAGAGATTTTGTGTCATGTATAAAACAATTTTAGAGCGAATGCAGATAATGCAAATAGAGAAGATTAAAAGCTAAATTACTTTTCATCAGCTGATCTTAGCCTTTCGCTCAATTTAAGCTCTCTGTAACAGCCAGCTTAATTTGCGCAGGTTTGAGGAGCTTTTTGGCGATTGCTATTAAGAGTTAAAAGAGCATGCAAACAAATCGAAGAGAGGAAAAGAAACATCCATTTGAGTTGCTGGCTGAAGATCAAATCAATGCGCAATCAATTTACAATTTTGAGTGGAAAGTTAAAATTCCAAACATTCAATTATTAAATAAATAAATTAAGAACAGCAAAAAAACTAACCTCAAGCTAAGCTATAGAAAAAACACTCGCACTTTATAATCAACCCGAGACAGCACTTAGCTGTGAGTGCAACAGAGCAAACAATAGTGAGAGAGCGTCAATGGCGATTGACGTTAGAAGGCGTAGGCAAATGTAAATAAAATTGACAGCTATGCTTCTTCTTGCTCGTAGGTGGAGCATAACAGCTGCTGCTGTTGGCCTTAGTGTTCTGTTGCTGTGGCCATTGTTGTTAACCAATTTAACACCAAGAATGAAATGAATTTTGTATTTTTTGTTTTATATTTTTTTATTTAAATAGCACATGGATTTTTACATAAATTAATTGCTGCGATAATTTAAATAAACATTAAATTACATGCACGTGTGCTTTAATAATATTTATGTTTGATATGTGGGCAACAACAGTGTTTTGTTTTGTATATTTCACTTATGTTAACGTTTTATAATATAATTTGTGTATTGTGCACGAAACGTGTGTTAAATGTGCATATGCATTTGTGTGTTTGTTGGTTTTGTTGTTGCTTTCGTTTATTAACATTAAATTGAATTTATTCTAAGAAATATACTACTAACTAACTAATTGTTATTACAGCTTTTAAGTAATAAACGTTCAAGTTGTTGTTGCTTTTGTTGTTGTTGTGTTAGATATTTACATGTGTGTAGTTATTTGTGTGTAATCAAATTGCACCAAACTATTATTATTTTTTGCTTTTCTTACATATTAACTAAATAATTATGAAATTTTTGTGCTTTCTCAAAGATAAATGCCAGAGCGGGACGGCTATACAAATACAAATATAATATTATGTGTAATTGTGAATTTAATTTGTTTTTGTCTTTTTTTCATAGGCTCTTATCTAATGTTAACTAACATCTCTTAATTAATGTTAACTAACAGCTCTTAATTAACATTTGATAAACTTTAACTAGAATCAAAAAAACAAATTGAATACAAATAAGGCGCAGTGACATAATATTTATATATATATATAAAATACAACATATATTTAGGGGGCTGTATGTTGTTGGTGGCAGGGGGCGGGGAAGGGCGGGGGCAGCAGGGAATATACAATCACAAAAATTAACAACGTGCAATATTCAAAAAGGCGCCACTGCCCCAATAAAAGACAAAAAAACAGTCTGACTGTTAAAAGCCAACCCTCAACAAAAGGAAAAAATTATAGATGTACACATATATATATAAAGTATATATAGTAAATTTAAGACTTAAGCCAAATCCATCGCTAGATCACTTCAACACGCTGCAAAGCTGACGCCGCACGCCAAATGTTGCTGCTGATGCTGCTGTTGTTGCAACATGCAGTTGCTGCCGCTGCTGCTGCTGTTGTTGTTGCTGCTGCTGCTGTTGTTGTGATTGTGATTTGGATACACATTCGCTTCGACTCCGACTGCAACTCCTTGGTAATCACCATGTCACATTGAAAGCGTGCCGACTCCAACTGCCGCTGCCGACATTTGTTGCTGTTGCAACTGATGGGAATGTGCCGCAGCCGCAACAAGCGAATGACTGTGCGCCGAGAGATGTGGATGCAGACGCATGGCGGGCAGATTCATGGCAGCCATCGGATTCATTGAGTGCAACGTGTGCTGCAAATGCAATCCGGGCTCCAACTTCGTCTTCGCATCGAGCAACTGGCTGTAATCCGTCTGATGATGAATGCCGCCAACGCCGTTGCCACCCATCACATTCGGATCGCTGCCCTTTTTGTTCTGTTTGCGCTCCTTAGCCCGTCGATTCTGGAACCAGATCTTCACTTGGCGCTCCGACAGCGACAACGTTTGCGCCAATTCACTTTTACGCCGTATGGTTATGTAACGAGACGTGCAATACTCCTTCTCCAGCTCCAGACGCTGGTAATCTGTGTACACCACGCGATATTTGTCCTTGGTGCGCGTTTTACCTGTAAAGCAAAAATAAATTACATTAATTTTGGCCATTTCAAATGTTATTAACATCTATAATAATATAACAATAACTTAGATAATTCACACATTCAAATATCCATGCTTAAAAATATATATTATAGGTTTTTTTGTCATGCTTAAAAGTGATATTTAGAATTCATTCATATTTATTGGCAAAACAAAACTTCAATCATAAAACAATAAAGGTTATGGAAAAGATATTAAGCTAAATTTATAAAAAAAAAAGATCGTGTGCAGCTCTGTCGTCAACATCCAGCTCCACGTGAGTGAGTGACAGTCTCCTCTCTTCAGTCAGTCAGTAAGTCAGTCATTCGGTTGGGCAAACAAGTCATCCTTCCAGCTGCCCGTCATCTTCATCGCCGTCATGCAACAAGCCGACAATATTTGAATTAAGATAGGCCATAAAATGAGCGTAAACGATCAAAAGTTGTCAACCAATGCGGTAAACATCAAAATTCTTAACTCGACTTGCGGGCCAACACAACTTATGGCCTTTGGGGCGCCGCCAAAGACACCTACCAGACTGGAGAGGAGTGAAGGAGTGGCACCAACTACAGAGACCTGGCCAAAAATATTGTGGCGCTTGGCGTTTGTTGCGCAATTAGTCAATCAAAATTCAAATAAAAAATGACAAACAGCAAAAGACGAGGCATGAAAAAGGCCACGGGATCATGTCATGCTATATAGTTGCGTACGTGATAAACACACACACACACAATCACGCACACTCGCACGCACACACACATTGCAGGAAAAACTCTCAACTAACCCAACAATTCAAATGTAAACATTAATTTTTTTCTACATTGGGATTTTGCTCTAATTTTTTTTTTTTGTACATTTTATTTTCTATGTAGTACTACGTAAACCACAATTAAAATCGAGCAAACAAGCGAACAAACATACAAATATTTTCACAGATGATAAGTTCAACCAGATAAAAGGGGGGAGGCACACACACAAACACACAGACAGAGAAAGAGAGAGAGAGAGAGAGGGCGGCAGAGCGAGAGAGAGGTGTAGGTGTTAAAGACCTTAAAATGCGCTACACCTTCAAATGATATATGAGCTGATTTTTTAAACTAATTTCAAATAAAGCAATTATTATAAAAAAAACAAACAGCTTACTTGGAAAAAGTTAATAAGTCAAATAAGATTTTTAAACTAATTTGATTTGTGTCGAATAAGGTATTTTATGCCTAAATCACAAGTTTTCTATTGATTTAAAAAAAACTTGCAAGCCAAAAAAAAAAATAAATAAAGATATAGAACCCATTCGCTGGCTCCTTATCTTTTTGTCGCTCGGTCGTATTTATTTTTTACACTTTTGTTTAGACATGAATTTATTGCATTCGCTTCATCATCTTCATCTTCAGCAAGAGCATTTTGTTTACCTAGTCAAATGTGGCAATCGTCATATAAAAAAAAACGAAAAATAAAAAGCAGTTAAAGCCTCATTCGTAGCTAAGTATACACCATTTGTAATCTACTTAGACATATCTATCTACAGTTCTACGGTCTGTGGCCCAATTATAAATCTCGCATCTTTAGGACTGTTTGCAATTTTAGTGGAGTCATTTTTGGTTTTTCGGCTTGCGCGTGTTATTTGTACTTGGCGAACTGTCGGGTCTAACTTGGCTAACTGATAAGTGCCATAATGCCGACCGACTAATGCTGATAATAGCCCAAAACTGTTTAAACAGCCTTAGACTTGGCAACCTGCTTGGATTTGATTTGAGGAAGTGCACAAATATTTGTCACAATTAACAGGCAGAAAAAATTTAATTTAATTGTGTAAATTGAACAAAATGTAAAAATAAAAAGCACTTTTTATGGTTTTTATTGTAGTTGCTCGAAATGACGTATGTTATTGTTTATGTAATGTGAAAATAGTTGATATATTATTTGATTAGGTTAATTAAGGTGTTAATTTTCCAAGATTATAAAACACATTTAAAATTGTCTTACATAATTCTTGCTATCTATTTTTTTTTTTTGGCATACATTTGTTTTCATGCACAAAATCTTAATGTGTAAAATCTGTTGCTCGATTTAATCTGGTCATATGCACAAGTTTATCTGTTGGCATATATTTCTCACACCTGCTCTGCGCGCAGTGTAAACACTAAAAAAAAAATAGTCTAGCACATTTTAGAGCACTACAAAGTGGAGCAGAATGTTGTTGGGGCTGTTGGTGCTCGATGGTTGCTGCTCGGTTGTATCTCTGACCTTCACGACCATAATCATAATCCAATAAATTGTGTATACCATATATAAAACTATAAAGTTACTAACCCATACACTGAGTGTTTTATTATCTACACACACTAACCAAATATGCACACTTTATGTGGACCAAAAGCGCCACTTTCTATCTCTATCCTTTTCATTCTGTCTAGACAAACAACCTTAGATAGATCTTCACAAGAGTTGCTAATTTTTCCTCCTTTGATAAGCCACACACAGATCATAATTCAAGAGTCGTAAGACCCTCCCGTCAACAAAAAAAGTATAAATAAAAACTAAAGTCATTTTTGCAAACAATACAAAATTAAATGTTGACTTTAATAAGCCGATTTCTAAGCACTCTTGTAGGCAGAAGTTTACTTTTAATTTCTATGCCATTTCTGCTTCATGGCCAAATTAAGCAGCCTTATTTAAGGGTGTAAAAAAACAAACAGGGAAAGCCTGAGCTTGGGGTATTAATGTTAGACTTTTAGATAAAGCATGCTAATATCCATATATATACAAAGATACATAATAAATTTAAATATGTATATCTGTTTTCTTTTAGATAGATAGACACACATTTTGGGGCAGAGAAAGACTTAAAAGTACAAATATATTTTATTCGTAATTAAATAAAATGTTGCGTGTACTGGAAAAAAAGGTGTGACATTTTTTTATGGCTTTGTCACTGGCAACTCTTTTTGTGGAACAGTTGGGCGAGGAGAAGAGAGTGTGAGGTGGTCTATATTTGGTCGTGGGTAGGGTGTATACATAATTTATATAGAAAGCATAGAGGCTACACATATATTTCTTTTTGGAGCGACTGCTCCAATTAAGTGTGACAATGATTTTGTAATTGAAATGGATTTCAACTTTGCTGCTACAACTTGTGGCAAGTATAGAGCTATATGTATATATATATATACATCACCATTATGATGGATTAGTTGACATTGCGTATATCATCGTCGTAGAACGTTTGCTATCGTTTCCATTGGCGGCATAGTTCAAATGGCCACACTCCCTAATCCCAGTTGAGGTCTCTATCAACAAAAACAACAACAACAGCAACAAATCAAGCCATGCCGAAGGAGTTGCATGTTGCAAGTATACAGTTAGTGTTGGGCTCTTGGGGAATTGAAGTTATTGGGACTTTGCTGTGGCTTTCATCGATAAGCTTTAATAGCTATTTGCTGTACATCGAATGCGATACCCAAGAGTCTACAGTTAACAATGTATCTATGTATCTATCTATAAATGTCTAGCTATGGATATTGATCGTAGCCCTTTCATTCACACTGATTGTCTTGTAATGTTATTACACTGAAATTAAAATACATGACTACTCTAGCGATTATTCTCAGAAAGTCAGAGAGAAAAGTTTTACTATTATCAATTAATACTATTAATCAATTTTATTCGTTTTAGATCAGGGTTTATCTTTCAGGTTATCTCCTGTATTTCAAATCGAATTAAATCGTCTTTTATATAGTTTAATCATGTTATTTATTAATAGACAGCCTTATATATAAATGTCAACCTTTGGACTGTTGTGTTTTAATCAAACTCAAACAGTTTTCTATTCAATTTGGATTTTGATTCATTTGCATAGCTATAAATTTTGACTTTGAACCACATTGCTAAAACTGGAAAGTAAATAAAACACTTGCTCCTGTTGCGCCCCTGACCTTATCAATAATATATCTCAGTGTAATAATTCACAAACTCAAACACAGTCGATTGGTTTATGGCTTATGACTAGGGTACCACAAATGTATTCGTGTTTGTATCTTGTATCTGTGTTGCCGACAAAGGAAAATTGTGCAAATACCAAATATCAAATGCCAATAGCTCTAGGCATACCTATATTATTATATTATATAATATATATACTGAAGAGGGAAGGCGGCTCGCAAAATGGGAGCAAACTTAAGACCCATAAATGACTGTCAAGAGACAATTGAGTGTTTGGATTGTTAATTGCTCCCTGGGAAAATGAAACTTCATAATTTAACAGTTCTTAAAAATAAAAACTGTTACACTATAAGGTTTGAGCAAAATATAAAAACAAACAAACTGAAAAATATAATGTCTTCTGTAAGTTGAAAATGAAGACCATAAAACCAAATTGATCCAACCTAACCAAATTAAATAAACGAAATTTCAAATAATAATATACATATTTAATACAGATTATTTTTTTGTTTTTAGGAAAGTTGGAATTATGTGCAAATTAGCAACACCTTTTAAAAGCGAATAGCTCTAATTTTCAAGGGACCGCACCATAATACAGATGTCTAAATAAATATATATATTTCACAACAGCTGTTGCCAAAATAGATACCAAAGTGTCGGACTGAAGCAAAAGATTGCGGCAATTATGTGCCCGATTCCCAGAGGACAAATCACAGAGTGTGTGAGAGAGCGAAATACAGAGAGATGAAGGACACTGATGATTACAGCTACAGTTACCGTTACAGTTTAACTGTTGCGGTTAGTTACGGGGCAGTTGGTGGTTGCTTGACTGTCTATTTGACTGTCGTGTCTGTCTGTTGGTGGTTGCCCACTCTGACAGCGTGTTAATGTGACTTGCTGCATGCTGTGCGTTAATTTGTCACATCCTTATCGCTGTGGTTGCCCAACATGATGACAAAAATAGTAGCAGACCAGAATAAAATGTCAATGTGTTTGTGTGTGAAATCTATTGGGAGACATTTATTACCTGAACAGACTGATGCGCTCTCTCTCACTCCCTCTTTTACTCTCACTCTCTGGCTTGCTGCTATTTAAATTTCTAAGTTCGAATTAAAGCTTCCTTCGCGTCTGGGTCAGAAGTTTCGGGCAACCTTGCAGATCACCCCCTCTCCCCATACTGCTCCTTACCATTGGCATGCCGCTCAGCAGCAATTTCATTTATTGCACTCCGGGGACATTACTACACTCAACAGTGGCAGCAGCCACACTTGACTTTTCAACACTCAACAATTTGTTCTCTTAAAGTTGAGCAAAAATCTGTGGGCTAGTGGGAGAGTGGGAGAAAGGAAGAGGAGACAGAGAGAGTGCGAATGCGAATTTGAGCATCATAAATGTAGCAAAGCGGAGAGACAACAATAAGAGCAGACACAAAAGCACAACAACACCAGCAACAACTAGCAGGAAGCTCACCACCCAAGCGACAATATAACAATAACATTTATTTGGCATTTTGCTGCTGTTTTAGATGCTGTTATATCGTAAATATTAGCTCAAATTACATCATAAAATCATTTGATTCGATTTGACGTTTATTTTATTTTTCCTTTTTCCGCATTTTATATTTTTTTTTTCGGTCTTTCTGTGCGTTTGCCTTTTGCATCCTTGTTGGTAATTTACCACCTTTGCGACTAGTCGCTTTATATCTAAAAGGGGTGAGGCAGACAGATTTATATTTGTATATATACTGTCGCAGAAGCTGGTTATAAATTAAGCTTTGGGTCCTAAGTATTTTGCAGAGTATTTATTATTTGCAGAAATGTGTTTAAATCTTGAAAAAATGATTAATTTTAATTTTGTAGCTGTACTTTCTAAAAATGCTACATAATGTAGGGAAAAGCAAGAAAAAAGCTCCGACGGCAAAAATCTATATTGTCATACTAAAAGTGACATTTTTAGTTCACTTTTTAAATGCACCTTTAAAGTATTTCATGGAATTCAACTTTTAAGTTTATTTTCAACATATAAACATAGAAAAATAGAAATTGCATATAAAAGTGAATATTTTATTTAGCAGTAAATTAGATCAGCTGTATAATTTCCATAAAACGTAATTAAAGTTCAACTAATGCATTGCGCTCGCATCAATAAATAACTCTTTCGCACACAAGCACACACAGAAAAAGCGAGAAAAGAGAGAGGAGAGAGAGAAATTCAAAATGGCGCACATCAAAGTGGAAACATGCGACATGGAAATACGCTTTATGAGCGTATGCCATGCATATGTAAAAAGTACAACGCCTTCGAAACCAGATATTCCCCATTTACCCCCGATCTCCCCTCCCTCTTCAACTACAAGACCCCTTCTTTATTGCAAGCCGCTCCCTGGCACGCAACATTATAAATGCCAAAGGAAAGGCAAAAATAAGAAGAAAAAATTCAAATGAATGAAAGAAAATATTATCAGATCGCGTGCAACGCGGCGGCACAAAACAAATGCCGGTACTACGTGCCGCAGCCAAATGTGGCACGTAAAAAATGCCAAGGCAAGGCGGAGCAAAGAGGATGTGAGTAGGAAATGTGGCCAAAGTCATATAACCACACACACACGCAGCCGAAGACGGAGACGTAGATGTGTTGTGGCTAACACGCGATTGGCGAGCCAAACGCTCATCGGTTTAATGTTGCCCCTTAATGAGCGAGTGAGTGAGATGGAGACACAGAGCGTGAGGAGTGGCGCCGCATGCTTAGAAAATGGCAGCCACAATTTGACTGTTGCCCGTTCGCCATTAAGGCCATAAATTCAATGCGAACCAAAAAAAAAGGAAAAGAAAAAATTATTTTCAAATTTACGTTAATTATTTGGAATGGGACTGTTGGCCATGCAATAAACATTTACAAGCACATATGCTATATATACGATATACGATACGATACACGATACGATATATGACCATGCCGGAGTTTATTTATGAGCGGGGCGCATGCAAGCCCAACAAAATTAAGAGGAATAAGAAGAAGAGGAAAAGGAAACGAAAACAAAGCAGGCAAAAAACATAATTTGAGAAAAAGTAAGTTAAGATATATATATATATATATGAGGATATATATCTATATAAATGGATGTCGTACCACCTGCTTCCAGTAAATCAGTAAAGTCCTCTAAATTGGGCGTGCTGCATAATTCTGCGAATGGGTGGCGTTAATTATTATAGTTTAGATTAACACATTAACAGTTATACATATTTTATAGGTTATTCAAATAAGTAATAGAGTTTTATAGGTTTAGCATATGGAGAAAGAGTCGTAGATTTCTATTAATTTAGCAAATAGAGTTGTCGATTTTTTACAATATTTGTTTGCACGTCTTTAAATGCGATTTGAACTATAAATGCAATAAACTTTGAGAACCCGTAAGCAGACCAGCAAAAATACATAAATAAATACATATATCTACCTGGTTTTCGATGCTGATAAAAAAATATATAAATACTTTCTACCATTTATATTTTTAATCTATTTAAGTATTTTGTTCAATGGGCATACAAAATGATTGACGCTTCCTCTGCAAAGTTTTATTTGCTATAAGAGGGGAGGCAGGCCGCATAAGTCTTATAAGCCTGGCCAACACATTATTGATAATTTGCGCTTCATAAAAATATTAAACAAAATAATATGCAATAAATTTTGTGTGTGTGTTGCGTTGTGTACACCTCCTCTCCAATGTGTATTATGGTGTGAACTATAAATTTTCAGCATGACTTCTTCGAATTCTCGGCTCCTGCACTTATCTGAGTAGGTTAAATGCTTTGGGTCAATGTGTAACAATATTTGAATAATCTTTGAGGCCACTAAATAAACACAAGATGCAGCTGTAAGAGCCAAGAACACGGGCACTGAACACTGTTAAAATTGAAAGTGATTATATATAGATATGAGCAGTTGTTTGAAGAGAAGTGGGGGAAGGGGCTCCAATTGTAATTAAATGAGCGTTAAACCACATTAAGCAATGAATAATAATCATGGCATAAAAATCAGAATATTGCTACCATATACAATATTTATTTGCTCATTATTATTATGGTTGCTATTTTGTGAATGAAATATTTAATTTAGTTATTGTTTTTGCTTTTGTTTTATAATTATTGCTACTTTATTGTATTGTTAAGCGATTAACGGGCATTGCGCCCACAATATATATGGTTTGGTTTGCAGTATTATATGGTATGTGGGCCCGTTTTATATGCCACAAAACTGCTGGACTGCAAATCTTGGCCATAAACGTACACACAAACGCACATAATGACAAAAAATGTTTCTCTATTTACTGAAATTCTTAGGAAACGTGTCCACCATAAATTTGACACGTTTCTCAAAACAGTCCCCTCAATCACTGCATCAGTTAGTCATTCAATCAATGGACTTATTCCTACTTGACATATAATTTTATAATATTTTTGATTGACAATCGGATTTTGGTGTCGCTAGCAGGTCTTAACGCTTGCTGCCAAATAATAATTTGTTGTTTATGACTAAGGGAAATAATTCGACAGGGACAAATATTTAATTTTAAAATTGTTTTCATTTTCAATTGGATTGATAAGAGAAATTAAACACACTTATGAGCTCATTCTATAAATATTTCTGACCATCGTTAATAAGCGTTTTGTTATTATTAGATTGTTTATTTCATAGATCTCTTTTTGTAATGACTTTAAATATTTTTAACTAATTTTCATGATTGAATTGAGATTATGGAATATAAAATGAATATAGTATTATATCATGAGCATTCGATTTTCTACAATCAAATATTATATCATGAATAATTACTATAATTTTTTCCCTTCAATTCGTAAAGCTTTCCAAAATCCACGGCGCTTAAGCGAACAACTGATTATATATATCGATATATTTGTATAATAAGCTCAATGTTCAACAATATATATAATTGTGTATATATGAGAAGGGCTTTTCGGCTACTTAGCAGGAACAAATTTCAGTTATTACCAATATAAATGCCCAATACAAATAAAAAGGCCACAAACCATATTTAAACAAACTAAGCCCAAAGTAAATGTATGGAAAAGGTAGAACATAGAGAGGGACAGAGAAAGGGAGAGTGTGAAAAGAATGATTGAGTACGAAAGAGCAACAGAGCGAGAGGGAAAGAGAGAATGAGCTGACTATGGGCTAATCCTGGCATGTCAATCATGTATAGAATTTGTCAGACCCAATGTCGCTCCAGCTAGATGATGAACTGAGCTAATAATCAACAAGCAACAACTACACTCAGAAAAATATTTCACTAAAAATTTGAAAATTATAGTTTTTTAGTGTCATATTATTAAAATATTTTCTTTTATTACGAAATGCATATAAACTTTAAATTATTATTATGATTTGATGAGCTGCAATGTTTGCTTAGTGCTTCAACCTTAAATTTTAGAAATTTACATTCTGCATAATAGTAAGGGAATTTTTCACAATTTCGTTCGATTTACTTTTTTGTTCAGGTGTAGAAACACAGTAGAATTCATTTTGATACATGCTACGCGACGGGGCAGCTAAACGTACTACGACTTTGACTCTGACTGCTGACGGCAATGCGCACAATAACAACTACAACATCTACAACAATAGCAACAACAAATTCCAAATATTGATAACACTGATAACGATCGACAGGCGACATCGAAATCGACATAGAGAACGTTGAGCTGAGTGCAACAGCGCACACCTTGTGGCCATTTTTAATGGCTTATCATGCAACCAAACAAGGCAGGTCTATGTCCCAGGCATTCAGCTCATATATATATAGTCTATCTACCTAGTATAGAAACGAATATACAGTGGTCACTCACTAAGTGGAGCTATCAAGCAATTATAAGTCTGTATCATATGTCTACATGTTTTTAATCTGCTTTTAATGGAGTTTAAACATTTTTAAAAATTGTATAAGTAGCCAGATAGAAATAATTTTAATTAAAATATTATTTATAATAAAAATTTACAGAAATGACAGAAGTCTACAAATAATAACTAATTAGTATTTTAACTGGAGTTGAAGTTCTTTTAGTATAGCTTTACTGTAGCATAACTTGCTTCAATTTTTTGTGGACCAAAAATTTGGGGGAAGCCATATCTATTCTATGCATATATGTCGACTATAGATATGTGTAATATTCCCTTTTTATTTTATGTTCGGGGGTGTAGGGTATATATAAATTTTGTGCATATTGACATATTAAATCTCAATGTGTCATGTGGCATTAAGTTTTATGCCCAGCTTGGTGAGACACACAAAGACATGGTTAACCCCCACACAACATTCGGCACACTCCACTCCCCCTCTCTCGTAAGTTATGAGTATCAAGTTTGGGTTTCTTTCTGGTCTCCATTTGTTAATTTGCAACAGGCGGTAATTTTTCTATTATTCCTTTATTTTTTGGTTATAATAATAATTGCAAAGATTTGGCCATAAATGTCGCTATTTAGTTTTTATTGGAAGTAATACTAATTTTTATTGGTTTATTGGCTATACTATTGTTTTAATCAATACGCCAACCAGTGAACCTGTTATCGCATCATGGTTTCAAGATAACGCAAACGTTTACGCGGTATCATCCAAAAAAATAACAACAAAAATAAGAGCTAAAATAAAATTATTAGAGCAACATAGAAACTCGGGTGATCCATGGAACGTAGAACCCGCCTCGCGTCCATTGGATAGGCGACCCTTTGTTGGTTAATTTCACCCAAAAAAGGTGTTCCATGCGAAGAATTCTAGACTAGCTAATCTAATCGCGAAAGCCCCGCCAAACAGCTATTGAATCAAAAGTACAACCCAACAACAATAATAACAGTTCTTCAAAACACTTTATTGCCACACACCAATAGAGAGCTAGACTCGTTCTGTGTGTGTGTGTGAGTGTCTGTACCGAGTTTCCTTTTGACACGTACACCCCAAACATACAAAAATATATATCGCCATTAGATAGAATTTAAACATGGCGCTAGCTGTATGCAACCAAAATTGTTGAACAAATTTGTTTTTGTATTTTTTTATTTATAAGAATAATAAATAAAATGCATAATCTTAATTTGTCGTCTTGACCCGTTAAGGGATTAAAATGAACAACGGCGGTGCGCGCCATAAACGTTAATTGCACACCAACAGATTTTATGGGCTTAATGGATATCGCCGATATCGAACGTACGAACGTCGTCAACTTGAAAAAGTCTGGGCAACAAACTGCGCGTAGGTCATAAATTGTAAGCGTTACGCACGTGTTTATGCATGAGTATATTTGCTTGTGGGTTTCTCGCGTCGCGTCAGTAAGTGTGTTAGTGTGTGTTCATATGTGCAAGTACATGTGCATTGATATTTGCATTGCAATATATGGATATGCTTGTTTTTGTGCAATGCAAGAAACAAAACGATAGAGTACGAAACAAAATAAAAGTGTGAGAAATAGCGCAGCACACAAAAAAAAGCTTTTGACATACGAAGAGAAGAGGAGCATTGTTTGAAGAGCGAGAGAGAGAGGATAAGAAAAAACAAATGACTCAATTGGAAAAGATGACAATTAGAATATTCAATGGATTCGCATCGTTGCATTTGCAGTCAAACTCCAAGACCTAATTCAAACACTTCTCGAGCCGCTAATTGCTGTGAGAGACCGAAATAAGTTCTATTTGCATTTTTCATTAGAAACTGGGAACTGATCAACCCTGTTGATTTTTAATTTTATTTTTTTTATTTTTATAGTTAAATTGATTTACGACACGAAATTAGTCAACAGAGTCGACAAGTTACTGGCTGCGACTGCTGAGTGCAGTGAGCCTGGGACATAAATCAAGGCGTTCGTTGTGTGTGCCGTAAAATGAAGACAAACATTTGATTTTTATGGGCCTAATGGCCCTTCTTTACAAGCGCTCAATGCAAGCAAAATGCTTATAGTTAGTTATAAAATTATGTTTTTCAACTTTTTGTCTTTCCTCGTTTTTTTTTTTGAAGCGCGAACAGCACGAGCTTTTGGCTTTGCAGGCAGACAAAGGGGGACTGTTGTTTTAATTTTGCTTTTAAGCCTGTGTTCGTTGCGGATGCGGGAGAAACCCAGAAGACGAATTAACAAATTCGAGCTCGAATTCGATCTGATTCATACACGAAGTGTTAGCTTCAGCAATAGAACTGCCCGCGTTTGAGCAAGCAGCTAAAAAAAAGCCCACGACATTTTGCTGCTTTAGTTACATACTTTTATATGTATTATGTTCTGCATATGTCAATTGATATATTTTTTATATATATATATCAAAAGCGAAAAAATCTAAAATTATTTTGATTGAGAGAATCAATTCAATACTCAACTTACTCTAAAAATTAGCTTTGATCTGCTGTTTCAGCACTAACTAAAATTATGCTATGTTAACTTAACATTTGCAGCTTGAAAACTTACCAGGTTGCGGCTGCGCTGAATATGTTGGCTTCTTCATCCAATCATAAAATTGCGTTTTCGGCGGCGATGTTCGATGAGCATTATTATTGTTGTTGTTGTTGGCCGTGATGCTGTTGTTGTTGTTGTGTGTAGATGGACTGTTGTTGTTGTTGCTCAAATGATGGCTCAAACGGTGTGGCGATGAGGCTGAGGTGGGTGCACCCGGGCTGGAAATCTCACTGCCCGATACCGTTATCGGTGGCGATGGCAAGCCCTCGGCAATATGTTGCTGTTGCTGCTGCTGTTGTTGTTGTTGATGCTGCTGTTGTTGATGCGCCTGTGCAATGGCAACGGGATCTGAGCTTTCGCTGAGTTGCGTCGAACCCACAACGGGCGCCGAGCTGCTGCTGCCCGAACTAACTGAGCTGCTCGAACCGCCGCCGCCTCCGCCTCCATTTAGATGCACATGATGCTGATGCTGATGCATTAATTGATGGGCTGATGTGGGCACTCCGTTATTTTGTGGATGCTGCTGCTGCTGTACAAAACTATCGTTGGCTGCTGCAGCGGCTGCTGCGGCCGCTGCCGCTGAATTGGAAGCGGGCGAATGCCAATCACTGGCCGCCGCTGCCGCCGAATGGAACATGTGGGGATTGTAATACATTGGATGGGCAGCCGCCGCATGATGAGCTGCGGCATGCGACGAATCCACATCGCCGATAAACTGATGATTGGGCGGCGTATGATAATTAGATGGCCAATTCCAGGCTTGCGTCGCCGATGCATAAGCCAAATTGGCGCTATGCTTTTGCGAATACGGCATATTATAATAATGTGAAACCATATTCTATTTTTATCTCTCTGTATATTCTGTGTGAGGTTAGATCAACTCAATATCTTTTGGGTTAAGTCTCTTTTTATTATTTTTCACTGTGCGTTTTACGTCTTTCTATTAGTAGTTATTAGTCTATTTTGCACATTACAAGCACATTTTACATGTTCTTTTTGCGCTCTTCTTTGCACACACACACACGCGATCTTTTTTGAGTTTGGATTGGTCGATTTATCGTTTATCGTTCAACTCTTTTTTAAGTTTGGTATTTTTATTGATCGCGTTCAAAATATACGTTATTTTTGCTGTAGGTGCGCTGTGTTCAACTGCCGTTGCGTTTGGCTCTGTTGCGACGTTAACCGCAGTCAAATGCGTACTGAAAGCAGCGAACAACGTCGAGCACTGATAACAATAAAAAATAAAAACAAACATGTAAGCCAAAACTCAACGAGGCAGCAGCGTTTCAGCCGACTATCTAGTCATCTTGCTCGCACACACACAGTGTGTACATTAAGTGCAGCAGGAGCAGCAGTAGTTTTTTTTAACCCTCATTTCCGTTGCTGGTTTGAAATTCAAGATGGCTTATGTTTCAGTCGCCCGCTCGCTCGCTCTTTCGTTGCCATGCGCGCTGTCTCATTTAGGCGTAAGTCATGGCTGGGCCAGCAGGTAGCTCCGCCCCTATTGGGCTTGGCACAGGTACCAGTTTTTTCTCTTTTGTTTTGCTTTGGTTTTTAGGCGCAAAGAAAAGAGGGTCTTTTCCTTTATGGCCACACTTCGATTTGTAGTCTAAATTAATATTGCCTAATTAAGCAATTTCATGTGTATTATGCAATTAGTGACTGTAAAATCATGTTTGTAGTGGCAATAACTACAAATTTTCATTTATTACTATTATTACATACATGCCATCTAGCCGTATGTCTAGCATTCATTGAGCCTTTTGGCCTTATATTTCCCTATCGACAATCAACGTTCAAATGTTTTTCTTCTAATTTTTCGAGTTTTAGTTGAGGTTTCTTTAAGTAACAGCGCTAATTACATCAAAAGTGATATAACAACCGATTTGATCACGCTTCAAAAGTTGCCTATAAATTCAACTTTTAAATTGTATAAAAATTTTTATTTGTTGCGATGAGCATATTGTTTTTTATTCATTTAGGTATATTGTTTGAAAATAATGTTAATTATTGATTGCTAATGGAAATGGTACTTTTTGAGTTTTATATTAGCTTAATTGGTATCGTTTTGTAATACAAATTTTATTACCTACTTTTATTACACATTGCCAATTACTTTTGTATATGCACATGGCTCAAAAGTGCTCTCTGACTTGAAAGCACACAATTTATTACCACAAAAACACTAAATATCAAAAAAAATTAATTGAATAATCGGTTTTTTATTTTAAATAGTTAACTTCAATAAAAAGTTATAACAATGAGATTGCAGTTAAAAAAAGTCACACTCTCAAAAGAATAATGTATAAATATCTGTAAATAATTTTCCTAAACTGATTGAGTAATCCGCCAAAAGATTTCAGATTAACTTCCCAGAAATATGTTTTGGTTGGATTAGTTAAAAAGCGTATTCATTGAGTGTCAGCATCATAAAGTTGCACATTGAGTGCGAATAATTAAAAATGCATTCAGTTGACACAATGGACAAATGGTCAAAACAAACACAGGCAGACAAACCAAGGAGAATCGATCAAGGATTAAGAAGCAGTTGGCCTCGCAGGCAGCACACTTAAATTGCACTTATTAACGGAAACTATGGCGAAACTGCTGTCTAAACAAAAAACCCCTTAATGCCCAAAAACAATACATATTGTAAAAACACAAAAACAGTTTTATGATCAGCAGCCGATCGCTTACCCTCACCCCGCCCAAAGGGACAGCAAACGGGGCGTATTGAGTATTGAGTGTAGGTGCCTCCATAAAGTTCGCACTGCCATTAAAGCGGTTGCAGCACATCTTTTCCAGCCCATCGTCGTTTTTTTCGCCGGAATTCACTTCGTGGAAGGATGAACCTTCATTTCCATCATCATCAGCGGCTTCATTTTGGTTTTTGTCACGTAACAGTGCCGTCAAAATGTTTGCTTACCTGGAAAGTCGTTAGGGGCGCAATCTGCTCGTGCCTCGACAAAAGCGCTTTAGTTTTTTTCCAGCATAAAAATCAATGCAATCTAAATCCAAAAACATAAAGAAGAAAAACCCTTCTAATGTACCAGTTATAACTATTATGAGTCACTTCTGCTGCCCATAAATTAGAATATGAGCGGGCTATTAACAACAACATCAGCAACATAAAAAAAACTTGAAAAATGTTTTAAAATGCAATTATGTTCATAAACCCATAAAGCACAGCGCCACAAATCAGCCATAAAGCAGTCTCAAGACTTCAACGTCAATTAGGCAAAAGCGAGAACTATATTATATAGAGATATAGTTGCCTATAAGCACTGTCATGTAGCATATACAGTGGACACTCGCCAAACAGACTGCTTCGGTTTTGCAGCTGAAATTTCTGAAACTGTTACTTATTTTTATGTATTTCAATTGCAGAAGTTTACAAACTTAATTTTTTCAAGTTTTAATTTTACTCAATTTAGTTATATTTTTAATTTTAGAATTCATTAATTTTGTAGAGTATCCAAATTAAGTATTTCAATGTATATAGCTCGATGTAAGTCTGACGCGGAATATAATTAATATAATTGATTGGCATTAAAATAAGTAACCAATGAAGTATTTAAGAATATATTTTCTTTAATATTGTAGAAATTAATTGATATGTATATTTATTACACAACATAATCTATCAAAAATTAGTTCAATATTTATTTATTTATTCGCATTGAAAACAACAAACATTTCTAAGTTCTGGGAATTTTTTTATATTTTAGCGATTAATTTATAAAATGTATAGTTTTATACATTTATGTATAAAAAAATTTAAGAATGCATGAAAAACACATAGTGCAAATTTTTTTAAATTGATTTATGTAAAATTTCTGCGTTTATACAAATATTTCGTATTGAAAATATCAATTATATTTTCCATACCTTTTCTTCGATGTGGAGATTCGTCATATTCGAGCGATCACTGTACCAAAAATGTATACCTTTTTTTATATATGTATGTGTAGAAGTTTCACCTTTTGCCATCATCAGACTCGAATCAAGCATCGCGTCGCTTGATTGGATTGTTGAGTTTTGTTTTATTATTTATTTTTTTTTTGTCGCGCGGCTTTGCTTGTCGGTTAATTTGAACGTTGAAGAGGTTTTATAGCGATGACTGCGCAGCAAACGTCCTCCAAATCTACCCCTTGCCCCTCCACTGTCTTTACTACGGATTGGGCAAGTGCATTTTGCGCTGTGCACACCCTTTATGAATGCCGCGATAAAATATCTTTGTTAATAAAACAATTTGTAAAATTGGTTTTGCTTTGTGTGTCGCAACATAAAGTCAAAAAACCCGAATACAAATAAAAAATTTCCCTTTGAACAGCCAAAATGTTGATAAAAATTGTGATGATTCAGCTTGAAATTGTTTTTTTTTTTAGTTATTAATAAGTTTAAATTTCAAAATATTTTCAGTTATTAGCATTAGGGGAATTTTATTCCTAAATAATAGAAAATTACATAATTACAAAGTACGTTTTCCGAAAAGTGATTTGAATTGCTCAAAACGTTTACTCATAAAAAGAAGCTATATAAATACAAACGATTTCATTTGCCACAAAATGTAATTATAAATTAACAGCTTGTTAAATATCTAGCAGGAGAAAAACAAGTATAAAATAATATGCAGCAGCCAGTTATTAAAATTAAAATGCAACTTAAATTCGAAAGTAAATACGAAAGGAATTCTATAAGTGTTAAGATTGTAATTTTGCTTTTTTTCATTTTTTTTAGGGGTGCCTCGAAAACGATGTGCACAACAAATTGACATAGTACAACAATAATAAAAAAATTATTATTCCAAAGGAACCAAAAGTGCCGTAGGAGAATACAATACAAAAAAGTACTTTGACTAAATTTGTTAGTTACAGCAGCAGCAATAAAGTTTCTTTTAAGTTTCAGTTTATAATTTTTCAATAAAAAGCGTATCAAAAATATAATTTTGTATATAAATTGTTAAGTTGTTATTCTAGAACTTTGCAGCTGGTAAATTAGTTGGGCCGATGGCTCAAAAATTAGCTCCAATTGATGATGATAACAGCAACATATACCAAATGTTAATGTTCACTATATCGTTTTAGGTATATAAGTATATATATATATGTCTATTTATATATGTACACTTCTGGAGCACAGATCTGCTCGCATCTCCTACGCTGAGCCGAGCACCTCGTTTAGTATCATTTCTCGCGTCATCAGCTGGCCATTGTTGATCCTCGTTCTCGATCGACTTCGACTTAGTTGAGCCCTTCTCTCTGCGCCAGCGGGTCGTTGGCGACGTGGTTGTCGATTCCGCTGGCCGAAGGCGGAGCCCGTTTGCAGCGCCTCCATCAGACTGTCCATGACGCCCTCCTGCGTCTGGGCGGCATCCATGTCGACAACGGCTTTCTTGCGCTGCTGTCGCTCCATTTGCTCCCGTTGTGACTGCTCACGCGCCTCCTGCATGCGTCGCTTCTTCTCCAGCTCCTCGCGTATGCGCACATTATCATTGTACGCCGACTGGAAGGCATCCTTGAACGTCTTGATATCGGCAAAGAACTCCTCCATGGTGTATTTACTCGGATCGAAGGCATAATACTCGCTCAAGTCCTTGAACAACTTTTCCATTTGCACTTGCATTTTTCCTGGAAACAGATAAATAATTATTTCTAAAGAACATTCTAGAAGTGTATCCCATTTGCTTACCCAGCACATCCACCTGCTGGCGACAGTCTGCGGCAAATTTGCCCATCACCTCACAAAACTTGTCATCATCGCACTGCGGCACTTTGTTGTTTTGCAGATCCGTTTCCAGATTTTTGACAGACGAATTCATTTGTCGCATCGCCTTCTGTATGGCATCCATGTTGACCCGCGACGCTTTGTTCACATGCGACAAATCATCGTAGAAGTTGAGCGCATCGGGAAACTTCTTCTCGACCAGATCGGCCAGATAATGGAGCAATGTTTGCTTATTATCCGTATCCTTAGTGTTACTCAATTTGGTCAGATAGGATATCTCAAAGCCGAAAGCCGCCTCGTTCTTGGAGCCCGAATTCATATAATTGCCCAGCAGCAATATCAGTTCCAATATCTTGGAGAATTTCTTGCTGTTACGTATCTCCTCACAGGCAGCCGTGCCGGCAACAATATCCGGCTTGATATCCTGCACCATATCCGCATAGTTTAGCTTAAAGTTCAGATTGTGCAGGCGTGGCGATAAACGTTTGATTTCACCTGCAGACAGACAGAAAGAAAGAAATAAAGTTAATAAATATATTATTAATGTATATGTTGTGCAATGTTTGTCATGCTATTTGACATATTCTTCGAAAATATACTTATCTATGCTATAATATTGTGAAAATTAACTTCCACTAGGAAGTCAGTAGATCAATAAAATAGACTAGCACAAATAGATAAAGCCACACATCTCCCACAATCTCCAGCTTAGAACCACCTAAAGTTATATATGCAACTGCCTTTAAGTATCGAAAAGTATATGGATAAAATAATTTTATAGCCACATTCTACTGCCCATATAATCGTCAAATGTTATAATTCGAAAAGTCTAATATATCTCCCAAAATTTTGGGGATAGAGTCACCGAACTTGGAAGGTTTCTTTCTTGTTAAACGTCCTTAAAGATCAGAAAATAAATTCTGTCTCTTATGCAATAAAAATCTTAAATAAAAATGTGTAAGCTAAAATGGCCACGCTTAATCCAATTCTCTTAATCTGTATACCTGGCTTATATCGATAGAACAATATATCGAACACAAGTTAAAAGCTACTGACCAAATTTAAATATATATAGTAACAGCCTTTAAAAAGTTCAGAAACCTAAACCCAAACTTGGATATTAGATGACAAGCAACCTTTTGCAACAACGCTTACCTCTACTATTCCCAAAATTCTGAATTCTCAAGTTTATTATCGCTATAAGCCTCCTTAAAAGATAGATGTTGCTAGGCTACACAAATTCTAATCTGTGGCACTTATTTTCAGATGATATAACTTATTGATGTCAAAATGTTTTGCATTCTTTTTTGAATCCAGCATTTGCCAGTTTGGCACAGTCTCAATTGGATCACGCACCTATTGTCGCCGCAAATTGCTCGATGGGCGGCAGCGGTTCACCGTTGGCCTTGATCTCTTGCAGACGCTTCAGTTGCTCCGGCGGCGGCAGATATTGTATTAGATTTGTCAATATATTGGTGGATAGGATGTCGGTATCACAGCGTAGCAGACAGATTTTGATCTGTTCATAGGACAGATGCTTGAGTGAGCCACCAAGCAGAATGGACAGATTCTGTGCCGACTTTGAATCGAGAACGCGCAAATCAACGTTCTTTTTGGACAGCGTTGTTGGCTTATCAACCGAATCCTTTTGGTTCTCTTTCTTCACCGGTTTCGACGAGAATTTAACTGCCAACTCTTGAAGGAAATCATCGGAGGCCAACTTATCCTCCTGACACTTGACCCAGAACGCATTCTCCGACATTTTCGCCGGCACAATGGCCTTCCAATTGGCACGCTTCATTGGGTTATTGCTCTCCCATTTCTTCTTGGGCTTGAGGCCGTGTGGCAACACAGGTGCCATCGGCATCATCATCATGGGCGGTGGTGGTGGACCACCTGGCCGAATCATGCCTGGCATTGGCGGTGGTGGCGGACCTCCACCACGGCCGGGCATAGGTGGCGGTGGTGGACCACCGCCCATGCCGGGCATTGGTGGGGGTGGCGGCGGTCTTGGGCCGCCCATGCCGGGCATTGGCGGTGGTGGCGGCGGCGGTGGCAACGCACCGCCAGGTGGTGGTGGCATCGGTATATTGACTTTGGGCAATTTATTGGGTGATGGCGCCGCCACACCGTTCGCCTCCATCAGCTTGACCTTCTCCTCGAGATGGGCCGCTTTCGCCTCGGCCTCCTGTTTGGCGCTCTCGAGTGCCTCGATCTTCTTCTCGTATTGCTCGGAACGTTGCGTCTCTTTGGCCTTCGCTTTCTCCACAATATCGTCGAGTAGCAGCGAGGTGTCTATCTTAAAATCACGATTCTCAAAGTTCGGATCACAATAGCCCTTGTGGAAGACAATCTGTGCGATGCACTCCTCAATCAGTTGATAATACGCAGGCCGAAAATAGAAATCATCTCGAATATATAGTAAATGCTGCAAAATAGATAGAAAATATGGTTCCGATGTGGTGTCCGTCACCAAATTCTTGAGCACATCGAAACAATCCTGGGCATCGTCCATGTTGAAGGTGACATTATCGAAACGCTGTACAAACTCCTCGAAATCATCTTCGCGTATCTCCATAAAGATCTTGAAATGCTGTTGCAGTGCGTCGTTATTGCTGCCATTGACAATCGCCTTGAAATCCTCCATCTTATTGTACAGACCCATTCGCATTATCTCACAGCGCAGATGCAGGCGGAAGTTCAGATCGGTTGGTGTATTCGTCAGGGTATTGATGAAGATGAGACTGTGACAGGCAAGCTCTCGCTTTGGATCCTGTTTCTCGGGCAGGAACAGTGCATCGACAATGGGTCTGAAGCGTTCCCCAGATTTATACGATGTGGCCGCAATTGCAGTTATTGCCCGGAGCACCTTCTCATAGCCATTGCGTTCGTAGACAATGCAAAAGGAGGCAAGCAGCTTGAGGGCCTCACACATCGCTTGCGGCTTCCGGGGATCGAGGCATTGAGCCAGATGCAGGACTACACTGTGCTGATCGGGTGTGAGGACCACATTCAATCCCCACGTATTATTCATGATGGCCTTGAGGCAACGGATTGCCTCGCACTCAATCCGATCATAGCTGCGATCCTTTTTCGCACGCACCAGCAGTTTCTCGATCTCGCCGATGCCCGCCTCACCGAAATCCTTGATCCATGATATCGTATTGCTAGTGAGTGCCACTCGCAACGATTCCACGCACAGGAATACCTTGTGTTCGCTGTGTTCGCCATTCTGCAGGTACTCAATATAATCGTTGGGCTTCTCGAAACGAGAGTTTGCGTTGCGCTCCAGCGAATTTTTGCCTGTGATGAATGAAAGTGAATAAAGTTTAAAGTTTAATGATTATATTATAACAATTAATAAATAGTGTTGAGATTCCTAAAGACTAACAAACCCTATTGTATTCTATGTAAGTTTAATTATTTCCATAATACAATTTTAAAGGACTTTCAATTCACTAATCTCGGAAACTTTTTGAAAAACATCCAACAAGTTTTCTAAAATAAACGAACAAGTTTTAGCTGGCTCGGTTTTTTGTATTAGAGTTGAGTTGTTATATGCTTTAGAGGCTGAGTAACTCAGTGGGAACCAAGGGTATCCAGTTCTAATCGTCGTCAAATTGTAATTTTATTTTAAATTAAGAATAACAAAAATGTTGTAATATAACCACAGCAATTAGATTTTGTTTTTATATCAAGCTTTTCTTGAAGTTCTAAAATTTAAGGCGATTTTATCATTTTTTACAGTATGTAAAGTTTTACATATTCACATTTACAGTTGTTTTTGTTCAAAACAACGAATTGCGTTTCTAATATTTAAGAGATTATAACTCATAACCTCGTTTTCCAAGAATTAAGTCAGATAGCTGTTAAAAGCAAACCACATTGAAAGCGAATGGTTTGTTATACTCCAGTTGAGTTACAGCTCTCATTTGTGGCTGCGCTATCTGAAGAATTGTGGTGCGGCCTTAAAGAGCCAGAGCAGAGGAAGCGATGCTTGATGGTTAACTTTAAGTGTAACCTTGACTTTTATCAGAAATCAGCATCAGCGGAAAGCGAAGTCAAAAGCAACAATGACATATATATACATACATCTGTCTGAATATATATATATACATTTATTTCATTGAAATATACTGTAATTTTAATAAAATTACGTCAAGTGCTGCTTTCAATGCAGACGCCTTGACGCTACTTTACTTTGTTACTTTGAGAGAGGACAAAAATATTCAAGTTCATAAATGTAAATAAGTAAATATAAAAAAAAACAATAACAGAAGTGTTCTCTCAGTAAAATGCAGAGTGGGTGAGAGAGAGGGAGTGAGAACAAGTGCACAAGTGGCAAGGCAAACATCTCACAGATCATCGATTCGGAGAGCTTTTCTTTTAGTCGTTTTGTCGTTTTTCTCATTTTCTAACACGTAATGCCAAATTTGTATATATATACATATGCATGCAAATATATAAATACACATATACCTGCACTTTATCGTATAGAAATGACAAAATCAGCTGAAAATAACTGAGGTGTAATGCGGCTAGCAATAAAACAAAGACGATAATAAACAAATAAAAATTATGCGTATATTCAAGCAATCGAGAGATGACGAGCTGAGTACAGCCACAGGTTGGAAAACAAAACAAAATAAAGGGAAAATGATCGAAACGAAGTGGTTGTTTTTATTACAAAAAACTGTACCATTGTTTACGCATGGAGTACGTATATATAAGTAAACAAGAGTTAATTGTATATTTTTGATGAAAAAGAGTCAAGTAATTGTGTTAAATATTTGTATAAGTTATCCTAAGTTTATAACAGTCTTTATTCCACATAGATAGTGAGTAAGGCACAGTGCTTTTTTCTTATCAGACTGATTAGCTAAATTGCCATTTCCATGCTATACTGATGCTATCTCAGTCAAGCTTTTTACAATTATGCTAATATATAACAATATATTTATATTTCTGCATACTCTTTGAAAACTAATTATAAACTTGCATCGCTTAAGGAAAGCTCTCATTATTATGTAATCATAACTGAATAAATGCTTATTGCTACTGTAAAACACAAAACAACAATTTGATGGATGAAAATAAAAATAAATTAATTTGTGATATTTGTTGTTCAATGAATCGTTAGATGACACATTAAATGTGTTGAGTAAGCGTATTAAAATTGTTTGTTTTATATTTAAATGATTATCGCTAAATGAACCAGCTGTTAATTAAAGTAGAGCGTGCGCCGCTTTAGTTAATTATAAATACCGTTTTTTTCTGTACCGCTCCCGCTGCTGTTGCTAGCATCTACTGTGAAATAACGGTAACCGCAAATGTTAATTGCAGTCATGCTTACTTAACTTATTGTAATCAGCATGTTTTTTGTTTTAATTAAGGTAATTGAAATGCGAATTGATTTGGTTTTAAATTATAAAGAGGGGAATTTGATATAGAAAAAAAATGGGTCAGTAGCGTTCCTAATGGCCTTTGCAACACAATTTATTTTAAATTTTTCAATCTTGGTTTTAATTCACATATTCTAACTGCTGCACAATTCCAATTACATGTTAGGTGGCAATCATTAATTATTGAGAGCACCTGTTGCACGCCCCCATTTTAATTTTAGATAAGGCTATCTATATCTGTAGTATAAAAACAATGAGATAACGCTTACATTCCATCATGAATCATCACTACTGCAAATATCAGCGATCAAGCGAATTGCCAAGTTGATAATTAATAGAAATGCTTGCAAAAAAAATAAAATTTAAACAAATACAGAAATTTTTTACGATTGCAGTTGCGAAAAAATAATAGCATTATAAACGCTTATTTATTTATAATTTTCATAATTATAAGTAAGCTGTCGAAAAATGTAGCTATTAATTTATATTTATCTTGTGCTATTGTAATTTGTATCTTGTAGAGTTAACTGTAATTAAATTATGTTTTCTTTTTATTCTCGCTTGATTTTTGAAGTGTTTTTCATATTCAAAAATATTTTTAAACTTCTTAAACTTACAAATATTTCTTGCGACAAGAGGTACTATAATTTTTTTCACAAGTGTACTTTTAAGTAAGTGCAGTTATCAATCTTATCTTTTGCTCTAGTTGCTGTTCTCTTTTTGCCACTCACCTCGCATGTGCATGAAGACCATTTTCTGTCGCTCCTCGATGGGTTTGCTGAGCAACGGTTCTCGCTTATCCTTGGGTATGTTCATATCTTCAAGTATCTCCTGAAATCTAGCATTCAATTGCGACTCGCTCATATCCTGAACTTGGCGTTCCAGATCATCGACACCGATGCAGGCGCCATCGTTGTCCGTGGAAACAGGTCGACCGCCGGCTCCGTGTGGCAGGGAGTTGCTGTTGTAGTTGCCACTACCCTTCGGTTTCGAGGGGCGACCGAACCAGCTCTCCAGCAGACCGCCGCCCACCGACTTCGATTTCTCGTGCCGCGACATTCTAGCAGAAAAAAAGACTAATTAGTTTTTAACTAATCACTACAAATCAATTTCAAATAAATCGAACCCAAACTTCTTGAGACGCATTTTGTGGCAGGCGATGACAGTGCGCTAACTGTATACATGTGTGTGTGTCTTGTGTTTGTGTGATTTTAGACATGCGCAGCTTTTGCTCGATTGCACAGCTGTTCATTGTTTACACGAAGCATAGCAATGCAATCTCTTTGAACTGCACGCATCCAACTTCAACGAGCAACTAACAAACAAGCAAGCATCCCAATACCTACCCCTCTCCCACCCTACAGCCCCAACCGCTGTACAAATATCAGCTGCATCTTGATCCGTATTGTTTATTTACCCAAGGATCGATTTATTTAGAGATGTGCGCGTGCTTAAAAACAAATACAGCTGCACAAGTGAATCACGAGTTTGCACGTAATAGTTTTATAATGTTGATTTTAGTGCCTATAGTATTTGTATTTCAATGACTAAAAAATATAATCGGTATAAAATAACTGGCATGAGCAATTGCTTATTTATTGTATTATAAAGCGATGTTTAGTGTCATCTTTAGCTGTGCCCAATTAACATGTAAATAATAATGAGAAGAGCTGCTGCAAAGTGCCGGTAAGGCGGGGGGAAATGTGCACGTGGTCTGAATAAAAAGTGCTTGTTAGTAAGGCAAAAACAAACACTAATATAAATAGCTATCATTGCTAAACTAAACACAAATAAGGTAGGGACATCAATAACAAGCCGTTTTGAGCGAGTACTAAAAAACAAAAACTGTGATTTACCAAAATAGGAAATAGCAAATTTGCAAAGAGAGGACGAGAGAAAGAGAGAGAGAGAGAGAGCAAGCTAGCAGGGTCCACAGCGAGCTTAAGTGTGCGTGTGTGTGTGAATCATTTGGCGGCATTCAAAATGCAATAATGTCCGTTGAGATTTTGAATATTATTTCTTATTCTATTGAATTGAGAATACTAGGCAGATAAAACTGATGAATCATTGGCCAGGCGGCAGACTGGTTTTTGAGTTGATGTTGTCATCGACAGCAAAACTGTGAATGATGTTAAGCAAATGAGGCATGCCTATTGCAAAATAATCTCAACAGCTCGACAGCTACTTATGCATGGACAGAGAGAAAACGACAACAACAACAATATTTCTTTTCATGTTGAGTAGGAAATACTTTCAACGAGAATTCTTTAGCTCAAGAATTTACCGTTACTTCTGTTGCTGCAATCTCTGCTTCACTGCCTGAATAGGCCAATGCAACAATAATAATAATTTGCTTTTTGTTTACTTGGAGGCAAATGCACTTTGCAGCCAGAGCAGCCCGCCTGGCGTGTGAGAATAACTAATGAACAGCAACAATGCCAAATTGTAAACAATCTAAATGTGAATACCTCCACATAAGGCTTTCAAATTGTATTCCAAATGCAAGAAACTTAGTTTGGCTTTGCAATGGGCGCGTGACACGACTTGCATTTTAAAATGATAATTTCAATCATGATTTTTTCGTATATTTTCCTAATAATTTTTATACTCTCTGCTCTAACTAATATTATTATTAGCTAGTTAACGAACGACTTGAAGATCGAAACTATTAATAATTTTTATATGCGTTTTTAATATTTACTATTTTTTATTTGAGTTTATATTTTTTGCTCTTCTCACAAAAGTTATTGTCCCTGCAAGAAAAACCAATTGGAATATTTCAAATAAGATTTGCGTATTCTTTCTAAAAAGTGTTATTATGTTGTTATTTTATTTCTATTATTTACATACTTGGTTCGTGACACGAAATAAGCGCCAATCTTAAATTGCAACACTACAAATTCCAAGAGGCAACTATAACGACAAAAAAACAATAACAACTCAGAACAGAGAACGTTGAGGTCGACGACGACAGCTCAAAGCAAGAATTCGGAATTCGGATTCATAAAATGCGCTCACCTTCGTTTTTCTTGTTTTTTTGTTGTTATATGTGTCGCTGTGCACACTTTTGATTTTTTCGGTGGTTTACGTCATAAGACAAAAAAATAATGGCTTGGTTGGCAAAGGCAGTAACACATACACAAACAAACAAAACACACACACACACATATATACATAAATGTATGATCAAAAAAGAGCTGTCAAACACCCCCCGCTGTTCCGTTTCGATCGTTTCGTTTGTACTGTCGCAGTCGCAGTCGCTGCTGCTATCGTCGTTGCTGTTGTTTTTCTTGGGTGCGCTCTTCTGCTGCCGCTGGCCGAATTTTTGTTTGTTTTATATGCCGCAACGCTGGCCTAAACAGAGCTGCGAAGCGCACTTTAAAAAAGACATAGGCGCACACACACATACGCAAACGCACAACAGACACAGACACTTTGCGTGGTAATTACAAGGCGAATTTTTCCACTTTTTTTTTTGTTGTACACCAACATTTAAAATAGCTAATATAGCTTCGTAAATTTTGCTTACTTTTAAATTTTGGATTTGACGTTGTTCACTTCGCTTTTGTTGGTTTTGTTGTTGTTGTTGTTCCTGTTGGTGTTGTTTGTGGTGGCACCACTTGTTGCTGGCGTATTAAATGACACATGAAATGCTGCAATTTGTTCACTCGTCTACGTGCGTTGGCTTATCAGTAAAGCACTTCACTTACAAATTAACACGTAAATATTGTGTTTCGAATTTTTGCCGTTTGGCACAAGTTATACAAAAATAAAAAAATAATCCAAGCGTCCCGCTGAGCGTTCAGTTTGGCTTTTGCTAACCGTTCATGTTCATTTCGTTCAGTTCCAATTTCAGTTCAAATGTTATCGCGCCATTATTTGATGGTGTCTTGTTATCGATATGCAAATATCATGCGATCACTACAATATACTTCGATTGACTCGAATTTTCCAACACTGGTTTATCTTTTGGTGTTGAATTTAAATGAATAAGCAATAAATTTGGAATACCTGTAAGCCATTAGACAAAAATTCGAAAATATATTAATATACAAGAGAAGTTGAAGCTCAAGTCCAATATTTAGATTTATATTTTAAGAGGGCTTAAGCCAATAGTAAGTGTAAATGAAAAATATATACAGAAACGCCATTTGTATTCTTAAAAGATCTAACTTTTAATATTTTTCGAAAAAAACACAGATTATTTGATGACCACAATAAGACCATAGTTTTCTTTGAGACTGTTTCGTTTGTTTCGGACGCATCCTGCGTCAAAAGACATGTGTGTGTTGTGTTTGTGTGTGTGTGTGTGTGTGTGTATTTAACATACTTATAACCAGAGTTACAGCTAAATATCAGATAATTAATGGCATTTATAATGCTAAAATTAGACTACGAAACATAATTAAAAAACATATGAGTACGATTTTAGTACATTGTAATAGTAGTGGATGTGTGTGTGTGTGTGTATCTCTTTTGAGTAGACAGACATATAAGATACAGATCGTAATGCTTATTAACTAAATTTATGTTTCTAATTCTAGCTGCCCATTAGCTGCCTGTTGCTCGTTTTAATCTTTCGCTAAAAATCCCGAACAACATCGTGATTAAATTTAATTCACAGCTTAAACCTAAAATACTATTTACATTTAGTGGTCTGATCCAGCAGTTTCTTCCACAGATCAAACTGTTCATTCGATTTGATCATGTGCACACTGATCGCATTTCGTATATTGCATGGATTGAACGAGATGCGTCGATTGACGAACTCATTCACATGCAGTCGCTCTATGCCCAGACTCTGGGCCACAATGCCCGTGGCAAAGACATCCTCCAGCTTTAGATACACCGTTGACAACGAACGCACATACAGATCATGCACAATGGAGCCGGTCATGACGTAGGCGGGTCCCGTTGTAAACGATGGAAACACTGCAGCCGGAAACTGATCCGTTGCGACATAATACTTGGATTTCTTATTGCGTACAGGTTTCCATTTCTTGGCCAATCGTCCGTAAATAGCTCGCTTCTCCTTGCGCTTCTCTAGAAATTTCAGCAATTTCGGCACATTGATGAACATATCGTCGTCTGTCTTTAATATATACTGGGCACGCGGACAATGCTGATCGATCCATTCCAGCGATGAGATTGTCTTTAGCGTTAGATTATTGTACGAATCAATAAAGTTGCCTCGTATCAAATCACCATACATTAAATTTTCCTGTCCAAGGGCCTCGTTCACTGTCTCATTGGTGCCGCGGCCCAAAATAAATGCCATGCCAATATCCCGACGTGTCTCATAATGTCCCCAGGTCTGACGAATCGCCATTCGGGCGTCCGCATGCGTCTGCGCCGATGTGATCAATATCAGCAGTCTCGTGTTCAATCCATTCGCCGGGCAAATCCGATCGATGCTGATCTCTTCGTTGAGATGACCACCCTCGTAGATTTGCTCCGCAGCAATGCCCTTGGAGGGATCCAAACTCGTCGCTTTGTTTGTGTTTTTAGGCTTTGGCACTTTTGGTGCTGGCGGCGGCGGTGGTTTCTCATTTTGCGCCGCCGGTGTTTTCACTGGCATCACTGAATTGGAACCAGCTGCATTGTTATTACTATTGCTATTATTATCCAGCAAATTAATTGGCACGTCCTCCATCAAACCGGGCTGATTTGTTTTATCTGCAAACAAAACAGTAAAAAAAGAAATAGATGAGTAACGTTATTTCTAGGGAAATTCGATATATGTTAATGTATATCTATCTATGGGGGAAACAACGTCATGTCCACAAGTTGCCGTTTCGTAACATTTTATGTGCAACCTAATAGCGTGCATCAAGCGCTATGCAAACAAAACAGAACTCCTCCTTTGTCTACCAACAAACTAAGCCAGACTAGACCGGAGCAGACCCCGTTATAGGTAACGTGACACTTTGGACTGTTGGCAATTAGTAAACAAACAAATGTGGAGGGAGTTGGGAGTGGGTGACCTGATGCCTGACGACGGCATTTAATCTAATGACCAGCCGACTGTGTAAAGTATGTTTATAAGGGTATTCAATTTTTGTCATATTGTGTGCGATGTTATAGAATATATATGTAAATATTTAAATAGGTGAACTGTGCATTAGAATCGAACTGATATTTTATAATGACATTGGCAAAAACGCTTAAAAATTTAGCTACACTTCAGTGTAGCAATCCAAGTTACAATTCATAGTCTGATAATTAAAAATATGAATCATATATAGAAGTTAATTCCTGTTCTAACGGTAAGGGTTTTTTTTTTGCGTATAAACATTTAGTCGTTTATTTGCACGACACGACAACGACAAATGTCTAACTCAACATTCCACACCCATATATAAGTGGAAACCAACCCGTATGTTGTTCGTTAGGCAATAAGACACCCGTCGCAGATCCTCCTCCGACTCCTGCTCCTACTCCTCCAACCGCTGTTGCTGCAGCTGAGTTGCTGCTGTTTGATGTCATGTTCTTCAGTATCTTATCGGCATTCTCAATGAACTTTTGCAAATTGGATGTGGGTATCATCAGAATATCGGCATCTGATGGCAACTGTTGCTGTTGCTGCTGCTGTTGTTGACTGACGGCAACAACTGCTGCTTGTTTAGCAGTCAGCAGCGATTCGCTATTGTTGTTGCTATTGATGTTGCCTATAGATGATAACATTTGATAAGATAAATCAATTAGCACTATTTGTTGAAGCTCACCTGAAATGGCATCAATATTCTGCACATATTGTTGCTCCTCGGGATCATCGACCAGAAGATTGGGCGACTGCTCGCTGCCGGCGGCCATGGGACTGGCACCAGCAGCGCCTCCATCACGCAACGCATCCTCATCGATGGTGGGCAAACGATGTGGCTGCTTCTTGCTATTGTTGTTGTTGTGCAGCGACTCCAATTGCCTGACTCGATTATTACTATTGCTACTGCTGCTGGGCTGCAGCGACTCCTCGCCCGGTGACAAACCGAATTCCCCCGTATTGTTTAAGGCAACCATAGCAGGCTGCTGCTCCGACTGATGCTGCTGTTGTTGGTGTCCCATTAGTTGTTGCGATGTTGGCGCCACCAGTGCGGCTGACAGTGAATGCATATGTGTTTGAGTCAACGTCGACGTTGTCGAGTATGACGCATATATGAAAATTGTGAGTATTACAACAATCAAAACTAGAAAGAAGCGCAAAATGCGCGTATTATGTAAACTGCCAACAGCCACCATTATTATTTATGTGGTTGTCCAGTTCTAAAAGTCCTCAATTCGTGAATCCTTCAATATTCGTATTTAGTTCTAGTTGCAGATATTTCTATAAACCAGTTAGAAATCTCTTGATATGCCTGGCACGGCGTTTGTAGAGCGACTATAACGATAGATAAGCAAAAATTAGTATTCGACATTAGACAATTTGTTTACAAAAAGGCGACTATGTTTTTTTTTTGCTTTCTGAAAGTAATTGAAATAGGAGAGTATTTTCAGAGTGTTTACCAAGTTGTAAAACATGGAGATGCACACTGGCGTAATTAAAGTGAAAACTAAAAATTTATCTTATCTTGAGTGCATAATGTATCAATTTCAAGCTAATTATATTTAACAATGCCTTTTTTCAATTAATCGATAAGTGTGAAAAACCTAGTATGAACTATTAGACACATTACTTAATTATAATACAAAATTTAATCACGCCACCTTTTTCTCTGTAATTGTTAGAAAGTTCTTTGAGTTTTTTATATTTGATTTGTGATATTAATAAAATATTAATGGAATGTACTCAATAAAAAAAGATTGCTATTTATCAATAAAATGTTAGGCTTGAGAATTAATGGGATAGTAATGCGATTAATTTTTATAACATACTCTCAATTTACAGTCAAAGAAAGTCTTTATTTTTCAATCCAAAAACGTTAATTTTAAATGTTAATATAAATCTAAAGCACAAAAAATTTATCAAAAACGCAACACTTCTGTTTTGGTAGTGAAAAAGATTTATTTATTTTATATATGTGTATACTCAGAAATACAAATATCGTAGCTACTACATACATAAGTAAATTTTATAAGTGGAATTCGGGGTAATGGATTGAGATAGTGTTACACTTGGAGCATACTGATAACAATTATTGTGTGGGTATGCGTATTTTGACTTCTAACTGAAGGAGTTTCCGATAGCTAATTGAAACAAGTTGTACTTTAGTTACCAAAGGGAAGTAAAATTCTTATCGTCAAATGTCTTTTGTTCATTGCTTATGAATGAAACATTTTTATAGTGAAAAACATAAGCGGATGGTAATTTAGTTTGTTAAACAAAATCTATTTGAAAGTACTTAAGAAAAAGCATTATCTTAACTATTTGAATTTTCTTGTTTGCCATTTACAGCAATGTTAAACCCATCGAATATGATTTAAATAAAATTATGGTGATCACTCGGTGCGATTCGTTTTATATTCGATTCGTAGAAAGCAGGACAATTTATTTGTTTATTATAACGTAATGCAGTTGAAATTTATAGATATAGAAATTCATTAATGGATAAAATGCCTTAACATGTTTTCTTTGACTGCTTAAGCACTAATAAATAATGAACCAGTAAACATGTAACATTCCGGGTAAGAAATAAAATAAACAAACGAGCAAATTTACTTTTAAAAACCTAGAGACTTGCAAATTTGAATTATTCCAATTAGCGAAAGATTGTATATGGAGTATGTAGACATTTAGCTGACGCATGGCGAGCAGTGTTTTGGGGCATAAGAGAGCAGACACGTTGAAGTTGAGGTTCTTGACTTTGTTCTGCTGACTGTTCGTTCTTCTGGCTATTTCTGCTGGTTGGGGCCATGCTAATGAGCTGGACAAATTTCAAGAGATATATATATATATATTCGGAGAATACATAAAAAGGCACACACATCCACAGCATCCAGAGTTGTTATTCGCCCGTTTGTTTGCCTACTTTGTATGCGTTAAATAAAAATTCTTGACCCGATTCACCGGATGGACGTGAGGATGAGAGTTTCATAAGGTATATAAATACATTTGTATGTATGAAGATGAAAACCGCCTTCGCAAAAACTTATTGATTCAATCCACTTGACTTGCCTTGGCCCAGATACTCACAGTTAGAACCCGTTAACTCCTCAAGTTCCAATCAGTCTTCCATTTTATCAACAGTTTCCAACAGATTATTTTAGCGTGTTTAGTTCTATCGCTCAAGTAGATTCTACTTAAGTTGTTAAAATGCTAATAATTGTTGACTATTTTTAGACATTTCAATTAACTGACCCCCATTAAATAAGAAACCTGTCAGCCCAGAGCTCAATTAGATATGGCAAAACAAGTCTATTTACTTTCGTCGAGAAAACTAGATTTGAAGCCCGTCGTAAAATATATTAAATCGATTATTATCGCTAAAAAAAAAAGTAATCTGCGCGTGATATACAAGAATTTATATGAAATTTGAAGTAACTACCTTTTAAAGTATCTAAGATAGACAGGGCTGATCAATAAAATATATATGCTACACAATCGGCACAACTGCATTTAATTTGTTTTTGTTTTATTAATTACGACTTAATAAACTTGACAACTTTATTGAATCGTAAATAAATATCCATTATAACTATTCTTGTTAAACATTTTTATAAATGCCTTTTAATCGAACAGAATTAAGTCATTACTTAGCTCTTTCCGAAATAATTTCTTTCGAGATAAGAATAAAATCAAGTCTAAAATTGTTCATGGTATTTGGTTTGACGCACTCTGCAGTTTAATAGCTTATCGGAGCCCTCACAAAATGTCCACATATATATATTTATATATAACAAAAGCTGCGGTCTCCAATACTTGTTCTATGTTTGCTTGGAAATTTAAGTTTAAGTGTAAATACATATATATATATATATATATATATATATATATATATATATATTGGAGACCGCAGCTTTTGTAAAAAGCGAGAGTAACATATGTATACTAAAAATATATGTATGATAAAGGCTGCATAAGTTGGTTATTCTGTGGTTAGTAAACAGTAAAATTAGTAAATATAGCGTTTCCCTGCAGCCAGTGAAAGAGTAAGTGCGTCACGTCTGCTGATAAGAATCGGTTAGAAGTACTCCGAGTGGGTACCTGCTGCAGTGTTTACAAAAATGCTAATCAATATCATGTTTCCGCCCTACTCTTAATGTGCACGACGGGAGGAAATATCATAATGATTTGCAACGGGTGCGCTAATTTGTTTATCTTATCTTCCTACACAACGAGAAAGATTGTGATATTTTATAAAAATCTGACAAAATATCTCTCAAAAATATATATGCCATATGGAAATTACACTGTGATTACAAAAAATAAGTTTTAGAAAATGATGTCTAACATTATATATATAAACTTGATATTAATACAACATATTCTAGTCTATCAACATATTTCCAAAAAAGATTTATGCTTTAAAGCATTTTGGATATGTTTTTTTTGTTTTGTTTCAGTCTCAATGAATTTTGATCAGTGTACTGTGCTTTTGTATTAAGTTTTGTGCAAAGTAAAATTTGTACAATTACGATAAAAAGTCATAAAAGCGACTATTAAGTAATATGACTTATATGCATAGCAATAATATATATATATTTATATATATATATATATATATATATATATGTATGTATAGATAACAGCTTTAACTGATTAGTAGGAATAGTAGGTAAAGCTGGAAGCTGAAGCTCTCACAGAGTTGAGAGTTACGAGTTCGTTAGGAGAGGAAGTTTGGCTTTGCAGAAGAAAGAAACTATGAAAACTATGGGGACCCTGATAAGTACATTGAACCGAGCCGCTTGAAGATAATCGTCACGAAAGAAAAAACGAGTTTGCAGCGTCAA
The DNA here is from genome assembly GCA_035042365.1 of Drosophila dives. Taxonomy (NCBI): domain Eukaryota; kingdom Metazoa; phylum Arthropoda; class Insecta; order Diptera; family Drosophilidae; genus Drosophila; species Drosophila dives. The sequence continues at coordinate 6,946,788 of JAWNLJ010000357.1, read as the reverse complement.
GATCTTTGAGTGAACCACGTTGCTATCAATCAAAGCGCGTCAAAAGCCAAAAATCAAAGAGCTGGGCGTTGATCAGGTCGACTGATTTAGCTAAGCTATAACCAAAGATGCTTACATTACACACACCACACACATTTTAAAATGTTTGGGGTGCTGTTATTTCCGCTTCAGCTAATGAAACCTTCAAGCAACGCATACGAACAATTTGGTAATACTAAAAACTATTACTCAATCTTTAGGCCATAGACAAAAAAAAAAACAATCAACATACAAAGCTGGCAACAAAAAAAATACTTTTTGGTTATGTTAATATATTTGACAACAATAAAATAACAAAGTCATTGATAAGTCAATGCATTGTCACACTCCCCCTGCTCCTACTACTCATCTCTAGAGCTGAGTGTGCTTGTCCCGTGTTTCGTGTTTTTCTTACACTCCAAACTCATCACGACGTGTCAAAAATTACGCTAACGTATGGAACTGAGAGCTAGGAAGAGCTATATAATTAATTTAAACTAGCTATAAGATATGTTAATGAAATGGGGAAACTATTAAGGCAAACATTGTGTTGTTTGTTTTGTTTCACTTGTAACGGACTCTCTCATATTTTTGCAACATTGGAAAAGCTCAAATGACCCAACAATATTGTCAAAAGCTCACCACGAACATGCTAATTTAACTTCCGTATTTAAAATCACAGTGAACGCGATACCAGTTTACAAAGCGTTTAACTAGATGATTAACATTTGAAAATAAATACAAAAATATGTTAAAAAAAAAAACAAAATGAAACATGAGCCCTGCGATGGATATTTACATTGGATATATATACAAAAATATAACAAAGAAATTGACTAGTGCATTGTTACACGTGTTCGTGTATGCAAAAAAAAAAAAACGGACACGAGCACATCGCAATTCTTTTACATCTCTCTTTCTCTCTCTTGCTCTTTTGCTCTTGGACCTAACTTACCTGCAGCTTAGCCGCGACGTCGACGTCAACGTGGCGAGTAAATTTGTTAATTGAAGCAGCGACTGAGGCGACGGCAGCGACGCAATCAGCTTCGTCGGTCAGCCTGAAGACAGCGACAAAGTTGGCGTTGGCGATGGGACGATGGCTAATGCTTTAGCTGTGGCTGTGGCTATTGTTGGACCAGGGTCGAGCATAATTACTAGACAGGCAAAGCCACACAGGTCTATTTGCCTTTATTGAGTTTATTTTTAGTGTTTGCACATAATTAATTTACGTTTTGTTGACAATTCAAACATAAATTATTACAATGATTTGTAATTCTTATTATTGTATTTGTTCGTGTTGTTGTCCAAAAAGAATAGCAGTTGCCTTGGGAGCCAGTGAGCCTCATAAGTATATTATTAGCCTTAATTTAACGAAGCTTAAGCTCTTTTCATTAGTCATGCAGGCCAGGTATTACAGCAACAACAGCAATAAATCAGACAACAACAGACTATGCGTTTATTTCTGGCTCAATATGCAATGTGTATTCGCGATTTTTTTTTTGGTTACTGCAGCTATTTCAGTGGACGCATTTGTTGTTGCACAGTTTTATGGCACACACTTTTTTTGACTAATGCACTTTATTGCGAACACGTTGACATTTAAGTGCCTTGAGAATTTAGGGTTTTAATATCATTGAAATTAATCTCAAATTAAAGTTTTTTGTTTACTACGCGAGTGGCAATGGGTTCGAGTCGCCGTCTTCGTCGTCCGCAAATCGTTTTTCTTTCTGCTTCTTCCGTCTACTACTACTAATCATGATAACCACCCTGTTGCAATTAACAGCTTGCATAACAGCTGCATGTTAAATAACATTTGGTGTTGCTTCAGTTAAATAACATTCGATAGTAAGTGATATTGGCACCAGCAGTTAATGTTCGGTCACATATTTCTTAAGACTATTTAGGGCTGTTCTTGATACAGCTAGTAAAATAAATATTGCTACACATTTTAGAGCATTATTGAGTATAGCCAAAAGTTGCATTTGAAACATCGAAATATGCACTTAAGTTACCGAGTGTTATTTAAACAGAATCCAACAGCTGCGCAACTGTTGGCAAGTCTGAACGCGTTCGCTGCTGCATATATCGACAAACTTGTGTACGTCAGCTGCAGCTGTCAAATGCTATTCACAAAAAATTTTCAACAACCGACGTTGTTATTGTACTCGCAAGTGGATATTTGTTTGTAAATTGACAATATAAGCATAAAGTGGAAGAAACGCATATGCTAAGCATAAGTGTTGTGCATAAATGTTGCATGCATATAATGCACTAGGTGTCGTTCGTTCAACAAACAAGCCGAAACAGCAGCATCGGTTTCAGCGATAAGCCAAAAACAACAGAACGCATAACTATGTCATTTGTTGGAGGAGGGGTGGTGGGCGGTGGCACCGATGTGCACAAGTTTGTTGAGGCCCTGCAGGCAGACTTCAAGACGCTCTCACTTGAAACCAAGAAGAAGTATCCGCAAATAAAAGAGGTAAGTGTGTCCAGGGTCATCATTTGGCATTTTCTTTGCTACCAACAGCTGCCTCTGTTGCGTCTACCTCTTGAACCCGCTGACGTGTGCATCATTTGCGGCAATTTGTCATGTAGAGGAATGGGAAGGGAGGTGGCGCCGTGTGAGTGTTTGCTGCGGGGGGTTAGTGACGCCAGCGTTCAGAGGGTTGCTTCCTAGTCGGTTTTGGGGGTTTTGTTTGACTCTTACGCTGCACCTGCGTTGTGTGTGTGTGTACGTGCGACGCAATTATGAAATTGATATCAGACCGGTCAGAAAAAGAAATGAAATTGATTTAATGGTCATTGCAATAATTGCATAGAACCAAATTGAGCCAGGCTCATCAATAATAAACAAATAAAGACTAACATTGTCAGCTTCAAAAAAAAAGAAACACTACGAATTCAAAGTACACTTCCAAATTAGGATTATATAAAAAGATTATTTGGTTGACAGGTTTAATAATTCGTTAAAAACTCTAAAAACCTTTTTGTATTTTTCATTTATTAAATCATTTTTATAAAACACAGAACCATCTTAATTAATATTATAAATATAGAAAGTTTACACTTAAAGAATGTAAATTGATTTTGTACATTTCCATTTTTTCAGGCATCCGAAGAGGCAATTTCCAAGCTGTCCACCGCTGGCAGTAGTCAGCAAAATTCAGTTTACTACACCGTCAATCAGATACTCTATCCCCTGGTGCAGGGATGCGAAACCAAAGACTTGAAAATAATCAAGGTGAGTCATTATTATCATTATATCAGCCTGTTTCAATTAGTTGCTAACAACTGTCTATTTTTTCCCATAGTTTTGCCTGGGCATGATGCAGCGGCTCATTACACAGCAGGTGGTGGATCAGAAGGGTGCACTGTATATAACCAATGCGCTCTGGACCCTGATGGAGCACAACATTGAGGAGGTGAAAGTGCTGCAGACTGTTACGCTGCTGCTGACCACCAACCTGGTGGTGCATGGTGACACTTTGGCCAAGGCATTGGTTCTCTGCTTTCGCTTGCATTACACCAAGAATCCGACGATTGTGAACACAGCTGGTGCCACAATAAGACAACTCGTCTCGTTGGTCTTTGAGCGTGTTTATCTCGAAAAGGATTCGCTGCCCACTTTGCAGCAACAGCAACTGTTGCACCATCAGCAGCAGCACCAACAACAACAATCCGGTTCGAGCAGTCCCGATGCGGATAGCAATAGCACACAGGATGGCCAGACGTATGCCATGGACGCATTTCATCTGTTTCAAGATCTAGTGCAGCTGGTTAACGCTGAGCAGCCCTACTGGCTTCTGGGCATGACCGAAATGACGCGCACCTTTGGCCTCGAACTGCTCGAAGCGGTGCTCAGCAATTTTAGTGCAGTATTTCATGAGGTAAACAAACAGAAAATCGAACATAGAATTATTCTTAATCCTTTCTTCATTATCCCTCACAGAATCAAGAGTTCCGTTTGCTGTTGAAGGAACGCGTTTGTGCTTTGGTCATTAAGCTCTTTTCGCCGAATGTGAAACATCGCCAGTTGCCGGCACCGAGCAATGGCACAGCCCCCGTTCCGGCGGATAAACCATACTTTCCCATAAGTATGCGTCTGCTCCGTCTGGTGGCCATTTTAATACAAAAGTATCATACGATATTGGTCACGGAATGTGAGATCTTTCTGTCGTTGATCATCAAATTTCTGGATCCGGATAAGCCGCAGTGGCAGCGTGCTTTGGCCCTGGAGGTGATCCATAAGCTGGTCACACGCTCCTCACTAATTGCGTTCTTCTGCAAGTCGTACGATCTAAAGAATCATGCCACGCACATCGTGCATGATATGATTGCTGCCATGGGCAGCTATGTTCGCTATGCACTGATCAATGCGTCGGCGGTGCTCAACTCAAATGGTGGTCAGCCAACAATTGGCGGCGCTGGACAGCAGGCAACGAGCACGCTGACAGCGCTGGCCAGCGGCGGTAATAATCAGTGTGGTTTTATGTTCCGTGGTGCCTTTTTGCCGCTGTTGGCCTCCTTTGCGCCCGGCCTGTCGAAGGCTGTTTAGTAAGCAAATAATTTCCCCATTCAAATCAAAAATCATACTTACTTATTTTGTTTTTAGCTTGGAATTGCTGGATAAACTGGATGCACCAAATATACCCGATAGCTATGGCATTTCACTGGCTTATGCCATTTTGTTGGAAATGACTTGCTCGATTGGCGGCGTCATACAGCGCACACCGGAATTGCATCCCACACACAATACCGCTGTGATTAGCGAGGAGGAGCACAGGCCGCTATGCCTTCAACTGATCAATTCCAGCTGGTCTGGCCTGCTCAGCGCATTCATTCCGCTCGTGGAGACGTCCATCGATGAGGCAACCACCGAGAACATACTGAAGGCCATGCAAAACTATGCAGCACTCTGTGGCAAGCTGGATCAATTGCAGCCGCGTGATGCCTTCATTATGGCCATGTGTCGCGCTTCGTTCCCACCACACTATGCCATGTCCATATTTGCCAACAATGCCCAATCCGATGCAGATCTTCGATGTGAGCTTTATCACTCGATTATATAACCTGAATATTAATCATAAAATGTATTTCGTTTCTCACAGGTCACAACCGCAGCGGCAGTCAGGATCTGAGCAATCAGTTCATCAATAGTTGCAGTGCCGATGGCGGCGATTTTCGACCACAATTTGTGGCAGTTGGAACACCGCTGCCAAGTGCCTCGTTGCCCCACAGCGTAATGCAGGCGCCCGTGATGCTGACTAACAAGAATTTACAGTGTATGCGAGCGATTCTGCAGTTGGCGCACAACGATGGCAGCATACTGGGCACCTCGTGGCACATGGTGTTGCAAACGTTGCAGCATTTAGTCTGGATTCTGGGCCTCAAACCCGCCACTGGTGGCAGCCTGCAGGCGATGCCGAAGCCAGCCGTCGACACCAATGTGGGCATACAGACAGCAGTTATGGCCGATCTGCCGGTGTTGTCCCAAATGATTGGTCAACTCTTCGAATCGAGTCAGTATTTGGATGATGTAGCACTGCATCATCTAATCGATGCACTTTGCAAACTCTCCCACGAGGCCATGGAACTGGCCTATGCCAATCGTGAGCCGTCGCTGTTCGCTGTTGCCAAGCTAATGGAAACTGGTCTGGTTAATATGCCACGCATCGAGGTGCTCTGGCGGCCACTCACCAATCATCTGCTTGAGGTCTGTCAGCATCGGCACATACGCATGCGCGAATGGGGCGTCGAGGCCATCACTTACCTGGTCAGGTCGGCGCTGCAATTCAAGCATAAGCAGCCCCTAAAAGAGAATCTGGTAAGATAAGTTTTAATTTCATTCATAGGAAATTTTACATTTTGTATTTTGTTTTACAGGAATTGCAAACGATGCTGCTAAGTCCTCTGTCCGAGTTGTCAAGCGTATTGCATGCGGATGTGCGCCAGCGTCAATTGGATTGTGTGCTCCAGATCCTCAATACGGCTGGTGAGATTCTCTCTTTTGGCTGGCCCGCCATCATTGAGATCATTGGCGCCGTCAATGATCATCATGGTGAGCCATTGATACGCACCGCATTCCAATGCCTGCAGCTGGTCATCACGGACTTCCTCACCGTCATGCCCTGGCGCTGTCTACCCTTGTGCATCAGCACAGCGGCCAAGTTTGGTTCGCAAACCCAAGAGTTAAATATCTCACTGACAGCAATTGGACTTATGGTAAGCAGGCAGGAGTAGACTCGGCAGAATCTGTCAAATTCTAAGTACACGTTTAATTTTGCAGTGGAACATCTCAGACTTTTTCAATCAAAATCAGGAGAAACTAATGTCCACACAATTGGAGGATGTGGCCATTTTGCCAGACTTTCCGGGTACGGTCAAAATGCCACAATTCGACAAGTTGTGGATGTGTCTGTATGCCAAACTGGGTGAATTGTGCGTTGATCTGCGACCAGCTGTACGCAAATCGGCTGGACAAACACTCTTCTCGACAATTTCTGCACATGGCAGCCTGCTAAATCCGCCCACATGGCAGGCACTCGCCTGGCAGGTGCTCTTCCCCCTGCTCGATTATGTGCGCGCGCTGAGCAGCTCAGCCAGCAATGAGAAGGTGGATGCCAGTGGTAACATTCTTATCCATCATTCACGGAACACAGCCCAAAAGCAATGGGCCGAGACGCAGGTGTTGACCCTTTCGGGTGTTTGTCGGGTGTTTAACACCAAGCGTGAGCTGCTCCAAATGCTGGGTGACTTTGAGCGTGCCTGGTCCTTGATACTCGAATTCATACAGAACGCGGCGCTCAGCAAGAATGGCGAAGTCTCCTTGGCGGCACTGAAATCGCTGCAGGAGATCATGTATCACAATAGCACGGAGCGTGGACTTAAGGACGGTCAGACGGCACAGCAACAGGAGGATGAAATCTGGACGGTAAGTGCTCAATTCGATGATGACTGTTTAAATGGTTGTTTGCTTGTTAATTTCGCATTAATGATTCAATCTCTGATCAGATTGCCTGGAACATTTGGCTAAGCATTGGCATGGAGAGCACCAAAATGTCGACTAGCACACGGCAATTGTTGCCCGGCGGCAATGATGGTCAACTGGATTTCTACATTCCCAGTCAGGCATTTCTCACGGCACTCATACAGATCTTTCCTGCCATATTCCAGCACATTCAAGACAGGTAAACAAACTATTCCCAATTTGTAACTAGTGTTAATTAATCTTCACACACAGATTCAGTTCGGCGGACTTTGATAAGTTCTGCACGGTGTTGACGAATGCGGTTTGTATACCGGTGCAAACGGATGCCGTTCCATACATAATGTCCACGGTCTCGGATACGCTTCTGACGCCACTGCACGACGGCATACTCGAGTGCATGGAGCTGATACAGAAGGAGGCGACCAGGCCAGAGACGGACACGAGTATTCGCCAACTCATACCCGCCATCTTTCGTCAACTGTTGATCTTTAGCAAGTTTGCGTGTGCACCGCCCACATTCCAGCAGAGCGTCGTCGAGCATAATAAATATGGCAAGACGAGCAATCATTATGGCAACAATGCATCCATCGAGGTTGTCAGCATGAACTACATACCGTTTGGCGAGAAATCGATTAGCATTTGCGTGAAGCTATACCAAAGTACTGCCACCGAGGAGTCGGTGGTGCAGGAGCAGATATTGCACGATATTATCAAAGCTCTGCGCACACCGCTGGCCATGAAATACAAATGTCTGTCGTCCAGCACCTGGAAGCTGGCCATCTCCAGTTTGATCAGTGTGCTGCATACGGGTTTGAAGGTGGCACGTGCCAAACCACAACATTTTGCCAGCCTCTGGGATGATTTGGCCGATACTCTGGACAAGTTTCTGTTTCCCATTAGCGTGTGCACCATCGAGGATCGTGGCCTCGAGGAGATTGTTTTGGATGAGACTATCGACTGTCAAGTGATTGAGCTGCTGCGCGATGAGGTGCTCCCGTTTGCTCACGAGATGCCTCACCAGTTCATCATGCAGATTGTGGTGCTGCTGAACAAGGGTTCCATACACTCTGCCTCCGATAGCAACATCTGCTACGAGTCGGATTGGAAGCTGCGCGAAATCTTTGCCAAAACATGTTTTGAAACGCTGTTGCAGTTCTCGCTGCTCGAGGATCAGGCAACGGCCACCGCCTCCAATAATAATCGCCTCAATGCCAACTTGCAGTCCACTGGCACTGCTGGCATTGTTAACAAGGACTTTGCCGGCCGGTTGGCAGTCACTGCGCTCCTGCATCGCTTCCAGGAGGTACTTAAGCGGTTTAACGATGATGAGCGCCAAAGTGGCAAGTGCCCGTTGCCCAGGTTAGTGTCTGATTCGCAAGAAGACTTAATTTGAATTACTTTTAAGTTGCGCTTTATATTCCATTCTATTGCCAATCTTTCAGATTCCGCCTCTCGGAAATATCGTTTGTGCTCAAGGCCATTGCGACACTCGTGGTCTCCATGAAGAAAGCGCCAGCATCCAAAGGTAACTATTAATAACTAAATAAATATATAAAATTCCTTTTTATGTTTGTTTCTCCATAGTCAATAAGCCTGCATGGGATTTGCTGATTGGTCTGTATCCATATTTGGTGGACTGCACCACAACCACATCGCCGGAGGTGTCTCGCTCGCTGCGCGAGGCACTACTGCAATACACTGATCTTCTGCAGGCGCCACGCACCTTCAGTGACAATGCGATACAATCGAATGGACAGCAGTGAATTGAAGGATGATCGAGTTTGTTTTTTTAAGTTTTTTAAGCCAATGTCCTTTTGAATATACACATATATATATATATATATATATATATATATATATATATATATATATGTATTTATATAAACGTACATATTTATTTTGTTCTGTGCATAAGTTTACAAAAAAAAAAAGAAAAGAAAATCTAAAACAATGTTATGTATGATTAATTTCATTATAGCCACTTTCCCTCCCCAAGTCCCGTATATACATTTGTATTTGTAAAAGTATTGTAGTGCGGCTAATAAGAATTAAGTTATATTATCTATCAAGAGTTTACAATTGAAGCTGTCAAGAGCTGCACGGCTCGATAAGATAAGATGACAAAAAAAAAAACAAAATGGAAACCACTATGCAGCTTTATCTGACAGAAAAATGACAGAAACAAATATTTCTTTAGTACCTTTGTGAGACGCTGTTTACTGATATGATAACAATCCATTGAGCTATGCGTTTAGCGCATTTTAAACAACCTAACTAGAAATGAAATAGACTTGCGTGTTATCTAAAACAAATATTAACACTTATTCATGATGCAACAACTTTGTAGTGACGTTTTTAAATAAAGCAAAATTATTATTATTAAGTAATCGCTGTTTTATTTAAAGTGTGTGCACTAATTGCTGTGTTTAAAGTTTATCACCACTGCAATGAATCAAATTCTTTAAATGGAACGTGCTTATAAATAATGTTGTATTGTGGCTTTAATATGGGTTGCAAAGTGTATTTCTTCACAATACTTACATCTTGCGGTGGCCTGCCTGAAAATGGTGATCATAAATTGGAGGAGAGTGCAAAAGATTTTAATCTAAATAAAATTTTTATTTTAATTTGTTTTGTTTTCATTTTAATCGGTATAATAAGTATAATAACATTTTTTGTTTGTTCTTATTTGTTTTTCATTCATTATTATTTTACCTGTTAAGTTTAATGTTTTTTTTAATATAGTTTTTTTTTCCATTTTTGGTTTTTGTGTTTTTGTTTTTAATATTAGAATTAGGCAATCGAGTTAATACTACCTTCGTTTTAAATATTATGCAACGAATTGGGTTTTCTTTTGTTTTTTTTTTTTATTTTATTATTTATAATTATGAATTTTTAAATGTATATTTAATAAACTCATTTCCGTTCTGGCTAAGCAACATTTTCATTTGGACTCTCTAGCGAGCCAAATGTTGCTTCTGTTTTTTTGTTTACTTTTTTTCATTTATTTATTTTTTATATTCATTTGCTGTGCCTTTCAACTCATTTGTTTTTTTGTTTTTAGTTTTTATGCCGTGGGCGCTAAATGTACAGTTGCCTTGTAAAAATGTACAATTTAAGCGCTTGCTTTTAAAATATTTTTTGGTTTTCTTTTGTTTTGTTTTTATTTAATGTTACAATTACTAATTTAGTTTTAGCTGAAAGTCGCAATCACCTTAATAAATAGCCGCATTTATATATAGATATATATAAATTAATATATATATATATATATATATATATATATATATATATATATATATATTAATATATATATACATATCTTTAGCGTTAATTAACCTTGTGTTCTTATTATGTTTAGGGTTTTTTTTTTGGGGGGGGGGGGAGGGTCTTAGATATAATACAATTGTTTTATTACTCGTGTGGATTGCAATTTGATTTTATATAATTTGTTTTTAACTGGGATTTGTTTTTCGTTTTTTTCTGTTTTGTTGTTGTTTCTGCTAATAAGTTGTGTGTGTGTTTGTTTAACAATTTAGTTAGTTTCTAGTTACTAGCATCATGAGAGTGACGACATTTTGCGTGTATTTTAGTTTGGGCTACACTTGAAAAAAATCCTCCGCACATATGCACAAAATATACATATGCACATGTCTAATAATTATGTTATAATTTTGTTTAACAAAATGAACGCAAATGTTTTCAGTGCTAAAAACAAGTGTATATTTTTTTTGTGTTTCACTTTATTTATATATATATATAAATATATATGTATGTATATATATATATATGTATGTGTGTATGTATATGTATATGTATATATGTAGTATATATAGAGAAATCGGTAGATTAGGCGTTAAGAGCGCAGTTTTCATGAAATTCGTTAAATTTTTTTTGTTGATGAAATTTTTTATGTTTTAATTATGTACGTATGTATTTTCATTATTATTAATTTTTGTTTTTTTTGTTTTGTTAGTGTAGCTTTTGTGTTAAATTTATTAAACTCTTTACAATACATTACATAGCTAAATTGTTGCTGGTTTTATTTTATTTTTTCGTTTTAATGCCATAGCCATACAAAATGTCGTGTTTGAATTACATGTACTCTATATATATATGCATGTATGTATATATATATATGTATATATATATATATGTAAACTTTTTGTTGCTGTATCTCTTTTTAGTTTAATGAACACTTTGTTGGGTTCAATTCAATATTAGTTTAAAAAGTTGCATTTGTTTTTGTTTTTCTCATTTCGTCCATATTTAGTTTTATAGTTAGAGTTTAATATAATTTAAGTTTAGCGTTGGTTTTAAAAAAGTTGCTCATTGAAATTAATATATGTATATATATATTAATATATATATATATATATAGTTAAGAAGCGCTGTGCCCTGTTGACTTGTGATTTTGCTATAGTATTTTCAATTACTATTACCTATATAAATTGCTAAAAATCATAGTTTTTCCCATAGCAATCAAACATAGTATTTTAGTATTTTGCCTAGTTGAAGACGCCAGTATTTCATATTGCATATATATATATTTTTTATATATATCGGACAGTCAATAATAAATAAAAACTTTCGCCAAATATATTTCTTGTGTATTTTATTTTTAAGGCTATCTATGGTTAGTATGTGTATGTGTTTCTAACTTTAATTATGGGCACTTAATAACTTCTTCTCTCTTGATATTACTTCAGGCAGCATCCTTGTTAAGATTCTAGCAAAAGATTTTCTAATTTGTGGCTGACCGCCGGGGGTGCATAATTTAGCTGCATTTTTTGTATTGGTTTTCTTGTGGTTTTTTATTTTGTTGTTCTTTTTGGTGTTTTTTTTTGCTGTAACGATTTACCCGTATTTATTAACTGAATTATATAGAGTATTTCATACAAATTGATTATATGCCTATGTCTGGGAGAGCAAGTCACACGTTTTAAATATGTAACTGATAAATCGAAATTTGATAACGAGTTTTCTTTGGTTAGTAAATTGTTCTTCCTCTTTTCATTAATCTACTGAAACCCTACGGTTATTTTACTCTTTATACTACTTACAACGGGGACAACAACACGAGTTGAGAAAAAGACAAATCAGACTAAGACTACGGCTAAGAACTGGACATATTCAAGAACTCTAATCTCATACGAGATCAGATGATTCTCTGGCATTCTCAGGCAATCGAATTGCCCGGGTTGTTGTGTGGACTATGAGGGACTATTAAGTTGTTTCCAATTGTTCTATAATGTTTGGAAAACGTGTGACTTGCAATCGATATTCGATCTTCGATCTTATCGATCTTTCGTTAATAATCGAGCCTACAATTGTTGTAACTAATTTTCTTATATGTGTTCATATTTGTATATATATAAATTGTATTGCCTATTTGATGTTAGCTTCTTGAGTGTGGAAACTGAAATTATCAAAAGTTAGACGCTTAATTAATCTAAATAGTATATGTCTGTTGTTGTTGTTGTTGTTGCTGTTGATCTTCTTCTTGAATTGTTGAATTGGTTGCTTGGTTTCGTCAATGGTTCCAAATTGTAATAACGTGGCTTATAGCTAATTAAAAATACCTGCTATCATTAATATTATATATGTATATATATATCCATATACATATGTATGTATAAGTTTTACCTAGTTTAAGTTAATTTTTTTTTTATATAATTATTATTATTATTTGTATGAAGCGCTTAACGCGGGGAGTAAAATTGTGTGCCAGTTGTTTTTGTTGTTGTTGATTTGTTATCGATAACAATCGTAATACATATCATAATGTAAATAATCGAAAAGAAGGCGTAAATAAATAGTTTCAAATATACTGAGGAGTTTTTAGGATACACGATTTGTTTTTGTTCAGGCTTTGTTCTTGTATTCACTGTACATAAAAAAACATACAATACTGCGTATGTACTTTCTGTATATAAGTGTATATATATATATATATATATATATATATATATATTATGTATAGTTTCTAGTATATATAGCAATAGTTGACGAGTGTTCCAAAGTTGTTCTTCTTGTTCTTGTTCTTGTATTATTTGTTGTAGTAAGTAAGTTGTTCATCATCTTTTTCTTTTTCTTGTTTTTCTTTGTGGGTAACATTACGTCATACATTATAGCAGTAAATAGGTATCGTAGCTGTTTATGTTATGTTGTTGTTGTTTCTTGTGTTGTTGTTGTTGTATGTATAAGCAACGTGGGTTCACTTTATCAGTTCAAGAGGTTATGTGTGATATACACATGAGTATGTGTGGAACAGTGTGTGTGTGTGTGTATGTGTATGTAAGTATGTATGTGAGTAAGTGGTTAGAAAGGAGTATTGATAAACGAAAGCAATTGTTTTTAGCGGCTTTTATGAGTTGTATACGAAACACATTTACATATATAAGTACATATACATATATATATATATATATTTATATATATAACATAGTCACAAATAGTCGTTACACAAATAAGCCACAAACTGTACAATTGTAGATGTACAATAAAAATAAAAGAAACTTATACACAAAAAACACTAAAAATTTCATCATTTTCTACATCAATATCATTTGATCAATCGATAGATTACGATTACGACAGTTTCCAAGTGTGTTGCCAGGTTATAAAGTTGCTCCTATACATATGTATATATATATAACGAATATCGCACATACACACACGATGATTCAGTTATTCTTTAGCGTTCTTTTTGTTTTCTTATTTTGTCGTATATAACAAGAACGGATATTATTATTATTTATTAGTTTATTATTTTACTATACAAATATCCCAAGGGTCTCATTTTAATTTATTAATTTAAGTTTATTTTAATTTACTGAGAACACAGTTTATACTATATAAATATTTAAAGCTTTGGTGGCGGCAAAGAAAATGTGAGAGAAAAAAATGAAACGTACGTATAAAAAATGAAATCAAGGATTCAGTTTAGTTTTTAGAAGAAAATTGAAGACCGCTTTAGTGTTTAACATGGTTTCCTTTTATACACATACATACATATACAACCAAAATTGTTAACAACTTACACAAATCAAAAATAATTTAACAGTGTTTTTGTTTTTGATTTTGCTTTTGGGTTTCTTTTAGTTGTTCCTTATCTTTTTCATTTTTTTTTTTTTGTTTTTGTTTACCAAAAATGAGGCAAAGTCGTCATAATTATAATTATAATCATAATCATAGTTATAATCATATTTGATACAATACAATAGTTTAAGCAATTAGTACTGAACTTTACAAGTTTTTGGCAGTACGCATTTGTTGTATTTTCTTTTATTTTGTAATAGTTTAAAATTATGCAAATATACAATGTAGTTGTTGTTGTTTTGTCGCTTTTTATGTATATTTATATATATATATATATGTATATCTCATATATATTAATTTTTATGTTGTTTATTAAAATATACTCATAACGCGCTACTTAATTGTTTAAAAAGTTCATTATTATATTAACTAATATTAATAAACAAATTTTAACATTTCTCGTTCAACAGTTTTTGTTTTTTATTCTTTTCTTTAGGTATTTTTTTTTTTGTTAAGTTGTTTTTTTTTTTGTTGCATTTTTTCTTTTGTTTTTTTTTGTTCTCCTCCAATTTGAAGAATTTCGGTTTACGCACCCAAAACTGAAACACCCCGGAAAAACTAGCTACAAATGATAAGCATATGTATATATAGTAAATAAATACGCGAGTCTGCAGACGGTACCCTCGGCGTTATTTCTTTGTAGGTTATGTACAACATTTCTGTGACTTCTCCTTTACTTATAGGTTTTGCAAGATGGCGAATATTCCTACGTATGTATGTATGTGTGTGTATTTTTTTTGTTTTGTTTTTAGAGAGAGTGGGGCATGTGTGTGTGTAGGTGAGACATCTTTAGTAGTTGTATTAGTAGTAGTTGTTGTTGTCGTAGTATTATAAGTATTATTATTATTATTATGTAGTAGTAGTAGTAGTACTGCGGGTTCGGTGTTGACGGGGAGGGAGGAGGAGTTTCTGGACCGTCATCATTAATCCACCTCATTATTGGATGCTGTTGTTGATCGCTTTAGTTTAATAATTAAAGTTCCGATTTAGTGTTCATTTAACTGCTATCACTTTTCGTTTGTTAATATTAATTTCCTTTCGCTTTCATTTTAATATTAAGTTTTTGTTTTTCTTCTTATTTTTGTCATAGTAAAATACAATTGGACTAAACAAAGTTCTTTCATACAATATTTTAAGATGTTGAATGGGTCGAAAAGGAAGTGCGGCAAGAGTTTGCACTTATGGGGTTAAGGAGAGGAAAGGGGAAGAGAGAGGTGGGGGCGGGTGTTTGTGACAAAACGCATTTTGCTAATTGTATGTATATTATGTATTGAATATAATGCTTTCTTCTCAATTTGTATTTATATGCGCAATATTTCGTTTCTTGAGGCTGTCTTTAGGAATTTTAATCATAATTTCTCCTTTTCTTTTTCCTGCAATAGAAACAAATTGCAAAATCGCATATGAGTCAAGAGAATCGAGTCAAGTGGCAACTAGAAAACGTATTTGACTTAAATTCAAGGGTTTAAACCAAACAAAAAGAAACTAAAAGCATATTAAGGGTTCGGCAATCAATTAATCTTGTTAGTAAAATCGAAATTAATACATATAAGAAAAATTTTACTGACGGCAATCAAAATAATAATTGAACAATTCAAAATAAATTTCAAATTGATACTTTTTTTTTGGTTTGTTGCTTCTTTTTTTTTTTGTTGGTTGATTGTTGCTGGTACAAACATTATGCTACTTGTTGTTATTGTTAATATTATTATTGTTATAGTTGTTGTTGATGTTGATGTTTTACTTTTATACGGTTGATTTCGTTTATAGGTAGGTAGGTGGAATTGAATTGATGTTTATTTTTTGCATTTAGTAGTCATCAGCTGTAATTTATAATGGGTGGCAACCATAGCGAGCGAAAACGATAGCGACAACAATCGATTAAACCAATCGATCAATCAAGCTGCAGGCGCTGTTGCATTTTTACCTATTTACTTATGCATTACATATTTTATTTACTTATTGCGAATTATATCAACTACATTTTGTTAGTAATACAGATTGTGATGGGTTTTTTTTTTGTTTTTTGGTAGGAGGGAGGAAATAAGAAAAGAATGAAATACAATTTGATTAGCTTCACATGATTATTTAGCTACACAATTTTCTTGGCACTACGAATTTCGACGAATGTTTTTTACGTGAAAAGCTCAATTAACTGAAAAAAAGGAAGCGCTTAGCACATGGACACATAGAGATGGTTCCAATCCCAAATATATATTATTGTGTACACATATATGTATATATAGTTTTAGAAATCTTGGGCAGATTTGTAGTTTCGAAATAATACTGTTGCGCATACATGTTGCACACATACGGCTCTGTGTGTGTGCTGGGGTCAGGACGATCTCTATATAAGGTATACATAGCTACTACGTAAGCAAATTAAACATAATAGCATATATATAAACATATATATTTGTACATACAGCGCTACAATACACAGATAGGAGTCATTAAAAATGCGTGTGTTTCATTTGGTTTTCAATTTACATTTGTTGTTGTTTTTTTTTTATTTTGTAGAAATGAATCTCAAAACGCACAAAATCATAAGCGAAAAATAGCACAAAAGATTTGTTGAATTTTAATTTTTTTTTTAAATGTAAATGTTATAATATAATAAAAATCTTTTAATTATAATAAAACGCAAAAATGATAAAAATTTTAATATTAATAGACTGTAATAATAATAGCGGTAGACATAATAAAATAACGTTCGTCATAGAATTATTCACAAAATGTACAAGAGCAAAAACAAAACAAGATTAAGAAGAAGAAAAAAACTGCAACTGCAACTGAAAATGAGAAACTGAAAGAGAAACCAAAAAGTGCGCAAGAAAACAAATACTTTTTGTGTGTTATGTGTGTGTGTTTTGGTGTGTGTATTTGTGTGTGTTTGTGTGTGCGTACAGACTAATTAGATTTAAGGGGAAGAGGGGGTGGCGCAAAACTACATACAAATATAGGTGATACCGATCAAGAAAACATAGAACAATAAAAAAGATTTAAAAAAAGAGAACGACAAGAAATTTATATTTTTATTTTCTTCTTATAGTTTGTTGTAGCCGTGTTTTGGTGTTTTGTTTTTGTTGTTTGTTTCATTTGTGTTATTGTTATTAACAAGAATTTATTGTCAACATTTTAAGCTTAGATAGTCGTAATATAATATACATAAGTAACGATAGAAAATTGTGAGCGGGCGTGTGTGCTTGTTTGTGTGTGTGTGTGTAGTTTACTTTCATTCAAGGCGATGCTAATCATTTTTAAAGAAGATTTAAACAATAAGTACTTAATAACGAAGATTATAACATGTTTTTCTCTTTTTTTAGTTTTAACGTTCCAATCTTAATAATGCACTCGATATAAATCATAAACGTATGTAAGTGTGTGTGTGTGTGTGTCTGTTTAAAGTTTAAGCAACAGAAAACAAGCGCAGCAAACAAAATGTTTGTCAACTTTTCCGATGTGAAATCATAAGGCATAAGTTGTTTTTGTTTTAAATACATATATAATAATTATATATACATATATTATTATTATCTATATGGCTAGATAACTATGCTCATTATACAAGTGTGTATATGTGTGTAAAGTGTGTGTTTGAAGTGTTTTGTGTGTTGTGTTTTGTTGTCAGTTTTAAAGCAAACATTTTCGTATAGCACACATTTAATTTAGTGTTTTGATTTTGTTTTCTCATTAAATTTATATGTTAAATTTGGTTGGTTTTTGTAGCACGCAAAACAACATCGTATTTAATATGCATACAAAAAACGAGCAAAATTTAACAAATTTATTGTTATTTTTTGTTTTGTTTTTAGCTTATTTCGTTAATTTTTTGTTTGCTTTGCGCGCCACTCAACAAATAACAAAATAAATACTTTGTTTATATATATATTTTTTTTTGTAAATATATAAATTGTTAACTAGGAAAATTTTGCTAAATTTGTATTTTACGGCTGCTGCTGTTCATGTCTCTGTATGTGTGTGTGTTTGTGTAAGTACGTCGCATGTGTGTGTGTCTGTATGTGTTTAGTGTATATATGTGTGTGTGTGTTTGTCTGTTGCGCATTGCGAGAATGCAGCTTCAAACGTCTTTAATTTGCAGTTTATTAACTAAAATGTAAATTTTCTGCTGCATTGTTATACAAATATAAATATTTGTTTGTTTGGTGTTGTTTAATTGTGGACTGCATGTTGTAATTTGATGATTTCTTGTATTGTGGCTGTTGTTGTTGATTTGTTGGTTGGTTGTTGTTGGTTGGTTGTTTTGTTGATTGGTTGGTTGGTTGGTTGGTTGTTGTTGTTGGCAACTTACTGTTCTTGGGGATCAGTATCACTCTCCTCCAGTTCGCTCTTGTTGCGTCGCTTCTCATAGATGAGAATGATCAAACAGAGAATCAGCACCTCAGCACAGATGCCCAGGAAAGGCCACAATGCGGCGAATTTACCTAAGCAATAAAAAAAAACAGAATTGCAATTTAGTTGTGAGACAAAAATTATAAGATATTCCTCCCATCTTATTCATTCCTAGTCAGATGCACTCACCCTTAACACGAACGGTTGTATAATCGGTGGCAACGGTGCTATTAACACCATAATCATTGGCCTCGTTGCGTCCGTGGCACTTGTACTCGCCTCTATCGTCCAATGTCACATTCTCAACCATCAGAACTGAATTCTCCACTTTGCTCTCCTCATCCGCTTTCAGTATATAACGACCTGAGCTTTGTGTTACTTCTGAGAAATTGCCTGTATGTAAGACTGAGAAAATTAATAATTATTTTTTTTTTTGCTTACACGCTAAAATAATAATAATAATAATAATAATAATGAAAATAATAATAATAATAAAAATAATAATAATAATAATAAAAATAAAATTAATAATAAAAATAATAATAACAATAAAAATAATAATAATAATATACTGAAGTTGAAGAATGTATCATATATTAGTGTATATAAAATATAAGTATTTTTAGTCCTGTTCAGCAGCAGCAGTTGAATCGATCTAGACATGTCCGTCTAAATGTTTTTTGAAGAAACTTAAAATTTGGCATTTAAGTTATCATCCGCAGTTAAACTTTACATCATTTTATCGTTTACTACCAACGCGAATCGATTTTCGATAGCAATAAAATGCAACATTTCAATTCTACAACCAGTAAGCACACAATACAATGAAGCACAATATTGACGGCAAAGTGCTACAATTAATTTATGTATATATAAGATAATCAACCTTAATTTAGATCGACTATATACATTTACTTAATTTCGATTATGATTTTGTTATCCAAAACGTATTTTCATATTTTACAAGCTACGAGCTTAAGCTGGGCTTGGGCTATCTACAAGTAGATATTTTCAAATTATAACCTTAAAATACTTTTAAAAATAAATTAAAATTATTTTTCAACAACTACTTTTAGAAAATCCCCGCACTTTTAGTCGATCTATTTTTTTTTTTGAGTTCTCTCTCTTGCCTTGAATGATTAATATTACTTTACACATTTAGCATCTAAATATATATATATATATAAAGATTGAGCGAACACTCACCAAAACTCCATGACAATCTGGGATTGCTGCCAGTAACCGCGCAGGTGATCATCATTTTCTCACCCTCGACAACACCCGTATTTGAAGGCACTCGTACAAAAATGCGAGCTATTTGGGCAAATTAAATATTTTTTATAAATATAGGGTTGCAATTGTTTTATATAGTTTAGCTTCTTGTGGCACTTACCAATCACATGTATATCTTTGGACGCGCCTTTGAATTCACAGCTGTAGACGCCATGATCCCTAGCTTCCGCCCTATCGATGATGAACTTTCTCTCGGGATTGATCAGCCGGAAGCGACCTCTCAGATCTGCATCATCCGTCACATTCACGCCAGCCTTTTTCCTATTAAAACAATAAAAATATATATTTATATCCAGATTATATATAATACACTATTATCAAATGCTACATAAAGTCAAAGTTACAGAAAAAAAAGCCACTTTAATTTGTATTTGTATGTACATCATATAATTGCCGGGTGAGACTTTAGTTATTTATAAATATATATATATATATATATATGCAAATACTTGAAGCGATTAACGGGTAATATATATATATATTACAAGTTTGTTGAACTTAATACATTCTTTGCGGGCTTTGGGGTAGCACTCCTCACTAATACTTTGACTTTTTACTCGACTTTATACTCTTGCGGGAGGTATGCTAATTTTGTCGTACAGTTTGTAAGGAGACGTCCGCCTGTCTGTCAAATCCTTCAGCATTAAAGCTATCTAACTGAAACTATATATACTATATAGTTAGTTAGTATTAAAGATATATATATTCTAAAAGTACATGTTATATAACCGATGTGAGCCGATTACTATATTTAAAAGCTTAAAAGTTTTTCTTGAAAAACGAAACCAAAGGTTTTTCTAATTATATATATATATATGTATATCTTATAATCCTAGAAACAAGACTACCAGTTTGATTTCTAGTAGAAAAAAACGTTATGGCTTTTCAAGATACTCGAAACTCAGAAGTGATGCTTATTATCAGCATCAGACAACTATATCACATATCTACCAAGGGAACAATCGGTTGGTTGTCTTTTTGAGTTAAATGTCTGAAAGTGTATCAAAATCTACGTCTTGCCTCATTTGCCCGTTAATTTTCGTGTTTTCTTTGTTTGCTGTTCTGTTGCAAGAACTTTGGTGCCAATTATTCAGGACTAATTCAGCAAGAGGCACGCAAAGTTGCGGCCCTGGCCCAACCAACCGACAGAGTGTCATTACACACACACACACATACACACACAGGTAGACATACGTGCACACAACAAGCCAGAGACGGAAAAGGCCCACTCCCTGCTAATATGCACACCACCCTCCCCTTGCTATCCTAAATATGCTTTCTCCAGGTTACGTCAGTCAAGTGCTTGGTTAAAAGCGGGAAGGGAGGTGTGGAGGGCCGAAACATAATTAAGCAAAAGTGCTTAGCTGTGCCGTATTAAAATGATTGCTCTTATAACTGCAAGCTACTTGTATGTGTATTTGTCTGTGTGTATTTGTCTGTGTGTATTTGTCTGTGTGTATGTGTGTATATATATGTGTATGCTGAGCTAGTAAACAACTCAGTCCGCTTACTATATTGGATAGCATTAGAAGGTGAATGTTGAAATGTTGTTTAGAGCCGAGATTAGTTTCCCAATCATAATTTTAATTTTAGTGACGAAAAAATAGACTAACAACGTCAAATGCATATATATATATATATATATATATATATATATATTTATATATCTAAAAGAAATCAAACGCCGAGGCAATCTGGTCATGCAGATTAAAAGTTCTCTGATCGATGAAAAACTTTACTATCGAAATTTGCAATGTATTTTGTTTGAGGGAGATAAAACCAAAAATAATTCTGCTGAGGTAAAAATTTAAAGAATTCATTTTCCCGCCACATACGGCAATTCTAAGTACATTTTTTTTCTTCAAGACTTAAGTTATTTGTCGGTCATATTTATCTATTTCCATTTCGAAGCACTCATCGCTTCTATTCGTGGTGGTTTGCCGATAATCACCGATAAAATATATTAAAGTTGATCATTTTCAATCTAATCGAACAGCTGTTCACAGAATGCACGCAGTTCAACCATGAGTAATTATTGTGGATTATATATATTTGGGTTTTAAACTGGCCATCAAATTTACACGCTTATAAAGTATTTAATTACAGAAAACTTTTATTCTGTATAATGACCCTATACTGAATGCATATCAAGTAATTTGTATATATAATCGATTAATGCTGCAATAGCGATACATACCATATGAGCGGATCATTTGATTCCACATTTTTCACATTGCAGCTGAGCACAAGCGGCGATCGAATATCGTAGAATTTCATTTGACGCTCCACATGGTCATAATTTGGCACCAAGGAATCTGGCCCTGAGTGATTCCAAAAAGAGAAAGTGAAAGAAACAATTCCGTTAGTTTAAATATTAAAAATGAATAATCATAAACTAGTACACATATAAATATATAATAAAAGAGGAGCAGGAGGAGAGAATAGGAAACAACGTTTACATAAAAAAAAAACGCTTAAACAAATTTATTACTAAAATTGATATGTATATAAGAAAAACCCAAAAAAAAAAAACAAGAATATTTTATACGGTATATAATAAGAGTATATTTTGTAGACAAAAATTGAGAGGCGAGCGCTTAATACATAATATGAGAGGTGGGTGGTGGCGGTGTTGCGCATGGTAATCTTTAAACTGCAGGAGTGGAGGGGGGGGCGTGGGTGTTCTGAGAGCGAACAAGAAGAATGAGCTGAGAGATGTAGTTTATTTTTTCTTTCTTTTTTGAATAGTTGCTTTTTCTGTTAATGGATGGCGTAGTGTATTGTTGGCCAGTTTGAAAACTTTTTAGTTGGGTAACGAGTACTTTTCAACTAAAACAAAAACTGAAAGTAAATAGTAAATTAAGTAAAAGATAAAAGAAAAATTGCAACGTAAAGAGGACAACAAAAAATCTTACACACACACACTAAATATACTTAAAGTAATCAGCTAAATAAATGGAAATAGAAAATAATAATCGCCCAAAAAATATAAAACTAGAAATAAAATAAATTATAAATTAAAAGAAAACAGTATACAATAATTTCGTTGCATAATTTGGAACTTTTATTTCTCCTATTTCATACAGAGATATGTTATAGATATGGTATTTATATAATTTGTTAAATGATATTTACATTTGTAATATTTTTATGTTTTTTTGTTTTAACTTGGACTGAAATCAAATAAGTTTGATTTACGCGGCGCATATAGATGTAGATATATATATAAATAAGTATATTTATATACATATATATATATATATGTGTGTGTATAGGTATATGTATTTATATATATAAGATTTGTATTAAATACAGTAATTTACTGTTATTAATAGATTTTGTTGTTAAAATTAGCGCTGCAATCAAAATGGAGCAATAATCGTTGTTGTTTAATAGTAAAAATATGTTTATGTATTTTATAAATGTCATCAATATTCAGCAAAGCAAAGCAAATGTAAATGTAAAGCAAAAGCAACACAGCTAAACAGGCCGACGATAACCGATAATCGATAAACAGTTGTAGGCCACTCATAAAAAACAAAATATACAATATATATGTATGTGTGACAAATACATATGATATGTTTGTATTTGCTTTGTCCTTATCGCCAACCGGAATAAACAAAAACGAGAAACAAAACGACGACGAAAGCAAAAATCAAACGCAATAAACATAAAGTCGGTGTCACAGTTACTATTGGGTTGGGGAGGAGGTGGGGCAATACAACAACGGGGCTTATCAAGCAGCTCAGCGCCAATTGTAAATTACACATGATTTTTTATATATGCGCGTCACCAAAATGGCGGCTGTTCAATCAATCAAATTGACAAGAGCGAGACAGAGACAGCACGGGAGTGGGAGAGGAGGGTGAAGGAAAATTTGTGTGTGTGTGTTTGTGTGCTGTGCACCTGACAGCAGTGTATTTCAAAAACTAAGGTAAACAACTAAATTGTATAGAAACACAAAAAACTTATATAATAACACAGCATTGATGACAGACAAATCAACCAATAACCACACACAACAAATTAAATCATAAATACACAAGCAACAGCTATAAAAACCAAAGCTTAGCTTTAAATTTCTCTGTGTAAGTGTGTGAGTGTGTAACAGGAGGATGACATGTGGGCGAACGAACTGACGAAAGCCTGGGAGCGATTAGCGAGCGAGCGAAATTGATTAACAATTTACAATACCAAATTAGACTATCGATGAGGGATTTTTTTGGGTAATGAAGAGACGTGCTGATATCGAAAGGAGAGAGAAAAAGAGACACAGAAGCGAACGAGGGTTACGAGCCAAAAAGAGCGAGCGAGTTGTAGACAAAAATTGAGTTTGATGCGAGCTTAATGTATAGAACTTGTTGCTGTTCTCGTTGTTGTTCTTGTTCTTCTTGTTGAGTTGGAGCCATTTATGAAAACAAACAAGACTACTGACTGAAATGCAAATGTTTGTTGGTATGTGTGTATGTATCTAGAGATGAGAGTGACCTGCACGAGTGATTTTTGCATTCTATTCTTTTCTATTCTTTCTATCTTCTAATCACTCGTACAGCTTTTCGATATGTGTGTTTGTTTGTATTAGGGGTGTTCAAGTAAGTAATACATATTTTATAAATGCCATAAGTGACAAATTTTCATTTTATTTGAATTTATTTTTATCTGTCCAAATTAAGCAAAGTTTTTATATTTGGTTTAAAGAAACTTAATTTAAAAAATAAAAAAAACTATTTGTTGATAAATAATGCATAAACAAGTTTCTTAAAAAAAATCACAAAGAAAGCATTAGGAGAATAAATTTTCTAGACACATTTAAATACGTAAAGCTTAATTGATCTCCTTGTATGTGGGTATGTGTGAATATGATTCTCGTGAGCTTTATTGTTTTATTTAATTTTTATTTATTTATTGTTTGATGTGTGAGTGTGCTCACCCTTTTTAATAGGTATGAACGTCTTGGGCTGCTGCTGCATTAACCCGAAGTTGTTGTTGCTGTAAACAGCTGTTGGGGCTGCTGCTGTAACGGTACCTAACGATGGCGGTATAAATTGCGGCGCGTACGTCTGGTATTTGACATTATTGTTGTGATGATGATGTGGATGGGGCTGTTGCGGCTGCGGCTGCTGCGGTGTGGGCAATTGAAAAGCATTTAACATGTGCTGCTGCTGCTGCTGCAGATGCTGCAGATGCTGCTGCTGTTGCAGATGATGATGCGGCGACATGCTGCTGCTAATTGTGGCAGTGTCAATGGGCAGTGACTGATTGTACAGCTGGATGGTGGGCGGCTCGGGTGGCGCCAGCGTATGCTGTTCCAACAGGCTTAAGCGTGGTGGCGGAAAATCTGGCGGTGTTGCCGAATAAATGCGATGAATGCCGGCATTTCCACCTGAGGCACCATGTGCAATGGTGGAGGTGGTTATTGTTGTATGATGCCAAGGCAGCGTGGTGAGTTCGTTGTTTATGTTGTTGTATTTTCTAGTTGGTGCTGGCAACTCATAGCCAAAGTCGTGGCCATGAACCGTTGCATTACCATGGCCAACAATTGTTGTTGTTGGCTGATTGTGCTGCTTGTGCGGTGGTTGTTGTTGTTGTTCTTGCCAAGTGCGTGTAAAAATCTCATCTGGTGAACTTGGCGTCAGTTCATCAATGGTTTGATAGCCACTCTCAGTGGGAAATTGCTGCTGCTGCTGCTTGCTGCGCACGTGTAGAATGTGATAGCCACTATTACGGCGATAGTTGTTGTTGTTGTTGCACTGATAGCGTCCCTCGTGCACCTTCAGAGCATGCCGCACCTTCAGATGTGCTTCAATCTTGTGCTTTTCGCCTGCAGTCGACAATCAACAGATCGATAGTCGTGTGGTGAATTTCAGCTGCTTCTTCTCTTCTTCTTCATAAAAAAATACTCACCCTCAATGGCGCTCTCCGAGAGCGTATAAGAGTGCTCGTCGTGGCCGTGCCGCAAATTGTGACGGGTTATCGACTCGCCATTCTTCAGCCAATGGATCTTCTCGGTGATCGGTATAACGCAGGTAATTGCAAACGGTTCCCCAATATTCACATTTGAATCGCCATAGTAGACCACAGGCGATGCGGCGAGAGCAAATTCAGCTGACGACTCGTCACTCTCATTATTATTCGCTAAAATTTTTGAGCGCGTGGCGAAGGGTGTTTGTTGGGCGGAAGGGCGGCAAATGGGTCACAAGTTACATACATACATATATAATCTTATAACATATATATATATATATTTATATATGCTTATAATCACAGCACACACTCACAGTAAAATAAGGTTGCATCAAATTTTATTGTGCAACATATAGCAAGATAGAGAGAGATAGAGAAAGAGAGAGAAAGACAAAGAGAGATGGAGAGAGAGAAAGATGGGGAGATCTATCGGTTGGAGAACTTTTGTAAACAGTAATTTGAAAAACAAATTATAATCAAAAAAACATTCAAGTACAAAACAATTAAACAACAAAAATGGACTCCTTGTGGCTCTTTTCAATTAGTCTTTAACACTCTATAAAATATTTATATATGGGTAATATACCATCCGACCAGATCCGATCCGTTCCGATCGAGTGGGTGTGTTTGTGTTGTTTTTTTTTTTTTTTGTTAACGATTAGTTTATTTGCTTTCTTTCGTTTCGTTTTAACATTGATTTTCAGATTATTTGATTTCAGCGCCAAGTTGTAAATATATATATATATATATATATAATCAATTTATTTGTTCGAGTGTTGTATTGTAAATCTTACATATATAAATAAACACACATACAGACAAAAAAAATACAACAAAGAACAACCTAATTTCAAATTAAATAAAATAAATTTAAAATTAAAGCCGAAAGTCAAATTAAATATTAAATAATCGCTTTGTGAATGTGTCTCGTTGAGATCAGTGTATGTACAGAAAAGTGCGGTTGGTAATTAAAATGGTTATCGATACTTATCGAGAGGCTGCTCATAAATATGTAATTCTAAATATATATCAGGTAATAGTTATAGCTGCATACGTATTTTCATAACGTGATTTATGTTGCATGCCGCGTTACACAACGCTCCTAAACTCGAATATTAACAAATTTTCCAAAGCGAGCAAAAGAGAGAAAGAGAGAAAAAGGGAGAGAGTGGGAGCGAAACAGTTACTAGCAGACAGCAGACGTAAAGTGCTTTTATTTATTACTATCAATTTGATTAATTTTCCGCACTTCAGACATCAACATCTATGCATAAATGAAAATGTATATACATAAGTCGAATAGATATATATGTATATGTATAACTGCATATTTGTGTGTGACATTGGATTATGTGACGCAGAACAATGACGTCAACCCACAACACGCTGTCCACTTTCGACTGACTGCATTATTCGTAAGCCAGGGCCATAAGCACACATACACTAACACACACATACAAATAAATACATATACATAGTTTATCTATCTGACCATGTGCCGGTTTCTTTTTATTCTTATCAGGCGTGTTATTTGGCTTATCAGCGGCGGTAAAACAAGTAATTTTGCGATGGCAACTAAATTAAGTAAAACGACTAATATATGACAATAAATAAGTAAGTAAATACATATACACGCAAAACAAGCACAAACTGACGCGTGTGTTTTGATGGTATGATAAAACCGTAATCTTATCAGCTGATTTGCCGAGCTGGCGGACATAGTCCCTTTCTTCTTAAATTCTTGTCAACACTACATAACACTCGCTGTTGTTGATTAGGCGTGGATGAGTACAAAGAACACATTGCTTCACAACAGTCGCACACACACGCATGTACATTTGTATAACTAGCAGAAAAAAAATATATTCAGCCGCCAGGCATTGTGTAGAATATTAAGCGCACAAAGATTGCAGACAGCAATTTCATTTACAAGCCACAAAAGCTCAGCTCCTACATACCTGCCTTATCCCATACCTTTGTCTGCTCTTGTCGCACGCACACATGCACACTTTTACATTCGTACAAACATAGAACATATTGTAGGCAACGGGCCTAGCCGAAAAAAGTATTCTAAATTTATACAGCCCTAACACACTCACAAACTTATATAAAACAAAAACAACATACACGTGCGCGCAACACACCTTAACATTTTTGCAGCGCACCTTTCTCTTCTTACCACTTTGCCTCTCTCTTCCGCATTTCCGTATTCGCACTCACACACTTACATACTTTTCCTCTCCCACTCTCTCTATCTGTGCATTACGTCTCGTTATACACTTGCAAGCCCTAAACGTTTAACCGCTATGACTGTTGTCTTCTACTTGCTGTTCTTCTTGTTGTTGTTGTTGGTGACAATAAATTTATGGTTTATTGCTTGTTCATCTAGCATGGCTTTTGTCGTATTCCTTGTGCCAAATAGTTGTGTACAACAAAAAAAAAACAGCACACAAAGCAAGCGCCAACTAAAACTTTATTTAATCAAATTTATGGCTGCACTGCCAGCACACTGCTCTTTCCCCTACACCACCTCATTCGCACAGACTCGCTATCGCTCTTGTGATACATTGCTTATGTGTCTGTCAACTAATGTTCATTCCTTTAAAAAGTTCCGTTTTGGTTCTATTATACACTTGTCTTCTCCACCCCATTTCATTATCGTCATTGTTACAATTTCGACGTTATAGCCAAAGGCAATTAAATTATTTACACAAACAATTAAAAAAAAATTAGATAAATAAATAGGTTATGCATCAGGGAAAACACACAAAAATAAGAAATTATGAGCAAAAACACAAAAAAAAAGCAAAATTAATTAACACAAAACAAAATTGATTGCGGCCATATTAAATTGTGATGAGTTTATGTGAATATGTGAGTCTTGCGTTTATTATTAGCAGTCGTTGTACACGTGAAACCACACAAAATAAAAAATACAACAAAAAACACAGTTGGAGAGCCGTACATTGATTTTGACGGACATTGGTGTGACGAATTTGGGGTTTTGAAAATGAAAATACCAAACGTCTTTGGATAATTCAAGTGGATCAGAATGCAATGTACATACACATATATTGGGGCCAATAATTAGAAGCTTTAATCGTGTTTCGATAGGTCAGTGAACGTAGCATTCATTAAAAGTTAAATAAATTGCACATGAAATACGCCAATTAAATGCGTAAAAAATCACAGCAATTGGCGACAAGCGCAAAGCGTACAAAACAAAACAATAAAGTAAAACAAGAACAAAAAAACACAAGGAAAGCAACAGAGTGCGGGCACAGCGAGTAAGCAACAACTGTAGTGACAACAGCGTGCGAGGAAGACAGACGCAATGCTGCTCGCTGCTTTGTGCACTTGACAGAGAACATCGCCATTTAATGGTAATGGGGCAGAACATTAACAAAAAAAATATAAAAAAAAAATGAGTGCCAACTAAGCATTACCATTAGCATGCTTATCATAATCAGACAAAGATTTATAAATATACGTATGCATTTATAAATATTTAAATACGCAACCCCGAGTTTTACTCGCTAAAAACAAACAAAAGTTCTTCTCTAAAATAGGCAGAAGAAGAAGCATTTAAATAACAGCAACAGCTACGACTACGACGTCGGCAGCAACTGCGACGCCGGCTGCGACAGCGACGTAGAGTCATGTGTCTAAGAGCAGCCACGGGGCGTATGCATGTGTGTTTACGTGTGCTTTTTTCTGACTAGTTGCTTGGCTGGCTGCTGTAAATTGAAATAAAAAATTGTTTGTCTATTTTAAAATTAGCAAAAGCAACCAAAATGAAAATGACTAGCCGTCCACATACACACACACCCCCTCTCTCTCTTCTCTCTTTCACTCTTACACACACAATTTTCATCAGTGTTGAAAAAGTTTTCGCAGTGCAGCAAACAGTACAGGAACAAAAATTTGTAAACGTATTAACAGCGCAGGAACTTGAAAAATGTATTTAATTTGATTTTGGCTTTCTGTTTTTTTTCTTTATTTTTGGTAAATGCACATAAAAGATTTAAGCAAACAAACATTAACAAAACACTTGTTTAACGTTTTCAAGTACGTTGAAAGCATAGCACAAATAATTATAATTGCTGCATTAGTTGTGCGTCAGTTGTGTGAGTGTGTGCGTGTTTGGGTTAGGTACATAATAAATATTCTATTTGGCTTAAAGTTTTGTCTAAACATAGGCTAAACTTATTTTACCCAGAGTTTTTTCTGTGGACTTCAAACAGTAGTTTGAAGACAATTGGAACGATGGACGATCAATGCGCACAGTTAAATCAGGAATGAGGAAAAGAAGAAGGAAGGATAAGGGAGTGGGGTAGGGTTTGCAACATTTCTGAACCAATAAATAATGCAGAGAAAACATGTCAGACAATTTTTGAATATTTCATGGGGCCTTCCCTCTTTCTGTCTTGACCGGTGGCAGACATTTATGTCAATTATTATTGGCTTGCGCTACACAATTGAAAAACAAACGCAAATTGATTCGAGGAAAACTAAATGGACACACAAATGTGCTGATGATTTTATGTATATCTATATGCATATAAACATTTATTACACCCGCTCTTGTCTCGGTTTATGTTTCTTTTATACACACAATTACAGTTAGTTTTGAACTTTGGAGCCAAGCAATTTCAAATTGTCAAAGTCAATGAAGCGATAAAGCTTTGAGAGCGTTACATTTTTTCTCTTTCTTTGCCTGCTTTCTCTCTGCCTCTTTCACTCTACCTCCCTCCCACTTCCACTATCTCTCTCGCTCTCTCTCTCTCTCTTTTCTTTTATAAAACGGGCAAGATGCACGTCAAATTGTAAAATGGAGACAAGAGGAAAATGGCATCAAAAATTGATCGCTCATGTTGGCAACCCTCTCCTCCATCGCACTGCCACTCCGTTTCGCTTGCGCGACGTTGTCATAATGGAAAAATTTAGCTAGCAACCTTCTTAACGGAGCAAGTAAAAAATAATTTTTACAAAAACACAAAAAAAAAGTACAAAAATCGGCCAAACCAAATCGGCTATGCGACTTTACTTGGCCCTGGCCGCCAACCCTCATAGGACGGGCCGATTGATGCGCGGAGTAGGCGTGCCAATTGGGCGGCTACCGTCAGTGACGTTAGAGACGACGACTTTTGGTTTGGCTTTTGTTGTTGTTCTTCGCACTTGGCGTCTACAAAACGCACAACAACAAAAAATTGCTCTGCCAGACAGTCAGAAGACGAACGTTTTGGCCACATTAATAAACAGACACACACATACATACACATGTATATGGCTATAGTGCGATTGTCTGCATGCACAGTGGGCCAAGCACAATAAGCTTCAAGTGCAAAAAATAAAAGCAAAATAATATGTATAATTTTTTTCATACACGTTTTGTTGACACTCACTTGCATACAGAGACGTCTACCCATATATATATTAATATATTATATATATCTATATATTTATATATATATATCTATATATATATTATATTCTTGTAGACGAAAAAAATATATTTTAATTGTTCTCACGCAAAAATGTATTTATTTATAAATATGTGAAATGTATATAGTACAAATACAATAATAAGTTGAACAAAAGCATATGTGTGTTTATGTGTGTGTGTATAATAAGTGCCTGTCTGCCGACTGCCGCTAAATAGGCGATGTGTGAACTTTTAGCTTTTGTCAGGTGCCTGCTAATGAAAGAGGACTGACTGATGTGAAAGAAGTGGGAACAGGGGATATACACAGTAGAACCAGGGCCACAATAGATAAGAGTACAAATAAAAAAAATTAATTTCCCCAACAAACTCCTGGAAAAAAAAGAAAACAATTCCATGCCGCGTGTTGTAAATTAGCATGAATCGCAGCAGAGCCCCATGCAAAAGGTGCATTTCACTGATATGCGAAATATATATATATATATACATATATATATATATATATATAAGTGTGTGTGTTTGTGTGTGTGTGTTTATATGTGCTCTGTTTAAGCAGTCATTATCTGGCACGAGCGGAAACACAGAGGCAACCTCAATGAATGGGTTTCCACTCGTTGCAAGTCGAGAGTTGCAAGCAAGTGAAAACAATATGTCCACGCCCTCTCCCACAGAAGGGGACCTTTCGGCGACATTTCTTTCACAATGACGCTACAACGTCGATGTGGACCACGATGACGACGTTGAAAGGGAAATTACATTTCATGTTTATTGTCTTTATAAAAATAATAAATGTTTTTGCCGCACTCACACACAGATTTCTCAAATACAAAATATATATAAACATATTTACTCTTTATCAGTGGGATTGTTGTGTGTTGAATTAATGTCAGTCATTGTGCTCACAATAACTTATTGCTTTGCTTTCTTTGTGACAAAGTAAATTTTGTCATACTTATTGATAATATTTATCAGAAAGGCAATTGACGACTATGTTGTTGTTATCGCAATATTTTTATTTAATGTTATATTTATGTCTTAATTTGATTAATAAAATACCTTATTTCATCATTAGCAACCGCAATTTGCAAATTCATAATAATAGCGCACATTTCGCTCCACTGTGCTGGGATATTCTTTACATTTCGACTAATCGAATTTTGTGAATTCGGCAGCCAAGTCCAAATTTAAATTTTTGACATTTATTGGATAACATAACAGGCAAGTGTAAAACATGTCCTGCTATTGTTGATTTTTTTGTTTATACAATTTTATTGTGGAGTACAAAAAACCTGAGCTGCACGAAAAAAATACCTCGTCAATTGAATGAAATAAAATGAAAGAAAGGGAGAACAAAGAAACAGCAAAATAAGAAAGAACAAAATACTTTTGCAAACGCCAACATAAACACACCTGGACAACACGTGGTTTTAGCATTTTTTTCGATTTTTATTTTTGTTCACAAAATTCACTTTGAAGTAACAGCGAGCCATAGCAGACAGAAGAAGAACAGAATTAAAAAGAAAACACAAATTGAAATTACAATACGAATGCAAATACAGTGGACACTAGCTTTCTAAAACATTTGGACAGATTATTCCAATTAGAAATGAAAATTTTAATGTAGTTTGGATGGATATTGTTTTAATTTTTGTTTTTGAAATAAGTTAATTTTATATTTCCAATTTAACAAGAGATCACTGTACATTTTCTGGCTCACCTACTGAAAAACTGCAAAATTTGACGTTTCAAAATATTAAACCATATTATTTTATGTTCGATTTCGTAAATTTACGTAAGCATTGAAAATATTGTTCATAAAGGCAGCAAAGAGAAAAACATAAAACATGTGCAACATTGATAATCACATGGATTATATGATTAAACAAATTTAACATTTGGTGCCGAGTTAAATATGTAAAAATTTCGACACTTTTTTTAATTGAATGTACTAAAACAACCCAACCCAATATTTTAGGCATACATAAACAGAAATACATATATATATATATAAATCCAGCTGAAAATGTTTATACTGAAAATAATTTTTAATGGGCATTTATCGAATTTCGATGAGAATTTGTTATAAATTGGGAGAACTCATTCGACGCTGAGTATGAATTTCTGATCAGTCTACTAATTTATGGTCGATAGAAATGTTTCTTTTTTTATTGAGCAAAGTCAAATCAATTATGCAATAAACATTTAAGTTTCCCAGTCCTTAAATTACAAATTTTAGCTGATTGACCAATAAAAAGATATACAGATTAAATAGTTTGGAAAAATAATCAGGTTTAAATTTCAAGCTAATATAAATGAAAAATATGTACTATGTAAAATCTTGAATAAAACACCTAGCATAGTGCAAGAGGTGAGGAAGAGGAAGAAAATTATATACAAAAATGTATGGAGAAGGGTGTGGAGGAGTCAAAATAGATAGATAAATGGTCTGGCTAAATGCTAAATGGGATCGTATGCTTAGAATAATAAATAGATGAGATGGTGGAACAGGGAGAGGGGTGGAAGGGGGTAACGGCAAGTGTGTAGCTAAAAGCCAGGCAAGCCAAGGCAAGGCAAAGGCTATACAACTTTCGACGGCCAAACGATTTGCCAATTGTAAACATTATGCACAGCCGGTATCGAGTACCGAGTACCCAAATACTGAGTACAAAGTATCGACTGACTAACGAGTAACGAATCGATGAGTTAATATAAACAAGACAGACAGACAGACGGAGGCGGACCCGGCTACTAATTCTAAATCTACTTCTATGTATGGCAAAACATAAAGGAAAAATAAAAGAGAGAAAAGAAAATAGAAATAGGATAGCAAAAAAAAATCATAAGATTTAAATTAAAATACTAAAAATGAACTTAATTCTAGTTGTGTCTTGTCGTATGGGTAATTTCTGTTGCCATTTTTCAATTGTGTGGAAAATTGAAAATCAAATGAGTAGAATAGACAAACAGTGGAAAATCAAGAAGAAGAAGAACAAAATAGAACTAAACACACAGAATGTCGACCAGTCCCGTTGCTCGTTCCCAATACCCGCAACCTCCACCCTCAACCGGACAATATAAACTATAAAAAACAACACAAAAATATCGAAGCACAAGTACACTTAACTAAAGGCCAAAAAGATAGACACACAAGTGGAATATATAGAGATAAAAAGAGAGATGGCGCGAGAGAGAGAGAGAGAGATAGAGATAGAAAATACCTAGCCTGGTGTGGAGCGAGGGAGAGGTGCGCGCGCTTTACATTGTAAAAGAGAATATAGAAAAAAACAAAGACCAAAAAACCCAACCGAAAGGAAAGTGTTCGCTCAACATGTGTAAGTGTGTGTATGGTTATTTGTGTGTGTATGCTGAAACCCAGCGGAACTATGGGTTAGGTATGAAAAAATAAACAGAAAAATATCCTCGTTTGCAATGATTAATTTAACCGGAAAAATCCACAATATTAATAGCTCTGGAAGGCTTTTAAAACTATTTACAATAATTTCTGCTGGTTTTTTAAATTTTAATTTGTGGATTTTCAAAGGAGCAAAAATAATCCTAAACACAAGAAATCACATGTTCTTACGCAAGAAGTAGGGGCAACAACTTGCATGCGATATCAACGAACAACTCCAAAATTTAATTCGCCAAGTGTTCTTTAAAATACTCTCTCAAAAAAATAGTGAAAAGTCATGTGCTTTCATACACAACAAAAATTCTGCTGGGCTTTAGAGAAGAGGAAGAAGAAGAGAAGTGAAAATTGGCAAAGACAAACAAAAAAGTGTTGGCTTTGCAAGGGGGCAACAATTAGGGCGTACATCTAGACGAGAAAGGGTATGTGGGGGCAGTGGGCGGTGGTCTGTGGGTGTGGGTCTTGGGTCATTGTAAACCGCAAACTATAATTTTTGCTTATATTTTCTGTTCTTTTTTATATTTTTTTTTATACTGTTTGCAATTTGTGTTGCACATATGAACTTTAAATACATACAGAGACATATATAAGGAGAGCTTTAATACATATGCATAATATACATAAGGGGTTTTTATTGTTATATTTAATTAAGTTGTGTTTGTAGTTGTTGTTGTACTTACCGACTGATTGAGCATAAATCGCTAAAAATATCGAGAGGAATGAAAGAGCGCTAGCCAAGTATTTCGCCTCCATCTTTGGTATTGATCCGTGTTGTTGTTGTTGTTTGTGGTTGTTCTTGTGTTCAATTGTTGTTGTTGTGTTAATTATTATGCTGTTGTTGTCGTTTTAAATTGTTTGCATGTACATATTAAATTCGCGTTAACTATTTGCTGATTGATTATTATATTTTTTGTTGGTTGGTTTTATTCTTGTTGTTGTTGGTGTTTTTGTTATTTTTTTTTTTGTACTTTATGATTAACTTACTAGATCATTATTAATATTTATTTATGTGTACGATTTTATTGTTTTTTAATTAATTAAGCTTAACATTAAAATTTGATAATAGTTGTTGATGTTGTTGGTTGGTTGTTGATTTGTTTAAAATTATTTATTTTGTGTTTTGTTATAACGATTCTTCTTCTCTTTCCCTTTAACCAGGTCCAGCTATTGTTCTTGTTTCTTGTCGCTAAACATTTAATTGAAATTGTTTTCATTTTATATGTAAAAAGAAAAGAGGAGAAAAATTATTTTAACAAACAATTTCCTTTGTTTCTTTTCTGTCTTAATCTTTACTTTTCTCTTATTTTTGTTGCCCGGTATTCTTTTCGCGTTTCGAACGAGAACGCTTTGTAATTATGCTTTGTGCACAAGATTTAAAAATACATAAATTCAAAATAAAATCCAAAGCACAAATGAAGAATAAGAAGCTGATCGACTGTTCGAGGCATCTTCAAGTGCGTAAGAGAGGGAGAGCAAGGTAGCTCAAGGATATGAAGAAGCAAACCAACAAGCATTCATTTTCATTCAATTTTTTAATGTTCACTTTCTTTCTTTCTTTCTCTCAGTTAGATCGCCTGCTTCAACGTTGTATGCTGCACACGTGCGTCGCGCCGTTAACAGCGCAACGGAGAGTTGATGCACATTATGCAAATTTCTTATGTCTGTCACGCTGAATAACTTTTGACTTTATTTTACATGTGTTTTGACCAAAAGCTCTCTCTATCTCTCACACACGCATGCACTCACGAACAGAACCCCACACGCACGCAGTACGCAGCGACACTGGGAATTGAGAAATTTTTGGCTAGGAAAACCAGAGAAAAAGAAGAAGAATTATGCCACATTGACGTCTACAAAATGTGAGTGAGTTAAAATAATCAGCTAAATTCCGAGGTATTTTTTTTTTTTTTTAGTTTACTTTACACAGTGAAACTAGAAAAACTACACCACTACTAACCAAAAAATGGCAAACGGACACGGAACACAACAGAGAGAAAAAACGAAAATCAAATACAAGCGGCGCGTAAACGTAACGCAACGAAATCAGCGAGCAGACTGAACAAGCCACTGTGCAGCAGGCATGCGAGTAGGCAGCAGCACAAGCAGCGAAAGAGCAGAGCGAAAAAAATTACAGACTGACGTTGTCTCGGCCAGCGGTCGGCAGCGGCAGCGACGTCTTTATGGCTGACTGATAAAAGTCGTACGGATTTGTTATTAGCTCATTGTTTTTTTAATGTTGCTTTTTTTTCTCGTTTGTGCTGACAGGCAGCACAGAGGCAGCAGCAGTGCTATCAGCCGCAACGGGAGTTTGTTTACCCCTCCGCGACGTGTCAGCGACGAATGTTTCCGTAACAAGTCGCATTGTTGCCAATTGATATGTTGAATGCCTTAAGTTTATCTTCTTATCTTATTAGGATTTTTGTTGCTATATATGTTGTTATATGCGGCATTTGAGATAATGTCAAATTCAGATTTCGGTATCTAATAAAATCAAGTTCCTCCGTTTTGTTTTTAATTCAGTTTTACTTAAAATTAGGAGATTTTTGTTTGCTTCTGGTTGGCAACACTACGCATATTCATATACTCCATATATAAACACATCCAGTGCACAAACGCATACATGCCCGTACGTAAATATGTAAGTATGTATGCATATGTGTACATGCAATAAGATAAAAACCTCATTGCAGTATTTTATAAAAACATAAGGAACACGGCGCGACAAGCGAGAGAATGTGAATCGTTCACGTATCGACCAATGGGCAGCGGTGGAGTGAGAGAGTGGGTTATACGCTAACGGCGCTGATGAGCTGCCTGAAAGCGGTTGGCAGCGGTTCAGCTGGGTTGTTGCTGCTGCTGCCTAGGCTAATTTCGTTGCGTTAAAACAAAAGGCTTACGCACACAGACACTAACAAAAAACTGTCAGTCAATGCGTCATATAATTTAATTTTTATTTATTTTCTAATTGCTGGCAACAAATTAGCAACCACAAAATAAATATTGCCGTTGAACAGTGATGCTCGATGTTATCGATTATCGTTTGCCGAACTCGATAATATTTGTCTTACCACAGTACGTGCATAACAAAGCAAACCAAAACATTTTATTTAATTTGATTGAATTTTTTTTAAGTTCTGCGATTTTTTTATCGGAAAAGTTTGGAGGTACTGTTTTGAGACAAATTGCCCTTTACCGCAACATAACGTCATCGGTTAGCCATGACTCAGTGTCCCGGTCATAGTTTATTTACACACACACACTAGCACGGGCACATCTAGTGTCATGCGAAATTGAGAAGAAAAACAAAATTGATGCTAGTGATGCTGGGCCGCATTTATTAATTAGTGGCAATCATAAATATCAATGCATATATATATTTATTATGATATCAACGCTAACTAAATTGATTAAGCTTTAAATGAAAAGAGCAGAAGAAAAACAAAAAAGGAACAAAGTGAGCAATAACAATAGAATTTACGCGCCGCCCACACATACAAAATTGACTCAAGCTCTAAAGTTAACAGTTAAAGTATGTGTGCGCTGGTGTGTTTGGCTGTGTGTGTGACAGGCTGGATGACGTGATTGTCTCTCTTCGGAGCCCGCATATGATTAAAACGAAAAACAAGATAAAACTCGTTGGGAGCAAAAGGAGCAGCTTGCTGCTTCTTCTTCTTATGGCTGATGTTGTTGAGCCGAGCAGGGGGAGAAGAAGCAAAATACGCATGACACTCCTTGCCGCTACACACACACGTACAGGCATAAGCACGCGACACACAGACACGAGGTCACTCACACACACACACACATACACACATTCAGCAATGGCAATTGTTAGTTGATTTTCAACAAGCACAAAAATATTAATTTGTGCGAACAGAAGTCAATATACTCAACCATTTCATGTCACGAGATGAAAACACATACACACACATCCATAAAAATATATGTATTGGTGAAATGGCTAACAATAAGTATATTGAGTGCAAATATAGTAACGGGATTTTCTTCATTCTTTATTTTTTTTGCTAGCTGCTCCCTCTTTTCTTCTTTTGCTTTGTGTTAGCCGCGATGACGACAGCGCAAGCAGCGACGTCGGCGCCTTCGCCTTGCGCTTTGCTTTTCAATAACATTTACATTTACACTTTGTACTATTTATGTAATAATTTTTCAAAAAACCGCTGGCAAATTTCATTCAGCGGGCAGCGGCATTTATATTTTCTTTTTTTGCACCTGCACAAATTATGTATATTTTTCACATTTTTTTTCTTTCATTCTTTTTGTTTTACTACTAAGAACTCTAGCAATACACACATGCATGCAAAGCAGGCACGCACAAAACATACTCGACACACAATACACGCACACAGGCACGAAAATACGCGACACACTCAATGACGAAATTCCTCGGAGAGCGTTGACAACTCTAGGTTCTAGCTCAAGCTCCTACGCTTTCAAGTAGATATGTGTGTCTGTGTGTGTTCGTGCGTGCGTTCGCTTGTGTGTGTGTGTGTTCTGCTACTGCTGCTTTTTGTCATAAATTTTTTTGCGTTGGTATAGATTTTCAACTTTTGCACGAGTTCACAGCGCTTGAGTGTGCTCACATTGATGAAAATTGTAATCGCACTTGATTCAGCTGCATTATTTTGCACTCTTTGACAATTTACCTAGCACACAAAACACAAAAATTCGATTTTTTCCTCGCTGATATTTTCACGCGAATGACCTTACATCACACGCATTCAATACACACACACACACACTCGCCTCAGTTCTTGGGCATTTATTGCCTCTCCGTATTTGGTCTCACCCTTTGACCGCTAAAAATACTAAAATCCCGGCCTGCGCTACACAACTATCGTTCACCAACACTTATTGGTTGCTGGTCTCCGATTGGCAGTCAATTTCTTATGATATCGCCATTGTCAAATTCAAATGTGACAAATTGTCTACATTTTTTTTAGTTATTACACTTAGATTGTAAGTCGCGAAAAGCTCTAAAATTATATTCCCCATTAGAATTTGCTGTTAAAGGGAAATTGATGGTATCAAGAATATTGCATTTAATTTAATAATTTATAATTAATAATTAATTTTAATTAATTAATTTAATAATTTAATAAAAAGAAATGTAATTTATTTTTATTAAAATTAGTTAAATATAGTATTCATAGTATTCACTTAATATATAATATAATATATATAAATATATATAATATAATAAATATATTTATTTTTCAAATCGATATATCGAGTACACTTTCGCTGTAATTTCAATCCGATACATTGAACAGGGGTGTGGTGCGATAACATAGTTCAGTGCCTGATTGCCCGTCACTAGCATAAGTCATCGCGTTGCGGGATCGTGTGTGCGTGTGAGAGTGTTGCTGAGTTTTGTGTTTCATTCATTTAATTTATTTAAGTTTGAAGTTCCGTTAATTCTGTGTTGATTTTGCTTACAACAAATAATGTGCACAACGTGACCGCTCACAGCAGCAGCATTTCGTTAAACAGGTGAATGCCGACTTACTTTCAACACTTTTCGACCCGCCCAAAAAATTTGTTTGCTTAAAATACCTTCGTTGTTTTTATACTTGTTGTTGTTGTTGCTGCCTCTTCTACTGTTGCTGCCTTAACATGGGCGTTGACCAAAAAACAGAAGACATTTTGAGCGCCCATTATTTCTAAAAATTTTTTATTTAATTCACTATTTGCATTTTAAATTAAATTCCTAGCTTGTGTAAAATGGCCGCAAGGCTTCTTCCTGCGAAAGAGGAAAAAATTATGAACGCCGTCTGTCTGCCACCTGCTGCCCAATTGGAAATTTGCTGGGTGCTCAAATTTCACGCAGGGAATTTTTTTTGCATATTGGTGTGTGCCCAGTTGTCCTGCAGGCTTTTATCAATTGCACTTTTGCCCTCGCTTTTTTCCAAATGTTCTTACACTAATTAATGGCAATCTATATGCATGTGCATTTGTGTGTGCGACAGTGTTGACAAATCTTGTTAAAGCTAACATTATACAGTTCGTTTTCAAGCTAAATTTATTTTGTAACAATGTGTACAATTTTTTTTAATGGATTTCGTTGCATTTGCTATTTTTTAATACTTAATAATAATAAATGTATTAACAATAATATTGATAACTTCTAAGTGTTGTAGACTTTGATAATTTTATCATTCAAATTTGATAAGTAAGCAATACTTCTGTATTGAATGATACTAATTATTTAAAAAAAACGCTGGAACTTCTTTTAAATAACGTTAAATTTAGTAGGTTAAGCTTTTTAAAAATTCATATAGAAGCACGCTTAAAAAGTGGCTACATTTTGGCCAGAAAAAAGCTTAATTTGCCAGTACTGATGTGAAGCAGTGGCAAAAGGGTGGATTACACTGTCCGTGTTGCTCTTGCCGTCACAGCAGCAGCGTTCAGCTGAATTATTATTACCGAGTTTAGTTTTTTCTTCTTTTCTTCACGCTTAGTTTTGTATTTGTTTTTACTACGTTCAGCGACTTCTGCTGCTTCACTGCACAAACACACTCCTGCACCCACACATACATACATGAGTGCATAAATGCATAGGTAACCGACACTATCTTCCGTGAGTGTTGCGTGTTTTGGTCTCTCTCATGGTTTTGTACGTTACCGGCAACTGCCTTTCAAATGTTCTCTTTTCCCCTTCTTGTTTTCGTTAAACTGGCCACGTTAGCCGAGGGTCAAGTGCGATTGTCTGCTATTGCTGCTGCTGGCGTATCTAACTATGTCCTTGCCCTGTCACCTCACATTTCCTTCTTTCTTTATCTCCTAATTTTTTTTGTATGGTTGCTTTTCTACCTGTCACTCTCCATTTTTCTGTTCGTTTTTTGTGATCATGATAAGCTGCCTTCTTTTTTTACTTCTTATTTTAGAAGTGAATGCGTCAATGTGTCAAAAAAAGGTATTTTAAAATTCGCAGCTTTCCTTCTTCCGCGCTACTATTCGTCATAGCTGAAAGTTCATCAGAATTGTCTATATAAGCGATAGAAATGTCACTTGTCTGTTTTATGGATATATTTTATTTAATGACCAAGTAATTGCTAATTTGAATAGAATTTTCACAGTGTGTTGCTACTAAGATGTATAAGTTATGTAATACAGTGAAACATTTTTAAAAATTTTACATATCCTTGAAAATTAATTAAAACACAAGTAGTTTTTTTTTACAAAAAAATTTTACATGATAAACAATTTATGTTCTTTAGTCGTAGTCCCATTGGACATATACTCTTACAGATGTCTTCCATTCATTGTTGGTAGCCACCAAAATTTGAATTTTATAATCACCGGACGGCAGCGGTAAATATTTGAAATATTCTGTTTTAAATACCAGATTAGTCACAATAATATCATGCTGAAATATATCATGCTGTATAAGTATACATATACAATTATTATTATCCAAATCTTTACTCACCCCATAAGGACACGAATGATTTAAGTTCGAATTATTAATGAAAGTATCAAAAACGATCTTTGCAAACGACAATTTCTTAATTGGTTTGCTCATAAACTTGCAATAATCAACAGTTTGGTTGAACATAAAAGGACGATATCCATTAAATTTGCGAAACAGACTTATATTTACCTATAATTCAAATTGTATTTATTTCATATAAATATATTTCACAATCTCTCACTCTAAATACCTTAGCATTTGTGACGGGTCCTTTATTTAATATCGCATGCACATTTAAGCCCACAACGCCACGATCAAGTAATTTTAATTCGCATTGCTTATAAGTAGCATAAGAGCGATCCAACATTTCGCACTCCACGTTTACAAATCGTGACTGCTTTAATGATAGCCCTCCATTGATCAGAAGTAAGAGCGTTAATAGAACCGACATTGTCTGTCAAATACCAAATCACATCACCGATTAAATAAAATAAATAAATAGTGTGCTTTTAATCGCTTACTTACTCGAGCTCATCGAATATACAATTATTTTTATCGCTTTTTAAAACTATGTAAACATTAATGTTAATGGTTAATCTATTAAATAATAGCTTTAGTACGGCAAATAGACTAATTAGTTGGGCAAATGTTTCAATGACACTCGACTACGATATAACCTGAATCGAGCTCTTAAATATATTCCCGTTTTATTACAAACATAAAGTTATGATAGCAATGAGAGTTTATATATTCAATCATAACTTATTTGTTTCTTATCCGATCTTAAGAAAATATGATAAAAATTGAATTGACAGATTAGTCAACTTGATCTGTGCCGATTATGCGAAAACCTATGTACCCTTTTTATCCATTTTTAATAGATTCATAGTACAATCATTTTTTGAATTTTTTTACAGTTGAGATCAGAGTCGTCGGGATTGCGTACGTATGTAATTGACCCGAACGATTCACTAGACAATGTCGTTAGACAGTAGTTTACAAATGTAAATTTAAGCTTAACAAATATGAATTATTCTTTCGCTTGACAGTCAAAAAACTGATCGAAAGTAAAACGCATTGGACTGAAATCCAATCCAATATTTTGCAAGTCCACTATAAATTTGCATCATTTTCATTCCTAGGCAGAATAGGGTCGTGAGTCTCGGGAAAAAGCTGATGTACATTTTTTTGTCTGATGCCTCTGCATATTGTCTATTTAGTGTTATAATTAAACAGAAAGTCTATCAACGGAGTGTTGCCACCATATTTATGCGAATGCTTCCAGCTTGTGAACTTGGACGCTTTGCGATTTTTCTTTACAAATTTGTAATTAAAAACATAAATTTCTTTGCTTTTTTTGATGTCTCTAACAAATTCATTTTAAAAGTTTTGTGCCAAGAAGCAATGGGAGCTAAGTGGGTCAGTCCCTAAACCGACACGCAGAATGTGTCGTAAATTATACAGACTTTTACAAAAGACGCCTAACAACAAGAAGAAGAAGAGAATCATAAACCTATGTTTGGCGTTGCCCAATTGCTTTGGCACATATCCCATATATATCCCATTACAAAGACTAATTGCGCGCCCACTTTGAATGACATTTAACTTAAGATTTGACATCATTTAAATGCCGCAAAGTCGGCATGTTGTGTGTTTGTTATGCAGTCATCTAAATCCATGCCATCTATATATATATTTTCTAAATGTATAAGAGGCACGTACATTGCTCCTGCCACTGCTGCTATAAAAATTGATGCAGCGCCCTCATTTTATGCATTTCGGTGTGTTTAGAAAGCTGCCTCAAATGATTAGTGCGTTTTATTTATGAACATAAGTAAGTTTATTATGTTAAATTCAATTTCCCATAATTGTAGCAGCGTGGCACATGTCGGAAGTTGATGCTATATTATAATAAATATAATAATATATAAATAACAGCTGTGCACAAAATCCACACAGGTTAACAGTGACTTAACATCGAGTTAACAGTTCGAAAATAAATAATTCATTTTGCCAACAGTTTTCTTTGTTTTTTTTTTTTTCACTTTAAAAAAGGATATTTCATTTTAGAAAACTTTTTGCCGTTACAGTTCCTCAATTGAATTTTAGAGTGTTTGCTAGTCGGTGTTGCTCGTGTTTCCCCTTTGCTTCTCTATGTTTTCTCTGCTTGCTGCGCAGCACGCGGAAATCATTCTACCAGAGAAAAGTGTAAAACAAAAGCAGAATGAATAACAGAAAACAGCACAAGAAGCATTCAATTATCTATATTTAGTAGTAGTTTATATAATCAGGATATATACACATATCAAGTACACACACACACACACTCACGCACACCTCATGTGCTAATTGCATGAGTACACTTAACAAATTACTGATTGATTGACTTGAGTTTTCCATCACATTTATTCCATTTGCAGCAAACCTTTGACTCTCGATGATGCAGCCCATGTGGCACTTGGTGCATGCACTTCTGCTGCTTGCCGCCTGCCAAGCCCAAAACGATGGAAGCTATTACAATGTGCAACAGCAGCAACAACAACAATCACAGCAGCAGCAACAACAACAACAGACGCCGCTATCCACATCCGCCTACGACAACATCAACAACGACAATCAACAACAATATGGCACGAATCTCAATCCCAATCTAAATCCAAATAACCCAAATTATAACTATAATGGCCTGGGAGGCAACCAGGATGACTACAATAAGCGACTGGGTGGCGGAGGTGGCTTTGATGACGATGAGCCGAGCTTGCAACGGGGCAAGAGCGCATACAATTCGAAGGCCTTCTTTCTGGAGACGTTGCACAATCGAGACCCAACT
The DNA here is from genome assembly GCA_035042365.1 of Drosophila dives. Lineage (NCBI taxonomy): Eukaryota > Metazoa > Arthropoda > Insecta > Diptera > Drosophilidae > Drosophila > Drosophila dives. The sequence continues at coordinate 6,901,954 of JAWNLJ010000357.1, read as the reverse complement.
TATTTTATAGTTGCCTCACGCATGGTGCGTCCTGGTCTGATTTATCAGGTCTCCGTCTCGATACTCCAGGCCAAATATCCCATCACAGTGCATGCGAGCATCTCGTGCGATGGCGTCCAGATCAGTGGCGATTCCAAGGATGTCAAAGAGGGCATTCCAGAAACTCTGCTCATGCGCATACCTCCGACGAGCGTCACAGGAGATTACAAGTTGCGTGTGGAGGGCTTCTATAAGGATGTCTTCGGCGGTGTCGCTTTTCTCAATGACACCCGTCTGGATTTCTCACAGCGCTCGATGACCATCTTTGTACAGACCGACAAACCCCTCTATATGCAGGGTGAAACTGTGCGATTTCGCACAATACCGATTACCACCGAACTGAAGGGTTTCGACAATGCCATCGATGTCTATATGCTAGATCCAAATCGGCATATACTCAAGCGTTGGCTTTCGAGGTAAGCTCAACGAGGGCGAGAAGGTTGTATTCATAATTTGTTAACCAATCAACTTTTAAATATAATTAAACAAATAAACCAATCTTGTCGCATTCTATACTAACATATCTCTCTCCCTCTTTCTTTCGCTCGATAGACAATCAAATCTGGGCTCTGTTTCGCTGGAATACAAGCTGTCGGATCAGCCGGTATTTGGAGAGTGGACGATCCGCGTGATTGCCCAGGGACAGCAGGAGGAGAGTCACTTCAGCGTTGAGGAATACTATCAGACACGTTTTGAGGTGAATGTGACAATGCCGGCGTATTTCTTTACCACCGATCCCTATATCTATGGCCGGGTTATGGCCAATTTTACGAGCGGTCTGCCCGTGCGTGGCAATTTAACGCTGAAGGCCACAATTCGACCAATTGGATACTTTAGCAACCAGGTGCTGAATGAGAAATTCCGTTTGGGTCGCTCGCCGCTAGAGCAATCGAATTTGTATAACGAACGCTGGCGCTACAACAATCCCAATCAGCACTGGGACCCGCAGCAGCAGCAGCCGTACAATGTGCCGCCCCAGCTGCAACAGGATGGCGTTGATCTCTCCCAGGATCTGCTCTATCGCAATCAGTATGTCGTCGAGCGTAACTATCAATTCGAGGAGGAATGGCCATTTTGGGTGCGCAAACCCGAATATGTGGATAGCTATGACTCATGGACGAGTAGCTATCGCAATTCTCTGCCCTATTTGCGTTACTTTAATGGCACCTTTGATTTTAAATGGCCGTTGCGGGAGCTGGAGCTACTCGTACCCAACTTGGCCAACATGGAAGTGCTAATCACGGCGACGGTTGGCGAGAAATTCTATGATGAGATCATCAGTGGCTATGCCGTCGCTCGCGTCTACAACTCCAGTTTGCGTGTCGCATTTCTCGGTGAATCACCGCAGGTCTTTAAACCAGCCATGCCATTTACCACCTATTTGGTTGTCGAATATCACGATGGTTCACCCATCAATCCGAATCTGTTGCGCCAGGGCCTGATGGAGGTCAGCGGCTTTGTGGAGAGTCGAAATGGTGGTCGCCGCGATTGGCCCACACAACGTCTGCACATGTCCCAGCAGAGCGATGGTGTCTGGGAGCTAAAAATCGATATACGCAACGATTTGAATTTGGATGAGCGTCCACAATCGAGAGACTTCCTCAATGGCATACAGAACATGCGGCTGCAGGCAAATTTTGTGGATCCACGCGGTGAACGCATCCAAACCGAATTGCTGCTTGTCTCACATTATTCGCCACGGAATCAGCATATTAAGATCACGACGAGCACAGAGCAACCGGTCGTTGGGGAATATATCATCTTTCACATACGCACCAATTTCTATTTGGAGGAATTCAATTATCTGATCATGTCCAAAGGTGTCATTTTGGTCAATGACCGGGAGACCATTGTCGAGGGCATACGCACCATTGCCGTTGTTTTGAGCGCTGAAATGGCACCGATGGCCACTTTGGTTGTGTGGAAGATCACCCAACAGGGTCAAGTTGTTGCGGATTCTCTGACGTTCCCAGTGAATGGCATTTCACGAAATAATTTCACAGTGTACATTAATAATCGTAAGGCGCGTACGGGTGAGAAAGTAGAGGTGGCCATCTTTGGGGAGCCCGGCTCGTATGTCGGTCTCTCGGGCATCGATAGCGCCTTCTACACCATGCAGGCGGGCAATGAGTTGACCTATGCCAAGATCATCACTAAAATGTCCAATTTCGATGAGCAAACAAATGGCACCTACAAGCACATTTGGTACTCGCACGAGGGTAATCCCGATGAGTTGGTCTATTTCCCAGCCTCCTCCTTTGGCATCGATGCGAATCGCACATTTGAATACAGCGGATTGATTGTGTTTACGGATGGTTATGTGCCGCGGCGACAAGACACCTGCAATCGCACTCTGGGCTATGGCGAGTGCTTAAGTGGACGCTGCTATCGGCTGGAGAAGCATTGCGATGGTCTCTTCGACTGCGACGATGGCACCGATGAGATTGACTGCCATGTGCGTAACGACACCGAATTGCTAAATTATCGCAAGTATCGATTTAATCGCGTGCTGCGCCACTACGAGAACGTTTGGCTCTGGAAGGATGTGAATATTGGCCCGCATGGTCGTTATATTTTCAATGTGGAGGTCCCGGATCGTCCCGCCTATTGGATGGTTAGCGCTTTTAGCGTGAGTCCATCCAAAGGATTTGGCATGTTAAATCGCGCGCTGGAATATGTTGGTGTGCAGCCGTTTTTCATCAATGTGGAGATGCCGTCGGTTTGTCGCCAGGGTGAACAGGTGGGCATCCGTGTCACCGTATTCAATTATATGACGACTGCGATTGAGGCCACCGTTGTGCTGCACGGCAGTCCCAACTACAAGTTTGTCCATGTCGAGGAAGATGGCATTGTGCGATCGTATAATCCACGCACCAGCTTCGGTGAACATCAGTTCTTCATCTATTTGGATGCACAGGGCACCACTGTGGTTTATGTGCCGGTGGTGCCACAGCGATTGGGCGACATTGAGATCACTTTGCATGTGGCAACGCTGCTCGGCACGGACACCATAACCCGTACACTGCACGTGGAATCAGATGGTCTGCCCCAGTATCGTCATCAGTCCGTTCTGCTGGATCTCTCGAATCGTGCCTATGTCTTGGAATACATGCATGTGAATGTCACCCAGACGCCAGAGATACCCTATCAGGTGGATCGTTATTTTGTGTACGGCTCGAATCGTGCACGCATCTCAGTGGTGGGTGATGTGGTGGGTCCAATTTTCCCGACAATGCCAGTGAATGCGACATCGTTGTTGTACCTACCCATGGAGTCGGCGGAACAGAATGCCTTCAGCTTCGCGGCCAATCTCTATACGATTATGTACATGCGATTGATTAATCAACGGAACAAGACGCTGGAGAAGAATGCCTTCTATCACATGAACATTGGCTATCAACGTCAATTGAGTTTTATGCGGAACGATGGCAGTTTTTCACTATTCCGCTCTGATTGGAACAATTCAGCTTCATCCGTCTGGCTGACCAGTTACTGTTTGCGCATCTTCCAGGAGGCCTCGTTCTATGAGTGGGAGAACTTTATTTGGATCGATGCAACGATTATAGAGAAGAATATGCGTTGGCTACTCCAGCATCAGACGCCGGAGGGTGCCTTCTATGAGGTCACCTGGCTGCCGGATCGTAAAATGAATCGCACCAATTCGGCCAGTTATACGAATCTCAGGAATCGTAATATTACGCTAACATCCCATGTGCTCATCACACTGGCCACTGTAAAGGATTTGTCGGGCACGTTAGGCTCACGGGTTGCGTTAGCGACGCAACGTGCCGTTTCCTGGATTGAGCGGAATATGCAGTTCCTCAAGGATACGCCGGAACCGTATGATGTCGCCATCACGGCGTATGCTTTGCAGCTGTGCAATTCCCCTATTGCCGAGCATGTGTTCAGCATACTGCGACAGCATGCGAGGACGATTGGTGATTTCATGTATTGGGGCAATCAGGAGTTACCTCAACCGCCGCGCAAATTGGAAAACCAAAAATGGTTTGCCTTGCCACGTCTGCCCTACGAATACGATTCGCTCAACATTGAAACGACAGCCTACGCGTTGTTGGTTTATGTGGCGCGGCGCGAGTTCTTTGTGGAACCAATTGTGCGTTGGTTGAACGCACAGCGTTTGAATGAGGGCGGCTGGGCATCCACGCAGGATACGAGCGCCGCATTACGTGCTTTGGTCGAGTATACGGTGCGTTCCCGCATCCGTGAGGTCTCTTCGCTGAGCGTAGAGATCGAGGCATCCTCGCAGGGCGGCAAGACCCAGGCGCTCCACATCGATGACTCCAATTTGGCGAGACTTCAGAGCATTGAGGTAAGGAGGAAATTTTAAAAGTTTTCCTAGCTAATTATTAATTACAATTTGTTGCATTTGCAGATACCCGATGCCTGGGGTACGATCAAGGTGCAAGCCAAGGGCGCCGGCTATGCCATACTCCAGATGCATGTGCAATACAACGTGGACATTGAGAAGTTCCAAACGAAACCGCCGGTGCCGGCCTTTGGATTGCATACTAAGGCCATCTTCCATGGCAGAAATCAGTCGCACATCTCCTATGTGGCATGCCAGAAGTAAGTAAAGAACTATTAAGCTCTTGAAGAGTTTAAACTAAATGGATTCATTAATATGTTGCAGCTGGGTGAACACCCAAGAATCGGAGCGTTCGGGCATGGCTGTGCTGGATGTGGCCATACCCACCGGCTACTGGATACAGCAGCAGAAACTGGATAGCTACGTACTCAGCAATCGAGTCCGTAATCTAAAGCGTGCTCGGTATCTGGAACGCAAGATTGTCTTCTACTTTGATTTCGTAAGTGAAACGAGTGTATCAAAACATAATTTTATAGTGAAATGTTCTTGATGGAATTGAAAAGCGCCCAGTTTTTGTGCCAACTAGTCTTGATATCGATATCGAAATTATCAGATCACTAACACTCAACTGCTTTGAGAAGACTTACTTCAATATGTATTTGCTGACTTATCAGATCACTACAATATTTAGAATCAGAATAATCAAACAAATCTGAGTTCTTGCTTGTTCTCGTTTGTGACAATTATTTGTCTGCAATATGTCAATATCTTAATTATTAGATCACTGCTAAGAAACATTGAATCAAAATATGAAGTTGCATTTTGTATTATTAGTATCAAAAATTAATTTATTGGACTGTAATCAAAAATCGATTTATTATAGTTGGTATAAATTCATCATTTAAATTAAGCTTCTAGACTAAATCTAGTACTTATTGTTGACTAACATTTTATATACATTTTTTTGCCACACACAGCTTGATCAAGAAGACATCTGCGTTAACTTTACTATAGAGCGCTGGTATCCAGTGGCGAATATGTCCCGCTATCTGCCCGTGCGCATCTACGACTACTATGCGCCAGGTAAGTGATTAATAGAATTTAATTCATATTGTTACTAAAATCCAACTTCACCCACAGAGCGCTTCAACGAATCGATCTTTGACTCGCTGCCCACATATCTGCTGAATATCTGCGAGGTGTGCGGCAGTTCCCAGTGCCCATATTGTTCCATCTATAATATGGGCTGGCGTGCTTCCATGTCGCTCTCACTGCTCTTCTTTAGCGTGTTCATTTACCTGCTGCGGAGTCGTACACATTTAGTGCTCAATACGCTACATCTGTTCACCTAGAAGGTGCCTCGCCGAGAATCAGGCAGAGAAGGAGACCTTCACTAGCAGTCCAAAACAGTCCACACAAAATATTTAGCTTATTACCATTTGAATTGGAATATGTGTTGAGTTTTATAGTTGGTTTTTATTTCTCAATATTTTAGTTTATTTTTCTACGAAATTGCATTCCGTCCAATAATGCTACTGGCGAGGTTTTATTTGTTTTCTATATTTTGTAATAATCAATTCGAATCGTATCTCGAAATGTACAAAACATCGTTTTAATTATAATCAACCAATCGAATGGACATATTAGTTTTTGCTACATATTATAAAGAATTCAAATTTGATGTACACAATTCATTTAACTTACATACACTTATAGAAATTTAGTGTTTAGACTTCAGTTATATTATAAGCTTTATAGTTTATCACATTCAAATCTGGATCAAAATCTTTGCCTTAACTTTTGCTGGGCGCTTAAAGTGCCGCTTTAAATGAAAAGTGAAAACATATCGAAATGATGTAACAAGAAAAGTGTCTTTTAAACTCACAAATTGCCTTTATTAGATTTTAGAAATCGATATTGAATATGTATACATATATATATTTAGCTCATTATTTTTGGATACAAAGCATGCATATCATTTAAACTGAATGTTTTTTAGTTTGTCAAAGATAATGAGTCATAATGAAAACGTTGAAATCGACCGTCCAAAACATATTTATGTTTAAATAATGCAACAAATGAATCTAATTAGTATCTAAGTTTTATACGTACTTTGTATTTTCACAAAAACATTTTGCTTTTGTATATTATACGAATCCATATAGCCATAATCAATGTGTAGCTAACGACTCTCAAGATCAAGTACTCCGTCCCTACTGTATGCTAAGAGAAATGAATCTGTCAAGTGAAATATATTATTATACGTTTTTTTTAATGTAATGAACCTAATAAAAATTAATTAAATTACTCAAACATAAATGGGGTGACACTGTTTCTTGTTTATATTAGAAAAACCGTTTCAAAATCAATTTGTTTTATGAAAAAAATGCACAAATATACTGAAATTTAAATTAAAAAATTATTTTTATTATTTATTTGTTTTATAAAAAAATGGCATAAATTATTGTTTGATAAATGCTACACAAAGTATAATGCTATTTTACATAAAATTAATAAAAAGATAACATGCACATATATATGGATATATAAATTATTCTATGTTTTGCGAAAGCTAAGCAATATTGGCGATATCGCCTCTAAACAGTCCATGATGTCCTTTCGAGATTTAGCACCGGTAAACACAACTTTGCCGTTCACAAAGATGAGCAGGACGAGACGCGGTTTTACCATTCGATAAATCAGGCCAGGAAACATTTCCGGCTCATATGAGCTGAACTGACCGTGCACCTGATTGAGGTTCTCCAGCCGAATTGGAAACCGCAGATCGACTGTGGCCACAATATTTTGCAGTTTGTAGTCGACAAACTTAACTGGAAAGCCCAGTTTCTGTAGAATGCGTGCGAACTTCCGAGAGCCCATATTGGCCTCCATTTCGTTACGGGCGCCGGTGCAGATTACTTTCCCGGTGCGAAATATGAGAGCCGTGCAGCGTGGCGAATGCATTCGCATGATGACACCCCGGAAGCGCTTTGGGGTGTATTCGGAATTGCGGGTGCGTGAATTGATCGTCTTCAAATCCAGTTCACAATCCACCGAAAACGTGGCTACTATATTTCTACCATAAAATAAAACACAATTTAGCCCAAAACAAAAGTAGACTTGTAGTTTGCTTACTGCAGTTTAATTTCATGCTGTGCATCTTTGGGCTCGGTGAGGATTGCCGGTAGCTGCGGCTGTAGCGAGCTGTGTGGATTATGGGTGCTTGTTTGTGCCGATGCATTCGGATCGGGTTCAGCAATTTTGAAATGAAATTGCATATTTTTTAATTCAATCCCAGAAAATTAATAAAAATCCTATTCTAGTTGCAACCGGGAACAAAACAAAGCACACGATGCGAAAACCAGTGTTGCTCTATTAATGAAATATTTGGAGTAGTGTCGACATATAGCTGCGATCAAGTTCCTTGAAATAACAAAGTGAACATTGCCTTTCTATATTATATATATTTGAGCATTTATATTTTGTTTGAGAATTGTGATTACTTGTGTAATTAAATACGTAGAAATTGTAAAAATAAATTAACCAACACTATCAGCTGTGCACGTATGGTGCTTCAGACAGAACTTAATTATTAAGCGTTTTCCATTTGCGTGCACTATACGTAAACAGAGAAAACGCCACAACAAAGGTGACGCTAAATCACGCACCAAAGCAAGCGCACCGTTGACAGCTGAACAGCAATCGAAGTTGAAGAAGCAGAAAAGAAAAAGGGACGTCAGTGTTAAAAAAATGTCGGCGCACAGCGGAGGTACGGATTGGAACTCGGTTGTAAAACCACTTTTATCTAATCGTACAAGCGCATTAAACAAAAATGAAATATCAAACTTACTAAAAGCGATTACCAGATGGTAAGTGCATTACTATTATATCCACAAAATTCACATTTTCTTGCCAAATGGCGCAGTTGAAAATTTTGCCCGCAAGGTGACTTGCAAAATTAAATATGGCGACCCCCATGACGAAATCTAAAAATGTTGATAACTTTTCTACAAATATTGCCAAAATATGGTTTTTTTTGCAGTGAACATGAATTTTTTGATGATGAAAGCAATTATTCACAATTTTACACCGCATTTGCTGCTCTGGCTGCAGATAAACTCATGCAAATCAAGTCAAGTAAGTGTAACTAACCCACCCCGCAACCAGCCCCACCCTCTTTCTCTTGTCTTAATGATTTTTTCAGAGCGCAACAAAAGCAAAGAAATTTGCTAGCAAAATACAATTTATTTAGCTTCTCTTGTGTGACTCATTGCGTGTGTTACTTTTATTTTTAAATATTTTGCTTTGTGTCCATTTTTATTGCTTTTTGTATTTCTTTTAGTCTGTCAGACGCAAATTTCGCAATTGCACGATGCGAGCGCGGTGCTCATACGGTTCATACTCTTCCGTTTGGCGAAAGTCTCAGTTTATGATATCAAATGGCTGCTGGTCGCACTCAAAATGTTGTGCGAGGGTCGCGAGAGTGTCGCCAGTGGCTCGGGTTGCACGCAGTTTGATTATAATGCTGTTGCAGCGGTGCTGAAGAGCGCAAAGCATCCCGAATCAAGCAGCAAGAGTCTGAGTAGCAGCAGCAGCAGTGCCGGCAGCAGTGGCGTCGGCACTGACAAGGACTCACCTAAATCGGAGATAAAACGCTCGCGTTCTGATCTATCGACGGTCATCTTGCAACAGTTGCTGGCGCCCCTGGAACCGGGCAAAATGACATGGGTGCCATTGAGCGAGGAGATCAGCGATTGCACCGTATGTGAAATCTATCGAATATAATTTATACTAATTACTAAAAATTAAAAATCTCTCGATAACAGGAGCAACTACTTGCGGCCAATGTGGAGTACTTTCAGGAGCAGAACGGCGTCGATACGCTGCTCGAAGTGGGCGTTTCTTTGCCCATACTCAATCGTTATCGCTCCAAATATTTGGAGACAATTGTGGGTGGCAAGGCATTGTATCTGCCACTTACTCAAGTCGAGGCTAGCACTGTTAAATCGGCAATGGGACACATGTTAACCGATTTGTCCATTTTGGGGCAGGCACATTCACTGATTGCTCTGCAGCCCTTAACACCGAGTCGCATCGAGAAGCTATCGATGTGCGGCATTTCGGCACTCTACAATGCGGTGCTGACATCCATAGCGGCCAGTGTGCTGAGCATGTGTCAGGTCAGCAGTAGCTCTCAGAAGCAACAGCCGTCAGGTGGGGCATCTACTAGTCAGGGCACAGGCAGCGGCACCGGTGGCAATAGTAATGTTCCAGCAACCAGCAAAGATCATGATGATTTCGAGGAGCAAGCGTGCACCATTGTGAATAAGGCACTGGAAATATATACGAGCATAGGGGATATGTTTAAGGCTTCCGCACGCATGCATGTCTATCAGAATCATTTGTGCTACGGCTCCTGGCTGCTTATCAGTGGTATTCAGGGTGCCATGGGTGCTTCTGGCAGCAGTGCAGCAACTACTAAGCCAACGACAAATACAACAACAACAACGACGAATGCAAATGAGCCAACAGCTACGCCCAGCACGCCTATAGCTCGTGTTAATCTCTTCAAGGTGCAACAGGGATTTGGTGAATTGAATGCAGCTATTGCTAATCACAGCATTAAGCTGCTGTCGGAGCTCATCGATGATCTTAAAATTGAAACCGCCTGCAAAAACACCGGTGCAAGTGGCAATAACAATTGCCTGGACGTTGAACCAGCTCAATTTGATATACTAGAGAATTATAGTGCATTGCAGCGCATTGTTCGCGTCCTGAATACGGCGACACTGCATCAATTATTCACGTTCCTGGCAACTGTGGCCTATCGCAAAGCGTGCACGTTGAAGCGTGCCAATACCAAAGACCGCACCGAATGCGAACCGATTAGTTACTCGGATTCGACAACCTATTTCAATGATTCACTCTCTTGCTCCGACAATTCCGAGGAGGATGACAGTGAAAGCTATTTGGGTCACTGGTTCAAGGAGACCCTCTCTCCCGAAACTCACGATGATAATGCCAACACATGCACCCAAGAGCGCAATGGTGATCAGAAATCGGCACTTGTCCCGAAACTGGATGAGCCACATGAATATTTGGATTTGGCAGCGGATATATTTTGTTTCCTCGATCAATTCTTGGCCAATCGTCATGCCTATATGCAGCGCTATGTGAAAGCGGGCGTCAGTGATCAGCAGATGCTGCTCATGGCCAACATAATCAAGGATTTTGATCGCGATGTCATGCGACAGGAAGGTAGCAACGCTGGCACCGCATCTAATGGCGGCTCCGCTGATTGCAGCTGCTCCAATTGGCAATCGGCTATGATACGTTTTTCTGGCGCCGCTGGTCGTTATATACACAACTTGATCTCGACATCGCTGCTCTCGGAGCAGCTACAATCAAATCTATTGCAACATTTGTCTATCTCACCCTGGTCGACCGATACGAACAGCTGGCCACTGCAGGTCTATCCTAGCACTTTGTCGGTGCTCGTACAGATTTTGTTGCTGAAGCCCACCCAGGAAAAGGAAGCAGCCTGCCTGTCCGTTTGGCATCGTCTCATCAATACGCTCGTCGAGGGTGTCTGCTCAGCCTCGACTGCCAGCGATGCTGACTTTGAGGATCTAAACATTGAGCATGCCCAGCTGCTGTTGTTCCTCTTTCACTCCTTGAATCTAATGCAAAAGAAATCGATACTGCTTCTCACGGCAGGCGGTGTCATTCGCTGTGCCGATGTCTGTCGCGGCATCAGTGCTGAGCGCAGTGTTCGCAATAGCCAAATGATGCTGCTGTCGCGACTGCTACTCTTCCTGGAGTACTTAATGAAGCATTTGTATAATGCACCACCCGAGCTGCTTGATCAGGTGCGCTGGAATCTGTTTAGTGTGAGCAGCATGCCCGATTCGCAAAAGATCACAGATCTGTTGAACAGCCGGACCAAACTCGGCTGCTTCTGTCGCCAGGATATTGAGTTAAAGTTTCGCAACTCCACCGTGGGTGACTTGAACTCGAGTACGTAATTATGCCTGTATATTATATAGATATATATTAATAGTATTTGATATGTTGCAGGCATTCGACCCACTTTCTATTCACTGGTCACTTCGGATCCGATGAAGCCGCAATGGGCTCAGGATTTCAAATTGGATGGTTTGGCATGGAATTTCATATTGTGCACGCCGGACAAACTCAAGTATCCCTTGTTAGTGGATGCACTCATCGATATATTGGCCATTACGGACATGTCGGCTCTGTGCCGCGACAAGGACAATCTCCACAATTTGTGTGCCATGCAATATTGTTTCAGCATTACGTGGAAACTGCTGCTTGGACTGCCGCCATCCACATCGCATGTGGAATCGTTGAAGGTGGACCGTGCCCCCAATCTGCACTCGCTGCTTTGGAGCATTCGCTGTCCATTGGCCACTTCGCATTATCTGGTCGTTAATAGTCTCATCAAGCAGGGCATGTACACCCAATACGCGGAGACCTTGTGGGCTCAGGTCGGCGATCGTACCGCAGATGTAGTCTACAATCTCAAACAAACAATGCTGGGCGTCGAGTCGTTCAACAAGCAACTTAAAGGTACTCAAAGATTATCGGATGTATATTATATATATATATATTAATAATCTCTTTTTAGCTTCACCGAATCCGCGTCTATCCGATCTAATATTATTCGACGCGCTGGTTGCTCACATGCAGGCAATGGCTTGGGCCGATAAGGAGGGTTACAAGCTGCTGCGTAAGGAGAGCGACACAGACAGCATCACTTCCGAGAGTCGGGAGCGTGAGAACTCAAGTGCAGCCACAGATCCCGAGGTGTATTCCTCCAGCGAATCGATTGATGATCAGCAAACAAAACAATCGGAGGACAACACATTGACATCGGGAGAGTTGCTCGAGCGGACACAGCTAAGCAATGAGCTGCTGCTTAAACTCATGGAATCTTACAGTCTCATCTCGAATATTGTGCGCGCCCAGATGCTGAAGCAGTTGTCTAATTCGACGCCGGAACAGGCTCTCAGCCTGATTGTGCCCGTGGTGAGCGATAAGCCGGCAATAATGGTAGATTTGCATGCGGCATTCCTTAAATTGTTGCCCAATGAGGATAAGCAGCTTATTGCGAACGAGTGGCCCAAATGCCTGCTGGTCAACGATGATGCCTTCAACGGAAAACAACATCCCGTCGAGCCGTATACGCTGAGCGTCATCGATGCCCACATCAGCGAATTGACAAAATCAACGACATATTCAACGCTGCACACGCTGAAGCATTGCCTGAAATCCATATTAAATCTGTTGGAATTAATGCTACCATTCTGCACATCCATAGCGGATGTGGAGTTACAGCTAAAGCCACTGCTCATCGCCTCCATGATGGACATGCGCACCGATTATTTGCAGAACCAGAGCGAGCAGTGCCTCCGTCAAATACTCCACGGCTTAACGAATGAGGCCCACAAGCAGCTGCTCTTTGAGCACATGATCGACCATTGTTATCACATGCTGATTGATTTCGCCGCTGAGTTAAAACCGGCCACAACAACAACAACAACAACTAGCACTGTTACTGCTGCTGTTGCCCCCGATCAGGAGCAACGTGCTCTCTTCAATGAATCTATGTTGTTTGCTGTGCTGAAGACAATGATTAAAATGCTGGAAGTGCCCACAGCAGTGCAGGCGATGCGACAATTCTTCAAGGAGCAACGTGCGGGCAGTTTAACAACGTTGTTGCTATCGTTTACGGGCACCACGCTGCCGCTGAGCTATGCCCGCAAAATGTTGCAGTTTGTGGAGCGTCTGTTCGAGCAATCTGCCCAGCCCGATGCACAGTTTCAGCATGAGGAACTTGTCGATTGTTTTTCGGAGCTGGTCATCGTGGATGTGGCACGTTTAAAACTTTGGTTGGCGCATATTATCTACGGCCCAAATGTGGTTGCCACAACAAATAGTAGCTGTGAGGCATCCTGCAAGCTGCTCACCAGCATAATGCAGCCCTCGAGCAGCTCCAGCAGCAATGCACAGACTCCAACGAACATGGCCACCGTGTCAGCCATGCCAAGTATATCAGATCAACTCGATGCCATGGATATTGATTATGATTGTGCGGGCGCTAGTGCTGGCAATGGCAATGCACCGAATGCAGCCGCCAAATGTTTAAGCCTCTGGCAGGGCAACAATCAGGCCAATAATCAGTCGGAGGATTCTTCGCAGGCCTGTGATCAGCCCAGCTCCAGTTCCCATCCACGCAATGGCGCCTTGCTACTCAGCTTTGTCAAGTCTCTGGTGCGTGATCAGCCGTCAGCGGCACGATTGGCACCGCCACTCTTCCAGGCCCTGTTGCAACTTGGCCAGACGTTGATAACGCCGCCACAGGATGGCTGCGATTTTGCGGATGTGTTGCAGATAATGATAACATTGGCGGATGCGGCGCCTGCACGTGGTCATGTGGCGCTGTTCAATACAACACTGCTTTGGCTGGAGCTGGCCAAGCTGCAGCTGCCGTACAAGCAGATGCGTCACGCCGAAAATGTGAGCGCCCTGCTGCGCTATCTCAGCGAGCTTCTGCAGTCCATCGGTTATCGGGGCAGTCGACAGCATATGCCGCCTTGGGATGATGAGCTGCAATCGGACATCGACGAGCTGTACGATGAGCTGCAGGATGAGCAGCAGCAGGAGCAGGACTCATTGCTCGATGACTCCGATGAGGATACGCTGAACAACAAGCTCTGCACCTTCTCGCAGACCCAAAAGGAGTTCATGAATCAGCATTGGTATCATTGTCACACATGCAACATGATCAACACCGTCGGCGTTTGTTCCGTCTGCGCCCGCGTCTGTCACAAGGGACACGATGTCAGCTATGCCAAATATGGTAATTTCTTTTGCGATTGCGGCGCCAAAGAGGATGGATCATGTCAAGCGCTCAGTCGCCGGCAGCCCAACAACGGTTGCGATTCACGGGATGGATACGTCTCGGCTCATATGAGTCTGCTGGCCGCAGGCAGCAAGAAGCGTCAGTCGCCGCCAAATGCACAGTTGCGTAAGGATTCGCTAAGCAATGAACGCATTTTGCTGCTTGGCAAACTGCTTGAGCCGCATCGTGAGGCGCTGCAGCATGCGGATCAGTGGCAGCTCGTCGTTCGCTGCATTCTCGAGTACTTCGATGTGTTGCTGCCGTCGATACGCGAAAACTGCACCCTCTACTCGATTGTCGGCTGTCACAAGCGTGCCACGGTGGCGCTGGAGCGACTCCATCAACTGGATCAGAGCTTTGAGGTGCGTTTAACTTTTTATATTCTCTAATACAAGATTATATTGGTGCGTCATTTTGTCCGACCGTCTGCTACATATTCGGCTACGCTCGATTTAATCGTTTCCTTTGTAACCAAAAATATTTGTGTTTCAGGTGACGGATCAGCTAATGTTTGCCACGTTGGGCTCTCAGGAGGGCGCTTTTGAGAATGTGCGTATGAACTACTCGGGTGATCAGGGTCAGACAATTAAGCATCTGATCTCGTCCGGCGTGGTGCGTCGCGTCGCCTTCTGTTGCTTGTCATCGCCACATGGCAGGCGCCAGCAACTGGCCGTGTCGCATGAGAAGGGCAAGGTGACCATATTGCAGCTGTCGGCGCTGCTCAAACAGGCGGATGCCTCCAAGCGCAAACTGACGCTGACCCAGTTGAGTTCGGTGCCAATTGCATACACAGTGCTCTCGCTGGCCGCGAATCCCTGCAATGAGGATTGCTTGGCCGTCTGCGGTTTGAAAGAGTGCCACGTGCTGACCTTCTCCAGCAGTGGCAGCTCAAATGAACACATTGTCGTCATTCCCCAGCTGGAAAATGGCAATTACATTAAGAAGGCTGTCTGGCTGCCTGGTTCGCAGACATTACTTGCCTTGGTCACTTCCGATTATGTGAAGATCTATGATCTCGCAGTGGATACGTATAGTCCAAAATATTATTTTCTGGTTGCCGTGGGCAAGATCCGCGATTGCACATTTATGTATCAGGAGGATGCGTATTATATGCTAATCTTTGCCAGCACTGGCTATATCTATTATCAGACGCTCGACGAACAAAGTCTGGCCATACATGGTGGCTTTTATGTAACGAATACGCTGGAATTGAGCCATCATCATATCAAGGATGTGAATGGTCAGGTGGGCGGCGGTGGTGTATCCATTTACTATTCCCATGCACTGCAGCTGCTGTTCTACAGTTATGCATCGGGTCGCAGTTTTTTCTCGTCGCTAACCAATGTGAATCAGGGTGTCAAAGGCATTTATCATCTGGACACCAGTTCGGCGGTAAGCAAATCCAAGGAGGGACCACTCCAGCCTCTTGTGCAATGGACCGAAATCGCTGGCCATCCGGGTCTAATATATGCCAATATGCAAACCTCAAATAATCCCATAATATTGATGCTGACACCGGAGTTGATTTTCATGCAGGAGATCAAGGCACAATCGGCCAAGTCGCGCATCATGGATGTGGTAGGCATACGGCATTCAGTTGCCGGCACCGAGAAGACTACGCTGCTGCTACTCTGCGAGGATGGCAGCTTGCGCATATTCTCCGCTCAGCCGGAACACACCAGTTTCTGGCTATCGCCACGTGTGCAACCGCTTGGAAATCAATTGTACTCCGCCACATTGCTGGCGAAGAGTGGCAGCAGTTCCTCCGTAAGCCCCAAATCATTGAGTAAACCCAACAAGCTGCCACGCAAACCGGCCGCATTGCAAAAACAACTGACTTCCAATGGTCTACCTGTGTTTCCCATCGATTTCTTCGAGCATTGCAATGTGCTAGCGGATGTGGAATTTGGTGGCAATGATTTACTTCAGATTTATAATAAACAAAAACTGAAGACACGTCTCTTCTCCACGGGCATGTTTGTGGCGAGCACACGTGCCAATGGCTTCATACTTGAGGTACTCAATAACGACCCGAATGTCGTCATGGTTGGCATACGTGTACTCCTCGGCACACAGGATACACAGCGTGCTCCACAATCCGTTAGCATATTGGGACGCACAATTCCGACGCCAGTGCGACGTGCTCGCTGGTTCGATATACCACTCACCCGTGACGAGATGCTCCAGTCGGATAAGTTGCTCAAGGTGTGTTTTGCCAAATCACAGGATCCGGAAAATGTAACACTGCTGGACTGCATCGAAGTGTATGGCAAGTCGAAGGAGCTTGTCGGTTGGCCCGATGACAGCGAGGAGTTGCCCACTTCTGCAAATGTAGCCAATGCAACAACTGCGACTGTTTCCCCGGCGAGTACAGCGAACTTCGGTGAAGGTTTCAATAGCATCACCCAGCTGGATCGCATGTGCACCCATCTGCTCGAGGTGCTCGATTGTGCACTGAATTTACTAGGCAATGGTGGCGCTGTCGCCGCTACCATGCGACAGAAGGCAGTGAAGACAGCCAGCGCTCTCCTCCTGCTGCCCACACCCAATCCCGTGCAGACGCAGGCACGCTACGTGCTCGCCACGATGTATGGCAGTCGCAGCGCCTATCATAGCTACAAAGATAGCGTTCTGCTGCAATTTGTGCATGGTGAACTGCAGGCGATGCAACCGAAACTTACCCAGCCGGACACACTTCAGGATATCGATCCGGAAGCGTTTTATCGTCTCATTTTACTTGTGCGTGGCATTGCCAATGCACGTCCGCAATCGCTGTCCAAGATTTGTGCCGAATGCAATTATGATATTGTGCCGGCGCTTATGGCCACAGTGCTGGAGCTGCACAAGGTAACGCCGGCCCTGGATGAGCCCACAAATATCGTGCGTCGCGGCCTGTGTCAGACCGAAACGATTGTCCATTGTTTGGTGGAGATTATGTACGGCTTTGCCTTGGCCGATTTAAGCCAAGTGAACCGCATGACCAAGTATTTCATAGAGCTGCTCAAGCATGATGCCAGCGTAATTAGTCACAGCGCCAAGGAGGCTTTGATTCTTCTGCTCAGTCCGCGCATCAAGCGACACAAGGTGGCCGTTGTAACCACACCGCCCGCATGCTCCACGCCCACACCATCCACATCGGCCATCAGCACAAGCAATTTGAGTGCACTTCAGGGGGCTGCTTCACAGGCCGCTAGCGATATTATTGAGGAGGCTGCGGCAGCAGCAGTTGATGCAGCCGCCGCTGGTGGCGGTGGTGGTGTTGGTGCCAGTGCCGCTGATGCACTGCTCGAAGCGGAGGCAGGCATTAATCAGGCACAGCAACAACTCCTGAATCTGGAGGCTTTCATGGGTGGCGGTTTTCCACGACTGCTCGGCCTGCCAGAGGATGCAGACGATGAGGCCATTATGGATATTGCCATTGCGCTTAGTCTTCAGCAGCATGGCGGAGATGCAAATGCGCTGCAATCCCTGCAACAGGGATTGGCCAATTTACAGGGTATACGAATGGCTGCAGCAGCCACTGCTAACAACGCCGCTGTAAGTGGCGGCGATGCTACCGGCTCCGATGACGATGAGGGCTCCAATGTGGCTACAGATGGCTCAACGCTGCGCACTTCACCAGCTGAACAGGCGGGAAGCGGTGGCTCCGAAAGCGGTGGTAGCGGTGTAGAGAGTATTGGTGGAACCTCCGCCCGCAGCAGCAATTTCGGTGATCATGCGAATGCCTCACCGCCGCGTCAGAGCAAGGATCAGGAACAGGAGCAGGAGCTGCCAGGCACAAGCAGTAGCTGTGTTGCTGCACTCAGCGCCATGAGCAGCACCGAGGACATTGAGATCAACGAGGATGAGAAGCTGAGCAAACTACACGATCTGAGGTAAGAAATTAATTTAGTCCCGGAGTTCTACATTGGGCCCCCTATATATCCCTTACATGTATCAAAACTAATGTGTCTGAATAACCATTTGCAGAATTGCTATGCTGGAGAGCATCATTGCGCATCTGGACACATTTGATATGTGCAATGGCTTGCAGGCTATACCCCTGATTCAGGTCATACTAATGCTAACCACAGATCTGAATGGCAACAATGAACGGGATCAGGAAGTGCTTCAAGAGCTGCTCGCTGCTCTAGTCGAATATGTGGAGATTGGTCAACGTGGCGCAGCCGCAAGGGTAAACAGCCAATCATTTTATCACTTGAAAATTAAATTAATTAATCGTACATTTTGTTCAGATGGAAAACAAATGCCCCATCAATGAGGTGCGCCTGGCACTGCTCTCCCTGTTTGGCGTCATGATGGGCAAAACCAAGTCAAAGCAGACTGGCACCACATCGCCACCGCATCAGTTCAAGGACAACAGCTCATTTGTGGCTAGCACCACGGCGAATATGTTGAGCAAGTGTGGCGCCTTTGTCTATTCGTTGGAGTCGCTCAACATGCTGCTTGTACACTGGAAGCAAGTGCTTGGCGATCCCTACGCTGCTGGTGGCACTGTCGGAGTCGCCAAGCCAGCAAATGTGGCCGGCAATTGGGTAGATGATCCATTGCTGAAACCCATCAAACATGGTCCTAAACCGGATATATCGATACTGATACCGCATAACTATTTGAAAAACTACCCGGATATTTTTGAATCGTATGACGGCCTGTTAACCGAGATAATAGTGCGTCTACCGTACCAGATTATGCGTCTGAGCAGCGCCCATCCAGACAACTACGACAGTGGATTCTGTGAAGCGATGACCTTCACCCTGTGCGAATACATGATGCTCAATCTGAATGCGCTGCTGCGGCGCCAGGTGCGCAAGTTGCTCATGTACATCTGCGGCAGCAAGGAGAAGTTCCGCATGTTCCGCGACGGACATTCTTTGGACGCACACTTCCGCGTCGTAAAGAATGTGTGCAACATTGTCAGCAACAAGGTAAGAGCTGAGCAACATATTTCTAATTATTTAATATTTATTCTTATAAACATGATTTATAATTATTTTTAGAGCGGCGCTCCTTACAATGTACATCCGCCAATGCTGAGCTACGATCGGCTGGTTCAGCTTACTGAGCATCTGCGCACATGTCAGGAGATCAGCCAGATGCGCACGGGCAATTGGCAAAAGTTCTGTGTGGTGCACGAGGATGCTTTGGCCATGCTCATGGAGATTGCCTGCTATCAGCTAGACGACGGTGTCTCACCCATCATTCTACAGCTTCTGCAGGCTGCTGTTTGCAATTTGCCACAGCACATGTCAGGAGCTCTCAAACAGCAGCAGCAATTGCCGCAACCCTCTTCGACAAGCAAAATGCGTAGCGAGCGCGAGAAAAGCGAGGATACGGATTCGGCATACTACTCTAAATTTGATCCGGCACAGTGCAGCACATTTGTGCATCAGATCTTTCGGTATGCGTGTGATGCGCTCGTCATACGCTTCGTGCGCATCTTCTTGCTGGAGAACAATTCCAGTCAGTTGCGCTGGCAGGCGCACTCATTCATGGCCGGCCTTTTCGAGCACGCCAACGAGCGGCAGCGCGAGAAGCTGCTGAACATCTTCTGGAATCTGTGGCCACTAGTGCCCAGCTATGGTCGTCGCACCGCACAATTTGTTGATCTGCTCGGCTATCTGACGCTGAGCACGCGCAGCACCACAGATCGTCTGCCCGAGTTTGTATCGCGGGCCGTTGAAGTGCTGCGCCAGCAGAACGAGCTACTCTGCAAGCATCCCAATGCACCCATCTATACCACACTGGAGTCCATACTGCAGGTAAGTGAATCGTGATTATAATAGTCTACGTTCTTTATATAATATATATAAATCGATATACAGGTCAATGGATATTATCTGGAATCAGAACCGTGTTTGGTGTGCAACAATCCGGAGGTGCCCATGGCAAACATAAAGCTACCCTCGGTCAAGTCCGACTCAAAGTATACGACAACCACAATGATTTACAAGCTGGTGCAGTGTCACACCATCTCCAAGCTGATCGTACGCATCGCGGATCTCAAGCGCTCCAAAATGGTACGCACTATCAATGTTTACTATAACAATCGCAGCGTGCAAGCCGTCGTCGAACTGAAAAATCGTCCGGCACTGTGGCATAAGGCACGCACCGTCTCTCTGCAGTCGGGACAGACTGAGCTGAAGATTGACTTCCCGCTCCCGATTACTGCATGTAATTTAATGATTGAGTTTGCCGACTTCTACGAGACGGTCAGTGGCAGCAGTGAGAATTTACAGTGTCCACGCTGCAGTGCAGCGGTGCCGGCATATCCGGGCGTTTGTGGCAACTGTGGCGAAAATGTATTCCAATGCCACAAGTGTCGGGCCATCAACTACGATGAGAAGGATCCGTTCCTGTGCCACTCGTGCGGCTTCTGCAAATATGCCAAATTTGATTTTAGCATGTATGCTCGCGTGTGTTGCGCCGTCGATCCCATTGAGTCTGCCGAAGATCGGGCAAAGACTGTCCAGCTGATACACAGCTCGCTGGAACGTGCCGATCGCATCTATCGCCAGCTGCTGACCAATAAGCAAATGCTCGAGCTGCTCATCCAAAAGGTGGCCGAGCATCGCAGCAGCGATCGTCTCGTCGAGGATAATATGGGCAGTGTGCACAGCACCTCGCAGGTCAACAAGATCATCCAGCTCCTCGCCCAGAAATATTGCGTCGAATCCCGCACTAGCTTCGAGGAACTTAGCAAGATTGTGCAAAAAGTCAAGGCATGCCGCAGGTGAGTTTATTAAATATAATCAATATACATAAAATATTTAACTATTCTTGTTTATTTTTTTTTAGTGAACTGGTTGCCTACGATCGCCAGCAGCAGGATCAGCCGGCTGTTTCGAGCTCAGCTCCGGGCGCTGAGTCAAGTCTGACCACAAATCGTTGCTATGGCTGCGCCCTGGCCTCCACCGAACAGTGTCTGACGCTGTTGCGTGCGATGGCCTATAACTATGATTGTCGTGTTGGCCTCTACAGTCAGGGCCTGGTCAGCGAACTGGCCGAGCACAACTTGCGACGCGGCACACCCCAGATCCAAGAGGAGGTGCGCAATCTGCTGGTGGTGCTGACCAAGGATAACGCCGAGGCCTGCTTGCATCTGCTGCAGCTGATGACAACCCGTGTCAAGAATGCGCTAATGGGCTCCATACCACTGATCAGTCTGGAGGCCGCTGTGCATCAGGAAATGATGCTGCTCGAAGTGTTGCTCGGTCAGGATGATGTCTGTTGGGAGTACAAGCTGAAGGTTATCTTTGAACTTTTTATCAGCAATTGTCGGTAAGTGGTACAAAAAATCTACTCTATAAATTCAACTGATAAATATAATACATTTTTCTATACAGTTTGCCACGTGGTCCAGTTACATCGGTGCTGCATCCTTGTCTGCGCATTATGCAGAACCTCATGAGTCCTGTGCTGCCAGCTAACAAAAATAACAATCTACAACAGCAGCAACAGTCGCAGCAGCAGCAGCAACAATCGCAACCACAATTAGCACAGCAGCAGCCATCGAGTCCGACGGAATTGTACAGCGTGAAGCTCCTCGAGGGCAATACCATCGATTATCGCGCCTGGCTCAACTCGGATCGCAATCACGAGTACAGCGCTTGGAGCAGTCGCATGCCCACCAATAAATATCAGCGTCAGGATGGCGGCGGCAACAAACGCAACAGCAACAGCAGTGGCAAGCAACAGCAATCTGGGGATGTGCCCGCCAAGGGTGGACGTCGTGGAGATGTGCACGCCACCTATTTGGCCGAGAAGTATGGTCATCGCTGGCGTCATCTGGTGTTGGACAAGGAAAAAGTGATCAAGCCGCTGGTATTTAATGCCAAATGGATACAGCCCTTGCTGTTCAATGCTAACTCGAGATTTGGACGCCAATTGGCTTGCTCGCTGCTCAGTGGCCTATGCCGCACCAGCGAAAGGAAGCAGCAAGCTCTCAACATGCTCACCGATTTCCTGCGGCATGTTGGCGATGCGGGTGAGGCGAGTGCCGAGTTCTTGACCCTCTACAGGAGTGTCGCTACGGAAACGCCTTGGCTTCAGTATCTGGTTTTACGCGGTGTGCTCGGCCAGATCTCGCAACTGTTGGCTGTGGAAATTGGTAAAATTCATCGCATGGAGGAACATTCATTGTCCTCGGATCTATCGCTCGGCTATGCGTTGCGTCAATATGTGGAATTGCTCTGGCTGTTCCTCGAGTGCCCCAACATACGGCGCACGTACAAGACACGTCTCCTGGGACCCGTGTTGCAAAGCTATCTGGCGTTACGTAGCCTGGTCGTACAACGCACTCGTCTCATTGATGATGCACAGGAGAAGCTGCTCGAAATGCTCGAGGAGATGACCAGCGGCACCGAGGAGGAGACGCGTGCCTTTATGGAGATTCTCATCGATACGGTGGAGAAGACGCGCATGAATGACATTAAGACACCAGTGTTTATATTTGAGCGCCTTTACTCCATTATTCATCCGGAGGAGCATGATGAGAGTGAGTTCTATATGACGCTGGAGAAGGATCCGCAGCAGGAGGACTTTTTGCAGGGTCGCATGCTGGGAAATCCGTATCCTTCCAGCGAAGTGGGACTCGGTCCCCTAATGCGCGATGTGAAGAACAAAATCTGCACAGATTGTGAACTGATTGCACTGCTCGAGGATGACAATGGCATGGAACTGCTGGTGAACAATAAGATCATCAGCTTGGATCTGCCCGTCAAGGATGTGTACAAAAAGGTGTGGCTAGCGGAAGGTGGCGATCGGGATGCCATGCGAATTGTGTATCGCATGCGCGGCTTGCTGGGTGATGCCACCGAGGAGTTTGTGGAGACACTGAACAACAAGAGCCAGGAACAGGTAGATACGGAGCAGCTGTATCGCATGGCCAATGTCCTCGCCGATTGCAATGGACTGCGTGTGATGCTCGAGCGGATTGGCAGTCTGCAGCGCATTTCGCGTCAGCGAGAACTCATCCAAGTGCTGCTCAAGCTGTTCCTCATCTGTGTGAAGGTGCGTCGCTGCCAAGAGGTGCTCTGCCGCCCCGAAATTGGCGCCATAAATACGCTGCTCAAGGTACTGCAAATGTGCCTAAAATCCGAGAACGATTCTATACAATCTGCCGTCACCGAGCAGCTGCTTGAGATTATGGAGACCATACTGTCGAAGGCGGCCAGCGACACACTCGACTCCTTTTTGCAGTTCTCGTTGACCTTCGGTGGTCCCGAATATGTCAGCGCTCTGATCTCGTGCACCGATTGCCCCAATGTGCGCAACAATCCATCCGTGCTCCGTCATCTCATTCGTGTCCTTGCCGCGCTCGTCTACGGCAACGAAGTCAAAATGGCGCTGCTCTGTGAACACTTTAAGGTAAGGTTCCTTCCACAGTTCCTCAAACTATTTGCTAACTGTTTACTCTTCCTAACAGCACACCCTGGACTTTGATCGCTTTGACAATGAGCGCACCACCGAGGAGGAATTCAAACTGGAACTGTTCTGTGTGCTAACCAATCAAATTGAGCACAATTGCATTGGTGGCACACTCAAGGATTACATTGTCAGTCTGAGCATCGTGGAGCGGGCACTTACCTATATAACGGAACATGCGCCTTGCGTAAAACCGACACTCCTCCGCACGGATTCCGATGAGCTAAAGGAGTTCATATCGCGACCGAGCTTAAAGTATATTTTGCGCTTCCTCACCGGCTTGGCCAGTTATCATGAGGCCACCCAGCTGGCCATTAGCAAGGATATAATACCGATTATACACCGGCTGGAGCAGGTATCCAGCGATGAGCATGTCGGCAGTCTGGCCGAGAATCTGCTCGAGGCGCTCAGCACAGATGCGGCGACAGCATCTCGGGTCCAGCAGGTGCGTGACTTTACACGTGCCGAGAAGAAACGCCTGGCGATGGCGACGCGTGAGAAGCAACTGGACGCACTGGGCATGCGCACCAACGAGAAGGGTCAGGTGACGGCCAAGGGCTCCATATTGCAAAAGATTGAGAAACTGCGCGACGAGACGGGTCTCACCTGTTTCATTTGCCGCGAGGGCTATGCCTGCCAGCCCGAGAAAGTGCTCGGTATCTATACCTTCACCAAGCGCTGCAATGTCGAGGAATTTGAATTAAAGTCACGCAAAACGATTGGTTACACCACCGTCACCCACTTTAATGTGGTGCACGTCGATTGTCACACATCCGCCATACGTTTGACGCGTGGTCGCGACGAATGGGAACGCGCAAGCTTGCAGAATGCGAATACCCGTTGCAATGGTCTCCTGCCCCTCTGGGGTCCCTTAGTAGGGGAGGCGGCCTTCTCCGGCTGCATGACCCGTCACAGCAGCTACATGCAGGAAAGCACCCAGCGCTGTGACATCTCGTATACGAGCAGTGTACATGATCTGAAACTGTTGCTGGTGCGTTTCGCCTGGGAGCGCAGCTTCCACGATGATGCCGGCGGAGGTGGTCCACAATCCAATATGCACTTTGTGCCCTACCTGCTCTTCTATGCGGTCTATTTGCTGCTCTCGTCGCGCTCCGCCGCACGGGATGGCAAAACGCTGCTCAACTATCTGACTGCAGCGCCGTCGGACAAATGGCTTGAATGTGGCTACGAGGTGGATGGACCACTGTATATGCTAACCATATCGCTGTCGCTGCATAGTCGCGAGCAGTGGAACAAGCATAAGTTGGCGCATCTAAAGCGTCTACTGGCGGTGGCACAGGCGCGTCACGTCTCCCCCTCGGTGCTGTGCAAGGCGCTGCTATCTCCGGCGGATCGTCAGACCAAGGAGTATAGCGTTTATAAGCCGTTCCTTATGATGTGGTCACTTGTCGATTTGATCTACAATTCGCTGTTCAGGACTGTCAGCACGCCCAAGGAGGAGGATTGGCCAGCTTCACTTTTTGAATTCATACGCAAGAATGATGAGGTGATGCTTAAGTCAACTGATAACATCCTGCAAACATTGACCGACGAGTTTTTGCCGTGCACCTCATTTGCTGAGTTCTGCGATGTGGCCGGTGAGTTTAGTCATTCTTTTAGATATCCTATCTCTGATAATAAAATATGCAAATCTCTTCATTTAACAGGCTTGCTAAATCAGATCGAGCAACCGGAAAGCTTCATTGATGAGGTACTCGCCGCGCTGCCCAGCACCACACCAAGCTCTAGTTAATTTCAACGCATATTATATTTAACAATGAACTACAAATACAACAACTAAACACTAACCAGCGATCGCTGTAGTTCGCTTTTAAGCGTATTAATATACCTATATACATACATACATATATATATATATATATATATATTTATCACCGTAACTGTTTAATCAATAAAAATTATTCGTTTGCACAATGACGACATTGTTTTATTGTGATTCTGTTGAAATTCTAGATGATCTACCAGGCGAACAGAGCTTGCAGCTCCACCAAGCGCGCTAATCCAATGCACTCATATTAACCATCAATGAGTGAAATTTATGAGCTGAATTTGACTGCAAGCTCAACTTTTAACTCAACTTTCAAGTCGGTTCTCAATTGCACTCAAATAGCAAATCAGCCAGCTGGCGATTCTGTTCGCCTGGTATTTTTTAAAAATTAGCCGGCGGCATTTTCACTTCCGGCGAACAGAACCAACAGCTGAATGCTGCTGAATTTAT
Organism: Drosophila dives; assembly: GCA_035042365.1. Taxonomy (NCBI): domain Eukaryota; kingdom Metazoa; phylum Arthropoda; class Insecta; order Diptera; family Drosophilidae; genus Drosophila; species Drosophila dives. The sequence goes on along the minus strand of JAWNLJ010000357.1, from coordinate 6,876,001 downwards.
TTTTTGTTGAGTGGCTCTCTAATTCAAAGCACTCAGTGAAATAGTCTTTGAGTGAAACGTTTGAGTTCGCAAAATAAGCTTTCAGCTTAGTTCTAGGTAGATCTCAAATGTGATCTAACTCAGCAACCTTAGCAGGAAAAGTGTGAGTAAAAATCGTTGAGATATCATTTTTATTAACTCCAGTTATTTTATTTATATGAGTTATCATTTATTGAAACACGAATATCGAAAAATTATCAAATGAATAGAAAATAATAAACATAATAATAATTACACATATATATTGCAAATTTAGGGACGTACATAAGTAGAAAAAATACCATCAGTATATAATTACAAATTTCAGTTCTAGTATAAATTTTGCTAATTTTGATAATTCACAAAAAATGTATACCTAATAACATAATAAATACAGCGCATGTACAAAAAAAAAATAAAACATTTGTTACAACCATTTATTTTTTAGAGAGTTTTTTGTGTGTATGTTTAGTGTAGTGTAGAAAGTGAAATAAAATAATCACTGAGATTGCTGCTTATTGTTGATGTTGATCTTGTTGTAATATTGTGTAAGTGTAAACATAACAAGTGTATAGATATAGTAGAGAGCGTATATGGATAGTCAGTAATTTGTTCCGTTTTCATCTTAAATGAGTAGGCACATAGGTGCAATGAGTGCGAGAGCTTTCATAGTATTAATTAAATTGAGCAAATGCTAACCACCAAAAGATAGACGAGTGAACAATTATCATCGTAAAACTCTTTTGTTTTTATACAGAAAATCAGATCCGCTAATAAATACAATACCTTAAACCAAATACAAAAAATATATGTATAAATATAATGTATAAAGAGAGATTCGATTTCGTATTCGCTATTTGTGTGTTTCAACAAATTGGAAAATGGGCGGGGCACAATGACACATTTAGTAATAGTTAATACATGCACATATAATACGTATTTGTTGCTGCAGCTTTTCTATAAATATAAATATTTATTTATATTCATTTATATATATATATTGCAATTAGCTTTGTTTGTTATGGCTTCTAAAAAGTTGATGTGCGCTCATCCCGAAATGCACCACAAATGTTTTCCTGTAAAATTGACAATACACATAGTATTACTTATATCTTAAGCTTAACACATAGATCAAATTCCATTCAGTTGTTCAATATTTGTTCTCTTTTTTTTATACTCCATTAGTAAAGGATTAATAGAGTATATCGCTTTGAATAGTTTGGTGAAAGTTAACTTTCCGTATTCTCTGCCAGCTACACAAAAAATATGTCTTTTTCAGTTTGCTTCAAGTATCCTCAGATCTCAGCATTATAAAGTATTATTTTTTCGTTAACTAAAAGTTATATACAAAAATTACCTAAATTATTTATACCTTCCACATACGTACGTTTATATGTTTTTGTATATATAGAGTAGTCGCTCAAAAATTAGATCTATCAGAAATAAAAAAAATTTTCCGTAATTGAAATTTAATCTAAAATTGCCACTTATTTTACGAAAACTACACAATTGGCCTAATAAAATTATTTAGTTTTAAATGTTATATATTATAATCATGAAAATTCGAATTTTTTGTATAAGGAAAAATTTGAATAAATCAAAGTTATTTGAATACTATGATTGGCTCTGGAATATAATTCAAAAGTATTTAAAAGCAGATTTATAAATCTGAGAAATGCATTTAATCGAAAATTGTTATTTTTTCCCTATTCTGAAAATTTTTAAGACTCTCAACAAATTTGTCTTAAGGAGACTCTCAACAAATTTGTCTTAAGAAGCACTCATTTTAAAACAAAATAGATATCAAATAAAGAATATATATCTATTACAACCATACAATTTTTGTAACTAAAATTGATCACAACTCAATGAAATCAACTCATTTCAAATAAATTTGCAAGCGACAACTTTACACAACCTGTCTATATACACATATATAGTACACTATAAATATATAATTTACTAGTTTGTTGCACATCATATTGCTAGGAGACAGCGCGGGGAATGGGGGCGGGTTAGTATCATATATATATATATATATATATATATATAGTAAACACTGGCTAACACTTATAGCTTTTGCATTTTGTTCTTGTTGTTTGTTTGTTTTACGGCGCTGGCTGAATGGCCTGATTAGCCGGATTGGCCGGATTAGGATGATGATGATTGCGCTGCTGGCGCATATAGTGCCGCGAATTGATCGGATATTGACGCGGATACGATATCAATGTGGAGCCGAGCGCAATGCTTGTCGGCGCCTTGGAGCGTCCGGGCAGGCTGACAAATACGGTGGCCACAGCTGCCAGATTATCGCTAGTTGGTTCAATGGCCACCAACATGATCTCCGTGGACTGGCCATGACGAGGCCGACTATGACTGTGGCTCCTGTGGCGTGCTCTTGTGTTGCCCTGTGTTGCATGTCCCGAACGAGTGTTGATGCTGTTATTATTGCTGTTGCTGCTGCTGCTGGCTGCGGCTGCTCCTGCACTGTTGCTGATGTGGCGTTCCGACGTTTGTGTGTGTGTCGAGTTGTGCGTGGATGTGTAGGTGGAGACACGTGTCACGGACGTGGATGGAGCAGAGGAGGCTCCCAACTGTATGGGTTGGCTGTGCACCTGCGTCTCTACCTGTATCTGAAGATTGGATTGCTGTGGCTGCTGCTGTTGGAGAAGCAGCGCTTGACGGGCACGATGACGCGTTGCTCGGGCCGAGGAAGTCGCTGGTGGACTGTTGTCCATGTCGAGACTGTTTGAGGCGAGAAAGATTTGGGCAAATGGACGCTTGGCCAGATGCAACATTTCGACGATTTGCTGGCGACGAGCACGTCGCAAATCCGATGTCTGTTTCACTTTCCACACGATGACGCACAGGGCAAGGAACAGAAAGAAGCACGAGAAGAACACTGAGAAGAATACGAACAGATCGATGTGCAGCTGATCCTGACGAAACACAACCGAGCCATAGCTCGACTCCGGCCCAGAACTGGCGCGCAGCGCAATAAAGAAACGCGTGCCGCTCAAATTGTGCGCATGCTGAGGCAGTGTGAGAACCAAACGATTCTTTAGCCCAAAGAGACGAAGCAGCGTGTTGCACTGGTTGAGCGTCACATGGGTGCTTAGATCCTTGGCATACTGATCCTGGACGACGAAACTGTGCCCGCCATGACTGCGGCAATCGTGCAATTGTGGCACATCAAAACTGTTGCTGCCCGCACCGCTGCCTTGCGGCAACGGACCAGTGCGTCGTTCCGGCTGAAAGAGCTTCTGCAGCGTCACATTGTCGTGGCGGGGCAGAGCAATATTTAGCGGATGCTCCCGCTTCACTTTGGGTCCCCAATAGTAGCGATTGTCGAGGAAGATCTCGTGGAAGCCTGTCGTCTGATTCGGTTCCACAATAAACGAATCATCCTGCGGCGACATAAAGACATCCAGTTCACCCTTGGTCACATCGATAATGATGCGGATGTCTACATTCATGAATCTCGGCTGGATGACAAAGAATACAGTTTGACCGGGCTTCAGCGCTGCCGGCTTTGATTTGCATTCCTCTGAAAAAGAGAGACATCTATTAGAAATTGTGCCTGTGGAGGCGGATGCCCAACTCACCAATGGGTTTGGCATCGAAACACATGCGCGACTCGACGGTGATTTGCTTATAGCACTGATGTCCATCGGTGGGATTGCCTGCATACGAGTCGCGACACTTGGAGCACTGAACGCTCCAGCAGAGCTGTGCCGAATTCATGCCACCGCCCGCTGTGCAGGTGGCATCGCTTTCCGTGTTATTGGCACAATTGCATTTCTCGCCGGTGACGGCATCGCAGACATTGCCATGGCCATGACACTGACAAGGCCGGCACTGGCGCTGAAGATCCTCACTGCCCCTAAAATAGCCCAGCAGGCAGCTATCGCAACGATCGCCAGCGGTGTGATTTGCACAGCGCAAACATGTCGCATTGTGCGAGGGTCCCTCCGGCAGAATACGCTCCAAATCCGAACGGGTCATATTGAAGAAAGCCGGATCTGCGTCGTAGTCCACACAAGCATCCGAGTGGCCATGACAATACTCCAGGCAGGGCTGACAGGCATGTCCCTCCCGGGGATTACCCACAAAGAGTGGTTGGCATTTTTCGCACTGTTCGCCCATTGTATTGTTGTGGCACTCCAGACATATGTCCAGGCGATGGCTTGACTCGCAATTGGAGTGACCATTGCACAGGCACTGAATGCTACAGTTCTCGCCGACATAGCCAAAGTCACATTTGCACTCATTGGGCTTGGTACAACTGCCACGGAAGCAGCCCTGCTGGCAGACGGGAACGCAGCCATGGTCATCTCCACGATAGCCCAGGGCACAGATGCACTTGTAGCCGGGTGTGTTGGTGTCCAGATCGATGCACTGCTCGGAAATGGCATCGCAATTGTGATGCCCGTTTTCGCATTCATTCTCTGTCGGACACTGGACATAGTGCCAGCTGACCACATCCGCATGGGTCAACTGTGAATCGTTGCGCCAACTGCTGTAGATAAGATCACAGGTCGAACCCGAGGGATGCTCCTGTCGATGCTCCAGAGCGCCCTCCGTACAAATACCATCGCCATTGAAGCCCTCACGGGCACACCAACCACAATGGGCATGCTCCAAGCAGCTGGAACACTGGGTATACACATGACACGGCTCAGGGCAACGTTTCAGCTCACTAGAGATGAGGACCAAACCACAAACGCCGCCGGCACAAAGTAAGGGTTGAGAGCTGGGCGAAACGCATTTATTTAACTTGGTCGACCACTTGCAATCCGTTGAGACGTCATCCTGCAGGCAGCTGCTGCAGTTGCTGTGCGTGTGACACGCAGCCGCACATTGCTCTACGACACGATAGGCATTCTTCAACACAAGATCCCGGTCAATGCACTCCACATTACCCAAATCGTTGCGTGCCCAAGAGCATTCATCCTTTCGCAACATGCAATCCTCGCAGCGTAAATGATGACAACGCGGCAGCGGGCAGTTATTGAGCCCGCCGACGTTCAGCTCCCTGGGGCAATACCATGCAGTACCGCGCGTACACTGGGCGCCGACTGGCCTACAGCTGGCAAGAATGCCGCACTCATCGCACCACTGGCATACCGGAGTCGGCTCTGGATGTATGGGCCACGAGGCCAGACAGCTGGTGCAGCTATAAAAAGTGGTGCAATTACGTTTCGCCATCCACTGAGCATTGCAGGCGGGACCATTATTGATGATTAGTGTGCCATTATCATTGGGACACGACGTCCGACCCTGGGTGAAGCAAGTTGAGGTGTTCTTGTACGTGGACTCAACGGTGCAATAGCTGCAACCCATGTAATGCCGGCAAAGGGACTTGCTACCGCTCCACAAATGACAAATGTCATCGGGCAAATTAATGCGGGTCACATGCGATTGGGTTGCGCTGCCATCCAAGCCACCAATGACATAGATGGCACCCGTATCCGGATCGATGGTCATATCCTCGGCATAGCTAGCGACAGGCACTCGTCCAATCACTGTCACATCGTCCGATAGACCCACCCACTGATTGCAGGCGTAGACATAGGCGTTGAGCATATCGGTGGCATTAAACGGACTCGTTCGTCCCCCATAGATAATCATATACGATTCCGTGGTGACCGCGGAGTGAAAGAAACGGGCACGTGGAAATGTTGGTGGCAGAGAATCCTCTAGAAATGAGGGCAACTTGTTCCAGCTGAGTTTGTTCACATCCAAGGCGTAGAGTGTGTTTTGAGGATTGCCCGCAAGGCCGCCAAAAACATAGACGCTGTGAGTCTCCATATGATAGACGGCACTGTGCCCGTACAGCATCGGGAGACGTGCACCCATTGCGTCCAATTTTTGCCAACGGCCGGTGTCCAAATTGAACTCCCATTGTTCCAGTGAACGCGATTTGGTCAATGTCAGACCACCGATGAGGATAAGTGAGTCATGTTCCTTATTACGCAAGTGCGTCAATGTGTGCCCGGCCAGTGCCGGTGGGGATTCCAGTGCTTGCTGTTGCTCCTGCTCCGGCTGCTGCTGTTCCTGCTCCTGTTCCGGCTGCTCCTGCTCTCGCTGCTCTTGCTGCTTACCCTCGTCCACTTCGATCAGACTCCAGCGCTGGTTTTGTATGGAGAACTGCCAAAAGTCCTGGAGCAGACGTGAGCCTGCGCCAATGCCGCCATAAATATAAATAATCTGTCGTTTCACATGAATATCGGCCGCATGAAAGTAGCGTCCCAAAGGCATGCGATCCTCCGGCGTGGACGATTCTACCGTCACCTGCAGCCAGGTGGCATTCTTCGTATCGAATTGCCGGAAATCGTTCAAGGGTCCATGACTCGGCGAATAGCCGCCAAACATCCACAAGGAGCCGCGTCGATCCGCGTTCACCGAGTGGCCAAAACGTGGTATAGTCTTCCGCAGATGCTCCATAGACTCGCTTAGCAATTGGGTGTTAAACAGCTCCGACATGACCAAATGATGTGGTTCCACCAAAGTGCCACAATCAGCGCCGGCAAAGTTGGAACTGCTACAAATGCAACGTCCGTATTCCGTATCGCAGTATCCCTGGTCATTTTTGGTATTGCAATTGCTAGGACAGACTTCAATCTCGCAGCGAGCACCCACATAGCCGGCGGGGCAGACGCAACGCTGCAGTGCATCACAAACGTGCGGATGCAGACAGCTACCGGCCACACAATTCTTCACCGAGTACAGCGCATTGAAGCCAAAGTTGCGTTGCTCGCTGGCCTGTTTATAGTAGACGGTGACGTGGCTGGAACGTGCCTCGATGATCCTCCCCGAGCTGTATGGCTCACAGACGACGGCCAGTAGTTGATTCTGTTGAGCAACGCCCGTTAGATCCGGCAGACTGTCATAGATATACACAGCGTTCTCATCGCAATTCATGGTCATGTTATGCAATTGAAATTCCAGCTGAAGCAGAGATTTATCCGCTTGCAACGTCTTCGGCTGCATGATCCACATGCAATCGCGCACCTTGAGACTGGCGCCCCAAGGCGAACGGTACGATTGATAGGAGCCAATGGCACTGCGTCCAATACTGGTGAGCATGCCACGTGATTCACACTGATAATAGCACTGACCACCATCGCGGGGATCACCATAGAAGCCCGGCTCACACAAATCGCACTTGGCGCCCTCCGTGTTGTCCTTACAAAAGCATTCGCCGTGATGCACATTGCAAATGCCCTGCGGGAGGGAAGAAAATCAGTGAATTTGTTAAACTATTAAATAATTATTATTATGATTATTATTGGGATTATAGCACTTCAACCTACCAAATCTATCATGTATATATATATATATATGTATATCCAATTCAATTATGATTGCTTACCAAATCCTGATTGCCGTGTCCGTTGCACTCGCAGGGATGGCAGCCAGTGGGCGCTGTCGCATTGCCATAGCTGCCCTGCCGGCATTTCTCGCAACGTTCGCCCTCTGTCCACGATTGGCACTGGTCACACTTGCCCATCCGCTCAATGCAGGTTGAATGATTGTTGCAGCCGCAGCTAATGCCACAATCGCTGCCCGTCCAACCCAGATCACATTTGCAACTATAGCTGGGATCGCCAGAGCAATAGCCATGCTGACAGAACTCATAGCAGGTGCGGACGCAACTGAAGCGTCCATCGCCAACATAGCCACGACGACAATGACAATTGTAACTTCCCTGAGTATTTGTGCACTTCGCCTCCTTGTGGCAGTCATGCAGTCCCAGGCCGCACTCATCGACATCGGGACATTGGGCATACGCCCATTCGGCATCGTGCTGCGAGCTGCTATTCAAGGCCAGCGAACAGTTCCCAGCACTGTAGCTGAAATCACCCTGCATGCATATGCCCTCGATGGGATTGTCGCGATCGAAGCACCAGCCGCAGCTCAAGGTGCGCAGGCAGGCAGTGCAGTTACGCAGGCGTTCACACGACTTACACTGCTGCAGCGAACGCAGTGGCGCTGGATGCATCGTTAATGTGGTTGTGGAGGAGGATCCTGGCGTAGTTGTCGCTGTTGTTGCTGCAATTGCTGGCGTTGTGACCTTATCAATCCATTCGCGACACATGCCAAACTGATACTCAGTGGTGTAAACGGCGAAACTGAAGCACTGTGCACTCGCCTCGCACCACACACAGCGTCCCCGTTCGCCAAGGCACTGATCGCAGCCGCGCCGTTCGCGACATGGTCGTGGACACTGGGCAATTGACCGTACACTGCTATTGGATTTGCCAATGCGACCGCATCGTGCATCTTCCAGCCACCATTCGCAATCGCCATCGCCAGGTGTGGAAACACAGGCTCGACATGACACATAGTTGGAACAGTTGGAGCACTGTGTGGGCTGATTGATCAGATATGCCCAATGGAAGCCATTCTCCGGATCGTTGGTCGAGCAAACTGCTGTCTCATTCACAGATCGTAAATGGCATTTGTTAGTCAAGGGGCACCAGGAGCAAGATGCATCTGTCAAGCAGTGCAAACAGTTGCTATACTGGCTGCACTTCCCCGAGTAATACGGCTCCAAATACTCAAAAGTCAGTGCATTCAACTGGCCATGATGCAAGTGCTGCAGTTCCATTTTCGTCTTCTGATACGTGTTATAAATGTTGTTCTGGCCAAGTCGACGACGGGCCTTGAAGATTGGTAGAAGAAAACGGATAAAAATAGTGTGTGAATCAGCAAGAATCCTCCTTTAACAATCAACAAGTTAATCAGTTGACTAACACATTTTAATTACCAGCTAATCTGTCATATATATCTACTCCGAGAGGTAATCAGTCAATCAAAAAATATGCTAGCCACTCATACAATCACATAACATTAAGTCATTCAATCAGTCGGTCACAAAATCACCATTTCATTAATGTCTTTAAGCAATCAACAAATCTTTACAGTCAATCAAACCTTCATTCATTCGGTCTATCAATTCTACTTCTACAGTGAGTCAGTCAGTCAAACAATGACCAAGCCATTTGATCAGTTATTCAATCAACAATTATGCCCATTCAATCAAACAGTCTTACATCACTCTTGCAGTAATCTACACAGCAATCAGTCAGTCAGTTAATCAGTCAATCGTATATCAATCTCACCTGAAAATCTATGAGGAACGGCTTATCCGTGTGGTTCAGTTGAACGGTGCTGCAGTAGGATTGATTTGAGCTTTGAGTGGTCACCTCCTCGAGCTTGTCGAGATCGGATCCAGGTCCAGCACGCAGCACGGCCGAGGAATAGCTGCTGCAGACCTGTATTGCGGAGTAATTGTCACTTTTCCAATGCTTCTCCGGCCGGACAAAGCCTATGAGACGAGCTAGCATCTCGCCCTGCTGCTGCTGCTCAAAGAACGCCGCTGCTGGGGGTGAGGCAAAGTCTACCATGGTGGCATTCACAATGCCCACATAGTCGGGCATTGTAAAGTTAATTGGATAGTTGTATCTAATGTAGGTTAAACCCGGTCGTCGATCCGTGCGGGTGCACATGTTTGGCTCCCGGATTTCGGTGCCCTTCTTGCCCCACCAGCCGTTGCTGTCTCCGCAGTTGCTGTAGGTATCGTCGCGATGATGACAACGCGCATTCTGAACACACCACGTGCACTCGTTGAGTCCTAGCTTGCTGGCCACAGAGGAGGCACCAGTTCGTCCACGTCCCCATCTGGTGCCATGCACCAAACAAGCATGACAATCGCCGAGGGAGGGGCAAATGCCCGGACACCGGGTTGTTTGCAGATTTGTGGTGCAGTTAGCGCCAATGGTGCGACCATAACAGCTGCTATCCGCCGAACACCAGCCACACTCCGGATTCGAGAGGCAAGCGGTGTGCGAGGAATGCAAGCGGCACGACATCTCCGGATTGTGATTACGCATGGCATTCTCCTCACGTAGCACTTTTGGCAGCTCATAGGCAAAGAGATCCGCATTCACGCTGCCATGATAGCCACCCACAATGAGCAGTGTGTGATTGCGACGCAGTGCAGCAGCATGGGCAAAAACACCCTGAATCTTTGGGTACAACGAATCATCGGCGGAGACAACCTGATTTATCCAGATGTGACAGCTGAGATGATACCAATACATCTGATTATCGTAGCAAATCTCATCCTTGTTATGCCGATGCGTATATCCACCAAATACAATCATATAGTTTCCCGATATTGTGGCCGAATGAAATGCACGTTCCCTCGGAATATTTGTATCGCGCAGCGCAGTGCGTGGATAGAGGATTTCCGTCCAAAATTGTTGATCCAATTGAAAGGCAAATATGCGATCCGATAGCTTGGAGAAACGTGCCAAGCTGGTCATAATGCCGCCGAAAACAATTAGCGAATTCGTTGCCGCATAGTAGACGGTGGAATGTGCCGCAAGGCGTACATCCAAAGGTTTACCACCTCGGGGACGCACCAGCTGCCACTGGGATTCCTCGCTCAGGGGCAGGCGTATACGATAAACACTGGAGGAGAATTCACCGGACTCCACGCTCCCGCCAAACAAATACATATAATCCGTTGCCGTTGTCAGAGTGTGCCGAGCCAGGGCCGGGGGTTGAAGTTTCGATTTGATGGCCATCTGTTTCCATTTGCCGCCAGTTTCGGTGTTATTGTATTGCCAGAGATCGTTGTAGAAGCTACCATTGGCATGCTTGCCGCCATAAAGTACAAATCCACCTGGCACACGATCCGCTGCATGTCCGTAACGACCATGTGGCTTGTGATCCGTCACCTCTTCGAGTATGTCCTCCAGATATTCGGTTAGCTCCTCATCCGTTGAATTGGCATTGACTGTGGTCAGTGGGAGTGAGGATCGTGTGCGTCGCTGATGCAAATTCGATTCGGCCAGCGTGTAGAGTATGTTGCGAAAAAAGCTCACATCGCTGGTCAGACCCCACAGCTTGGCCTCATCCTCATTCTTGTGCTGAAGCACAGCCTTCAGCAGCGTATGATCGATTTTTTGTGGATGATAAAAGTGACGACGACTCTGCAACGGAATGCCCCACTCATCCTCCCATTGACTGGTGTTAAACCGATATATCTGCATAACAGAAATAAAATTTAGTCAACTAAAATTGAAAAAGATAATCCAGCTCTTACCTGTAATGTGCTGATGACATTATTTAGATCATAGCCCCCGAATGCGTAGAGCGCATCCTCGTCCTCCATGTAGACGGCGGTGTGTGCAGCCCGGGGTGTCATACCCTCGGCATCTGTGGCCAGCCAACGCCAACTACTCCCCAATGGGTTATCGCTAAGATCACACAATCTGCCACTATAGCCAATGGAGCAATGACAAATACTCTTCTGGCACTTGCCGCGTCCCTGGTGTTCGCCACATTTCTGAGGGCAGGCCTCGTCCTCACAATCAGGCCCCACCCATTCGCCATGGCAAACGCACTGGTGGCCCACACACTTGCCATGATTGTGACAATTGTTCAGGCAATTTGATATGTAGTACGAAGCACGAAAACCATCCAGCACATAATTTGTGTCGCTGTACATCAGTATGAGCATCTGTGTAAATAGAGTAATTTAATTAAGGAAAGAAAATAAAAACAAAAAATCTTGTATATATTTGTCTTATTTTTAACCAATTTAAAAATAAACCATTTTACCAATTTAAAGCACCTACTGGTTGGCCGTAAACTTCCTTGGTTTGAATAAGGCATCCTTCTTTCAGTGGAAAACCCCAGTCTACACAATGTCCTATTCATCGACTTACTGACCAATATAATATCCATTTTACCCTTAGCTTTTGCTGGCACTTTACATATGCCCGTGGAAATATCCGGCTTATTGAATTTAAGTAAAAATTAGTCAGTACTTACAGTACCACTGCGTGCAACGAGCTTCTGGGGTTGGGTGCGTCCGCTAAAGCTGCCAAGCAGCGTTGAATTAAATGAGTCGCCATCGTATACATAGATATAGTCATAGGAGCACTCGGTGACCATGCTATGGAATGTTAGTGTTATGAATTGACTGTCATTTTTCGCCTTGATCAGCCATTCGCAGTGCGAGTCCTGCGTGTAATTGTAGCCGGAGGGTCCATCGCTAATTTCGCCGTAGGGCTCCGTGAATACTTTGCGACTGCGATCGCATGGTACCGTTACTTGAGCGGTAGTCGCCGCCTGCTCGGATTGTGACGGCAATTGTATGATGATCAACGAAAATGTCAAGGTTGCCAGCAGTGCGTACATTCTTTGCATTTTAATTTCAGTCGCGCTTTTGCAGTCCAATCTCATTTTTATGCTAATTATGCGATACCACACAACTTTGACTCTCGGTGCCTATATTTATTGGGTATTATCCGGTTGCAATTCGGGTTGAGTATGTCTTCCAGCCTTCGTTCATTGCACACCAATTAGTGGCGCAAGGCCGTTGTATACCAGGAACCACTGCCACTGAAAATTGAGGATTTTTCAACGTTTTTGACGTGCGTATCTTCTTTTCTTTTTTTGTTTAATTTTGCTAACTAGTGGTGGAACACATAAACTAATTGGCAACATATCGCCCAGTGACTTGCGGATATCGATAACAAATTATGACAGCGTTTATTAGCACTGACATTCTGTCATTCACATCCATACGTTAGGATTGCACATCGCTAATTCCGTCTTTTTGGGTCTTCTTTCCTATTCAAGATGGTAGGTGTTTTGTCGAGCTATAAAGAAAATCATTAAACATCCGCGTCAAATACTTTTAAAATGTAAAACAAATGTTTAAAATAGGCACACAACAACGTTATTTGTGATGCGATGGCAATATTGAGTAGATGTGCGTGGCTTAAATGCATTTTCTCCGCACAGTAATTTTTCGAGTCGGCGAAGGCGGCAAATGAAAATTAATGAGATTTGTGAAATTTATTTTTACAGGTGAATGTACCAAAACAACGTCGCACTTTCTGCAAGAAGTGCAAGGTCCACAAGCTGCACAAGGTGACCCAGTACAAGAAGTCCAAGGAGCGCAAGGGTGCTCAGGGTCGTAGGCGTTACGACAGGAAACAGCAGGGTTTCGGTGGTCAAACCAAGCCCATCTTCAGGAAGAAGGTGAGTTCCCAAATCTGCTTCCAAGTGATAGCCAGCACCGAAGTAGAGCCGAACTCTGTTGAATCAAACAGCTATATGTCGGTGGGAATGAAAGAGTGCTAGAGTAAATTTGTAATTTTGAAGCTGCTTTTTGGTGCGGCCTTAATGGCAGCGGTGCTGTCCCGATTTCTGGACCCACTCAGCCTCACCGGCCCTTCGAACAAACTTAGCTTAAGTAAAATAGAAAATAAGTAATTTAAGTGCACTTCCAGTAGAACCGAATTGTTGCGCTTTTCAACTTTTTGATGGGATAAAATGTGCAAAAGTAAATGTATTTGTTGCTGCTTTTTGGTGGCAGCGATTTGAGACGCATTTTATTTAGCGCTCAACTCCTCACCAGGCCCTTCAAACAAGTGCTTTGAGTATGATAAATGAATGGCAAAACATTGTTCAAGAACCTACATGTTTACTAATAAGTTATTTTCCTTCCCCTATTCAGGCTAAGACCACCAAGAAAATTGTGCTGCGTATGGAGTGCACCGAATGCAAGTACCGCAAGCAGACCCCCCTCAAGCGTTGCAAGCACTTCGAGCTGGGTGGCGACAAGAAGCGCAAGGGACAAATGATCCAGTTCTAAGCCAACCGCCGCCTCCATTTTTATAACTCAAGAAGTGTTTTTAAGTTGTTTTCATAGACTGCTTTTGTGTTTTACAACACCAGCCCAGCCACTAACGCTTTGTAAGTGTTTATTAAGGCGGGTTGTGTGCGAGTGTGCAACAAGTGGAAAATAAAACAAATGTAGACGTAAATCTATGCAAAATGTTTTCATTTATACAAAATTAGAGTGTATATCACAATTATTGACCGTACAACACGATGCAGGCTATTCGAGCACACCGTCCTCCAGTATAAAATCTGGTTGGCTGTAAATGCATGTAGATATTTTAAATGGTTTTGATTTGGATTGCAGAGATGCCCATTTCGCAATATCCACATCGATTTTGGTGAAATTTGACAGCACTGCTTGGAAGTGTCATACTCACTCTAAAAGTTGCGGTTCCAGGCCCTCCGAACGCATTTTTATTTTAACAGCGGGCGCTGGCACACCCACTTGCAGCATTTTGAAGAACTTCTTGTAACGAATGTCTTGCGAAATCTTCACACCTTTAACAACCTCTTTTAGAGATTCTGGCGTGTCAATATCTTCTTCAGCTGTTGTTGCAACAATGTTTGTTGTTGTACTCGATTCAGCCGCGTCTATCTCGTTATCTATTGGAATTGAGGCGAGCTTCGCTTCCAGTATTATTAATGCGGCTTCTGTTCGCTGCAACTGGCGCTCCATTTGCACAAATTTCGTTTCGCAGTTGAGCGCGAATTCATTGAGAAAAGTGCAGGTGCTGATCAGAAAATGGTTGACAAAAGCGAGAACGCGCTTGTGATTTAGCGGCGGTATTTGCGTTTTATCAACATCTCCGGTAAACGTTGCGCTGGGCTCCATTATTTTATATTATTATTATTACACTTCTACTAAAGGCGATAACAACACCATCGAAATTCGATAACACTACAAAATAGTATTGAAAAGTAACCCATTTCAGTGTTGCAAAAAGCCCTCCGAAAAAGCCCCGATATTTAACGAACTTTTGGTTTTTAAATATTTTATTTATTCAGTTTTAATTTTATATCTTAACATGAATTGTGTGGAGTTCTTTATGATGTTTTTGTTTTGTTTTTTTTTGTTAAAGTATTATGTACGTTTTTCGATTTATTTATAAAAGTATTTATATATTTGTTTTTCTTTCAGTTAATATGCATGAATTTTCTTATTGGTTTTTTCATTTTTAATTTCTATATGTATAAACTTATGTGCTGGAAATTGGGGATCTTTTCTATATGCTCAAATCTACAATGAACGTTGTACGACTTAATGTTTAACTTGTTTGTTTTTATATCCTTAGCTTTGTCATTTTCCGAATAACATTTGAATATTTTGCGCTTCTACTTCTATTTAAGAAACAAACGAGAACAAAAAACAAAATCAATGAAAAATAATTTATTTTGGAAACGCATGCGTGTGGTTGTTGTTGTTGGAAAAACATGGCAGTGGATTTTGTAAATGGTACAAAAATAAAAACCAATTTGTGCTCGTTATATTTTCATTTTTTTTTGGTTCTTTCTTTTCATTTGACCCTTCATATTAAAATAAATGAAAGTGCTGCCAGCAGCAAAATTTCTTCAAATGAATATGCAAAACAAGAAAGTGTTTGATGTGAATTGGTTTTGTTTGTTTCCGATTTTATTCCGATGAACTGCATCGTTGCAAACCAGAACCCGCTGGTCTACAACGATTGTGTTTGTTAAGCGATTGTTTTTAAAATGAACTTTGGAGTCTGCTTTTTTTATGTTTCAAAATTCGCAAGGCTGTTATAATTTTTTAAAACTTTATTTAAAATAAAAATACAAGGTAATAAAAAATCAAAAATGTACAATTAAAATTAAAAATCAATAGATTTGTGTAATGGTTTTGTTTGTTGTTTTTTTTGTATGTATGTATAATATGCGCATTACACTGCTATTAGAGTGTGTGTGTATATGTATAATTGCCATCATATTAGTAGTACATATATCATAATCGCCATTGTCGTATAGTTCTACATGTGAGTGTGTATATGTGTGTGTGTGTGTGTGGATGTATATTTATATATGATATCGCATTTTCATTTGTAACAACTAAAAGTACAAATTAAAATACACATAATTTATGTATATAGATAGTAGAGGATTTTTTCTTCTTTATATATGAATCTGTATAATTTTTGTTTTTGTATTTTTTATTCAATTCATTTTTGTTTTTATTATCGAATATCATTTTGGGTTCTCATTTCCTCAATCTTTTTTAGCTGCGTTCGTATCAATTTTTTTTCTTTCTTTTATTTTTAACGCATTTTTAATAATTTGTAATACTAGAACTAATATTGAGTTGCTCGGCATTCACTTCCACTTTTAACGTTTATTTGATTACAATGTACGAATCGTTAAGCGATCCTAAACATATATATATATAAGAATATATGTATATATGCACATACATATATATATATATCTATACATTCAACTACAAGTGTACGAAATCCATTGGATCAGCGATTGGCGCTGCTGGTTTTTTTTTTGTTTAATGTTTAATACTATGCATAAATTAAATAAATAGCTTAGCATACAGTTATCAGCTCAACGGCGTTATTATTTATATCATCTGGATTTGTAGAATCGGACCAAAGCATTGCGTGAAAAATTATAGAAATAGAAGCATTTAAGTTTATGTTTCTCATATTCATTTTTTTCACTTAGTGTTTAATAAAGTTTTTTTCTTGTGAATTTTGCTTTTATTTTGTGGGTTTTTTGTTTTTTTTTTTTTTACTAATTATGTATGTATGTATGTGTATTATGTATGTATGTATGTCGCACACTTCTCACTTTCTACTACATTTAATAAATAAACATCATCATCAATATCGTCAACATTAATTTACAACTTGTTGCACGCTTTTCTATTTTTGTGTATAGGTGTTTTTTTTTAGGGCTGGGGAGGCAGGCAAATGGGGATTTATGCATATATAATAATAATTATGCCACTTAAGACTACAAATTTGATCTTCTTTATGTATAGATATATTATTATGTAAACGTTTGCTGAGTGAGTAAATCTTTTCGGATGCAAAACGCTTTTTCTTTCTATCTTTTTTTTGTTTTTTTTTTTTTTTTGGCAACTTGTACAGCGAGCGGTCAATATAACAAAGGTACGCACATACATCAGCATCAATCATCGTTACATCATTTAAGTGTATTGTATAAAATGTACAGGAAAATCATCAGCCACTAATTGGCACGATCGCTGTACAGTTTTTCTTTATTGGACCAAAAATTTCAAAATCTAATCCTGACAAAATGGTTGGAAAAGCGTTTCGAACTTGTGGCCAAAAAGCCACAGGATCAAGGGCTTTAACGCTATATGTATTTGTGTTTGTGTACGGGTGTGTATTCCACTTATGTATATACGATTATTAATGCGGCATGCTATTTTTTTTATGTTCTTTTACTTGTCGATTACAAATTTTGTTTCGAAAGAAATGCCATAATTACTGTGTGAATTTGTATTAATTTATGACGAAGGATAGGATGAGGGGAGGGGATGAGTTATTCCACACACTTATAGCATTTTTTGTTGTTCATCTCTGGTGTATAATGTATAATTAGATTTAAATGTATATAGTATATGTATTATGTATATATATATATATAAGTGTATTTTATATGTATAATTATTTAACGCGAACTCGGTTATCATCTCATTTGCTCTGAGAGAGAGATATAGAGAGAGCAGCTGATGCAGCAGCAGCGGGGAAGGGGATCGAAGACGGTGACGAAGGTGACGAATCCTATTTAAAAAAAAGCAAGCCAAAACACCTAGACGAAGACTTTGGCCAGTCCATCGGCACCGGCACTGGCTATGTAGGGCTTGGTGGCATGGAACGCCACATCGAATATGCTTTCATCGAATTTCTTGCGATGTGCGGTGATCTCCTGGACACACGTCTTATTGTCCAAATTCCAGAGACGGATGGAGCAATCATGCGAACCGGACAACAAATACAGACCATGCGCATCGACGGCCAGCGATGTGACCGGCTCCAAATGGGCAACCATCGAATGGACCAGTGTGCCCGATGTATTATCCCAGAACCGTATGTGACGATCCTCGTGCGCGGTTATTGTTATGGGCAGTGTCGGATGTGAGACGACCTTATTGATGAATTTCCCCGTATTGCCAGACATCTCTTGCGAAGCCTCCAGCTTAATCACCTGTTTGCCCGTCTCCGTATCATAAATAATGCAGTGGGCACTGTTATAGGCGACAACAATATGATCGACCTCGTTACGCACAAAATCCACGGATGAGGGCCCGCCCTCGGCCTCCGCGGCCGTATAGGTGCGTAGCAGCGGCTCCTTGGAGTAGGGTGACCACAATTTAACACTACCATCCGCCGAGCATGATACAATATTATTTTGCATTGTTGTCAAACCCCAAACGGCGTCCGTATGCCCCTCCAGGGTGCCGGAGTGAACATTCGGATCATAGCAGTCGTATGGATCAATATTTGGGGAGGGCAATTGCCAGCACTCGATATTGCCATCGAGTCCACCCGAATAGCATGTCTCGCCGCTGGATGACATGCCCAGGCAGAGTACGGCGCCGGTATGGGCACGGAACGTATACAGTGGCTCCACATCGAGACTAGCTGATTTTTTGGCTTGCACCGTCTTCTGTAGATTCCACAGCTTGAGCGTATTATCCTCGGAGGCAGTTATTAGCACCGGCTCCTCCGGATGGAAGATTAGCGAGCGTACACCATCAAAATGTGAGCGCAGCGTATACTTGGCATTCCAGGTCTTGCGATAGCCAGCGCCACCAGCACTGCCCCCTGTGCCATCCTTGGCATTTGCATCGTACGCCCCATCCGACTCATTATTGACGGTCAGCTGCGCCAGTTCGCCCAATCCCAGCGAGCCGTCGACCTCTGCGAAGAGAGAAATCGGGACAAAAAGCGTTAGTTCAACTAATATAAATAATTTGTACAGAATCAATGGAAACAACGATTGTTTCGTATTATAAAACAAATATCGGCAGATAGTGCATTCTACGCTCATATATATTATAATATATACATAAATATATAATTCGAAAACTATTTAGTGTATTTTTCAAATCTACTGATTTCTCAATTATAGGGTTACTTCAGTTATATAACCATTTAATTTTATTTAATTTAGTTTTAAATATTATAAGCATCATCTAAATTTTAATTTCTTTAATATTTAATTATTTTTGAATTAAAAGCTTTAGATAATCTCACATATGTATTAAGGATTGTATTCCGATCGCACAAAAAGTGGCTTACGAAATTGGCAAACATTTTGTTTGTGGAACCTAAAAGCAAATAAATAAATCGTTATAAGTACGATCAATTCTATTTTTTACAATTTATTTTATGCATTTTGATTTGGAAGATGATTGGGGTTTATCATTTTTCATTTAAAGTCTTTAATGTCAAATTTAGAATATTTTTGAATAGTCTAAAATATTTAAGTTTAAAATAATTGGTTATTTCATATCAATAACCATCGACAGTTTCTCAAAGTCTCGTTTTTTAGTATTATAAGCATTATCTTTACACATTAGCACCTTTTGCTAATGCGTCATTCTTTTAAGATGTATTACACTCATAAATATTACTTTACATCTAGTTTACAGTAATTTGTTTTATCGAAACAATCGATTTCCATCGATAAGTTAGCAGCTCTAAAATTTGTGGTTTATCTTTGGTTATCTGTGGATATAGTTATAGCACCTTCGGTCATAAGATTCATATCGTTCAAGAGCTGCTCTCCCACCTCGGCCTCAAGATCTACGACGCAAACATGGATCGCATCACAACAAGAAGAAGACGTAAGTAAACGAGAGAGTAGAGAGAAGCGAAACAGAAAACAAAAAGCATAAGACAACAAATACAGCGCACTTGAATTTTTTGTGGATTGTGGAGTTAATGTTAATTAATGTTAATGTTGTCTATTTTTTTTGTATTGCAAATAAATATGTATAATAAAATATGCAAACTAGAGATAAAGAGTAATATGTGAGGCGTCGGGGCGGGAGGGCTAATAATCAGAGATGTACGGGTTTATTGGATGAGTTCTACAAAGAGGAATAGATAAAGTAGATAAGATAATTTTCACATACCTTCGGTAAGCATATCCTTGCCAGATTTTAGCCGCTTAGCCATTTTTACATCGGAGTCCTCATTGTCTGTTGCGACCATTTCCAGATCATCGGATATCTCATCATCGTCGGACATCTCTGTCGTTCCAAGGAACTCAAAATTGGCCATGACCGCCGCCTCGGTGTCCGTAATGATGGCATCATTCGATTGTTGCACTTTTTTAGCGGGAGTATGACGGCCTAATGTGAGCAAATTATTCAAATCTTCAACAGGGGGGAAGGGGGTGGGGGTCGAGGGGTTTACAATGACCTACCTTCCGATTCCGAGGCACGTTTATTACTCTCATTGCCATTTATATTGGGACTGAGATTCTCACCGCCGCCGCCGATGCCACCGCTGCCGATGCCACCACCACCGACGCCGCCAATTCCACCGATGCCACCTCCGCCGCCACCATCATGATCCGTATTGTTGTTGAGACCAAGTATGGACCGTACCCGATTCGAGCGCACATCGATAATGTTGTCTGTGTAGCCAATTTCCGCGAGATATTGACGCAACATTTGCCTGCCCTGTCGCCACGTGGTATTCGATACCGAGCTGTAGGGCACCTCCGAATCGGTTGCCACATCGCCGCCTAAACCCCCGTCGTCATTCGGCGACGGTTTCAGTTCGTTCAGTTGCGGCGGATCGGTGCCGTACTTTAATCGATAGAATTTCGCACGTTCCTGACGCAACGCATACTCCAGCATCTTGATGCGTCGCGTCAGATCTGATTTGAGGCTCTCCAAGCATTTGCGCTCGCCCAGCAGCATTGCAATGCGTGCCTGTAAAATATAAACGTTAAAAATTAATCGAATGAAAAAATAGGGCACGATATTGTTTTTCATTATCGATAAAAACCAAAGTTCAACCTAAAAGCACGGTTTACAAGTTTAAAAAATTATCGATATCGATTGGTTTGAAAAGACAGCTGCATTGGTTACTGGAATTTGTAATGCACATAACGTATACGACCGTCTGTCGACAAGTATTTCTACAGGGTATAGTTAATTTTCATTAATGCTACAATTAAAAGCTGGCCAACAAATGTGTGCTGCGTATATATTATGTGTACATATACATATGCGTTTCTCGTTGCATTCCAATTGCTGCGTTTGGCGCGACGATGCCTCAGCGAACTCATAATTGACGCTCCGTTGCGCCAGGCCAGCATCAAATGAAAAACAATTAAATTCAATTAAATGTAATATAAAATTACAGGCTTGCTCAATTAGTTGTTGAAAAGGGAAGGCGGCAACAAGGCGAGAGTCTGGCCACATTTACCGTTAGCATAATCTGCGTAACGCAAATAAATGCAACGCTGTCGACTTTTTATAAATTTCTAGTCGTATTTTTAACTTTTCGTCTCTTCCACTAGCTTCGTCCGGAACTTAAAACAATATAAGCTTATGTAGCCTATTGACACCCAAT
This sequence comes from Drosophila dives, assembly GCA_035042365.1. Taxonomy (NCBI): domain Eukaryota; kingdom Metazoa; phylum Arthropoda; class Insecta; order Diptera; family Drosophilidae; genus Drosophila; species Drosophila dives. The sequence continues at coordinate 6,854,687 of JAWNLJ010000357.1, read as the reverse complement.
AAAGGAGAAAGGAATAAAGTAGAAAATTTACAGTAACAGTAACGGAACAGGAAGGTGCATGATGAGACACCAATGAAGGTTTTGCTTGAATTCTGCTGTTCCGCTATCTGTCAGAACATAGGAGCAAAACACATTCACAGTTGGTCTCCTACTCTCTTAGTGATTTCGCGCCATGCAAATAAGTATAATAATAACAGTTACAACATAAGCTAATAACAGGGCAGACGTGTGTAAGAAGAAAGCAATTGAACATGTCGCTGGAAGTAAACGTCATAGGGGAGGAGTACACACTCCCTGCTGCTGCTGTTGCTGGCTCTGATAATGGGAACAAGTTCTGCATTTGAATTAACGTTCAATGGCATTTTATATGGTGCAATTGCTAATTAACGAACACACATTAACTTCTCTCAAATGTTAGAATGCTGTTAGCGTGTGCTGTTACTGTGAAAGAGCTGCTAAAAAAAAAGGTATTCAGCTCAAAAAGGGCACACTTCAGGCAACGCCAACAATCGCAATGATGTGGAGCTGGTGTGTGTGTGTTTGTTTACGCCAAGCAAAAATTTCAAATTACTCAGAGACATGCAACGACAACAATGACGACGACGACTGGGGAGACAGCAGCACAGTTAGAGGATGGAATGTGTAGGCGGCAGGTGCAGCCGCTTTATATATAATACTTTTTCTATTTTTTTCGTAATAATATGCAGTCATTTTGTTAGTACAAAATGAATATGTGAATAACCAATTTGTTTTTCGCAAATTGTAATTAATGCGGAAGAAGGTATAGGGAAAGAAAAAAATTAATGTAAATAAATTGTAGATAGCAAATGACAGATGCAGCGGAAATTTTTAATTTTTCCTAATCGCTGTCATCATCATCAGCACACACTGAGCATCGACTTATTGCTCTTTGCAAAACAAATTGACTAATTAACAGCTGGCCGTCAGAAGAGAGTATAAAAGGAACCAAAGAGTAGTGAGATAATGTACATAGAACCAGCAGCAGCAGCAAGCACCGGCACAAACACAAGGACGTTTCATGTGCAGCGGGCAGCTCTGACACTGACACATAAACCGGCCGAAGGCCAGAAATAGACGCAAGCAGCAGCGCCCGGCACACGACATGAGTATAGACGACACACACATGAGCATAGCATAGTATGCAAAAGCGCAAAAATGGCTTCCAGCGGTGCTGCTGACGTCGTCGTCGTCTAGTCTCGCTGCTGCCCACTCTCAACTTCGATTTCTTATTCATTTTTTGGTAAATCAAACAAGGGGAACAGGTTCATATAATTTTGCGACAAATATCCACACATAGATGTACAGATGTGTGTGCAGAATAAAAACAGCGTTAGCGTCGCCAACTTGTTTCCAATTGCAGGCAGAGTGACGTTTTGAATGTCACTTGATTTTCAGAGCGTAACGGTACGTTCGCACAGTAGCGAGTGCAGCGATGCGACGTAGTATCGATAACGATAACACGTTTTCAACGCAGTGTTAACGGTGCGTAGTTTTTGGTGAAAGCGCCGCCAAACTTGACTATTCGCATGTGCAACAAAGATAACAGATTTGAGTTGAGTATATCAAGTTATGAAAAAAGACGTCTTAACAGAGTTCTTAATTTAAACTTTTTTTGACAGTAGCGTAAATTTTTTTGGGTTTGCATCCACATAGAACGATATATATTTTTAAAATATAAATATGTATATATAAATATTATTATATATATTAATATTAATTAATTAATATTAATATTAATATGTATATATAAATATTATTATATATATTAATATTAATATTTATATATACATATATATATATTATATATTATTTTTATTATAGCAGAGCAATTTTTGCATAATTATTCCACAAAAAAACTTGCGCATACACAAAATATGGCAAAAGTTAGAAATTTTCGCAATTTATATTGCACTAAAGCAATTCCACTGACGATAAGATTTTACAAACCGTTGCAGCCGAATTAAGCAGACCATAAAAAGACGTTGTGATGATTACAAAACAAAGGAAAATATTTTTGAAATGCTGCTTGTTGGAAACTATTGTAACGTAGTGTAAAGGATACTTAGTGGGAAGAATTAACATTACTCACCTGCAGCTCGGCCCTGTCTACATCCCATTGTGAACGTTCCAGTTCGAAGCGCGACCATTCGTGCTGTATAAAATGCAAGATGCCCGGAATTGTATATTGGGGCGTGGTAGCCTGCTGATTATTGGGTCCACCGCCGCCGCCACCAGGTCCGCCCATGCCATCATCGCTGCCCATGTTTCCACCACCACCGCCACCGGGTCCACCCATGCCGGCAACATTGGCGTTTTGTCCACCGCCGCCACTCAGGCCGCTAATGCTGAGTCCGCCGCTGCTGCCGCCACCAATTCCGCTGGAGACCCCTAGACTATTGGAGAGGACACCACCACCGCCGACAGCTGAGTTGGCAACGCCGACGCCGAGGACGGCTGCACCACCGACCGGCTTATTATTAATGCCAGCGGTGGCTCCCGAATTGGTTCCCATTGGTTGTTGGTGTTGTTGTTGACGATGCTTGTTGCTCTTTTCTTTGCTATTGTTGTTATTTTTCTTCTTTCTCGAGTTCCGTTTTGCGAGCCGTGACTGTGCTGTTTATTTTATATTTCTTGCTAATTTTTTTTTACTTTTTCTATTGCTTTTTGTTCGATAAATTTCACTCGATAATTGATCGTTCTCTTACAGCTTGCCGTCGAGTGATATTTTGTTGTTGCTGGCTGTTGTTGTTGCTGCTATTGGTCCTATTTGATATTGGGAGAAAAAAAAACAGAAATGGACAAAAATATTATGACCATACGTGAGACAAATGAGGTCATTGAATTTTTCGAGCAGCAGCAAAAGGATACGGGGACAACATAAATGCCTGCCTGCCTGCCTGTGTCTCCCAACTGCGCTCGCTCTCTCTCTTTCTGCTTTCACAGCACTTCACCGGAACCGTTAACGCCCCCGCGCTCTGCTCCGCAAGCGTTCTCTTTTACGACGATACGTCACACTCTAAACACTCATACATACACACGCATACGCACACACATACACTAAAACGCACTCATCCAATCGCACTGATTTGAATGACAACGACGACGACGTTTACAACTATTTAGGAACACATACTGAATAGTATTGTTGTTGTTGTTAAAACATTTACGACTTGTCCGAACCTCTTTTATTAAATTTTTGTTGTTGAAATCTACTCACATTTACTTCAAAATTTTGTTGTTTACTATTTACAAATTGGTATTTTTTCCAAGGAAACGTTGTTGCTACCGTTTTTCCGACTATGATTTTGGTTAGAGACGTTTACGCAAAAAAAAATATACGAACACACACACGCACGAACACACACACACACACACACGTATAATTTTTTTATGCGTCTCGCAAAGAGAGCAATGTGTAAATGCAGACGAATTGAGATATTCGATCACAATAAAATTGCACCTATTGGTGTTGTTATAAATTGCGCTATTTACGAATTATAAGTAAATATAATTAATGTGCTAACGTTGTGCACATTGCACACACAAAAAAGTCGATTCAGCCGTTTGACGCACAGAATGTTTGGCCTGGAAGTCTGAAACAACAGAGTTGTGCTGCACAAGCTATATGGTTGGCTCGCTTGCACACGTTGTCTTAACAGCGTTGCGACTGAATATAGCTATCTCCGTTTCCGAATCTATATACAAAGAAAAACATACACACGAACACACAAGCGCATGCATGCCAAAGCCGTACGATTTTCACTTTTTGTTTTTGCTTTTGTAATTGAAATTATTGTTATTATGTGGACTATTGCGCTTTACCAATATGGAGCAAAGCGCCAGTTACGCTTTTGCCTAGATTTGCACTTTATTGCACTGTTTCCTTATTTGTTAAGAAATGTTTGTTCAATTTTAACGCAGCTGCTTCCATTCCATTCACCTTTGTTTTTTTAAAGTCCGGCAACCATCACAAATTTATAGCAGCACAACTACAGCCCGCTATCGATTACTAGATCTGTACACCAAACGAATATATATCGAATGAATATTGTATATTTCTGTGATATATATTTAAAGTATAGGTACAGTAATATGCAAAATGCTAAAATGAAGGCCTTATTAATAAACGTTTATTACATTAGAAAGATAGACGCTATACATTTAATGGAGACTTAACGTTACTGTGGACAATCACTATATATTTATGCAGCGAATATTATAGCGTTGAGAATGTTGTTGTTGTTCTTGTGTTTTTAATTGCTATGTCCAGAGATTTGTACGCAGAAGGCCGCAGATCGATTACAAGAATTCCTCGCACCAATCATTGAGGCAATTATAGCAATCAGATGCCTGCTTTGAGCTCGCATTACAAACATCCTTCATCCAATCCTTGAAGAGCTCCTGGTCCTTTTTTAGCACCAAATACTGGCCCAGCACGGTATAGGCCTAATTTACATTATATATATATTATTATTAACTCATCACATCTTCCGGCTCTTTTACCTTGTCAAAGCCCGCCTCAGATAAGCGACCACCAAGCGTTTCGCCAATTCCCGCTAATTCTGTCACAGATTTCTCTCCCATCGGCTCCGCTATAAAATTTCTGTATTTCTGTGTAGTTCCCGACATATTATATTTTGTTTGATTATTTTTCCTTTTGATTATACCGGTGGTGGATTAGTTGCGATCGGCATACGCTTACAGAAACTTAAAATAACAAAACTTTAGTGCGTTTCTAAAAAAAGTGACTCACTTAAAGAAAGCATTATACGAAAAGTACTAAAATATCCACACAAAAAATGTATGAACATATCGCTATATGTGTATATAAATATCGACTAAAGTCATGTTGTCTATCGCTAAACAATTTTTAAATATTGTTTTAAAAATTGTTAACAACGTACAATTTCATTAAAAAATTTAAATAATTTATATAATAAATGTACATATATAAACAAATAGGTTTTTATTTTTTTATAACTACCATAGAAAAGATTTTGCTTTCATTTTCGTTAAAAGTTATAGCATACTTTGTCCTTCTTTTTTTGATTAACAATTTGGTGCATAAGTTAAGGGGTAGATACGTCCAGTCTTCAACCCTGTAGAAAAATCATCTTATATATTTGGATTTATATATTTCTGTTTTTTCTCTTCCGTTTAATAAAGTCGCCTTACCAAAACTCTTATAAATATTTCTTATTTAATAATTGAAGTTTAATTTGATTTTATTCTTTGAATTTATTTAATTTATCATTAACATAAACAACAACAAAACTATATAATATTAAAGTTAACTAATTCATCGGAAAAACCTATGTTTTTTGTTGTACCCCAATAAAATGCAGCAGTGAATTTAATTTAATTTAATTTTAACCCAATTGTCACCCGTTGTGCCAGATAGGTATGTCGTTTAGTTACCTTCAAAGTTTAGAGTTAGCTGCCAGAATTTTGGGAGCGACAGTCATGATTGACACCTGGCCCTATTCGCAATTAGCTATAAAAATCACCAAAACATAGCGTCGCACTCTGAGTCCAACTTCAACGTAAAGTCCAGAATAAAAACAAAAATACACAAAAAAATGTGGCTGCTTTTTCTCTGCTTGACAGTTGCCTGGCAAGGTGAGTGTAATCCAAGTCTGACCGACTTTTTTTTTGATTAATTTTTAAGTGGCAGGCAGCGAATTAATTACTCATTGAACCGGTTTTTGTTTTAATTAACTGAACCCATTATAAAATGGGCATAAGAAAAGGGTATGATGAAGTATGAAACAGTTGGTTAGGATATCCGGTACACATGAGAGGAAACCTTTGATACAGAGTATCTGTAAGTCGCGTACTCTTGACGTAGACTTTTGTGCTTGATGTTTTTCAAGAACAAAAGGATTACAAAATGCGTCGAACTTGTCAGAAAAAAGAAAGAGAGAGATGCTGAGATCTAACCAAAGAGTTGCCAATTTGGCCAGTGCAGTTGAATTGTGGCCAGCAAGTTGTTAAGATGCCTTCGTCGAATGCTTTAGCCTGCATCTGCAATGTGATCAATCCTTGTCGCAACGAGGTCTCCAACACCTTTGTCATTGTTCAGTGGCTAATCACAGGATTCGCTGCACTCGCTCAGGTCGTGCGACCCTTACTTCTACTCTGTAAAATGCACATTTTTTATGAAGTGAGTTAGTTAATTCTTAATTGTTGCTTTGCAGTTGGTATTCGGGGCCAGGTGACGCTAAGTCAGGAGGATTATAACAAGACCTGGATCTACATGCCCAATGGAGATGGCAAGGCAGAGGTTGCTTATCTGGTCGAGCCACCGCCAGAGAATCGCATCAGTTTGCCACAGTTGATCCAATTTGAGTTGTATGTCAGGTAAGATTTGGGAGCAGGATTTCTGATTTCCTTATTTGCGCCTAATTTTCAAGTAATAACCCAAAGTTATCTAGCGCATAGTTTTATAGAAACTATCGAAAATCGATAAGATCGAAATTGGGTGCATGACCCGAATGACTGTTTGCAACAGCCGGCAAATCAGCGATACATACAGAGAGAGAGAGAGAGAACAATGTTAACGCTGTCTGCTTCATTTTAAGCCCACTTAACAAAGGCTGCAAATGTAATTAGTTTCAATCACCTAACATTACGCAATTTTGCAAATGTAATTACAATTCAATCGGGCGCCAAGTTCAAATATAAAAAATCTGATTTTGTTGCTAACATTTCTTTAAGGAAAGTGATTCATAATTTAATTGAAATTAATATTATTTCCACTGTGCTAGTGATGCTCTGCATAGTTCGAATTTCTGGATCGACGATAATGATTTTCAGCGTGAGCGTCACAAGCGCGACACTTGGCAGGAGTTGGCCGAGAAATTCGATGCAAAACTGGACACCAAGATTCTTGTGCATGGCTGGAAATCGAGTACGATGAGTAATTCGATACAGTCGATAAGGGGTGCATATATCGAGCGGGGTCAAGTGAATGTGTTCGCCATCAACTGGCAGGATCAGGCGGATAATATCTATTATCTGACGCCAGCTCGTTATACGGTTCAAGTGGGTCGAGCGGTGGCCAAACTGATTGATCTGCTTGTCGAGGAGAAGGATGCGGATCCGCAGCGTATTCATCTAATTGGTCATAGTCTGGGTGCCCATATTATGGGGTATGCTGGCTCATATACCAAATATCGTGTGGATCGCATAACTGGCTTGGATCCGGCAAGACCCGCATTCGAGAATTGCATTGGGCCTGAGAACCATTTGGATGCGACGGATGCCAATTTTGTGGATGTCATTCACAGTTGCGCCGGCTACTTGGGTTTCAAGAAGCCTATCGGCATGGTCGATTTCTATCCCAATGGCGGTGGTCCACCACAGCCTGGCTGCAACGAACTTTCCCAGATTTTCAGTGAGTACAAAACTAATAAATAAAATATATAAAAAACATCCCTTTTTAAATTAATATATTTCAGCTGGTTGCAGTCATGGTCGCTCCTATGAGTACTATGCGGAGTCCATAAACAGCGCAAAAGGTTTCTATGGCATGCCGTGTGACACGTTGGAGCAGCTGCATGGCAAAAACTGCACCGGAGGCAAAATTCTGATGGGTGATCCAGTGCCGCGAGAATCACGCGGCATTTATCTGGTGAAGACGGCCAAGAAGCCCAGCTACGCCCTCGGCATGGATGATATTCTGCCCAAGGATGCGGATAATTAAACTAGCAACTGCACTCAGAGAAAAAGAACAAATGTATCACCCTACAAATTTTATTTTTTCGTGTTTTCAGCAATTACTTTTAATATATGAAAAATATGTCTAAAAATTAAAATCAAAATTCCCAATAATATTGTGTTTTTTTTTTATATAATATACAAATATATATATTTGTTTTTAATTATTAGAAAATGCCATTCTATAAAGTATAAATGTAAGAGAGAAATGTTTAAAGAACAGGAGTATTCTTTGAACTTTTCTTTCTAAAACTTAGAAAATATCCTCTTTCGACTGCTATATTGGGAAAACTCACTCTATTATATACACATAAAAACGGAAGTTTTTTTTCTCAAGGTTACAAACTATTTAGAGTGAATTTCTGAATTCTAAAATTAAAAAAAATTTTCTGATAACTTTACATATTTTTCCAAGTTTTACAAAATATCCACCCGACACTTGCTTTTAAAATGCCGAAAACTTTAATTTTTAAATTTACTTTCTGTTTAGTAGCTGACAAATTTTCACATTAAGTATGATTTTTGAGCTTTTTCACACTTTTATTTTGTAATGTTTAATACTTTAACTTAAAATCAAAACGTAAACTTAAAACGAAATGTACATAAAAAAACATATAGAAAAGGGGAATAAGTTGGGGTTCAGGGAATGACATCTGTGCGTCGTCGTATGATATTGCTGCTCCTGTGACTCCCGTTCGGTTGGAGTATATCGCCTGGACGGGGCTGAATCTCGTAATGCTGATAGCCATCCACATCGTCCAGCTCTTTGGCACTGAACTTGGCCAGCATTGTGCCACGACCTGCATACGGTGGCACATACTTAAATGTCGCCGCTGCCGTGCCGCCCACTGGAATTTCAACAATCTGCAAGGGATTAGCAGATTAGTGTTTAGGTTTGATACACAGTTGTGGCAACTATAATAGCAACTCTCTCCAAAGATTATATACAATCCTCTATTCATACTCACCTTGAACTTAAGCGGCTGCTCAATGCCGGGACCCTCGACCGTGAAGACGCCACGATGCAGTGGTATGGGCAATGGATTGGCCAGTCGTAGAATCACATCGATCTGCTGCTGGGCGACAATAGGCGCATCGCCCAGCTGGAACTTGATGTCCGGCTTGCGAACACGGAAATCATCCTGAGCATAATAATCGTAGTCGGTATCTTTAACGCGACACGCGGCCGATATTTGGAATGCACCCTGCGATGATAGCTTCTCAAAGTACTCGTTGAATGTGACCTCCATGCGTACATATTCGGTGCTCTTGGGCTTCATATCAAGCACAAAGCCCATGATCTTCACCTCCTGTGCACCGACGCCCGTATAGAGGACGGCATCACAGTTGAGCTGTCCTGTGGCCTGATGAATCCGCTCGTCGCTCTTGTTGCTGACCTTGAGCACAACGGTAAAGTTCTCACCCACCTTTATGTCATCCTTTAGATCCATGCTGAACTCGACCTCATTGAAATTGTCATTGAGGTAGTAGCGACTGAACGCATGACGAGATTGCTTCAATGCCTTCAGCATGGTGCTCCTTTCTTCCTCGGTGCGCTCAGCGTACTTATAGCTATCGGTCACATCCTCTCGCTCCCACTTCAGCACCGCTTTGGTGCTAATCAGATGACCAATTGCCAGCGTGTCCTTGCGCAACAGCTTCAGTGGCTGGGTGGGACCATTGTAGCGCCAATATAACTTATCCGCGTTAACCTCCGAGTAGACGAAGCCACAGTCGAAGGGACGCAGGATTTCGCCATGTTTAACGGCTAGCACGGATGCGGGCCCCACCCGATACATATTATCGGATGATTCCTGTGGCGTCGCATCCACCACCTGCCACCCGTCATAGGCACCGTATTGGCCAACACCCAAATCTGGACGTTGCATCCACACCTCGTTCCACACATGATAATTCCAAATGGAGTCGGTTGTCTCCGCCTCCAACTTCTTGTTGTTCGCATCAATGAACACATCCACCGTTAGGGATGCTTGTGTATCGTGGGCCGAGGAGTAGCAAGTGATGACACGTGTCGGTATGCCCAGAGCGCGGGCTATCGTTGCCAAGACTCCACTGAAATTCCAACATTGCGCAAATTTCACCGATTTCTGAGTTTTGTGAAACTGTTGCAATATCTCCGCTGAGCCCGTCCATTTGGTCGGCGCTGTGCCGCCCGAGAAATCCTCCGACCAATTACCCAACAGCACACCATCATCGTCCACAGAATTGACCAGGGCGGACAGAGCCCGGGCCACCCGCACCGGATCACCTCGATAAGCGGGCGGTATTCGACCCACGCTGCCCAGCAGTTTGATGCTGCACTCGAGCACATGTCGCTCGAACTGGCCAATCTTCCAGACTGAGGGGCGCAATCGGTTGTAGGAGCCACGCCATATCAAAGTCGTGTCGTGCATCACATACTCCTTGCGCTCATCCCGACTCTCAATGTACACTTGATCCTCGGGACACCAGGGATTAAAGAGTACATAAATGGGCAGAGGAAGTTGATAGCTACGCGAACCATCACCCAATAGCTTGGTATCGATATCCAGACGCCATTCGGTTACCGAGCATGTAGTTGGCGGCTTCACTAGCACGGTTAGAATCTGACCCTCGTGGGCTTCAATACCGGCTCCCCATTCAAGGGCATCACCCAAATAATCGATGCCATCGTGCGGCACTAGAGCCATCAGTGTGCCATGTCCCGGATTCGGCTTGGGATCATCTGTCACACTGAATATGAAGCTAATCGCATCCTTGCTGGGACTATAGTCGCGTGTGAAATAAATGCGCAGACGGAATGGCTCGCCACGTCGCACAATCAGCGCTTCCTTGGCTGCAGCAGCATAGAAATGGCTTGTGTGGTGCTCCTCGTGGTTGTCCTCCAGGCAAAGATCCACTCGTTGCACGCCCAACACCGCCGAGCTGCCAGAATCTGTATGGGCATTAAAATCACTATCAACAATTTGATTATATTTCTGACTTAAAAATAATTAAAGGTCACCCAGGGGATTACAGATCTTAATGATGATCTCATTCTGAAAAGCTGGGCGGGCAGCTCGATTGAGTCTTAGAGTCTCTTAGTCAAATTGTTGAAGCCAAAACAGATTTGTTGAGTAATTGCCTTTGGCCATAAACGAATACACTTTGTGGAATAGTGTCCAAAAGTTCAATGCCAATACAATTAATTCTCAGAGTGGACAATCCGGCGTATGAGCGATTTGCTATTGACCAAAGTCGCCCACAATAACAGCAATAAGAATAGATCTTGTCGAAGATTAAATACACTGGTAAACAAATAATTACCTCGTTGACAGACCAAAATTCTTTTCAATAGCATTCATTAATTGTTTATGGATTATTATTATATATTATATATATTATTCCACAATATATTTAACTAACACATAACATTAACACATAATATTTAACTAAAAGCAGCATCATCTTTGTGGACAATCAGGAATTGCAATAACATTTAAAACTTGCTAATAGACAGTTCTGTGTTTAAAGAAATAAGTCATATACTTAACTTTTTATTAAGTTCTATATAAAACGATAATTATGCGATGAAATCTTCATGTCAAATCATTAGTTCTCTATAATTTTAAATATAGTTTTAGTAAGTCATAAAAATAATGGTAAGATATGTCAAATGACTGGCATTTTGATTAGTTTATATGTTTTGTTTCACTATTTTTTATGTTTACTTGCAAGTTGAAGAGAAACATTTTCAGTAAATTGGATCAATTTTAAAAAATTGTGAAGAGCAGCAATATATTTAGAAAATTGGATCATGAAATATTTGGTTTTATGGTGAATCTACGCAGTATAGATAAAGTTGCTATCAATGGTCTCTATTTAAATTGATTTTTTGGGTGAAAATATAGATAAAGCTGATGTCGGCGGTGTCCATTTCAATTGATCTTTTGAATGAATGTAAGTTCTTAAATAATAAAGCATCCATTTCAAATAATTTTTCATTTATGCTTACACTTTGAAATATCGAGCCCAATGCGATCCCAAACACATGCCTTTGCTAATTCTAGCTATTTGCACATGGCTATACCCGGAGACCGCAATATCAATTGATGTTTTTAATCCCTAAAGTGTTTTTTTTTTATTTTGTGTTTTGAGATGCTAAAATTTACAGTGATATGATGGGAAACTTGAGATACCCACGTCGGTCAACAAAGTGATTAATTGCAATGAATATTTTACGCATGAGTTATGCAGGAAATAAATACAAGTATTAAACAAATGAATCAAAACGCGTTAAATGCGCCGAAAATATGCAAACCGCAAAACGTGTCAAACAACTAACAAAAAAAGTCTATGAAAAAAGAAAAAAAAAAAAAAAAAATAGCGAGTGAAGTCATAGGCAAAGAAATAAATAAGTGGACCCAACAATTCTTAATTTGCTTATTGCAAATACCATATATAGGGTCAGAAATAAATAAATCAAATAATAAATGGCGTAGTTTGTTGAGTTATTGTTCACTTGAATCAAGAATATATATTCTATATTTAGCTTATTTTTTTCACAGTTCAATTATAATTAATTACTTTCAAAATCGGGATCGGGACGTATGCTGCGAAATGGATTTATGCGCCTCGCTGGAGATTGAGGAGGTATCCAGCGTTGTAGCCAACTAGGCGCATAGTTGCGATACCAATTTCCCATTGACTGTCTGCTTTAAGACCACAAATCAAAACACGCACATACACCGAAAAGCGTAACGAAATTATTTCTCTAGAAAATAGCGTTATTTTTTAAACCAAGAATATTACCGAAATCGAAATCGAAACCGAAAACGATATACAAACAAAAACCAACACAGAAACTTAACGCAGCGACGTCTTAAATCACACTGATCAGTTTTGGAATTGAAATTGAGTTACTTTCTGGCTGGTTGGTTGGCTGGCTCGCAATAGCAAAAGCTCTCTAAATCTTTAGCTCTCTGTTTGTATACCCTGTACACAGCAGAGTTTTAATTAAGGTCTATTTTCAAACAATTTTCAAATTATATTACTGACTAAAAGTGGTAATAGAAAGATAATAAAATAACACTATATTTTGAAGATTGCCGATTTATAGCACTCGTTTATAAATTGTAAACATTTTGAAATTATTTATGATAATTAAAAAATTGTCTACAGGGTATCTTAGCTTAGCTCTCTCCTCTAGAGCGCTCATTCTTGTTATAACTATCCGTTAGCTAGTCGCTCTCTCACTCTCTCCTCTCATCCTCTCTGATTTTCTGCCTCTCTGTTATTATTAATTATGAACGGGAAGCGATTTGTGTCCGTCCGTTGTCGTTGGCTCTTAGCTCTTGGTAGTAGAATGTTACCAACATCTGGTCGACTACGTCATCGCTTGATGGTTTCGTGCTCCAAGTTGATTCTCGATTCACAGCCGCAACGAATGAGGCCATTTTAATTGATTTATCAGCGAGCAAATAGGCCTGGAGCGGCCCCAACTTGATCATTATCAACATCATCATCATCATAAATATCATTACTGATTTGCATGCATTGAAATTGTTTTAATTTAAATGTGCACATTTATAGTACTATATCTTTGTAGACTACATTACTCATTTAAAAAATTCGCCAATTTAATATTGTCTAATAAAAGTGTTATACACATCTTGCCTTAGAATTTCATGACAATATCATGTGTTCTGTAATAGTTATTGGGTCTATAAATAGGTTCGTTATTATCATAAAAATAGAATTTTTATATTAAGAAGTAATACTCTGTTGTATTATAAAATCATATAATCAGAATTGAACTAAGCAATATTTAATAATAATAAATATTTATTGTTTTATCATACGGATCTTGTTTTTCCAAAAAAAAAAATTTAATTTTCGTGGACTTCACACACACACTTGAAAAAATAGTTTAAAACAAGTAGAGACTTTTAACGATCGACAACCACTAATAATTCCCAATTTTATAATAATTGGCACAGCAGCGAAATGTTCAATTTCAAGCTATTTTCGTATGAAATAAATTTATCTGAACACTTGTTCGAATTTTTGAGACTGCTGTTTAAGGTATTTGACAGCCTTCCAGGTGTTTTCTTATATGTTCAACACTTAAGTGTACGGAATATTAAGAACAATTGATGAATAATTTTTAGAATAATTGCTGAATATGTCTTAGCAAAATGGAATTCAGTGTTTGTAGGTATTTAATAAAATACATATATATACTGTGATTCTATCTGTCTAAGAGATTGTGGGCAGGTAAATTTGAATTTTACACGTACGCCTTCAGTGATCGTTAAAGTGGCTAACAAAAAAGGCAATATCGGCTTTAGGTAATATTTGCATGCAATCGCATTGTCACACACACTTACAAAATAAAGATAATGTGCGAATTACAGTGAACACTCGATTAATTAATTTTTAAAGATCTGAAATATTAAAACTATTCTGTTTTGTGATATAGCTGAATACCGATAAAAATTGATTTTCAAACTGAGCAAATATAAGTTCTTTTTATCAATTAGTTGAGTATTGCTACAAAACAAAAAGCAGAGCTATACAGAAAACACAAAAATTTATTTAGGGTCATAACTAAGTTAAAAATTTTTCTACGACTTTGCAAATATAGCAAAACTTTCAGTGAATAAATTTTTTCCGATTATTTTGAACAAGTTTTTTAAACAAGTTTCTACAACAATCAATCTACGACAATCAAAATATAAGAAATACAGTAATCGCTCGAATGCTGCAATTTTAACAGATTATAAATGTCTCGAACGCGATATCTTTTTTTTAATATGTTTAATTAATAATTTAATAAGAATGAAGAAAATTAATATGAAAAAAAATATTTATAGAAATACAGAATCGCAATAACACAATTTATATTATAATCAAGATATGGATTTTTATACAACTTAAAGACGTCTGAATAAGTAGCGAAATTTCATTTGAATATTTCGTATAAATGTAAAATTGTCCTTATTTTCTTTTTATTTATTTCTCTTCATTTCTTCCTTAGAATTATCTAAGCAGGTAAATTACTGAGAGACCACTGTAGCTATATCAACTATATCTACAAATACTCACCCGGAGTCGTTAATAGATTTGCATTTGCATTGCGTATGCGCACCGTTGTCGCGTCCGTTTCACTTTTGGGCGATTTGTCAGAATTTTTACATACATTGAGGCAAGAGAATTTCTGACCCATTGTGGAATGTATATATTGATGTATAATCCGACTCGGGCTTGTCTAAAGCTCAAGGCGTTTCTTAACCGGTTTACTCACAAATGATAAGCGAAGCGCGTCCAAATTGTTTTGCAGTCTATAAAAATGTGTGTTTTTTACTTGACAAAAGTTAATCATAAACAGATAATATGTTTACAGTTAAGCAATTGCAAGGGGAATTGTTAATTAAAGCTGTTCAAATTTGATCAGAAATGCGTTCAAATTACATCATCAGCAGCAACACCTAAATAAACGACTGTCGCAGCGCTTGAACGAATTTGGACTAGAGCTTCTTAAAATTTTTATGATTTTCCATATGAAAATAGGCTTGACCCCAGCCAGCGGCAAGTGGCGAGGTGGCTGGCCTTGTCTGTCCAAACGAGCCGGACAAGCGTGCGTAAATTGATCGGCTTTAACAGAACAGAACAGAACTCATTTGACTCATTTTATGTTTTTACTATTTTGCGTTTGTTGATTGAATTGATTAGTTTCTGATATTTGTAATTAGTTAACTAGTTGCGTTTGGCCGGCGTCACTGTTCAAATGTTTAGCGGATGCAGCACAGGAATAGCGGCTGCTGCAGCCACTGCCATTTCCATGGCGGCCGCGGCGTCCTCTTTACTGCCCGTCTGCGATAAATGCTTAACGATGTCCACCCAATCGTGGCCACGTGCCCGTTCGCCTTTGTGGTCAGTTCGCTCCCATTGTCGACGCTTCTGTGACTTCGTCAGTTGCTCCTTTTTCGGCTCCTTTTGCTTTGCATCCGCTGGGGCATCGGATATCTTAAGTGCCCCAACACCATCGTCCACAACGACCACAGTTGGTGCACATTCCGGCTGGCCGACAGTCAATTTCTCAATGTTATCCTTGATGCACTCAAAGAGTGTATAAGTCATGCCGCAGCCCAGCCATTGGGAAGCCTCTGTGCTGAGCGCCGTTTGTATTTCCTCCTTTACAGCGGGCAAGCTGGTAGTGTAAATTATAGATTAATTTAATTTATTGCTAATCATTAAGATTAATTTTAGCTCACAGGTTGCGATTGTAAAATGTGTTCATGTTAATCGTGGGCGCTTCATCTGGATAGTTATCGCCCCATTGCAACTCGACCAGAAATGACTTGTAATTATCCTCTTCGCCATACTAAAGACATTTCACACATTAATAACAATAAATTTAAGTTTTTGTTGCACATGTGGCTTTTTACTTTGTATTGAAATGTGGTAAAGTTGATTTCTTTGAAATTGTCATCGCCTTCATAGATGGATTGCAGGGCTTCGCGCTCATCTGTCTGTTGTTCGAGCGGTGTTGACATTCTGTTTTTAATATGCTTAAGCAAACATTTTACGCAAAAGCAAAAACACAAAGTATAGGAAATAAAATTAATTTGATGCTGCAACACACAACAAAGCAACAGCTGAGTGCTGTTGCTGCCGGCAATTCAAAAAGAAGCAGACGCATTACCACTCTCACATCCTTATATCGATTATATCGTAATAATAAAAGTATCGATCGTCGTGAGAAGTAGCGCAGTATATTCTAGTAAACACAAAACGGTCACGCTGTATAGCTGCATATATAAACAAATAGAAACATTGCGTAAAAATATAGATATGCTAAAGTTGGTGAATCATCGATAATAATAATTGAGCCGCATGTCGCAATAACAAAAACCAAGCCAGTCGATTGAAAAATATGTCGACCAATGCAACAAAATGTGCCCGATTACTGAGTTTCAAAGAATTTCTAGCCAGTATCAGCAGCAACAATAGTGGTGAACAAAACGCGGGTAACGAATTATTATTGGCCCGCAATGGAAGTTGTGTAACGCGCAGCAGCAACGACACCTACAAAGTCACCGGAGAAGAGCGAAGAGCAGAAATTGTTGCCGCCATTTGGAAACAGCTCAAAACACGCGGATGTCCGCAGGGCTTTCAGCTAAAGCTGCTGCATTTGGCCCGGGAGCAAGTCGAACACGAAATACGACATGCCAAGGAGTTTGAGACGAATTTGGACGTTGTAGAGGCACAATATGATCTGCTAAAATTGCAAAAGTATGTCGCCACACAGCTAGATAAACTGCTACTCACACTGACTGATAACGCAGCGCTGGAGAAGCTACAACTCTATGCAGATGATGGCATCCTTTGCACGCAGCCTGGCCCCTGTCAGTGCGGATCATTGGAGTCCAAGCCACCGAATTGTAGTGCGGCAGCGATTAAAAATAAGCCACGTAAAATGGAGGATCGTCATGTGTGCCTGGAGCGCTTTGGTGCCATTTATCAGCTGAAGAATCACATGGATTGTCGCTTTTTTGGCGTCTTCGATGGCCATTCGGGCGCCCTATCTGCCAGCTATGTGACCAGTCAGCTGCCCCAGTTGCTGGCTGATCAGTTGCGACGTGCATCGGAGACCATGGAGAGCAGTGTAGATTTTTATCGCACCGCTTTTGAGACTGCATTTCTGCAAGCGGATGAGCGGTTTGCGAAAAAACGCATCACCAGCGGAACCACAGCCGTCTGTGCTCTCATCACCGACGATCGTCAGTTATACATTGCATGGGTGGGTGACTCGAATGCGCTGCTGGTGGGTAAACGTACCCAGTTACAGCTGGTGAAGCCACACAAACCGGAAGCTGTTGATGAGCGGCGACGCATTGAGTTGTGCGGCGGCAGCGTTATCCATGCCCAGGGTCAGTGGCGTGTCAATGGCATACTGAATGTGGGTCGTTCCATTGGCGACTATAGTCTTGAGGCAGTAATTGCTGAGCCGGACTTCGTTGATGTGCCGTTAAGTGAGGCACATGATTTTTTGGTCCTTGGCTCGGATGGATTGTGGGATCATGTGCCTGAGGCTTTTATCGTAGATACGGTCTATGAGTGCCTTGGTGATCCGAAAACGAAGCTCGACGACATTCCCAAACTGCTGGTGGAGGCTGCCAAGGAGCGTGATTCCCAGGATAATATCACATGCGTACTGGTGCTGCTGAAGCCACGTCTGCAAATTGGCCCCCGTTTAGACAACTGAGCTTTTCTTTTTCGTGTGTAGAGTTTGTTAACCGCTTATTGTTGTCTGTTTTAATTTTTTTGTTTATATAAATGTAAATAGATTTAAATACGCATTTATCTAGAATGATGCCACAAATAATCATCATTCTCATATGTGCCTGTGGCGCCACTTTGGTTGCCTCTCGAATAAGCTCAATCACAATCTATATATTTTTTTGCATGCCACCTTATGAGATACATATATAAATATGATATATATATATATATATACACATATATTTACACACAAAAATAACAATTGTTTATTGGCAGCTTTTTAAACGACTCACAGTGCTTCCGCCAAAAGTTTTAATTGCTGTATTATATATTAAAGCAAACATATTTATATATATATATATAGTATATACATCTATATATTCTTATAATCTGCCCAGTTGACAAGCTAACGAAACTCCAAACAACGAGTGCTCTATTTTCTGAGCAATTTTAAGCAATAGTAAAAAATATATATATAGATATCTGCGCAATAACAATTGAAATTCCACTAACCCCTGAAAATTATAAGTCCCAATACTTTAAGCTTAATAATTTCTATTGACCAATTTCTTAAGCTTTTCTCAAATTCAGTATTAGAAAACTATATTTAACAACAAGAAATTTAAATGGTTTTCTCATACCATATCCAAAGTTTAATGATGTATATATATGTAAATCAAAAATAACTTACATTTTTTAAAATTTGATATCTAAAATCCCTATATATACTGAAAATCTATCAATCTTACTCTAGTATACATACGTAACTTTAATAATACTATACAAGAAAAAATCTAGAATCCATTTTATAAGATCAAGCAATGTTATACTTGAACGTTTTGAGTTTTACTTCCTTTACCTTAGAGTGTTTGTCAATTGGGAATTGCCCATAAATTTTTACCCAAACATATTTACAAGGCGCACACACAAAACACACCTGCAATCAGCATTATTGTTGAGATCCCACACATATTAAGTACCTTTTTATACAAAAAAAAAAAAACAACAAACAAACATTTGAAGCATTTTAACGAGAACATTTTTAAGAAGCAACACAGAAGCAAATTGTTTACGAATTTTTTATTGGAATAAAGAAAATTGCATTAGAAAAATTATAGTTGAGTGATTAATTATTGATTAGAGTTGATCAAAGAATTTGTGGCATAAGGCAATCAAATTCAAGCAAATCAAATGAAATAATATTTATATTAAAAAACTATGTTTTATTACAAATAAATGCGAAAAATATTCAGTTATCGCCTTGAAAAACAATTTGAACATCATGTGTCCATTTGTGAGGAGTATAGAGAGTACTCGAAGAAAGCAATATACTCCAAATTCCATTTGGTGAAAGTTCATGAAATAAAATGAGGTTTAAATTTATATCGAAACTTGAAAATTAATATTAATAATATCATGCACCCATTTACAAGAAGTATTTTCAAATAACAAACATTTTCATATTTTTTATATATTTATATTTTGTTAATCTTAAGTCAATCTTAAGTTTTATAGTTAGAAATTCTAATACGTCTGCGAACATATCTAGTGTTAAACTAATTGCGCGAATTGGGCGGCTGTTGGTGCTGATTATAGGAAGGCTGCTGGGGCGGTGCATGTGGATGATACATGTGGGTTGGTGGTGGTGGCATTGCCATATTCATTGCATGAGGTGGCGGCATTCCATAGGATTGTGGCGGTGGCTGCATATAGCCATAGCCCTGTTGGGGCATGGGAAATGCCATGCCAGGCATCATATTAAAGTTGGCCGCCGGCGGATGATAATTGTGATAATAGTTGGAGTGCCAACTACCGGGATTATAGCTAGGATGATAGTTGTACTGTGAATCACGAGCTGGACTCTGCTGCTGATACCGTTGCTGCTGCGACGGCTGCTGCTGCGGCGGCTGGTTGCCATTTTGGAAGTTCTGCGAGTATCGGTTATCCCGTTGACCGCGACGTCCTCGTTGGCGGGGCGCCACCTCCGTTGACTCCGTGTTAGTGGTGGTGGTGGTGGCCACCGTTTCCACAGAGTCTGTTGAATTGGTGCGTTCACGTTGACGCTTTTTACGTTGCTCCCAGCGCGCTTCACGCTCTTCCTCATCATCAGAGTAGTCAATGAAACGAGCCGGCGGCTCCACATCATGCTCCCACGATGCATCAGAGCCGCGTACCTGCATCAGTTTCGATAATATAACAAACTGAGTGTGCTCCGTTTGTGGGGCACAATAGACAATGTCGCCGATTTTAATGCCCTGATCCTTGATTTGTTGGTTGGTGTTGAAGCGTACACAATATAGCGGATCGGCAACCTGGCCGAGCACATCAAACACCTTGCCAAGCACTTTGCGTCCCTTCTCCAGAAACAGAACAGTGTCCAGATCAAATAACATCGAATTTGGCAGCACGCTGATCAATACAAGTTGATCAACGATCGATTGCACCTTGCCCAGCTCAATGCACTCATCCTCTGGCACTGTAATCTCTAGCTGGTCAATTGGTGGCAACTCATCCAACGTCATTTCACCGCGCACTTTGGGCGGCTGACGGCGATGTGCGGGACGTGTGCCATCCTCATCCTCATCTTCATCTTCCTCATCGATTTCCTCGGTATTTATGCGTTTATCGATCTTCTTACGCAGCACAGTGAGATACTCGCCCTCCGAATCCGAGTCGCTGCTGCTTGAAGAGCTGCCAGAGCTCAAAGCAACAACCTGTCGCAAACCGGAAGAAATATTTGCTGAGACGGGCACTTCGACCACATCGTCTTCATTGTCGCTATCGTCTATTTTGTGTACAGTTTCTGTATCTGTGTCCCCATCGGAACTGTACGCAGCTAACAAGCTGAGTCCATTTGATGTGGTCTCTTTTTCTGCTGCTTTTGCCACAATTGTCACATTTGACGCAGTTGTTTCGCACTCCATTTCCGTTACGCCATCTACTTGATGCGTAGGAATAATTTCATGCGCATCAATTTGTTCAATTGCCACTGTTGTGCTCTTTGGCTCATGTGCTAGTTCCGGTGCCGCACTTGTAGTTTCTGTTGCGATTACAATAGAAAACCAATGAATACAATTTGATTTTGAAGATTAGGCCCAGGTAACACAATAAAATAATGAATTAGTTTATCCGTAAATTTTAATATCCTTTTTGTTTACCTGTTCCGGATATTGTATTCGTTTCTACAATTAATGCCACTTGATCGCTATTTACTTCTGTTATAGTTTCAGTTTTTTTGGATTCATCAATGTCAGGCGTGGTCTCTGTCTCTGTGTCTGTTACCGGGACAACAATATTAACTGAATCAATTTGTGGCACTGTTTCGGGTACAACTATGTCAGTCGTAGCTGCCTGTCCGGGAATTACATCTTTTTCCATATCGGCTGGCACCGTCGTATCTGGCGGCACAGCTGCCATTGTCTAATAGTGCGTTTAGAATTGTTTTCTTTTTATTGTTTCAAACAGCAGCACGTTGAACAGGCACACGTGTTTTGATTAAAAGCAATAACTAATCGCTTGTGCTATCGATAGTCAGTATCGGTAAATATCGATGCCAAAGAAATGCTTGCAGAAAACCCAGCTATGTTAAAATCAATCTAAACTGTAAAAAAATATATTAAGATTTAAAAATGCATAAATAATTGTAAATATGTTAAATTACTGAGTAAAATTGCGAAGAACTTTATTAATTCCCCTATTAAAATCAATTGCGTATTTTGCGTAATTTACTACTAATTCGCATTATATAAAAGCATTTTCAAGATTGCTATTTAGTGCTAAGCTAACGGACATACTAATCGCCAAATTAACATATATAAGTTTATATAAATTTAAGTCAATAAATTTAAATTTAAATTTAAATTTATAATAAACATGTCTTTTAAAAAATTAAGCTTAAAAACTTTGTACAATTATTTGTGGAATGTATTTGAAGCTGCTCATTCGATGCGTAGTATTCGGTTTTTTGTTTTTCAATGTTTTTTTTATGTTTTGATATTTTTCATTTTGGTAAAAAGTACCCTCTTGAAATATACACGTGATAAGTCATTACAAAATAGAGATATTTTATGTCTACTGTGTTCTTTTGTTTTGTTGTTAAGATTCTAGTCCAAAATAAGCACATTTTTTTTATTTTATTTTAAAAATGTTTTAGACGGCTAAGCTATATACTTATATACTTGAGAAATGTTCAGACGGCCCTCTGAATATCTTATAAGAATATCGGGTTACTAACGTTACTTTGTGCTAAGGCAGAGTTACATAGTTGGAAGATGTTCACGTTATTAATATTCGAATTTTGTTGTTTTGGTTTCAAAATTTTGTTTGAGATGAGATTCGTGAGACTAACTCTAAATGTGTGTATAATTATATGTGTGTATTATCGCAATAGTTTCTTGATTCTTTTGCTAATATCAACGTTTTGCCTTATGGTTTTATGGTATGTGTATTACCATATGAGATATGTGAGAAATGTAGTTTTTGTTAAACAAAAAAAGACTCCAAATAAAATCGGTCATAGACAGCATCCTTATGTTTTGTCTACTTATTGAGCATCAGCGTTGACCCTAAGCCTTCCAATCCAATCGATACTCATCGACCAGCAGTAAATGTTGATGGATTAACCAACCTACATTAATAAAATACATATATTATTCATAATTGTGATTATTCAATAATTTCACATGACTTACCCTCCTTTTGTGCAAGATTGAGAAACTCCTGCCATTTACCTTGAATGTCCCAATACTGTTCCTTGATCTGATTTCGATCCTGCAGATAGGAGACAGCGAAAAAATATGCCTTTAATACATCCTGTGGATGCGTATCAAAGTGCAGATAGACACCCAGATGCTTCTTGCTCTCCGCAATGATGAAGCGCTCATGAGGATCAAATGACGAGACAATGTTCTCAATAACGCTGCTACTTTTATACTCATCTATAAGATGCTTTACACTTAGGCCCAGGCGGATATTGAGTGAAACGGATACCGTTTGGCCAACAGTCACGCGTTCCATTTTATTGACCTGCCCAGGGAGAAGATTTGAGATAAAATGATTTAAGCAGACATGGCTATATAAAATATTAATACTATTAATTAATTTACACAGCTGTCGGCAAAGCTATAATACTTTATGCAAGGGCACCATCATAATACTTAAAATGTAGACTCTCACCTGTTGTGGTGTCAGCATGTGTGATGAACTAAAGAATTCCTCCAGAGCAATTAAGTAGCGGGACTCGTTGAAGGTGCGGAGGCAGATAGATCGCACCGCTTTAAGATTCGCGTACAGATGCAGCGTAACAACAATATAGAAAATGGTATATAACATGGCCTGGCTCTTAATCATTGTGAGCAGATAGAGTCCAACAAACGAGGCAATTAAATTAACACATGTTTCCTGTGAACTATCCTTGGAGGCAACATCCGCCAAATTGCCACGGACCGCATGATGTTGCGTTAATGCTGAGCGAGTTGCACCACCGGCCACGCCCACAATTGCCTTTAGCAGCGTGGAGCCACACAGAATTTGTGTACTAAAATGTGGATATTTTGGAAGCACATAGATTTCAATGCCCATGGCGAGATCATTTAGAAAATCGGCACGCAAACGCCATTTCTTCGAATCGACATCTAGCTGACTGCCCTGCCACCAGGCAAACAATATTCGTCCGACGTGCCCACTCCCCTCCTTCAGTATCCAGGTAACCGTGGCGGAATATGCATTGATATTTTCACTCCCGACTCCGATGCCTTTAAGTATGGCATGGGTGCAGAGAGTTCCACAAATGGTGCTGCAGAAGGCCTGAAGAGTGTCCCAGATTTGATAGACGACATAATCTTCGGACACCGAGTCCGGATAGCCCTTTGGCAGAAATATATTCTGCAGCAAACGAAATAAGAAGAATTTCTCCTGTATGACCAGCTTATCGCCACGTAAGGGCACCCGAACAATATTACTTTGATCTATTTAAATGGATGTTTGCATAATTAGAATTGTTAACAAAATGAAATTGTGAAAACAAAAATTGGGGCTCACCTGCCGGCGTCACATAGAGTATTTCCTCGCCTTTGGTGCCATATTGTTCGCGAAAATGTATTTTCATTATTGGACATTAAATCTAGACGATTGCTGAATTTATAAACACAAATACGGAGAGCGACAACCAATCCCCATCCACACTCGATGCGCACCAGCCGTACACTAAATCATAACAGACGCACAGCAGCACAACAGACGCATATGCAAATTTAACATTTCCTGTAATGTTGTTCAGGCGGCTGTTCAAAGTACCTCTTTTAAACTTTGAAATTGCTTAAAAATGCAATAAAAATGTACGAATAAACAAATTTAAAAAACACGCAATAATTCAATGCGTTGAGGTCATTTCATTAAATTAATTTATCATTCTAGTTTAAGCTCCAATTTCAAATGACCACATATTAAGCATATTGTTTTTTTTAAATTAATTCGCATCAGTTACAGTAATTAACTTCGCCCCGATTATAAGTGTATGCGAATTAGCCAAAGTTTACAACACCGTTCGACTGTTCGCATGAAATAATTTTAATGATTTACACACGAAACCACAAAATCAGTTAATAATTTAGCCAGACATTTATACCGTCATTATTGGCAAATAGTCAATCGAGTTGGCAGCACTCGACTCACTCTCAACAAATGGTGTGGCAGCCCTCCCAACTACGAAAAAGAGATAAAAGAGACGAACCAAAACAAATCAGTCATTCAACAACTTGAATCACATCACAGAAGTTCGAAACAAAGAAAAAGCCTTAAATCCCCAAAAGGGGTAGAACAATTATTAATTAATACAATACGATAACAGTTAACAATACAGTTTGAATAATTTTCAAAAATCGTCGCAAGGGATAAGTTCGAAGTCTGAGCTAATCATCTAAAATTAAAGTGATATTTTGTGGCAACAACCAAAAAAGTAATAACAAAGTAAACTTTTGGAAACTACTCAAATTTTACTAGTGGGCTCTGCCAAGCTACACACAACATAAATACAGCAGGCAATGTCATTAGAGGATATCAAAGCAAATTTACGCCGTTTTCCAAAGCTTCTTGGTGGTCTTGGCATTCTGACCACGTAAGTACAAAAATAACATGATAAGCAGCAGCTATAGCAAAAGCTGTTACTGGTTACACCTAAAAATTGTAATTAAAAAGGGGGCTCGTCATTATATATTCAAGCAATTTTAGACTCAAAGTGACGCCTCTTAGCCCTGAAACACTAAACTAAATATATCTCGCGTGCGTGAGCACCTAAAAGCAACAACCATAACAATAATAAGCAATGAGTCAAAAGTGCTTCCGCATTTAAATAAAACAACAGCCGATCGCAACTGTGACGTCACTTGTTTATAGCAACTATCAAAGCAATTCATTCTGCACACTCCGACCAACTGCCAACTGTTGTTGTTTATGTTTATCTCATGTTAACATAAGGCGATCAAAACAAACGTACGATTTTGAGAAAACGAGATAGCACGATAGCTGTTGTTATTGTCTCCTATCGCTTTTACTTCTACTGGTGCTTAACAGCTGCTCAAGGCCCCCTCGGGCTTACAAACTTACACCCATGCACACAAGTTAACAAATCGGACGCCAAAATAGTGCGCAGTAGTTACTACACATGCCCTCCGCCAATTTAGTGTTTCTTAAATTCGCGTTTGTGTGTTGCCCTTGCCTCTGCATCAGTCTTGCCAAATTTTGAATAACAAAAATAAAGCTATTTTAAGAAAAGAAGTAAGCAAAGGTATTGTCAACAAATTAAGTAAATTGTTAAGTTTATTGTATTTTACTATATTTTAAATATGAACATTGCAACATTGAAGTTGCTTGATGTTTCTTTGCCTTAAACTTAGTCATATTTTTCTCAAATATGTCCCTTAAAAAAATTGCCGCTAAACTCAATCACTTCCTTGAGAGAGAAAAAAGCCAAATTGACATCACTGCTAAGAAGGTTGACGTGCCCACTTTTTAAAAATAACAACAGTTGTTGTTGTTATTGTTGTTTATCACACGAGTTTGGCAAAAACAACAATAACTAAAGAAATATTTGGCAGAATAACTGTTGATATTTAGGTCATAAACAAAAACAAAAACACCTAAGAATAGAATAGAATAACAACTATTAATTGCTGCACATTTTTAGCGCCGGCATCATTTTCTACGAGTCACCGCAAATTCGTAAATATTTCGCACAATATGTGGACAAGAAGCAACAGGAACCGGACAAGCGTCGCACCGAATATATCTACATTAAATATCACATTTATCGCGAATCGATGCGCAAGCTTCAACAAAAGCACGAGGACGAGAAAAAATGGATCAGTGTAATCATCAATCCAATTGGTAAATGGTGGAAGGCTGCCAAGCATTCCGTTGCCTGGCGCCTGCTAAATATCGCTCAAAATGGCAGCCAAGCGGAACGACTGAAAGCAGTCCAGCAACTGATCTGCATGGATCATCTCAAGGATTGGGATTTCCGTCATCTCGCCCAAATCTGTGATGCTCGGACTTCCGTCTCGCTAGCACGCTGTGGCGCCGATATACGTTGGTTTATGCCGGTGCCAAGGCGCGGCTGCATCAAAAATCCGAAAATGCTGCTCTCGGAGCTCCATGATATGCTAGCCCATCTTCGTCCATCGCCATGTGTCGATCACTTCTTCAGCAAATACTTTCCGGATCAAAATCATCTCGTAAGCATCAAGTCGAAGTTGAAATCTAGAACTATTCTCTAATCGAATCTAATCTATTCTCTGCCAGGACAATCCCAATGAGTTTTTCACACAGGAGCAAAACATAACGGTATCCGCACAGGACTCTGACTTGCTGAAAGAGATTATATCGTTTCTGCATCACATAACAAAAGATCCGAAAATTGCGGCCAAGATCACTCACAATGGTGGACTAATGCATTTAATGGAGATGCGCAAATTATTCGACGATGACAATGAGACACTATCGACGCTATGCAAAGTCCTCGCCAATCTATCCGTGGTGCCCGATGCCGTTGAGCATTTCTTTGCCTCCGGCTGGGTGTGTGCTTTGGCGGAATGGCAACAATGTCCGGATTTGCGACTCCAAGTAATCTCAGCAAAGGCAATGGCCAATCTAGATCACGATGACCCCAATCAGTTCACTTATCCGCCTAATGTATATCCATTGCATCCACGATTACGCACCCGGCGCAAACCCAAAGCAGACATTGTTTTTATCCATGGTCTGCTCGGTGGAGTTTTTATTACTTGGCGCCAGCGGGATCGAAAACCAACAGAACTCGGACTCTATGGGAAAAATGCATTCTACACTAGTGAAACGGATGACGTGTTTCTCGTTGGCGAGCAGAAGCGGAATGGGAACAGACAACAACATAAGCAACAGCAATCCAAACAATTTATTCCCGCAAAAACACAACAAGTGGCAAAAGAAGCAGCCAAAACAAATGCCACCAAACCAACGGATTCAAAAGGTATTTTAAAAATAATACTTTAATTATAACTTAATTAATTTATTAATATTTATTACACATTCTAAGCAGAATCTCTCTTGAAGACCAGCAAAAAGGTGGAGGAGAAACGTCTGAATATAAGTGATGCGGCAACCAAAGAGTTTGTCGAGACACTGTACAATGTAGCCGAGCTTGATTCTGACTGGGAAGTGGTACATCCGGATATACCGCTAGAGGCGAATGAGAATTGCTGTGGCAAGTTCAGTGTGTCTGGTAATGAGTGGAACAATCAGGACAATAGCGAGGAGTACACAAACTGCTGGCCCATGGAATGGTTACCCGACGACTATCCAGACTCACGGTAAATATTTAAGATTACTCACCACCACACATGATAATATCACCATTATATATTGCAGTATAATTGGTATTGATTACACGTCAGCGGTTACGGAGTGGTCGGCAAACTTCACCAAGTACTGCCCCTGTGAGAAGGGTCAGGGACATATCGATGTGCGTGCGAGCACCTTGCTCGAACGCATAGCCACCTCGGATGTTGGCAATGGTCGTCCAATTGTATGGATCGGTCATTCCATGGGTGGTCTACTCACCAAGCTGATATTACTCAAGTCAGTTGACTCCGTGGAGCCGCAAGTGCAGCAGCTGGCCAAGAATACAAAGGGTATTGTATTTTTGGGTACACCGCATCGTGGTTCATCGATTGCCAAATGGAAACAGCATATGCAAATGATATTATCCCCATCGATTGAAGTAAAGGAAATGGAAGAGAATTCACCGAAACTTTTGGAAATGCATCGCCGTTTCATGGGCTGTCTGCACACATGCCTGCGGCACGTGAATGTTGTTAGCGTGGCAGAGGGTTCACCCACCATGCTGACAACATTCAAGTTTCCGTTGCGCATTGTCACCGCCGAGTCATCGCGGATCGATTTCGGTGATTTCTTTCTGCTGAAAGATGATCATCTGAGTCTCTCCAAGCCCATCTATCGCCAGTCGTTCCTCTATCAGCGTCTCCTCCACGTCATTCGTGAAGCGGTCAAACAGAACGATGAAGGGCCCACCACTAGCGATAGCCCGTTGTCAGCTTCGAATATGGAATTGCGTGCCATGAATATATTTGCTATGGTACTTAAGGGTGCCAAGGGCCTCGCAGAAATGCTGCCACGCGTTGCCATGCGCTTTACCACGTAGAAAATTAACTATTTATTATTTAGCTAAGCAGCACAATACGTCTGTACCTTGAGATTATGCTTGATGCACTCCATCCAGCCAATCAAACCATTTGATATAATTTATAAAATTGACCCGAATGTATTTCTATTTAGCTCTCGACCGTGTTTATAAATGTACATATATGTTGGTTTTTTATTAAACAGATATTAATATAATATATAATGTTAATATAATGTAATTAATAGTTTCTAGGAATCTTAATTTTTGACAACAATAAATTAGTATATCTATGCAACTATTTAACTGGCAACACCTCCGTTTGCTTGGCCCGCAAACGCTCCTGGGCTAGTCGACGATTCTCCGCAATGCGCGCCATTTGCTCTGTTGACAACTTTGGCGTCGGTGGCAATGGTTCACCATAATCACTTATATTATCGTTGGGAGTCGGTTGACCGGGTGGAGCTATGGAATATGGCGTGGATATAATGGCATTGCGTGAGAATGAGGGCGTCACCAACGAGCTGCTCGTCGTGGATAGATTGTTGCGTCGATTAACTGCTGCCGGTGTTCGCGGTGCCAGTTTTGACATGGCAATCTGTTCGCCCAACAGCGCATCAAATTCATCGAAGGGCTCCGCGGCGATTTCATCATTATCCTCATCATTAACATTGTCATGGAACTCGCTTGCCTGCTGCTGCTGTTCGAGAAGATCGTCCAATTGTCCCATGCGATAACGTGTCATATGCACTTGCAGCGGTTTCTTTTTGCCTAGCCGTTCGATGTTGTTCAGCACATCATCGAACGTGTAATTGGGATACATGCGATGGCCCCAGTGCTGCAATCGTCTTAAAATCTCATCCAGATCGGCTTTTTCATGTCCCTTGCCATTGTATTTAATATCCTTGAAATAATGCTCGATTGTGTGCAAGCCACGCGGACCGCGCAGTGTGTCGACTGTCAGACGGGGTCGTGGATTGCGCACTGCTCGCTTCTTAGGCTCTACCTTGATAGCTTCCCCGCCTTCATCACCTGCACCATCTGTGTTGGGAGCATCATCATCGTCGCCGAAGAGCTTTTCGCCGGCATCTCCATCGCTAGGTAGCTCGTCTTCGTTGTCATTGGCAATGTTATCGTTGAACAGGTCGTCAACCCCATCTTCACCAAATATTGATGACATTACACGTTATAAGGTATATAGCACAAAAAAAACACTGTACTGTAGAACATCAAGCTGATTTCGCGCCATTTCTCTGCTTCTTGCCAATGACATTCCCACGATTACGTCCACACTTTTCGTAGAGCTGCCAACCTGTAGCGCTCAAGTCGTCTCTTTGTTACATAATTTTTGTGCGTGATCGCTGATTAAATACAAATAAATTACATTATAAGCAGTAAATATTAATATTTAAAGTACGTTTTCATAAAAGATAAAATTTACAAGGTGTTAAATGTTGTGAAAACTAGCAACGTTGGCAGCGTGGCACTATTTAGCAACCCTGCCTTTGTGTGGCCTGGCAACACCAGTCTAACGCCATACTTCTGAAATGCTTTTTTCGGTCCAGTTTATTAAATCCGCATAAACACAAAAACAGCGCAAACAAATGAAACAAGTATTTCAAAAACCATTTGGTGGCAAACTGACCAACTATTGTTGCCACTTAACATAATGTCAATTCGGTAAACGCGCCAAAATATAGCAAAATCGAAAATTCTGCGAAAAATTGATATCAAGAAGGAAAAAAGAAAAAAAAAACGAGTGTGGTGAATTTAAGCGCATTTACGCATTTTTTTGTGCACATCAGCTGCGGCTGTCCAAAAAACGGTTGTTGTTGCTGTTCGAGTTTCGGGGTGAATATTGAGCCTCAAAACCAAATCAACAAACCCAAATGAAATTATGAACAACGTTTTGTGAACAAAATAAGCGAAATGGATCCGCGCTATCAATGGTCGTCATTTTATCAGCAGCAACAACAACAGCAGAGGGTAGGAGGAGGAGGAGGCGGCAACGATGGCTACATGGAAGCACCGGTATACGCCCAACATATGAATCGCCCCAGCTACAAACAGCCGTACAAAAAATTCGCGCGAAACAGTCACAATTACAACAGCTCCGGCAATCACAATAATAATGCTAGCATGGGTTGCGCTCCAAATTATTATAAGCACCCACAGCCACCGTGGCGTACACACTGGCAGCATCCAGCAGCGGCACCACCCGCACCTGCACCTGCGCCAGAAACCGCTAAGAGCAGCAATAATACAGATGTCGTCACTTTAATTGTGGACAACAACAATCTGAAGCGTATGATTGTGTTGCATGTGAATCTGTTACAGGAGCAAACGGACAAGCTGGAGAAGAAGGACCAGCTGTTGGACGAGAAGAATGCCCGCATCGAAACGTTACTCGCCCAAAAACAAGATCTACTGCAACAGATTGACAGGCTGGGGCAGACAGTGGAGGAGCTGCGCAATCAGCGGCGTCGTGCAAGTAAACGTTCAGCAGCAGAAGATGAGACGTCCAAGGCGAAACTGCCCGGCTATGTTGAGATGCAAACGCAGACGGAGGTGGTGCACCACCAGAAGCATGTGTTTGTGGAGCACCAGCAGGTACAGCAGGATATGCTGGTCATGGAGCCAGTTCATCATTGCTATACACCACCACAGGCACAAGTAGCAGCAGTAACGGCGCAGCCTCCGTTGCTGCCACGAAAGCAACCAAATGTGATTGTCACTTCGGTCACTGAATTGCCACCGACTACGCCCGCATTGGGTCATATCAAGGCGCGCGGTTTCAATGGGGGCAAAAAGATTAGCACCATTATACTGCATCGCGTCAATCAGGAATCGTCCAGTTTGCAGCTGCAAGAGGAGCAGGAGAAACAGGAACAGGAGGAGGAAACGGAAGAAACGGAGCTGCAAATTGATGAGGAACAGCAGGAGCATGAGGAGGTCTTCATAGAGGAGGAGGAGCAAATGCACGATGAGCACATCTATCACGACGAAATGGAGGGCATGACGGAAACGATTATAGGCGCGGAAGAGGAGCTGATCACCGAAGTAGCAGAGGAACAGGTATTGGCCACTAATGATGGCATTAACAATGGTCACACATTGGTCGTTGGACATTATCTGGACATTGAGAGACTGGTGAGCGGCTGCTATATAGATCTCCACAAGTATAGCATACTAACCTTTATTTTATTTTAGCACCGTTTGGGCATTAAGCCGGAACAGCTGCGACTCTTTGACGGCAATCAGTCCCCCAACCAGCCGCAACAACAACAACAACTCGAATCAAGTGCAGCTGAGGATGAGGTTGTCAATGCGCTGTTTCAAGCGCAATCGCAACCCGAAATTCTAATGCCCACTGTAGTGAACTCTACAATAGATGCATCACAGAAACTGAAGCCCAGCAAAAAGGGGCCAAGAACCTTTGCCCGAACTCGAGTTAATCAACAACAGGTCATAAGAAAGTTTCCCACACTAGAGAATTCATCGTTGGGCAACGAAAATGTAGCAAATTATAAAAGCATGTTGGCTAAGCCACCGATGCAGGAGCAGGAGCAGGAACGCCTGAGACACGAGGCGGAACAGCTTCAAATACAACTAAAGCAGGAGAAAGAGAAAAGAGAACAACAACAGAAACAGAGCGAAATGCAAAGGGAGCAAGAGCAACTGGCGCAAGATAAACTCAACCAGCACGAGCTGCACAGACAAGAACAGGAGGCGGAGGAGGAAGCGCTGAGGCAACGTCAGGAGCAGGAACAGGAACAACTGCGACCTTCAATGGAACCGGTTGATATAGAAATGAAGGAGGAGGAAGAGATAGAACAAGAACAGAGACTGTTAGAACAGAAAAAATGGAAGCTGGAAAAGGAGCAAGATCTAGAAATAGAGCGTCAACAACAACAGCTGCTGCAGGAGCAGGAGGAGCGCGAAAAACAAAGGGAACGAGAACAACTGGCGCAGGAAAAATTCAAGCAGCTGGAGCTGGAGCTACAAAGGCAAGAAAACGAGGCGGAGGAGGAGACTCTAAGGCAACGTCTGGAGCTAGAACGCCAAGAAGAACTGAAAAAGAAAGAGCGAGCCCAGGCCAAGTTGCAGGAGCTGGTGCGCGCCGAACAGAAGAAGCGCATTCTGGAAAAGAAGCGGAAACAGCTGATAGAGCAAAAAAAAAAGGAACGAGAACAGAAAAAGAATATCGTACTGCAAAATATCAGGGAACGGAATAGGGAACGACTAGAACTGCGTAAAGAACAAAACCAAAAAATGGACAGCAAGTTGATCTCAGAGATGCAGACAAATGTGAAGAAACAGCCGGAGCAGCAATCAGATAAGAAGCAGGAGCAGATGGTCGACGAGGAGGACGGGGAGGAGCCAAATGTAGATGAGGAGACAATTGTGCGACGCCTGCAGGCACATCTGCAGAAGCAGCAGGAACGCATGCAGAAGCAATACAAACGCGTCATGGGCCAGCAGCAGCCACAGGAGCGCCTGAAGCGTTCACCCATGGACATCAATATGGGCAGCAATCACAGTCACATCTATCCGCCACTTCCGCAGCCATCAACAACAATTGGTGGCTCCTCAACAGCCATGACGCCAGCGCCAACGCCACCGCCCACAAATGCTTCAACATCCACATCCACATCGCCCAGGCTGCGAGGATTCAAAAACCAAACCAGTACAACAATATCAACAACGCCAGCAGCAGAAACAACCATATTAGAGACGCCTACAACGCCCATAACGCCACAGTCGAGTGGCAAACGAAAGCGATCGCTGGTATCCAACAATAATAACAACAATAATAATAATAAGACAATCACCAATCGGAGCAGCACGTCCAGATATCGCACATCTTTACAACCATATACGACACGCTCGTGGGAGGATCAAGAGTTTCACTGCGACAACGAATTCTTTTTGGAGGAAGCCGACGAACTGCTCGCCGATAATCCCAGTCTTGAAATACCCAAATGGAAACTGATCAAGTTTCGTCGCAGTCCGGATTGCAACGAAATCGAAGGGTTGAGCAACATTGCCTTCGCGCATCGTCACGACAAATATGTTCGGGAGGAAATTGAGCGAAAGAAACGCGATGCACGCTACAATCTCGAACAGAATAAAATTGAAGCCTTGCGGCAGCGACACAATCAAGATGAGGTGCTGGTGCCGTTGCCACCATTGCCCACGTCCACATTCTATCCACTGCCCGAGGATATAGAGATCATAAAGTTTGTGAGCGAGGTGCCCGTACAGGCGTTCGGTGAGAATATGATGTATCCAAGATTGCAACGCGACAATTTCACACTACCCTGGTTGACGACGACGACGGCGACAACTGCGACGGTGGCCACGTTGAATAATAAACGGTTGCCCACCTCGAAAAAGGAGGCGAGACACCAAGAGCTCAATTCATCCTATGTGTTCCTCAAGCGGCGCAAGCGGCAACAGCGTCGCTAATCAGACCCAGATTCGAACTAGTTATCAAAAATTAAGCCACAAAGCACACTTTAAAAATGACGTTGCGTATTGCATATATATACATATATGTATAATAATTAATTTTGTAAGCCCAATTAATTTGTGAATTAAGCAGTCGTTAGTTGTAGAGACTTAAAAAGTGTAACTGGCTCTCATGGCGAGAGATAAAGCTACAATTTACTTTAAATACTTATATCTAATCCAACATCTCAGCTTTATCCACCATTAAAACACACCCCAAGCTTTTCCTTTTAAAATGTAATATCTTCTATGAATATTATATTTTTAAATTGGGCAATGTGTATTTATAATTTTGTTTCTTATATTTTTGCTTCTTTTGTTTTTTGATTACTTTAGTTACTCAGGTATATATATTTTTGTTGTGTACTGATAAATTTCGTAGATATATATACATATGTGTATATATATGAAGTCTGATCATCGCTTATGCGTTAAAAGTTTTTCATAGTTTTTATTGGCAGTGAATATCAGTTTCAATGTTTATAGAATAATCTGACTTATGCCAAGTATCCATATATATTAACTGCTTTGTTTAGTTCTAATTTTCACAAAAAAAATTGTTTCTTCTTGAATATGAAAATTCAACAAACGAGAAAAATAAATAAACTTGACTTCCAAGCTGTAAAAAAAAAACAAACATGTTTATTCAACTCAAGCTCACAAAAATCACTTGAATCGTGTAATTGCCATGATAAGAACAGATAATTATACAGATATGTATATATACAAAGCATTGGGCAACGTCTACGAAAAAGTTGCATATATGAATTTTTTCTGAACTTATTTGGTCGCAGGCACTCCTTGCATGTAAATTATATTTAAATCATTTTAAGTACGTGAATTAATTAGTTTTAGTCGACTAGTAAATCATTTAAAATAGTGGGATATATAAAGTGAACGTCAAGATATAGTCGTAAGTTGTAAACATCAAACATAGATTGCTAAAAAAAAATATAATTAAACATTTGGTTTAGAAATTTTTTCTTATACGTTTAACAAACTCTTAGCTAGAACAATTTGTCGCCAAATTGAAAAATAATTTTACTACCCACTTTATTTTCTGTAATTATAATTAGACCAATTCTGTAATTATAATTGCAAATTGCCCCGGCTACACACACAGTAAAGATAACTGTTAATTAAGGTCAACACAATTATGAAAAGCGACAAAAAAAAAGAACTCGATTTAAAGCTGCATACAATGTAACAAGTTTTAATGTAAAAAATATTTAGTAAATGTTTACATACAATAATTATAATAATAATAATAATAATAATAATTACATTCATAGCTATACATTAAAATTAATACAATTAAAATGCAAATTCTCAAAATACTTGATAATTGGGCTCGTTTCATTTTTGTTTTTACAATACTACTAATTGACAAAAGATGGTTCTTTGCATTTTGGACGGCATGAAAAACTTTGCAACTACTTGGTGCTCTGGGTGAGATACTGATGTGCCGTCGTGGCCCACAACTCATCAATGGTGTCCAGCTGTTCGCGCCAGAGCTGCTCGAGCAGAATCCAACCCTGCGCCTGAGTCACCAGCACATAATCGTTGCCCGGATGCAAAGTGTGCGTATAGGCGCCCATGATCAGACTCTGAGCGAGGCGAGCAGCCACACAATACTTGAGATAGTCACGCTCAGCATCGCTAACACTCTGGATACTAGTATAGCCGGCGAGAAAGATGCCACCGCTTGCCAAATCCTTGGCCTGCAGCATCATATAGGTCATCGCAATACCCAGTTCAAAAATTACCGGCGAGCGACTGGTGTCACCAAAATCAATGACACCTGTAACGCGATAAGAATTCGGTCGATCGGGATTTGTTGCATTCACCAGAATATTCTGTTCATTGTAATCGCCATGAATAATCTGCAGCTCCAGCGTGGGCAGCACACTTAACACCTTTGACTCGAACGTATCGATGATCTCCTCGCATAGCGATTTACGCTGATGATCCTCGAGCACGTAGAGGAAATCGCGTAATTGTGGCACCGATTGTAGCATCCACAGCGACTTGTGACTTTCGTACGCCTTGTGCGTAAAGCTCTTCAGTGCCCGATCCAATTTGGCCAAATATTCACCGCTCTGATAAAGTAGATTTTTGGTCACATCCACTTCGTGGAACATTTTTCCGGGTATATATTCCAGCAGACGCACCACATGTCCATTGCCAGTAAGCTGCTCCACGGAGTAGTAGCTACCACGTGCATTGGCAATGGGTCGAGGGCATTGCACGTTTTGTTTGGCTAAGATAAAATAAGTAAGTTAAGTCATAAATACATTAGGTAATTATAGCAACAGTTGTGCAAATAAGCAGGGGAAACCAATATTTTATTTTTATCGCATAAGAATATATAAGCAAAGTTTATTTATTTTTGTACTGATAGATAATTCTAATTATCTAATCAATAAAAATGGCAACAAAAATAAGCTTTTATACAAATTTATATTTATTTTAACTTAAAACCTCGTGAAAGATATTGGGTAACGAAAATTACGAATCGAATTTAAACATAAACTTAGAGGAAAAATTGTGAGAAGTATTTGGTGTGCCAGGATTATTACATTTTATTTTTTTTGTATGGTTTTCCTCAATATTTTTCAAATTTACCTAAGTAGAGCAGCAGTTGATTTTGCGCATCCACAAAGTCCTCTTTTTTCGAATCCAAGGCATTGAGAATTTTCAGAACATAGCCATGAGGACAATGGGACACAATCAAAGGGTTCTTTACATTGCTGAAAAATAAATAAATAAAAATGTAATTAAATCAAATAAACAAAAACATTTGAAGCAAATTCAACGGCACTTAAGAAGTGTTGTAAAATTTGGCAATGAAAATGCGCAAACGTCGTGGCGAATGGCAGAATGACAGCAGCTAGCAAGAAGCAGCATCAGTATTCAGCTGTTTTTTTGGCGGGAGATATAGTTATTGATTCCGCTATAGAGAGTTGGGCGCATTTGTTTGGTATTAATTGTTATTTGTTGTTTATGATTTGTTGTCATGGGTATAACGGGCCTGATACCGTTCCTGGAGAAGGCATCGGCCAGGGTGCATCTGAATGATATGCGCGGCAGCACAGTGGCCGTCGACACCTATTGCTGGCTGCACAAAGGCGTCTTCAGCTGTGCCGAGAAATTGGCCCGTGGCGAGGATACCGATCTCTATGTGCAATACTGCCTAAAGTATGTGCAAATGCTCGTCTCGTACGATATTAAACCCATACTGGTTTTCGATGGCCAACATTTGCCAGCCAAGGCGCTGACTGAACAGCGGCGACGCGAATCGCGTCAACAGAGCAAAAAACGTGCCGCAGAACTGCTGCGATTGGGTCGTGTGGAGGAAGCCCGCTCTCAAATGCGTCGCTGTGTTGATGTCACCCACGAGATGGCCCTGCGACTCATTCACGAGTGTCGCGAACGAAACGTCGATTGCATTGTGGCGCCGTACGAGGCGGATGCACAAATGGCCTGGCTAAATCGGGCGGGCATCGCCCAGTATATTGTGACGGAGGATTCGGATTTGACGCTATTCGGTGCACAGCGAATCATATTTAAGTTGGACTTGAGTGGCGGTGGTCTGCTCGTGGACGCTGAGAAACTTCATTTGGCCATGGGATGTCGCGAAGAGCGCTATAAATTCGATAAGTTTCGACGTATGTGCATCTTGTCCGGCTGTGATTATCTTGACTCCCTGCCGGGCATTGGCCTGGCCAAGGCATGTAAATTTATGCTGAAAACCGAACAGGACGATATGCGTATTGCATTGAAGAAAATACCACAATATCTGAATATGCGCAATCTGGAGGTGAGCTACGAAATTAGAGTTTAAATGAATACTATATTTTTTATTATTGTCATTATTGCGGCGTACTTCCATCTACAATCCATCTTAGTCTGGTTGAGGGTTGCGAATCTCTTCCGCATTAACATGTTTCGCTAGGCGACGCAATCTGTGCTTTGAGGACACTTGGTCTATCTTGGATTGTAACCAACCAACATTTCTTGACATAATTATTGCCACTCCAAATCCATTTAATATAACTCCTCACAAGGAGCTCGTGTTAGGAGATGCAAGGCGGGTAAGCGGTTCATCGCTGTACCATTTAATGGTTTGTGATTTCATAGAGTAGATTTCATTTAACGACCGCCCTTTTTCATTTACTTTTCATGTGAATACATTTCTAATCAATATTCATTTTAATATTGTTGTTACATTTAAACCTGTTGGCAAGTATTCAAATGACACTGTGTAAACTAATGAAGGTTTGAGTTAAAAAAAAGTAAGCTTAATTATTTAAAACTATAAACACATTATTATTTTGGTTGGGGAAGAAACTACGCAGCACAAATAGGAACAATTATCTATTAGCTAACTTTGTTTTGTTCAATTTGTACAATTTGTTCAGGTGGATGACGCATATATCGAGAATTTCATGAAGGCTGAGGCAACCTTCAAGCACATGTACATCTACAATCCGCTGGAGCGGCGCATGGAGCGCCTGTGCGCGCTTGAAGACTATGAGACTGATGAAAGCTACTGCAGCAATGCTGGCTCATTGCTGGCAGATAGCGAACAAGCCTTGCATTTAGCTTTGGGCAATCTGAATCCGTTTACACTAAAGCGTGTAGACAATTGGCATCCAGATCAGGTTCATGCCACGAAGCCAGCGAAGCACATAAAACGCTGCAAGCACAAAAGTATCTGGCAAAGCAACAGCCTCAAAGGACTTGTGGAACAGCCAAAGGAAACAAAGCAAACATCATGCGCGTTGTTCTTCAAGAAAGTGGACTTTGTGAGCCAGACTATAGATGCCG
Organism: Drosophila dives; assembly: GCA_035042365.1. Classification (NCBI taxonomy): domain Eukaryota; kingdom Metazoa; phylum Arthropoda; class Insecta; order Diptera; family Drosophilidae; genus Drosophila; species Drosophila dives. The sequence continues at coordinate 6,815,668 of JAWNLJ010000357.1, read as the reverse complement.
AGATCGAAGCCAATCTGCGCCAAGAGCAGGCGAAACACACCGAAGCCGAACTTTTTCATCTGTACAATTTTACGGGCAAACGGAAGCGTAGTCCGGATGGCAATGCAACGCCTCCGGAATCGCCCGTGCAGAGCAAGAGTCGACACTCAAATCCATTTGCCAAGGAGTCACCACGTTCGCCGATCGTCTGTGAAAATGGGTCATTGCTGCGATTGCTTAGTCCAAAGAAATCGAGCGAGGAGCGTTCGACGCGAATAAATGCGCTAAAGCGGAGCATATTTGCCCAGGAACAGCCAGTGGTGGAAGTACGTAGTCGCTTCTTTGGAGCGCCACAAGTGGCGACTGAAACAAAGGCAGAGCCCAATACAACTGAGTGCGAGAGCAAGCAATTGGAGGTAACTGAAACTGAAGCGCATACACAGCATAACAGCGATGATGAAGTTATCACTTTGCTCTCGCCATCCTGCTCGGAAGATGATGCCAGTTCACAGAGTGCATCAGTGCCGAGCAGCCAGACGACTGCAGTGCCCGTTAAGCCTGTCCTGGCGCCAACTGCACGACGTGTTGGCCTGTCCAAGCCAAAGACGAGCAAGCGAACCGCACCAAAGGCTGCCAAATTGGGTGAGAATCAAACTAAGCTTAGCATGTTTGGGTTTCAGCAGAGACCCGTTCTAAAATAAACCTCAGTAATTTTAAGTTCATTCTTTGTTCGTTAAGTGTCAGCAATTTGTTTAAACTAATTTATTAAGCGACAAAGAGTCTGTTTTTACTGCCATATTTATAATGTTAGAATCAAATAAAAAAAGACTAGTATTATTAAGTGAAAAACAAAATTCCTGCCAAAAAACATTCCTAATTCAGGTAACTCAATAAAGAATGTGTCAATTGATGTCGTTGTTATAATTTAATCACACAATTGAATTTAATAAATTTTGAAACTGCCACTAAAGGAGGGATCGCAGTGTATTTTTAACAGCAAACTCTTTAAACTTAACTTTTGTTTTTTTTGGTGTGAAATGCCAATTAGCGTAAGTTTGTCAAAACTAAAACGATTTATAAAACCAATAACGTTTTGATCGATTTCTCCACCAGAAAATGTATACACTTAAATTTAAAAACACGATTTTTACGGTATTCATTTAAATACTTTATGAAATCAAATTTTGGTATATGTTAAAAATTTTCCACAGCTCTGACTCTCACAAAGTGTCAAACACAGCAGTTAACTGATTTGGGTGTGGTGCTGCTATTGTTTATAGTTAGTTACTTAACTGCTAGAATAAAGTATGTCTATTTAGATGTGCCAACCAAAAAGATAATAAATGAGGCTGTTGATAAGGTGACCGACAAAAAAAAAACAACAAGTAAAACAACGGAAAATGCGTCAAGCTCAATTGCCCTCCCACAACGCAAAGCAACTATAATTAAATTTACTAAATTAGAATAGGTCTGTGTTAATGTGTGTGTGTTTTAATGTGTGAATCAACAAGCAATGTTAACATTACTGTTTTTTGTTTTGCTGGTGAGGTGTTCTATAAACTCAAAAAAAAAATTACCTTGAATTTTAAAAAACCTTTCTGAAAACTAATAACTAAGAAGCAAACAGAACCCTGAAAATAAGGCGAATTTGTTTATTTAAATAAATTCACCCTAATGGAACCCTTGACGAATCGCTAAAACGTAGCACATTTCTTTTCTGAGTGTAAAAAACTATGAAGCAAACTGGAATTGCCGAAAAAAGTACTTAAAGTAACTGAAATTTGGCAAAATGATAAGTTCTAATTTTTTGCAACAAAAACTAAATAGAATGACAATAATATTGATATTTTGCTACTTACCAATCAGCCTGTATCAAGTAGTTGCGATCGTCGTAGGCATTTAGCTCCTTCAATTCGCTTACAGTAATCCCGTAGAGACGTCGCACTAGAGGCTCCACATTTTCCGGCTGTATTTTCGGTTTGATATCCGAACCGGGCTGCAGCAACACATCCCCCTCAGCTGGTGTGTTCCCATTGCCATTTGTGGCAGTCGTTGTTGTTGCTGATGTTGATGGGGTCGTTGTCACCGTCTCGTTTGCCTTGCCAGTGTTGAGCTTTTGGGCGTCGTATTCGTGATTCAGTGTGTATGATTTTTTGGTAATGCTAGTCAGCTCCACATTGTTCCACTGCTCCATTTTTGTAATTCTTTTTTGTTGTTATCGGAATGCAGCAAACAAGAAACAAAATAAATAAATATATACTATGTAGTCTAAGAAGATCAGAATACACACGATCGAAATGTGCTTGGTTTTGCGCTCGAAAGCGAAATGAATTCAATTTCAAGCGCCTCAATTGAAACGAGTTCGTCGACGTCGTCGTTGTGCCATCTCCATTATATCTTAGGCAGTTAGGGTACACATATGTATATATAGATATATATGTATATATATAATTGTTAATATGTTTTCTTTATATGTGTGGGTGTGTATATTTCTATGTGTGTTTGTTTTGCTTGTGTCGCGCCTGTTTTATTAACCCAGCTAATTGTCTTATTTATTTAATTTTTTATAACATTTTCTGTTTACATTTTGATTGCGACGCTACTTTATTTATGTTGTTGTTGTTTACTTTTTAGTTTACTTAAACTGACATTATTGCAGAACATTTATTTACCCTGCACGTATTTAAAATCGATAATAGGGTTTGATGAAGTTGAAGTTGTTTCTTTAATTATTTACTCATAATAACAATGAAAGTAATAAAGTGTTATAAATTAGATATTTGTTATATTTTATAATAAAAATTTAATAATAAAAAAAACTAAATAAATATTTAAAGAATTTAATTTTTTCATTTAAAAGTTAACAATTTGTTAGGGTATAAGCTAACGTGCAACGTTTTGCGTTGTCCAACGAAGCTTAAAAAAAACAAACAAACTTCAAGTCGTGTTTGCACTATACTAAACTAACTAAGCGTGAATTAATGATTAAACATATTACATATATACACATACACGTACATTATAAATCCAATAGATTTGATTGCAAAAAAAATGAAAGCGCCTTCTCTGTCATTTCGAAGATAGATAGATAAAATAAGCAACAATCAAGTTTCAAAAGAGAGATACAAAAGCGAAAATAAATTGAGCGCCATAACTATCAATCTGAAAAAAAATTTTCCAATAAATCTATTTATTTGTTGTTTTTGCTTATTTGTTTAGTGTAAATGGAGTAATGCGCAATTAAAGCTCAGCTTGGAGGCGAAAGAGAGAGATACAGTGAGAGAGCTAAATTTAGCTAGTTATATAATAGTTATAAAAGTTTTTCATTGGCCCATATCAGTTGCCGTTACGTTACGTTTTTAATGAATGAGCGAACGACGACCTTGACTCGAATGCAGTTTTATGGCAAGCCATACCATTGCTGCATTGAGCACGCACATGCACAAACACTCACACACACGGCATGTAAATATGCACAGCTGATGATTGTTAACAATAGAAATTGGCATACGCAATTCAACTACTGAAGTGTGTGTTTGCTCGTTATTAAAATGCACGATTTTTTATTTGACAAGTCAAAAACACGCACCTGTTCTCCGTACAACTGGTCAATTTAAACTAACGTTTGCAACTTGTTGTTAAGTTGATCTGACCAAGAAGGGCTGACTTTCAATGTAGTGGGAGAAATATGTCGCGTTTACAGCTTAGTTCATCTTGTTTGTAAAATTAGCAGTGCAATCAATGGAAATCGTTGAAACGTTCTCTATTATCAGCAAAGCCAAAAACAAAACAAAACAAAAAAAGCAAGCAAATTTATCGAAACAGCAATTCAAATATATTCAACGTGCATTGACATGCGAATGGCAGGTTAGCTGCTTCTTGCTCTGCCCATGGCTTCCAGCTGTTTTTATTTTGTATTTTTGTAACACATAACCTCAAACTCGCACTTTGATTTCGATTTCTTTTGTGTTTTCACATTGATTTCGCTATATAATTTTCTTTTTGTTGTTTTCTTGAATTCTCATTAGTTAAATGATTAGTTAAATTAATAAAGACGATGGATCAACTGTATGTGGAGATTGAGATAAGCACACAAAATGCAGAAACAACAATATACACCAGTGTGCCTTCGTTCCTAGCCCTTTACACATATCGGTACATCAAAGAGCCCCCAAACATTAAAGTCAATTTTGTTGCAAGTAAAATTGGCTCTGGAAAGATAGCTTTACGCAGTTCCCAGCTGCGACGTGAATTAACCGAACAGCATATTACATGTCGTGAGGCTGCCACGCTGCCCGCTCTGAAGGATCTTCGTTTGCCGATATATCAACGAAATAAAAACATTTTCATTGCGGGCACCTGTGCCGTCTGCCGGGAACTCATTGCCCGCCAACCGAGTGCCCATTTGCGACAACTCTTGGGCTTCAAGGGCAGCTGCCTGCTAGCGCCCGCCGAGGCTTCCATTTGGACGCGTTTCTGTGAGGTGGATGTTGTTAATTTGGTCACCCAGCTGCAGAGTGGAGAGTTGCAGTTGCGTGAAGTGCCAGTCGAAGTGGTGCGATTTGAGCAACACATGAATCAACCGGTGCGCATGCACAACATCTACAAACAGGCTCGGAAACAGGCAAATCAATTAGGAGAAAATGGTGTGTCAGTGAAGAGAAAGGATCGCGTCCTCATCGAGTGCACTATCCCCAAGGAGCAACTGTTGATCGAACATCGTTTCGCCGAGGGCATAAGCTTTACCATTGCCGATCTAATACTCTATCCCCTCCTTCGTCTAGTCTTCCAGCAATGCGCCCAAATGTTGCCACATTTTCCGCTCACCAGCACCTGGTTCAGTGAGGTCTGTTTCTTGAACTTCCCTATTCTGTGCTCCAAATTAACTAATATTTCAACTGCTTCCAGATTGATAGTTTTGATACGAACTGTGCCCGCATATTACATGAGTTATATGTGCCGCTGCTGGTTGCGCCAGCGGAAAATACACAATTGTTGAGCATACCAGACTGCGAGGAAACCAGCCTCTACAAAGCCGATCCGAAGCGTTATCGTCCTCGGAATCGCATCTACACCAGCCAGTTGGAAGTCGATGCTGCTCTGGCTAAGCTTTCACAGTTAAAGCTGCAATTTAGCACTGATTCGGACCAGACATTTGGCGAACAATTGATCAACTGGCACGATATTGAGCCGACTCATGCGAAGAGCTCAGCGTTGCCCGAGGAGCGGCTGGAGCGTAAGCGTCAACAACTGGAGAATATGGCCAATGCGGTTGTCTCCCTGGCACAGGCCAACGATCGCATTGTTGACTTCTGCAGCGGCACTGGACATTTGGCTATACTGCTGGCCCTGAAGCTTCCGCAGTGCATTGTCATTGTGCTGGAGAATAAGGCATATTCGCTGGCTCATGCTCAGAAGCGGGCCGCAGAGTTGAAGCTGAACAACTGCGTCTTCTATCAGTGCAATATTGATTATTTTATGGGTCGTTTCGATATTGGCGCCTCGTTGCATGCCTGCGGCACAGCCACAGACATTGTGTTGCAACAATGTCAGCGTGTTCATGCGCGCTTTGTGTGCTGCCCCTGTTGCTATGGTTCGCTGCAGCCGATGCCACACATTGCCTATCCGCTGAGTGCTCGATTTCGCGAGGTGCTCGACACAAAGGATTATCTGTATATAGCACATACAGCGGATCAGGCACACGAGCTGGGCACAACCAATTGCAAGCCGGAGATTACATTGCAGGGGCTACATTGCATGAGCGTTGTGGACACGGATCGCAAACTACAGGCGGAGGAGGCTGGCTACAAGGTGATCTTAACGCGTTTGAAGCCGGAGCAATGCACGCCAAAGAATCATTTGCTAGTCGGTCGCATTTAATATTATCTTTAAATACAACATTTACTGCCTAACCAAAAGAATAATCTTAAAATGTATGGACGAAATTTACTATGTAATTGGTCATATGGAAAAGTCGCAGGTCTTCCATTTGAAGAGAAAAAAGAACAAATAAAAGTTTTCCATTTTTTTTTTTAATTTTGTGGCAAAATTTAGGATTAAATTAATGGCTGGGGGTTGTCAAAAATAGATTTGCAGGATATTGACCATACATATTCAATAAATATGTATATTTCCGATAAACACTAAAAGTCCATACAAAATTCATCCTTTGCGTTGTGATTAACTCTCAATCAGTTCAATAACAGAAAAAAATATGTGATTTTTCTTTGTAGTTTTTCGAATATACCGATGAAGACTTTCTTTTATTTGAGAAACATGAATTTCTTGTAGAAAATAATTTAATGAGTTATCAATTTACTAAATACGAGTTTTCAACGCTCTAATAAATTAATTAGTTTTGTTGCTGCCGCCTCGCAAGGCAAGAACCAAATGTAGCACGGAGCCGCCTTGTACTTTATAGTCTGCCGCCGTTTTGTCATCGTTCCTGCAAAAATGCACATCATTTTAATACTTTCGCATTTATACATTTTTTTTATATTTGACTCACATTTGTTTGCCGGAGAATATGAGACGTTGCTGTTGTGGTGGTATACCTTCTTTTTCCTCTACGCGCTCCTTTATCCGATCAACCTTATCTGTGGGCTCAATATCGATCTCAATTTCCTTACCAGTCAGTGTCTGTAAATAGATATTTCACATTATTAACATATCTATTTTGCTTTAATTTTTTGTTGTTGTCCGCCAAGCTGACGCATGGTTGGCGCTGCATCCGTTCCTTAAATTGGGATTGATACTTGCGTTGCCGTAAGGTCAATGTCTTACCTTCACTTTGATCAACATTGCGCCTTTGTGTTATTTGGTTTTCGCAAATACTAAATTGTATTTTAAAATTGGTCTGCTAAAATTTATTGCAAGCTTGTTCGGGTCGCGGCGTTAATGCGAATGTCATTCAAGCGGTGCTGCCAACTGTTTGAAATTAATAAAAATTCACCTGTGCTCTGAATGTCGATAGCTGGTGTGTTCGATAGATTTCGATAGCGCGAGTTTCGTTACATTGATCCTACTGTTCTCAGTGAAATAATAAATAAATTTACTTTTGTAAAAGCATATTAGCACCTATTTATTGCACCCTCAGAATTAGAAAACGATTGTTTTTTTGTTTTATCAACCTTTTTTGCATACATAATTTTATTTTTCATTATAAATTCTATTCTTCGACTAGCAGACTGAGCAGATAAAAAAAGGTTTGTATTCTGTTCTATACCTTTTATTGAAGAAACTTCAACTCGATATCAAACTTGATAATGCGCAATCTTTCCGAGCACAACTCGTAAAGCAGATATGATTATTAAAGGGATGGCTTTTATTTACAATCTATATACATATATTTACATTAATTTCTTAATCTAAAAGTTATTTACGTTTATTAATGGCGTGCACGGCCTCGCTAATGTGTCGAATGTCCCGGGCATAGGTCCTGCAACAGCCGCCAATAATTTTTGCGCCCAACTGCGCCCACTCCGGTACATATTTCTCGAGAGGCACACAATGTTCACGACCCTGCCACTGCCCTGTTTTCACATTGTAGACCTCACCGCTATTCGGATAGACCACTAATGGAATCTGTTCATCCACGCTGCGCTCACCATTCAAGCTTTTTAAGAGGGGCGTCACAAATTTGGGATGCACACAATTTACGCCCACTGCAAGGCAATTGTTTAGCGCCTTTCGCTCTCGCAATATCTCCCAAATCGCATTCGCTGCGTCAGCGAATTCTTCGCCATGCGCCAGCCTGCTCTCGTCCTGGCATTGAAATGACACCCAGAATTTCACTTCGGGATAATCATCGCAAAGCATCTCAACTAATGCTTCTGCCTCCATTTGACACGGTATCGTTTCAATAGCCAACGCATCCACGCCGGCCTCCAGACACGCCTCAATGCGGACCCGATGCCAGTCGGTTATGGTCTTAGGTGTTTCATAATCCGCGTACTCGCCGGTGTACTCGGATCCGTCGTGCAGGTGAGCGCCAAATGGTCCAATCGAGGCAATAATCAGCGGGTAACCTGTAAAAATATATTCACCCTAGCAATTTTAGTATATTTCGTATTTTTGTGGATTAATTAATTATTAATTGTCTGATTAAAAACATGTGGTGCAAATCTAAAACGGAGTTTCATTGTTTCGACATGTCAAATTGACAAAACAATTTCTGAAGTCAAGACAATGATTTACATTTTTAGATATTTAAAAGAGAGTTTGTTTTTTTTTATTTTAAAAGTGAGTTTTTAATTTATGTAGTAATATTGGCAATGTTACCTTAACCAACTTAAAAGCAAATACCTTTCGATGAGACTAGCATTTTACCAGTTTTGTGACTGTAAACTATTTAACTTCTTTATAAAAGAATTATCTTAAAAATTCAAGGCAAGGAAACTGCTTTCACATTGTTATTGTGTTGCCTTGACATTTTGTCAGTAATTTTTGAAATTTACTACTCACCTTCGTTCACCTCCAGCTGCGCCTCAATGCATTCGGCTAGATATTTTTCTTTTGCTATATGCGCCAGTCGCACTGTGTTCTTCATCAGCTCAATGCTTTGCTGCTCATCCAGCTCCAGATATTCCATATAGCCCTCGACACTAGTCTGATATGTGTTTGTCAGTATCAGATCAGCGCCATCTATTGAACAGATCGATAATGTAAGCCGCTGTTAACAGATGTATGTTAATCACTTACTCTGCAAAAAATCGAGATGGGTGTTGATGACGGCCGTCGGATTGATGGCATTGAATCGTGCACTCCACAACGGATCCCCATCCACGGAGCTGCCCACATACACGGTCATCTGGGTGCCAAAGCCGCCATCTTTAACTAGCAATCGCGTCGGAACCATAATTCAAGGATTGTATGCTATTGGGGAATGGGTATTTGTTATTCAATTTGTATTAATAGCAAGTCTCGCTGATAACATGTTTTTACATCACTGTAATGGATTCTTATCAAGAGAAAACGCCATCTGTTCTTCGACCACAAAACACTTTTTGTTGCTACCCTTTCAATGTGAGCCTTGACACCTGACAGCCCAATAAGTGCACCGAAAGAAAATCAAATGTATAATCAAGTTCAATACTGATCAACTTGATTTAAAAACAAAACGTATCAAAAGAATATCAAAATAATATATTTAGATTGAGTGCTTTTTTTAAAAACGAACAATTTTTAATCATTTTCTTAATTCTAAAGCAAATTTTTTAAATTTATCAAATTTAAATTCGTAAAAAAAATCATTTTTTACAATGTCAAACACTTATCTATCAATATCTAAGAGGAATTTTTAACGTGCGAAGGTTACAACTGTTTAAATCAATTTTGAAGTAGAGCCCTTCGTTCAAATATACAGCAGCTGCGTCGAGAGTTTAATGAACTTGCTTCCTTCAGCAAACAACAGCAAGCGCAACACAGAATAATAATAACACATTTGTTTGTGAGCAATTAATGGAAAATTTTTGCTGAGCACAAAGCACTCACCTTGAAAATCGTCTAAGTAGGTCTATTTAATTGATTAGGTTGTTATTTGTGAGAAATTCGCTAAGCGATCGAATAACAAGTGTATTTATATAATATATATATATATTCCGCACTGTCTGAAGAATAAACTAAATGTGGCAGATTACAATGTTGACTGCCTGTCTTTATAGACAGCTCTTATCACGCAGAACATTATGCTCAGCATTAACAAAGTAAAAATAACAACTGACCCCGGATAATGCTAGGGGAACGGGAAAGAAATCTGATGCATTATAATTTCACTTCAAATGATTGATTTTGCTTTCTTTTTGAAAAATAAATATGTCCCTTATCATTTCTTTATTATAGGCATTAAAAATCAATTAATTATTGTTAATAAATTTTTACAACTGTGGAATCGAACAGAAAAAAATAAACCTAAAAAAAAACATCGATAAAACATTTATTTAACATTTTAATATTTATTCAAATTTTAACTAGAACTAAATCAAAATATTCGAAATTGATTTTGTCCTACCTCAAGTCTTAATGAAAAGTGAGGAAATCTAATGCAATAATAATAGGTAAAGAATATTCTATATAATAAGGATTTTTACAGTATTCATAGTAATATAAGCTAGTGGAGATGCTTACATTAGCACAATTCAAATCAATTGATTATCAATCTGGTAATAATCAGGACCACTTAGAAACCGCTCTGAAAGAGATTAGTCAAACAGATGTCTGGATCGGACAAGCTGGCAGTCTGGCAGAATCTGCTTTGGTTGATAACCTTTCCTAACTTTGTCACCACACATAATGTCGTGTGAACTGGAACGTTGAACATATGGCTGATATACGTTTTATTCGCAGCCGTGATCGAAGCGAACAAAAAACAAGCAAAAAGTGTCGCAATCAAAATTTAGCAGCGGAAAAATTAGAAAACCAAAGAACAAAAACAAATGTAATAAACTGAGATAACTGAAGCATAGACAATTTAGAACTCTAGTTAAATTCACTAATTCAATAACATTAGTAGACTAATGAATGCTGCTTTAGACCACAATACTCTATTTTTATTGCGGGCGCAATGTAAGCTTATAAATTTAAAAAACCGTTTAATCAGAGGCAGCTTTCAATTTGCCCACGGAACAGCAAACAATTCTACAGATTATATATTAATAATCTATATTGATCTAGGTCAATATTAATGAAAAGTTAAAAAAGCTAACAAAATTCACATTTCGATGAAGTTATCAACAGCATTTGAGAACTTTGTACTTTTGAATTTAAGCATTGATATATATATTTATTTTTTGTACAGATTAACACTTATATATTAAAAATCATCTTTAAGATGAATGAATATGTATGTGAAAAAGAAATTATGAATTTAAGTACGTTCAGGTTTCCGCTTGACGCTGCTGAGCAATGCTATCAACGCAGTTGCGTATCTCGAGTATATCATCCGGATAGACGCGACAACAGCCGCCGACAATGCGGACGCCTAGCTGCAACCACTTGGGCACATAGGAGACCACATTGAGACCGGTACCCGTCCACTCGCCACGCTCGGCATCGTACACCTCACCACGATTGCTGTATATGACAAGGGGCGGCAGCTCCTCTTGCGCCATGGTAGCTCGCAATGATTCAATCAGAGGCGTCACAAAATTGGGATTCACACAATTGATGCCGATGGCCAGCAAACGGGATTGTGCCGCATGCTGCTGCACGAGACGCCAAACGGCCAAAGCAGCCGCAGCAAACGGTTCACCATGCGCCAAATGCAGCTCATCCTTTGGGTGAAAAAAATACGTTTACTTCAAGTGTATATATTTAATTTAAAAACTAAAATGGAAGGGATTTCGAAAGGAGCTATGCTATAAAAATATGATTATATATTTTAAAAGTCCATCACTCACCTTGCACTGAAAAGACACCCAAAACTTGGCAGTTGACGATCTCTTCAGGATGAGCTCTGTGACTGCAAGCGCCTCGAGTTGACAGGGCAACGTTTCTACAGCTAAACCATCCACGCCAGCCAGCAGACAGGTATCGATGCGTATTGTATGCCACTGTTGCAGCTGCTCGTAGTTGACGCGGTTCGCATAGCTGCCCTGGTATTCGGAGCCATCGTGCAAATGTGCGCCATACGGTCCAATTGAGGCCAATATCCAGGGCTTATCGGCGTCAATGTTTCCATTATTTGCTGCAGCCATTTCAGCCAAGTATTGAGATTTGGCATCGTGTGCCAGCTGAACACTTATCGCAATGAGCGCAATGCTCTCCTCACGTGTTTTGCCTAAATGCCTCATGAAGCCCTCCACGCTGGACTGATACGTGTTGGTCAGTATTATATCAGCGCCCTTACGCAAGAAGTCCAAATGTGTTTGGACCACAGCAGCGGGATGTGTGCAATCAAAACGGGAGCCCCACAAGGGATCGCCATCAACTTTCTCTTTTACGTTGCGCGCCAGTTGACTGGAAAAGCCGCCACATTTCACCAAAATGCGCTCTCCTTTTTCCATATTCCATTTTCCGATTGTAGCGGGCAACATTCTGCTTGAAATGCGATTGCAAATTATTATCGTTTGACTAGAAGTGAATAATATTTATATATATCTATTCGACATTTACGTACGTGAGTTTTTCAGTGCTTGCTTAGTTTGTTTTGTTGTTTGGTTCTAGACGCTTGCTTTTTCTTTTTGTTATTTATCTGTGCTGGCAACATTTCTTTATTAAAGCACAGTTTGTTTTCTTCTTTGTGCTTGTGTGTGCTATTCTTATTTTGTCTTAATTATGCATTCTCATGCATGCCTCACACCTATTCGCCGCACAGCTGACTTCTGTTTACAAAATGACAACAACGGCAGTCAAAATAAATGTACAGTTGACATTAATGACAGCTGCCGTTGCAAAAAAAAAAAAAATATGCTGAAAATTGTACAATTTGTTTGTAGCTGTAAAATTAAAAAATGCTTTTAAACGAAGTGATAAAGGTTGCATCTAGTATTTATATATTTATTTATTGAATGTATTTATTTTAATTGCACCCATTTAAAAACTATTTGGTTCTTTCTCCTTAATTGCTCTTGCTTTAAGAGTGATATTTTTTCAAATTTAAGTTTGTGCGATGAACCCTCAATTCTTGAATGCGTTTCAAGGTTATGGCCCAACTAGATATTTATTGTTATCGCCTTTCAGCACCTAAGGGTATGCCACATTTTTTTTTGCATAGAACTTCATTTAGCTTAGACCTTAACCCAAATTGTTTTAATGGTGCATTCAAATGCCATGTTAAACCACATTTTCCACGAAACAGAAAATAAAAAAAAAAAGTTTTTTTTGCGATGTGTTGCGTTTATTTCCAATGCAGTTGTGGGTTTTTTTTGCTAATAGTGCTTATATAACAACACTATCGTTTAGCCATATTTATTACAGTGCAGTTGCACAAAACAAAACATTCAGTAAACTGCTTGAATTGTGGAGAAACAAGTTTATTCGCTGAGAATAATAAGTATATATTTATATATCAATACATGTTGATAATTTATATAGTCGATAATAATACATATTCATAAACAAATTGAGTACGAATTTAGTTTAAATATATGTTGCCATATTTTCAACGGCTGTTAGTAAATATATATTGTTATTGTTGTTTATAATTGATCTTTTTTGGGGTGTTAGGGTAATATAATCACATTGATGTTTTGTATATAGATGTATATATATATATAGGTATGTTTATATTAATAAATAATAGTAAATTTGACAAAAGCAAATTAAATTGGAAAATGCCATATTAAACAATAAATGTAACTTTGGTAAACTTACGCATCGTATAAATTCTAAATCCATTATTGTGTTCATCATTTGCAACATCAGCTCAAATGTGCCAATAAATATATATATTTAATACGTATATCTAATGTACAGTTTTCTTCACTAAATAACAGTATTCGTATAGATATCAATTGTTAATTAGTTGTTATTCATATTCATACTTTTACTCTTCCCGTGTTTAGGTCAGCTGCGCTTATCATCATCTCTTTTAAGAGTTTTCGTGCTCTGATTAAAAAAAATCAGAGAAATACTTTGCTCAAAAAATACATTATCTGCCGTTGTAACGGTATATTGGCTATATATATATATTTATATATGTATGTTTGTATGTATGTATGTATCGGGTTATGTGCATGGAAGTTCATTGTGTGTGTGTGTGTGTGTGGCGGCTCTGCTTACTGTAATGAGTGCGAAAATGCAAATGATATAAGAAAAGTACAAAACGGAATATCGAAAAATTCAAATAAGCAAAAAAGCTAAGATTTTTATCATCCATTCGGATGACAATCAGGCTAATGACATTTCTTTGTATTTTAATATTGTCCCAGTCTCTACTCTGTTTTGTTTAATTTAAATATTTCTTAGGAGTTTTCCTGTGGTCGCTCGATAATTGGATCGCTTCAAATCTGTGTCAATATTAAATTTACAGAATATTTTTATATACTATTTTATATACTTTAAGTAATATGATGTATTCAAGTGCTTAACAAGATTTGGAATGAAAATACACTTAAAAAAGCAGGTGTTTAAAACATAATAGTTTTTAAAAGTACAAGTTAAAGTTTACATAAAATTTGAATTATTCAAATAATATAAACAAAATTCATACCTATATTAAACTTCAAGTTTTTACATAGCATTATTGTTATTTTTATGATGAATATATATGTTAGAATTTCTAGAAACAAATACTTCTCAAAACACACTATTATTATTAAAAAAAAATAATGATAAACAAAGAAATTTAAGACGAATATTTTTGAAGGATCTCAATGTTGGAGCGACCACTACTCTATCGATAACCGATAAGCGATAACAGCCCTCTCTTTCTCTAAGAGAAGAGATTATTGCGCCGTTTGAGTGAACCAAATTTCTTTTCGGCCTCGAGCAGCATCTTCTCCTTGCGCACCACCTCAAAGGGTATTGTTTTGGACATGCGATCGATTTCCTGATCCGATGGAAAATCCTCAAAGCTCATATTGCTGAAGCCAGTCTTTGCCGAGTTCTGTATGGTATTCGATTGAAAATTGCGACTGCTGCCAGCTCCTCCTCCTCCTCCACTAACGCCACTAACGCGATTCTCATCCTGGGCGGCAGCATGATCATCATCCTCATCATCGTCATGGGATTGATATTGAAGACGTTGATGTTTCTGCTTGCTGCCGGAACTCAACGATGAGGTGGAGCCCAGAGCGCTAGCGCTGACCTTCTTATATGCATGCCCCTTAACCTTTTGGGTGAGCTTGGCGGGCAGGGCTCTCACAGCCAAATGGGACTTTTCCTTTTTGGGCTTAACAGTTGGCGGTGTCGGGATCTGATTGGGTCCATTCGCAACCAGATCGGAGGAACAACGCAACACCACCGGCTCCTCCTCATCGTCCGGTGTAAAGTCCGAGCAGCGATCTTGAGAGATTTGCACAAAACCATTATCAGCAATGGCCAGCAACGGTTGCAAATGTGTGGGTTGTAATTGTGGTTGAGGTTGTGTGGGCACAGCAATTGCGGGTGCGGTTTGTGGAGCTGGTATTGAAACTGGAATTGGAGCTGGAGCTGATTGTGTGGCGGGTGAGGTGATGCTGGTGTTGTTGGTGCCACTGGAGGAGCTGGCGGAGCAACTGCTTGCGGCTGGCACATTCACATAGACGCTACTGATGCTGCTGCTACTAATCTTGTGATTATTATTATTGTTAGCCAGCGGCGGAGGTGGTTCGGGCGTTTTATTTATTATAATCGAATGATTGATTGTCACCAGCTGTGAGCAGTTGGCCGGGATTACTTTAATATTATTATTATTATGCATATTAATATTGTTGTTGTTGTTGTTGCTGGTTTTGGGATAGTGCTGGAGCTGGACTTGGACCTGGTGCGTTGGCTGTTCGACAACGACACATTTGCGTATTACCTGTGGAAATGGCTCAGAGCCAAAGAGATCCCGCTGCTCGCTGACATCCCCATCGCCTCCGCCTGCTCCTGCTGCTCCTTCCACCGCTGCTTCTGCTGCAGCAGATCCAATAAACGGATTAAAGATGGGCTCATTGAACTCATCCAGCTGGGGTAGAGCGATTTTTGTTTCCGGCTCTGGAAACTTGGCAAAATTGCAATCAGCAACAGTTGGCGGGGGCTGACTCGATTTGACTGGCGTCGATGTCCACATTTCCGGCTCGCTGGGTCTGGGTCTCCGCTTGGGCGGCTTACCCACGGGCAGCTTGAACGGCGCCATGGCAAACACATCGAGCTCGTCACTTAGCTCCGCCTGGTTGGCAGCTGCAGCTGCAGTTACAGCTTGTGTGGAAGATGACTCATTGCTGCTGCTCTTGCTCTCCGCCGAACCATAGTCCAGCTCATCGTCCAGCAGCAGCGGACGATCCCCAAACTTGTGCAGCAGATCACTCGATGTGGGACTAAGTTCATCATTATTGATATTGATGCCACCACTCGCCGCAGAGGCGTTATTGGGATCTGCTGCTGCAGCAGCTGCCGCCGCTCGATCCTTTTTACGTAGACGCACCTTGACCACAACTCGACTGCGTACATCATCCTCGTGCGTGGTGACGCTCTCGCATTCGGCATGATATGCGGAACTGGAACAAGTCTTCACGCTCTCACTGATCCCGTCCATGTCGAGAGGCGGTGGACGTCGAAGCTTGGCCAGCGAACCAGCACGTGGATTCTCATCGAACAGATCATCGTCTTCGGCTCGCAAATCACTCGCCGATCCAATGGAATCCGCATCGTCATCCGATTCGAGCTGTGCCGCTTGTGCCGCAGCAGCGGCTTGCGCCGCCTGAGCAGCTACTGCGGCTGCCATTAGATTCAGCTGCTGAGCCGCCTGCTGGGCAGAGGATGAGGGCCGTTTTGTGGTCGCCGTTTGGCGCAACTTCTTCACGATGGGCAAATGCGTAGTTTTGTCCATATTGTGGTAGGCAACCTGTTGTATTTTGTGTATGGTTTCGGGTATGTTGCTGGTCACAATCTGCTTGAAGATCGCCGCACCTTTCTTGTTGCCCTCATCGCTGTCCTGCTGAAAAAACTCTGAATCGGAATCATCCGATGTGGGCTGATCATTGCTGCGAAGTTTCTCGTATTTGTTGCGATCCTCCAGCGGCAGCTTGACAAAGCCACCACTACCGACAGCTGCCTCCGTTTGTAGTCCTCCTCCTGCTCCACCGCCTCCTCCAATGTCATCCGAATCAGTTTTCAGTCTGCTGCCAATTAGCGAAGTCTTGTCCTCCTCCAGTGTGGGCGATAGCAGCCACTTAGATGAGCTGGAAGAGACCATTGGATTGCCGCCAGCTGTGGCAATGGGCGTAACTCCGCCCGAGGAGCAGCTAACGATGAATTTAGCTGTGGATGAGATCAAGTACGTTTTATGCAGTAAGGTAATGAGATTACGGACTAGTTACGAGAAGGGGATTTGTAGGTGTTCTTTCTGTATTTCTTGTGACGATGCCTGAGTGCTTGAGGATTTCATTAGTGTTAATGCATGTGGGTAAAATATATTGTTTTTGAGTGTTATTTTTTGATTGTTAGTGATTTGTCGTGTATTTAACATTTAAGATTAGTTAGAAATGTGACTCGGGAATCGCGAATTTGATGGCTGTAGTTCGATGTTGTCCTCGAATGTAATTTAAGCGATGATCTAAGGATATAAATGAGCCTTAAGGGTCTATGCACAGGACACTACAATAACTTTTTATTTATGATTAGCTACATACATCTAGCTGATTAAAGTTCAAATTGAAAGTGAATTTTGAAGTTTCTACTGATTTAATATGTATATCGAACTAAATGCTAAAAAACTGTTAATAAAAGTAATATTTTGCAACGCTGTTACATTAACATAAAACTTGTTGTATAAACAACGCGCTGTTATAATTATTTTACAGCGCTGTTATATTACTATTTACTCGAATTACGATGAATATAAAATTATCAGAGAACAGAGTGAAATAAACGATTTTAGTTTGAAAAAGAAGTTAAATTAAACACATAGAAAACTGTTAAATACAGTAAATGTAGAAAGTTTTAATATTAATACTAACATATAAATCACAAATATTTACTATATTTAATGGTTTAAGAGAAAATGAAATTTAATTTAATTTAAATTTAAATTTAACTTTTTTAGGTATAGCTGCCCTGTGCTTAGCCCTTGTGTTAGTAAATTGTTACTGAAATTCCCATTTTCAATTTAAGTGGTTGCTTAAATTAGCTAATTCAATATTATATTTTTTGTTTTGGGTTTTTTTTTTGTTTATTGCATTTGAAATCAGTTTAAAACGCTGCTTAACTTTCATACAAATTTATTATTGTTGTGGATTTTTTTTCTTCTTTAACTTAAAATTAACACACCGCGTTGCTTTTTTTCACGTTCAACTTGTTCATATCATAAATATATATATATATATATTGTGCTTAATATGTATATATATTTATAGTGTATTTATTTATATATATTTTGTCATCTGGAGTTTGATTTGCCTTTGCTAATAGCGTGTTTACCTGACTTTTGTTACTTTTATTGCGCTTGTTCTTTAAATTTGTTCATTTTATAGAAATTTTGTCTTTGGAATAATACTTAAAATTTTTGAAGTTTTTTAATGATTTTTTCATAACATTTATGTACATGTATTAACAGGATTTTTTGTATTTAATAGCTAAGTTGAACATTTTGAAACAGTTTTTGTTGCTGTGGTCGCTTTTTAAGGAACGAATAATCTCTTTTGCCTATGGACTGTTGTGCAAATATATATGTATATTTATATATATATATATATATATATATATATTTATATATATATATATGTATATTGTCTAACATTGATTGGACATTGACTTCATTGGTCAATAATATTAACAATGTTTTTTTATCATTTGTTTAATTGCTGCCATATCCGCAGCGAACGCAGCTTGACTCGAACTTTGCCAAAAATTATAAAAAAAAGGAAAAGAATTTTAAAATAAAATTGTAATATGTACTAATTTTGTCATTTTGAGCAGTAGCTGAATTATATTTAATCAATAATCTTTAGTTTATTAGCATAAATATTTAGAATTGCAATTTTTTTATGAATTAATTTTGATATGCAGCAAATTATTGCTCAAAAACCACAATTTCTTTTTATATGATATCAATTCACATTAGGCTTAATTTAGTTTACAAAACACACAGAAATATTTATATAGCAATAAGTAAACAACATTTTTAAAGTATATGTCGAAAGGCTGAATTTAAATCAATGGAAACGCTCTTATATTAACGCACCACGTTTGTTGCATCAACATAAAAAATAATTAATGCGCTGTTATTAAC
This sequence comes from Drosophila dives, assembly GCA_035042365.1. Lineage (NCBI taxonomy): Eukaryota > Metazoa > Arthropoda > Insecta > Diptera > Drosophilidae > Drosophila > Drosophila dives. The sequence continues at coordinate 6,796,836 of JAWNLJ010000357.1, read as the reverse complement.
ATTTTACTGGAATTAACAGCCGTTAGACATACAAATCAAATAGAATTTTATACAAAAATTACATTGCTTGCATTTATGTTCATGTATGTTTTTGGTTAAAAATAAAACCACAACCACTAATTACGGTTACTGTTTAGATTACGTGTTACTGTTTAATAAGTAATAATTTTTGTTTTATCTAGCATAGAACCAGCACCAAATTTGTTTTGTTAGAAGCGCTTAGATTGAAGTTGGAAGTTTAGTTAATAGATCAAGAAAAGTAAATTTAAGTTCTTTGTCAATAGATACTATAAATATAGATTAGTGTTTGAGTGCATTTGAATATGTACAAAAACAAATATGAATACACTCCTTTTTTGAAAGGAAGATCAATCATTAAGGTCGCTTCTATGGCACTCTAAAAGCTTGTTACACTACACAACCCACCCAATCCCCGCACTCGCTCTCTCTCTCTCTTTCCGCTCACTTCTCTATGTTCTCTCTCAAAAGCTAACTGACAGCTAAGGCATAATTTAAAAGCTCAGTGCAGCCTTTTTTCTGTTATTATTGGTTGTTGTTAAAGATGTTGTCGCATTGCTGTTGTTGCGTGTCGTTGTTGATGTAGCTGCCGGTTGTTGTCGATGTTGCTGTTGTTCTTGTTGCTGTTGTAGTTCTTGGTGTTGTTGTTGCTGTTGCTGTTACTCTACTGTGGGATGGGTATTTTAGTCTACGTCTACGTTCAACTCATTTTCATTGTCTAGATCGAGAGATTGAGAGCAACAAACAAAAGCAACAATCGAGAAACTAAACGTATTTCTGGCTTTGCAACATTAATAAAATTCAAAATTTCATGCTTTACCTCCAGTTTTGCGCAGCGAACTCGCCTTCTCGCGCAGTCCCGGGGGCAAACTGAACGGTGCCGAGCCAAATGGATCCTCCACAGCTGGATTAGGATTCGGCGAGACAGCAGCAACGGTTGCTACAACAGGCACAGGCACAGCAGCAGCGGCCGCTGTTAATGCTACTGTTGCAACAGTCGTATTCTGCTCCGTCGGCGTCAGTGTGGATGTGGTCGATGCAGACTTGGCCGTTATGCCTGCAACAAAACCAAATAATTAATATTATCTTTTTTTTTATTTTACTCAGAAAAAATATCGACCTGAATTTAAGAATATTCGCCATACTTTTGGTTTCAAGGGTAGCTCAACTTTAGAAAAAATATTTTTTAAACAATGTTTTTTCTTTTTAAGGATTATTTTCTCAGATTTACAGAAAATGTTCTAATTTTTAGGATTTTTTTAACAGTGCACAAAATCTTATTTATAAAAATCTTATTTATATATACCATACTTTTGGAATTGTCGATTGAACTAAGCCTTTCTAATTTTCAGAAATTGATTTTCTTGTACTTATAAATTAGAATTCTAGATTTAAGGCGGACATTTTTTCTAAGTGTATGTGTAGTATTTGACTTCACTTACTGCCTTGACTGCCGCGCTGTCGAATCTTGTCGAACTCCGCTTCAAATATGTGATCTTCTGTCATTTGACTGAAGGGCTGCTCCTCCTCGAAGGGATTCCAGGCCTCGACCCGCTTATCCATTGACGTCTGCTTGGCCAACTCATTGCTGGACAGCGAGAAGGCGCCTGTTGTGCTGCTGCCGCCGGCATAGATGCCCGGATTGGAGGCGGCACTGGCTAGTGTCGCCACATTCTGCGGTCCATCGCCCATTGACATGGCCATGTTGTTGTTGTACGGCGCCAAAAACTGACTCGTCTCGTTGGCAAAGGTTCTGATAATGTGCAACGTGAGTTTTTTTTTTGCAAGTGAAATGATGACAAAAAAAAGATGCAAGGAAGATAGCAAAGCAAATCAATTGAATGGAATGCTTATAAACAGGCTTAAAAAATAAATAGATATTTAGTTTATTGACTCTGCGATGCGACGTCATCGTCATTTGTGGCACTTAAGTTTCGAATGACAGTAGACAGTGGAAGCACAACAAGAGTGAAAGCAAGAAAAGAGCAAGTCACAAACAGAAATACATCGAGAAATAGCAAAACAAATAAAAACATGTTAAGATGCTATAGTCGAGTGAGCTCGAATACAATACAATGAACCCAGCTGTTAAATATGTTAGTTTTTTAAAACAGTTATCGATAACAGCTCTTCAGGTCTTTTAGTCAGTGACTAGATACTTTATATATACCAATACTTTATGAATATCACTTTTTCTTCTGCTTGTTGCACACATTTTTAACGAGGGTTCATGGTATGGAAAAACACACACACATTGAGTAGCTTTAGTTGTGGCACTTACTTATTAAAGGCCGAGGTGTCGCTGACATTGCGCCGATGACCACCTCCTCCCCCTCCCCTGGGCGGTGTTAGCATATGTTTGGTGGGCGTGCCCGGCAGACCCAATTCATTGATAGCTGCTGTTGTATCCACAGGTTGCAGTTCGCTGCCTGCTGCATCGGACGAGGTAGCTGCAATAGCAGCAGCAGATACTGTTGCTGCTGATGCTGCGCCTGGTGCTGTTGCTGCAACACCAGCCGTAGTTCCTGCTGCTGCTGCTGCAGGAGCCTCATTAAACGGATCCGGATAGGCGCTGGATTCAAACAAACTGTTAACGGCTGTTGGCGCTGCAGCTGCTGTTGCCGGCATAGTTGCTGTTCCTCCCCCTGTTGCGGCTGTTGTTGCTCTTTCTGTTGCTGTTACTGTTGCTGCGGCTCCTCCCGTCACTGCAGCTGCAGCGGGCATTGCTGGAAAATTCGCCTGAAATTGCTCAACAATGGGTTGTGGCTGTGGCTGTGGCGATGTGATGCCCTGTCGCGGCAGTGGACTTGGTGGCAGCCCCAATCCCAGCGCATTCTGTCCATGCACCGCAGTCGAGCCCTTTGGACGCGAACGTGGCGCCACACTCGTGCCCGCCTCCACAAGGGATACGTTCTGTTGTGGCTTAGCTGCTTTGGCGGCGGCATTAATCCGCTTCGCCTCCGACTCAAAGGGGGGGATCAACAACTGCTCAAAATTGGGCATTGCCGATTTCTGCAAGACAAATATATTTATATATATATACAAATATATTGTATATATATGTATATGTATTTAAACCACTCTAAACAACTATTTTAAAGTAAGTTTTACATACTTAAAGGAACTCAAAGAGAGATTTTTGAAACGAATCTCTTCCTGAATTTCTAAAAAAATATAAATACTTCTTATATTTTTTAAATTTAAGTGTAAAATGTTAAATTTTATTTATGTATGTTATGTTAAATTTTATTATGTATATTTTTTAATAAGTTTAAGAAGCTGTCCTAAATAATTCTAAATGCTTAATAACAATTAACTTACGTGCAGATTCTGGACTGGATTATCTTTGCCCGCCAGCCGGAAAGCAACTTCGCACACCTGCCAAATATTTGGTCGTCTCTCCATGTCCGTGTCGAGCATATATTTGACCAACTGGTGAACGCCACGCGAATACTTCGAACTATCGGGTATGGCAAACTGGCCATTCTGGATGGCCAACGTGCTCTCGCCAAAGGGCAGGGTAAAGAAACAGAGCTTATAGAGCATACAGCCGAGGGCCCAGATATCCGCCTTGGTCGTTATACTCTTGCCACTGTACAAATCGATCATTTCGGGGGCACGATACGATAACGTCGTATACTTTTGGATCTCCTCCTCGACAACGGTGACTCCATGCTGCTGCGGATTTAGCGTTTTAGCCGTGGCGGAGCCAAAGTCGCAGAGCACAAAATTGCCAGTGTCCGTTTGCAGAATGTTCTCGACCTTCAAATCCCGATGAATTATCGGCGTCTGGCAGTAATGCAAACGTGAGACAGCCTCGGCAATATCACAGAAGATGGTCAGCACTTCGGGCTCGGTAAAGCCAACGTGTAATCTGCAACAAAAAAAAAAAAATTAGAAATTAGTTCAGTAATTTGTAAGCGATAAAGTAAGAAATTCTTTGCTATTGAGATAATTTTAGAATATGGTTAGGTGTCGTCTGCAGGTTAGTTGTTAATTACTCGAACGTTAAATGCTAAAACCGACTGTGATTTAATAAAACAAATAGTATAAACACAAATAATGGAAACTAAGAGCAATTTTAATTTGGATATAAGATCGAAATAGTTTCTGGGAAGCATAGTTCGAACTAGAAGTTTGAAGAGACAGCAAATAAGAAAATTTTGGTTGCAACAAAAGAAGATTATTAAAAAATAAAATACAACTACGTTTAGTAGGTAAGCTAATAATATAAATTAATTTTAGTACGGGTTCTACCTTATACTGATGAACCTTATAATTCGTAGACCACAAGCAAGATACATATTCTAGAATATGATGCAGAAGTAAATGTTTCAAATGCTCCTAATCTAATTGATAAGAATATGTGTTTTTCGGAAGATAAAACAGCGAAATTCGTGCTATTTTTGTATATCCCAATCTATGGAGCATATTTCAGAGCATCGTCGCACATATTTTTTTCTCTCTTCTTAACAACTGCCGCCTGGCAATAACCTTAGAATTCATAAGGAACCAATTTTGAGTTTTGGCCATAGCTCACCTAGCATTCATCATGGCCAGCATGTGATGCTTGCAGTATGGCATCAGGAGCAGCACCTCGCACACTCCGTTCCCGGTGGCCGTAATGCTCGAGTCCACGTACCCAATGATGTTCTTGTGTCCGCTCAAATTGCTCTACACACAGAGATAAAACAGTTTATTAAATTAAAACTCTCCGTATAAATATAGATTTGATCAGTATTAAGCCACTTACGGCAATTTGTATTTCACGCTTGGCCACGTTCAGATCGTGCTCATTGTTGACGTACATACGTTTGAGTGCGTATTTTGCTGCTGATGCACTTCCTCCGCCATTTCCACGAGCCAGAAAAACCATGGCAAAGCCGCCTGTAATACAACAAATTTTTATTGTTAATTTTTAATTGTAAATTGATATCGTGGGTGCCTGTATGTGTTTATCCAAAGTCTAAAGTCTAGACAGTTGACAGCTGGAATAGCAATACAATGGAGGCCAATCAAGTAGCTTGCTTCTAAGATAAAAAAGAGTCTAAAAACTAGATTATAAAGTTTGCATTTAATAGAATTTTAATGATTTAGTTTAACATTTAACAACCATGCTAATAACAGTTGACTTTACTTACACTAGCATATAACAGCATATAAGAATTATGTTTATAACAGTCGTTTTTACATAGCATGAAATATTATTGCTTATCTCTATAAAGTGATGTATTATTAAGATTAATACTCCCCAACTTTGGCAAATATAAATACTAATACGTGTATATATATTTATATATATATATATTTAACCAAGCAAAGCTTATCAAAAATTGGCTTAGCTATGCAAATTATGCAGATTATTAGAGTATTTCGTTATGCAGCATATTAGAAGTGGTTTTCAAACATACATTCCACATTCCCCCCTTCCTACTCTTAACTCATTCCAATGAACGATAAAAAGCGACGTAATATATGCACATACATATGAACATAATAGGTACATGTGTACATTTGTACAAAACTATTGAAGGTCACGTATAACAACAGCAACAATAGTAACAACAACAATGACAAGAATAATAAAAATCATTTAGGGGGGCAGAAACCAGAGCAGCAATAACAGCAACAAAAAAAAATAACAAGAAACAGTAGTAGCAGTAACTGTATCTATAACTGTGTATTGCTTTAGTCGATTTTCATTCGACTTTTTAGTTGGCGCTTGTGAAATTATAACGTCAAATGTTAATCAATGCTGAAGGTTGTGAGCGGCCAACAATAACAATACACAAACTGTAATTGCAATTGTAACGCATAAGCTGCAGCGAGAGAAAACTTTGAGAAGTCAATTTGAAATGCAAAAAAAACCGAGAAACGAAGATGGCGAAAGCGACAGGTGCCACTTACTAGAGGTGTGAGCAGTAAACTCCTTAAGTTTTTGGAGCCTGCTCTACCTCTTGCACGTAGTCATTCAAATAAGTGTTTTTGTTATTTTTGTGGGCAAAACTAACGTAATTGAGCTGACAGCACGGGCATTCAATTGTCGAACGAAACAACTGCAAACAACAACAACAACAGCTGGCAGCAAGAAAAACATATTTGCCTGCCAAGTTGCAAAAATAACCAAAAATAAAGGAAAGTAAAATATCAATAACTGTAGCCAAGCGTAAAAGGTGAAAAGGAGACTTCAAGCACACACAGGCACACGCTCACACACACATCTAAATGATATGTCTTCCAGCTGTTAAAAATAGTGGCAACCTATTTGCAAAGCACTCAGCAATTGAGGGGCGTCGTTTGCAGTAGTGCAGAATATTATTCACTTCAATTCAAGGACAAAATGCAATATATCCCCGTAGCTTGTCAGTGTTGCCAATTTAGCTTCTTTTTAGCTTATAGTTTTTTCTATTAGAATTTGGCTTTAACTTTTACTAATCTATTTATATTAAAAAAAAGCCAAACTAGTTGCACCACTAATGCGGCCGTCTTGCGTTGACTGAACTCTGCCATTTGCAAATGAAAACGTTGTTTAAGGCTGCTGCAGGAAAGAATAGTAGTTTGTACTTTATTGGTTTAATTAATTGATTGAATTTCTATTGATTTGTGGAGCAGAACACGAACAGTTTCTCTCTCTGTCTCTTTCTCTGCCGCAGCACGCGACAAGTGGGGCCAATAATTTCACAAGGGGCAGAGCAGCTGTTTACGCCCCACATTGAAAATATATTTTTTTAAATCTTATCTGAAGCACTGGCAACTTTCCACTTTTAATCGTATGAAAACAATCAGTTGTAATGCTTTAGCACACACATACACAACTAGATTGATAAGACCCCCACACACTCCCACTCCCAACACACAACCACATACACAGACTTACCTTCGGCCAAGACATCCTCGACGGTGACCGTGACGCGACCGACTGTGAAAACCTTGCCAACGAAACTGTTTGTCTCCTTGGATGAGGAGCTGTTGTGCGAATTTTCCAATTTCTCATTTCTGTCGAATTTCGACAGGATTTTCTTCATTTTTCGATTTTTTTATGTTGTTTTTGTTTGTTTACCACTCGTAGCAGCAGCAGCAACAACTGCAGCTGCCTGTTCGTGTGTATTTAATTGCGTAGGCGTTTGGCAACACTGGGCGTGTCAAGGCACCCGCTAGTCAAATAATTATTGTAAATATTCCAACTTAGTTGTTGCGCACTTTTTATAAATTTTTTTTTACGCTGCGCTTTTTTGCATACCATACAACACACACACGAACGCACACCAACACTCCACACACATACATACGCGCACTACGGGAAAAGAAAGTTGTTCGATTTTCCTGCTTCGACACGTACAGATTTGACGGCAAGATATTTATTGCTCATGAAATACTTGAATTTTGGTATTATTGCTATTTATTGATGGTGCACATTATCTTTTGTCTATATACACAAGAACGCCGAATAACTATTTACAATATTTAGCAGCAATAAAAAAGGAACGAATTTTAGCTGCAATTAAATTGGTTTTCACAAACTCGCTGTGCAAGGTTGCCACCCGATGCAAACTAGAGCTGTGCAACGATTTTGCAATCGACCACGGTATTGAGGAAACACATAGTGAGTTGCACGATTAAGAACTAACTAACTAATTAAGTTCAACATTTATGCAATTAAAATGCTACCTTTAGATTAATATAAATAATAGGTGGCGAGTTTGATTTTTTACACAGAAGTTGTATTTTCGTTGGGATTGAGATGAATAGGTGTCATTCCGGCACTACACCTGCCGCTGCAATCGCTACCACATAGTTATTGCAACAGCTGATAAATATGCTTAAATGTAATGATTCATTTAAAAAAATATTAATATGATCTTAAATTGACGTTTGATAAATGCATTATGGTGACACTGTGCCCATTTATGTGTTTTTTTTTTTAATAATGGTATATTATTAAGATCTTGGCGTTGCCACTTAATTCGGGTAACAGCTGATGTGAATGCAAAAATTAGAGTGTAATTTATTTGGCGCGCAATGATTAATGTTGCAAAATATTTTGTTTTGCTAGAGAATTTAACATTTGCAAATGCATTGCGTAAGTCAAGCCTATTTATCAATTTATTGCTAGTTATTATCACGTTGTTAACGTTGCAGCAAGCAAGCACCAGGCAACAGAATTGCAAACTAGTCTTGTGGCAAATTTGAGGATCTTGGAGAAATTTGTGCCACAGGATGTGGAACAACAGTTGCAGGAATTGTGGGCAGGACTACAACTTACCGCGGAAAACACCCCTCAGATTAATACAGATAAAAGTATTAACTGTTATATAGTGCGACTGCAGCACGTGCTACTAACGCTGATGAACAACATTAATTTCGACAGTGATGCCAAGGAGGATCTAATATCTGTTGCACATCTCAAGCTGTGCATTCAGGTGTCACAGGAGTTAGCCTACTATGCGCTGCGCATGCAACTGCACAAGGATTTTTACAAATCACCAGTGTTCCAGCAGGCACAAGGAGATAATCTTCTGCGTTGTGATTCATCCTTGCTTCTCTTAAGTGCTCAGTTTTTTGTACACTTGCTGCGCATACGTCAACTGCACATTGCCAATGCCATGGAGCTGGTGCAACGTGATCTGCTAGCAGCAATAATTAGTCTGCGCACGGAAGATCAGATAAAGCCCGAGCAGGTAGTCCACCTGAATCGAGTCCTTGCCTATCTTTGGGAGAACGAGTCCAAGGCGGATTACTTTCGGCATGTGCTGCTGCTGAAGGCGACACCGCAACTAGGCGCTCCTCTGGCCAAGCAGCTGCACCAGCAGCTTCTTAGTAAACTAAGTCTGCCCCATGGCTTTGCCAGCCTCCTGGCGGCACTGACATCATCTTCCTCCAATTTGGACACCACACGCACCGCCGAGATCATGGCCAATATTGTGGCGCAACGTGGCTACACTGCCAGTCTACAGCTGCGGTTAGTTCACCAGATCTTTGAGTTTTGTCAACTGGCTCCTGTGCATAGTCTGGCCGCTGGTGTGCTCAGCTTGAGACGTCTCTGCGAGCTGCGTATGGAGAACCATGCAAGTATTGAGGATCTGCTTATGGCCTATTGGCAACCGTTGACATCGCCAACGGATCTGCTCAATGGCCTAATTGTGTGGGAGGAAGCGGAGCTGTGCGAGCGCCTGCATCTCTTTCATCAGCTCTTCTGCAGTTCGAGCGTTGCCTGTTTGCCCAGCACGCTGCTTGTGCCTTTTATGCCGCTAATATTGCAGCTGCATCAACAGCTGCCGGCGCAGCAGCTACAGCAGCAGAGCCAGCAACTGATATCTCTCATCGCACGCTGTTTGGATAACAGGGAGCCGGTGGAGGAGCTGCCGTCACTGCTGCTTCGTCTATACCAATGGGATTTGCCAGAATTTCAAGCGCTGCATCCACGTCTGAAAATTGTGCAGACAGATCAGTTTAAGGTACAAGTGTCTCCGGAGCAGAATTCTGGTGAGGAGCAACCTGCATGCAGCATTCTGCCCACTTTACTGATGGCTGGAAGCGATCAAGCGCTTACCTGCAAAGTTTTTCTGGCGCTGCTTAGTCTCGTGCTCCAACAGATGGCAGCAGCAAAAAAAACAACTCAAATCAGGACTGATTTGCTTGCCACCGAGACGGAAGTTGCTGAGTTCTTGCAACGCAGTTATCAGTTGAAGTTGCAGTTGCTTCTGGGACTCCAGCAGCTGATTGGGCACGAGCCGCTCAAGGCACAGCTGGCGGCAACGCATAGCAAACAATTTATGCAATTGATCGCTGAATTTCTGGTGCAGCTGGATGAGGAGACTGAACAGACGCTGTTGCTCATGTTGTTGCTGCTGCTGCAAGAGTTGCTCGAACACAATGAGCAACTGCAGCTGGCGGAGAGCACGCAACGCTTGAGGCAACCACTGCAACAATTGCTGGCCAAACAAACCGATAATCTTCTGCTGAGAAATGCTCTCCTACCATTGCTGGAACTGCTCAGAGGTGAACTGTGCTCCACTCCGGCGGCACTTGCCAGCTTTCAGCAAGCGCGTGAGCTCATGGAGAATCGGGATCAGCCCCATTTACAAGTCTATGGTATACAACTAATGCTGGATGCACTGCACAAAAAGGATGCCACATTTATATCACAAGCACCACGGATTATGGCCTTGGCCTTGAGCACGCTGAGAAACAAGGAATCCTATACGTTCCTCAATTGTGTGCGTCTGTTTGTCGCTCTGGTTCACATCCGGGAATTGGAGGTGCTGGACACGCTCAGCGATGAGTATCTGACGGAGACAGCCGATCTTGACTATCGTCTGGTTGTGGGTGAAGCAATCTTGAAGGCAGCCCATGAAATCGGTGAGTCCTTAAACCTTATTATAATTGGAGCACTTCCCAAAAGAAGCAATCACTTAAATTATTCTATGCCTGTTTTTTCCAGGTCCACTTTGTTATCGCTATAAGGCTGTGCTCTTCAATTGTTTCCTGCATGGCGCCCGCTCGCCGCTGAATGAGTTCAGGAGTTCGGCGTATGCGAATCTGGCGCAACTGTGCCGTCTGCTCACATACCAGGTGCACGGTTTCTTTGAGGAACTGCTGCAGCTCATCGACACAGAACTAAGCACCGGAAGCTATGTGCCTGCCAAGCGTGGTGCTCTCCTTGTGCTTGCCGAGCTGCTGGCTGGCATGGAAAGTCTACTCGATTACCAGGACATGTTGTTGCCCATTTATAGGCTGCTTCGTGTCATCGAAGCAGCCGAATCGTGTGATCCTCAAATGCGGCAGCATGCGGCCAATGGACTGAAGATCATCAATGAGAAGTGTCGTCAAATGTTGAGCAATGCAGCTGCTGAGCAGTTGCCCAGGCAGATTCAAGTGATGGGCATTAAGGACAAGCGGGAAAAGGGCAAACGGCACATTTTGGAACTCAACTGAGTTTGATTGATTGACTGATTGGTGTATATATAATTTGTAAATCAATACAAATCTATTAAAAGAGAGATTTAAATGATTTAACAATTTTTTTCTAGGATTTAATATTAAAAGATTAGTTTAAATAAAATATTAATTTAATGCGTTGCAAATGAGAATAACATAAGAGATAACGGTTAAATATATATGTAAAAAACACTGATACAAAAAAAAGGCATAAAATATTTTACACTAACTTTTGGTTTCTTTTTTGTACAACAAGACAAATCGAGATTGATGGAGAAATGCAGATCAAAGGTGCGGATCAGAAGTGGATGGTGGGGAAAAGCGGGGTGAGTCATCGTTTACTTGGCTTTGCCAATGGAAAACTCCGTCTCGATTTTGTCGGCAATCATCTTGGCAATGGCCAAGCTGCTGGTGGCGCCCGGCGACGGTGCATTGCGACAGTGGAGCACCCGTTTGGCCAGCGCTCCGCTGCCCACACCTCGATCAAAGACAAAATCATCTACGAGATTACCGCTCAGATCGAGAGCCTGAGCACGCACACCCGCCGGTCCACGTTGGATATCGTACTCATTGATATCGGGTATATATTTCTGCAGTGCCTTCACCTGCAGATTGATAAACGCCGACTTGGCCATCTCACTGAAACCGAAGCCAATATATTTGCTGGCCATCTTCAGGAAGCCCGGATAGCGGAGTGCATCGAACAGCTCGAACAGATTTATGTCGCCCCAGCTGCAAAAGAGAGAGTTATCCGTTAGATAGAAATTTCAAAGTTAAACAAACTGAAAGGAATTTACTCACGTGTAACCCTCACGCTTGAGGGCCAGCACCGCATTGGGTCCCAGCCAGATGCTGCCGTCCATGCGAGGCGTGAAATGGACGCCGAGGAAGGGGAAACGTGGATCGGGTACCGGATAAATGTTGCCCCTGACCATATGTTGTTTCTCCTTAGACAGCAGCAGATACTCACCACGAAACGGAACAATGCGTGGATCGCGCGGACAACCCGTCAGCTCGGCCAACTGATCCGATTGCAAGCCGCCACAGGTGAGCACATTACGGGTTCGCACCTTCTGCCAGGACTTTACACCATGAATGGTCACCGGATAGTCGGCGCTGCCATCGCTCGCGGATTCCGTGAATTTCTTGACATTGAAGTCAAGATAAATATCGCCGCCGGCCCGCTTGAAATCCTCACCATAATGCTGGGTGACCAGACCCCAATCGACTATGCCCGTATGTGGACTATGCAGGGCCTTGACACCCCGACAATTTGGCTCAAACTCCTTGATTTGATCACCCTCGATAAGGCGCAAATCGGGCACATTATTCTTGATTCCGCGCTCATGGAGATCGCCCAGCAATTTTACCTCCTTCTCATCGGTGGCCACGATTAGTTTGCCCACTTTTTTATAAGGTATCTGATGCTCATCTAGATATTTGTACGCCAGATGCAGTCCCTCGACGCAGAGGCGGGCCTTCAAAGTGCCAGGTTTGTAGTAAATGCCCGCATGGATGACGCCCGAATTGTGACCGCTTTGGTGCATCGCCAGTTTGGGTTCCTTTTCCAGAACGGCAATCTTCAGCGTCGGATGACGCAGCAGGATTTCCCGTGCCGAAGCAGCGCCAACAATGCCGCCACCAACAACAACCAGATCATAATCACTGGAAAAATGATATAATTAATTTTATGTAAGTTTTTTTTTCTTATTGACACTCCTTAAAAATCTTATCGCACTTTTTGTTTTTGTTGTTGTTGCTCTGCCAGCGTCGCTGGACGGCAACAGGACTTAGGCGCTCTGCTGCCAGTGAGGCGCCTTTTCTTATCATCAGCTGTGCCATTTTATATTATATTTATTTTTATTAGTTTTCACTTTCGTTTTTTTTTTTATTGGTTTGCTTTGACTGAACGCAGAAAGACCTTGCTTGACCTTGACCAATGCGGCTCTTTGCTCCAGCTACAAAACTTTAAAAGCGTCTGACCCAATGCCAGCAACACAACTGCTTCTTAACTAAAGAAGTCCACTCATCAGATCAACTGCTGCTGCTGCGGTCTGTGGGTGGCTGGGTGTTTCTTCTTCAATCAGCTGTTACTGATAAGCGGTGAACCAGTTCATTCCGCAGCTTGAGCTGAACTGTATGAATGCTGGCTGTTGGCTCATTTTTCGTTACGCTATTAACTTTAGTATTTTTTATAGAGCGGAAGAGTTCTTATTTTTAGTCTTTTAGATGAAATATGTAAGAAGCGGTTGTAGTCTGATTTTTGCGTTTGGCTTATAGCGACCGGTGTTGTATCTAGTCTTTTCGTTGAGAAATTTTTTTTCGTTCTTAAAATAGCGCTTTAAGGGTTAATTTGCCAGACCTTCATAACAGTTTGCAGTTATTACCAGTGTATCAATAGTTCTGTTATTAACATTGGCTGAAAACAGCTGTTTTTGCAAACTGCAAATGCTAACATTATTGATGCTGTTAAGGCGGAGAAGCTAACAAAACAAGAAAGTTCTGATATATTGAACGAATTTTTAAAGTTTTAACAATTTTGAGAGATTGAAGAGCTTGTCAAGACAATGCCAAATGCCCGCACACTGTGCGGTGGTCAATTGCAGCGACAAATATGTACATTCCGGCAGCATTTCCTTTCACAGGTAAAACGAGGCACAAAAATGAATTCAACAGCAAATAATAAATTTGGAACGTTGGCAGATTTCCATTTAAGCGCAAGGACTTGCTGCAGAAATGGAAGGACTTCACACAGCGTAGTGGCCAATGGATGCCCTCGAAGTGGAGTGCGGTGTGCAGTCGTCACTTCAGCGACTCCGACTTCAACTGCTGCCACAATCGCAAAACGTTGAAAAAGAATGCGGTGCCCACGTTGCGACTGTTGCCCGAGGATGCGGAATCCCTGCAAGCGGAACAACAGCGACAGCAGCAGCCGGCGACAACTGCGACAATTGAGACACCAATGAGCAACTGCAGCAAGAGCACGTGTCGCTTCTGTGGCAACATGGCGCCAAATTGTGTGTCCTTCGACAAGAGTTTCGAGCTCTTTGGCATGATCCAGAAATGTTTTCCCACCCTGCAAATCCTGCAGGATGATACGCTGCCGCTGCCCAAGGACATTTGCGGTGATTGCTGTCGACAGCTGCAGCGTTTCTCGCAGTTCTGTGATGTGGTTATGCTGGCACAAAGTGAGCTCCAGCGCAAATATCGCCGCCAACTCAAGATCAAGCAGGAACCGGTGGTGCGTGTAAAGCAGGAAGCATGCGAGAGTCTTGACAACCTCTTTCCCGATGAGCTCGACATTGGACTCGACGAGGCGTGCTGCGATCATGAGCCGGACCCACACGATGAGACCGAGCAGAAGTTTCAATTCTGTGATTTCAATCCGCAGGACATCATCAACAATTGTGATATTATGGAGATTATCAATCTGGATTATTAATATAACCGATGATGCGGATGTGCCACAGCCCGTGTCCGCGTTGCCCACAGCGCAGGAGTTGCTGCAATCGGAGTTGCTCACGGAAGAGCACAACTACGCCAAGGAGGATTGGCAGCAGCCACCATTGCAGCAATATAAAACGGAGAAAGTGGAGGGCATAGAATTGAATGAATCAGTTGCTCCTCCTCCTTCAATTGCGACAAGTGAGACGCGCAGCTGCAAGCCAATTGTGACCAATGTCAGCCAGATACCCAATCCGATGATATGTGAACTATTGCCGCCGCCAGCGACGAGCAGCAAGCCCAATATTGTCGTCCTCAACGATAGTGTGGTGCAATCCTCAGCATTTCGACTCCACGATTGCAGCCTGTGCAACAATAAATTCTTTACGGCGGAAAGTCTGCAGCAGCACTATGCACAGGCACATTGTACACCCACAGAGACGCCACCAGCTCTAGCACCTCCTTCAACACCGGTTGCTGCTGCTCCTCCAGCACCTGCTTCTAATCCTCCTGCTGCTGTTCCTCCTCCTCTACCTGATCCTCCAGCTCCCATGGTTAGCGTTCCTCCTCTAAACATCAGTCTCTCCAACGCTGGCAGCTCCCTTAAGCTGGAGGCCAGCAGTTCCTTGTCGCTACCAGCTACCGCTGTAGACTACTGGCAAGCGGATTGGTGGCCCACTGCCCACCTGCCGGCCAAGACAAAAATCGATATACTGGATATGCAGCGCAGTTTTCTGCATTGCAACGATTTGATTACGATGCCACCTGCGGTGAGTCATCAGCAGTCAGTCGATACAGTGCAGCCGCTGGCCTATGCTAAATTGGCGGCACGTTTCCGCCGGCTGCAGAACAAATGCCGCCAGCTGCGGCAACAACAACATCAACAGCAGCGTCATCCACGTCCACTGAATCCTCGACTGCGTTGCGGACGCTGCAAACGTGGCTTTGCCAGCGTGCAACTGTTGCTGCAGCATCGTCGCAGGAGGCGACACTTTGTGGTACCACCGCAACGTACATTTGCCGTGCGTTGCTTTGGCTGCCTGCGACTGTTTCGCACACGGCTCGGGCTGCGTCAGCACATGCGCTACATCTGCCAATCGCTGCCGTTGCGCAATGCTCGACTGCAGAGCTACAAGTGCCGGCACTGCCAGAGCATCAGTTTCACCCACTGGCGCGTATATCGGCGGCACGAACTTAAGTGCAAGCAACGACAGGCGAACAGCAGCAGCAGCAACAGCAAAAATCACCGGTCTGGCAAGCGTCGTCGTTCGAATGCGGCTCAAAGGACCCACCACAGTTGCGGCATTTGTCAGAAGATCTTTGGTTCGTTGACGGGTTTGAAACAGCATCGGATTACGCACAGTTCGGAGCGACGCTACAAGTGCAGCATCTGTGAGCGTGTGTTCAAGCGTCGCAATGGTCTATCCCAGCACATCAGGGGCTATCATCTGCAGTTCAAGCCGCACGAGTGTCCTGTGTGCCAGCATCGATATTCTCTCAAGGGCGACATGCTACGCTGCAGGCACTCGCAGCGACGGGGCGCCATTGCCAACGAAACTGAGCAGGCAAAGACTGCTCAGCATTAGTTATATTCCTTTGGTATAAGCAATCTATTAAGAATATAAATATCAAACTAAAAATACTTTACTTACAAAAACCAAATCTTAACTGCCAACCTGGGAGTAAAGGGTCACTCTATTATGGCGGGTGTCGCCGTGTGTAAATGGCCACTCTGCCATCTAAACATATTTGGTTAAGGCTCTAGTAAAAATTGCTTGAAAAGGCGCCCAAGCATAGAATATAGTCGCATAACTGTAAATGAAAAAATGCTTGCTATTTGCTGGTGCTGTTATCGCTTCTGTTCTCTTTTATTCGGTGCATGTTCACAGTTACACCTGCATACGCATTGTGAACAGGCATTACGCAGGACAACCCAACTGTTGAGAACAGCTGAACAGAGCGCGATAGAGAACGTTGGAGAGATCTATAAATCAATATAGCGGAAGCTAAATTTGGTCTCGCTGCGAAACTTGAAAGGAGAAACTCCCCAAATATGCGACGCGCTTAAACAAATTTCAAATATTTTGTAATATCTTAAATTGGTTTTCTTTTTAATTTGTATTTTGTATAAAGTGAAAGAAAATTAATACAAAGTAACGATCGAAATGAGGTGAAAAGAAAGCAAATATATTGCCTTTATTAGTAATAATAATGTCTACTAAGTGACTCTTTTATTTATTTTTGTTGTGTGGCGAAATGTATATGATGAAAGAAATTAATTAAAGATGAAGCAATGGAGAAAACTAAATTAGAGGATTATTTGAGTGCATTATTTGGAATTTTCTCTTGAATTAATTTTACATTTACACAGCAAACACAAAAACACTTTTATATTTTTAACAGCTTTTAAAATGTTTAACAAGTTATGTTATGCCTTTACCTAATATTAATCAACTGTATACCTTTTATCAACATTAAAAAACCATTCGATCGTTTTTTCCACATATATATTTTTATTTGCACTATATACATTAGTAATTCATATATTAGTATAGTAATTGCCGTTTCATTTAACTGATAAACACATGTATTTATACTCATATTAATAATATTGCTTGTACGGCGTTTTATTTATTTATGTATGCTGAAGAAAAATACTGCAATTTTCAACTTAAATTATGTATATTTATTTGTTTCATACTTCGTACAAATTTCAACATAAATATGTACAAAATGCTATAAAAATATTACTTTGTTTTGTTTGTTTGAATATTTATTAACAAATTGCAAAATCGAAACCAAATAAAAAAAATGGCACTAACAATAACAAAAATTAAAAGAAAAGAAAATTTAACAAATTGAAAAACGCAATACCAAAAAAATAAAACACTAAACCTAAACACAAAATATTTAATTCTGATTTTTTTGTACTTAAATAATGTATATATGTAACTAAAAGTTATGCTTTTGGTATGCTCATTATACGTTGAGAGGATATATATGTATATAGTTGTTATAGATGCGATTAGTTCGATATTCAAGTGATGCGATATATAATTATGTAATGCATGTGTATCAAAGTCCTGCTCCTAATTGTGTGCTAATTAGCATTTTCTTTAACCTACAAGTTATATATATTTATAGATATAGATGTATATCTCTTCTCTCTCTATCTCTCTCTCTACTGAAAGATGGCTGCACGCTGCTCAAACTGCTGGCGTCTCTGAATGCGTTCTTCTTCCTCGCGACGTCGCTCCTCCTGTTCTTGCCTGATCTCGTCGTGGAATTTATTCGATTGCAGCTGCTGCTCAATTTTCGCCTCAAAGAAATTTTTTGCCCCATTCACGCCCACCTGTTCCACATCGATTTCGGTGAGTCGAGCCAATTGATTTAGACCCGAATCATTGTCCAATTCACCGGCCTGCGCCTTGCGATAGATCAATAGGAATTCACGAAATGAGATTTTGCCATCGTGATCCTCATCGACCTCGGCAATCATCCGCTTCAGGCCCAAGTGAGTTTGAGGTGCACCAAGTTTTTCCATCATATACTTCAGTTCGTTCAGATCCAAGAAACCATCTCTTGCCGTATCATAGCTGCAATAAAATCAAATAAAATTAAATTAAATAAAGATAACTAACAATAGCAAATTAAGTGTCATTTTGGTTGTTCGAGGACGCTTTTTTTTTGTTGTGGTCATTGCCCCGTTTGGCTAATCGATAAAATCGCACCATGGCGAAAAGGCTAAGCAGCTAACCCAATTTGATGCCACAATTTGTGGCCCACTCTGCATGACTTGGCAATATAAAAATAATGGCCAGTGAAAACTGAAGATGTGCGCAAGAGCGAGAAAGTGAGGTGAGAGCGGAATGACAATTTAAAAGGAATGAATAAATTACTTATGTACGTAAAATTATCAGTTAATAAATAAATTTCATGTTTGCACAAATGCGAGCAATTGTTGACTGATTAATATTGTTTTTTCAATATAATATATAATAACAAAATCGGTGGGTGTTTTATTTGCAATGATTGGGGAATCTAAAAAAAAAAATAAAAAATGTCGTAGGTTGGTAATAAGGAAAGTAAAATATCTTAAGATATATATATATATATAGATAGAGATAAAGAAAAAAATATAATAATTTAAATTTATATCTATCTATATATAAGCACTCAACTTATTCCCAATACCAAACCATGTAAGCTGTTTCAGCCGATACGGACAGCTTTGACATATGTGCATGAAGAACTATTTCCCATAAAAACAGACAGACGAATATGTTTATATGGTTAAGAATATGTAACATATGCTCTCTCTCTGATTTGCTTTCTTCCGCCTCTATTTTGCAAAACTTTATTATACAAATTGTAACTTAATGGATTAGGATATAATTATATAAATTATATACAACATATAAATATTATAATTGAAACCTTTGCCTATAAAAATTCCCAATAAAATAATAAAAAAAAAAAGGAATGTGAAGACTGAGAACGACTTGGCAACAATTTGTGGTTTCAAAAAAGGACTATTTATTTAATCCGATCTATCAGATTGGCTTAAGCAAGCGATCTTCAAGATTAAAGAGTAGCAAAAAATGACAACTTGAATTTCTTTTTCATTTGTCTCTTCATTTAATTTATGCCACATGATGCAAGCGACAACTTTTCAGCCAGTGTAATTTCTTAATAAATTTTCGGCTAGAGTCAAGAGTTCAACTGCGACTTCCTGGAATAATATTGTGTGTGCGTTTGAGTGTGGGGCCAGGAAATGTGGCGAAAAAATGTAAATAGAAATATATTTTAGCTAGTTAATCACGTAATTCAAACAGCCAAAATAGAGAAAACGCAAGTGGTTACTTGTTGCTGTTGTTGTTGTTTAAGTCGCGTGTTGCGCATCTGCCGCAACAGATGCCACAAATGTTGCGGAAAAGTTCGACCTTGCAACGCTAAAGGATACAACTCGAAACAAGTTAAACGAGTTGGTCTAAAAATAAGACAAGCTTGGTCATTACCGATACAGCCAGTTAGCCGAGCCAACGCCAGGCAGCTAAAAACAGTCAACAAAAACAGGTGACAAGTTGACTTGTCGACAAATTTGCACATAAATAATAGTAATAAAAATAAATAATAGCGCAATCGATTACGCTAAAATGATTACGTTACGCTAAAAACCATTACTTTCAATTTCAGTTGCATTTTCACATTAGAAGAAGCTGACACGATGCAAAGAAAATACTTTGTTATTTTCTCGCTTTCGTTGTTAATTGTATCGATGACAAATTACGATGGAGTGAAAGTAATTAAAAGTGACAGACGGCAAGAAGAGTAGTAAATAGTAAACAGACACGAAGGTGTCACCACGCATTAAACAGTGTTGGATAATTATTGCTGCTGCTTGTTGCGCTTGCTCGCATTTAATTAACTTCAATTGACTGTGTTACGTCAATGTTGACAATTGTCGTCGAGACTTTTGCTTTTTTTTTTTTACAATTGTTAATTTTACGTTGTGGTTTCTTTTCAATTGCTTGGCTCGCTTAACATACAGATGCTCATTAAGAGTAAAGTTACGTTGTATTTTTGTCTTTTCTTTCAACCATCTGTTTTAATTGATGAACTAATATAATTGTGAATTTAGCAGCTTGTTTTAATTGCCTACAGGTAATCTGGAAACACTCTGATGAAGCCCTCTTTAACAGGAATTGATCTAATTTCTATTACCGCTTTCATTATGATTTTATTTGTCCGCCTACGTTACTCACACCGCCACACAAAATTTTTAACAAAACCTGATCTTATTTCTGTTATTAATATTCAAATGTTTTCGTTTCGCATGCTCTTACTCACGCTGCCTAACATGCATATATGGCGGTTTTTAACAGGAGTTGATCTAATTTCTGTTATTGATTTCAAAATATTTTCGTTTCGGTGGTTTCATAACAAGAAGCTAAATTTACATAGATAAATGCTTCATTGCATGCGATTTTTCTTTGTTTTATTTAGACGTACTTACATATACACATACAGTGTACAGTTCAACAAATAACGGGGTCAGCTAGCCACTGTTGTTATTGCATGCATAAAATGCATGTTTTTTCAAGTGTTGTATTTGTGCCTTTTTGAGTACCTTAACATACAAAGCAGTTTGCAATTATCGAACGTGGTTTTGTATGTGTGTGTGTAGTAGTAGCAAGCAATTGTGAATTCATGTTAGGTTGGCTGTTATTTTGTTTTTTCATCTCTCTATGCTCGATGTCCCAAGCGGGTTAATGCCAACCAACGCCTTTTAGCAAGTCACAACGCGTCATGTTCTTGAACTTTTTTATGTTGTTTTTTTTGTCACTGTACCTTTTGTAACGGTTTATTGCACATAACTTTGTTAAAATGCGCATTGCAGCGCTGAATTTGATGGAATTCAAAGTTGCTTTATCTATTGTATTAAGTCAACTCAACTCTTACAGCAATAGTAAAGAAAACTGAAAAAAATAATAATGTACACAACTTGACGCCGTCTTGCATACACAATTTTTTTGTTGATTTCATTTCGAAACCGAAAATGCACCTGTGTGTATTTAAAAATACACCTACCTCCCCAAAACTTCTTTTGTACTTAAAACTTTTGTGTGAAGTGCGGTGTTCATAAAGAATCAATAAAAATCAACAGCTATTTAAATGCATCGTTCAGTTTGATATGTATGATTATAAAAAGAGTGTAAAGTACGCATTAAATAAAATAATCAAATACCATGGTAACATTATAATTATATATATAATCTTAGAAAAAAACATTAACTCATTCACAACACTCCGTTAAATTTTGACTTACAAAACTGGAGCAAAAGCAAAATAAAATAAAAAAAAACGTTGCGTGGGTCAAGTAGTGCGTATTTTTAGTTGCAGCAGGAAGCAACAACAACAAGAAGAAGGGGCATGAGCGCTCTATGAGTCAGTGCTGACAATTAACTGAAGAACAAATTATACAGAAATGATTTACTAATTACCGCAAGCACAAAGGACCACCATATTTCTATGTATATATTTTTTTTTTATTTAATTTGGTATTTCCTCAATTGACACATTCCACATTTGACATTGAAACTAGTCACTGAGCACAGCATAATAATACTGCTTTAACTACAGTATATTAAATGTATTTACTTATTTCACTGCCAATCAACATATGCGCACACACAAAGGCGCTGGCATTCGTGCGGCCGCGCACTCTGTCATAATGGCTGCGCGTTGTTGTTGTCGTGTTGGTTTGCCAGACAGTTGGTCGCCAGTTGCAAAATTGCCAACTGCATTCATTATTCGTTCATTTTGGCAAAGTATAGCCAAAGTCCATTCACAATAGAGTGCTATCGATTGACGCTTACAGCATCTACATGCGACTGCATTGCAGATGTGGGAAAAAGAAAGAGAGAGGACAAACAGTAATCATTGTATGTGGCTGTGTGTAAATGCACTGTAAACACATCAAATGAATGACAAATTCAGATGCAAAATGTCAATGAACCTGTTACATATACATATGTAGGTATGATTATGTTCGCATATGCATTTGTGTATATTTATATGATGTAGTTTTTTGTTCCCCTAGGCAGGAAGTGCTTTAAAGAGCCAAAAAGTGCAACAACAACCCTTTCGTTAAATAGGGGGAGGGTTATGCTTCAGTGATAATGGGTGGTGGTTGTGATTGTGGTTTAATTAAAAGTTCTCCCCGCCAATTGCCATGATATATGTACGTGTGAAGCCCACACGCGAACTAAAAGAAACCGCCCTTCCCCCACCTTCTTTAATTGTAAAGTGCGTGTGCGTGTAACAGATTTAAATGTCTGCATAAATTTGCATGTGTATGTGTATGTTCTTTTATGCTGTACTTTTGCCATGAACCCAATTTGTAAGCTTGCTGCGACATGGCAATGACATCGATGCTAGTGGTGAGCATGTTCAAAATGCAATTTGTGTAACGAATGAATGTATATGTTCAAAATGTACAGCATTTGAACAAATTAGATGTATAAAAATTAAAAGAAATAAAAAAACTTCTTAGAGTTTTATATTTGTTTTTAGTTTTAGGCACGAACAAAGCACGACACTCGCTCATTTCTAATCGTAACAGTTGTTGTTTTGTGTGAACTGAATAAAGTTGAAAACGCAATAAGCGAAATCCATGCAGAATGCAAAATGTGCAGTAGAGAGAGAATTAAAAAAAGAGTGAGAGGCGTCTGCATTGATGGTGGTTAGTTCTTTGGGTTGCTTAAGGATTTGGCAAGCTTATCAACAGCAGACAGACGTTGCCAGGCATAATTTATATGTGTCTGTATGTGATTATTTATGTTCTTAAGGCGTTGCCATTAAATATATTATATGTGTATACAAATATATGAAAATCAATAAAATAAAGCGCCGATAGCGTCTGGTTTTTATCGTTTACCCGGAAAAGCGAGTTGAAAATGGCGCATCCAAAATACAAAAATAAAAAAGAAAGAAATATAAAGCCGGAAACTAAAATCCACAACAATATCAACAAACAATTACGACGCTATAATAAAACACATTACATTAGCATTGCGTGTCCGATTAGCGAGTGCGGGAGCGTGGGCTCAACAAATTCACAATTTTCTTCGCCCCTCCTTTTATCATCCCTTCTTGCTCCTCCTCAATGTTCGCTTAACTTTCATCTTTGCTTCATCTGCTTTCCTACTTATAAACAATTGCAACTGTATTTATATGTATGTTTGTGCTTGTGTATATTTCTTTATACGAATGCATGTGCAATTGGGTCGTGAATAATATCAGCACGTCTCATAACTTATCGTCTTTAGGAAATGAAAAACACATTTACATTTTATCAATACTAACATACATCTGAATATTTAAAGTGGGATTGGGCATATTTATTATTTTTCACATAAATAGTTTTTAAAATTAATTTTGTTTTTTATGATACATTGAACTTATTGGGGAAAAAACTTGCAGTTATATTTATAGATTATAGCTGGTTGCTGGGTATATTGTAGTCGTTAACTTTTGGATTTTGCTGTATTTTGTTCATAAATATATTGTTCATAATTGTTTAGCAGTGCGCTGATTCAGCAGCTTAAATACAAAACATTTTGTGACGCAAAATATTTGTTTTGCAACGTTTAGATTTTTTTCTTATGCTTTACAATATTTGTTCAATTATCTATGCTAAAAAAAGAATCGGCGAATTTAATGCGAATTCCAAATGCCAAAAAAGCTGCATAGCCGGTTTCAGTTTTTGTTTTTTTTTTTGTGGCATAAACACAGTAACAAAAACAAAAACAACTTTGAAAGAGCAAGTGAAGATGTCGAAAGGCATTTTTACACCTCATCCCCTCTTTGATAGATAAGGCCATTTCAAATGGGAACCTGTTAAAATGTTTTTTGGAAGCCAATCAAAAGTTTTTGTTATGTAAACCAAAGCTAAATAAGGTTGTAAGTTATTTATAAAATCTACTCTTTCGACATAATATTCCATTTTTAAACGTAGTATGCAAGAACTTCTTGCTTTACGCTTATAATTTCAGAGCACGTTCATCTTTTGTTCCCTGTCGTTTTTGATAAAGTGCCAAACAGGGATTTGTTTGTGGATTAGGCAAATAAGTGTTGATTTATTGACTAAGGAACACTTCAGGTTTTTTTAAAAGTGTTAATGAAAAAGAAAAACACAAAAAACAGAAAAAAAAACAATGCATGCTAATTGCCAGAGCAACCTGTACAACCTGCCCAGCGTAAGATTTGCAGCTGTTTCAGTAAAGAAAAAGTAAATATATTTATACATTTATATAGAGCGCTGAATCAGTAGCCGGTTCTAAGAAAGCGGTAGTTGAACAATGAGTGTGAGCGAGAAAAAAAGAACGAATCTGTTGTTGATGATTTTTTATGCGTAATCAGCAATCCAAATTTGAATAAGCCCGCAGATAAGTGCTATCAACGGGACGTGCATGTGATATGTATATATAAACTGTATTTAAATATATATATTTATATAATATATACACTTAAGATATCAAAAAATACCTTGGCATATATTAGTTAAAATCAACTGCTTTAAGAATTAGCTATTTGAGGAAAAGATTCCGCAACAATTTCGGGTTTCGCTTCATTGGACAACGAAATGCGATCGCTAAGCGGATGCAACAAGCATGCTAAGCGTGTGGTAAGCTGAGACACCGAACGCCCACCTATAGATGAACAAGTGTGCACTCTCGACTTAGAGGTATCCTGTAAGCAGCTGAGCCCTGCGGCGATCTGTATACAATTAAGAATCGTATCTCAAATGGGAATAGTATCTCTTATAAATAAAGTAAAGTAAATAGCGTTTTTTAACTAGAATTAAAGGTAAGAGATATGCTGTATTCAGCCAAATAATTACCCACTAGGATTAATATATAATAGAATACTTCGCGAAACAACAGCAGATAAACAATTAATGATTTATATTTTATGAATAGCGTGATATATAATCATATTTTCTCTTTTCTCTGTTACCACTCACATAAAAAGATTATGAATTCCGATTACAAAAAATATTTAAATTATTTTGTTAATCATCTGATCAATTTTCAAATCACTTCTTAATAATTACAGGGTATAAATCGGTAACTCTGTCTAGTTAGGTAAACGAGGTGTCGGGTCAGAGCCGATAACCGCATCGCATGATATGATGAATATTATGAATATCAATGCAAATATTTACTCATTTTACACTCGTTTAAGTAGCGCGCTTGCATTTGACTCATGGCAAAACGGTCGTGAATAGAAATTGAAAACTTAAACGACCTCTGTGTATGTGAGTGGTGTGTGTTTGAAACAATAAGTGAGTGTGACAAAGTCGCTTGGTGTGACTCATGCTCCATTGCATCTCAGAGGGGGAATCTGGGCAGACGAGGGAAGACATGCAATTTAGTTGCCAATTAAGCGCAAAAGCTTTTTGGTTTGGCCTTTTTGGGGCTGCCAGTTGTCAAGCTGTAAGCTGTGTGAGGCTGGGAACTGGGTAAATCATAAAACTAAGCTGTCTAGCTGTTTAGGGGTAAACAACTTGAGAAGTGAACGACTACAACATACACTTTCGCAATTGATACAATACTTGAAATGTTATAAAAGTAGATTTGATTGGTTAATCTTTTAAGTCAATAACGAATATACATTTGAAAACACTTAAGAAGATATACAAGTTTTTATGAATAGATTAATTTGTTTTATATATGTAGAGCTGAGCTCCAACATGAAATAAGCACTTATAAACAATTTTTTGATTAAAAACTTTTTATTATGAAGTTAGCTCAACTACAAGATAAAATTCTAATAATTTATTTTTAAATTTGAAAACTAATTAATTGTTTATATATTATGTATTTTATTATATCAATCAAAATAATTTAATAGTATATGTATCTATGCATTGTCTCTTACGTATTGAATGTCTTCTGATAGTCCTTGATTTGCTTGCGTGAAAACTCATGGAATTCGGTGTAGACATTGCCCACCTTGAAGCTACGCGGCACCTCAACGCCCGCCTCCAGCGAGTCCATAATCTCCTGGCGTCGGTTCAAAATGTGCGTCAGCTCGGAGCCCTCCGTGTTTGTTGTCGTTGTTGTTGCTGTGCTATCATCGACACTCCCGTTTCGGGAAGCGGACGAGGCGTTCGAGGAGACAGACATGTTTTTTTTTTTAATTTGTAATTTTTTTTTGCGCTTGTGCTGGAATTTTTCTCAAACAAAACACACACCACACCCTGTGTGCAGTTCGTTGTGCGGGGGCAGCAGCGAGGATTTAAGGATACACACACAAATACACGCACTCACACAATACTCGAGGTATTTGTTGGCTTTTGTAATTTTTGCTTGAGTTTAAAATAGTTTTTTAAGCGCGCGTAAAAAAAGACCGGTGTTGGTTGTTGAGTTGTGCAGTTTGTTTTATAACTGGTGAATTTTTGACTAGTTCTTAACAAAGCGCGCAAAACATCCAAAGCATTCGAAGTCACAGAAACGAATGAACGGCGAATAAGCAAACGAAACAAGTGACGATTGTGAATGGGCAAGTGTTTCGCATTAGTTTGAGATCTGGCAACCCCAAGTAAATAATGTAAACAGCTGTTTGTCTGACGTGTGACTAGCAAATCACAATTGTAAATGAACTGGGAACTCCACACAAATGTGAACAGCTGACTGCCGGCAGACGTTGACGCGTGACTGGCATCTTTAACACACTTAAACTAATTTATTTTTCGCTGCACCTTGCAAACAATATACAAGTTTTT
Source organism: Drosophila dives (assembly GCA_035042365.1). Classification (NCBI taxonomy): domain Eukaryota; kingdom Metazoa; phylum Arthropoda; class Insecta; order Diptera; family Drosophilidae; genus Drosophila; species Drosophila dives. Next base: position 6,770,144 of record JAWNLJ010000357.1, on the reverse strand, counting down.
TTTTCGTGTTTATTTAGTGACTTAAAATGGGCAGCAAATTATTTAACAAACTACTACTGGTGGCTGGCTTTGCAAGTTTGGCGCATGCCGCTTTTTCCGCTGCACATCGTAAGTAGTGATATTTTTGTGTCAACCTTTGCACGCTGAAAATTAAATAAAACTTAAATTGTAAATTGTAAATTGTAATTCTATTTAAAATAGATCGCACTTATTTGCGGCTCACAGAGCAGGAGTGGACCAGTCTGCCTCTTGATGTAAGTATCTAGAGAGTAAAACCTTAGCTGCAACTAATGTAAATAATTTACAGATTATTCTGCAAACGGTGATCAGCTTGGTGCTTGTCGTCTATAATATTATACAGATTGTTGGTAACTTTAAGGAAATACGAGCAACAGTTGATATGCAACAGCGTACCTGGGATACACTTGGCAATTTCCCATCGTTCTACACATTCAATCATCGCGGACGCGCCCTGAGTCCAGGCTACAAGCTGCCCCGGCCAAGTGAGCTCGATGCCCAACAGCAGTAGAAATCAATATTTAGCACTATTTAAATATATTTAAATGAATATTTAAATATAGATTCATATTTAGACCAAAATAAATAGGATATTGTGTGCATTAAATGTTTATTAATGTCGAAGAAATAGCTAGAACAAAGTTATATATTTAGAGTTCTCCACGCTGCTGCTCCTCCGCCAGCGGCATGCCACGCAACTGAGCCCCAGGCGTTGCATTGCAACCATGCTTGCCACACAGGCGACAACCGATGTTCTTGGGACTGCGCAGCAGGCACTCGTAGTAAAGTTGTCCATTGGAGCGACAGCCGCGCATCACCTTCCCACTTGGCTCATCGTAGTACTCCAGACAGGCGGTCAGCTCATCCGTCGGCTCATTGGCCGCGGCGCTGCAGGGCAACGCATTCTGGCCACGAATATCGACTTCATCGCAATTTTGGCACTGATGACACCACAATCTGTGCTCAGGAAATGCGCCCTTGTTGCAGAAGCTGCCCTCGCAGCTGCGACAATTGGCCACCGTTGAGAGACTGCAATTGAAGTCGGGGCGCTGGCAGCCACGTTCGGTGGTGCCATTGACATAACTAAGCACCAGACAATGCGCAGCTGGCAGCGCACACTCCTCGATTGAAATCCCTCCGGGCTTCTCCCAGTTGGCACAGCCGGGTGCATTTGAGCTGGTGCAGCGATAGCAACGCGTAAAATCGAGCACATTGCAGGCGATCTTTTCGCTGCCGGCGCACTCGTAACAGTTTTCCAACGGAGGCGGTTGACCACAGCCACGTTGGATGGTCCAATCATCTGGCTGTTCGCAGGCGTAGCAGGATGATGCCTCCGCCGAACCACAAATGCTGCTGCTCAATGCGCTGGCATTTCTACGGCAATTTTCCGACTCTGCCGAATTGCAAACGAGGCAATTTGGTCGCGGCAAACAGCCAGCATTGCAATTATCCGCCGAGGAGCACTTGACCACAGTGCCTGACAGGTGCTCCTCCTGCGGCTGCAACTCTGCGGAGCAGCCGCGCACTACACGATTTAGCTGGCTATAGATGTAGCAATATTGTTCTTGTTCCTGGCCAAGTAGCATCTGCTGTTGGCACTGTTCGTATTGGCTAATATTGCAGCCACTGCTGCCCATTTGAAAGAGATCTCGCTTGCAGCCAAGTCCACTCTGGGAATCACAGCGCACACAGCTCAAAGTCCATGCTCCTTGTGCCTCATTGCAGCCATTAATCTCGCACAGCTGAGCTGTGGCAGCTGCCGTATGATTGCTGTCCGAGCTGCAGCCACGATATGCCCAAGTTGCATTGCTCACTTCCGTATAGCAGTGATCCTCCTCCTCGTGCTGCCGACATGGCAACGGCTTGCCAGCCGGCGCAGCCACACAATCCTCGCCAGCGCAATGATGGCACTTGAGCCGACCTGGCGGATAAACGCCCGAGTTGCACAGATTGCTGGAGCAGCGCTTGGAGTAGGTCGCTCCAAAGGTTGGCGTTTCGGCGCCACAACCACGATATGTTATTGCGTCCACTGCAAAAAGGTGGAAAAGTTGTTGAATGATTAACTAGAATTTTTTTCTAATAGAGTTTTTAAATATTATCTCAAATTTTTGCAATTTAACTTTCAAAGAAATTTAAAACTTTTTTCTTATTTTGCTTTCTAAGTATTTTTTTTTTAAATTAAAAAAAAATGGTTTGGGGCTAGTTTTGGCCTGGATAAGGATATAAGGAGAAAGTTTTTTGTTTTCTTACGAGATATATTAATTTGGAGATCCTAGCTTTAAAAAGTTAAACAAAATTGTTGTGTGAATAGATTTGTTCGAATCTTATGGATTTGCCAAGTGGACACAACTCCAAAATGTAAACACTATTATGACGCAGGCACAATAGTTTCAATCCTCTATTCTAAAGAGGTGCCATCAAATCACTTCAAAATTGCACTTTATGTATATATATATATATATTGTATATTTAATCTCTGATTGATTATGAATACTTACCAATTGACATGGTGCACGTCAGTTCGGTGGGACACTCTTTGAAGGGCAATTGTCCCACTTCACCGAGGGTTTGAGCGCATTCGGGCAGCGCGATGGAGTCGCAATGATAACAGACAATGGCCCAAGTTAACTGATTTGTGAGGCCTATAATTATATATGTTCGTAATCGACAGTTATTGGAAAGGCATTAGCCTCAAACAATCGGATCTGGGCTCACATGACACCAACAACAGCAGTCGTAGAAGAATCTGGGAATGGTTCATTTTGCACAGCTGCAGCAAACTTTCTGTTTTGAATTGCTTTGGGCCTTTTCTGCATTAGCCAAATAGGATCGAAACAGTTTTATGGCTTATCTAAATACTGCACAGTGTGAAACAATGGCCATTATCAGCGAGTGCGATAAGGATAAGCAAATTTAATTTTTAAAAATGACAATTATAATCAAATGCTTGCCATAAAAAAGTGCATTTCTAATCATTGAATTCTTTTGCAAAAAGTTGTATGGAATTTTTTTTTGGAATATCACTTTTTTTTTATTACTCTTAACATTCATAAATATCATTCAGTATATAGTTAAAGAAATAGCTTTAAAGAACTCATCTAGAATATCATTAAGTGAAATAAGCTTTTAGGTAATTAATTTCTTAAATATTTTTTTTTTATAGTTATAATAATAATAACAGTAATATAACTTACAGTGATATAATAGAAACAAGTTGGAGTGTTCTGATAAGGATAGTTTGACTAGAAGATACCCTGAGCCTATATGTTAATTATAAAAAATTATTTACTTAAATAAAACTTATTTATTTTTTTTTTAAATATTAATTGGGAAACACATGTATTTGTTATTGCTATCAGAAATCGACTTGCAAAAAAGGAAATAAAATTTAAATTTCTATAAAATATGTGTAATTATTTGATATATTTTTTAATTTCTCTCTAATAGCGTCTGAGCTCTGCTTATTTATATATACTTAATGGTATTGGAGACGAATCCTTCAGCCTTTGGCAAGCTTTCACATATTATAAAAAAACAGCGTGATTTTTAGCACTCATAAAAAATTACACTTTCAAAGCCGCATATATATTTTACAGAGAATTCAAGAATTAGCTAATTTGTTGCATGTTGTTAATATTTTAATTGTATTAAATTAAATTGTGTGACTTGCAAATTGAATTTACAAGCTGTCTGTTGTACACTGAGAATAAAACAAACAAAACAAAACTCTCTCAAAAATTTCACGTTGTAGAATAGATTATTTTAAGATAAGATTATTAGATAAAATCTGTAACCTTATATTGATTTATTAGAGGCATTTTTACATGATGTAACTCAGAATTGAAATTGGAATCAGAACATAAATGAAAAAATGTTGAACACTGCAATACAGAAACCGGAGCCAATAGGAAACTTAGTACCTTAAAAAAGATATAGAAAATATCGAAATGCTTTTCAGAGTTTTTATGCTTTACCAAAATCGGAACCAAAACTCTGATTAACAACCAACTCCATTCCTTATTCGCCCTTAATTTTTGTGAGTTTTAATGTTTTGTATCTTTATTTTTTTTTAAATGAATAATTTATAGTTGGCTGTTTTTCGAAGTGTATATCGAATGCAGAAGAGATACATCCATCAAATGGACATGTAGTGGATATGTTATTGTCCTGCTTGTTTGTATATATTAGCAGTCTTGCAATGCCAAAAGTTCACATGTTTAATTATTTAGGAGTTGGTGGCGTGGCCAGGATGACCTGGAGTTTATAATGAGTACCTATGTTAGGGTCAGCTAAATGGGTCGACGGTGTGGTATGTATATTAATATAGATATATACATATATCGATTTAATTTAGAGCGGGATAATTGCGTGACAATCAGCGACATATGGCCAGCAATTCGATGGCCTTGCTTCAGTTGGCCACGAGTCGGCAACGTAACAGGAACATAATAATTTATTTCATTAAACCAGTCGCATTTTTAGGTATTCTCATATTTGTAGAGCTCTTGTGAAAGTCAGCATCGAATTCATTGCTGTAGCTAATACTGATTATCGTTTATCAATTTTTCGATTGGTTAACTCTCAAATCAATGATGAACGTTAAGCATCTAAGTTGGTTAATGACAATCGCTGTGCTGCTGTTGTGGCATGGAGCGGCACAGGAACTGAAACAGGAGCTGGAACCAGAGGTGGATACGATCACGGTTAGGGAAGAAAGGGATATGGTCACAGATTTGGAACATTCGATTGAGCAGAATGAAACGGAAATTAAAACAGCAAAGGAAACGGAAAGCGAGCCAGTAAATGAACCAGTAAGTGAACCAGCAACAGAAACAGAAAATGAACCAGCAATTGAACCGGAAAGCACACAAGCAAATGCACTTTCAAACGAACCAAAGGAACACTCAGAAATCGAAACAGAAACTAAGGCAACAGACGAAGCAGAATACGCACTAGCAAACGCACCAGTTAATGAACCTTCAAGCGAAATAGAAAGAGAAACAGCAACTGAACCAGCAATTGAACCAGAAAATGAACCAGGAAACGAACCAGCAAATGCACCTTCAAGCGAACCAAAGGAGCAATCAGAAATCGAAACAGAACCTAAACCAGCAAATGCACCAGCAAATGAACCGGCAAGCGAACCAGCAAACGAACCAATAAATGACTCTACAAGCGAACCAGCAGCCGAGGCAGAATCACAGGCAGATCTGCCACTTACTACGACATCGGACTATCAGGACGATGCAGTGCCGCAAGAGCCCGACATGCCACAAGTTGCAACAACAGCAGCAGCTGTTGCAGCAGTTGACACTGCAACCGCTGAGATCGATGCGAAGCAATTGAATATAACGGTGCCACACAGTTGCTTCAGCTGCTCCAGCGATTTGAAGGGCAACTGCCAGCTAAATCTCACAGAGCGGCAACAGTGCCCCATGAGAAGTAAACGCGTCGGTTGCTACACGATGCTCAAGCGTAAGTTGCGAATTGTTCATTGTTAATTGTAAATTGGTAAAGACAACTCGAGACGAATACATTTTTATACAAAATATAGACAAAATATGTCTTTCATAATTAGCGTTCTTGTTGAAAACCTTGATGGCGCTTGTATCCCTGATTGGTTTCTTAATACAGCACGACAGACATGTTGATCCTTACCTAGATTATTCGTATTTAACTTATGGGATTGGAAACGCTTCCTTCAGCCTGTTACACACTTTATTATTTCTCTTTCAGCCCATAATAGTTATGGAGTAAATTTTATAAACACTTCAATTTTCAGGGGACACGAAGATAATAATGCGAGGATGTGCATCGGATTTAACGGAAGAGGGCGACAAATATTGTCGCAAGGAAAAGAAGCTGTGTCTGATCTGTTCGGAAGTGCTTTGCAACAAGGATTCGATTGACGCTGGCTCAGCTCATCTCCTGGGCAGCCTTAGCATCTGGAGTCTATGCCTATTTGTTTCTTTGCTTTATGTTTAGAAATACACATAAATTCAATTTTAATAAGTACTGTCTTAATTGTTATAAAATAACTTAATTACTTTTATAAATTCAACTAAATTTCACAGCTGCAAACACGTTTTTTTTATATTTATTTTATTTATATTCATTCATTAAATATTTAGCCTTATCGAATGAATGATTAAATTATTTTTAATACCTTTTAGGAATACCAAATTGACAATTTCAATTATCAGGACATAAAATCATTATAAGCAATATATTTCTTTGTTCCACAGTATTTTGTTGAATAGCCCATTATCTTATATTTATATCAAAAATATGTGAAATTGATTAATGAATCGATTTGTCTTATCTTTGATGGTGATTCATGTGAATATATATATTTTTAATATTAAAAAACAATGTTTAAATCATATACATTGCCATTTATTGATTTCATTTCGTAGAACTGGTCCGATTGTAAAATTAAATTAAGATGACATATAAAAGCAATTCAAATTTGGATTGCTACTAAACTCAACTATATTATTTAGTTATAAATGTTGCTATTATGTATCATGGAATACATTGACTGATTGTATATCGCTGTCATTTTGTTATAGATAGATTATGTATGTACAGTTTTATTTTTTTAGATAGAGTTTACAAGTACTGTTTGACAATGAAGACCAGCCCGACCAGCATTCCGACTCCCATGTGCGGCAATGTGGAGGCACCGTCAAAAGAGTTCTTGTTGCAACCAGATTGATTGCAAGTTGTGCAGCGATCGTCCTTGTCATTTTTACATTGGTAAACCAACAGCGGACCAGCATCGGCGAGGCAGCCACGCAGCACAACGCCATCTGTGAAAGGGGGGGAAAAAAAACATAAATTATTGATATTTGTAGATAAAAGGATACAAATAAATTTAATTATTTAATTTAATTATTAAAATAAAAATGTTAAGATACCAACTCAGTGTGCATTATAAGCACAAGAAAATCATTAACCATTTAATATAATATTTAATTTAAAATAACTTTGGATTTAGGTTGTCGAAAATTATTTAAAAATTATGATTTATTTTGAATAGATTTAATTTGCTTGTTGAAAAATGTCAAGTATCTTTGTAATACAATATTTAATTTTGAACACATTTTTTTAAATATGGTATAAATTTGTCAAAAATGGCATAAAAATAATATATTATTTATTATATATTTCATGTCAACATACACAAAACAATACTAGCAAATTAAAAAATAATAATTAAATAAACAACAAATAATAATAAAATCAAAGTAATAAAATTAAAAACAGTATTGAATGCTGGTGTTCTAGATTTAAATTCAAAATTGTTTTAATATTTGCTGTGATGGTTTAATTTAATTGTTATTAAAATTTAATAAAACACATTTATAAGCCACTTTCACATACTAATGATAGCATAAGTGTGTAGGTGTGAATGTGTGTATGTGTGTATGACTCACCCCACTCTCCTTCGAAACAGATATTTGCATTATCGCCGGTTGTTGTTTGACACGGTTGCACCCCATACGCAGCTTTACGACAATCGGGATAATCATCACTGCGACAGACGATGCAACTGAAGGCACTTTCACCGACGTTGCAAGTTTCGCCTGAGCAATTGATGCAGCCATTTGCTTCTTGGCATGGGGTGGTCAGTTCGTTGGTGCAGCCACGTTCAACGTTTCCATTGTTATTCCGCTGGATGTAACAGCTATTGGCTGGCTGTGTGTAAGCTACGGCGGCGCAATTTTGCGCCGTGGCAGTTGACTGATTGCCGACGCAACCTGCCGAATCGTTGCACTTGTAACACTTGCCCAGCACTTGCTGATATTGACGATTATTGCAGGCGTTGTCGCACAACGCACAATTGGCATCGGGCGTGGTACCGGCACATTTATTGCCCGGATCCGTGCTGCAGCCACGTTGCATCGTTGTGTCACTTGTACCGATCGTATAACACTTTTGCTCCGTCTGATAAATTGAGCAGGGCAACAGCGAAGATGCACCAACTTCGTTGCAGTTGGCACCGTTGCACTGATAGCATTGGCGACGATTTGCCGGATATATGCCCACATTGCAGTTGTCTGTTGTACAGCTGCTGCAGCTGCTGGTATCTGTACACGGAGTACCACAGCCCCGGCTCACAGTTCCATTCGTGTACAGCTGATTGAGACACTGCTGTTTGTCAGTGCACATCTGGCTGCTAACTGACTTGGCATCAGTCGTTGAACATGCCACATCGGTGGCAGCGCATGTTCTGCACGTAAGATTCGCATTACAGTTTTGTGTGTTACATTGCTGACAGCTGGGTGTGTTGCACGTTATACTGGCGGTGAGGCATCCACGCGTTACAGTCCCAGCGGCATCTACAATTCAAAATGGATTTTGAGTTGAATGTTTAACTTTATATTTTAAATATTCATTAACATACATTAATTTTATTTTTAACCCTAGTGATCGATTTTTTATAAATAGCTATAAATTATAAGTTGAAGTAATACTTAATTTAATAATATTGCAATTATGATTTATTAAAATTAATTTAAAAATGTATTTCGTATAACTTCAATAATGCCTTAAACAACTAAAGAAATAATTGAATCACTTTTTTACGGCAAACTGAATGAAATCCTAATTTTTTCAAACCATGCTTTGCACTTAAAATCAATAAAATAAATATTATTAAATATTATTAAATAATAATGGGATTATTCTTTTTTCACATTATAAATAAATCACATCTAAATATATATATATTCAAGTAAAATATTTCGTTTTAATTTTATCTTATAAAAAAATATAAAAATATAGTACTAAACTATTTAAAATAAATATTGTGAATATTAGTATTAACAATTTGGAATGCACAAGTCGATAGATATAACCGAAAAGATAAATTCATCTAAGCACAGACTCTAAGTTTATTTGCCCTTATATGACTGTGCCAAACCAAATTGTTATCAGGAAATACGATTCCATTTGCTGTAAAGATTTGCTGATAATAAGTTTGAGAAACGGGTCGACAAAGGAATATAAACTTTTTTTTAAGTCTTTAGTTCTTTTGGTTCCTGAGATCGGCTTCTTTATAATAAGTTGAAACCGTTATATTTGTGATTAAACTTTATGCAATAAGAATCCTTTAAGTAAATAATTATAATCGTTACCAGTTAATGGCCAACAACTAATTTTGCGCAGCAAAAGCATTACTTAGCTGTATAAATTTGTTGTTATCGACACTTGAGCACCATTTTCAGTCACACACCTAAACACACACACACACATACACCCATTCACACATTGATAACTAATAAAATGAATTTGGTCTAAAAAAAAACTCGTTCTACTTATCACTTATCATATATACTTGTGAGTCACCCAACCTAAACCTAAATTGAGGGCCTCTTACCTGTTTGAATAAAACACTGGCTAACACCTTCAGCACATGTGGTTGGATTGCTTCCCGGTGGTCCGGTGGCACAATCTGTGTTTAGTAAAAATGTTAATTGTTTTAGATTTCTATAATTTACTTTATTTATTTTTTTTTTAATTATCATAGCTTACCCAGAGCCTGGCAGCTGTTGAAACCGATTGTGATAAGCGTCGCTATCAGAGCAGTGCATAATTTATGGCTCACCATTGTGCAATTATTTGGAATATATGAATTAGTAGTGTTATCCGGTTTCTAGTTAATTTTTTTTTAATGTTCTTTTGCCTTCGACTGTCGCTGCTTAACTGTTTTTCTTTGCTTGTTGAGTGGCTTCTGGCCATTAATTTTCAACACACGTTGAAATAAAAAGCTGCCCAACCGTTTAATGTTATCTATATGCAATAACAATTCACTGATAAGAATGGTAAATCGACGATAATAAATATAGCACTATATACATTTTTTTTTTTATACAATAACTTTTGGTCGAGCTTTGCAAAGTTCCAAAGCTATCTGCAAGTTTTGCTGCGGTTTGAGCACACGCTAATTATACCCTGTAACAATTATAAGTGGGTATACCACAGGGTTGGATACACTTTTTCAGGTTGACTTGGTTTCTAGACAAGGATGGGATTGTCACATATGTGCTTACTTTAAGTTCATCCAGTTGAGATTCTAGGTGACCCATTTCGCTTCAAACCCACCAAAAAAGTTGTGCCAAAGTATTTGATAGGTAAGAGGTATCATTTTCGACTTCATTAACTGTATAAATTCTTGATCAGCATCAATAGTTGATTTCCGTACAAGCCGATCTCAGTGAGTATACTAGCTAAGTATTTAAAATATTCTATATAAATTCTCATTGTCGATAAGTCTTCCCAAGTCGGAAACAACAAACACTCAATTGTATATTATATAATTATATATAATATGCCCAGACATATTACTGATGAATTGTACAAAATTTGCTTTCAAAGAGATAAGAAGCACAGACTTTGTTAACCTACATATATCATTCAAACATGTACAAGTTAAGGCCAGATAAAAAATTCTACCAACCATTCAAAAGTTAGCTTCAGGGAATCACTTTTTCAAACTGTTTGTGGCCTTGAAAAATGTCAGATAGTTGAAGTAGGAAGTAAGCCATTAAAAGTGCAGTAAAATTAAATGCATTATAACACATAAAAAATGTCAAACTATTTGATGCAATTTAGGTTGAATATGATCATATATAATCTATAACACAAGCTGCGATTAGATACAATTCTGCGGAACGCACCTTTTTCTGATGATCTCATGACAATTGGTCGTATATCTGGGCAATTATTTACTCATGAAAAGCACTTAAGATAAGAATCTATAAGACACAAGTAACTAAATGCTGTTCTTTACATTTATCGATTGATTACCCACCTGATTGGAGGTAAACAATGTCGTTTATAACTAAGATATTCAACCAAAGGCATATGATCCTCATATCTGACCATAAATCTTATAGGCAATCAAATATTATTGACTTTTATTACTACAATAGTTTTGAAGTGACTTTAATTCTTTAACACAAGTCTAATAAAATAGCAATAAAAGCAATGTTCTTCAACGGTAACTCACTTAATTATTCAGAAAGTATTTTTTAAAAAACCGAGTTTTTTATTTTAATTTCTGGATAAATTTCTCTAAAATATAGTTTAACATGGCCTGTTTTCCGGTTATGTTGTTTACCACTTGTAATGTTAGAAATATAATTGTTTTAATAATAAAATATTTAAAACACATAAAAAATTATGCAGTTTTGATACCGATTTATTTTCTGAGTGTAGTTTCAAGTTGCTTAGAGCAATAAAAGAATAGAAAATAATTTATGATTTCGTGTTACTAATTGATTTGAATTTGTTGTTATTATTTTGTTAGATTACAAATACGAAATATAATACAAAATTAACATAAAGCGGAGCAATGCGAATGCATCACTCAGAAGACGCTTCTCAGAGCCAGGCCAAGCAGCAGCAATAGGGATCCCATGGAGATGTGCAGCGTGGCGCTGCCATTGCAGAGATCCGTCTGGCAAACATCGCAGAGATCACCAGCTGAGTCCGCAGGCAGACCGACCTCTTCACGCACCGCCTGGCAAGCGGTTTGATCCAACGGTATTTTTACACAGCCTCGTTGCATCGCTGTTCGATTGAGTAAAATTATGTAAATTGGGTTAATTGTGAATTTAATAAGCATATTGTGACTGTTTGTGGTACTCACTGCCTTCCTTGACAATGCTGTAGCAGGCCGATGTCCGATATTCAGTGGCACGTCCCGTTGACTGTAGGGAACGATAATTGCGGATTAGATGATCGGCTGCCTGGGCAGCCAGAGTACGACGTGCTCGAACCGATCGCAATCCAGCGGCACGTGCAACATTTCGTATAGCTTCATTTGTCGATTCTGTTGGAGCAACTGATTCTGAAGTAGGTTCACCAGTTGTTACAGTTGTTGGCAATTCCGTTGATACCTCACTGCTCGCTGAGGTGCCTATGGATTCTGTTGCACCTGGTGTGGTTTCTACTGGTGCAGTTGTGGTGTCAACAGTTGTCGAATCTGTAACCGTTGAAGCCGTAGATCCTTCAACAGTCGGTGTGGTATCTGTGGATTCTGTTGCACCTGGTGTGGTTTCTACTGGTGCAGTTGTGGTGGTAATAGTTGTCGAATCTGTAACCGTTGAACCCGTAGAGCCTTCAACAGTCGGTGTGGTATCTGTGGAATCTGTTGCACCTGGTGTGGTTTCTACTGGTGCAGTTGTGGTGGTAATAGTTGTCGAATCTGTAACCGTTGAACCCGTAGATCCTTCAACAGTCGGTGTGGTATCTGTGGATTCTGTTGCACCTGGTGTGGTTTCTGCTGGTGTAGATGTGGTGTCAACTGTTGAGCTTTCTGTGGCTCCTGATGTTGTGGTAGTTGATCCAATCTGGCCAGTTGTACCAGTTGTCAAATCTGTTGTAGAATCTGTGCCCGCAGGTACAGCTGTGGTTTCCGTCGGTGTACTTGCAGTGCCCTCATCAGATGTGGTTTCTGTCGGCCCGGGCGTGCTTGGCGAGCTGGTTGACGCTGAACCAGTGGTGCTCTCCGAAATATCATCGGGCGTTGTCGATTCCGGGCTGTCATCTATATTGCAACTAACAACTTGCATACTATCGAGATCCTCGCAATCAGATCCACTGCATTCATAACAATTGAGCGCGCTTGCTAAAATTAAGAAAAATATAAGTATTTTCAATCAAATTTTCCTTTTTATTTATTTTATTGCGTTATTGCATCAAATTCTAGCGATAACATTGCAATGATTCAGCGGGCTTTGTTTTTAATTTAGGTCGAAAGTCTTTGACTTTTGTGGGCTTAGGAGTTCTGGGACAAAGGTCTTAATTGGAAAAAAGCCGCAATACATTTAAAACAATTCGAAAAGTCATCAACAAAAAAAAAAAAATTTTAAACATATTTTTTTGGTGCCTAGGTCGTTGGAATTTCATGAAACTTAAACTAGTAATAAATTATATTTCTAAATACTTTAAAATAATCTGTTAAATAATTGTTAACAAATATATAAGGAAAATAATCTGATAAGTAACCACAAGCAGGGTTAAATTCGATAATAATTCAGGTGCATATTGGAATTAATTGTTTTTGTTTTATTTTCTTTTGTCGCACTTTTTGTTGTTGTTTTTTTTAATTCCATTCGCATTTTTGCGGCATACGTAATGTTAACTCCAATGTGAACTAATTACAATAATGGGCATGACCGTGATTCTTTAGTTCGCTGAAATGAGTACAACATGCTGATAAGACATGTGCTGAAGGAACAACTAGTTTGTTCATAACATTAATAGCATTGTTCATGAAACATTAGACAAATAAGAAATTAAATCGATCGATGGCATATTGTTTTTTTTTTATTTATTACTTATGTGATTGATTGTATTTGATGTATTGCACTTGAAGGATTTTTGTCTTTATTTTTGTCGACCAAACATCTATTTTACAAATGGCACAATTTCTTTGGCAATTTCACAATTATACGAATATTGATTGAATATTAAATATTATGATTAATTTCGTTCGATTTTTTTTTAATTGAATATACTGAGACTTATATAGAGTCTAATTAAGTTTCTTGATGTTTTAAATGCACTTCACAATTTCGAGGATTTACTTTGATAGCACTTTAAAGTGCGCGTTTTTAAACGCTAGTAAATCGCGTACTGCTCACCTGGCCAAATGGCGGCACAAACACTCAGCGACAAGACGAATAGACTAAAATGCATTTTGTTTAAGGACTAAGTGGACTAAGGACTAAAAACAATTTATTTTTTTTAGCGTCAGTAGACAACAGCACCGTTTGAGACTTGAAAGCAAACTACCATTTAAATATATTGTTAACATTGTTTCATTTTTATCATACTTGGCACACACAGAGTCGGAGCGATATGATAGGTGTGTAGGTAGGTGGTACTCATGGGTTGGTCGAATAGGTCGGGCCAATATTACTGATAACAGAGCGCCCCGTTTGCTGAAATCAGTATTGGCTTGTTGTGTGGATATTTAGGACCCCTTTCTCGACTCGACCGATAACATCGCTCATAAACTTAATGATACGCTCACTCTTCTGCCGCCGATAAGCATTTATGTGTGTGCGTGTGTGTAAATTCCAGGGTTTTTTATTGGAACGTACTTCCGCAGGATGTTTAATTAGCAACGACGATTATTACTCTGACGAAAAATTTACAATACCTCACTTAATTATTCAGCAAGTATATTTATAAAACCAGGAGTTTAGGAAATTTAAAATTAATATGTCTAATTTTCACGTGCTTTTTCCAAGTGGTAGTTGTGTCTGAAGTTTGAAATTAATTTTTTCATTAAAATGTATACCCAATTAACTAACACCATATTTTTGGCATTGTCAACACAGCTTTCAAACTTGTAGAATTTATTTTACTTATATATAAAAATTATGAATTAAAAAGAAATTTGTTGTTTTTATCGATTTCAATTTTGGTTTAATTTTTTTTGTTCGCTGAGTGAATGCTCCGAAATAGGCAAACCTTTGTGCTATTGGCAATAAAAAATGCGATTTTTTACGACAAGTCAATTCAATTGACGAAAAAAAGTGAATTGAATTCAGTTCAACATTGTAAAGCCTTTACACCATTTATTTGTATTTTCGTTCATTCATAATTTTTAACTTATATTATATTAATTTATTTATGTATATATATACATATTTGGTTGCCTTTCTAGCCTAGTACCCCTGTTAAATTGTTCTTCCCCGATTATTTTTAGTGATGATGATTCACGATATTTGTATAGTCTGATGACAAAGAGCCTTTGTCTGCTCAATGTTAACAAAAGCTCATAAACTAATTGTACAAGTTCTGATCATAAAATTTAATCACTTAGAAAGTAAATATTTTCCTTTTATTTTTTTAATTGTCACGTAGTACGGCTTGTTTGTTTTTTATGTTTATACGTTTGATTTCAAAAAGTGGTAATTATTTAAATTAAATTAAAGTGACCAAATCTGAAATGTCATTCATAAATGTTCTAGTTCGCAACGGGGTTAACAAGTTTCATTGAAATCAAAGTCAATCAATTTGCAACCAACTTGTTATCAATGATGATAAAGTTCCATAATTAATTGACACTTTCACTTTCAATATGCTGCCCTCGTCATGTTCCCCGACTTTTGGATGGAAGTCCACTTATAGATAGGATTCAATGCCAAAACGCAGGCACTCCAACCTGTTAAAAAAAAGTAACAAGAGAGAGAGAGAGAGAGCGAGAGAGAGAGTTGGTCGTGCCCGACTGGGAAATACTCTGATAAGAGTAAGTAATACCATTTAGCCAAAAAATTTCGATATTTAATGAAACTTCCCAGTAGTTCTCAAAGTTTGGCTTTAAAAATGCGTGGAAAAAATGTGTTAGAGTAGCTCCTTAGCAATCTTCCTTTCTAAGTTTGGTAACTGTAACTCTAAAATAGCGACAGATTTCAACTGTTCTTGTTGTTAAGGGAACTGTTATCAGATAGTATTATTTATTAGTATCAGCGTATTTAACAGGAGCTTTTTTATATAGTTATTTCAAGTAAGTAGCTTATATCTCTACACAGATAATCTCAATATTTGTTATGGGCCATAATTTAAGTAGTAGATATATTTTGAACGAATCTCTATTTTTTTAATTTATGCGAAAAAAGTCAATAATTCAAACTATTATCTACGCTTACTTAATTTACTACCATTCGGTAGCAATTTTTTATGCCGGCGCACAAAATTTTCGTACGCAAGGTTCATAAATAAAGAAGCGCCAGGTTTATTTATTTATTGTTTTTTTTTTTTTTTTTTTTATTATTGAAATATTATCTTATCGCTTTGTTGGGGGAATCTCTCGGCTGGCTCGGATTGCTTTTGGTTTTGTTTGTGCTAGGCAAATTTACTTAGCATTTGTGCATGATGGCCTAAAAGTATGCCTTCATTTGTTTGCTCAATGCGGCGTATGCGCAATGTGAATACTACTTGGAACATGTGCGTGACATTGACCCAGACCCATATTCTACAAGTGATTCGACCAAAAACACAATCATTTTCTTTTACTTTGTTTGAATTTTTTTTTCTTTTTTCAATTACGTCTTATCTGTATTTTTTTTTTTGTAAATTTTGATTTATTTGTTTAGTCATAAAGTGGAGCATGAGAAATGTTTATTGTACTTATCATCGCAATTACACAACATCTAATAAAAAAGACGATTCGAGCTATAAATTAAATAATTATATAAAATTTCTTTTTGAAGGAGAAAATATTTTTAAATATATATCGATTTTTATTTTTAACTATTGTGTTTTTGGAGTGGTATTTAGACGATATCGATTTAGATAAAATTGAGAACTGGTATAGATTCAAATTTTAAACTTTATGTCCACTTTTTTTTGACAATGAATAAAATGTTCATGTATATAAATATGAGCAACTAAATCATTTTAGATTTTGTCACAGTGATTATATGACAAAATTAATTTAAAATTCATGATGATTAAAGTGTATTTTATTTGTATAAATTGTTCACCAATGTTTCTCCCACGATCCCATAAAAATGTATTTAATGCATATTTAATGTACAATGTAATGTAGTTTATTACATATCAATTAAATTGTCTTATGCTTCACATTTGGTTAGCTTTAGATCATATATATATATATATATATATATATATATACAGTATAGGTTATAGGATATATTTATAATTAGATATTCGTGTGGTTTTTGTGTGTGTTTCGCTTACAAATTACATAAAATGTCGCTGGACTTAACAAATAAGAGAACAGGTTTCTACTGTGATGACCGTGAGTGTTTGTTTTCCTTAAAGAAATGAGCACTATGTACTAGATAACACCGGGATTTGGAGTGGGCTGTGAAATGGTTAAGGATTCTTCTTCTACGCCTTCTTTTTCTCATGCTCTTTGTACTCCATTTCGATGTGCTTAGTTACGTTGCAAGGCGGCGGCAACAACACTGAGTAGAATCGTCGCCAGCAGCGATGATTGCAACACAGATGTGACACCATTGCAGGCATTCATGCTGCAAGGCACACATTTACTGCCCTTCGGCATAAATCCATCCTTTTCCACTTCCGTGCAAACCGCCTGCAGTGGCTCCACACGTGCGCAGCCGCGTTTGCTCACATTCTCTGCAAATTGGAGAAGTTTGATTTTTTAACAAATGTCGATCGCTAAGTACACTCAAAAAAAAAGTGGCCGACTTATTATTATTAATTAATGTTGTTTCGAAATTTTAGATAGGATAAATATTTTACTTTGCCTCGATACTAAATATGTATGTAAAGATAATTTTTTAATTATTATTAGAAAGTATTTGTAACAAGAGGAAAACTTTATAGTTTTTAGTGGACTTTCAAGATTTTAGGAGATTTTTTTTTTATTTACTGATTAAGTGTTTGATTACTTACCAGCTTCTTGAATTGTGTAGCAGTGATAGCTGTAGCCAGTTTCGGCCAGTGCACGACGCCGGCGTGCATTCGGAACCGAACCCAGATCTGCTGGAGTGGGATGCGCCGATGTTGTGTCTATCGGAACGACTGTTGAAGCCGAGGGTGGTGGTGGCACAGTGGTTGTGGTAATTTCGGTACTGGTCTCATCTGTGGTGTCCTCTTGTGTGGTTGTTTCCTCTGTAACTGCTGCGGTGGTGTCCATGCTGGTGCTGGTGCTCAATGTTGTCGACTCAGTGGATGCGGGGATCTCGGTGATTGCGGCTGTGGTGGGTGGTGCTGTAGTTGTTTCGGATGTTGAGGCTTCCGTGCTGCCAGCATTATTGAAAAAGTCCGCGTCACACGACACCATCTGTGTATCCTTGGTCACCTCATTACAGTTATCGCACATATAGCACTTTAGATCCGCCAGACAAGCTGTGCAAATAAGTTAAACAACAAATTTTAATTTTTGTTGAAATTCATAAAAGATAATTTTGTTGTCTATAAGGCATCGTGACTGGCAGACTTTTTATGTATTTTACTTAAAGGGGGACTGTCATCTAAAATATACATATCTATTATTTTTGTTGATAGTTATAAGTACAGCTTATTTTATTTATAATTAATTTTGCATTTAAATACCAAAATTCAGATTTATGGAAATTGATCACCTGCAAATTTTCCAAAAAACTAGCATCACACTCAAATAAAACAATTTACAGCTTTGGCAAACAGAACAACGATTAACGATGATAAATCGAAGTCGAAATCAATGTCGATAACCATGTGTTAGCAATTTATCAAAGGGATCAAATACTTTGTTAACGTATTATTAGCAAATTATTATTTCTTGGTTGATGATAGGAGCAAAGTCGTCTTCATTTTACCCATTGTTATCTGCCATGCAAATTGAACAACTACCGTTTGCATGTTGCGTTAATAATAACAGCAAATATTTTCCCAACGTAATTGCGTCAATTGAGTTATCAGTGCCAGAAATAGCACCCGTGTTGAAAAGTTATATGCCTGACTGAGTGAATCAACGGTTTCGAGGCTTAGCCTTTGCTCATCTAAATTCTATTTCAATTGTCTAATTTGACAAGTATAGAAAAAAAAACAATCCATAAGTAAGCATGCTCTAGTCGAGAGACCTCGACTAGAAAATACTTAATACACAATATTTTATTGATTTGGTGAAAGGATCATGTTGATTGCACTCACGGCTTCGATAATTTATTTTTAATCGATATTGTTTGCCGTAAATAAATTAAATGATATGCTGGAACTCTTATCGGGTCTGAAATCGGTCCGACAAAGAGGCCACATGTGTTCCATGGGGAGAAGCTCCCTTCTGCCTGCCCCAAACTTTTGTGCATCTTCTGCATCTAAGATTTTTTGTTTACGTTTATTTTTCTGGCAAGCTGCTTCCAAAAATCAAATCGAATAAATATAGTACAAATATGTCCATATATTATTCCAAACAAGCAATATACAGTTGTCATCGATTGCAATTAGAGTATAAATAAAATGCTCACAAAACACAAGCAAAACTGCAACACGATATGCACAAATGTTTATCGTTTGTTGACTTAATTATTAATTAATAAACCAAATTGATTGATGGATGCACGACGGACCTGGAACCGGACAGTGGCATAAATGGCACGTGATAAGCAAAGCGTATGAAAATTAGTAGGTTTACTTACACTTGAACTTCTCTCGCTCTTGCAATAAATAATAATAATTTGATCATTTGTGTGCAACAGACAATGCGATAAAAAAAATGTATTTGCATTTTACGTGCGATTGTCTCAAAACCAGTTATGTTAAGAATTATTGCGAATTTTGTTCAGTTACTGTAATATATATATATATATATATATATATACATATATATACATATATATACGTGTGTGTGTATTTGTTCGGAAGTTTCGTTAATGAGTTGAGTTGCAAATGCGCAAAATATAAGTGCCAATAATTCGTAATAATAGTTTTAATATATTCTTTCCATTTCTTAATTGGCCACGTTGCAAAATAAACTAATTAACGAAAACATCTGCAAAAGATTTTGCATCAGGTGCAAGTGTAATTTACTTTTTTCCACTAATACCTGAAAATATCAGGTTATTTTTTCTCTTCTCAAAATTGGTGCTAATCAAATGAACAGGTTGTTTTCGCTTTTGCTGTTGTTATTATTGCTGCAAAAAAGTGTTAAGTATATATATATATATATATATATGTATGTATGTATGAACTAACATTAGTACTAGCCAAAGTATAACTGGAAATCGCTGCTTTTCAATTAGCAATTGACGCAGTTTCAATGTCAAAAACTAGATTGAACAAAATCAACTGAAATAAAATCACATTTGAATCGAGCCAAAATTATAGCTGCCTGCAACATGAGCGAGAAGAGTTAAGAATGTGTCGCATATTTCATGTGAATAAAAAAAACTTTAAAATTTGGAAAATTCTATTAAAATTGTCAGTAAACCACTTTAAATTAAATAAACGTCGCAACACTAATAATGATAGTAATTCAGTCATATCTAAAAATTAAATGAATAACAATTTTGAAAAAAGAACATTGAACTGGTTAATCACTACTAATTCGATCATCTTTTGTAATCGTATTTTCTACACAATTAAAACTTGAATTGATTTCGCAAATAAAAAGTTGTTTTCTATTTAACCACTCGTTTTTTATAAGCGATCACATCTGGTGGCCATATCTAAGTATCGTTATTATATATATTTTATTTCCGCCTCTTACAAAAAAAGTGAACGTTAAATTGCCAGCAATTTTCACATTATTTATGACATTTTATAGAAAAACTACAATTTTGTATTGTTGGTTTTTTATTTTGTGTGATTTCTGTTTTTTATATATTTTTCGCTGTTGT
Source organism: Drosophila dives (assembly GCA_035042365.1). Classification (NCBI taxonomy): domain Eukaryota; kingdom Metazoa; phylum Arthropoda; class Insecta; order Diptera; family Drosophilidae; genus Drosophila; species Drosophila dives. Next base: position 6,749,787 of record JAWNLJ010000357.1, on the reverse strand, counting down.
TTAACGCTGAGAAAATTAGAAATTTTCATATGTATAGTTTATTCTATTGTTGTTATTTTTTTAGTTTTAACAGTACACGACACACTAATACTTTGTAAATAACAACATATCAAATAAGAATATATGATATATTTATTTATTTTTGGCGCATTGTTTTTTATCTCACTACACTTGGGAGTCCTGCGGACGTGCAAATTTTTTCTTACCTGGCAAGACGAGCAGCAAAATGAAGGCATTAGCCAACTTCAAATTATTTGCGCTGTTGATACGCATATTGCTAATATTTTATATTTTATAATCCGCAGAATGATAGCTGTTATATATTTTTTATAAATCTTTTTGAAAGATTTATGCAAATTAAATTATTTCACTTGCACTTTTTGGTTTTGTTAATGGGTTTTTGTGTTTTTTGTTTTATGCGACCGCTTTTTGCGAATTCTGGAATTTAACTGAAAATCTTCTGATTTGTTTGAGACATTTTATAGAGTTTTAAAAGCGAGTTTCGCAGCGACTGCGACACAAATGCCGACAGCTTCGACGCTCGAGAAAGAGACAGCGGGCGAGAGAGCAAGCGCGAAAGAGAGACAGAGAGGTAGATATAAATTGAGAGAGAGAGAGGGGGAAACCCGTGTCGCTTGGTTAGAATGTGTGCGTATAAATTTATATTGTTGATAACAAATTAATTTATAATGCAATAAACGAAATTTTGCTAAAAAGTAAAAGTTTCTTCCTCTCTTTGTCTCTCTGTGTCGTGCTGTCTCTATCGCACACTCATTCTTTGCTTTGTGCCCTTTTTTATGATACACTTTTGCTTTCAATGTTTCCATGCCGCGAAGAGAAGCCGATTAAAGATTTCCCGGAACTTAAGACGATTCAAGCACTGGGACTTTTTTAAATTATTCCCCACGGAATTACTTGCCAATCATCTTGTATATATATATATATATATATTTATATATATATGGTGTGCTTAACGATATATTTGATAGCGATATGCTAATTTTCAGCTTTCTTAGTTTGGAATTATTATTGCCTGTTCTTCGCAGCAATAATATATCCGCAACTGCAAAACTGGGACGTTCCCCTTTTTTTTTACTTTCAGTAAGTAATTATTCTGATCCCCATTGCTTGGACTGAAATTTATATAATAATGTTCATGTTGTGTGCGAGTCTCATGATTGGTATTACTCAATATGAAAAGCACACCCAAATTGACCAAAAACACGATTTCAAATAAAAAAAAAATAATAATGCAATTAACAGCTATTTTTTTTTTGTATTTATGCAATTTATTTACACCTATTTCAGTTGCCCGAGTTTTTAGCTCGGAGAGGAAAAAAACATATTTACCTATCTTAGTTCAAGAACAAAATATTAAAATAAAATTTACAATTTTAAAATATACATGCTTTGATGATGAGCTCAGGTCACATGAAAAGTTTGACCCTGATATCAATTTATTTTTTGTGCTGCGGGTCTTTAGATCGTGCGTACTCCGTGTATAATAGCGGTTCCATATATTTGAGCAGTTCGTGCCAAATGACTGAAAATGGGGATTTTATATTCTCGACTGTTAAACTGACGCATCAATATTTTTTTAGAAGCATAACGTTGTCTGCCAGATAACTGACTGAAAAACCATTAATGAACATCAAAATAAAACTTGGTGTCTTCAATTGCTGGCCAGATCACGTAAATCCAAAATCTGTTCTCCCAGAGCAATACACTGTGTACAAAAATAATAGCAATAAAAAATCCGTTAAAAATGTTTTCGATTCAAGTGCAAAACGAATCGAAGGTAAATAAATTCGGACGCTTTCGAATGCTTAAATCAAATTTGAATTCTTCGTGATTCTCATTTTTAAGAAAACTAAATTTTAAGCTAAGATTTACAAGTAAATTTTGCACATAGAATGCATTTGTACTTATGTTCTACTCCCATTATAAATTAGTATAAGGGATATTAAAAGTTCCTATCCCGAAGCCGATCTTAAAACTATTAGTTCTAGATATAATTAAAGATTTATTAATGAAACTATGTTGGAATATTGATTAAATTTGATAACAACAATTTTTTAAATTTTAATGTTGTATCCTATTGAATATACATTAACATATTATTGATAGGCTCTTAGCACTTAAACATTATTTAATCATGACAGAGGACAGCATAATAAGCAGCGTTAAAATTGAGATAACTGGTCAAGGGTATTTTGTAGTCGATCATTTCTAACTTAATTGTTTTTTTTATTCTCTGATTACTCTCATGAGTTGCTTTTAGCATTTGACAACCTTTTGTAACCCAAAAAAAGAAAAAACAAACGTCCCGGAAACTGTAGAGATTACAAAAATAAAACAAGGAAGCAATTTTGATACCAGCCCGTTTTTGTATATATATGTATATATATATATATATATATATACTATATGTTCGAGTTTTGAGCAGCATCACAAATTTGGCAATTGCTAATTATTGGCAGCTGTTTTGCTGTGGGAAACAAGTTTCCTTTCTCGGTGCTGTCATTTCTTAAAAATCGGGTAGATTTCTTTATCACGCAATGAGTAAGTCGATCGCATTCTAAAATTTCATTCTGTCGCCAGTTGTAAATCGCTCAACTTGCAGGGGCAGTGATTGCCTACTTGAGGCCTAATGGTATCAGTTGTTCATCAACGCCAGTTATTACCCATCAATAATCAGCATTAGAAATGAAGTCACAATTTGTTGGACACGGGGGCCACCCATGCTTGAACTCATATCCCTATTCGCATGCTACTTGTCATGCTCAGCGTCATCGTCATCGGATTTAGCATTGGTCATAATTAATTGTCTTCAATACCCATTCACTTAAACTCAGTAGAGTTTATATGACTTGGACATATGCAATGCCGTCACCACATAAACCACAGAAAAATATTTATCATAACTTGAGTGCACCACAGGGATTACAGCGGATACTCCTAAAATGTATAAAACACAACAGTCGAAATGATATATATCTATAAATACTAATCTGGACAAGAGACATAAGAGAACAATACTCAATAGTCCTGAGACAATTGCCAATTTATACGATTATAAAAAAATATATATAGGAAAAAAATCACACAAAATTGTTGAATGGCTGCAAATTCGATATTATTTAATGCTGCTCAAAAAATGCGATAATCAGTCATCCCAGGATGTCAGCCTAGTCAATCACTTCCAGTGCCAGTGATGGGTCACTTTCACCCACCAACATAAATCGGACTCTTATCGCCAATTGAACAATAAGGCAAAAATAGATCACAACGCACCAACTAAAATACTGATCGAAATAGATTTTCTAATGGATCATAAATCTAACAAGATTGCGATGACAATACAAAGATACAGACATATAAATATATATATATATATATTTATTTATTATTATAGATTATACACATTTATGTTATCAGGTGTAGATTTAGATTCAGATTCAACACACTCTCAGCAGTATCAATAGGGAAGGCAGAGTCATCATTCCAAGCATTGTTCTCCACTCTGCCATCATACAGCTGTTGGCTGTGTTCCATGGGGATGAGATTGTCTCACGGACTGGTCCATTGCAGCCATTCGATTCGCACAGCTGACAACCGACAACTTGCCATCCATTGAACAGGTTATCACAGGCGGCTGTCAAATTGTTCTCCACGACAATTGTACAGCCCCGATTCGTTATGTCTGTGCCGTTGACTGAAAGACAAAGTTGATTCAATCAATAAAATAAGTTTACAGTTACACAGATCTATATCTATAAAATATATTAGTAAGATAAAAAAAAACTTTTTTGTTCTTAGCAAAATATCTTAACCAAACCTCCTTAAGAAAATCGTTGCTTTTTTTAATTTAATGTGAAAAAAATCTACATAAAATTTTAAAAATTTAAATTAGTTTTAAGAGTTACTCATAAAATTAATTTATAACAATTTAACTTCTGCGTAAAATGTAGAAAACAAAATTACAGTGAAAACTAAAAATTTGTAGGCACGCCTCAACTCTCAATTTTTGAAGATAATTTGTTTATTAATAAGAGATTTCCTTAGATTTAGAACTAAAACTCAGTAGGATTTTTCGCTGAGTGTATGCTATCTTCAGTGTGCCCAAAAATTAATTTCTTTCTGGTTTTACTTACGTCTCAGACTGGCTCGATAACAAACGGCTATTTGAATGTTGCCCATTGACTGGCGACTGGCAATGCGCTTGCCTCTTCGCTCATCGTAATCCTCATCCTCATCTTCGTCCTCGCCTTCAGAGGCAGACGACGCTGCGGCTGCAGGAGCGGCTGCCGCTGGTGCTGCTGGAGCAGCACCCAGACCAGCTGGCATAATGCCCACTGTGGATTGTGGCGCAGATTCATCTTCGTAACTCTCATATTCCTCATCGTCGCCATCAGATGCTGCAGCCGGAGCAGAAGGCCTAGCAGGAGCAGTAGGCCTAGTAGGAGCAGCAGGCCTAGCAGGCACAGCTGCAGCTGGAGCAGGTGCTGTTGTGGCTGCGGGACTAGGTGCTGGTGCCGGATTTGGAGCTGCACTGGGATTAGCACTTGGTACAACAGCTGCTGATCCCACACCACCCGCCGGTTGCTGCTGCTGCACCATGACCATTGAGGGCGTAATGCATTCTGTCAGCTCCGTTAAGTGGGACTCCTCATCGCAATCCTCGCATGTGTAGCAACGCAGCGCTGCAATCGAGTTCAATATGCATATTTCAATATTTTATTATCAAACTATCTAACGATCGGAATGGGAAAAGGGGCAGCTGTATACATTTTCCACAGTTTCAATTCATAAATTAATTTGAATAACTCTATTCAAGAGAATTTAATTCAGACATTGCTGGCCATACTTCAAGGTCAAAACAAGAATACGTAATTAAGAAGACAACAGGGTTGATTCCGTGTTCTTCATTTGAGAATAAATTGGATAAGTTAAATATTTATTTATTCTATTCATAAGTTTTGCACTTGAATGAAGCATACATTGAATATTGCTCTGCCTCTCTCCAAGTATCCGTCGAAACGTTAAGTAAAAAATTTAAGCAAAATGACAAATGCACATGTTTTTTTTTTTTGATGATATGACTTAAAAATACTTATGAAAACGTCATCAAAACTGTTGAAGAATTTACTCTCGACTCAATGGTTTTCTTATATGCTCTTTCTTGCAGAGCTCTCGCTACAAACAATAATGAAATATTACGTTTAGGAACTTATTTTTAATTAAAGATAAAAAAAATAACCAAAAAAACAATTTACTTTAAAAATAAATACTATTTATTTAATGATAAAAAATTATATTATTTTATATTGAACTAAAATGCACTCAAATTTTTTAAATTCACTTAAATGGAAAACGAAATCTTCTTGTTTCCTGTTTCTGTTTCCAATTGGGCAAAAATGCAAATCAATAGTAGCTCCACTTGCCGGTCGGTGACAGCATACATAGCAACCTACCTGAACTGAAGCCACAAGCCACAACCACCAGTAGCCAGAACATCAGCAATAAGGTTGACCGCATTTTGCAAATTTTATGTAAAAATGTTAGAAAAAATCGGAAGTGGATCGAGAAGCTTCGGGCTGCTGCTACCGAAAATGTAAATTGAACTGAACCAGCCGTAATGATATCAACACGTCGTATGGGGCTGCATCTTTTTGGGCTGGCTGCCGTTTCCATTTTGGCTCTGCGGCAAATATCATTTTTACTGAAAAAAAAACACTAGAAAAAAGACATGTTGCCCTGAGGTGTGATGACAAGCCGACGGCTACGATAGCATCGCCCAAAAGAATTTCAAATTAAATATGTGCTTGATTGTGGGGAGAAGGAGGAAATTGGTTGCCAGCCCCCCAAACATGAGTAATGGGAATATTATCACTGATTGCTACTGACTGTGTGTACATAGTACAACAACACAAACTGTCATATTCTGTAAAAGCATCAAACCTCAAATTGGGTTGCGAATAATTATTGCCAAAACGAAACTGTGCTACACTGTTAAAGAGACACTGCTCGTATAACATATGTTAAATTACAGCTCTGTCCAATGCTCTGTTTACTTACCAACATTTCTAATTGTCGCTGATTGGCCAAAGGAGACAACCGCGAGAGACAGATAATTGCGCTACACCACTGTTAGAATGCTAGCAGTATGACTACTGACAATACGAACTGTGCTACGCAATGTTATATTTTCAAACGACTTTACTTGACGCACTTTTTGCTATTTGCAAGATTTTCATTACAATTTAACGACGATATAAAGTTGGACTCGTTTTTATTTTTGTGGGACGTAAACACATATTACTTTATTTTTTGAAATAGTTTCTGTATTGCTTTGATCAACTTTCCTAATTGCACATTTAATTAACATTTGTTGCACTTATTTCATTTTTCAATTTTCATTTTTCATTGCTTTTTTTGTTTTCACACATTTTACTGATTGTTTTTGCGTGTTTCTTTGAAAATCATATAAATACATCTTTAATCTCACGTATATATTATAAGGTTAATTGCTTGGTTTGTATTGCCTAACTTTGTTGATACATTTTAATGAAAATGTTTCAAGCATATTTCTTATGATTCATTTACTCTTTCCGTACAAATAAAAATCGTTTATAAAACTATGAAATAAATGTTATTCATCATTTTGATTTAAGTTCGGAAAGAGTGTACAAAAAGTAAGTGTGGGTTTTTTATTATTTTGTTTTTGCATTAATTTGTTTAACATTTTTGATTATATTGCTTATAATTTCTCATTTCAAGCATATCTTTTTATATTCTGTCTACTTAAAAATACACATAGTAAATACAATATTGTTTCATAAAAAGAAAACATAATTTGACATTAAATAAAAATTACCTTTTTTTTTTTAACAGTTTGGAACCGATTTGAAGCTAGCCCAACTCAAAATCAGGCATTTATATTTGGTTACTTCATGTTACCATAATATATTTATATTAAATACGATTATATGTATATGTAACAATTGCTTACAATGTGAACAATAGAAAATTAAAGGCCTTTGGTGAATTCATATATCATCCCATTATTAAACAGCTCATTAACAATTGCTCAAAGGCAACCAAATTACAACTCAATAAAGCCATATTCATTGTTTTTGGAGTTCCGTTTTTAACAAACTTCCTGGCAAAGCTTCAGTTTAGTGAAATTGAATAAACTATTCACCAACTTGATCAGCAAATCAAAGCCATGTCGATAAAGCCAAAAATCATTCATCCAACTAACTCAGTCGATTAAGTTAAGCTCTCTGGATTATAAAGCTGTCTGCATGTGTTCTCTATCAAAAGATGAAGAATAATTTTGGATTTTCAAGTTATCAAATATTATCTGGTTATTCAAATACCCCTTCACAAATTTGGGCAGACAATTATCGACATCGGATTACTTAATCTAATAGCTCAGATAGCCTGGCTAATTTGTTGTTGTTGCCCAAGCTGAAAGTTAATTGAAATTGCCATATTTGCGCGCACACAAAGCGATTGCCAAGGAGGAGCATGGGAGTAGTATCTGTATCTGTATCTGTATCTGTATCTGTATCTGTATCTGTATCTGTATGTGTATCTGTATCTCTTTAGCTGTGTGTCTGTATCTGTGTGATTTCGTATCTGTGTGATTTTGTATCTGTGTGTTTGTGTGTTTGCTTTCACTTACATTTCTAGGGCCTTTGCTGGTTTTAACGGCCAGCTTGGTGGTCTTTCGAGGAGGAGCAGGATGGGGGCAGGGTAGGTGGTGTGTTTGTATTTTTCTTCTTCTTTTTTGTCTTTTTTTTCAACGATGTCAGTCGCTCAATGGGCACTCGAATATTTACAAAGTAAATGGTAAACGGTAACTCAACCTAAATGCAACCAGCCCCGTCCATGCCTCAATTTCGACCACACCGCACCGCTTCAGCAGCAAAGTGGGCGTGGCAGCAACAACAACAACAAACACAGCATGCCCATGGCGCCCATCCATGAGGACAGCGTTACGGCGGCAGCGCCATTACAGCGATCCGTTTTACATACATCACAGAAGAATTGCTCCTCGGGCGACTCCTCGGCAGCATCCTGGCCATATCCTTTGCGTCGCTGCTGCTGCTGCTGATCCCGCCGTTCACGGCGTCGCTGCTGTCCTTGACTACGCTGACTGCTGCCATCGCTGGTGATCTTCAGCTTGGAGCGCAGAATCTCACAGGCATCCGAGTCGCTAGTGTCCAGCTGACAGAAGCGTGCGGTGACGAACTTTCTCGTTTCAGCTGTGGAGCATAATAAAACATAGAAATTTAATTATAATCAACACATCAAATCAAATATTTCCCCTCTTACAGAAAAACTCTATTTCAGGCTTAAGCTGACTTTGTAAAAAACTTTAGTTCAGTTGGGATTGCCACGTTTAACGAAGCACATGGAATAAATTTGTATATTCAATTCTTTAACGACGAGTTTTAATTGCCAATAAACCTGTTGCAACGTGAGATGGCATAAACAACTCGTGCCTCCCGATAGCATTGACACCTATAAATTACTATATAGAGAGTGAAAATCAAAGCGAAGCTACTCGACTTTGCCTTAATCATCATTAAAAGCCTAAGTATCAGATTATTATTAAACATACTACTAAGTAGCGAGTATATATAATATAAATCTAGTTGTGTACTTACGATCTTTGGCCACCACCTTTTGGCAGTTCATCAGCGGATATTTGTGGGCCCCGTTATGGAAGTAGGAGAACTTGTTCAAGTCGAATAGCCAGGTGTCCAGAGATTTCATTTTGTCCAGAGTGCATTCCTAGAATGCAAACAAATTCCAGGTAGTATTAATAATATCAATATTTGTGTATCGACAAACACGACGAACAATGGCTAATGATTGATCTGTCAGTCGATTGTATTCGATTGCTTTTTGATTGTGTATCTTGTGAACCTCTGCACTTATCCCCGCTCCGTCTAACCACACCTTGGTTTATTGGTCTGTGTAATTGCTCAGTTAAGTGCATTATCTTATCATAATGTCGACCATCGTTATCGGTATCGTAATCGTTATCAAAAGTGCAACTTGCAACAATACCTTGCAGCCGCTGGCCCAGAAACAAAGTTGATCAAAAGTCAACAAAAAGCATTGTTAATTATTTTATGATCTCCTATTATTTCTGGTTAAAGAATTACAGCAAACAATTTCTGATTTAATTTGTTAATTATTTTATGATCTCCTATTATTTCTGGTTAAAGAATTACAGCAAACAATTTCTGATGTAATTCTAATTCTGCTGAAAGAAATAATAAAACATTTTTTACGAATTATGTGTGTCAGTTTTTCTGCAAGTATCTATAAGAATTTTAAGTTGATATCTATATAAATAATAATATAATGAAATGATTTTGTCATAAGATAATATGATTAAAATAAAATGAACTTCTTGAAAATACAAAACAAATTTAAAGAAACATTTTTTCTAAGTTAAACTGTGAATTCTCAGATAATTAACTGAAATACATCAATCAGCAAACAGTATGTCAGGTTGCCAAGTTGCCAAATACGTCCGTAGAGTTGTCCAAATGGAATTTTCAATAGGTCAGATTGAAAAAAAATAGAATAGAAAAAAATGGTCATACATTCACTTTGCGGCCACAACGACAACGACCACGTCGACGGCGACGTTGCACGTTTCCATTTCTGTTTCCGTTTTCCGTTTTTCACAATTTATGTGCTATGTGCTCTTAATTTACTGTGTGTCTCCCTCAGCTGGGCGACCACTTTGATTGAGGTCAACGTGTGGCGATTAGCTGAATGGGTTACTTGCGGCAATGGTTAAGCGTTTTGCCAGATTTCTCAAGTACATACTCCTTACATTCGGAGACGTTAAGATCTGTGGCACCTAACGGTAAACTTACCTCGGGTACAATGCTCGAGTTGGAGCCGAGATCCGCACAGCTTGGATTATCGCTGGAGTCGCAAACAAAACATTTTATGGCTGCGCCTGTGGATTGTATTTAACTTTAATTATGTTTTTTTTATCCAATTAACAAATTTTGTTGTTTTTGTATTATATTTTAATTAGCACCAATAAATATAATATTTGTTCTTGTACAGTTTTGATTGATTGGAAGTATTTTAGATCTAAGCAGGTTGATTCCGATCTGCAAGGAATTCAATTCTTCAGCGTGCCTATGATATCTGTTCTCAACTATTATATTCTTTTATATATATTTATATTATATTATATTATATTTATATAATATATATAATTTAGCTTAAGACGTTGTTAATGTATATAAATATTTCTGAATCATCAAATGAGCTTGCAACATTTCTATAATTAATTTATTGTTATTTTTCAGTTTATTCAAAGTTTTTATCAGTTGTTGAAAAATTTTTATAATCTATTATAACAATATTAGTGTGCATAACAGTCATTTAATAATAGCATTTAATAGTAAAAAGGTAATACTGAACAACGATTTCTAGACTCGTATATTTTGTAGAATAGTTTTTACTCGTATTTTATTTTAATGCTCATTTTAGATAATGTATTTTCACATGTTTGATTTTATTAGTTTGTTAAGCGCTTTTTGTAAAATTGTTGTTCAAGTGATAAACTTGAGAATTGTATTTACACACAATCAGGCAGTGCACTCAAAAGACACACACCCACACAAACACACGCACACACACCTTTTGTTAGACAGCAGAGGAAGTGCAAAAGCAATAAAATAGCCGACGACCTTTTTAGATGGTTTTCGCACATTTTTCCACTTTTCTTTATTATTTTTATGACTTTTAATTATATTTCGGAAATTTACGCAACGATTTTCGATTAACTTTTTTTTTTATTGGTCTGTATTAATATTTTATATTTTTTTGTCTTAACGTTTTAAATTATCTGCTTTGCACAGTGCTCGACGCGTGCTGAGAGCTAAAAAGATGGTTCTGGCGCCAGCGTTGGCCAATTGCAAACTGTTTTTAGGAATTGGGATTTCGGTGCTCTGTTGCTGGCGCCAAAGGATAAAACGGCTACGTCATCGCCAAGCAACACGAACACGAGCACGAGCCGAGTGGCAGAGTAAAACGAACCTTGTGGCATGTGGGCGTGGCGCTATTCTGCCTCACAGTGTACTATGGCCAAAGAATGACACATTTTGTGGCATAAATTAATTTTTATTTCGTTATCGTCAAACTGTAAATAGAAAAATGGTTCAAGGCATGGCAAATCTTCAAAAAGTATAAAATATATATATATATATATATATATATATATAATTCTTTAATGAAAATTTTATGTTTGTTTAGTCGATATTAAAAAGACTTATTCCAAATATAAATTCTTAGTTTACATTTTTTGCAGCTCAGTTTTGAAGATTTTGATTTGTTTCTAGAAAATCTATGTGATTTTATAAGATTTTTTTGACCACAATTTTAGACATGCACTTTAAAAGTTTTAAATTTTAAATTAAACAGATTTTATCTTAACAGACGCAGATTTAAACTTGTTTTGGGAAAAAATAATGTACTAACAAAAGCTGATATGATTTTCTTCCACAGAAATTGACAGTTCCTCCCATAGTACATCGTAACCTTTACCCCCTCTGCCACTGCCCTTGCTCCACTCTTAGTGCTGTGGGTGCCGCACTCGAGTGGCTATGACAGTAATAACCTCTTGGCTTCCACATGGCTGCAAGTCAAAAAAAAAAAATATAAATGAAAATCAAATGAAAAAAAATAATGATATTCAAATTGCGAAATTGCAGCCATCTGCAACCGCTAAGGCCAATATTTCGGTCCCAGCAGACGTCTTTCGAGAAATACTTATCTAAAAGTTATCAATCCAGATGCGGCTGCAATGCAATTATGTATTCACAAGACAAACAAACAGCAACAGATATACACACACATAGCTGACACTGTGCAACAAGAACAAACCGTCGCAATTAGTGGCGTCCCAGAGCGAAAACTTATCCTGCCCCAACCTCAACCCGGATCCCCTCCCGTTCTCGTCCTTGCTTGTCGTCTTCATTGTGGGCGTTTGTTTATCGCATTCAAAATCCTCTTGGCAGCGTAGATAGTGCAACTGGCAAGTATTTCTAATTTATCATAAACAATGTGGCCCCTGATTGGTATAGGTCACGGCCCTGGCCCTAAAAACAGCAAAAGAAAAAGAAAATAAATCAGAACTGTTATATTTGGCATGCTGATAAATATCCTTGCTGAACAAAATGAAAGTTTTTTTTTTTAAATTTAAACATATTTTTTTTACATGACTAACTAAGCAAAATACATATTTTAAGTAATGTTGAAATGCACCACGTGATAATAAAGTTAATTCTGAATATTAAAACTTGTATTATTAAACACCTTTGAGTAAGCGCAAAAATATGATTTATTTTTAATATTTTAATAAATTGCAATATTCGCACAGCTCTATGAATATATAGATATTTAGTTAAGTTTGGTTTGTGTAAATATTTAATTCTTGTTAATTTTAATGCATAATTCATTAAACGATTATAGCACACTATGACAAGATGGAAATAAAGTTGTTTATTGATATTTCGAATAGATAATAAATAGGCGGCCCTTTTCCAATTGAATTCCAACTAAAACTTTTATAAATTCCATTGCATACTTTTGGGCATTTACAATTTAAAGCGCTTCCTGTAGTTGAATAAAGACCAAATGTTCTTTATAACCGAAACCATAGCATACTTTTGTGACGCACCAAAAATTAATACGATTCGCTGTGCAATTAGATACATAAATAATTAAATAAATAACATATTGTAAAAAACGCGACCAACAAGTAACTCTATCGAATTGCATTTAATGATTGTGGGATTATCTAAGAACCCAGACATGGTTCACGGTTTAGGAATACTATTATTTAATTGAGCATCTGTGATCCATATATCCCATGAGTGAAACGCATCGTTAAAAGCTTTCAAGTTTTTAATTTATTATCGTATTTGTTGAGCTAAACATTTCCATTCTGTTTGCTCCACAATATCAGGAAACCAAGGCACGTGGACATGGCGGGATGTCCCTTGATCATGGTCATGGTGTCGGCTGCATAGTTGACATAGTTCATCTGAAAGGCAACTGATGATGATGCATGATGAGTTACAGAATGCGGATAATCTGAACTGCATAATAAAAAATTATTTTAAAATAGTTTTACATACAATCAGCTCAAATAAATAGTCTGACCTGCATAAATAGTTTGAACCACAAATAATAATCATCATTTAAGATTGAAACTTCATATTAGATATGTAATTCAATACTTTAGCTTAAACAGAAAAAAGCTGAAGATTTCAATTTGCTTAAGTTAAGTTATATATGAAAGAGACAGTTACCTAACAGATTTAATAAAGAATATCTGCATTTTAATCTTTGAAATTTTACCAGGACTCAAGTGCTAAAATTAATCTTATTAAACATTCGAAAATTCCTGAATATAATCCAGATAAGCCTTTATATAGAAATTAACTAATCCTTTAAAGTATCTTTATTAAAAAAAACAACAACAAACTATTTTTAATCGACGATAAAGAATACGAAAATGTTTAATCGCCAATTTATCAAGGTCTATTTTTATTTACATTTTTATGGATTTATGTTGACTGGACATGGGCGAAATGGCCTTAGTCTGCGAATATATTTGTTGGGACACCGAGGGCACAATATCGGTGGAGAGGTGTCGTGAACAAATCACATGTAAATGAAGGAAGGAACATTGAATCAAAGTTGCCCAATTTCTAAGCGACTGTTGCGTGACGAGATTACATTTGAGTCTCTCCCTCCATGTTGTCGTCCACTTGTCGATGACGTCGTCGACCCTGGTGTTGATGTCATAATCAGTGGGGGAGGGGGGAAGGGTGTTTGGGTGAGGTGTGTTGTCTGAGCCACTGACGAGATTCTTTCATTGCATGCCACAACGCACAACGGTGACGGGACATAATTAAAAATGTTTACACACGTTTCCGTTTCCGGTTTTTGGTCAAAGGTCAGCCCATAAATTATGTTTCAGCAATTTCTACAACTTGACACTTTTACACGCAACTTCCCATTTCCAACGTGCAACGCATGCATTTTATTGACTTCCTTCCACACTCACCGCATGCCATTGATATATTTACAAAGTACCCAATAAAAAAGTTTCCAATTTACTCAAAGAGCCAACAGCAAGCAAAATGCATTTTTATTGCGTATACGCATCGTAATTGCAGCAATATTGAGAATTAATGTTATGTCCTTTTCTCTGAACTTCTTTATTGGCAATTTCAATAAAAGACCGTTCATATATATGGACACAACCTTATATATTATATTTATTTAACTAAGGTGATTAAAGTACAATTGAGTACAGCTGACCAAGCTTAAATTCACCAGGAATTCTTTTAAATATCCTTATTATACCTTTTAATCCATATTGTATGTACACAGGGTATAAAAACTGTTGCATGTCACCTTTTTTTTACGTTTCTAATCCGATCGTCATTAAACTTATTGCTAAGTGCAATTTGCCAGCTCACTGACCTGTAAACTGAAATAATAATATATTTCAACATCGGCCAATCAATTGGCCTGACTTAGTTCCGCCTTCTGTTGCAGTTGCAGTTGCAGTCAAGTGCAAAAGATGGCTGAAAGAGATAACAAGAAAAAAAATTGGTATTTGATGCGCTGCAAATAGTTTTTACGTGTTTTGTCGAGTATATTTTAGGAACTCAAGGAAAAGTTTGCTGGCCTTCTCAACTCGACAAGTTTTATTATAAGTATTTATTCGAAGTAAGTAATAAAACTTTCTAGTTGAAAATGCTGATGCGATTATAGCTCTAAGCAGAAAAATACAAGTCACTTGGGCAGTTCGTATTAAGACTTTAAAATATATTTAAATACAAACAAAATAAAAACTTGATATGTTGACACAATATAAAATGAAGCATCTTTTCAATTATTCATTGCATGTTGTTCGAATTTCCAAAATCAATACTTCAAAAGGCTTCTCGTTTCGCAAAAGCGGAGACAATAAAAAATCATAATGCAATTTGAAATAAACCAAGTGGCAAGTGGAGCCAAGGAGCAAAAGCTCAATGTCCTTCAGTATCCAGAGAGCAAAATCGCATTACGCACGCCGAGCAAAAAAAAAAATATGGGATTGAAAATCAATTTTTATATGTTGGCGCCAAAGAGTCCACGAAAATAAAATAAAACTGACTGGCTGGCAAAGTGGGAGGGTGTGGAAGGGAGTTGGGCAGCTGTGGAAGTGAATGGTTGTCGAACGGAAGATGTGGATACTGTTGCTCTTGGAACATGGCGCCTGGCTGGCGACAAAACGCACACGGATCCACACATTCACACAATCACACTCACAATCACAATCAGACTAACATTCACATCGAAGCACTCACAGACAAAGACTGTGAATAAAATAAAAACAAATTTAAGCTGGCGACGAAAGCAGTTCCAGAAAACATAACGTGAAGTTGGTCGCTCTCTGTCCTGCTTCTAAGTGTGTGTGTGTGTGTGTGTGTATTTTTATCTGCATCTTGGCAAAAGCCAAAACACAGCACATGTAACGAGCCAAATATTAAAATGGGTAACAGAGTAAAAAAGCAGTCTACAAATAAAATTAATAATCATTGCTAACGAATTTTATCGTACATAAAAAAAGGCAAATAAATTTATTTTGTTAAAGTAGAAAATTACACAAAAAAAAATTGTTCTCAGCACACATATTTTTCTTGGCTTTGCATTTTTGTTTTAGTTTCTGGGGTAGAGGCAACATGTCGTCCGTCCTTGTCGCCATTCATCCTTGTCCCCCCTCTTCCCTTGGCTCTGGCAATAAAACTACCAAAATTATGTTCGTAGTTTTTGCTGCGTAACTGCGTCTGCGACTGGGCCACAAAACAATTGGGCAGACATTTTGGCATCTACTGGCCGAGTACTGGTTTTTGGCCCAATTCGTGTGGGCGAAAGTCCTTGGGTAAAATTGTACATAAGTGATATATATATCACAAACTAGTAACCGTAAAGAAAATAAATTAATATCACTGTTTTCTATACGCATTGCCAGACACTTAAAACAGCTGGTCATGGAACGCCTTGGAGTTGAGCCTTGAGTTTTGGCCAAATAATTCGCAAGATCTGCTCATTAATAATTTGGTGGCTAATGCACATTTTCAACTTGAATTTTATCAAATTATTTATCCCCTGAAAGTGCTAAATAAGAAGACAATCAATTTATTAATATCTACGAATTTATTTTTGGCTTAAGACTTTTGCCGCTGTGTTCACTTTTGATTCGTTATAATATGTATAAAATACAAAATCATATACTTTAATACTGGATTTTATCAAAGTATTTTCTTGTATATAGTTGCGCGAAAACAATTCATTTGATGCTATTATTGTAGGGCTTATATTAAATATATAATTTTTCATCTATAATACAAACAGAATATGATAAAGAATTTAAAAAATTTAAACTCAGAAAAAAATGAATGAACAAATAACGTAATTCAGAAATATAGGATTTTTTCTACTTAATGAAAATCTATTTCATAAGCTCCGAAATATTTTGGGAAAATTAAGAGAAAAAATGATTTGTCGAGATTAAGTTTGTAGCTGCTTATAGATGAGATGGGAAGGGAATCAGTGTCGCAGCAGCACAGCACAGCCCAAGGAGACGGAGAGAGCGGCGAGGAGTGTGACCAAACCAGGGGCAGAGATGTCCGCCGCATTGCAGCCCTCGTTGCTGCATGTGCAAATTGTTTCCTTGTAGCCTTCGTTGTCGGCAGTGAAACAGGAATTGTGCACCTTTTCCTGAATCCAGCCACAGCTGCGCACAATCCGTTGCTCCGGCTGCACCTCCATCCGGATGACCGTCTTCCGGCAGAACGGCTGCTGTCCATCCTTGGGCGCACAATCCCTTAGATATTGATCGTCGCGTTGGACACGTGGCGTATTCACCAGCAGACTTTCGCAATCATTGTTGTCGTGGGTGTTGCACTGATGACACCGCAGGCCCCAAGCTGCATAAATAAATGGAAATGGCAATCGGAATTAGGGAAAATGGTAAAGGAAAACGTGAAACGGAAAAGCAATTTGTCAGGAACAACAATGAGAGGAGCCCACACAGATATATTCAACGGACATTCAAAAATTTCACTTGTGCCCTTTTCACAATAAGCTTAGACATTTTGACGGCAAAATTATTTTATTAGCCATGCCATGCAACAAAGTCAGCCAGCTTTCTGACTGATGGCCTGACTGACGGCCTGTTGGCAGTTGGGCTAAATAATTGCATGTCAACTGGCGAGCACTTCTTGTTCCTTATTCTGCTACTGGTTTTTCTTTCTTTTTTTTTTTGTAGCTGACACGCAGGCAGCAAACAAATTTAAATGCAAGTTACCTGAGATACTCTAGCTAAGTTTATATGCAAAAAAAACACAAAACATGCACAGCTTAAACAATCCACTTTTGACTTAAGCTAAATCGGGAATAATGCTTGCATGACTATAGATTTATATAGACAAATTCTTACAATTTATTTTTACGCTCAAAATGCATCTTCCTTATTATTAATTTTGATCAATTTAATTAACGATAACTCACGTTCAGTGTTACATTTTATGTTAGAGAAATTATGCTAATTCTATTCCAATTTTTAATATGGATTGAAGCTAGAAGATTTTTCCGCACTTCTAACAGCTGTTACTACACAGTTAACAAAGTATTAAGCAGTCGGTGATGACTGACTGCAACCTTCTCACTTGTCTTTCACTGTGTGTCTGCTGTATGTAAAAGAAAGGACTAAATGACATTCAATTGGCATACGCTTGTAACATTTGCATAAACCGTATATGTATATATATATATTTATGTTTATATATATATATATGTTTGTACATGTGTGCAGTTACTTAATAACACTCAATTGAAGTTACAATTTGCATCATGCAACTTCTCCCACACATTGTGCTGAGCTCGGAAATACTCCGAGATGAGAGGCGTTAATTTATTATTGCCATTTGCCGCTAATCAGATAAGCAACTGCACAATCAAGTTTTGTATCATAAAATGCATATATGTGTATATATATATATATATCGCATATTGCATTTCAATGTTTTGTTATACGAGAATTTTGCGTTTTGATTAGCGTACACTTGGCAAGCACGAACACTAAGCTACAAGTTCAAGTTTATTTTGACCGCAAATGTTAAATTCAAATGTCAGTTCTCAAATTTCAAAGGGCAACTTGTGGCAAACAGCTGCAATTATCATTGATTTCAATTTAACTTTATGACTGCTTTAAGGAAGAGGTTTCCACACCCTCTGTACGATTATTTCCACGTTTTGGGTAATGAGTCTTCTTCCACTTTTAATATTTACTCACTTGACATACATATATATAATATCATTTTTATTGTATGATTATGAGAAAATTGAGACCGAGTGTTTGGCTGTCTTGTGTGTTTAAGTCTGCTGTATTTCAATCTCATTATAAAAACATTGTATTATAGCACCTGATACCTTTTGTATTCATCTATCACTCGTTTTCCATTGAATAACCGGATCAATTTGCGTTTTAATCTTTTTGTGTTTTTGGCTCTTTCATTAAATAAAAATACAGAGCTTAACAATCAATTGATTTGCTCACTTGACTTCATAAAAAGCCCCCTCAATTTCCCTGCCCAATTTGTCATTATGTTCCACAAGAGCGCGTACACATAAAGAATTCTAAAATGTTTATTCTAAAAGCAGATATAAACTGTTGTCTGGTAATGACTAAATCAATTTGGTAATTCTACATGCATTTCAATTTAATTAACAAGATAAGTCTGTCGACGACCAATTAACCTTTTCAAAAATAAGTCATACTCGTGCTATACACAGAAAAAAATCAATATAATAAACTAGACTGGCTAATTTTTAAATAAGAATTGTATACTTAATTTCAAAATAAAAAGTGCGAGGATTTTAAATCGAGGTTCTTCATTCTTGAATAAATAATGCAATAATATACATTCTTATCTTAAAATGTTTTCCTCTTTCTTCATGATATACACAGAGAAAAAAACAATATAAAATAATTCTAGTATGTCTTCTCGTTAAATTTAACAATAAAAAAGTGCAACAATCGTAAATTCAAATAATAAAGTGTATTGTCTTAAAATATATAATTACGTTAAGAAGAATCTTGATTTGAATGCATGTTGTAATTGAATTAAGAAATTGTAATTTTTTGAATGGTTTTTTTTCTCTGCGTGTGTTTATTATATAATTTCATAATTTACCTGATAAAATATTTGCCATTAAAGCGAGTAACACAATGAAGGCGAATCGCGTTGTCATTTTTGTCGTTTAATATTTTGTGTGTATTGTTGGAGTGTAACGTGTGTGTAAGTGATGTGCGTGTGTAGCTCTTCTTCCGCAGATTTAATCTCAGACGTTTTTATATTCTTTTGACAGCCGTCCCTAGTTTTATCAGAACTCAGCAAAGCCAATTAGTTTATGGCTAAAATATCTTATGTAAGAAAAAAAATAAATTAATAGGTGAAAACAATGCTTTACTTTTAAATATTAAAATAAATTAAAATAAAATCTTGAATTTAAATTGTGATCAAATAGCAAAAAAAAATTAAAAAGAAAACTTAAATTTGTTTTTGCTTTTTGAAAATTAAGTGCGTCACGATTTTATCGGAGATTTGTTAATGTTACTCAAAAGATTTTTATAAATTTATGCGCGGGACGGAAAACCCGGTTTTAAACGGCAGACCCAATTTAAAAATTTAAGGTCTGTCATGCCATCTGAACACATTTCCGAGGGTACAGTTAGATAAGTAAATACGAACAGATATTGCTATCAAGCTTTTAGTACTGATTAGCACAAATTGTTTGACATGTGAATTAGCATTAATTCATTTACTTAAGAGCGCATCTTAAGATTACTTTACAACATTTTCTTTGTTATTTTTATTATCTGAGTTAAACTCTTTGATACGATTTTGTAAGAGTTGCGATGCCTAATGTGTGTGGCTCTTATTAAGAGTAACTTGTGTTTTTTTCTATATAAATATTATATTGATGCTTATCACACGTTCGTTAATTGAATAATTAATAATGAAAAAGGAAATGCAATTTATTGTTGAATTGAATCACTCGTATGTAATATATATTGTATACATATATAGAAATATGAAATAATTGTGACTCACAAATTATGCTGGAATGTTATTAAATTAAGACGAGATCTCGAGAACACAACTTGACGCGCGCACCGTCGAAATCAATCTGAAAACTTGCGTTGAGTTTTTCAAAACAGATTCGATTTGGAAAACTGCAGCTGAGCGCTGAGATTAGCGTGAGTCTGTCTTTAATTGTCTCTGAGTGTGTGCGTGTGTGTGTCTGTGTGTGCGTAAGAGAGCGAAGATCAGCACCAGCATCACCCTATCAGAGGTGTTCGTTGATATTAAAAGAAGAGACAATTTTCGAAAGAAGCGCATAAAAACCTTCCCCTACTTTACGGCGTACACTGCACACAAAGCACAACTATGAAATAATTGCACTTTAATTTATTTCATTTCATTTTTAATGATCACTTTTAAAATATATTATAATTAATTCCTGTAAATTTACATTAAAGTTCTTTAAATTAATTGTATTTAATTATTATTAGTGTTATCATTTTCTGTCAGTGTAGCTGCAATTATTATTTTTTTTTTCTGCATGCAGAATTGATAAGAAATTTAGGTCAATTTACACGTGCAAAATGCAATTTTTTATATAATTTTTGTTGATTTCTAATGATGTTGATTTAAATTATTGTTTTTCACATTTGAGTGAGTATTTAATTTAAGTGCCAGCCTCCTTATCAGTGGGCCAGTTAGTTAAAACTGGTATTGGGCTATAAAAACTCAACCATTTCAGTTTCAACCAAATAAGCAGCAGACTTGACTTTGTCTCTGCTTATTCAGAGAATTTAAAATAAATGCCATATTTATATTTCTTGTTTGTTCTCTATTTTGTTATTTTTGATAGCAAAAGTTGTTTTGTTTTAACAAGTGTTCATGAGCAAATTATTGTTTGTTGAAACCGGTTTAATTCGATTTTATTTAGTAGTTGTAAGTTCCCGGTTCGCCTTACAGTTAATATTCCTCTCTCCCCCCCCCCCCCCACCTACCATTCCATGCTCATGACGCAACGCTTTCAAGATTAACAGCGACGCTTTGCAGCAACAACAACAAAAACATTTAATGGGCCCTCAAAAAAAACGGGATTTTCAGCTTTCGTGCATAGATGAGATCTTTGAGCTGCCCACCCAAAAACAATGAATGGGAATTGTTTCTTGTTCTTTCAAAAATACCAGTATTTTGGTGTCTCTGATAAGCTTTTAATCGTTGTAGCTTTTTTAAAAGCTTTGGGCTTAAGCTTTTAGCAAGCAAGCCACTTAGATTGAAGCAATTGGTGTTTTTGTGCGTAGTTTAACCCGAGAGTTGCCAGATCTATTTATAGACAAACGTCTCTCAATCAAAGTGGTAATGACATTAATTGAAAACACTGCGAAATAGACGGAGACCGGGCGAGTGAGCGAGAC
Organism: Drosophila dives; assembly: GCA_035042365.1. Lineage (NCBI taxonomy): Eukaryota > Metazoa > Arthropoda > Insecta > Diptera > Drosophilidae > Drosophila > Drosophila dives. The sequence goes on along the minus strand of JAWNLJ010000357.1, from coordinate 6,728,177 downwards.
GGCTGCCCGCCCATAAGGGCAAGGCACCTTGCATGAGATTGAGCTTTGAGATTGAGGGACTGGCAATAAACAAAATTAATGAAGCTCGGCGATTTTTCTGCTGATTGAGACACAAAGCGACAGGCAATCGCAAAAAATAAATTATATATATATATATATATATATATACATGTATATATAGAAATAAAGAAAACTAACTCAATTGGACAGCGACTTGACGACTTGGTGCCTTGGGTACTTGATGAATTGGTGACTGGGCGACTTGATAGGCCAAAAAAAACTTACGGTTAAGCTTAATTAATATGTTGGATATATTTATGAGGCAGCAGTGAATACTGGAACAGCACATAAATATATATAAAATAAAAACTGAGCAAATTACACGTGTGACTCTTTCTTATTATTATCATCATTTTATTAAGTGGCGCTCAGGGTTGAGAACAGTTTTCTATAAGTAGAACTAATCGTGCATTATGCTTAATTTATATAACAAAATGGAGGCAAAATATTTTTAACTTTGCTGTTGGTTTTTCAATTGGTAAACTCCAGTTTGGGTTCGAGCTCCGGAAGTCATCCTAGTAAAATATAATTATTTGATATCCCCAACAAAATTTAGTTAGTCTTAAAATTATAAATAAAATAGTTGTCTAGTAGTCTTAACGAAATCACTGACAACCCTCTCTGGCAGGTCCTGGCGAGAGCGCAAGGACTTGAGCCTTGCAACGCATTATGCGCTCTTACAAAAGCTCAGCTGAAAGCTCCTCAGTGGACAATTTACCGCTGAATTGTGGCTGCTACGAATTCGAATGAATGTGTGAATATTTTTGACCGATTGAGTGAGTGTGAGTGCCTCATCTGCTCATTCAGCCATTCATTCGTATTACATTTGCCGTGCAAGCTGCGTCTTCGAATCCAGTTTCAGTTCCAGTTGTCGCTTGTTATCGCTGTGACGTTCTCCGTTCTTCTCCGTGTTCTGTCGCCGTGCGCCGATTTCACTTGCAAAAAAAGAACCAAAAAAAATAGTCAAAAAATACACACACACAGTTGAAAATAAGACCAAAAATCTCATTAAAAAAAATTAGAACAAAACTTAAAGTCAAGCAAACATTTGCTGAATTGTATTAAATAAGAAAAAAGTGTAGAGTAAATTCATATTTTGCAATTTTAGTAAAATGCAGTACATCTATGTAATTAGCGGGCTAATTTTGGCAATTGCCGTGCAACAAGGTAAATCAAAGCAAATAGCAAAATATAAAAAATAAAATAACACATGCACAGTAGTCCCCTTCGCTTCCCCTACTCTACACTCACAATTCCAATTGCTAAAAAAAACACCGAAAATCTAAGAGCGATTACGATTACATAATGCGTACGTTGGAACGCCGAGGAGCAAATGCAGAGTGGAAGTTACAGCTGGACTGTGGGGCTTAGGGGTGGTCTGCGATGGGGTGCGGTGGTGAGGCGCCTGCACTTTAACAGATATAGAGAGAGAATGAAATGAAGAGAGGAAGAGATAGAGAGAGAGAGGGGGACAAACTCGATTTGACGCCGTTTTTCAGAGCCGGCGGTAATGGCGCCTTTTTGACCAGCAGTAATATCTTTGGGAGTCTACCCAGCTGGCAGAGTGCCTGACACAAATTGCAGTTCGACAAGGCGTTTTCCTACACTTGAAAACACCACGCGTACAATTTAGAAAGTCTATTTAAATAAAATAATAACCTCTCCAGCAATCTGCAATTCTACACGAATTAAATATGTTTCCTACGAATATTAATTTATTTTTTGTATTATATTTAAGATGTTAATGTTTTGTTAATCAAGTAATCGGGAATTTATAAACTATAAATATGTAATTCCCGTTTATTTTTTTTTAAGTGTACTTGACCTCTTTTATTACCCTTCAAGTTATCTACTTTAAGAATAACCCAAAATCGATGTTTAAACTAGTAAAAGTCTATATCTTAATTACACTAAGCTCGTTATCGCATTTTACGATTATCATATACTATAACAGCATAATATGTATGCGTGTGAGGGTGTGCGTGTGTGCGTGTGTGTACAGGAATGTAGGACATGCGCACTCCTGCGTTATTTATATATTCGTCCTGCCTTTTATTCGGTTAGAAGACATGAATCCAAATGCAACAAAAACACCACTCCCCAGGGTAAAAACTTATACTCTTATAGACATATGTACATTTATTACACATATACGTACAACTCAAAACGATTACAATTTTCTTCCAAGTGTAACTGGAAAACAGAACATTCAGAATTGTATATTATTTGTCTATCAATTTGCACTGTGAGCAATTGATGCAATTTAAAACTTCAATTAACCATAATCAACTTTTATATAACGAAAAGTAAAAATTACATACTGAAAGCAACAAGACGGGGTTGTGAAGTGAAAAACTACGATTTTTATACTTCATTGCATATAATTTGCTTTTAATACTTATTATAATTGGCTATCATAAATGATATTCAGCTTAATACATTTGATATTAGTTAATTAATCTTCAGCACTCTGAGTTTTTTATGAAAACATAATATTAATTTAATAAGGAAATAGTCAACATAAAAGGTACTGGAAGCCAAACGGATCATTTTTTAGTAGAATTTACAAAAAATCATATTTATTAGGGCAAGAAAATATTCTGAACTACTTTTAAATACAAATTATCCAATTTTTGTATTAATTGCTAGTTTTCCAAATTCGTGTAGAATATAAAAAAAAATTTAGAAAAATGTAAAACCAAAGTCATTGCTCTGCTTTTTGCTCTCTGGTTGGGGTAGTTTTAGTGCGATGTCTTACTTATTTGACTCCATTGTTCGCTGGGGGGCACTCTGAAAACAATGCTGCTGGCACTTTTGTCTGACTTATGTAACCCACTTTTTTCTTGGATGGTATTTCTCAGATTTAAGGGGGGTGAGCAAAAGCAAATGGAGACGAGTTATTGAAGTCCATTAGCACAAACCAAACAGTTGATGAAGCTGCAACTGGCGGAGGAGATTGGTTCTAATTAGTGGCTGACACTCAAGACGCTTAACAGTCATACACTAATGGAGGCGTCGCTACTCTCCTACTATCTTCGGCATTGGAAACACGATCTGACTGCCTAACTGCTTGAAAGACCGACTGTTTGCCTGACGACAATGTGCCATTTTTGGCACAGCGTGATACAAAAGCGCATTTCAATTGCATAATAAAAGTGCTAAAAAAAAATATATTTTCAGAAATCATATAGACAACAATAAACAAGCAAGAAGGGATTAGTCGAGTGAGCTCGACCAGAAGATACCATCAACCAAAGTCTTTAGTCTTTGTATTTCCTCTTATTCTCATCGATATTGTAGAAGCAGTGAAGTAATTGAACTTTCTTAGATACCAAATTAGCTGTCTGTATCAATAGGTCTTGGGATCGTGGATCATTATCGATAATATATGTCACTTATAGCGTCGAAGATACCTCTTCTGCATGTTGCATAAATCTTTTCAACATTTCCATACGAAATCACGAACATATTCTACCTTAAAAGAAGAGATGTTAAATTTAATAAAAAAAAATATATGCTAAATTATTATGTATAAATAGCTAAATGTGCACACATATATTGAATGAATAATGCGAATCTCTTATCGCACACGACCTTAAATTCAATTTAGCTAAGTCAACGTCTCAATCTAAATTTTCATCTTAATGCAGTGTCTAATATTTGTTTACACTTGCCTTTTTTGTAGTTTGTTGTTTGCTGTTGTTCTTGTTGTTAAACAATTAAGGTTAAGCGTATGCGAGTGTCCCCAACTCGGGCATACATATATAAAAAATAACATTTATATATAATGGAAACTTTTTCTTAATTGACTCCGGCTTATTAGACTTGGACAGGAAACTAATACTGTTGCTAATGCAAATTTATAATTTCCTCTTTTTATCTCACTCTAACGAATTTCAGGCGTTGCCATCAAGTGTTTTGTGTGCAACAGTCATAAAGACGCCAACTGTGCGCTGGATATTCCGCCCGACAATTTGCTCAAGGACTGCCAGGAGGAGTATTCGACACGTGGCAAGGGATTGCCCACCTACTGCCGCAAGATTACACAGATCATTGAGTTCTCTGTGAACAGCCGTGAGTCCAAATACCGTTACTTCTACATGGCTCCAGAACTCTTAATAATGTTGTTTAACATTTTTTTAAATGCTTGCAGTGCCGCCAGATAGCCGTGTGATACGCACCTGCGGCTTCCAGAATCAAACATCGACCAATTATTGTTATCAACGTGCCGGCTTTGGGGGCCGACAAGTTGTCTGCTCCTGTGATACGGACAATTGCAATGGGGCCGCCTCCCTGAGCGGCATCTCATCCTTGGGGCTACTGGCCACAGTTGGCCTCCTAATGGGCGCCGTCAAGTGGTTGCAGCGTTAAGCAAGCAACGACAACTACAGACACAAATGTTTGTTTTTCTTTTCTTATCCATTTTATTTTTCAAATTTGATTATTGTTTTCAATGCAAACCACACAAATTTGTTTTTTTGTTTTGATGTAGCTGAATTATTCCCAAAAGAAAAACACTCTCATTACTCCTCAGCTACTGCAGTCTCTGGTAAGCCTAAATTGAATAAAGATTCCATTGTAAGTCCCCATTAACCTCATTGTAATTCTTTTTTGCAGTTGTTTTTTTTTTCTACGCAAAAACAAACGTCAAAAGCTTTATAAAAACCAAAAACCAAAAACAAAAACAAAAAATATTTAAAAACTCTTTGATTGTAAATAAAAAAATAGAAAACAAATTAAACAATTGGCCAATAAAACATATTTCAAATAACATGAAAAGTATTATAAAAAAAAATTAAAGACCTACCGCAGTTAATAATAACAGTATTTAAAGCCCCACAATAACAACTGAATAAATAAATTAAAAAATTGTTATAACTAAGGCTAATAAAAATAATACAAAACAAAACACAAAAAAAATAAATAAACTTAGTAGTACTTGCATATAAAATAAATGTTAACACTTCTTGTATGAGTTTATCTTTTCTTAATTTCATAAAAAAGCAAATTAAAAAAAATAAAATTAAAAACAGCTAAACAAATATTATTTTAAAATCAGCAGATGTGCTTAACAATTGCATTAATAAATAAATAGTGAAACAATTTCTCAGTCTAATTAATAATAATATACAAGAGAACATATATGTCATCAAGTCAAAATTCGAAACCCTTGAAAAAAAATGGAAGAAAACAAGTTTTAGGATAAGTTGAACACGCTTGAGAAACATCATCAGAGGACAAGCGACAAAAAAAAACCCCAAACACAACAAGAACACTGAAAAAAAAAACTTACTCGTTGTAACCAACTGCCAAACAAAAATTATAAAATCGTTTTGAATATAAAGCAAACTATCATCTAACGCACAGAAGAACAGCTTGACAACCGGACCAGTGTAACAGAGATAGCCATATAGCTGTAAAGGCAAACACTGAAAAAAATGTTGTAGAAACCAAAAAGGTCACAAAAGACCCGTTGAGTTCAAATTGTAGCCCACAAATCGCAGGACAAAAAGTTTTTTAAAGACAAATTTTAATTTAAGAACCCTCTTTAATGCAATACAATTTTAAATGTTTGACCGAAAAAGAAAAACAATAAATATTATTAAAAAAATATAATAAAATTTTTTTTACTTGTATATGAGCTAGCATTGGAATTGTACTTATATTAAACACAGTGAACACCCGAAAAACAATCGTTCTACATCGTTCTACATTGGTAGTGAGTTATCACTGTAATTGATTGCTTTTCACTTAGCATTAACAACTGCAATTATACAATAAAAGCGATTTGAAATTTATCGAGACCAAATTTATGTATCCGTGTGCACCACTCGCTTAAGGGACAGATAACAACAATTGGGTACCAACTCGTGGTAGCCAACTGGACCACGTTCACAGTCGGCGCAGACGAGAAACTTGCGTCCATCCACGGTGTGCGAGAAGCCAATGTTCTCGAACGTCATCATATCTGTGACTAGCCAAAAATGAGATAGTTTCTCTGTGTTGAGCGCATCGGGTTTACTGTCCGTCTTCTGAACCATCAGCGGCACATCAATCTGGTTAAATTTGTCGGGTGTGTTAGCAAATGAATCTACTCATTGACTTTTTACATTTTTACTTACATCTTGCTCACAGTAAGTGCCCGCCTTTGCTTGTAGCATTAGACTATTACAATATTGACAGCGCACATTTGTTTTATTGTGATTGTTTACGATTAGCTCGGAAAATTTTGATTCTTCTGTCATTTTTATTTAGATTTCTTGTGTTGTTGTTCGGCAAAAAATAATGAGCGTATTCTTCTTCTGTCTATGGTGAGAAAGCATCGATAACATTTAACATTACTTGCACCATGTGTTAACATCGACGACTGCTGCATTTAACAGACAATCGGATGCCGTTATAACTGAATAATTTACATTTTAAATTATAGGACAATATTTCTTGTCAACTGTGCATAGGCAATTGTTATCGAAATGAATTGAGTAGGCATTTAACTTTGATGCCATACAGTTATCGAATATGGCATAAAATAAGAAATATTTTTAAATACATCCGTCAAATGAATCCAGTGTGCCCAAACTATACTAATTTTTTGAGTATGTGTTAACCGTTATGGCATAAAACGCCGATAGTTTTGGATCTGTCATTAACTGTGACAAAAAAACAAATCGTAATTTATCTTTCATTCTACAAAGTAACTACTTTTATTAACAGCACATTGGTCGCATCGATAGGTAGATGTTAAATTGTCTTTAGGTCGATAATTTGCGCACATCCCACTTTTTTTTTGACATATGTTCTTTGCGCCGACGCCATCGGCTCGTGAAGATTGCTGTTAGTGTCCGCTGTGAAAAATCTTTTAGGTGAGTATTTTCTTCATTTTTATCCCGTCAAGGTGTATGTGTGTGTTGATATTTTATAATTTTGTATGTGCACGCATAACCAATTAGTCGAATTGTAGTGAAAGTACAATTGGAAATAAAAACTTCACCGAAAACAGCTGCAAAAAAACCAACCAATAAAAAAAAATTTTCTAACTCTTTTTGCAGTGTCGTCGCTTTTTTTATTTTGTTTTTTTTTTTTTTGCTTGTTTTTGAGCTGTTTGGCAATATGAATTTCAACTACAATGCGTCCATTTACCGTATGCCAATGCTGGGAATTGAGTCCCAGCAACAATCGATGTACCAGCAAAGCACCTACATGGATCGCTCCCAAAGGGCCGTCACTGTGCAGGAGTCGCTTATTTCCCAAAGCTCCTGGTCGATGCGCATGCTTCCGCCATCGCTGATGCATCCCCCAATGCCTCCGGAGGCGCAGATGCATCCCCCAATGCCTCCGTCGGCGCAGATGCATCCCCCAATGATGGGGCCAAGCAGTTCGAATTTCAGTGCCCAATGGAATACAACACGTCCGCAACGTGCACCGATGCACGGTCGCTTTACCTATATGTCGAACCGGGTGAATGCCGAATATTATGCAGCTAGTTCGGGTAAGTTTTCCTCTTTATTTGCTTACTATACATGCCCTGCACTCGGCGTGTGTGGAAGGAATTCTACGCAACCGGTAATTTTAAAAAAGTGTTGCGAAACGCAAAATTTTGTATCGATAAATAGATATGTTATATATTTAAACATGGAAGATATAAAGGTAGAAATTAATGTACGCGTAAGGGTACAGGGTATTGCTCTTAGTCGATGCAACTGCCGAGCATTTTATATATATTATTTCTTTGTCAGTCTCAACAATTGCCTCTGGACAAACATTATATAATGAGCAATCATGTGGCGGCCTCTTTATGCCACAGCAGCAACCACAACGAGCACATGGTGGTGACGGGAGAATAAAACGTCCAGTGAAACAACTTTCCCGGGATATGGCAACTCAAACGTTTTCGAATGTAAAACTCTGTCGCAATGCAGCCATTCAAACCGATGTAATCGAGGATGTGCCAAGTTTGGGAAAACACAACCATCAGGCAATGAATACGGATGACGTGTAAGTCATAATACAAAAAATTAAAATAAGTTAGTAGTTGAACAATTCTTCCCGGCACTTGCCATGAAAAGCATTTTATATTTCATTAAAACCATATCTACTGTATTTGTAGTAAAGGAGAGTCGAGCAACCTATCGTATGTGTTTAAGAGCACTAATTTGCCGGCCGTAGAGCAGAACGGTCGTCGTAATTCGGAGATAGTATTGCCCCAGCAGCGGCTGAAGGATTTAACACAAATCTCGCTTATTGGCTGCAATATTGCCGAACGGATGTCGATAGTGCATAGGCTGCGTCCTTGCTTTACGAAGGTCGACAAAATGTGCGCCCGCCTCAAACAGGATCTGTTGCGTCCGGCTTGTGTGCTGTCAAATATTAATTCACAGGGAATCGCTTGGGCCGTTAAGGATTTCATTTTCGTTTTCACACGCATCGTTAACTGTTGGATTATACTCAAGGGTTACATTTATAACACTCCAGCCGGCCTGGATAAAATCAAGGATGAACTGCCGATCGGTTATATGGCTGCCTTCGATTTATGGCAGATGTCCACATTGACATTTGCCAGTTTTCTCGTAAAGTCGTTCGTCAATCTCAACACCATGATGCAAAAACAGAAGAACAATTTATGCAACAATATCAATATCAACAACAATGAGAGCTTCAGCGATACCAATTCGAGCAATAACACCCATAATGGGACAGCTTTATCGCAATTGGAACCCAGTGCCGCCAGCACAAACAACAAAAAGACAACGACCGAGTCAGTGGATGCGAATTCAGCGCAAACAGCAAATGATGCTATACCCAAGAATAACAATAATCTGTTTATGTACACCATGGTTGAAAACTCGGAGGAGGCACAACGTTGTGTGAACGCAAATGGGACATATCTCAAGACTGGCACCTATATGCCCCTAAAGAAGGAGGACAATCCAACGAAACATCAATCATTGACGCCACCGTCCATAGCAACAATATTGCCCACTACCTCCACAAAAAGCAACAACATTCCACTGCCACTCAATTCAAACAGGATTGCACGACCGATGGAATCGAATTTGAACACACAATATAGACAGAATAATGTTATATCCTCTTCCAATAATTCCGTGAGCATATCGACCAGAGAGATGAATATCATGTTGTACCAGCTTGGCGGGCATATCATGCACTTGACGACTGTCGAGAAATTCTTCAATAAGCGATTCACATCGAACTATGTGAGTTATGTCCCCTTTATAGCTCTAGTTATTTATATTTCTCAAATACTTTCAATTTTGAAATATTACTTTATTTTGATAATCATTAATCTAATGTCTATAGTTCAATTTGGCATTCTACAATTAAAATTGTAAGCTTAACGTTTATCATGTAGCTCTAAAAGACCTTTTGTTAATTGCAAAATACGATACCATCTGATATATACATAGAAAAATTAAAGTTTGCTCTTTATATACCAGTCACTTAGACCTTATCGGTTTCGGAGTTGAATAATCCGAAAGCTGGTATCAATCTCACATCTATAGGTAAATTTTGATATGTATAGAAAATACATTCTAGTATCAAAATGGTAAACCTTTATTTATGAAATGCTTTTCAAAATATTCAAGAATTTAAACCCTATGCTTAACATTTTTATACTTTGTAATAGTTTTTAATTTATTATTTTTGTACTATTTCAGTTTCGGGAATTCTACGAGCGTTGGCAGCATCAGTTTACTGAGGTGCGCCTTATAATCCTGAAGTGTGAGGGTGCAATCTATAATCATATCAATCAGGCCGTACACGATTTGAGGCGTATCGTTTACTTGGTTAGCAAAGATCTAAAGGTATTTACGCTAACCAATGTAGACACAAATACACTTTACACTTCTTATACGATCTTTTGCTGATTTTTAGTTGCCGGACTTTCGTGCGTATCAACAGCCAGGTATCAGTAAGAGTTTGCCATTATATGGACTAATGTATACTAATCACTAGTTTCATCGGGCACTAATCTCATATACTTATCTCACATACTAAAACCAGCACCAACTAATAAAACTACCGCAAAGTGAATCATTTCATACTTTATCATAATCCAGTTTCGACATGCCGACTTTAATTTGATATAAATTCAATTGTACTTATAAATTATTTACGTTCTTTACAGGATCATTCCAACATGGAGTTGCACTTTTATACGGCTCTCTATGAGCGCTCCATCATCAATATGCTGGCCCAGCCACCTTTTGTATTCCATCAGTTTGGGCACATTACTGGCAAGCCCGGCGAGCAGCTTTAAAATGAGATAAACCTAAAGACCTGATATATTTTTTTTAAAGAGCTTTTTGAACGAATTAAGCAATACACTACAATAATAATTACTTCTACACTAGGCAAAGTATTTTTTTTTTTGATTTATTGGATGCTAAAAGTAATATCGCAAATCGTTCCGCAATTCTGTTGAACTTATTCTAGTATTTTCTCAATTTCATTCAAAACTTTTTACTCAAGAGTTTAACAGAACACCAAAAGTCGACTTTGAATAAAATAAATATATAAATTATTTGTTACATTTCCACTAATATATCCTCAATTTTATTTTTTTCGACAATTGAGATACTGTGTAATTTCAACAGGTTGTACCGCTTTAACAATTATGAGATCCTAAAAATAGTTAAAAATAAAAAATATATGGAGATAAAAAATAGTAAAATATTGTAACTGACTCGATTTGTCGCATAGAAAGTCATGTATTATATATCAATTTTTTGGAATATAAACATAAAAACTAACAACTAAATATATACATTAACGATTGTGAAGCAATAAATAAGCCAGATGCAAAATTCTATACACAAATTTACTTAATCGATTCTAGCAAAGTCCTGCACACTGATGTCCTGCGCCCGCAGCATGCCATGGAATACAGAGTTGGAATCGTTTGCCAACTCCTGCGGTTTGCCCTGCTCACAAATCCGGCCATCGTCCAGTACAAATATGCGATCCATGGCATTCAGACCGCGCAGTCGATGTGCAATAAAGATTAGGGTGCAACTTTTGAAGGCGTTGCGCAATGCCTTCTGCATGCTTAGATCGGACTTATCGTCCAGCGACGAGGTGCCCTCATCAATGCAAACGACCTTGGCATTCTTGAGCAGCGCCCGAGCCAAACACAACAATTGTCGCTGTCCTACAGACAAATTATGACCGCCCCGGTCGACACGCCCATCGAGACCGCCCAGCTGTTGCACAAGCAGCGTCGCCGCCGCCGAATTCTTGATGGTATTCCAAATCTCCGAGTCAAAGAACTGATGACGTGGATCCAGATTTTCACGAACGGTGCCTGCAAAGAGACAGGAGATTTGATCAATTTGGGCATATATAAAAGATTAACTACAAAGATTACCATTGAAGAGGAATGGCTCCTGGGTGATGACGCCGATGCGTTCGCGCAGCACGCTTAACTGCAGCGTCTTCAGATTCATCTGATCCAGAAAGATGTCGCCCTGGGCCAAGGGTGTAACGCGCAACAGTGCAGCCAGCACTGAGCTCTTCCCTGCGCCAGTGCGTCCCACAATGCCAATGCGCTCGAATGCCTCCGTCTCGAAACTAATGCCACGCAGTGCCGGCGACAAATGCTCGCGATAGATTAGCTGTACATTCCTAAAGCTGAGCACACCCTGGGTGGGCCATCCAAAATGTGGCTCGGCACTGCCCTCGGCATTATGCTCCGGCTCTAGTTGCAAATACTGATTCACACGCTCCACGGCGACTAGTTCCTGTTCCGTTTCCGCGACGGCATGGAGCAGGCCACTTAGCTGACCCGTTATGGACAAAGCATATGAGATGCAAAGTCCGACTAGGCCAGGATTTGTTGAGTGTGCCGCCGTTAGGGCTGCAAGGAAACCAGTGCCACCCACCAACAGGCAGCCGAGCAGTTGCAGACGCAACGAGAGCCACTGTTGAGCCGCCGATGCCGACAACTGCGCCTTAGTGCTCTCCTCCAGCTTGGCCTGAAAGTCACGCTGAAAACGCGCACTGGCCCGCATACTGCGTATCGTCGACAGGCCCAGCAAAGTCTCCTGGAAGTGCGAGTAAAGCGGCGACATTGTATTGCTCGACAGGCGTTTAATGTCTCGCGAGGCATGGCGATAACGCTGCTGCAGATTCAAATAGATGGGCACCATTGGAATGATGATGACCACCAGCCAAGGCATGGCATAAAGACTGATGCATAATGCGCCCACCAAACCGACGAACTGGGCCAACAATATGTTTAGTGTAAAGGGCAGGGAATCATCCACGGTGTCCGTATCCGAGGAGAAGCGATTCTGGATGCGACCCAGCGAAGTCACATCAAAGAAACTGAACGTGGCCTGTAAAATTGGAAATTAATAATAAGTGATTAGGTCACTTAAGGCGATTAATTCCACTCACGAACATGACCCGCTTGAGCAGATGCTCGTGCATGAAGATGGCCGCCTTGATGCCTGCATAGGCAAAGAGAAAGGCACGGGCGAGTGTCACCAGCGAATTGGTAATGGCAATTGCCGCAAAGATGCCCAAATAGTAGCCAGTTGTATGAGTATCATTATTCGCAGCCAGACCAGGTCGGATGAGCTGATGCTGTAGCGTTGTATCATTCGTATGACCATCGAGCGTTGTCTCGGTGACCCAGTGGGCCAGCCAAGCATCGCTCAGATTTCGCGTCAGCTGCATCAGCAGCACGGACAGCAGCACAGTTACGGCGAGTGGACTACTCACAGCACGCCAATAGCAGGAGAATACATTGCCAGCGAGATGTCCATATTCTCGGGACTCTTCCTGCATAACACTATCAATGTGCTGTTCCGCCTTATCTTCATCATTGGCAGGCTTATCAGTCAGCAGATCGATGGAGCAGCGACGCTTCAGCGCGTGGACTTGATCAGTTTGCATCTCCTCATTCTCCTCATCATCACTATAATCAATGCTTTCGGTCATGTAGTTACTGGTGCGCATCTGGCCATCCTGCACGTGTAGTATCATATTTGCATGGAAAAAGATCTGTGTGCTACGCGTCACCACAATTCGTGTCTTCTGCTTCAGCAAGCCAAGTAAACAATGACGGATTATGTGCTTGGAAACGTGTGCATCGAGAGCAGAGAGCACATCATCCAATAGATAAACTATAAGTGCACAAAATGAGATGATGAAATAACAGTAATATTCAAGTCGCAAGAAGACAACTGAATAACCATTCTTCATGGTTACTAGGGATATAGACTGTTCCTTACTTTTTTTATCCTGATAGACGGCACGAGCCAAAGCGACGCGAGCCCGCTGTCCGCCGGAGAGAGTGCAGCCGTTCTCGCCCACACCAACGAGATCGCCGCCCAGCGTACGGATGTCATCGTTGAGGGCGCAGGCATGGAGAACCGTTCGGTACCACTGCTCATCGAAGTGGCTGCCCCACACGATGTTGTCACGAATGGTGGCCCGTTGTAGCCACGGTGTTTGCGGCACATAGCCAAAGCCGGTAGTTAGATCCTGGACACAGACCTCGCCGTCGAGACAGCGCAGCTCGGCAATGATGGCCTTGAGAAAGGTGCTCTTGCCACCACCGACGGGTCCCTCAATGCAGATCAGATGACCTGCCCAAAAGTTTACATTAATCTGGCTCAAACGAAATGGCGAGACAGTTGTTGTTTTGGTGGTGCTGTTGTTGTCGCTTTCCTTTTGCTCCTGGTCATGAATAAAGGTGGCGTCATTGATTTGCAGCACAGTGGTCTTGTCATCGGCTATTGTTGAGCGCATAATGGGATTATAATAGCTGGAATAATCCAGATTCGGTTCATCCATCAGCTGTTGAACGCGACGCAACGAAACCCATGCCTCAATCAGCCCATTGAGGACCCAGGGAAAAGCATTCAGTGGTCCAATCAGCATATAGAGCAATGCAACGCTTGTGTATGTTGTCGAGGCCAGCAGAGGTTTGCCCAGCAGCACAGACATGCCAAAGGTGAGCAGGCACATGAGGACTGGCGTCGTTGCCCAGAAATAAACACACAATGCATCCAGATATTTTCGCTTCGAGAGAAATTGTAGTTCCGTTTGACGTAATTGACGGATCTTCGTGATGAATATGGGCTCCCAGGCATTGGTCTTGATCTGTTTGGCGCCACGCATTGTCTCCGTGGTGGCCGACAAGCGGGCATCCTTCGCCGTCATCAATCCCAGCGAATAGACGCCAATGCGTTTGGCCAGCCAACGATTGATGGGTATCAGCAGGGCAGCGAATACAACGCCTGCCAAAAATGCTGCACCCAACTGCACATAGAGCAGATACAAGGTGACAAACAGTTTAAAGGGTATGCTCCAAAAGGAATGGAAACTAATGCATGAGTGGACAATGCGATCTGCATCTGTGGACATTAAGTTGGCCACTTCTGGTCGGGATTCACGAACGCTGCGAGCCTCAAGTGCCTTGCGATAGATGCTATTGACGACGCCGACGCGCATCTTCATGCTGACCATTGACATGCGCCAATCGAAATGGCAGCCGCACAGCGCCGACAACAATGTGCTGCCAAATAAACCGAGAGCATAATAATAGGCACGATTATCCTGTGGCTTATCCTTATCCGCTGCATTGATATCCTGCTGCAGCAGTCCCCCCAGCAGCAGTGGACCTGCAAAGCTGCTAATGTCCGCCACCAGACGCAACAAGCCAATCAAATAGAACTCGAATCCAAAACACTTGTGCAATGCACGGAACATGCTTTGACTGTGCGACAACGCCAAATGCATTCGATCACTTAACCGGTTGATATTCAACGCATCCGGCAGATCGAAGAGATCATCGATGCGGCTCAATTTGCCAACGACTCCTTTGGTGATCAACGGCTTCACCCAGTGAAAAACGAAACGTGACGGCCAACTGGCCTCGTCCTGGGCGTGACCGAGTATAGCCTCGTTTAGATCAAAGTCAAAGTAGGTATACCGATTTGTGAGCAGTGCTTCCTGTTCCCGGTGCTCCCTATTCCCAGCCATGGCAGCGGTGCAGGGTACGGCATTGCCATTTGGCAGCAATGTGGCCCCATAGCTCAAGTCACACAGTAGGGTAACAAGGCTCCAAACCCACCACTCAAACTGGAGGCTGGTGCGCAACCAAATCCCGTCTAGCACCACAATAGTCAGCCACAATACGTTGACTAGCAGGTTCCCACGATGGCTTAGCCTTCCATAATGGCGTGCCGTCACCAAGTAGCCTAAAACAGAGTAAATATTTATCAGTTACATTTGTACTATATTTACAATCTTATTTTTATAAACAATATAAATATTATATATATAACTATACCAGTAACGATGGAATATTTATAGTCAGTGATTGATTAGTTTATAAGAAATTGCTTTAACGACAGTCCGTTGACATTATTAAAGAGGTAATGCTTATTCTAGGAATAATTAGTCGTCCACTGCTAAAAAGAAAGCAATAAATAGGCCTTGGAGAGAACAGAATTGAAATCGATTTCACCATTTAGCAAATTAACTCTGGCTATGTATGATTATCTAATTAACACACACACACACATTATAATCAAATATAGCACAACAACAAAAAAAACTCACTTACCACAATGAACTGTCCACATGATGCACTCGGCGCAGACAACGAGAACATCGGCGGCATGTAAATCGATGCCTTGGTGATGGAACGCAAATACCTTGCAAACGGGCAACAAGGCCAAAATAATACTAAATCCGGTGCGCAATGCCAACATTTGCAATTGAAGCGCATTTCGAGTGACTTGATGGCGATAATCACCGAAATTGTAGGCGGATATTATTGCAAAAATTGTGTAAACTGGCAGCTGGAGCACTGTCTCCTGGAAACACGGCAACAGATCGCTTGTATCGTTGGCGAACGGTTTGATCCCCGTTGGACAGAAGTGTGTCCAATTCCATGAGTAAATCCAATTCGTGGCTGACATAGTTGCCTCTTAGTAAATTAGCTTTTTAGTGTAGCCCAACGTATGCAACAAAGCGACTTTTCCGTTTTTTCATACCAATTTGGTTCTTAGTCATCGTTTGCTATCGCAGCACTGTAGGAAGTGGGGGGTAGCTGCAAGTATATGATAAAAACTTTTTGCGGGAATACGTTTATTATTACTGATTATCCGTCGCCGCTCTTGTTTATAATTAGCAAAAAAAAAACAGCTGGTGCACAATCAACTGCAACGTAAAAACTTGAATGGCAATTGCATCGTTACAATCGACCGATATTAAAATTCCACATATCGATACTGAAAAATAACAGCGTTTTGCGGTAAGTAGCAAAAAACATAAACGGCATTTGCTTCCAAATATCAATGCATCTTTGTTCATTATCTCATTGTTATAAAATACAATAAAAAATCATTACTATATTTCAATACATCGATATTATCGATTCATTTAACATTCATGCTCTTCGCGGTGAATGGCTTTCTTCTAAAGAAGAGGCATTTGTTTACAAATAAGTATATGATTTAATTAAAATGACACAAACTGAGATCGCAGATATCGAAAGTAATTCACAAGCAGCTGAATTACCAACACCACTTGTAGACATATTCAAGTCACTTGCGGAGAATGCAAACATTGTCTTCAAATCCCAACAAATCGATGACCCCGAATTAAATCTGCTGGAGAAACAACAAATTGTACAGGAAGCATTTTACAAAAATCGAGAGAATTTTCTTATACGTTTTGGCAGCCATCTGGACGAACGGCAATTAAGCGCGTTGCAATCTTTGGCCTTAATGGAGCCCATCAAGCCGGACGAGAGTCTCGAAGACATTCGTCTGCTGCTCGATGATTTTAATCGCAAACTCCACACACGCTCCATATGCGTGAAGAATCGACGTTATCAGGCGATGCTGCAACTGCTGCAGAAGGGTGAATATTTTAGTGAGCACGAAATGATGCAACGGGCACCAGAGCTTTACCAGGAGCTGGTCGGACAATATTTGACGGAGGCAGAGAAGAAGCAACGGGATAGCTACGATGTGCGCAATACAAGTTTCTCGGGCATCTTAATGCATACACTAGAACAGAGGCAGCGGGATGAATTGCTTGAGCAGATTGACACCAGTCAAAGGGAAGAGCAAGAAATGATTGCGGCGGCACCATTAAACGATTGTGATGTGCCCGACGCATGCCGCCAGCAATGGGGCGGCTTCGCTGATGATGAGCCAGTGGCTTGTTCGACGAGTCGAAATATTGGCGCACCAGTCGGGAGAATAACCACAACCGAATATTATAATCCCGCTGAACGTGAATTGCTGCGCAACGAGTTTATGGGCTTGATGAAGGAGCGATTTCTTAGCGGGCAGGACAGGGATTTTGACTATACAAGCGTCGACGACAATGCCCAGCTGGATGATCTGAAGCAAATCGAACGTGATGAAGAGGATGCCTACTTTGAATCCAGTGACAATGATGTTGATGATGCTGATCATGATGAGGAGCAAATCAAGCCCCTTACGCCTGAGCGACACTCCTCCACTGACGAGGATGAGGATGAACTGGACGTTTATATGCGACACTTAAACAAACATCCCAGTCTGCAAAATTAGTTTTTATTAAATAGCTTTAAACCTAGCATTAAGGAGCACAATGACATACATAAGTAAATATATATATATACATATTTATTTTTACCTGTTGCTCAAACTTACGATTAATCAGTGCAGTACAATGATCACTCGATAATTATAACTCTGAAATAAAATTGGAATATATTGAAAGTTTTTTCTAATATTATGTTTCTAAAACAGTTACAAAGTAGTCTGAAAAGTAATAAACTAAATAAATAAACTAAAAATAAGTTTAAAGTCGAGTCATTAATAAACCAATTTTGAAACGAGTTGCAATTATTAAGATTGTATAAAGTTGAAAGTTGTAATTAAATACAAAAACCGGTTAAAAAATGTAAACTTCAAATAATAATTAACGATTAGTCTTTATAAGAAAATATTTAAAAATACTTCAAAATTAGTCATAAACCTGGTATATTTTATATAAAGTATGTAAATTTATGAAAATTGAGTCAAAAGTAGCGGAGCTCGAATTGTTTAGTGAACATTGGGACCCTATTGAGGAGTAAAATATAAAAATTATTAAAACTTATTGATAGTTTTTCTACAAATTAATTCTTAAATAAAAAATATTAAACTAAATAATTTTTAATTATTAAAATCATATTATTTAATATAATCAAAAGTCGCAGAATTTAAATTATTTAGTGAACATTACAACTGCAACAGATAAAATAAAATTGGATCAAGTTGGCTTATTAATTAAAATCAAATAAATTGAAAAATCTAAATATAGAGTCGAAACATTCCAATTACTAAGTGACCTTTGCAACTGCCCCGAGGACCAATCGAAGATTTCGATTTAAACCAGTAAACAATTGTTTGAGCTTAGAAGCTATGAAATAAATGTAATTAAGGGAGGCTCATCATCATTGCTACTACTACTATCTGGGACGGCCGCGTCCACGTGGAAAACCACGGCCACGACCACGAAGCACTTTGCTATTGGGTGGTGGACTCTTGGGCCGCAGCAGTTCGATTCGACTAGTGCATCCGGTGGCTGGTGCCTCGGCAAAGTAGGTCTGATAGAGTTCGGCATTAAAGTTTGAGTTGGTTAGCTCGGGTCCAACGGTTAGCCAGCCCGGCCTAATGCTCGAATCGCGACCAAAGACATGTAAGCGTCGTCGGCCCAAACAAAAGTGCTCGATGATATGAAAAATTTCGATGGGCTTCTCAAAGCTGCCGAATTCCTCCTCTTCGGATATGATTAGATCGATGTCGACGTTGGCGTGTATGAAATCACCATCGCTGGAGCGGCGTACGGTACCCTTGATGCCCATCAGGCAGTGTTCTTTTGTGCGCTGGAAAACTGCTTTCGGTATCGCCTGCTTGGAATGGCCCGGCTTATTGATATTCGTGCGTATCCAGCAGATGTCCTCGCACCTACGAAATCCCCACTTCTTTAGACAATTGCGACCCTGATCCAAGCCCTCCGATGAGCCACACCAAAGGAACACGAAAGAGCGATGAGCGGCTATCTCACCAATATCCAAATCTATAAGCAAAGAGATATTATTCGAGATAATATATATGTATATATCTGGATCGACTCACTGAGTATCTCGTCCCAGTTCCAGAAGACGCGAGGTGCCCCACCCACTGTAGCCACAGCGGGCGCGGCTCGAGCATATTCCTCCAGCGGTGGCTCAATCAGAATCACGTCGAATTTGGCACCCAACGTTTTCACATCCAACGTCTTGAGATCTGCCTTTAGATACATTGGCGCCGATGCCGTATCCTGAATAAGTTTATCCTTCAGCTTTATTAGTTCCCGCAACTTGGGATATTCTTCGAAACGATCGGCCAGTCCAACATCACGAATAAAATTTTGTGGCCTCTGGCCGGTGTCTACAAAATGCTGGCAGTAATCGTTGTGCGGATTGGAAGACTGTGTGCCTTTCAGGAACGTCGATGAATCTCTGTAAATTATTTCATTGGGTGTTTTCTTCGATGAGGAAGCACCGCCGCCATCCTCGTCATCACGTTGACCCGTCGCATTGAGCTGCCTGCTGCCGCCAATGCCGCCGGCATCATCAGCATTGCCCAGCACTTTTTTCAGCTCATCGACACTGGACAAGCCAAGCTGTAAAATTGAATACGACTATTAAACACAAAGAAAAAGAAACAGCAAAACCACTTACCGTTTGAGCTAACAGCAGACGGCGTTTGCGGGAGCGCTCCTGCGAACTCTTCAATACATCGCTCATTGCGATAAGTGCGTTTATTAATAAATTAGTTCTTAAGTTAAAATAAAATAAAGACAAATAAAAAACGCGTCTAGACAACGCGATATAAATGAACCGATTGCCATTCAATCGAACAACGCCTGTGAATGGAAGGTACACCATTAAGAAGAAGAATAAACAGAGAGCATTTGTGAAGTCTGGCAACGCCATCAAGCGAATGCCATTCAGAATCAGCTGCCGCTATAAAATATCTTTTTTTATTGTACCCTCGAATACAGTTTACATTAGAGAAATTTTTAGCGAAATCAAAACAATAAAATCGCTTCAAAATGACGTTGCTGCGCAACATGCTGCTGTGCACATTGATTGTGCTAGCCGGCTGTTTGTTTTTTGTCGGTGCACAGGGTAAAATGAAGGTAAAAACACGCACACTGCCCCTTTTGGCCACGTCACTGACAAATTCTGTTCTAATATTGATGTCGCATGCCGGCAACTAAAATAATGTTCGTTTACTATTTTGCAGACCGGCCTTTCGCTGTCGGAGAAAGTGGAGAACCTCATGGAGATGAACTTAAAGAAGTCGCTGTTGCGTTTCAATGGTGCCAAATTTCGTGAATATGTTAAAAATTCGCCGCGAAATTACTCAATGATTGTGATGCTGACGGCTATGGCGCCGTCCCGTCAATGCCAGATTTGTCGGCATGCCCACGATGAGTTTTCCATTTTGGCACACTCCTATCGCTTCTTACCTATCTACTCCAACAAGCTGTTTTTTGCCAGCGTCGACTTCGATGATGGTTCCGATGTCTTTCAGTTGTTGCGCTTGAACACGGCACCGGTTTTCATGCATTTTCCCGCCAAGGGTAAGCCAAAGGGAGCGGATACTATGGATATACATCGAGTGGGCTTCTCCGCCGATGCCATTGCGAAATTCGTTGCCGAACGTACAGATATAACAATACGAGTCTTTAGGCCACCGAATTATTCGGGAACTGTTGCCATGTTCACGCTGGGCATATTTGTGTGCGGATTTTTGTATATACGCCGCAATAATTTGGAGTTTTTGTACAATAAGAACATGTGGGGTATTCTTGCGCTGATTTTCTGTTTGGCCATGATTTCTGGTCAGATGTGGAATCATATACGTTCACCGCCGCTGGTGCATAAGACGCAAAACGGTGGCGTCGCCTACATTCATGGCTCTTCACAGGGCCAACTTGTAGTGGAAACATACATTATCATGTTTTTGAGTGAGTTCGCCTTAAAGAGTTACCCCTTTCCACAATTATAAAACGAATAATCTATTGCAGATGCGATGATAGTGCTGGGCATGATTCTGCTCATCGAGTCGGGCACAATGAAGCCGAGTAGTCGTAATCGGATTATAGCCATTGCAGGCTTGGTTTTGTTAACCATGTTCTTCTCGTTTCTGCTATCTGTATTCCGTTCGAAGGCGCAGGGTTATCCTTATAGGTAAGCATTAACTAAATTATATAGTGGCAGTCTAATCATTGATTTATATTTTTTTTTTTCGCACTACAGTTTCTTGTTCAGGTAGAATCCGACTGAGTCGCCCCACAACCAACATCATCAATCAAGTTCAAGTGGAATGTTATTAACGTTTTATAAATAGTTCAAATTGACAACAAAATAAACAAAATACAAACGATGAGAAAAATCCAAACAGCAAGCAGTGTGTGTGTATGTGTGTGTAAAACGAATTGAATTGAATAAATGCCACTACTAAATTGATAACAAAATAATAACTTAATTCTCGAAAATGTAACAGCTTTTAGTATTTGCTGTTTTTAATATTCTTAAATTTTTTGTCATACAAAATATTTATGAAATCTACAGATTAGTGTGAATAAAAATAGAAAGATTTTGAAACTCAATTTTTATCGCATAAACTTAATATGCGATAAACTATCGCATATCGCATAAACTAAATTCCACAGGAATGATAACTATCACCACTTGCATAATTTCTTAAGTTCAGATTTGTCCCAATTATTCGGTTGCACTTTGTCAATATTCGCCGACGATACAATAATTATTTCTTCTGGTTTTTCTCTAACTACAACATATTTTGTCAAGTTGAGTTGGATTCAACGCAGATAAGAACCAATATATTTTCTTAACTAAGAAAAACAAAACAAATCACGTAATTATATTAATTACACTGACTTCCGATGTTTATTATTATTATTATTTATTAATTTTAGATCTGAAATTCGTCTAAACTTACCACACCATTCTTTTCTATCCCTTTTTAAATATCAACTCGATTGTCAAGCGAATGTAAAATATAACTAAAGGTTCTATTTAACATCATCTCACCAGAAGCGCAAATTAAATCCAAAGTTTTTAAGCACCCTTAAATTTTATTAAAGGTAATCAGTTGTGTCTAAATATATATATACTTAATGGACACAATAATTATTTTGCAAAGAATGCAAAAGCCGAAAATAGGAATTACAAAACAAAAAATTTAATTTAATTAAATTTACATAAAAAAATAATTAAGACTATCCTAGAGCAGCCAAGGAATGATAGCCTGTCGGCGTTTGGGATACTCCTTGAAAGTGTCCTTGTACCATTGATGCGTTAATAAGGCATTAATCGTCTGATTGCTGGCGACCCACAAAAAAATCAGTTTCCATGTGCTGATGGGCGTAAAGAAATCCGCGAGGCAAAAATACATGACCACCTCGAAGAACATGTGCGGCGATGAGATGTAATCGAACCAGCCGCCACTGGGCATTAAATGTGCCTCCGTTTGAACGTCGCCTGTTTTCGGATGTCGGCGCAACTTAACCAACAACAAATTGCTGGTATATTGCTGCCAGCAGGCAAATAGAAAGATGACTATATACAATCCTTGGATGGGTGCAACATTTTGCAAAGTAAACTGCGTCGGTTGTGTGCCACGCACAAATCCCGCCGTATTGCCCAGCAGCGAGACAATTGCACCAAAATAATGCACATAGCCAACGGCATAATGGGACAGATTAATTTTGCTACGCCTGGAGAAGATCTGTACAAAGTTTGTCTCATAGAAGCGACGCACACATTGCACGCCGAGCAGCGCTGAGCCCAGCAGCGCTGTATTTGAATCCACCAGCATTTGGCGCTGACTCCGTCCGCCGCACATAAAATCCAGGAAACGGAGCACGTACTCCGGAGCCCCATTTTGATACCACACGGCACTACCAATCAAATAGAGCGCCAGCAGTGACCAGGCCAAGGCAAAAATGTAGAAATGACTGAACCATGCTTTGGGCACCTCCAAATAGCTGACAACTGCATCCGGTGCGCCCTTGTGGGCGTGTTTGCCATAACGGAACGATTGACGAATGCAGTTGGGCAGATAAGATTCAAGCAGCGTCATTAGACCGCCCAGCAAGACCATCGTTATGATGAATGTGATGAATATCAATTGAATCACATTGATTTTATACTGATCGATAAGATCCTCGAGGGTCCCAATCACTCGAAACAACATTATTTTCTGTCAAGATTTTATAGTTAAAAACAGCAATAAATTTACAACTTTCACCGGGAGAAACGCGCTTATCAACAGCAGCAGCAGCAGAAGCAGCGTTTCGTTGCGAATGTCAAATGTGCAGGGCTGCATCATTAAAATTTGTCGCTGCCATAAAATGTCATTTCAGTTCGAAGCGCGTTTTATTTATGTTTTCGAAAATTCTGATCGGCGCAGAAAAAAAAGATTTGCATATGGCTGCAGAGATTGGACATTCTTTCAATATGTTGCTTTTAAATAAATGGGGATGCACGCATTATTTAAATGTTTAAAAGAACCGACCACACTTTTAAAATGACTATTTATTAGCAACAAAGCTAAACACCAAGGTGAAATTTGCTACACATAACGCTATATATTTGATATGACTATATATGTATGTAGTTCGATGCGATTATGATATGCCAGACTATAATATGTATTTTTGTGATTAATACTGCTGTGCCGGCAAATTGTTGACTATCTTGCGTATTGGTTACTTTTTTTTAAATTGAATAAAGCGCTTTATGTTTAACAGTATAGCACTCGAGGCGATGTTTGTCAAATGTCCACACCATTCCGGCCAAGAGTTCCGCTCTTGTATGGTGGCGGTTTGGGGCGTGCATATAAACCAGAGGCTCCACCATCCAGCAGATATAAACTATTGTTGGGGCTGTGTGTGGAATATAAGTCGACATGGCACACATACATCAATTAAATAAATAATTACGATCCACAAACCTTGGTGAACGCATGCTTATATTGTCCAGCAGAAAATTGGGATCCTTGAGACTCTTTAGCGTTGTCACCGGCTGCATAGGATTTGAGTCGGAGCATTGAACCATTTGCACCGTTGGCGACATCGGATAATCCAAATTAATCGAACTTTAAACACAAATACATTAGTTTGTAAACAGAAGAAATAGAAAAGTCATTTAATGTGTGTTTAATATAAAACTCAAAATTCAAACGGAAAATTCACCTGTCTTCGTCAGTTTCCGAGTCGCTTTGCGATTTGGTGCAACACTCTTCGCAAATGTGAAAAATATTGGCAAAGTAATACTCGGAATGTGGATCATAACTACAAAAAAAAAATAATAATCACGAAATTAATAAACAAATATGAACAATAAGATCAAAAATTTTTAAAAATCAAACTAAAACAAAAAAATAGCAAATGACAAAGCATATAAATTATTTAAATAATCTATTTCGAAGAAGAACTTACAACTTCTGATGATGAAAGCACAGCACAGCAGAAAGAATGCCAACAAGGATGGCCAGGATCATGCCAGGAATGGCAAAAGCAAACGCAAACTCATCGATATAGTTGCGCACAGGGACATCCTCCCGTGTCATGCCAATCCAACGTTCCTCCTGCTTCTCAAAGTGTTGTTGCATTTGATGCTGCTGATGGTCCTTCTGTCGGCCACTGGCATGATTGTTGTGATAGTGTATCTCTGTAGGAGACTCTATGCCAACCATTTTGAAGGCACACCAATCGAGCTTGAAGCCAACATTCTCGAATATCTTTTGCACAGAGGTTCGCTTGTAGGTACACGATGGCAACTTATACAGTGGACGTACTTCCTCCTGCAGCTCCTTCAAGCGTGCCGAGAACTGCGCAAAACTGCCAACGTGCACAATTACACTGTAATTAAAAATTTAAAACGTTGGAGAGATTTTAAAGGATCTAAATGTTGATCAAAAAAATTAATATAGAACATATTTATGTTTTTTTTTCTCTGACTCACCCCTCGTGCTGTTGCGGGCGAAGTGGCAAACGTCCGCCCATATTTACAGCGGATTCCATAAATATAATGCTGAGATCATCCTTGCTGGCCGGCCATAGATCCTTGCGAAATATGTTGCGTAAATTCTCCACACGTCCCGGATCCATCAGATGCACCCAATTCAGATTGTCAATCTTCATTTGGATCACATTCGGAGTGATGAACTTGTGGGCCACAAACATTGTGATAATCAATTGACGCGTCTCATAATTCTGTCGATTAAGGGCAACAAGATCAAAGTTGAGGGTTTTTCCAGCCACCGAATCGGGTGGAGTGCCATAGAGGAAACCCGCGTGATACTCATGACTATACATATAGCGCATCCAACTGGGCAAATCGGGATAATTCTCCAGCGAAGGCCGATAACGAAACTGTTCGCTTATCACTTGATTTGTCCAATTAAAGAGTTGAGGTTCAATTTTATAGGTAAACAATTCGCCAACATTTGCCTGCAGCTGTAGCTTATAGCCATTGCAGACTACACACAGCCAGCCAACAATTAAGAGCACTATTTTCATTTTTTTTTGCGAATTCTATGCTTTTTAAATGTAACCAAACATTTCAAGTGAAAGCCCAACGAATTCTGAAAAAATTATTTTTAGTGTGTATCTAAATGAGAATCGTAGAGAGAGAGAGAGAGAGCGAGAAAGAGCGCAGGCGCTGTAAACAGCTGAAAAGTTAAGCATTAGCACACCTGTTGTGATAGGTCAGTAAAGTTACATTAAAAATGTAGTAATAAAAACCCATTTATTTTAGTTAATAAATACGCAAAAATTACAAACCAATTACAATTCAAATTTAACGAATAAATCGGTTTATTCGCATTACTAATGCACATTCTGGTAGCACTATAGCCATAAACATCGATATTTATGGCGTTAATCGATAGACGCTTGTTGACACGGACAATTTGGAATCAGCGAAAAGTTGTCACAAAATACGTGGCTTTCGTATCGTATTCTTGATCTAATTCAAAATAGTTATGTTCTCCGCCAGATAGCCGTTTGTTTTTCAACACACAATATGTTGTCACTGCTGTTGCAATTGTTTTGTTATCTTGTCGCATTTATATTGGCCACCGTGTTGTTGGTATGTAAATGGCACATAAACCGATAACCTGCATTTTATTTTATTACTCACATTTTTTTGACATGTTTTTAGGTGGTGTTGGTTTTGTTGTACAAAACAAAACCGTATCCGATTATAGCACGACACAAGGATGAAAAGTTCTATTTGGATCCGAAGACGATAAAAACAATTGAATTTCCTTGTTTGGATGACCCGCCCACCTTGGAGCTGAGCGTAATTGTGCCGGCCTACAATGAGGAGCAACGATGTGTGTGTTATTTTTGTTGCTATTGTTTTTGAGCGATGATTAATAACATGATTATTGTATACTATTTGCAGTGCCTGCCATGCTCGATGAGTGTCTGAGCTTTCTCGGTGAGAAGGCCTCCAGGGAAACGGAGTTTAACTATGAAGTGATCATTGTCAGCGACGGCAGCAGCGATGCCACAGTTTCTGTGGCTCTTAAATACTCCAAACTTCATGGTGCGGATAGATTTCGTGTGTTGGAGCTTGTCCAGAATCGTGGCAAGGGCGGCGCTGTACGTCTGGGAATGCTTAGTGCCCGAGGCCGGCAATTGCTCTTCGCCGATGCCGATGGTGCAACGAAATTTGCCGACTATGATAAACTGGCGAAGGCAATGACTAGTTTGGCTCCTGAATGGCGGCACGATGGCATCGCCATCGGTTCACGTGCTCATCTCGAGGATGAGTCGATTGCAACGCGTAGTTTTTTTCGGTAAATAATTAAATCGACCTTATTTTATCTCTATTTGCTCTTCGAGTTTAATTTATTAAGTAATATTAATCACTTATTTTTCTATCTTAGCACAATTTTAATGCATGGCTTTCACACGCTTGTCTGGATATTTGCGGTGAGATCGGTGCGAGATACACAATGTGGCTTTAAGCTATTTACACGTGCAACCGCACGTAAATTATTTAATAGCTTGCACGTAGAACGTTGGGCATTTGATGTAGAGCTCCTTTATCTTGCCGAACGTCTCCGGCTGCCCATTAAAGAGGTTGCTGTGCGCTGGACAGAGATTGATGGCTCCAAATTATCACCATTCTGGTCGTGGCTGCAAATGGGTATTGATCTATTTATGATTTGGCTACGTTATTTGATCGGCGCTTGGCGCATAGCTGCCAGTCAAAAAAAGGAGAATTAAAAAAAAGGACCTACACATATGGATGCGCATTTAATTATTATTTCCTACAAACTCCAATTGTAAAGCTTATTAAACTAAGTTCACAGTATTCTAAAAAAAGACATAAAAAAAAAAAAATTTTACATTGGGCACTCTAACTGCATAGGTTTATTATATTCGATTTAAATTTGTATATGCATTGCGCTACGATCGATAAAATGAGTAGCAACGCTGAAATTCGAAAAATGCGGAGGTTGCTCGATATTAGTCGACACGGCTACACGATAACAAATTGATTGTCGTTTTAAAGTTAGGTCGCGTCGGCGCGTTCGCTACTCGCAGCACCAAGAACACCGTATTTATATTTAATAATACATATTGGGCAGTAATTAATTTAAAGTGCTAATAAACAAGTGGACCATTTACATATCTACGCAAAGAGGGTCTGCAGCACTTGTTCCGCTGCTGCTGTTCCCGCAATTTGTAAACGTCTTGCCGCCTGTTGCGTCTCTGTGTGTGTGTGTTGGAAAGTTCTCATGCATATGCATGTGTGTGTGTGTGCGTGACACAGCTGAGCCAAGAGGAATTGTTTATTAAGTTTTTTTTTTTTTATTTTGACCGCGTCTGCCTTAGCCGAACAGTATCCAAATGCTATACAAGCCGGTCGCGTCGCATATTCTTTTCCATTGTTTTCGTCGTAAACGAAAGTGATTTGTTGTTATTATTTTCGTTTCGGTTATTTGTTGCTGCAATTGCTGCAATCAACGGCACTTGTGGTAAGTTTGGCACATTTATCGAACTCGCTTACTCCGGTATCTCTTTTTTTCTTTCTTCGTAGCTTAAATTGCAATTGGTGCTTTAAAATTTATTGCCTTTGTTCTTGGCTTAGACTTGTCTGTGAGAATTTACAGTTAAAATTACACATACACATTAACACTGCCAATAAGAACTAATCAGATTGTATTTTATCACATTAATTTCGAGCTGTTTGTTTTTGGTTCGTTTTTGTCATTTTCTTTTTTGCTTCTTTGAAGCTGCAAACTCGTTTTGATTTTTCGATTAAAATTCTTTCAAAGGTCGTCGTGAAACGCCAACGCATTCCACGCCCTCCGTAAACGGCAAAAATCTGAACTTGCAACAATAAACAGAAAGACAACTATTTTGCTAAATATAACAAAAAATCACAAGAAAAAGAATAACAAAATATATGAATAAGCCAGCGGAATGAAAATTAAACGCAGACATTTGCGTGGTGAAATTCAAAGTCGTCTCTTGAAACTAAATATTTTCTGCTGTGTTTCTTGATGTATATATATATGATGGTATATAAATATATATATGTATATATATATATCATGGCCATGCATATGCCTCGCCTCTTGTCCGTTGCTCCATGTCCAGCCAGAGAAGTAGTCTCTGTCTCTGTCTGCTCCGGCCCCAGGCGAAAGATTTATGTGCCGCTGCTGCGATCCTTTTGCGGTGTTTTTTTTTTATGACCTGTAATTTGGACAGCAACAGCACCGGGTATGCTGCAATACTGAAATTAAGGCTAATAATGCAACACCAATCAACATGTTTTACTTCGTGGGTGGCAATTTTAGAACACTTTAATTAAATTTCTAATAGACTGATTAATGTACATAAAATATATAAGTATTTATTGATTTGATCTATTGAGCTGTATACAAGCATAAACCTTAAGGAATTCATTTGTAATGCACAGGGTGTCCCAGAGTGGAGCATGACATTAATTTCATAGTTCTGGCTGGCCAAAGGGTGCTGGACGCTTAACGTTCTGCTTGATTAAAGTGCCTTGCATATACGATGAAGACGAGTGCTGTGCTCAGTGAAGGAGGAGAGTGGAGTGGTGGGCGCTGGCTTAGCAGTTGTCGTTGTTGTTGCAGTTGTTGTTGTTCTTGTGCATTTGTCGCTCTTGTTTGTTGATTTCCATGCGCAGCCGCATGCGATTTCTCTTGCTGTTGAAGTGCGATAATTTACAGACCAACACTTGGATTAAAGTATTAAGGGAGTAAAACTATTAGTAAAAGCAATATAATCGATAATCATGCATTGATGAAAATCCCATACGAATATCTTCCGAAATTCAAGATTTTGAGTTACAAAATTTCAATGGCCCATTGAAGAATGTTCAAACTCTCCCAATGCCCACATGGAGGTGTTTTGCCACCTGTTGTCATGTATATATCAGAGTATCCTTTAGACGGATACGCCCGTTACCTCAGATTTTTTTTTTATAAAAAGGATTATTTATTTAAGTATTTATGAAAAAGCAGACATATGTGCTATGATATAATTCATATATAGTTACAGGATATAATTCATATATAGTTACAGGTTTGTATACCTTTATAGCTTAGTTGCATTCAAAATATCCACAATCTCTTGCATGGAAGGTCGCATGTCAGCCTTTTTCTGCCAGCAGTTCTGTATCAATATCTGAATGTTCGTTGGGCACTTGGCGTCGGTCAATTCCTTAAGGGAAGGTCGTAGATCTACGCGAATTATTATCAATTATTCTTACCAGACACTATGTGTGGAGGCATTACTTACCATTATCATCAATTTCCTTTAAGAGTGTATTGAATCCAAACTTGCTTAAATCAAATTCGTGATAAGGAATCTGACGCACAAAAACTTCCCACATTGTTATGCCCATGCTATATACATCGCATTTCTTTGTATATTGACAGCCATTGAAAACCTGTGCATTGTAAACGAAGTTTAGAAATATAAATTAAGCGATAATTTCAATATATTATATTACCTCGGGTGCCATATATATGGGCGTGCCCCGTTTGTTTGTCATAATTGTTTCCACTTTTCGCACCATTCCAAAATCGCAAATTTTCAAATTTTTTCGCTCAGAATCAAGTAACATATTGAGGGGCTTAACATCGCGATGGACAACTGTCAGATAAGCCAAAGCCTACAAATAAAGCATGAGTCATTAGTGTATATATATATTCATATATGTAATTACCTCTGCCGCCTGAGTTAACCATCTAACGCAATCAGTTAGTCCATATTGAATATTTTTGTTCTCATGCAACAAATGCCACAGCGATCCGCCAGACATAAATTCCAGAATCAAGTAGCTTTTATT
This sequence comes from Drosophila dives, assembly GCA_035042365.1. Classification (NCBI taxonomy): domain Eukaryota; kingdom Metazoa; phylum Arthropoda; class Insecta; order Diptera; family Drosophilidae; genus Drosophila; species Drosophila dives. The sequence goes on along the minus strand of JAWNLJ010000357.1, from coordinate 6,697,672 downwards.
ATCGTGAACCGAAGTACCAAACAGTTGGACGATATTCTTATGTTTCACCTTTGCCAAATTATGGGCCTCACTTTGAATTTCTTTTTTTGTCGTGATGTCCCCTTCTATTTCTTTAATAGCTACTTGCTTGCCATTATATGTGCCCTCCCAGACCTGTCCAAAGGCACCCCTTCCAATTTTCTAAAAAATTTCATTTGTATTACATTAAATGAATCATTCTTTAAAATACTTACTTTGGTGAAGCCAAGTTCTTCATATTTGATTGACATCTTTACTCTTCGGGGTTCAAACGTAGACTGGCAATTTGCAATTGAAACACACCCAGCAAAAATTTATACATATATATACACTAGATTGCATACACTGAAAAAAAATAATATTTTTTATACAGTTTTGGTTGTAAAATGCCATTCAAAATAAGCATCACATTTCTTTATACATTTTTAATTTGACTTTTAAGAATCAATGCAATTTAAATTTTAAAACAAGCACTGATTCTTACAGTTGCTTCTCAATTTGTTTTTAGTACTTACAAACTGTTTTTTTTTTTTGCAAAGTCTGAAGCGATAAGTATATATATATTTATATATGTATGCCGTTATCGTTCGACGAATGGCTATAAACCATTGTATGCAGTTGTCATTGATGAACACAGTGGGATGTGCTGAACAAAATTGTATTTATTTTATTTTGTTTTTTCGTTCAACTAAGTCAAGTGAATCGAAATATTTTAAATCCCACAAACAGCTTCATCAGTGGACCTTTCCAAATGAAAATCCTTGCTAAGATGTTACATAAATATATATATATGTAGAACAAAAGGTGTTCTGTATGTGTAGGTGTATGTATATAAAGGCTGCACACACATACTTAAGAGAATACTTATTTCTTATCTCATTATTATTATGATCTATTGAGCTGCATACAAGCTTAAGACTTAATAAATTTGTTTGCATTGCACAGGGTGTCCCAGGACCGAGCATGACATGAATTGCATAGTTCTGGCAGGGCAATTTGTGCTGGACCCTTAACGCTTTGCTTGATTAAAGTGCCTTGCATATGCGATGAACAGAGGTGGTGTGGAGGGGAGTGATGGGCGTTGGCTTTTTCTTGTGAATTTGTCACTCTTGATTGCTGATTTCGAAGTAGAAATTCGATAATTTACAGACGATCTATCAGGTTTAAGTACTAATAAAGTGAAGTATCAGTCAAAGCGATATAATCGATAATCACAAATCGATAAAACCACATACGAATATTAAAGATTATGTTATTTTTATGGCATACTCCCAAATGGAGTAGGTTCACCCCAGGTGAGAGCTAATATCACATTATTCCATAGTCGGTTAGGCTCGTGTATTTGTTATTGGAGTCGATGCCCAACTGAAGGTATTTTTGCTTGGCTTGTGCACACACTTCGGCTAGCAACAACCGTTGAGGTGTTGGCCAAGCATGATCAGCCTATAAGGCTAATCCCTTAATCAGCAGCTTTCTTAGTACAACTGAACTGGCTTATGCCCAAGGTCGCCTGACCGCAGTCCAGTTTCCAACTCTTTCAGCTCTGTGCGCTTTTACGCCTGGTCGACTGGCTAATTAATTGGCCATTTAATCCCACGATTTGCTATTCTTTTGTTGAGCCTCTGTGTCTCGCTTTCTCACTGTCTCTCTCTCTCTCTCTCTCTCTCTCTCTCTCTCTCTCTCTCTCTCTCTAACCCTCTCTTTGTCTCTGTCTATCATTCTTGACTGATTTGTGATTGATGCGTCGATGTTTGTTGTACACCCACAGCAATTAGTCGGCCACGGTCAATGGCATAAAATTCGTACGCCCACAACACTTTCGACTGATTTATGGATCGAGGCGTTGTCGTATGTTGTAATCTAACAACATTTTATGGTATACTAACATTTCATTTTATGGTATACTAACAGCTAACCCTCTCTCTCTCCCTCTATGTATCTCTTTGCAGACGATCTCTCTCACCTGCAATGTTGAGCAGCAAAATGCATCGGGGCTCACATGGCAGCATCAAATCGTCCTTATCACTGCGCTCTAGCGGCAAATCCTTTCAGGTCAAATTGGACAAAATGTCTGAGCATCTGTATGACATTGTAAAAAGTGGCTCAATGGTGAAACGGGCACAAAACAAGAAACGCTTCACCCCAGTCAACTATAAACATCGCTGGTTCGAGCTGACAAAGCGAACGATCTGCTATTACGATGTGGAGAATGTGGAGGTGAGTAAATATTCCATTAAAATAACTAAATATTGAGACATATATGGTTGCATTTAGTTAGAGATCGATAACAACTGTAATTTTGTTAACAAAGTTAGAAATCGATAACAACTATAACTTTGTTATCGATCTCTAGCTAAATCATACGCTCCAACATGCAGTCGAGTTTTTCATGCGGATTGAGAGATACCACTAACTACAAAGCCTTTTATGTATTGTCTTAGTAGAAATAAAGATTCTAGATATTTCCTAACAGTTGTTATGTAAAACAAAGTTTGTGTTATGCCAACCTTTTTCATCTAGAAGATGTGAAATCTGCTGGATTCTCACAGAGCCATATCATGCATTAGTTATATGATTTGAGTAAGTGATGCGACATATTTGTAAAAAGTGTAAATAAATCCAGTCCAAGAAATTGAAATTACAATTTTAAAATGTCCGATAATTTCAATATTACAATTTATTACATGTGGACTCTGGTTTTCGAAAAATAAGAGAAACAATTTCAAGTAACAAATTTAGTTTTTACTGAAGATTGCTTTAGTTAATTTTTTTAATAAAACCCTTTGTTAAATGCCTTAAATTGTGATTACTTATTATTTACTTAAATTGTACTGTAGTCCAATGTTGAAATGCATCCAAAACACATCTAGCTATGGCAAGTGTTCATTGCTCTGTGCAGACCATTTCTTCTAACTCCATGAACAAATAGAGCATACAAAATACCAACTGAAACATTAAATTCAATTTTAAAATCAATTTGAAATATATTTATCAACTAACAACTGCAATTAATACGGATGCTGGTGTTGCGTACGTGAAAAGCGTTTCACATCTCTGAAAATAAACCATTCGTTCCGCAAGGTGTTGCTTTATGTGATGAGCTTATAACATTTGTATTCCAAGTTTTTTTGTGTAATTCGTTAACGTATAATTGGCAAAGCTATTGAAAAAATTAATTTAAATAAAACACATTAAAATGAATTTAATTTCTATTTAGCTTTCAGCTTTAAAACATAATTAAAGAAAACAAATGATTGTGTCGGGGGCTACAAATTAATTTAATTCCCATAGATCTATTACTATGTTGAAATAGACGCGCAGCTTTCTCAAATCTATGAAGCTATGTGAAAATCTGTAATAATTCATAACATTTAATAAGAAATCTTTTTGTTTTTCTTTAATTTCTAAAAGACTTGCTCTCCTCTCCGAATTTGCCTCTTGCTCTGTCGTTTTTCTCAGCTTATTCGAAGACAAAGGGTGCTGTGGGATGGGACTGGGGTGGTGTGGTGTGGTGTGGTATTCATCTGACTGGCCATTATTCATGTTTAAGTGGGTGTCTCGGCTTGTTGTCATGGTATCGTCATTTATTGCGTCGTTATTGCAGCACCTAACGCAACGAACTGGAGTTAGGACTACCTAGGATGGGCTAAAGTCAGTGGTTTTTTGGGGAGGGGGTGGCTAGCAATACCGGTTAGGTGGTAAATGGGAGCACAGCTGCCCGAGAGAAGGCTTCGCTGCCGCTTTCGTTTCAAAACAAACGGCCAGCAATCGGCAATCCGCATTCGTCGTGCGTCGTGCGTCGACACATCCTTCCAGTCTCCCAAAGACCTTTGTGGTTGGACATAGAAAAACACACCCTGCCGCAATAACAGCAGCTGTTTTTCGCTTTCCAGCACCGGTAAAATGCAAATAGAGAGATAGATTGAGATTGAGAGTGAGAGAGAGAGAGTTAGAGAGGGTGTGAGAGACGCACCCCCGTATCTAGTATTTTTCCTTATTATTTTATATGGTTTTTTTTTTTTTGTAGAGTTATGTTATCCTGTGCTATCCCCTTTATCATTTCCAATTGGAAATCGCACGAAGTTCACTAACCGACTCGAGTTTCGAACGTTGCTTCGTCGGGTGCGGACGTTGTTTCTGTGTGTCTTTTCTTTCCGTTACCGATTCGATTTTTCCATTTTCGTCATTTAGCTCGTTAAAAAAACAAAAAATATAAAAACAATAGAAAATATACAAAAAAAAAATTGACTAATTGCCCATTACTATTTCGTGCACTTACTTAATATACGTAAATCTTTTGCATTTCCGCGCAATTTTCGCGTTATAGTTTAGCACGCGGCCGGCTTTCGTGCCACCCTTGAAAAATTTGTATGACCGTGTGCTTTTTCGGCAAAAGTTCAAAACAACCCTTAGAGTCACAGATTGAATATATATATACAAATACACATACATTTGTATATATTTGTAATTTCCAATAACTACTTTAAAAATTGTGTACGTGCCCCTAACACACATATCTATATCCATATAAGTTTATGGAATATATATCGTTTATCGTGACAGCATCCAAATCCATAAAGTGTTTAAGGAAAAGCGTGTCGACAAATATATATCTCTCGCAAAAAAATTACGCGAACCCCACCCAGAAAAGAAGTGTATGAAAAACGACAGAGTTTTTCAAGTGTAGCGAGTCTTGTTGTCCTGCTGTCTAGCTATCCCCCTCTACGACCGCTTGCTCTCTCCTTCTATCTCTCTCTCTCTCGGGCCATCTCTCTTGATTTTGATTGCCGCACCCCGTTGGGGGCACCAGGAAACTTAAAAGGATTATCCCAACGCCTGCAAGCCCATAAGAGGTAAGCAGCCTAAAATACTCCAATTTAGTTTTTAATTCATTTAGTTGATCTTTTAGCTGTGCAACAAATATACTAATAATATTTATTGCCTGTATAATTATATATACTTCTTGATCAATGAAAGTAAATCTTCGTTGCATTTCAGTAGAAATGTTTAATGTTGACGTTTTTTAGATACCAACTTAATCAAACCCTACATCGGGCTAGACTTTTATTTATAATATATGTTACATCTTTTAGATTCAAGCAAAAGGGGTTTCGGGGAAGTCTCTTTAACTATTAGTTTATCATTCATTCACACAATCATTCATTCATTGGTTGACCAAGCTGGCAACCCTTCGCTGCTGCTGCTGTTGCTGTTTTTGTTGTTGCTGTGTCTTTTTTCCGCTTCAACTGCTGCTTTTGCCTGGAGTTTGAGGTTCGATGAACTTGTGTGTGGTAAACGCTCAATTAATTGATTGATACGCCTTTTGTCTAGTAGAAGTCGATGTGCCGGATACTCCTGTTCCTTTCAGATTGTGTCTGGCTGTCTCATAGCTGCATCATGTCAATATAGGGGTCAGTTGCTCCCAACGCTGCTGATTAATGCCCTCGACTCAGTTGAGTTTGCAGCTTGTTGTGCTTTTTGCAGGGTGTCATTAACCTTGTCATAATGTATATAAAAAAAAGTCTCTTCACTCGAGAGGATTTACCTGGCAAATCCCACGAATCGGCCACTCTAGCTGGTATGCTAATTGAGCCTGCGCTTTGTTTTGTAAACAGTTTGCGCCTTCCTTTTTATTCCAGCCGTACCCAGAACGGTACCGTGTCGAGAACTGAGCCGTTCTGCCCTGCACTCTAATACATTTCGCACAGATTAAGGTTGTAAATAATAATTTTTTACGGACACACCAGTAAGACAAGCTAACACCAACTATAACAATACACAACGTATTTTAAATACACTTAAATTTTAAAATTGGCTTTTCAAAAAAGTAGAAAAAAATCCGGTCTTTTATTAGTTGTATTAAACTGTAGCGTTAACTAAATGAGGCAACTAACTTGGTACGATATTCGAGAATATATGATGATTTTTTCTTTGAGCTTGAGATCATCCAATATATATATATATATTTGTTTTAGTAGTAGTTACGAACACATACGTCATCATCTTCTATATTATTGTATTGGATACAAATATTTGTATTATGTTCTTGCTATATTATCATAAAATATAGTTTTGTGTAATTCGCTAATGTCTTCGTGTTGTACATTTTATGTTTGTCTATTAATCATTTTCCAAATTTAAACTTAACCTTTTTCTCATCTATTTTTGTTTTTTCTTATTTCTTATTTTTTAGTTTTTGCTTAGAGCTTAGATTCTGCTATTGTAAAGAGCTTTTCGAATTTGGCCAGTTTAGTTCTCAGTAATGAACACCATATTTGTCTTGTTCAGATGTTCCGCACCATAAGATACAAAAAAATATTAATGAATTTCAAAATAAAAAAAAATAAAAGTTTGCTTTATTACGACAAAATTGTATAGTTAAAATTCTTCCAGGGTATGCAAAGTAGGTGATTTCATTTTCACGGCTAATGGAGGTGCATCATCTGCACTTTTGGTTAAAACCTTCTCGCAACCCATATGCCCCCTACACTCCCCAGGCTCCAACTCCATTTGCGCCTCTTAAAACGTTGTAAATGTCTATGCACAAATCCAATGCCTGCACACACCCTATGTGTGTGCATGTGTGTGTGTTGGCAAAATATGTTTTTATGGGTCTCTTGAGTTTAACGACTCGTATTCGTAGTCAAAGATGAAGAAAGAAGTCTGCAAAGGAGTCGGCAGATATTGGAAACCCTGATCAATGCACATAATTCTGCTACGACATTCTCAATTAAGCATACAAATTTATCACCTCCCATTTCACTTTAGTTCTCTCTCTCTCTCTCTCTCTCTCTCGCGAGTCAGTCCGTTTCGCTGGATTATTAGTCATTGAATGCATTTAAAGTCTTTTTGAATTGACACCTTTATTCTGAATTTTTGTTGTCTTTCTTTTATATATATATATTTTTTGTTTTTTGTTTTTGTTGTTGTTGGCCCCAAAGCCGATTTCGTAGAATTACAGGCCTGATAACGGTTGAAACAATTCGATGGTGACAAATTAGCGCGCCAGCTATATGTATTTCTCACTGTAAAAAATGTACACAGCGAAAAAAATCAAATCAATCAAGTATGAAAATTGTATTTAATAATTTCAAATTTAAACTAAGAAAAACCTTCCGAAACAAAGATCCTAAAACTGAGAAGAGACCAAAGAAATTATTCAAAACTCTGTTGCAATCAAGTTTTATTTTAGTTGGTCTGTTTATTTTTTTTCGTGTGTATATTTATTTCATATCTTGAACCGGGTGGTCTTAAAATTTACCGCCCTCCACTGCACCCGCGACCGACTGCAGTTGCGCGTGTATTTCATGTGAAATTGGCGCCAAAGCGAACATGTTTTGCTGATAAGCCTTAAGCAAACGGACGACTAGCGGACATTGACAGATGTTGCCACTGGTTGAAATAAATTTAATAAAAAAAATGTATATATTTAAGTATTTTAAAAAAAATCTCTTAATTACTAGATGCAAATTTTGCAAATGTATTTAAATTTTGCTTTGCCACATTGTCAGCTGCTGCTTTGCTGACTAATTGTGGCCGCTTTTGACCAATTACACATGCATGTGTGTGTTTATGTATTTTACTTTTACACACATTACCTGTCAATTGTTGCAGCTTTGCCTTTGACTGGTTCTCCAACAAAAGAGGCCAATCCCTTCAATATGTAAAAGCACTTGTAAGCGATTATGAATCATAATCCAAAAGGTAGCAAAACAATATAAGCCATATTTTTCTTATACTGCTTCTGTCTCTTTCTCAATTTCACTCTGTCTTTCTCTTTCTCTCCCAACATCGCTCTCTACATACATGATTTGCCTATTAACGTTATAGTTTTTGTATGATTCATCACAATTCCAATTCCAGCTGATGCCCTCAACTCACTTTGTGGTGGGTCCACCATCCATGACTCGAATGCTCAATGAGCCTGCTACATCTAATGAACCCGACATTTACACCTGCCCACTCATCAGTCCCCCACTTTTCATGCTTCATTATGTGCCTTCTGTAATAATCTCTACTCATCGTCAGGCTACCTGTCTACTGCCCCAACCCTATCCCTGGTTTTTTTTTTGCACCTTTGTCTGTCTGGAACGCGTCGAAGTTATCGCATTGTAAATTTAAGAGCTACTTGTAGCAAAAAAAAAAAGACTTCTCTTCAATCTCGCCTTGAGTAGTTTGCACACAGCCATCTCCAAAGCTGCTGCAAGTGTCCATCTTTAATTGGATTTAAGTTTAAAAAAATAATAGGTTGAAAACACACATTTCTATTGATATCGGATTAATTGAACATAAGTTGCTCGATTTAGCTCCTTTTCTTACCCTAAACTTATTAAAAATAAGTAATTAGGGTCTAAAATAAAATCTACCTGACTTGTAGAAATTCGTCATAATTCACCTTATTATTTTATTAGCTATGTTCGAGAGATCTGCTTGTCGATAACTCGATATTTTATTTGCCTTTATCGCCTTAGCTATTTCCGGTGCTGTTTTTTTTTTTTGGTATTATTTTTATTGTTGCCGTTAATTTAAAGCTCACGCGTGCAAACCGAACCGATCCAAATAATTGGAATTCAAAGCCGGTTAGCATACAAACAACGGCAGCAGACACCGACTCAGTCTCAGTCTCAGTCTCTGTTTCTAAAACTTGTCTACTTTCGTATTCGTTTAATGTTATCACGAATGATGATGGTCGACACAAGACAAAAACAAAAATAAATAAATATAACCGCAGAGCTGCGTGTTGGCCAAAAAGCTATGAGCTCGTTTTCAGCCCCATTTACCTTTACTCTCTCTGACTATCTTTCTCGCTCTCTCTCTATCTCTCTCCATGTGTGTGTGTGATGATTGATCTTATCGCGACTCGTTGCCCATGAGTCATCTTAAAAGTCAACAACAACAGCAGCAGCAACAGCAATAGGCATATAAAACAAGGCAAGAACAACATCTTCTTTAGCCGCGATGTTGTTAGCTGTTTTTATTATTTCTTTGTACTTTATGGTTCGGTCGGGGTCTTAAGTTCATAATTCAATGTGCCTGCCTCATATTTAGTGCGGCATAAGCTGACGTGCCACAATACGACGACTGTGTGTCGCTTTGGCCCACCGCAAAGGTTGTTCATTTATATTGCACCTTGGCATAAATAAGTCAATTGTCGCGAGCAATATTTAGCTTAAAGATATATTCTATCAATATAAAAATATTATATTATTTATTTATAAATTGCTCAAATTTATCTGTAATGATTGAATAAAATTAAATATGTAAAGAATAGGCGAAAATACTGTGATATTTAAAAGAACGCAAAATTAGAATTTTAATTAATCCCTAAAAAAAAACACAAAAAAAAACAATTGTTATTTGAATTTTATTTCAAGAAATTTAACTTGTTTTTGCCACTGTACATTTGACATCAATTTCATTGTGAAAAAAACTTCCTGATAAACTGCGATAACTGTTAACATGTAAATAAAAACTAAAAGAAACACAGACCCAGACTCAGATGATAAATCGTCGCCAAACTTGCCTTGACTAATTTTTGAGTGCATGGAAAATATATAAAAATGTCACCAAATCAAAATTCCAAAGAAACTGTCGCTCGGCAGGCATATCGAATAAATTGCAACTTCTACAAGGGGAGGTGGGTTGGTGTGCAGTGAATGATTCAATCGCTTTGGCATCCGCCTCACATCCGGTTAGCATTACAGTTTTCAATCTACAAGAGCTCCAACAGCAAGTTGCAAGTCCCAACACACACAAACACATTTTTAGGGGGCGTTGCGCACTCATCGGTCAGGAATGGCGAAGGCTGCGCTTCTTCTGCATGGGACATGGACATGGATATATCGCAGTATATGGGCTTTTGGGCATTCTGCCATTTTGTTGTGATTTTTTCATGTTTATGGTGTGCCCTACTGGCCGGCGGAGGGTGCCGCCCTTTTCCTGTGATAATTGTATAGATGTTATTTTTTTATTTTATGAATGAAATTTTGCGCCGCCAGCATTTTCCCACACGCATCAAAATTCTAAAATATACAAATAATTATTTAAAGCAAAAAAAAAATAAAAAAAAAAGATTGGCTCGCCCGAGCAGGGACTTGAACCCTGGACCCTTGGATTAAAAGTCCAATGCTCTACCGACTGAGCTACCCGGGCACTTGCACTCTGAGGCGCTGTGGCTGACTAACAAGCAAGCGAAAAGAGCGCACTTTGTTCTCGCTGAGCGTCACTGTGTGCATGTGTGTGTTTGTTTTTGTTGCTATCTCTCTCTTACCCACATCATAAATGCCATATGCAACTCGCCAAAAATAACCCAAGCAGTGTATTATTGTTGTTGTTCTGTATTCGTCTTATTTTTTGTGTTTGCGGCTATTCTGCCGTAGAAAATACTTGTTGACAAAGATATCTCGTGCGATATTTGTAAATACGGAGTGTTCTATGTTGACTGCACAATTTATTGCATGCGATATGAGTGCTGCTGTTGTTGGTTCCATGCGATATTTCTTTTTCCTGTATTCACAATTATTTTTGGAGCTAAATATAGACACAATATTTATTATTTATAATTACAAAAATAAGCAAACAATAATGTACGAAATTTCGTAACGTTAATGAGAAACTTTTTCGTTGATCTATTAAGGCGAATAACATTTAATTTTACATTTGCAAGTACTTGCCACAAAATGGTTCAATTTTATTGCCGTTGAATGGTGGACCACTGCTGTGTGAGACATTTATCAAAACACAAAAAAATATATATACAAATTATTTTAGGCAGCGTTCTTGTTCTTCTTATTGTTGGCGATATTCTTCTTGTTTCTTGGCGATATGCAATGAGGCAAGTATTTAAACAGCTAAGCAAGCTGAACATATAAATATATTTACAAATTCCAGTGCGTAGGGGTTTTTTTCCACAGCTGTCATTCCTCAAATTCTCTCTCCCTTTTCCTTTTGGCCTGCGACTCTCTCACTCTCTGTAATTATTTGAGGGTTTTAAGTTTTTGTTGTTGTTGTTTTTTGGTCATTTCTTATGCAGGTTTGCCTTTTGACCTTTGCGCATTTATAATCTAACTGTGTTCCCTCATCTCTTGCCCCAACGTCAACCCCTTCCACTTTCTATTCAAATCATTTACCTTTCAATTATGCGCTTTTTATCCTCTGTTACTCCTCCTCCTCCCTCTCTCTATCTATTTGTGGCTCTTTGTCATTTTCCCGGCCTTCCACAAGTTTTCCATATGTTTGTTTAATACGTTTTAAGCGCTTTTTAAGCGTTCAAGTCACGATTTTCATATTTATATACGACATATGTGTTTTTTTTTTGTCTTGCAGCACACCTTTTTTTTTAGCTGATTGATCAGCTGTGTGTGTGTGTATATGTGCTTGTGTGCGTGTGTGTGTGTTTGAGTTTGTCTCTGATGTTATCTGCGCGCCGCATCTCTACTTCGATTTTCCGTATTTTTTTCTCATTATTATTTTTAATATACTCTTTCGACTGCATACTCGAACTTTTGTCATCATCAAAATTTTTTTAATCATCGATTACGAAATCGAATACAAAACTGTCTGAACAGAAAAATATTTCAAAACACGTCTCGGATTAGGGCAAAAATATGTCTTCATCACATTTGAATCATCTATGTTTATAAATATATTCTAGACTTACTTTATTTTACTTTCCCCATGGTAAGCGTATTCAAGCATCGTTAATGACCAAATTAATTTTTCACTTTTGATTTTTGGGTTTCTTGTCTAGCTGCAGCTTCAATAAATTTAATTACTAGTGTTGGAAATATAGCTTTTCTTAAGTTTTTCTTATTTTTTATTTTTTGACTTTGTTTAGAGGCGTTGCTTATCGTTAATTTGATCGCCAACGCGCGCGCTTTTGTTTTCCCAGACTCGTATATGCTTTTTACAAAATCACGATAATAATGATGATGATGTTGATGATGATGTTGATAGATCACTACTTGGTGATCGTTAGGCAAACATACATAAACAAAAAAAAAAATTCCACCGAAATCGTTCAGTTCATGCTTCGTCAACCTTTCCCAGGACGTCGACGCCAGTTGGGGCTCAAATTATGGCGTAGGCTTTCAACAAAGATACAGATGCAGATACAGAAACATACATATATAATGCAAATTTTTAAGCAGAGTTTCTCTGCAAAGGAAGTCATCAAGCGGACTTCATAGAAACATATACATAGAGCGGGATACAGACAGGAAGAGGCACAGACAAAAGATAGGTACAAAACAGAAGAGAACATGACTCAGCACGACGCATTTAAAAGATACTTTCGAAACGTTTTGAGGCAGCCAAATTAATTACATTGAACAAACTGCAGCACCGCAGATCAGCCAAGCATGTCCTTTGATGTGAGAAAACATAGCAGCCAAAAACACACACACACACACACACACTCAACACACAAAACTCTTAACTCAAATTATGCATATGAGAAAATGTTTTTCCACTTGCATTTTCATTGAAAATTGTATGCATCTTATTTTGTATTTAGTTGGCTGTTTGTGGGAAATTAATTAGTAAAAATAATTTGGCTTCAAATGCTAGACCAGCAAATACCCTGTAACAGAACAGTTATAGTTTTATGAATTTATCAAAAATTTACAATTATCGATAAACAATTTATTGTTTGGAAATTTTTTTGTTTTCATTTATTTAATTTAAAATTTATTTGCATAGAGTAAGTATATTCTTCATTTTTACTATTCTATTTAAGCATACCCTATCTCATACTCTAACTCATATCCTGGCTTATACCCTTACCCATAAGTTATGCCACATCCCCAACAATATTCCATTCAGCCATGAAATTGAAAAACCATTAAATATTAATGTTTGAACCGAGTATGTTGCACATTCTGCTGCCATGTTTCTGTGGCACATACTTCATTCGGACTTGAAGTTCGTTGATTGTTGATTGTTGTTGTTGTTGCTGTGTTTGTTTTATTACAGTTATAATTTATATGAGACAATTTTTCAAGCATACGGCTGCCCCCACGCTGCATGTGGTCAGACAGACAGACTGACAGAATGACAGACAGACAGAAAAGACACCCAGGGGCGCATTATCAATCATTGGAGACGTCGTTCCCAATTCTTAATTCTTTTCTCCGTTCCATTGTCATTCGCGTGGATCAATCGGTAGGAGTTGAGAGTTAGGGAGTAGGGAGTAGGGAGTTGGGCATCGGGTAGATTTGAGGGTATGGTCGTCAAATTAGTTACGCAGCTCAAAGTCGAATGCTATTTGAACATGCAACACTTGAAAACACACACACATTCACACACACGCACGCACAACAACAAAAACACATCATGCAACAGCGCCGTTTCTTGTTTGCTGTATGTTGTGTGTTGTGTTTCCATTAATCAACATTGAAAGGTTGCACTTTGAGCTGCGGTTCCTTCTTGTGTTGCACTTTAAGTTGTTTGATTTGCCTGAATTGCCTCAATAGTTGCACATTTTTGTCGTGGGAGGTTTACTGCCGATACAACTTCTGAAGCGAGACCAACTCCAGCACAAAATGTTATTGACTTCTCTAAAGTACTAAAATTTCTCATTGATTATTATTAAATCTATCGCACCGTTAATTCATCCAGCATAAGAATAAGAATAATTAGATTCTTAAGCAATTATTTCAAGTACTAACTGATTTGGAAACTTCTGATTCAACTAAATGCTTCATAAAGTTAAATGGTAAAGCATTTTTAAGATACAATATTTTTTAAGTTATAGCGAATTTTTATGTTTATTGTATTAAAAAATCAACATAAACTATTTTTGTATAATAATAATTTATTACATTTTTCAAAAGCCTTTGCATTTATATTAAATTTACACTTTTCTAATACTTTATTCGCTACACACTTTTTCATATTTCTTAAATATTTTTTAATTTGAAATTCCAGCGATTAATTTTCTCTACTTTGCAATAATTTTTTTATTCCTGTTTTACGCACATTTCCACGCATTCCTTTTGTTGTTCTCGCAATTTGAAAATGCAATTTTCATTTAATCTCTGCGCTATTCTTGAGCATTTCTCAGAGGACATATTTATCTGAAGCATTTGTTGCTGTTGTTTGCTTTGACAGTTGTTCTTTCAATTATGCACAGGTGTTCCTTACTCCCTCCACATTTCCTTGCCAACAAAGGATTTACTTTTGGTCCCGTTTCGTCTTTCCTTTGGCGTATTGTGTTACTTTCCATTTTTTTTTGCTGAGTTTCTATTCTTTCAAGTGCCGCGGAAATCGCAGTGTAAATTTTAAGTATACAATAACAAAAAGAAAAAAAATGGTTCTTAACTCCCCTAACGCTATAAATGATTCAGTTCAGACTTAATGTCAATGCTTGCAACTTTGATGAAAGAATTTAATTCGATATTTTTGCTCAGTTAAAAGTTTCTTTAAGCCATACTGGGAAAAATTTAAATTCTTGAAGATTTACGTAACATAATCTTAGTGAAAAAAAATGAATAATGAGCAACAAATGGAGCACATAGTTCTTCATTCTAGACAAAAAATGTTAGTGGAAAATGAGTTTCATTTTCATCTTATCGATAGCGTTTCGATACATTTCGATTGCGATACATAATCGAAGCATTCTTACGTTTTGCTTTTAGGCAAATGCTTTCAACAGCATCGAAATTTTGATTAGTTTATATTTAATTTATTTGACTAACTATTTCCAACACCAAATATTGCTCTCTCTATCTTCATATATATATATATATATCGATATATCTATCTCTGTTAAGACCCTGAAGCAATGGCCGTAGCCCAACTGCATTTAACGCCAAATTTGATTAATGTTGCATTAATTGACTTTCACTTTTTTGGTGCTTTTTTTTGGTGGGCAACCTTTCGATTTCGGTTTCGAGTGTCGATCGTTAAATCGAGAAGGTCTTCAGCTTAGTTAACTACCTTAACCCCCCTTCCGTTTGCTCCCCTTTTTCTCCATATCTCCGCATCTCTTTTGCTTAATTGAAGTCTTATTTAAACATGAAAATCAGGAGCAGCTGTATTTTATATATACATATATATATATATATATTTGTGGGCAACCCACTCGTTTTGCAATTTTATTGCTGCCACATGTCGCGTTTTGCCAATATGCTGTGCAACACACACATACGCACACACACACCAGTAGACCATAAAATAAACACACATTTATGCAATGCATCTCAAAGTTCACTCAACTTAGATGGAAAGTTTTTTTTTTCGCTTTGAATTCTCAACTCACAACTTGGCCATAAATTTTCATTCAGTCGCATCTTTCATTTCCATTTCAATTGCTAGTTGTTGCCCGGAAAACATGCCACAAAATGTGACTGCGGCAGATGTGTAAAGGAAGCAGCAGAAAAGAGGCTTTGTTGCAATGTTGCCCGACTAAATGTTAAAACTTCTGCTCGACCTGTCCGCCGGATAGCCGCCGGTTGTTGCCGTGTTCTAATTGCGACTCTTATTCGTTTGCCTTTAGTCTACTTTACTTCTGTGCATCTGCCACGCCCACTCGTTCTACTTTCTAAACACTCATTGAATTTTCATAGTGACAGCCTAATGATAAAGAACTATCCGTTTTTTTTTTTATAGTTTTTACAAAACAAACATTTTTTTCAATTTTCTATTATAGTTATAAGTAAAGATTTTTATTTAGTTATAAAATAAATTACAAGATTTGAAATATTTTTAAGATATCTGAAAAATTTGAATGCAACAATGCTAGAAAAACTACGCCAACTCAGATCGATTATTATCGATTCTCATATATAAAAGTCCATCAACAGAGTTGATTAACATATCTGTAAATACAATGATTTATACTAAACAATATAATAGCTGTATAAAAATGAGCTATTTTTATACTTACTTATATTGCTTTAGTATTAAACGAAACAAAACTATAATAATAAATCATGCAAGATCATTTAAAAAAAAAACATGAAAATTAATTTTATAATTATCTTAGAGACTATAATTTTTTTACAGTTCAAATTTAATTATTATTAGTTATTATAATTATATATATTTCTCAAATAATTTTGTTTGCAAAAGTAATGGGAAGAAACGCTTTCTTGACATACTGTTCATAAGTCAGTTCTGTTTATAAGTCTTACAACGCATTCTAAAGTTCTTGGTAATCATCATGATAATTACTATAAAGAGCGCACTCTTCCGCTCATTTAATCTTTTTCTCAAATTAGCAGCAATTGAAATCACACATTTTTTTCTTTTCAAGTGCGTTTCAATTTCAATTTTTAATATCAGCTGCTGCGTCAAGTTTGGTTCTATCCAGTTTTTCAGCTACTTGAAATATGTATATATATTTTTTTTTTTAAATTTTATTTTGTGTGTTGCTGGTTTTGTTTACTTTGGCTTCTCTTATCAGCTCGCAAGACGTCGAAAGAAATCTAAGAGGAAGTAGAGTTTTTTTTTTGTTATTTTTTTTGTTGTTTATGATTTGGTTGCTTGCCGTCTGCCCTCCCACTGACCCCAATTGTTTTATTTGCCTCCGCATCTGGGCCGTTCTTTGCGTCTTCCTTTTCACTTTAGAGTCTAAAGTGTTTCGTTGATTTTTGTTTTGTTTTCTTTTTTCATTTTAAAAAATTTAGTTGATAAAGCTGTGTGTTTATTTGAGGTCTTTTTGTCAACTTGGTTGCTGACTAATTGCTGCTTAAGTTTTTTTTCCTATACTCTATGCCCAATGTGAAGAAAGAATATTTTAGATATTTTTGTTATTTATTTTTAAATTTTGATATGCCTGAGAGATCTGAAAGTAGCCTAAATTGAGACGACTTATTACATTTTAAATATCGTATTCCGCTGATGTCTTTTGTACAGGTCAGAAAATACCCTATATATTTTTAACTCGCCAAATCAGATATTTCAGAATGTGTTATTCGCATATCTCTCATAGTTTTAAAGATAACATTTAATAGTAACTTGCAGGTAAATTCTTTCAAAGATCGGCAGGAACTGCTTGACCTAAAAATCTGAAATGTGCATATGTTTGAGTATGTTACTACCCTAAGTGTTCGATAAAAAAATTAAACCTTTCCACCTCTTCGTGTGAATCGATAAAAACATATAGCTCACACAATTTGACAGCTGGAGTCATCCAATTTAAAGTCCAGTTTAAAAGGAATATTGCTTAAAAATCACGAAATATTTTTTATCACGCCCCAAAAACTATAAAAGGCTATATCTCCTACAACTTAAGAGGTATAGTTACGAAGCTTGGACGACCCTTTTATTTGCTACCTGATATTAGCTGGCATTACTTTTGGTATCAAAGTATTTCGCAGTCTGTTATGCCCGACTGCAATGTTTTCATTGGTTTGCTTTGTTTTATTTTTAGTTTTGTATGAGGATCTGGCGATAAGCGCCAAAAGTGGGCAAGAAGGGGCTTAGGGCGTCACGGAGACCGATGTGCTTATCTTTCACTTTATGACGCCACGCTGCATATGTTCCCCAACCTCCCCCTCCCACACACACACACACATACATTTACCCCTACTAATCGAGCTAGCCAAAAAAAAAAACACAAAAGACGAGAAAAACAAAGACAGGAAAACTTTTTAGGGCTTCCCATTCGCCAGTTTTCTGTTAAGGCTCTGTTCAAGTCAATTAGGCCAATTATGCTGACTTAATTGCGCTTGCAGCTCAATTGAGGCAGCAACAGCCTCCCCTAGCCTTCCCCCTTTCCCCTTCCTCCGCTGTATGCGGCACACGTGCAAAAATTAACCCTCGCTGTTGTCGCAACAAAGGAGCAAGGCAGCCAGGACGTCACTTCAGTGCCGCCAAGTGGAATGCCACGCCAAAAAAAGAACCTAAAAAAAAATTAAAGAAACAGGCTAAAAAAAAAAGCTGAATTTTTTGCTAGCACTTTATTAAAACCAGTTGCATATCTTGTAGGGTTTGTGCTTTGTAGCAGATTTTGTATTATTTTTATTTCTTTTTGTTCGTATTTTTTAAATCGATTAAATCTCAACCAAAGCTGTAATTAGAATACTCGTTGACTCGACTGAAAAGTATTTGCAGTCCTTAAAATTTTAGTGTTTCGAGTAAAAATTGTATGTTAAAAATTAAAATATAATTCAAACTACAATCTAAAAAAACATTGCTTTAGTTATAACAAGAGTATTTAAATTGTGTGCTTGGCTTTAACATTGAGTTCAATTGACGATTTCAAATGTATGTTATACAGAGGCAAAAGTGTAATTTGGTTTTTTGAAATCGAAATTCTTTTCAGGAACTTATCACTGTGGAAAGTTTAGATGCGTCCTCTAAATAGTTTCTAAGATTATAAATTTATGGAGAAAACCGGGCAAAAATGGCGAC
Organism: Drosophila dives; assembly: GCA_035042365.1. NCBI lineage: Eukaryota > Metazoa > Arthropoda > Insecta > Diptera > Drosophilidae > Drosophila > Drosophila dives. The sequence continues at coordinate 6,679,297 of JAWNLJ010000357.1, read as the reverse complement.
TTCAAGTTTAGCGTAAATCTAGAATCAAATATCTATAATCTATCTATAAAATAGCTATAATCTAAATGTGAAGTGCAATCTAGAAATGTGTTTATAATTTTTAATCTTAAGTATCACTGACTGTTACAAATATTAGTTTAATTTTGTAACTCTAAAAAGTACAATCTAAATTTGCAAATTAAATTATAATTATATCAAATAAAAAAAAAAAATAAATCCACTGACAAAATCAATACTTCAGTTAATCTTATTATCTTCTTTCTCCCAATTTTTTTTTTTGTTTTTTTAGCGACGACGTGAACGGGGTCGAATAAATTTGAAAGACGTGCGACTCGTGGAGGAGGCAACTGTTAGCGGAGAGGGTGGCGATCCCTTTGCGCCGGATGTAAGTGCCATATAATCTGAATTAGATTTTGTCGATTTTGATACTGACGCTGATTAACATGAACATTAACAATTACTTCCACAGGGTTATCCATTTCAAGTGGGCTACTGCGAGACGACGTCGACAACCAGCGCACAACAGCAACAACAACAAGAGCAGACTGCTAACGGGAGTGAGGGGCAACTGGTTTTTAGAGCGGTGCCTCAATACACGCTTTACGTGATAGCCAACAGCGAGAAGGAGCGCACCGAGTGGATACACGCCATACGACAAGGTAACCATCTCCAACTCCATCTCCATCTGCAACCACATCTCCAGTTTGCAAAGTTTGAAAGATGACCCCAAAAAATCTGTTAAATACAGTCGAAATTACATAAGACTGCAGCATACTCTATTGTACAGAGAAATGGTTGAAAATCTTAAATATATAGATAAATTAAATAAATGCCAATCTCAAATTTAAGCCTTAAAATTTGGCTAGTAAGCTTCAGTTTCCATTAGATACATCTCAAACTGTTAAGTTTAAACTATAATTGAATTGTGATTTTAAAACTGTCATTTACTTACTATACAGCGAGAAATTGTATTTAGAGACCAATCTGGTAATACTTCTGACAACTGAATTTTTTTTTAAAAAAATATTTTTGCTTAAGTGCGGCGGCATTTTTAACACACTGAAAAGGCAAAAAATTTTAGGAGAATTAAATGTGTTTTGAAATGTTTCCATAAAAACAGTTCGGCTTTCACTGAACATCTAAACACTTCAATTTTGACAACAAAATTTGTTGAATTTTCGTCCTGCAGTTTGCCATTAAAATTTAATTTATTTCCCATTTTTACTAGATATATATGTTTACTAGAGAATAATCTCTGACATATGGCAAGTGTTTAGATTTATCTGGCAGCATTTTTGTCGAATATTCGCCAATGTTGCCAGTGTGAGTAAATATACTTTTTATGGTTATCAATTAAATAATAAATATGCCAAACATATGTTCATGTTGCAAGTATATAGATGCGATAGCGTTGATGAGAAAAGGCAATCAACTCATTCTCCCACAGCCAAAACAGAGTATACAGAAAAAAAGGTGCAGATTTTACAGCTGTGCCAATCGTTTGGACACGATAAGACTTGAAGATGGAGTTGGAGTTGCTGCATCAGGGCCAGCTTAATGCTTAACCCAAATCAGCACAGTTTGTGTCGAATTTATTTATTTATTTATAATGCGCTCTTTCACACTCTATATATATATATATATATCTGTAGAGTGTGAATATATGTGTATATATATATATATATATATTAATGTATTTTTCTCTCGCGTTTGTTGCAGTCTGCGAGGACAGCAATACGCCCAAGTCGTATCGCTATCATCCGGGTCTCTGGTCTGGCAAGAAGTGGAGCTGCTGCAAGGGTACAACAAGGAGCACATTTGGATGCCGTGCCGCCATCCACTGGCGTGAAGCCAATAATAATCCAAGTAAGCAGAAGCAGCAAACACAGCAACATTTTGCAAACATGGCATCAGCTTGTAGCATAGAGTCCGCATCCGCCTCCTCCTCCTCCCGCCTCCCGTCTCCTACTTTACAATCTGTTTGGGGGTCGATCTGACGACCAGCTGCTACATTCCATTGTTTGCCGCACACTCCCTTGCCCCATCCATTTGTAAACTTGGTGCCTATTTATAGGTCCATGCAACCATGTGGAATATGTTTTTGTGTACTCTGAAAATCATTCTGGGGGTTGTAAAATTTTCATTTGGTTAAAGTATCCAAAAAGATATTTCAATTTTATCACCAAATTTGTAACGCTATAAAAAAAAATAACTTAATAATTACTCAGTTGTTGTGACGCACTTTATTATATTATATAATGCTCGATAACAGAATGCTTTGAAATTCGCAGTTTCTAATCTTTTTAAGTAAATTCTTTAGTCAAAATTAAATTCATATTTAGATTGTGTGTTTTTTTACAATTTTAAAATTGAATTTAAGAAAAAATTTTGCGTTTTTTGTTTTTTTCCATATTATTTAAGATTAGTTTTATATCAAATCGATCTGTCATCTATATTCTTAGGGTATTTGAATAATTGACGAGAAACGCAATAACGGTTTTTGTTTGTTGTTGAACTCGCTTTGTTTTGTTGTGCTTCGCTTTGGCATTGCAACATGTGGCGATAAACTGTGGCAGGCATTCGTCGTGGCTTGAAAATGGACGCAGGAGAATGAGGCTGTTGTGGATGGGTGGCGGGGTGCGTTTTGGGGCTGGTTCTGGGTCTGGTGTCGGATAATGTGTTTCGATTTTAATTTCATGCTTGAAGCTTTCACCTTTGGCGAGTGAGCGAACGAGCGAGCGAGTCATTCATTAGACACGGCCGAGCCTAATGGAGATATCAGTAGCGGCAGCAGCAACTGGAAGCTTCTTCTCCTTAGCTACACTTGGAGAAATCCAAAAATTCTAGATACCAGAAATTCGCACTATTCTCGCCAAAAAAAATTCAGATTCGACTATCCTAATTGATATCTGTAAATTTTCGCATCAGGCACCAAATTCCTCATTTCGAGTGTTTATTTAAGAAAGTTGAAATTTTTTTTTTTTAAATACAATTAAAATGTAATTAATGTAATTCACTTTTAAATTTTGATAGCATATTAGTAAGATAATTCTATTTAAGTTTGAACTTGTTTTTAATTTATTTGGTTGCTATTTTCTTCAATTGTTTTATTCTTCATTCTGCAATGACAATGATTTTATACATTTTACTCAATAAACTGTTTTGTTAAATATAGCTCTAAATTTTCCACACACAATTCTTTTAATCTCAAAAAATGGATGCTGAAATTAAGAAAAGAATAATAACAATCCGAGTTAAACTTTGCGCATAAAAATGGGGAATTTCTAAGATTCTCGACAAAGTCGTTCGTTTTGTTGTTGTTGTTTCTCTTTGTGTTTTAGCCGTGGATAGCTGCACAGACTGTTGTGCACAAGAGCGACTGCATCCGATTGCAACTGACTGCTTGCCCCCTGCTCCTCCCCTACTCCATTGCGAGTCTTGTTGTTGCCACAGCTATTCTTGAATTTTCACACATGTTTGCCATTCGCAGCGCTTTTCTCCATTCATCGCCTTCTCGCCACCTTGCACAATTTGACACATTGTGCATTGCCCCGCACACCTCCCAAGCACTCCCCCCTTTCCCCCAGCAGCGAAGACAACTGGCTACCCATTTGAGCTGTTAATGAGAATGTATCTGCAAGATGCGCAGATACTTTTTGCCAACGCGTGTGTGGCCGGAACAAACAAAACAGTCTCAACTCTTTTTATTTTAGTTTGCGTTTGTCTAATGCATTTGCAGTCAACTTGGCAGTCAGCTTGGCAGTATTACCAATTCGAGCTGGTGGCCCATAAGCGAGTTATTGACCATGTTTTCACTTATCTTTTGAGCTAGGGGGAGCATCTAATATGCAAGTAATTCTTTCTATGTTTACTTAGTTATTATCGCCAACCATATTTTAAAAATAAATTAATATTCTTTTTATATTAAAATATTCCCTTCTGAAGACTGCAGAGCTTTAAATATTAGCCAATATGGCGTCTTCTTTCTTATATTCTAATTGTCAACTTATCCATTATTCCTACAATCTATGCAGTCACCTTTAAAATGAATTCATCGAGTATTTAAGATTGGAAATTTTTCATTTATTTTCTATTAGTTCTATTTGTTTATTTGTCGAATTCGTTGCTTGAAATTTATAATTTCTTTTTGAAAGGGATTTGTTTTTCTATAATAAATATGCCCAAATTTTTGAGATATTGACACTTCTGAAGGCTTATATCCTTTATTTTGTACTCATTGTCAACTTTTCCCATGTGCAGACACCTTTGATATGAATGCGCATTGTCATCATTATCAGCCCTTTCATCGATTTTCATTTGAAACCGCATTTAACACATATTCATTGTATAAATGTCACATTTGTTGTCTCTATTTCTCGCTTCTCTATTTAGGGGTCTTGCTGCATTGCGAGATAAGAAGTTTTCCCATCAGCTGAACCAATTACTTGGACTGCTTGTCAGCTCAGCTGATTTCGATCTCATCCGATTAAAATGCAGCCAAACGGAACAGCTGCCCGCATTGTCTCTACCCCTAGCACACACAACTCTGCAGGATGATGTTGTGGGTGGGGGTGGGGGTTCGGGGGAGAGTAGTGAACTTCACTTTGGGTTGCCATTAAGTCTGCCATATTTTTTGGCAAGTCATTTTTCGACAGCGAGCATATAAGATCTTCTTTGTGTGTTGCGAAATCAGGTCGCCTGCTCAGCTGTGTGCCATTTATCAGCGCAGCGAGGAAAGCCGCGATGAGGCAGGCTCTCTTTTGGGGCTTCCTGTTGTCAGTTGCCGTTACAATAAATTAGCCTGTCAATGAATGCAATCTTCGCCCTCGCGTTCCCAGAAAAAAAATAACACAAAAAAAAAACAAAAGAAAACACAAAAAATGACCCGTTGCTCACCATGCGTTAAGATTAAATGTGGTCTCGTCTCTCATCCTTTTATTTCACTTTTTTTCTCTTTCATACTTTCGCTGCGTGCCTTGCGTGTTTGCGTAATTAAAAAAAACCGAGCTGCACTTTAGAGAACAACAGCTACTCCCAGTTTTACGATGTCCCCAAAACCCACCCGCACCCTCCCCACTTGCACAACTAACCCCTTGATTGGAGCAACACACTTGTCAATGATTTATGCTCGCCTTATTTTTAAGTGCCTATGAAAATAGTTTCATGTCTCTGATTATTATCGGGACTTTTTCCCTGTCATTCTCTCTCCCTTTTCATCTCTCTCTTATTCTTTCTATCTCTCTTTCTCTATCTATCTGTGTCTTGTCTAATAAGTCCGCACTTGAGCTCAAGTATTACACAAAACAAAAAAAAAACATTCAAAACATTACAGTCGGGCGTAGCTGACTGCTTAATGCTCTGTTGTACACGAATTATATTAATAAGATTGTGGCTGGTTCCAATATTTAAAGGACATCGACAAAAACCTACCAGCAAAATTTGCTAACTTTAGTTTTAAAATTGTGGGAGATACGATATCAATATGGATTTGTAATTATCGATTTTATCAATGCCGGAAATTCCACAAAGCCAATATAACCTTCATACTATCGGTACCAGAGTATACAAAAAAAGGATGCCCTTTAAGCAAATGGGCCAACAATCGCCACTTTCACAAATCACTAGAAATTTTCTTGAATATTTTTCGAAAACATATTTCGGTTATAAGAAAATTAATCATTACCAATCAAAGTATTTACTTATAAAATATAAAAACAAATTTCAAATTAGATTCAACTCTTACTCGGAATTCTGTTTGGATTACAGGGTGTGCAACAGATAGACGAAATTTTCTATTAGGTTTAGGGTTCGTTTTTGTTGTTTTCGGTTTCGGTTTCGACTTCGATATCGCTTTTTTATGTACTTTTTTTTCGGACACCCCCGCGGAGCTGCGAGAGATGCCTGCTGGAGTTCCTTAAAGTTGTAAACTGGTTTCATTTTTTTTTTTGGTATTGTAGTTTTGTTTTTGTTTTATTTGTTGTTGGTGCATTCGGGGCATATATTCGAAAAGCCAGTTCGATATTTAAGAGCGACGCTGCCGAAAGAGCGAAAAAAAAACAAAAACAAACCAGTTTTTGCCAGTAGAAAAAGTAAACAAAAATTTTGTGTCTAGTGTGTTACTTGTGGCGGGGCATGTGCAATGAACTTGCCCCGTGTGCTGCTAGGATTCCAGGCGCAACTTAGCTTCAGAAGGGCGGCGAGGTGGATGGGGATTGAGGGTGGAGTCGTAGGAAGAAGTGGATTTGCTTCTTTTGTCGCTGCTCTGATTAATACATATATCTTGTGCTCCCTCTCCCTCACACTCTCTCTCTTTCTATCTCTCTCTCTCTCTATCTCTTTAATTCGCTGCTGCGCCTATTTAACGATAGGCATCTCAGTTCCTCAACCCAATCCCAGGTTCCACAGTCGCCCATTCGAAAGTCACAAATGATTGTAATTAGGCGCTTTTGTTGCTCTTTTGTAGTGTCTTTTTTTGTTTTTGTTTTTGCTGCGTCTCCTTCAAAAGCGTCGGGTGATTGACCATGAAAACAGCAGCAGCAGCATCAGCAGCAGCTTCAGCAGTCGAGCAGTAGCAGCAGCAAAGAATCATAAACCCCAAACCCAGCAGAAGATACAGTCCAAACGCGCTTATTGATACCCTGCAAAAATTTCAATTGTATAAAGACGGGTAGCTTGCAACGTGCACGATCACGATCTAGAAAGGCACATGAAAGTGAAGAGTGGTACATATTTTATTTATAATAATTTGAAGTTTTTAAATAGGTTCAACTTTTTACTATATATATGTATGGTTACTCAAATAAATCTGTACAAATAAAGGTATTTGGTAGTCGATACCTTGACTAAAGCGCACTTCTTGGTTTTTTTGTGCTTTTGCCTTTTCATGCATCTTTGGCTGCTGCTACTTCTTACTTGACTGACCTGCCTGCCCTCCCTTGCCCGATACTGCCCACTCTTGGTAACCCAAAGTTTTTGGCTTCCTCCTGCCCTCACATACGCAGAGCTCTCTTTAAGTTTAGTCTGTCTCTTTCACTCTCACATGTTTGCTGCTGCCTAGCATGATTAATGATGCGTTTCTGTTGTGATTCGTTCTAAACGTGGGAAATCAGTTACAGCAGCCGCGCTCAAAAGCTCTCTTTCTCTCACATGTGCTTTTTGAAAGGCAGCCTCCGCATCGCTACTCTCATCGTTACCACCGCTGTTGTTCTCTTCCTTTCGCCTTAGGCTACGCAATGCTTATTATTTGTTTCCTCACCTTTTACCAATTTATCTTTGACAACTGTTTAAGTTAAGTTAATAATCAACGCTGATGATAGTTGTTTGCTTGGCGTTTGTCTATAAGCAGCTTTCGAGCTCCAGGCGTGTGGCCACACGCACATATATATATATATAGAAACCCTAATCTTTGTTATGTAAATTCACAGCTTGATTAGAACAAAAACTAAACAAATTGCTCAAGAACTAATACAAAAAAATGTGTTTAGCCAGCAGGCATTTGAAATGTCTCCTTTCAACAGCCTAAAAACGCTTTTTATTTTGATGTTATTCCTAGTGTATAGCAGAATGTTTCTCTAATTGCGCCATATTATTGATATTAGCCATCGTCGTCGCCATCTTCTGCTATCTTCAACTCTATTTTTTGGCTCTTAGCCAGCAATATGCACAACATACCCCATCCTCCGCCCCACAAGCTGTCTGTTGGGCACCGCTGATAGTGCTCTAGTTGCCAAACTAGTAGATACCCTAAATTGATTTTAATTAAAATATAATTCATTCAATATTATAAAGGTTATTAAATAGGCGATAATATTTAATTTGTAAGATATTAACTTCGTTTTTTATTTTAAAATAAATAATTATACTTTACATTTTAAATGTGTACAGAGTATGCGAACAAAATATACATATATAAAAAAGTTGCTTATGGCTCTTCCTGTGCAGCTTATTTAACAGAACTTTAGAACTTTATTTGTAAGTACTGCTTGCTTAAATTAACCGGCTCTCTCTCTTTCTCTTTTTTTGCAGGTACGTAACTCTAACTGTAACTGTATGCGGGTATGTGTAAGTTTAAGTGTAAGTGTGCCCATTGATTTGCCTAGACTCTAAAAGCAATAACAACAAGCTGTTTGTACATTCATACATGCCTTTACCCATGCAATTGTGTGTGTGTGTGTACATATGGCTTTGTATGTTTAACAACAACTGCATTGCGTTCTTTTTGTTCTTTTCGTTGCTTTTGTTTATGTACTTTTTCCACCCATATGGCAGGCATCAACTCCCAAAATATTGTCGAGCTGCTCTGTTCCACTCTTTGTTCACTCTCCGTTTTTCGCTCTCTCTCACTATACGAGCGCACGCCCTCCCTCACACAACTTGTTTCTTTGGTCTGCTCGCACTTTTCAATTCGGCGTCTTCGTTCAGTTGCTTACGAGCCGTCTTTGAGTGCGCAACAGGCTTTTAAGAGAGCGCTGCGCGCGTCATCGTTGTTCAATTCACGTCGTCGTTTTGCCGTTAAGCGCGTGTGCCATTCAGAAAACAAAACCGAAAAAAATAAATAAAATTCAACTCCGCCGTCAAATTGAGTAAAATTTATTTTGTCGCTATTTTTCCAACCAGTCGCTCTTTTAATGTGATTTAGGCGAGAAAAATAATACAACGCCAAAGTCATGCAATGATAATTGTTAAGTCTAACAGCCAGTCAAAGTTAATTGCATTCAGTTAATGAGCAAAACGTGGCGGCAACAAAATGTAAATCAAACGACAAATAACAACAAAAAATCCTAGTGAATACAGCAAGTGTAACACAATAAAATAAAACAAAACAAAAGGAAACAAAACAACGAAGTAGAAAAACCTATAGCTGAAAAAATGTAAATGCATATATAATTCCCAAATAAATGAATGCCAATTGTTAAAAATCATTTGACGCAAAAGTTTTTATAGCTTACAGCCAATAGCTTTAAATGTGCTCATCTGCAAGTGCATTTCTAACAGTAAAAGTGTCTTATGTCACGCACACACACATACACCTCTGCATTTACATGCACACACATTCTGCGTTGGGCTTGGCGACAGTCTGGCAACGCCGTCGTCGCAAAGCTGTTTAACTTGTTTCTTTTTTGGCGTGCGCAGTTTTTTTCTTATAATTTTTTTGTGACTTTCTGCTTTGGGTTTACTGCGGCTGCTGCTGTTGTTGTTTTTATCTAACTCGCAGCAGCTTCTACAAAACGAAAATCTTTATTTTATAATTAACTCGTACAAAAATATGCTGAAACTTTCGTGAGAACAAAAGCCCAAAAAATGGAAATTGCGGTGTATAGATTTTGCTTTTGTGTGTTGCAAAAGAGACAAAAAAACATAACAACATGCATAAATTTGAGCAATTTATTTGCTTTTTTGTGTCACTCTTTAGTGGCTTATTGTAAATGTTGGATTGCGGCACGTGTTTGCATCAATTTTAAATAGAGTCTTCCTTGTCTCTCTTTTTATATTCTTCGTTGCAAAGCAATTAGTGCGCAGGCGCCTGGGTTGAGAAGTATTTCTAATATTAAGTCGTTGTTGCCTAAGCCAGTCTTAAGCAGGTAGCTGCTGCTGTTAACAGGCACTTAACATCCTCAGACTGTAAATGTGACCCTCTCTTCTTCTTGTGTAATTCAATATTGTTCTCTTCTATTGTGTTTTGTTGCCCAAACAGGATCTTCTCCTCTTTTTCTTTTGCTTCTTCGTAATTTTTTTTGTTCACTTTGATTGCAATTGGTTTTTGTGGTGTTTTTTTTTTGTTTTGGTTTTTTGCTTTATCAGGAATGTATTTGTTATTTTTTCTTTCGGAGTGTTTTAAACGATTCGTTTCGTTTCGCATTGCTTTTGAGGCCAGGCACGTCTTGTTTGGGCCTGCTTATCACGTAGACACGTCAGTTGACTTAAAGTGAGAGACTTGACAAGTTCCTAAAGTTCTCCTCACTTTATTTACTTACTTACATATAGTAAAGATAATCATGTGTTTTCCTTTCCTTTTATTTTATCGAAAATCTCTTTCGATATAATTCTTATCTGTACTTAATTTTGTGGCACTTCAATCGCCAACAGTTTTTAGACCTTTCAGTTGAATCATAAAATTAAGAAAGAAAGAAACCCTAAAAACATTTCTTCTTATCTAGCTGGGCATTAAAAGTGCCGTTTCAAATTTCAATAGAAATCAATTAAAACAAAACTCGACTCATGTTCCTTTATTTTTTGTTGCCTTTCAACAAAAGCTTTTGTCTCAGCTTTTGGCTTTCAGCTGAAAAAGAACTGATCATAAAATGACCCTTAGCAACTCGCTCTCCACCCCCTTGAAATTGTCGTTAAAAAGGCAGAAAAATAAAAATAAGACACACTTAAAAAATGCACTCGCCTTCAATTTGTTAACGTTGTTCGTTTGTTTGTCTGTTCATAATGTAACCTGCCCATAAAATGACGTTGAGTTACACAAATATTTTGATAGCGCTACCGAACGTAAAAAAAAGAATACAGAAAAATACATTTAAAGCCGGCGAGTAATTTCCCGGTAAATGCGATTGCCGTCTAAAGATCATGAAAGCCATAAAATGCGTACCCAACAAAACGAAAAAAGAACAACAACAGCCACAACGAACATTTGGTAATTGGGATATTTAGGATCGTTGAAATATTAAAAACCCTGTGTGGCATTTACAGGTACAACTTCACAGAGAAAAAAGGTGCCTCTATTAGAGAGCGAGGGAGAGAGAAAAAGAGAGACGTTCGTTTGATAATTATGCACCTTTTGAGTGAAAAAACAAATTTCCACTTGCAGCGAGAAAAATCAACGATGTGGACGGACGATCCAGAAAACAGGTCAAACAACTGCAATTTTGGTTTGGGCATGGCTAATGCCTAATGCGTCACTGAGATGGACGTTGCCAGTGTTGCCAATTTCAAGCATAAAAAAGTCATTATTTTCTCTAAGCTAATTTTAGCTTTTTTTTGTGTATATTAAATTACTTATACTGGTGACATCTATTCACATAATAGATTTAAAAAAGAAGTTAAAAAATTTTGTGTACTATTATTTAGAATCATGCTAACAATACACACTAAAATATTAAAGTAAGGCTAGCATTTAATAATTAAAAATATTTTTAAAACAATACATTTAAAAGTTAAACTGAAAATTAGTATTTTGGGACTTGAATGTTTTCAACTAAAATTTACTTTAACTTAAGCGTTTCCTAGTTTTTAGGTTGGTAACACTGTGGCGCACCTCTCTCTTTTATTCACTTGCTCTGTTTGTGCAGATCCTTTGGCTAACGGTTGTTTAGCTGCGTACGCTAATAAAATGGTTGTTTGCTTGTGCTTGTTGCTGTAACTTCAATCTTCTCTCTGCATCTCTCTCTCTCTCTCTCTTTTGTTCTCTTTTGTTACTGCACATCTCGAAGGTTGTTGCCAAAACATGAACAGACCTGCACAAACAAGTTTCCTTAGCACTTCAGCCAAATCGCTCTTGGCTCCTCGCTCTTTTTCTCTTTCCTCTTAATCTTGATCTCTCACAACTTGTGTACCGTTAGCAATTTAACCGAAGTAAATTAACTCGATCGAAGGTGTTAAAGGGGAATGGTAGAGGTAAGGTTGGCAGAGGAAATTGCATGAAAATTGCATGATGAGTTCAAGGTCAGCGACGTGCCCATTTCATTTGGATGACAAGCGAAAGCCGGCTAAGTAAATAACCCCTATGCCCCGTTACCCCACTCCCCTTTATCCACGTATCGGTTGAAATCTCTGTCTGCCTTTGCCTTTGCTTGGCCTCGTTGTTAAGTTTGAAAGTCGCAATGCTTGACCGCCTTAAATTTTTATTATTATACGACGATTATTATTATTATTTTGGAGCTTTTGCTTTGTGTGCGTTTCTCATATTGCTTTTGGGTTGTTGTTTATTACTGTACTGTTGTTGTTCTTATTCTTTTTGTTGTTGTCGTCCACTCGAATCAGGTCAAAATGGTTGCTTTGTTTTACTGCCACGCCCACTACGAAAATATTAAAAAATCAAAATTAAATAATTCAAAAAGAAAAAATCCTATGAAAAACATTTGTACGCACTTTGCAAATCCAAACAAGTTTAATTTAAGTGCTTCATTTCTATTTTAAAATGCCGCCAAAAAATAAAAACTTCAACAGATAAAATCTTTGCGAGCGCTTTTTTTATTGCAACTATTTCAATTAGTTTTACAGTGTTTTTTATTTGCTCTCTTTGTGTTTGTAGATTTTCGAGCTTACAGTTATTTCTAGATTTTTGTTTTCTTCAATTTTTAAGTTATAAAAAACAGTTTATAATAAAGTGGAGTCGGTAGTCGAAGTCGTTATTGTATATGAACTAATAATTATATATAAAGTAATTATAGTTAAGTTACGGTTTCAGTTTGACATTCACTCAATTATTAAATTAGTATTGTTATAGGGCTTACATAAGAGATCAAAAGCTAAATATATATTTAGGTTTTGAATATATACATTTCAATTGTTCTAGTCTTTGTAAAGCAGTCTATTCTATTTCTATTTTAAACAAAATTATTATAAAAATTAATTTTTATGCGCTTTTCAAATGTTGATTGACAAATACAAATTAAATTTTCAAATCGTAAATTTCATCACGAAACAAATTGGCTAAAATGTAAATTTTATGAGCCAATAAATTTTCTCCACGTCTCTTCAAAGTCTGTTGTTAAAAGATCATAGAACAATTTTTTTTGCAGTTGTATTTTTTTTGGAGGAGAGTTCATTTGTTATGTGCCTAGGCTATTCTTGATTGAGTTTTGATTTATAGTTTTTGTGTGTACAAAAAAAAAATACAAATAACATGTCGAAATTGATGTTAATTATGCAGCAACAGCAGCTAAAACTCAAGTATAACTGTCAGCTCATTGAACTGCGCCTACGGCCTACAAAATAGATACAGATACGTCGATACATCAATATTGATATGTTTGCAGATATGGCTACAGATACTAGCACATATAAACTCAAATATGCGTACAGAATGTGTTCGCTTCTCATCCATCTGCTAATTCAAGGTCTTCACAGCTCGCCATTACCATAATCACTAGCATATCGTAAAACAAACTTGAAGACAAAGCGGGGTTTTTTTTGGTTTTTGTTATTTATAGATCGGGTATTAAACCAAGAATTTATTTAAGAACTAATAGTTATTAAGAAATACAATTTTAAAGCTTTGCCTCATATGGTTTTCCTTCAATCAATTAATCACTAAAAGAAATCATCACTTTGAGCAGATGAAAAAAGTGTTCTAGTTTCATATTGATCAAGTCATTAAGTCATGGCTATACTCAAGGCTATATATCTGTTCCACTTGAAGATGTTAAAGTACACACTTCCCACAAAAAAGGAAAGGGGATGGAGGCAACGGATTGCCTTCTTAATTAGACCCAAGCAAAATCAATAAATAATAAAATTAAAAACTTGATGATTTTGCCTTAAGCAATTAACAAGGCAAACTACTCGCTATTGATGCGGTGGAAATAATGGAATGGACGGCGAAGAAGGTGGGGTTACTTAACTTAACTTAACCTCAACCGACTTTTGTGCATCACGAAAGATTATTCATTGATCTTTTATCATTATCGGAATCATTAAATGCAACTTCAGCAGCTCAAAAATAAAGTCATTTATTGTCATTACGCGTTTGTCTTTTGATGTTTCTGTTTCTTGTTTTTTTCTCATTTTATTTATTCTGTTTCTTTGTTCATGACGCAATTTTTTTTGTGTTGTCTTCAAGTTTTCGTGATTTTGTTCTTCGCAGAATCTTTGGCGGAATTAAAAAAAAAAAAAAAATTTTTTTCCATTTTCCTTGGGAGTTTTTTTTTTTTTTTTTGTTGATTAGCAATGCAAACAAAGCACGTTTTGTGTTTAATAACATAAATCAAAAATGATCGAGCTGAAAATAAAAAGAATTGCAGCAGCATGAGCTGATTTCGTATTTGATTGATTTATTGAAAAATTGACGAATTCAAATTTAGTTGTATATGCTAGAGAATTGGAGGGTCTTGCGTGATTTATTTCTTACTATATATGAGAGCTCTATATATATAATAACCGCTTGAAAGTTGGGCAATAAATCGTAAAACTTATTTGTTTTCTTAGGGGGTTTTAGGAAAAAATCGGGTTGCAGATTATTGAAACATTGCGCTTAGCGTGCGATTTATTTATTATTTTAAATTTTCATTTCATTTTTATTAATTTTTTTTTTTTGCAAATTAAAGCGTACAATAAACCACAAAAAGTTGGCCAAGAAACTAGCAAAAAAAATAATGTCCATAAAACGCTTCCGCGAACGTTGAACGATGAGCACTTAAAAAAGTACCAAGCAAACGAGTGTGTTCTGTGTGTGTGTGTTTGTGTGCTGTATGTGTATTAGTGTGTGTGTGTGTACGCTGATAATCACAATTACAAGCAAATGAAGCAATTGCCACAACCGTCAAATGATTTTAAATTGCCATCACAACAACAAAATGTTAATCGTCAATGATTTTTTGTGTTTTTAAATTTATGCTCAGATTTTGCATAACAAAATTTGTTTGCGCGATTGAAAACGCAGCAGCAGCTGTTGTTGTTGTTGCTGCTGGTGTTGTAGTACAGTGATGATACCCTGCGTGAGTCTCGCCGAAACGAGCGTCATTGGCAACATGAAGGAGCGCGTCAAGGAAATGAAAGTGTTTGGCTGTCGCCTCAACTTCTGGAATCACATTGGCCACAGCCTAACCAGCTCCAAGGCCAAAGAAGGTAAAAATGTCAAATTTTCAAGGCTTTACGGGCAAATTCTAGCATAAGCTATTTGTTAGTTTATATATAGTATTTAAATATTTCTCATAGTGAGAGGAAGAAGAGCGGAGGGTGGTAAATAAGTAGAAGAAACCGTAACTCAATTTATATAACCTGCAGTTTTGTTGCTTTTGTAGAGACTGTTCTTGATTAATTAATATATATAAATACTACAATAAAATTCGTTTATTGTATATTGCTCTTGACTTAGAACCCATATTTGCCTTTAAATGAAAGTTGATTAGTTAATTAATTACAATAAAAAACAAATAAAATCAACTTGATCCATTAAAATAAAAAGCAAAAGTGAGCGCAAACAACTAAATAGCATTGATCATTGAAACAGAACTCAAAGACTAACCCATGCCATTTGTAGTATTATGTATATATATATATTTTGTATGTATATATATAAATATAGCACATCTGAAGGCGTCGCTCTGTCGATGGATAATAATCACAAGGCTGGGCTCGAGACAATCTGCAGTCTGCGTTTGTAGAGTTGTCAGCTGCACTTCTGAGCCATTACAAGCTCAACTGCAACAGTTCTCTATTTCTTTACTCTTCTCACTTCTCACTTTACACTTCTCTACGCTTCTCTCTGCTGTTCGATGGGGGCAATTATGTTAAATATCAGGCTGACTGGAGTAGATGATGATGGCAGCCAGTTATTAGATGATCGGCAACGAACGCATCCTCATATGACAGACAAAACACAATGATGATTGCGATCATGATCATAATGATGTTGATAATGATGAGTATAAAGCAAAAAGAAACACAGATGCAGACAGCAGAAAGCAGACAACAGACAACAGATGCGGCAATTGCATAATTGAAATGAATTAGCAGGCAGCCAAGCCTCAAAGCACAGCCCCTGGAGAGAGAAGACAGAGAAGACAGAGAAGAGTGAGAATTGCACTGAAACTGAAAGTGGCAAGCGTGCCAATAAGGAAATACATTAAGAGGGGCGTGGCAAACACAGCACTTATTGCACATCATTGTATACACATATATATTCATATATATCTATCAATGTCAAAGTCGGTTGACAGCTAGCATGACTTGCAATAAAACATTGAATTAAATATCATACATTTTATGTGCAAAATTTCCATATAAATCTAATTTTATTGTACGCAGAATTTATCTTATCCCAGACCACTTTTTATTCAGTTTTTGCCGTGCTCTTAGACATATCGTAGAATTGAAACCCGGCAAATTAACATTTCTACAAGAAATTATAACCGCAACTGTATTTCGATAAATTAATACAAAAAATATTGTAAAGTAGAGTTGCTTTGCAGTAGCAAAGGCACTGAAGGCATTCCCATTAATTTAAATAGTTTTTTTCTTCTTTCTTTGAGTGAACATCGCTGAACATTTGTAATTTATTTGCCATTTATTTAGCTTATGCGCATCTTTGTCTTTGTTCACTCACATGTGGCAATTATGGACTTGATTGAAAGCTGCCCCAAAGCGCACTTGAGGAATTTCTATCTGTATCTGTTTGCTGGGCACTGTTTATGTCTCTGTATCTTGTATCTGTATCTGCATCTGTATCTGTATCTGTATCTGTATCTGTATCTGTATCTGTATCTGCATCTGCATCTGTTGCCTGTAAGTCGTTGTAGTTGGGCTTAAAAACAAAATGTAAAGTTGACAATAAAATTATTGCATTGTTGTTGATGGGTGTTTATTGTTGTTGTTGTTATTGTTGCTGCTGTTGCTTTGACTGTGCGACTTTTTATGGCCTTTAGTTAACAATGACCACAAAAATTCGCAATTTGCATTTGCAATTTGAGCCAAACGGTCAAACAGCCACTTGACTAAAGGGGCCAAAAGCTGTGGTTTTTTTGTTCCTTTTGTTGTTGTTTGTTGTTGTAATTTGTAATCGATTGTTGCTTGAGCTGCCAGTTGCCAGTTAAAAACAGTTGCCGGCTGCTTTAAAGTTGGCCAAGCAATTGACCAGCGGGGTCAATCAATTTTTACGCTTTCATACCCAGCACTATGAGAATTCAGCGTACAGCAAAGGTATTTCAGTGGAACTGTAGCTAAAAAGTTGCTAAAAGTTTGTAGATTGTTAAAGCCGTTAACGATAATACATTGGAAAACTATTTGCAATATTTGGATATATAAATAAACAAGTGCATTTTTGAGGTCGAAACTAAGTGGAATATTTCTAAAACTGATATATATATGTATAAATTTCGATAAATATCGGCTAACAATTGTTGCGTTAACAAAGTCAAAAAGTAAATATCAACTCCCTTAAAGGTATTAAAACAGTTGAATGGTTTCTGCTCCTAATTAAATTATTTACTCATTGGAGCAAATGCTCAGCGATAGGCGATAAATATCGAGCCAAGCTGACGCAAAAAAATCATTACGTTATTACGTTATAACGTCATGACGTCATTGCACAGAGTCGTGCCTCAATGCAAATTCAAAGCTTGTAACATATTTGCAAATTTTTGTGGTCGTTTTTGCGATAAAAACGTCAAGAGCAGTTGCCAGTTGGTAGTTACTAGTTGCTAGTCATTATTTATTGGTAGTCGTCACTTTAACTGGTACTCTCAAGAAATGCGCACGTATTACCCAGCCGAGCGTTGTACGCTGACAAAAAAGTAATACACTAATGAATTAAATATGCATATAAAAATGCCCAATCTTAGTATACATATATATATATATATAAATTGTTGTAAGGCCATTCCGTGCTGTGCTGGACACGTTTCTACGTGAGAGATCTCTTTCAGCTGGAATATCCGGTTAGCCAGAGTGAAAAATCTCCAACAACAATACAATTTTTGCATATAATGCTACCTGGAAACGAGTTCAGCAATTTTTATATATATTGACAACTTGAAAATGTGGAAAAATATATTGCACAAAATACCCCGAAAAAATAAATACTGTGATGCGCAGCTTGAACAGAAACTAATAGCCAAGGTCAAAAGAGCAACAAAAGTTGCTTATCGACAAAAACCACTTTTACAACAATACTTTTTATAACAAAATTTTTAGTCACTTGCCAAAGTTGTAGGCAATTGTTGTTGCCTTTGGCTTCAAAATAGTTTCGTTATAAATGCATAAAAAATTCACGCTATCGTCATCGACATTCACTCGACAAAAACTAGCAACAACTAATATTCAAATTATTCAAAAATATTTTTGTCAGCAATTTATTGATTTCAGCTTGAAACAAAAGTAAAAAAAAAATTAATAAAAATAAAACCACACGCCTTTTGTTGTTATTTTTCAAATGCAAATTAAGTTGATTTGTTGTTGTTGCTGGTTGTTTTTAATGTTGCGTTAATTGGGCGCATCGCCAGCGGGTGGGTCTGTGTCAAGAGATTACAGCAACAGCGACTGTTTCCCAAACATTTTTAATACCAATTATGGTAAGCAAATCGGTCGGAGTGAAATTGAGAGTGATAGCTCTGAAAATAAATTGCGGGGAGGAAAACATTTTGAAAGCCGTTAACGATGCTTAAAACATTACTAAAATGAAATTAGTTAGGCAATTTGAGAAACATTTTCCGAAAATAATTAATATTGGATTAGTTTGTTTGCAATGATTGATAGTATTTTTCATATGTACTTCATTTTTTTTGACTAGACTTGACTAAAGAGCAAATCATAAATAGTCTAATTCAAATTTTAAAAATTGTTTAAATACCATCAAACATTCTGCTTGATAACTGCAAAAACAATTTTATCTTAAAAACAAAGAGACTTTAATCAGTAGTTATCCAATATAACTATTATTTCTAGGGAAAAACCTTTGCATGGTTTTATTTTGTAGATGATCTCACTAGAAATATGTAATACAAATAATATTTTACAGCATTTAGTTCTCTAGAAAAACGTGACTTTTTGTATAAAGCTATGAATATATATACATAACTAACGGCTTTTGCAAAGATTTATCGACTTATTGTTTAAAAAGGGAGTTTCTAGGCACGCTAACTAAGGGGGAGTTTACCCAGTGATGATTACCTCTAAGCGAGGTAAATCTCTCACTGAAAATGATTTTCTCTCATTGTTTTCTAGTTGCCTCGAATTTCACTTCCTTTTAGCATGAAACTTGCGCATACTTGGAATGCATTTCACGCTGCGTTGGCATTGAGTAATCAACTCATAAATTGTTCCTTAGTCAATTAAAAAAACAAGGCGAAACGCCCACAGTCTCCAGATTTCGTGGCTAATCTATTGCAAGCTGCAATAGGCCAAGTAATTTGCTTAGTTTAAATACCCTGTGGAACCATTTCAAAGAAGTTCTGTTTCCCCAGCTGATTTTTGAAAAGTTTGAAGTAACATAACTTTAACCACTTAACCACTTTATTTACAGGGTATCTGCTCATTTGGCCACTTCTTTTTGTTGCATATTTCTCTGTTTGCGCTGCGTATTTTTTCGCTCTCGAATCTAAAAAAAATTCCAAATGTTTATTACGCATGAATCAATGTTGTTGTTCTTGTTATTAGTTTTGTTATTGTTGCTATTTAATATGCGAGTCGCGCATGCGTTGAAATGTTATTAACCTACATTTGCATAAAAATGCTGTACCAACAACAACGTTCAACAACGATAAACAATAAACAACAACTGCATAGCGATTAAAAATTGTTGTTTTTGCTGTTTCCTGTTTGATTGTTGTTTTTCTAATTATTTGTTGTATTTGTAAAGTTTTCTTTATCATGCAAATTGCGAATTAGTTGACAACATTTTTCACACGCTTTTTATGCGCTTCGGATGTAAACATTTAACCTTAATTTGTTAGCCTTAGTGTAAATTGTTTCTTAACAGAAATAATTTGATTTTTCGCTGTTTTTTGTTTTTGTTTGTGCTTATTGCGTTTGTCGTAGCAAAGATTAATGCTTATTTTGATTATCTACTGCTTCTTGTTTATCATCATTTATTGTGCATTTTCATCGTGGCTCGTGTTAAAGCAGTGAGAGAAAAAAAACGCTAAACTGTTTTTGATCATTTTTTATGTAAAATGTTAGATGTCAGCAGCGATTGCATTTGCTTTTTCTTCTTCTTTGTCTTCTTTTGCTTTGCCTTACGTGTTAACAAAATGCTGTTAAATGCAGTTGCGGTTGTTGTTGTTGCAGTTTTTTTTTTTATATTGCTGCACGCGCCTTTAACATGATTAACAGAAACAACAACAACATAAACCGAGTCGCAAATTAGTAAAGCAGAAGACTAATGGATCTTCATATAATTTTTTTTTTGCAAGAGAGCTTGGGTAATTGTGTTAGGAGTATGCCAGCGCTCTCCCTCTTTTTCTTTTGTACTGCCTACTTTTAGGCAGCGCTTAAAAAGCGCGAGAGTTGCGTTGAAGTGCAACTAAAGTTATTGAAGAGAGAGAAACTTTCGCACTTACAACTACTTGAATATATAATTAATTTAGTCAGTGCTTTTCCTACTCATACACACATGCACACACAATAAACTGCTCTCTTTGTCCATCGCAATATCTCTCTTAGACGCGCACTCTTCACAGTCGCAGTTTTTCTTTTCTTTTTGTGCAATGCCTGTCGATGAAGCAACAGTTACAGCAACTCTGCATAAAAGAGATAAAAAAAGCAAACAAAAAAGATCGGAAAACTTTACACAAAAACCACAAACGCATTTTTTCTTTTTTAAGGTATTATACAAGTGTTTTTTGTTAGCAACTTGTTACTTGATTTGTTTCTTATTTTTTGTGTTTTATTTTCTTTGAGCACAGTTTAATAAATAAGCGTTGTTGTTGGCCGGCTTGAAACTTGGAACCTTAACGCTGCCTTTTTGCACTGTAACATTTAAGAAAATACATTTACACGCACATACATAAGCATGCACACACAAACATACACATGCCCAGTGGGCAGAAGTCTTCATCTGCTGAGGCTCTGATGTTGCCCAAGCAGTCAGCGTCGTCATCGTCGTCTTCTTCTTCTTCGTTGCGCTTGGCGGCTTTTGCTGCTGTTTGCTGTTGTTGTTGTTATTTTTGTTGCTGCTTCTTGTTACTAACTTTGATTCTCCGCACTCCGCGCTGAAAAGCTTTGCTCTTTTGCTTTTCACTCACCGTCACCTGCACTGAATGTTGTTGCTGCTGCTACAATTAAGTTTTACTTTATGTTTATTGCCTCTGCTGGCGTTAAAGTTTTTTTAT
This sequence comes from Drosophila dives, assembly GCA_035042365.1. NCBI lineage: Eukaryota > Metazoa > Arthropoda > Insecta > Diptera > Drosophilidae > Drosophila > Drosophila dives. The sequence goes on along the minus strand of JAWNLJ010000357.1, from coordinate 6,658,307 downwards.
TTTCCCATTCATGCGTTCGTCGTTCGCTTTGCGCTGCTCTGCTCTACTCTACACTTGCCAGCGTCGTCGCTCACCTTCGGCTGCTGCTGCTGTTACTCTTGTTGTTGTTGCTGCTGCCTTGCGGTGGCTAGCAAAAATTTCATTTGCCGTTTTGTCAGTTGGCTTTTAAACATTTACTGAAACAGTTCGCGGCGGCGCTAAATCTAAACTTAAAATATATCCAAAAGACAAATACATATATATATAAGCACAGATATATGTGCCAATTAAATGCATAATTCAATTATTATTTTAATATTTTATTGTTGTTGTGTAAAATTCGTGTAGTGCAAAAAAAGTATTTTAAACAAAAAAACCAACTTTCGTCTTGTCATGGAAATTTTTTACAAAATGGCTGCCGCTGCTATTGCGTGAAAGCCATCATCATTATTAAGAAGGAGAAGAAAATGCAAAAACTGAAGAAGAAGAAGACCATGAAGATGTAACAAAACACAAATCACATAATAATCAAATTTAGAGCAACAAATACCAATAAGTATATATTAAAAATATATATTTATGTGTATTTTGCATTGTTTTTCGTATGCTGATAGGAAGCACTTGGGGGCCAGGCTGTGAACGTCATACAAATAACGGTAAAAGCCAGTCGCAGCAGATCGTCGAACGCCTAAAGGTCAGTCCAAGTAGCATGGAAATGCCAGCAACAACAACAATAGCAAACAGCAGCAACGACTACGACAACAAATTTTGCTAAAAGGAAGCAGCCATGAAACCAGTTTCAACAACAGCTCCAAAACGAATGCAACAACAACATCAGCAACAAGAAGCAGCAAAAGCAACAAATAACTGAACAATTGAACAAGTGATTTACGTGAAAGTGAATTGACACAAATACGGCTAAATCTACGTTAATCCATTTGTTTTTTCTATTCCTATTGGAAATCTTGAAAGCAAAAAAAAAACGACAAACAAATATTTTGAGCACGTCGCACGATTTGAAAATTTTGTAGCTGCAGCCGCATTAGAGATGATGCTATTATCGGCTCTTAAGCTGGGTAAGACAATCATAATATGACTCAAGACTACAGACAAAAACGGCGGCGTTTACACGGGAAGAAAAAAAATCCTCAAAATGTTTAGTATTTCTTTTTGTAGATGGTTTTAAAATTAGTTGATATGTATCTGAAAAGGCTTCGTTTTTTAAGATATTCCAAAAGAGTAGACTTATTGCCAGATTGGGGATCAAGTTATGTATTTAAATGAAAAAGCTTTTAAATAATAATAAGAAATGCTAACAAATTTTACATAAAATAATCATTGCTCAAAATTATTCAACATGCAAATTAATAATTTCCATACCAAAACCCTTTTAATTCCAAATTGATCTCAGTGTAGTAATTTCAGAAGTTCTTGTATTCTTGGCATGCCCTTATAGATTTATCAAAAGAAAAAAATCCCGCTCAACTTGTTTCAATAATAGCTGAAATTAATGCTCTTTTCGTAGGCGTTCTACGATTGAGTCACGCTTGATTTGAATATAGCGCAGTTTCACCTGATCCGTCAGTCAGCAACAACAGTAATAAATACAACAACGAATACAATAGAACACGTGTTTGAAAGTCTGGCAAGTAGTCATTTTTTGCAAGGTCTGGCAGCTGCACATAAAATTTGCATAACAATTTGCCAAGCAAATAAACTAAAAAAAAAAAACAACAACAAAATGTACAAGAAAATGTAAAGAAAATTACACAATTGGCCATAAACACGATTGCGGCTTGCTTCGTTTGTGTTTATGTATGCAGATAGTTAATGACAAATTTGCTGTTGGCGCTGTTTTCGAATGTGGCTTGCAGTGCGCCCCAATCATAAGACACTTTAATATGCATATAAAATAGTTTTGCTTCCGTTTGTTGTTCGGGAGCAGTCCAATTTATGTACGGCTATGTGCGGTGTGTGTACTGAGTGTGTGTGTGTGCGAGGAAAATTATGAATAGAAAGCTTGCATTAATTAAGTAAAAGCTTTTTCGTGGCATCAACGATGCTTGAATACGCTTCAGTCCAGGCTCGCAAAATTGTAGTTTAAATGGGTAAATTATATTTTAGAGAAATGTAAAGAAATCAAAGAAGTGTGCCTAAATTGGGAGGTAAAACTTGAGCTTCCAGTTTGAAACATTTCCTATACAATAAATGCATAAAATTTTTATACATATGCAAATAAAAATTGATTGCTATTTTACAGCGGTTTTAAACTATTTTTTTTAATATACTGTATGTAAAATAAATTACGGAATACATTTTAATTAGAAAGTTTCATTTATTGTATTTTTTTCTTACTAAGTTTATTTGAGTTTTAAAGATATTTCCACTATATAACTATTGTGTCCATGATTTATCCTTAATTTATTAGGACCAACTTTAAGTTATAGCTGCCACTTGTAATGGAAATGACATTATATATATATAAATATATATGTACATATAGATATATTATACCTGTGTGCCTGGCGAATGTCGCCTCGTTGATTTTGCCAGACAATGAAAATGACTGTGGGCACTTTTCATTTGCATGGAAAATGGCATAACAAAAGCCGCACGACTCTGCTGCTGTTGCGGCTGTGGCTGCTGCTGCGACGCCGGCAAGTGCGCTGGGAAAAGAAAAACTTTCTATTTTTCTTCTATCTATTGAGTCTGCACTTTTGTTGTTGCAACTGAAGCTGAAGTTTAAGCTGCCTGCAGGCTTTAGTGTCGCCTATCGTTGCCACGTTTTGCTTGTTGTTTATACAATATCAAAGGCAGAGAGAGTGAGGGAGAGAGAGAAGGAGAGAGATAGATGAGAGATAGAAGAGAGAGGTTGAGCCTGTCTTTTTTTCGGGGGAGTCAACTAAAATCGTGAGTTTTCACATGAAAAATGTGGCCTGCATTTTGTTTGTGATATTGAAAAAATTGGTTGAATCAATTGAGAAAAATGCTTTTCTCCTCGGCCCCATTGTCTGCGTCCGCAGGGCATTTAAAAATCTCAAATATATATGATTAAATGCGCTTGACGCATAATACTTTCGCTTCGATTAACCTTCACTTTTTGTGTGATTTCAATTATTATTATTATTATTATTTGTAATATTTTCTTGTGTTTCTGTTCGATTCTCGCCTGCGCACAGCGTACTTGAAGAGGCAGTTGAGTTTTGTGGTTTTTTTTTGGGTCGTTTAAATTTGCATAGTGAGTGAGAAATATGCTAACAGGCTTGACTGAGCCGATCAAATAGATAAAGCCATCAGTGCTTGCCGCCATTCGCCTTACATGTCCACTTCAAACAGCCAAGCTAACCAATTGTGGGCGTTTCGGCCGCCTTGGAATCTTGGCATTCAGTGTCGCATTGCGGTAATTAACCTTGGCAAGAATCGAGTCTCGTGTCTCGCGTAAGGCGATTTTCGATTCGATACTTTGGTTCGGCTAATTACCGTCAACGAGTGTTGAACCAGCATTTTTTTTTGTATGTGCTCGCTTGTGTCATTTATAATATTTTGATTATTTTTATTTGTTGCCAAATAGCCGGCAAATTGTGTGTGCCTTGAAAACGAAAGAGTTAGAAAACGAACTTGAACTCAGCAAGCTAACAAAAAATTTGGTACAAGCAAATTAAAATCAAAACAATACGAATGTTGCAAATGATGTGTGGAACTCATTAAAGGAGACGACCCCAGAATTGATCACCACACAACAGATTTTGTATTTACTCACATTAGGTGAGATTTACTACGCTAAAAAAGCAAACAGCGCAAAAAATGCAAGCAATTTTTCGAATTAGCTTGTATCAAGTTTTACAGAAAATAATGTTTGTTTCCTGCGGCGCTTAAAAAAAAATAACGAAAGACTTAGGCAACGAACTCGACAAGCTGGCGTATAAATTTAATTGAATGTATAATTTTTTGTGATTTAAGTAGAAAATAAAATTTGTACCTGCTAGTTTCGATAACCTTATCCATATCCGTATCCGTTTCTAATTTTTTATTGTGTTCTTTTTTTTCGCAGGCAACGGCAGTTCTCCAGCCCAGAATTCAACGCGCAGCATCAGTCCAAACAACTCGACGACAAACAGTCAATTCAGTTTGCAGCACAACAGCTCCGGCAGCCTAGGCGGCGGCGTCAGCGGAGTTGCCGGCGTTGGCGGTGGTCTTGGTGGAGGTGGTGGCGTTGGTGGTATCGGTGGTGTTGCAGGCTTAGGCAGCCCCAACGGTGTAGCAGGCGGCGGCGGAGGTAGCGGCGGTAGTTGCACACCCACATCGCTGCAACCACAGGTAAACGTTTTAACACAACCACAATGTGTAGCCGGATTTTGCTAACCACATCTTCTTCCCATTTAGTCCTCGCTGACAACGTTCAAGCAGTCACCCACTTTACTCAACGGCAACGGCGTTTTATTGGATGCCAACATGCCCGGCGGAATACCAACGCCCGGCACGCCCAACTCCAAAGCCAAGGTAAGATCTAATTTTCAGCTGCACTGTTTCTCATACCCTGTAAATACAAAAATATTGTCATTTATTGTGTTTGCTTACAGCAAAAAGGATAAAGATATCAGTAAAAATTTGTCTGACTGTCTGTAAAAAAGAAAAAAAAAAACGCCCTGAAAAATCGTCTGATCGAAATAGTTTTTTAATAAAACATTTCTCTAAATGTACAATTCCCAAAATATACAAACCTTTATTTTTAGAAAATATCCGTTACGAGCTCGATTAGTGAAATACCCTGGTTTTTATAAATATACGCTCCAAATAAAGTTAGCCAAAAGTATGGCTAATTTTTAAAATTCAATCAAAATGTATACCGAATTTTGTAAAAGCCTTTTTTTTCCGATTTCCCCAAATAAAATTTGAGTTTTTGAAAAGATTTTGAAAATTAAGCGAGCTAGTAAAACCAAGTTCAGTGATTTATTTTGTATACATGGCAATTACTAGTCGATCACAAGCGACTAGATCAATGCTATTTGTTTAATCTGAACATTCTCTCTGATTTGCAGGACAACTCACACTTTGTCAAGTTGGTGGTGGCACTCTATCCATTCAAAGCCATCGAAGGCGGCGATTTATCCCTAGAGAAAGTAAGTACCTAGCTTGAAAAACAAACAAAATATATATTTTTATTAATCTCTGATTCTAATTATATTAGAATGCTGAATATGAGGTCATTGATGACTCACAGGAGCATTGGTGGAAGGTCAAGGATACGGTTGGCAATGTCGGCTACATACCCAGCAATTATGTTAAGCCCAAAGCCCTCTTGGGTCTCGAGCGTTACGAGTAAGCCCTTTGACACAGTTATAAACTGTTGTAAAAGTATACTTAACATATTTTTCTCTCTGTGTGTAGATGGTATGTGGGTGACATGTCCAGACAACGTGCCGAGTCGCTGTTAAAGCAGGGCGACAAAGAGGGTTGCTTTGTGGTGCGCAAGTCATCGACCAAGGGTCTCTACACACTATCGCTGCATACCAAAGTGTAAGTATTTGAAATTAGATGTTTAAAATATTAGATAAGTTAGGTAATAACCAAGGCACCAGCAATATCTTCAAGTTTCCCTAAGACTAGTAAGACTATCGATTAGTGCCATTAACATATTGATCTACTTTGGCCAGGGTCTGAAATTTATCGAATTTTTAATAACTTTAACCATATTGAGTAGATTTCCAAAAGTAATGACGGCTCATATCCCAAAGAAAGTAGAAATGTGTTAAATAAAGGTTTCTTAAGCTGTGCCAATTAGGTTAACTTGCATAGTTTTTTTTTATGTCATGATTTGCCCTTAAGACTGAGAATTTGAATTTGAGAATACGTTTTCAAGTCGAAATTCATTAAAAAAAACATTTACGTGTTTTAATTTGCCAATTTTGGCAGATCAATAGTAGAGGTAGTAAAATTTAAGAATTGGAATACAACTCTTTCGCTCTACGCTGCGCTGTTATTCATAAAAGAAATAACAGTAGGAATAGCAACAAATTGTGGTCTCTGTAGATAAAGCAATAGCAGAAATGTTATCAGTTTTGGCAGCAGCTGCGCGTGGCTTATGCGATTATCATAACAGTAGCAGAAGCTGTATAGAACTAATATAATATAAAATATTCTGCTTATGTCAATTGGTTTAGCTTAGATGATTATAAGATAATTATATTAATTTGAAAATTTAATCATTGCTTTTGTTCATTTACTACAGTCCGCAATCGCATGTGAAGCACTACCACATCAAGCAGAATGCGCGCGGCGAGTATTATCTGAGTGAGAAGCACTGCTGCGAGACTATACCGGATCTGATTAACTATCATCGCCATAATTCGGGCGGACTGGCCTGCCGACTGAAGTCATCGCCCTGCGATCGTCCAGTGCCACCAACAGCGGGCCTCTCACACGACAAATGGGAAATCCATCCCATGGAGCTGATGCTAATGGAGGAGCTCGGCTCTGGTCAGTTTGGCGTGGTTCGTCGCGGCAAATGGCGTGGCTCGATTGATACGGCCGTTAAGATGATGAAGGAGGGCACCATGTCCGAGGATGATTTCATTGAGGAGGCCAAGGTAATGACAAAGCTACAGCATCCGAATCTGGTGCAGTTGTATGGCGTCTGCTCGAAGCATCGGCCCATCTACATTGTCACCGAATACATGAAGCACGGCTCGTTGCTCAACTATTTGCGCCGGCACGAGAACACGCTGATTCTCAATATGGGCCTGCTCCTGGACATGTGCATACAGGTTAGCAAGGGCATGGCCTATCTGGAGCGTCACAATTACATTCATCGCGATCTGGCGGCACGCAATTGCCTTGTCGGCTCTGAGAATGTGGTTAAAGTTGCCGACTTTGGTCTAGCCCGCTATGTGCTCGATGATCAGTATACCAGCTCGGGCGGCACCAAGTTCCCCATCAAATGGGCACCGCCCGAGGTGCTCAACTACACACGCTTCTCATCCAAGAGCGATGTGTGGGCCTATGGTGAGTGCCTGATAAAAAAATATGCATACTGCTATAACCCTGTAACTAAATCTCTTTATCTCTGCATTTCTAGGCGTGCTCATGTGGGAGATCTTCACCTGTGGCAAAATGCCCTATGGCCGTCTAAAGAACACCGAAGTCGTGGAGCGTGTGCAGCGCGGCATTATTCTAGAGAAACCAAAGTCGTGTGCCAAGGAAATATACGATGTGAGTAAATTAAATAAATAATATAAAATAAATATATATTGTATAGATCTGAAAAATCTGCTTTAGAAGTCGAACTTGTGAAAGTGTAGCAGATAATTTGTCGCTAACAATTGCAAATCTGATGGCAATTAGAAGATAGTGCTAAGAAAATCTAAAACTGTAATTTACAAATTGTAGAAACCTAGATATACAGTTAAAAATAAAAAAAATATAAAGTTAGTTTTAGAATGCGCTTCATGCAATGAGAGCCATAAGATCTATCTTCTAATCCTTTAGCTCTTCCATTGAGCTACAAATTTCTGCAAGAATGTGAGCATCTTTCTCGCGGTGAGCGTTGATATAATTTAAAGAGGTTTTTAATTTAAAACCAGTTTCCCTTATCAATACACATCAACGCTATCTCTACCAAGCTTATGTAGCTGACTTTTTAGTAAAAATATTATATTGAAACTACCTTAAACTCAATCAAAACTCACCCAAACAATTAAGAAAGAAATATGTATGTACCCTACACTAACCCAAAATATTAAGCAAAGACAAAAATCACACACGACAGAACCAATTAAGATCAGTTAATAGTTAATATACAAATATATATATATAAATATAATCTAATATATAATTGTCTATAATATCGTTGCAGGTCATGAAAAAGTGCTGGTCGCATGGACCCGAGGAGCGTCCCTCGTTCCGTGTGCTCAAAGAGCAACTGGCACTTGTTGCCCAAACGCTAACCGACTAGAGACGTGAAGAGGTACACAGTGGAGGTGAATGGAGTTCATGTCTGGGATCACGCACTGATTAGCACTGATCAACATCAAACATCAACAAAAAACCAACAACAACATCCACATCAACATCAACATCATAAACATAAACATAAACATAAACAAATAAACCTAAATATTACCTATAATGAGCTAAAGTTAACGATAGACAGACAACAGTATAATGATATATGATATATGTATTAACATTTAAGTTTAAGTGGAGCAGAGCAAAAGTTATTCACAGATCGGATCGGATCGTACATCATATATAGTATGTAATGTATGTGAATGTATTTGAACGGAAATTGTCGTACAGCTAAATGATTATTCACTTTTGATATATATTATTTATTATACATATATATATATATATATGTATTTATATATATATATATAGAGCTAAAGCTGAGCAAATGATATCATTATGTTTATATAAATCGAAATTTAGATATGTGTGTGTGCGTATTTATTATATGCATCTGTTTGTAGAGAGCATATAACAATAACAAACAACAACACAATACATATATACATATATGAATTATAGATAACTGTAGTTAATAGTCAAATTTTTGATACATTTCATAACAATTGCGGTTAATGATGAAAATGATAATTACAATATATATATATATATTGATAAGTATGCAGACGATACGATATACTACGCATATATATAAAAATATATATATATAAAATGATTGTGCTTTTTTAAGTAAGTTTATATAGTTAAAAAAACACTCAAAACATACACACACACACATTAATAAAAACAAAAAGGAAACATGAATCTAAGAAAACTGATTAAACATAAATTAAATGTTTAAGTTCTCCTCCAAGTCGAATGCAAAAACAAAACGAGAAACAAAGGAAACACTTTTTTATTTAGATTAGAATTTTACGTGCTTAGCTTAAGTTTTGTGATTTATTGTTTAATCATTTCTCATTTGCGTTGCGCAAACAATTTTCGTATGCGTCTCAGTTTCTCTTTTTATACATATATAATTTTATATATATATTATATTTTTGCCTTTTAGTATGCGACTATATATATATATTTAATCTTTATATGCATTCAATTTTAAAATGAATTCTTCAGTTTTTTATTTTTTTAAATTTATCATCAGCAATATGCGAATACATAAACATATATATTTATATATATATATTAATGTATAAATATATATATATTTTACCTATTTTTATGAGAGAAAGTTTTACTTAATTAATTTTATCATTCGCATAAGCCACAAAGTTCGCATAATAAGAAACGAAAAGAAATACTATATACAAATAAAATGTATAATGAAAATTAACTCATTTTTTTATTTGTTCCACTTATTATTTATGATTTGTGTTTGGTTTATTTTTGCATTTTCTTTAGCTATCACAAAACAAAGAAAGGAGACAAAATCAACAAGATACTATGGGACAGACTGAACGCACAAGAATTCGGTTTCACAGAGCCAAACAAAAAAAAACCAACAAAATAAAACCGAACCCGTTAACAGAACCAAACCGAATGCAACTGAAACAAGACTTATAAAGTATATATACAACAATGTGACACCAAAGAATGAAATCAAATGCAACAACAACAGAAATCAAATCAGCTAACAAACATGACAACAACATTTTATACGACATTTTGATACAGTTTTGATACAGAACCGCTGCTTAAGCCAGTCTAAGTCTAAGACATGCGTTTATATGTCTAGCTTGTAAGAACAATCCTTAGCATAACTAACAATCTACACACATATATATATATAGCATATAGAAATACAATCTATAACACACATCTATGTTATACGTCCATAAGCCAAAAACGAACCCAGAACTCTGATTATAAAACTGCATTTTTAAATGACAAAAACATAAGCCCAAATCTTTGGAGCTGATCCTAACTAGAACCGGTAGAGCGTCCTATATCCTTCGGTCTATCTACACACTCACACATACAAACACACTCTCAAACACACACTCATCACATACTATGAAATACAATAACCCCCCTAGAAGAACATATGCAATCCATACAAAATACTATTTAATCAAAATAAGCCGCTTAGTTGATTTATTGCGCCTATGCATATAAAACTATATATATATATATATATATTATAAACCATTTTATATAGATTCAAATTAACGCTAAAAATACAACAACAACAAAACAACCAATACACCAAAAAATCTTCAACGTGATATTGCTACTTAATAAATGAATAAATAAATGGTCCTAATTATGTTGAAATTTTCAATAGCAAGGAAATTCTTAGTTTCACTTACCAATTTTAATAATAATTTTGGACTTTAGGCACTCTGAAATTTGTAAATTTGGAAAAAATTAACTTTTGTTTATTGAAAAAATACTATATAGAAAGATCTCTAATATTTTTAATTCAAAGTTAATTTTTAAAGTCTACTATATTTCAAAAACAAGGTTGATTTGTCTTATAGTTTCGTCCGAAAAGTATGCATATCCATTATAAATGCGAATAGTGATCATTTTGTTAGCATACCTAGCGGAACTTTTATGCATCCATCCAAAAAAAGTTACGGGAAATGTACAGCAAGGAAATGAAAAATCTATTGATGAACTTTTCAGCTACAAATGAATTTTAGATATAAATTGACATCGACTAATTGCAGTATGTAAAATATTGCGAAAAATGAACTTTTATGGTTGTGGGTGGGCGAGCAAAAAGTTTTTCACGCACCATTTGGCACATGTGTGGGTGAAGGTTGTCTGTGTGCGACCGCAGCTCCAACCGAGAATAAATATGATTATATAAGAAATTGAGCAAATGAAAAAAAATTGAAACAAGAGGCGGCATTGTTAAAGCGCCATAAACGGCCAGATCGATGAGTAAAACCAAAACGAATTATAGATATTCAATGAGCCATTAAGTAAACGACAATTACTATTTTCTGTCGTGGGCGAAACAGTCTTACGTATGTTCCAGATCAAAATGTTATATTCCTAGAGCAGCAGCAAGGTCAATACAATTGAAAAACCGTTAATAGAAATATTGCCGAAATAAAGCTGACTTACAGTGGGCGCTGCTGTTAACGCCAACGCAAAAAGCTTATAAGTTGACTGTTAACTGTTGCGACTGTTAAGTGCGCTGCTCTGAATATTGCTGCTGCGACTAATGCTGCTGCGACTATTGCTGCTGCCGTTGCTGCTGCTGCTGTTAATGTTCTGCTCTGTTAGCGAAGCTAAAACGAAAAGGCAACAGACGACAACATTGGCGCTTAGTTTGGGTTCAGCAGCGCTCGAGTGCGATACGAAAAAAGCCAGTTAAATCCGAAATCAGCAAATGGAAAACAGTAGCAACAAATAGTTGAATAGTATATTATTTGGCAATTTGTGTTTTTTTTTTCAATTAAACAAACCGTAACTCAGCTCGACGACAGCTGTCACTTTAACTCAATTAACGATCAGCGAACAACGAAACCAAATCTTCCAACTCTGCCCCCGCCCCCCCACAAAATCCCTCCTCCTCAACAACATCTCTTTCGCTCGCGTCGCGTTGTCTCGTGTGTGGAAACGTGTACGCAGATGTTCTGAAAGTCCTCCAGTTCGGGCTGCAAAAGCAACAAGGACTGTTTGCCATTATAACGGCTAGCCGTGTGCTAACTCAAAGTTTATTATTGTGCAAATCAAAGTTGTAAACAACAAAGCAACAACAACAAAAATAATACAAACAATAAAGGGCGACAACAGACAGCAGGCCTAGACACACAGCTGTGGTAAGTACACTGCACAAAAATCCACTCAATTGCTGCTAACATTTTTAACAACTACAAAAATTAAGTTTAAAGAAATTTCTATTTCAATGTCAGATTTTTTGTCAAATTTGCTTGATTGAGGCAAAAAAAGGAGGCAATTTTTTTCAAGCAGAAATATCTTTCGCGATGTCAAGAATTAATTACAGATCTAAAGATTAGTGTAGATGTTTTTTCTTTATTTCATTTTTTTAAATGTGCTTTAAACACAAAATATTTATCTCTTTAAAATAATTACTTGATTAAAGAACAAGTTAGCAAAATAATTGCTTAAAACCCAAAATTTGATTTTTTATGTTATCCTATATTTGGCGCTGTGTAGCGATTGGTAATCAAGGAACTGTAAAACAATCTAGCTAAGTAAGTAGGCGTTAACCCGACTGACTCTTCCTGTGTCTGGTGAATGTCACTGTAAGCAGGAACAGTGACTGCGACTTTTACTGTGACTGTGACTGCTACTTAACATTGCGTGCTTGCTGCTTATCCTGACCTAAAAGTTCATTGACTGAACGCAGAGTTGGGGCAGGAGTCGATTGGGTCGATTCCTAGTCTGTCTCTCTGCCTGTCTGACTATCTGTCTGTATTGGCATTTAGTGGCAGCAACAACAACATCTGTTTATGCTTGCAACCTGCTTCGTTTCATTGTTTTGTCAATGTTGTATTGATGTCACACACACACACACACACACAACACACACAGAAATGCACATTTTGTGCCACAAGTGGCAAACGAGGAAATCTTTTTTTTTTTTGGGCAAGTTCATTGTGGTCTCTAGTGATTTTTCAAGCCCATGACATCAGCTCCATTAAATGCAAACCGGTCGACTTCGCCTATCTCACGCCCTCTCTCCCTCTCTCTCTTTGTATCTGACTCTTTATCGCTGCCAAACTCAGTTTTCAAAGCCACAGATTATGAGCCAGAAACAACAACAATTAAATTACCAAAGTAAAAGAGAAGTGAAAAAGCCATAGGCGTAAAAAAAAAACACAAAATTATGAATGTTTGCAGCAAAAAATAAATATTTATAAAGTGTTATAACACAGGGAAGGCAAAAATAAAAAGAAGAAAAAATAAAACAGGTAGGCAAATATTAGTCACAGCTGAGCATTCCGCTAACTGTCTCTAATTATATATATATATATATAGCATAATATATATATATTTCAGCTTGGATATATTTATTGTGGCTTTGTTTTGGCAGGAACTCAAATGCGCTTGGGTCAGGAGGCATTGGCCAGCTTTCACTTGGCAAAAGCATTCGCCTTAAATTCTCAAGACACAAAACATGTTTCCCAAATCTAATTAGATTTTGAGCACAAAACTAGTTCACACACTCAAACACACACACACACACACACTTACATTCACTTGCACATAGTTGACGTCAGTTTGTTGTTTATTTTGTGTCTTTATCACGTTGTGTGTATGTGTGTGTGTGTGTGTTTCATTTGTACCCGTTTTTGGCCCAAAACACTTTATTTGGTTTTTGTTGTTGTTGTTGCTGATGCTTCTACCAGTTTGCCGGTATTTTGTGTTGTTGCCTTGTTTTGCTGTTAATTAAACTTAAACACAACTTTTTTTGTTGTGATTTTTACTGCTAACTGGGCAAAGAGAAAGAGACTGTCGAAAAATTGTCGATTGAGATACAAAACGGTGTTACGTGTGTGTGGGCGCCTTGTCTGGATACTTGGCCAACATTTTGGACAACTCAATGTGGGCTAAAGGAAACGGCCAAGACAGTCTCCAACACAGCCGGACGACGCAGACAACTTGCCCCTATTTGGGCGTAAAAGTTAATGATCAACGCTGGAAAATGAGCTCATTTTGTCTACATTTTTATTTAATATTAATATTTTTTTTTTGGCAATTTAGAGAGCGTGAAATGCGAATATTATAGAAAGCAGAAACAGTCACAAAAATTCTATTCTTAATTATGATTAAAGCTGACAGATGTTTTATGGCTCGGACTCAGCAGATTCCAGTAACTAATAAATGAAATTAATCGTTTCTTTCCATATTTTATATAATAAATGTTCTATCAACAATTAATTGGAAAAAAGCTTTCAGCTGGATTTAAAGCTTAAGATTTACAACCAAACCATTTTGGATGAGTTCATGTTTCATGATCTGTTAATGCTTTAGAACTCATGATTAATTTTATTATTATTATATATATATATATATATCGAAAATCAATAGAAAGTATTAAGAAAAATGTAAGTCATTGAGTGAGAATTCATTTCGAGCCACATAACTACATATTATAAAGTATATAAAAATATAATCTTTAACAAACTCAACAGTTGAGTAATTTATACGCTTTTAATATTCATGAAAACTATATGAAATAAATTCTTTAGGTAGCAGGCAAATAATAATCTTTACTTATTATTTTAGCTGCAATCTCAGAAAACTAAAACTTTTCAATCGATCACTGCACCAAACACCAAAAACCTCGTTTTTTATTGTTTTCCAAAAATCATTTCGTGCTTTTCGTTTTAATACTGATGTACAGACGACTAGATTATACTATATATAAACTATATCATATAACTGTCATGATATCAATCATTTCGTCCGATTATATTTTAAAATAATGCAATCGCTATCGAGATACAGATAACCCATTCTAATCGATATAACAACTCAAATGTGAAATTCAAAATTCACAACTTATCGTCAAAAAATTAATATAAAGAAATATAATTTTTCAAATATAATTTTTCAAATTTTCAGCAAATTTAAGACTAGAAAAGAGATCTTTTTGTTTGTATTGTTTTTGTGATTTGCATTCTACTAAGCCAGCTTTCAGATAATGCCCAAGATAATGCATATGCCTGTCAGGATTAGAGTATTTGGGCATTCTTCCGTCTTGTTACTTGATAGCATAAAATGTTGATGACGTGCGCCAGGTTTTTGTAAGGCTATTCTATTATTTACTTATTGTTATTATTTTTGTTGTTTGCCGTGTTTGCTTACCCATGAAGCGTGCTTGCGTGTGTGTGTGTGTGTGTGTTTGTGTGTGTGATGTGTCCGCTAAATAAGTGCGGGTTCAAAGTTGGCATCATCTATCAAGATCCAAGTGGCAAATTTTGCATAGAGTCATGCAACGAAAATAGTCGACTGACGCCAGACGTGCTTCTGCGGTTTTGCGTTCGAAACGAAGACAACAACGGTCAGGAGACAAAGAGACAGAGAGCGAGAGCGAGAGAGAGAGAGAGAGAGACAGGGAGAGTCAGAGGGAGGGAATGAATGGAGGCAACTAACGTGGGCGTGTGCTCAATTCAAAATCAGTTTCAATTTGCTCAATTGGCAAGCGAACCAACCGGTTGCTGTTTGACCTATGCACCTGAAACTCAAAACTGAAAACTCAAAACATTGAAAACTAAAAAATGAGAACTAAAAACTGAATACTGATTAATTTGTATCAGTTGCACCATCTATAATTCAATTTTGGAAAGCAACTCCCCCTTGATAGCTCAGCTCAGCAGAGCCATGCAAAATTGCATGTCCGATTAACTTGATTAAATGCGACTAAGTTGTTGACTGCCTCGTGTTTGTGCCACAAATTAAGATTAATAAGTTGTTAGCAGGCAACACACACACACACACACACACATAGACACACACTGTACAAAATGAGTTCTTAACATTAATAGCTGCATTGCGGTTTTCTTTTAAACCTCTGCAGGGGATTTATTATGATGTCTTAAAAAAAATATCGGTCGACAGTTAAGTTCTTGTTTGATCAGATATTATAATGTTTAAATAAATGTTAAGCAAGCAGATGGACGCCTTTACTCTGTAGGTGTATGTAATCTGCAAGACCTACACTTTAAAAAAAACGTAGACAAATTTAGGCAATCTAAAAATATATATAATGTTCTGATTGTTAAAAATAATTTGTCAATAAAAATTTCTATAAATTAGACAAGTTTTTTTTTGTCAGTTGTTTGTGCCACAAATTAAGATTTATAAGTTGTGAGCAAACAACACTTTAGAGACATACACATACACTGTACGAAATAAGTTCTTAAATTGTGTAGCTTCTTAGAAACTTTGAAAAATTTTGATAATTCAGAAATGCAAAAAAATAAATTGTGTTGTAATGACAAAATTTTATAAATTTAACTGGTTTCAGTTTTATCTATTTTCTATAAATGTTTTCCATCATTGGAAAATTAAATTTTTAAAATAGAAAAAAAATCTATTTACTTTTATTTTTAAACACTCAGAGAAATATTTTTTTTAGTAATAATTGCTCTTTTTTTTGGTTGAGTGTATTTTATGGTTGCGATCTGCAGCCACGCAAATGTCTGGCATCAATCAGACTATATAGCTGATTCATCCGATTCCACTTGCGTGGTGGCCTTATATGGTTTCGGCAGCACTGATTGATATTGAGCTCCAACCCGCCAAACGCCCCATCAGCCCGCCTCTAGACTCCGGATGCAGCAGCAGCAATTGAAGTGCGTTGTCTGTGTGGGTGCAGATTCAGAATCAGAATCAGATTGAGATTTAGTGATGATGTAAGATTCGGTTGTACTCGTACTTAGCGGAGCATATGGCAACCAAAACACAACTGAGCAAAACAACAAAAATTGCTAGCCAAAAACAAACACACAAAGAAAACAATAAAGAACAACAAAAACATGTTTCAATTGCGTGCGAGGTCGCGGGGCGCAAACACGCCCACTTTTTAGCCTCAATTTGAACAGCTTTGCTACAGCCCCGCTGCTGCTGCTCCTCTCTCAACTCTCCTCCACTCCTATGTCACTGCAGTCGGCCAGGCCCACTCAGAAATTGGCTCAGCTGTGTATTTACATAAAGCGGAGCTGTTGATTTCACGGCCAAAGAAGTTGCACGCTTCCACGCTGCCACATCCACATCCATATCTACATCGACATCAACTGCTAGTGCCACTGCCACCATTAACGTCCACAGCCACTTGGACCTAAAGGTTTGCTCTGGTTCCCTTCAGCTTGAGCCAGAGTTGCTCACGTGTCAACACGAGCACGAATTGAATATTCCAGCTGGGAGTAAATCTCGAAGATTGCATTCGCTTGTTGGCAGCAGTCAAACTGCTGATTTTCAGTATAAATTAAAAAAAAAAAACAATCTAAAAAGCTATAGAATTATGTATTCCGATGATGTTGATTTTAGAATAAGCCATACATACTTCAATTATATAAACAAAAATCAAACCCAACAAATTCATCTTTTGACTGATTGTTTTTATGACATCATAATAATATATGCTATAGTAATCCGTTCCGGTCGGATAAATGACATTTCAAGTTTCAACAAGATGGCCTTAAAACTGGGCACAGTTTCGATTAGTGATGCTGATTAATTTATTATCAGTCAAGTCAACATATGAACAAAAAGATATAATCAATTAACTAAATATTTAAATTTATGTATTTTTTTTAATGTCGATACAAAAATTAAAATATAAATGTAAAAATTAAATTCAAAAATAAATATTTTATTTATGAGAACTGGTTCAAAATCTGTTGCATATATTATGAAAAAAAAAAACACACACAAAGCACCTGAGCAGACCAACAAAAAAGTCAAGAACTAGTTCCTAGACGAAGACGTCACGACTTATCTGAATATAGCCAGAAAAAAATATCGGCAAGACACGGCTTCAACTCTGATTTGAGGTGCTCGTTTCATGGCATGCAATTGTCGCTCAATAAGTCATTAAAAGTAATCGTTTTGTTGGGCTTACATGCGCCAAACGGGCAACATTAGCACTCTGAATAGTTTTTTCTTTTTTTGGGGCGCAACCTTGTTGCTGCCAGACTGCCGAAGTCAGTCATCAGTAAGTAAGGGGCAAGGGGTATGGGAACAATGGGCGTTATTAGCTAACGTTCAAACGCGTCAGCTAATCGCTGCAAGCAAAGCCAAAGCCAAAGCCAATTGGGGTCGTCATCGTAAAGTATCGATTCCATCCGCTGCGATGTCGCGACCTGTTACCAAAAACCAATGCAAGGCAGGGCAAGGCATACATATATCTGGGAGGGCTAGACAGCTCCAAGGGAGCTTTTAGCGCCATTTGGGCTATGCCGCTCAAAAAAGAAGGTCACGGGTTGAAGAGCCTACCGCAAACTTATAGTTTTTGTCCATTGTTTGTCTTTTTTAGGTGGGCAAACAAATCACTTTGCTACTTGCAAAGTGGCCCAGAAAATTCGAAACAAATAATTCGATGAAGTCACGTTCAGAGTTTGAGTTGCCTATCCTACTTTTTTTGTGTGATTTTATGGAATTTTTTCCATTGATTTTGATGGTTATTTAAGGATTTGGCTTATTAAGCAGCTCATTCAAGAAAAAGAAACAAAATGGAAAAATATCAGCTAAGTTTTTAAGCTATTTTAATTATGCTCAAAAATATCAGATTTAACTATATATTTCACAAAAATTGAAAGTTTTGCAAACAAATCAAAGTAGCTTAATGCTCAGATCCTTCAAAGATCGATCACAATATGTATAAAACTTAGCCAACCATTTTTAAATGCTCAGAAAAACCCAAACGAAAAACTTATTTTGTGTAGATATATTTTTTTTTAAAAAATTGTTTAATTTACTAATTCACTGATTGTGCCCCAAAAAGTGCAGCAACAAAATGACTAAGAATGTTAGCGATAAATTAATGATGTTGCCGAGTTGATATTCAATCCTTGCACTCTACTTTTTGCAGTTACACAAATCCAAATCCAAATCGAAGTCGAAGGAAGTGGGACCCTGCAAGCCCGTACGCAATATCCGTACCCTCAACATGGCTGGCAGTATTGAACAACGTCCGTGGACGCCAACAGTGCGCATTGGGCGAATTGCGGCTGAGACTACAAATCCGGGACCAGCTATTGTCCAGCTACCAACGCTAATTGGTAAGGGTATTCCATATTTAATATTCAATATTCAACTAAAAGTTTCGAGCGTAATTCACAGGCAGCAAAGTACCGGACTCAAAGAAGAAGGGTGCACCGTCATACTCCTTTGGTCACAAGTTGTCCGGCAGAGATGAAACTACCGGACCCGGCCCGGCACAGTACAATGTGTCGGGGATGCGACCCAAAGGCAGAGATCATGCGCGTGCCGCCACACTACAAAGTCGTCCCAAGGAGTTGACGCGCTTTGTCAATCCCGGCCCGGGAGAATATGATGTAATGCCGGCGGCGAAGGCTGTCATTGATGCCACACCCAAATACACATTTGGCAAGAAGCCGGCGAGCGCCAAGTTTCAGCTAATACCAGGTAAGTCGAGACGGTCCTTATGGCCCTATCGAGATTACAGTGTTGGTTGTTGTTGTTGTTGTTTTTGTTGTATCGTTGGTTCCTGTTGGTTGTTTGAATGGCTATTATGGTGTGTACTTATTATATTGGTCATGGGTTGCATGCGCATCATTAACGCTATGGATTATGGAGAAGCCTCATGTCGCAAGCAAAGACATCCATGATATCGTCGCGGAGACTGGCCTGATCATCATCATCATTGTTGTATATATAAGAATCATATTTCGAGTTAACAGATCCATGCAAGAATCGAATCTCATCCAAGCAGCGCGTAAGTAAACGCTGCCTCTGCCCTGTCTCGCTATTTCTCTCTCTCTCTCTATTAGTAGTCACGTAGCTGTAACTTTGTGCTGCTTTCTAGTATAATTCTCTCTCTCTTTCTCAATCCCCCTTACTCTTTTAATCTCTTACTCAGTAGTCACATAATTGTACTATAGTTTTCTCTCTCTGTCTCTCTCTATCTCTCTCTTTATCTATATATCTGTCTATATCTCAGAACTCACGTAGCTATGTCCAGTTGTACCAAAAATATTACGTATTCTAGGATTTTGAATTGCAATTACTTGGATCAAAATTAGAATTTAAAATATATATAAAGCTAGTAAAAAATGCTCTATGTAGATAGTCGTAGATTTTGAACCAATATATCCAAGTACATACAATTTTAAAAATTAATATTATATATATATTTATTGCACAAAGAGAATAAAAGTATTTCAATATTGTGCAGATAATTGATAAATTTTTAGCACCATGTTTACATATGTACTTTATACACTAAACTGAAAAAGATTGTACCAAATATCACTGCGTAAATAAAGTGCCTAGTTTTGGTACATTTGTACCAATTATGGCAAATGTGGCTGCAATTGCCAGTAGCTAGTATAGTTGTCTCGCTCCCACTCTTTTGCTTTTTTAACTTGACAACTTTCTCCCTCTTCCTCTCCCTCTCTCTCTCTGTTTTTGTACTTTGTATGTAGTTATTAGGAACGTAGCTCAATTTAAATGTGGATTTTATGTGGTTTTTCTTTGTATGGTTTGTGTTGATTTTTTGAATTTTATTTTTAATTTAAAATTAAATAAATTTTCTTCTTTTTAAACAAAAATTAAACTGACCCACTTAAACTGACTGCAAATCGCGAATGCTGCGGTAAACAAAACAAAACAAAACAACATTTTTTAGGTCCCAACCATTATCAGGTGGTGCCGCTTGATGTGATTAAGCCGCGTGCGCCTCGTTATTCCTTTCGCATTAAGGTTAACGTTTACCTAGTTAACAATCCAGGTAACACAACTAACTGCTGGCCCAATTGGCCAATGTCTGTGCCCAGTTAACTAACCCAACCAACCCCCCACCACCCATCCAGTTAATTAACACACACATTCTCTCTCAAACACGTTCTCTTTTGCATGTGTTCCTCAACACTTCTGGTTTTTCTGGTGTGCTGTCCATCTTTCTAACTCTTTAACTCTAGTAACAGTATTCCGTAACTCATTCAGTTTAACCCACTCTAGTCTTATCTACTGCCATTTTTGTAGTCCGTACCGTAATTATTTGTTTTATTAACACTAACAGCGCCAAATAGCTATAGTCCCGAAATGGTTACGCAATCGAGAAAGAATGCGCCACGTTACACATTCGGTAGACGAACTAAAATCCAACACGATCAGCATACACCAGGTAATATTTTGTCAAACTCCCCTCCCCTCCCACCCACACACACACACACAAACTCCCTCAAACCCACAAGCAATTAGGACCTCGGCTGTAATATGTACCTAGCCACCTGTAGTAGTATCTAGTTAGACCTTGTATTGGATTACCACCCGTCTAAACGAACACATTTCAAACACACATTTTTAGTTCGACTTAATAATCGGTTTTATATCTATCCCATACAGCTCCAGGCGCCTATTCTCCCGAGAAGGTGAAGCTCAGCAAGACACCCGAATTCAGCTTTGGCATCAGACATCATGAACTGCGAACCGACTATACGCCAGGTTTGTCTAGCTCCACTTAAATATTATTAATAAATCAAGCACGCCTTATCAATGTAGGTCCTTTAAACTGTAAATATATCTGCCCATAAAGTAGTAACCACAAAAAATCAATTTACATTTTAAGATTTGCACTTTACAACGTCGTTAGAAAATAATATTAATACTAAAGTAGATTCGAAGCAAGGAAGTTAAACAGAATACATCGCATGAATACATCGCATATCCGATAACTTAAAAAGTAAAGACAAAAGGAAAAGGGTGCTATCTTCATACACTTCATACTCAAGGCTTTGCAAGATCCGCTAAAAAAGTCCTTTTGTCGCACACATTATTAGGCCTCTAGGGGACCTAGTAGAAAAGTTGCTTCTGCCTGGGCAAAGTCAAATAATCGAGTACTCGGTCTGAGCACCCGAAGCTCAGCTAAGCCAGAAATGCACCAAATAAATTAGATATTTTTAGGCAGTCAGTTTAAAGACTATTTAACGTCCTTTAGTATTATATGCCTAGTGGTAGTAAGCTATTTTTTTCTTTTTTAATAAAAACCCCTTTAAAGCAAACACTTCCTAATGTTAAAGAGTTTCGCTTAAATTAAAATACTTAATTTGCATTTTATTAAAATTGGGCACATTGAGTATCAGTGACATAGAAGCCCTTAACCCAACAAAGATTCTGTCATACGTGCCGGAACTAGGTTTAATGGAGTAGCCATAAGCTTAGAAGGGGGCACAATAGATCTAATAGGTCGCAGTCCATAGCCCTCAATTTATATATAAGACTTGCATCCAATCGGCTTGAATCTTGTGAACCCTTGCAGCACCTGGCTGTTATAAGCCTGAACAAGTAGTTCTCGAGCACACGCCCGCATATAGTTTTGGTCTGAGGACAAAGCACACACAGATCAATGATTCTCCAGGTGGGTTCTAGTCTGGAGACTTGTTCTAATCACAGCTGATTGTTAAATTCTTAATCTTAGCACCTGGCACGTACAGTCCTGAAAAGTCCAAATTGCATACGACACCCGCTTTCAGCATCGCTGGCAAAGGCAATCATGATGTGGTTGATGCCACACCAGGTGAGTACTCAGCCCAGTTCTAAGCCTTACAAACAATGCGAAACTTTTGATATATTCCAAACTCTAATTGGAAATTACGCATCTTTTATTTTTTACAGCTCCCGGCGCATACGAGCCAGAGAAGTGTGTGTTGAACAAAACACCCGCCTTCAGTTTTGGGCAACGTGTGCAGTTGATCAGGTCGCAAGAGACACCCGCACCCGGCACCTATGAGCCGGAGAAGGTGCGCTTGGATTTTGCGCCCTCCTACACGCTAGCCGGTCGGCACGAGCTGAAATCCGTAAGCCTCACCCCGGCCCCAGGCTCGTATGCCCCGGAAAAGTATCGTAGCGATCACACGCCAGCGTTTAGCTTCGCTGGTAAGCATGAGCATCGAACCGATAGCTCCACTCCGGCACCGGGCGACTACTGTCCCGAAAAAGTACGACACGATCACAATCCCGCTTTCTCATTTGCCGGACGCCATGACACACTCAAAGCCAGCGACACCCCAGCCCCAGGCGCTTACGACACCGAAAAGGTGCGTTTAGACCACAATCCCTCATTCTCCTTCGCCGGCCGACACGATCTTCACAAGCCGAGCGAGACCCCGGCTCCGGGGGCTTACTGTCCCGAGAAGGTTCGACAAGACCACAATCCAGCCTTCTCCATGGCTGGAAAGTATCAAGTGAAAATTACAAATGGCACGCCAGCTCCTGGAGATTATTGTCCCGAAAAGACCAGGCTGGATCATACTCCTGCTTACACTTTTAGTGGCAGAAATGATCCTAAAGTGGAGAATCATACACCTGCTCCAGGTGATTATCACCCGGAGAATGTTCGACTGGATCACAATCCGGCATTTTCTTTCGCTGGTCGTCACGACGTCCAAAAACCAAGTGAAACCCCTGCTCCTGGAGCGTACTCTCCCGAGAAAGTTCGTCAAGGTCATAATCCCGCCTTCTCAATGGCTGGTAAGCATAATACGAAGATCACAAGCGAAACGCCTGCTCCTGGTGATTATCACCCAGAAAAGGTCAGACAGGATCACAATCCTGCTTTCTCCTTTGCTGGTCGCCACAATCTTCACAAACCGAGCGACACTCCAGCTCCTGGAGCATACTCTCCTGAGAAAGTGCGCCAGGATCATAATCCAGCATTTTCGATGGCTGGCAAACATGATCCGAAAAACTCAAGTGAAACTCCTGCACCTGGAGATTATAGCCCCGAGAAGACTCGATTGGATCACACTCCCGCTTACTCATTCGGTGGTAGGAATAATCCCAAGATGGAGAATAACACACCTGCTCCAGGTGATTACCACCCTGAAAAAGTCAGACAAGATCACAATCCGGCATTTTCTTTCGCTGGTCGACATGATCTTCATAAGCCAAGTGAAACCCCTGCTCCTGGAGCATATTCCCCTGAAAAAGTGCGCCATGATCATAATCCGGCATTCTCAATGGCTGGCAAGCATGATCCGAAGATCACAAATGGCACACCAGCACCGGGAGATTACTCTCCTGAAAAATCACGATTGGATAATACTCCTGCCTACACATTTGGAGGCAGAAATGATCCCAAAGTAGAGAATCATACTCCTGCCCCCGGTGATTATCACCCTGAAAAATTGAGGCAAGATCATAATCCTGCTTTCTCCTTTGCCGGTCGCCATGACCTTCAAAAGCCAAGTCAAACCCCTGCTCCTGGAGCTTACTCTCCTGAGAAAGTTCGGCAAGATCATAATCCGGCATTCTCAATGGCTGGAAAACACAATCCAAAGATCTCAAATGATAGCCCAGCCCCAGGAGATTATTGTCCCGAGAAGACTAGGTTAGATCACACGCCAGCTTATTCCTTTGGTGGACGGAATGATCCCAAAATAGAGAATAATACACCTGCTCCTGGTGACTATCATCCCGAAAATGTGAGGCAAGATCACAATCCTGCTTACTCATTCGCTGGTCGCCACAATCTTCACAAACCGAGCGACACTCCAGCTCCTGGAGCATATTCCCCTGAAAAAGTGCGCCAAGATCATAATCCGGCATTCTCAATGGCTGGCAAGCATGATCCGAAGATCACAAATGGCACACCAGCACCGGGAGATTACTCTCCTGAAAAATCCCGATTGGATAATACTCCTGCCTACACATTTGGAGGCAGAAATGACCCCAAAGTAGAGAATCATACTCCTGCCCCCGGTGATTATCACCCTGAAAAAGTGAGGCAAGATCATAATCCTGCTTTCTCCTTTGCCGGTCGCCATGACCTTCAAAAGCCAAGTCAAACCCCTGCTCCTGGAGCGTACTCTCCTGAGAAAGTGCGCCAGGATCATAATCCAGCATTTTCGATGGCTGGCAAACATGATCCCAAACTCATAAGCGATACGCCAGCTCCTGGAGATTATAGCCCTGAGAAGTCTCGATTAGATCACACACCCGCTTACACATTTGGTGGTAGAAACGATCCCAAAGTAGAGAATCATACACCTGCTCCAGGTGATTACCACCCTGAAAAGGTCAGGCAAGACCACAATCCGTCATTTTCTTTCGCTGGACGTCATGATCTCCAAAAGCCAAGTGAAACCCCTGCTCCTGGAGCGTATTCACCTGAAAAAGTTCGCCAAGATCACAATCCGGCATTCTCAATGGCTGGCAAACATGATACAAAGATCACAAGCGAAACGCCTGCTCCTGGTGATTATCATCCCGAAAAGGTGAGGCAAGATCACAATCCTGCTTTCTCCTTTGCCGGTCGCCATGACCTTCAAAAGCCAAGTCAAACCCCTGCTCCTGGAGCCTACTCTCCCGAAAAAGTTCGTCAAGATCATAATCCTGCATTCACAATGGCTGGCAAGCACGATTCAAAGATCACAAATGGTACACCAGCGCCAGGGGACTATTCCCCTGAAAAGTGTCGATTGGATCATACTCCTGCCTACACTTTTGGTGGCAGGAACGAGCCCAAAGTGGAAAACCATACACCTGCTCCTGGTGATTATCACCCAGAGAATGTTCGACTCGATCACATTCTCGGCTTCTCATTTGCCGGTCGTCATGATCTGCACAAGCCAAGCGATACTCCAGCGCCTGGAGCGTATTCGCCTGAGAAAGTGCGTCAAGATCATAATCCAGCATTTTCGATGGCCGGCAAACATGATATAAAGATCACAAATGGCACACCAGCGCCAGGGGATTACTCGCCGGAGAAGACGCGACTGGATCATGCACCCGCTTACACATTTGGTGGCAAATATGACCCCAAGGTGGACACTCATCAGCCGGCACCCGGCGACTATTCGCCAGAGAAAGTACGCCTCGACCATACACCCGCCTACACAATTGCAGGTCGGACGAGCATCGAGTATGTTAGCCATACTCCGGCTCCCTGTGACTACAGACCGGAGAACTGTCAGCTGGATGGTACGCCCGCCTTCACCTTTGGCATGAAGCTGAAGCGGGAGCAGATCAGTGATACTCCAGGTTAATATATAAATTTATTTGACATGCAAATTGGTTCGACCAACTTCGGCTTTTTTTGTAGCACCCACTGCATACGAACCCGAAAAGCACAATATTCAGCACACTCCAGCTTACACATTTGGCACTAAAACCGAGATGAAGGTCACCACCGATTCACCCGGTAAAGAACTCTACTCAGCATTACAATCTTTTAAATCTTAGGCTTACTTTTGCCAGCATGTTGCTTACTTTATATCTTTTTTGTTTATATGTATATGTTTTGTGTGTTTGCATCTTGTAACGCCTGTCCTTAGCTCCCGGACATTATCATCCAGAGCAATGTAATCTCGACAGCTCGCCAGCGTATAGTTTTGGTCTCAAGACGCTACCGATGCCCATCATTTCAGGTAGGTGCTTCTTCTTTCTTTTATTGCTCCAAACTTTAAACTGGTGCTGGATTGTGTTGCATGCTTTATATAAACCGTTGCAGAAAAATTAAAATTATCTTACATTTATAGCGTTTTGTCCGATATATATATCGTCCTATAATTAATGGCCCTGAAGACAAGAAAGTTTTCTGATATAGCTAGAAATAATTTCTAAATATTCTGGTTCTCAAAAATATTTATTATAAGCAATATTTATAAAATGTAGAAAAAGATACAAGTATTTAAATTTATTAGCTCATGATTTTTATTAGAACTTTGCTATTTCTGACTTTCTTTTCTTTCTGACTTGTGAATTTCTAAAATGGCGATTGTTTTTCTGAGTATAAAAACGATCAGAAAATATTAAGCTAACATATACAAATTTTATATATTTTTCTAGTATTTTAAAGGTTTTTTTTTTTGAGAAATCATTAATATCAGCTTAATAAAATAAAATATAATATCATATAGATCTGCAAGGGTATTCGATCTTCGGCAATTCGAAGTTTGCTGTTTTTGTCTTATTGTTTAATTTTCTGTTTTTTGCCATTTTCTGTATATTTCATATATATATATAAATATACTTTGTTTACATTATATCGGTGTACTGGCCTGCATACATACAAATATATATATATATGTACCACATGTATATACATCACAAATATATACAACACAATACTGTATACCCATCAAAACTGCACTCACTAGAACCTAGAGGCGCTTACATTGAAGATCGCATATTGCAAAGACGCGAAAGACGCTTGGCTAGTCCCGGTAAGAGAGTGCATCATCCAAATCAAAACTATTCGTAAACCTTTCAATTACTTTCCTTCATATGCCCAATTGCAATTATACACTGAAATCCATTTGTTACCCTAAATGCAAAGTGTGTCCAATATGTTAAAAATATAGAAGTAGATTTTGTAGTCACAGTTGAATAGGAGAATGAAGTGGTTAATCATTGGAATTTTTATATTTTGGATCATCTCATTGATCGATAGTGGAAATCGTAAGTTTTTAATAGAGAAATGGAGAGTGAGAGATGGGGAGAACCAAAGAATTCTTGTCATTTTTAGATCACCCAAATAAGGCGTGTTTGGTGAAAAACAAATACAAACACGAGCGAAACTGTAAGGGACCACGTCGTAAATTTTATGTCTTCCATCGCATCATTTTGAACTGTGTATCGGTATTCTCAAAGTGCGGGCGAGACAATAAACAGAACGAGTGGCCCAGTCTTAACAAATGTCAAAAAGAATGTGCATGGCATATGCAAATTCATATGCCTCGTAACGCAACCAATACCACGACAACAACAGGTGCCACTACAACTGGTTCACCAGGAGCCATTACAACTGCCGCACCAGGAGCACCTGTAACTGGTGCACCAGGAGCACCTGCAACTGGCGAGCCAGGAGCAGGCAGCTAAACCGACATCGGCCAGATCATTGAGAGCAGCTACAGCTGGAGCAGTCATAGAGTAGCTATGCCGATATATGAAATATTAATTAGCAAAGTAAAGAAAAAATCGTCCAGGATTTACCCTGAACCTTGACAAAATTTTACACATATAAATGTAAGAAACCATCAGAACGATATAATTTTTTTTTATCACAGTTACAAAATTAATGCACACAGAAAATGTTTCAACTTACTGAGCCTAATGCAATCAACGTGAGAATATATTTTCTCGACTATAACTTGGGTGGTTCTAATCCAATATTGATAAAATTATTTCAGTTGCTAAAAAATATGTCAATATATATTGGATATTAACGATAAGCCCTTCCGCTTAATAAAAATGTCCTTTTATTGCTCTCGAAAATTGAAATAAGGAATTTATATTCCAAATCTGAAGATTCTAAATTTTGAATTGGTTTTAAGAGTGTACTGAAAAATATAACAAAAACTTATAGACAATTTTTCGATTTGTAAGATTTGAATATTAAGTTAAAAGCATACAAATAAAAAGACTGTTTCAGTTATCGTTTAGGTTCAAGTGTGATTTCAGTAGGCATGCAAAGTGTTTGAAATGTTAAATAAATTGCTAGAGGCGTGGGAAAATACATACATGCATACACAGAGAAAAAAAAACAGTATTCGATTATCTTATTGTTATTTGAATGCATACAATTATATGCCCGACACTGTCTCGATCTCAGATTATACATCTCAAGTTGAGAATTTGTAGAATTCACAATTGTTATTTAGTTTTTTGGAATGCATTTATTTTTCTCTGTGTACTCGTATGCATATGTATATATTGTGTATAAGTACAAATAGCAAACTACACAAATGATTTGAATCTAATTGCAATCTGTGCCACAGTACGACACAATAATGACAACACCAATGCAACCACAACAACAACAACCACCACAACAACCACGGAGTCGAGCACTGTGAATGGCGTCCAGGTGCCAGTGCAACAGGTGAATGGTCATGTGGGAGCAGCAGTACCAACAGCAGCAACCACAAAGACAAGCGTAAGGCACATCACATCAAATGGCACCAACACACAACATACACAGCTAGCACCAGCCCCAACAGCAACAGAAACAACAACCACCACCAAGACAACAAAAGTCGTAAACAGCACAAATGAGAATCAGAGCGATCAATCAAGATTGAAGCACACCACAATGCACCATGTGACAAATGCACACGCCCAACGGGGCAATCTTCAAGTCACCGCCCAGGGCAAAGCGGATGCCAGCACCACCAAAGCGGCGGCGGCAAGCACACGCACAGTGGTTCAAAGTGACGGTGCAATTGTCACAAGTGGCAAGTCCATCAAATCGAGCACCGTCAAGTACGCTGTGGAGGCGAGCAGCGTGCAAGAGAAAATAATCAGGTAACCCTTTAACTAAAATCCCCCCCTAATTGTTACTTTCTGTGTGGTTCTTGTGTGTTTCTCTTTATTTGTTCTTTACAGCCTCATCATAATCCCAGCTCTCACCTATTAACCCAGCCATTCAAACAACCAGTCAACCAATTCTAACAAAAAAAAATAATAACCAAAATTCTGTTAACCGAATCGTTTCTTAGCTGTTGCTGAAGTACGCTTAATTCATTTTTGCTCAAACTAAGTATAAAATTCTTCAAGTGTATATGATTTTCAATTACTATTTAAATTCTTATTTACTATTATTGATTGTAGCAAAATTGAAAAGTTAGTTTTGTATTCAAAACTATCCCGAAATAACTTAGTGAAATACTGCTAAAATTAATATTTAGTGCATTTTAAAATTTGAGGCAATGCCATATTTAATTTAATAATAAAATAATAAACATAATTTTGCATTCCCTCTTCTCTTTTGCATAAACCAATATTTATTTTAATTTTTGTTAGTAAAATGTGTAATTCTATTAACTCAACTGAAGTAGGGTAAATATTTACTCGGATTAATTTATTTTGAAGAATTTTGTACTTATAACAATTGAATATAGCGAAATCCAATTTAAGCCGGTCAGAGTTTTTTTTTTGTGTATATTAGATGGTCTACATTTTGTATATGAAATCTTTTAATCTGCAGCTCCTAACGTCTACAAGATACCCACTGTCTTGGGCAGCAGCAAGGAGGGTCCCATACGTTCAGCACCTGCCTTCACAATGGCCGGAAGGATGCGCCAGCCGCTGATACCGGCACTGGTGTTGCCCGGACCCGGTTATTATGATGGCGAGTATACGGTGACCAAGTCCAAGCCACCAGTTTATACAATGCGCGGCAAATACAAGATGACCAGCGATGATAATAAACCCGGCCCAGGCGCACACTGTCCCGAAAAGGTAGGCCAATTACACTTATTATTTTCATTTATTTATTTATTTGACAACAACTGAGCTGACCTAAACTGACCCGCAGTATTGGGAGAAACGTTCGATGCCTTCAATATCCTTTGGCATTTTGCATTCACCGTTCAGTGGCAAGTTGGGCACATATATATTGCCCGAGCGTTATACACGCTGCCTGCTCATGAATCGGCCCGATAAGAAGTATCCATAAAATGAACAAAAAGCCACTTATCCATAAAGAGCATTAACAAAAAGCTAAATTTAAAAAAGATTCAAATAATGTCAACTACTGATTACAATAATAAATGTTGTTATTTGATGATAATGTTGTCAATGTCAATCCGCAGGTGAATCTATCTCATATGCCCTCCTACAGTTTTGGGATCAAGCACTCGCCATATTTGGGACACCTCAAACAGAAGGATAACGATTGCGATTATGGCTTTTCGGGCATCTGCTGAACATTGTGAAACACATCAAGGGACACCTTTGGAACTCCTGCTCAAGACGGTCTCTATTTCTTGTACAGAAAACATAGCTTCCTCACTTTCAGTTGCAAACTCCAAGTAACCCCAAACTCTTTGTGTGTCACACATTGAGCACTAACTTTAAGATTTGATATTTTTGGAATTCATATATTGTAAGTCCAAAGTTGTAAATTGTTAAAAATATATATATATATATATAAATATATTCAACAAGTAATAATTCTCAACCTTAACTTATTATTATAAAACATGTTTTCAATTCAACTGTAGTATCAAAGATATATAAATATATGTCTAAACTCTTTGTATTAAAAGACAGTATCAACTCGGCATTGCTTGTAAAAATCTGTTTTTTTTTCAATGGAATGTTAGTTGAATGTTTTGGCTGCGATCCTGTATGAAATTCCAAGAAAATTGTGTATATTACTTGGGGTGTCAAACAGGGCTCAGAAGACAATTCACATTTTAGCATCGATCGTAATCAAAAAAATCCTATATTTTAGAATTATTGTTCATATTTTAAATTATTATGCACTTCACATATTTTTTTGCATAAATTAAAAGAAAATTATGCTTTGCAAGGGATTGTTTTTGGCTTGCTTTGTTTCTCAAATATTCGGTCTTAGGTTGGTAAAATTTTACGTGAGTTGTGGGTGCAAACGACTCAAATTCAATTGTGTAGTCAAAAGCAGGCACTCAATAAAATAGAGAATAAAAAAGGTTTCATTGCATTTCGATTCTAAAAAATAGCATTTCTTTATTATATAAAATCTTAAACCTAAATACATATAAAGCCGCTTGTAAGGCGACCTCATGTTATGATTACTTATTTTAATAGTGTCGCTTGTAAGGCGACTCCATGTTATGTATTCTTAACCTAATGCAGCCACTTGAAAGTCGACTTCATTTGATGTTTTCCTATTTATTTGCAACCACTTGAAAGTCGACTCTATATGATATTTGGTCATTCAAATATAGCTGAGCCTTACAGCGTCTCATGTTCATTCTTAAACAGCATTTGACAGCAAATCCTTTACACCGTAATAACTTGTTGAATTTACGATTGACAAATCTGTGGAAGGGAAAAGTCGAGAAAAACAGTTTGCTGCTGGTTCCTATATAAAAGCAACTGAAATTGAACAGAGATCAGTCTCAGTCTGGCAAGGAAAGCGGCGGTGCAAGCAAAATGTCTATAGCAAAAACAATTAATGGAAAATTCGTGTGGAAAGTGCCGGCTAGCGTCATTTTTTCTTACTTGAATGATAATAAAAGCTATCCGGTAATACTTATCCAAGACATGACTCGCAATGTTAGCTACAAAGTGAAGGCGGCACAAAGATCATGCTCAAGACAGGGCACGGGTATCTATCTGCTGTTGGAAGAGAATCGCGTTATTTTCGTGCCAGCCGGCACACATTTCAAGGATTCAACCTACAAGAATCTTAAAAGCGGCCTTTACCATGTCACCAAGAGGCGTCGTCTAAACGATGGAGATGAGTTTGTCATTAGCAGGAAGCCCGTCCTCTTTAACCATGATGCTGCCAATGAAACTATCATACAGCCAGTACTCGTTGTGTATGAGACAGGAAAAGCGAGCGAGGGAACAAGGAAAAGAAATAAATTACATTAAAGTACGACATCCGATCAGGTTTGTGATCAGAGTGTCTCACTGCATCTCTCAATATATCGACTATTGGAACCATTCATCAAAAATGAGGGAGCAAAGGTTGTGGTTTGTGGGAACAGATTCCAGTTGGAACAATCAACAACGACAATTGTAATTGTCATTGTTATTAAAGTTGTTTATCCACAACTAAATAGATATAATATTATTTAATATTAAAACTTAATGCATAAAGAACCAATTAATATCATGAATACATAAATTGTCTCAATCCATGTTTTTCTATTAAAAAACTTCATCGTTTAATAAAAATATGTGAATAAATCTTAGAATAAAATTCGGAATTGATTTAGGGGGTTTGAAATATTCTTTGAAAGTAAATTGATAAATATAAATATAAATAAAATAAAATTACAACATAATTCTAGTATTTTAAAATGTAATTTTTTTATTTCAAGAACTTAATAAAGTCAGAATATTAAAAAAAAAATGTACTATCGAAAATTTTGTTCCTCGAATTTTAAGTTCTTAAAACCGATAATTTGAATAATCTTTTCTCTTTGTTTTTTTTCTATTGGAGAATCTCTCAAAAATTCCACATACAAATAATAAAAGACAATTGTTAATTATGTTGTGCACTCCATTACCGCAATGTTTTATTACTATTAAAAATGTACAACTCATTTGCAAGACTTATAATATAATACAGCAGATCTCCGAAAATACTACTTCTTGACGATTTCGATCTCTGCATGGAAACACGACTTGCCCTACAAAACCGACAGAAAATAAATAAATAATTGTTTCATACAACGAATTTAGAGAAATAAATATCAAAATTTATAAAAACAAATTACTCACAGTGTCATGCTTAATTTCACTATCGATGATAAGATTACCCCGAGCCATGCCCAACATGGCTTTGTATTTGGACAGATCGACGGTGTGGTCGTTGGAACAGATCTTCTCCTCGACAACTGGACAACTGGATGGCGCACCGAATAACTTCATCATATCCTTGGCTTCGCTGGACGCCTGTACCATCATTGCGCACAGATCAATTTTGCCCTCCTTCATCACAATGCCATCCTTTTGCACCTTGTACTTGGACACAGCCGATGCGAAGGCCTTGTTCGAAACGCAGCCAGTTGGCACCAGTTCGCACTTCTTGTTCAGCTTCACACTGAAGCCCTCTTCAAACTGGATAATGCCATCCGCACCGGCGCAATTCTCCAGCTTCACTAGCCTTGCCTTGTAGCCATTCTGATTTAAACGTTTTTGCATATGCAATTATTGATTTTAGTTAGCTTTCATTGAGCTTAACTAAGTTGAGAATTATCATCGAAAAGCGAGAATAGCTCAAGTTAAGTTTTTTTTATAATTTAAGTAACTTACACAAGCTAAGGCCACATCAAGGGCCATCGAGCAGCTGATGAGTAATATCACAAAGTTCGGCAACATTTTGATGTGGATTTGAACAGACTACTCCTATTTGGGGACCTATTTATACCGTTCAGTGCAAAGCGGAAAATTTTGACTCGCTAGCTCAACAATTATTTACTCATTAAGCGTTGCTTGAATACTACGATAACTGATCGTTCAGCTCAATTGAAAAACGGATCACTGAGCACTCATTATTATTCCGAATATACACATATATATATATATATATATATTTATAGACAAAAATATATGTATTTTCTATTTGTAATTGCTTCCGTTGGGTATTTGGCATGCATGTAGATCAAAAACGGATAAAATCATATGTCAACTCTTACTTAATGCATGGAAAGTAAAGTAAGTTTTTGACATGCTACAAAAAAAAAAAAATATATGTATATATATATATATATAAGTCACATCATTCCATAGAAAATGGGAAGCTTAAATCAACATTTGCACTATCTAATTGTTAGATAATATATATATTATTTTAAAATATTTAACTTTCGTAATCATGCACTTAGCTCGAAAAAGTAAGTTTTGCAATTATTTACTAAAAAAAACAATTTTCATGAAATTTCCTTTAATTTTTGTACATTTATACTGAATTTTTACATTCTTTAAAAACGTAAAAAAAAGAATGAATGTCTGTTATCTAAAATAACATAATTCAAAGAAGAAGCCATTTTATACCTCTGTAAACAGTAACATTACATTTCACATACCCTTAACAGCGCTTGAAACCGTTACGACAATTGCAAAACGCCAACGTTCGAAATGACAAATCGCTGCAAAGCTGCCTGCTATAACACACATTTAGTACACTATTTAAATGTCTGGCACCGCTGTGCACAGACAATTGCCGCATTATGCCGCAGACTTAACATTTACGTCGATGAGCGAGCTTAACATTTAGTTCAGCTTAACCAGTCGCGCAGTTCGGACGTGTTGAAACGGAAAACGCGTTCTTAGAAGAGTGTGCCACAATTCTTGAGTTTAAATAACAAATAACAATACATACAACAACAGAAAATAAATATACAGAAAAACACAGTTTCAACGCAATTAATAGTTTTGTGCGGCGTGGCGCGAGTTTCCCCTATTCAGTCTGGGTTTTAAGTGTTCAAAATATTGGAAATGTAAGCGCTAATAAAATGAAATTTTATAATAAATAAAATCAGAAATAATTCTTATAAGAATGTGAAGACAACAATAAAAAAAAAGTAAAGTTGCTAATGAGTAGCCCAAAGTGTATACAAATTCTATTCTAGATATTCAAAAGAAGAGTGCAAAATAACAGAATGGTGCAGATAGACAGAGCTAGAGACCGAGAGAGAGCAAAAGAGAAAGAGAGAGAGAGAGAGAGAGTGAGAGTGAGAGAGAAAGCCAAGTGGCTACAGGTGTTTATACAAACAGATTCGATAGCAAATTTCGAATATATTCAATTCAAGTACAGAAACAAATAAGTGTATTTGTGTGCGTTTGTGTGTATGTTGGTGACGTTTATTGACAATTTTCAATGTTGTTTATTTAATCTGAATGCAATTTGAGATTTTGCTTTTTTTTGGTGCTGTCAGGGATAAGTGCTCCAAGTACATGTATAGATATAGCTATATCAGCATGTGTGTGTGTGTGTGTGTGTCGTATTGTTATCAAATTAATTTTTCATTGATAAGTGTCTTTTTAAGAGTGCCTGTGTGTGTGTGCGTGTATTGCTGGGAGTGCTTGTGTATGTGTGTGTGTTGGAGACATTCCAGTGAAACGAACGTAACTCCAACACAGCAACAGTTTTTAGCACCCAGGTAAAACAACTTAGCCGTGATTCATCGCTGAACTTTTGTTAAAAATGAGAATTGTTGTTGTTTTGGTCGCTGTTGTTTTTGTTGTTGTTATAATGTGGTTAACTGTAGACTGCGTAAGCAGCGAACGTTAGTAATAACAGTGACGAGATCACAGACGGTGTGGTATGGAAGTCTCTTAATCATCCACTGAATCTTTCTTCTTTCTTATCAATTACATTTATAAAAGCAGCGCCTTTATTTTAATCACTTTTCAAAATATCAAATTTAATTTATTTAATTACATAAATCATTTATTGTTCTCTTCAATTGAAAATTCATCGGACAAAAGTAATCTTTAAAAATGAATTATAGAAAACCTGGAAATACCAAAAGTGCTAAGTTTCCAAAGAAATGATGAATACCTATTTCTAGTAAATTCGAATTGCAACTGTTTCAACATTTAAGTGAACTCTTATAACTCAATGTTGCTGCCAATGACCCAGCTGTAAAGACAACACACAAAGCAAATACAATAAAATAAATACGTAAAAGAAGAATGTTCTTGCATTTATTTCATTTGAATTTTTGGCAGTGACCAGTGTTGGAAAACAACTTTCTTAAACCGGTTCTGTGTTGCAACGAAGAAGCTCCACATATGGATTTATGGGAGAGACGAGCTCTCTTTTTGTTACCATCATTTTGTTGTGAGCTCATTTGGGAAAAAGCACACAATGCACTTTGATCGACACAATGAGTCAGTCAGCTTAAAGTCAAATCAAAGATGCAAAGATTGAAAGATACAACAGCTAAATGTAGCATGTGATCGAATCGCAGATACTTCCATATACAAATTGTATCTGCGGTATCTGTGTCAGCTGCACAATTACACGCTGTGTCCGATTTGTTTACTAAATGGCAGGCAGCCAG
The DNA here is from genome assembly GCA_035042365.1 of Drosophila dives. NCBI lineage: Eukaryota > Metazoa > Arthropoda > Insecta > Diptera > Drosophilidae > Drosophila > Drosophila dives. Next base: position 6,622,245 of record JAWNLJ010000357.1, on the reverse strand, counting down.
GCAGCCTGGCAGGCAATCGAGATCTCCATTTGCTTCACTTGCTCCACTTTAACCATTAGCCACAGCTGCTAATTGCTGCTGCCTCCGTACATCAATCACTTAATGTTTCTCGGCAATTTGATTGGAGAGCAGAAAGTATTTTCAGCAGCAACAAAAACTTGCAACTATTTTGATAAAGCCAAGGCACTTCTGAAAAAAATTACTGATTGTATTTTCACATTAACGCTTTTTTGCAGCTAAGCTTTGCTGGTATCTAAAAAAATGTTTTAAATTATTTTTAATTGTTTTGCTTATCACTTGCATATAAAAAATTTAAAAAACTACATTTTTGTCGAAATTCGAGCTTAAGGTTTGAGTAGCTTCGTAAATGGCTCAACACGAGTCATAAATAAATAAATATTTGCTTTAGATGGTGCTCGACTGAAATATGTATAAATGTAAGTGAAATACCCTAGAAATGTACTCATTATTATATAATATTATCTGGGTTCTATTATTAATTTTTATTAAGTTATGCTTACCATTACCGAAACGATTTATGATTAACCAATATCATGATAGAAATATAAAAACATACATAAATAGATCGAATAGATATTAAATGCAGTTTCTCTTCTCCCACAAAGTTAACATTCAACCTCATTTTTCACACAAGTGATGGGTATACAAAATGGTCCAATGGTGTGGCTCGTGGAATACTAATTTAAAGCCCAGCCATTGAGCTGTCTTTTTGTTTGGTTAGCTGGTTAGCTGGGTTTTTGGGTGGTGGCTGCACTTGCATTTGCACTTGCAAAGGTTTTGGCCATAACTCTTGTAAAGCTGTTAGCCTTAGCGTGTTGGCTTTCGCTTAAGAGAGAGACAAAAAGATAGACAGATGGAGAAAGAGAAAGAGAGAAATGGCTGAGTATTTTTATTTAGAAGTAAAGTTTTCCCCTTTTCCGGCTCGACATTTGCAGGTCATAAATTTGCCGGGCAGCTAATGAAAAACTTGCTCCTTAGCACGCAGCTTCCAAATAGCAATAAAAAATAAATCTCATTTTCCCTGCAAACAACCAACCCCCCTTATACTACACCTCCTCAAATCTTGACTTTTGCTTGCAACACTTTTGGCTGAAATTGTGGTAAAATGCACGAAATAAAATGTTTTCAGCATTTTCCGTGACCCAAAATTAAAAATAACAAAACAAAAACGCAGCCGGCGAATATAAAAATAATAATTGTTCTTAAATATTTTCATGCAAAACAGTTGAAAACCAATGAATGTAATATTTTTTATTTTTGGGCCATTGCCAATTTATTGACATGTGGAGGACAGGATGGGATGGGGGGAGGGATAATATTGATAAATCGATACACACAAATAAACCACAAAAAGCACTTGAAGATTGTGTTTGCAACAATATTTATGGCATTTGTGGTTATTGTTGTAGTTGCATTTGTTGCTAGCTAGCCTAAACAAATAGTCGCTGCCTTCGATATGGCCAATTCTATATGTATAATATATATAATAGTCGGGCAATTTTCCAACTAGATTTTCATTAAAATGTTTCTTAGCTGAATTGTCATAAATGCCACTTAATAGTCGACGACAATGAAATCGAAAGTTAAAAGTAATTCGAAAATTTCGCTTGTCGCAGCATTAAATAAAAATAAAAAAAAAAACACTTTAGATTGTGACCGTTATTATATAAGCCAACATGTGATCAACCTAAGCCGCTTTGCAGTACAATTTCCACTTCTCTGACTCATCCGTAAGATACATTTACTGCTTTTTGCAGTCTGTTGTTGTTTGTATTGTTGTCCGCACTTAATTTCACTTTTTATTCATTTGAATTTGGCCACTTTCCTTGTAAATTCGTAAAAAGTGTAGAAAATACCCAAAACAAGATATTATTTCTCTTGGGTTTAACCCGCCACTAGCTACTCTCTCCTCTCTGCTTCACACCCTCTTCTGTAACCATTTCTGCTTTTTAGCTGCGCATATTTTGCGATTCTGCTGCTTCTACATTTTAATGCCCATTTTATCGCAGTACAGTTATAACTCGTATATAGGAAATCTCAGATATGGAACGAAATGGACTCCAAAGTAAATAGCAGCTTAACTTAAACATAACATAGCAAGATAGCAAATTTTAGAAAATTTATTTCTTAACAAATATTATATATATACTCGCATTTCTTGAACGTAAAATATATTTCTTAAAATTAGAAAATAACACCACATTTGTAGAATTAGGAATTTACGACAAGTCTTTCTTATTTTAAAAACCAATTTTCACATACTTGGAAAACATTCTAGTTTGCAGATCTTCTAAATTTCATTACTATTCTTTTCTGAGTGTAGCTTTGTACAATTCTGACTTGTAGATGGAATATATCACAGATGAGCCGAGGCATCGATAGCTGATGCTGAATCTAAATCCAAAATCATATTTTGCCTAAGTTTTTTTATTCATAAGGTTTTTCTCTCCAGCGATTATTGTGAATATCTGAGTAAGATAAGCAAAAATACACACACCACAACACACACACACACACCCGCGCAGAGTTTCTAGCATTTGCGAAACACATGTTAAACAACAAGCTGATAAGCAGCATTCTGTTTGGCAGATACTGTATCTAAAGCCGCTGGTTGCCAGCCCGAAATACGAAACACACACACAGACACACATATAGAAATACGATTGGAAGTTAGCCTTTATCGGGCAGCGTCTTAAGGGGCAGGCAGAAGGCATTGGCAAGAGGGGGGACGGCTGCTCTGACAGTTGTTGTCGCTGCTGTTATTCTTGCCAATTTATCAACTGCAAAGTTTTTGTTTATTTTTTTAGTTTTGTGTTTCAGTTGTTGTTTATGCATCTGTCTTCTCGATTAGCAGGCCTCAAGTTGTTGTTGTTGTGGTTGTTTGAGGTAGTTGTTGTTGTTGTTGTTGTTATAACGTTTGCACTTCAAAAAATGCATTAGGAAAACAGCTCACCGCCCGCAGCTTCTGGAGTTACTGTGGGCGAGACAATCCGTTAGATTGGACAATCAGCGAACAACACCCCCAGCTGTTTGTGTGTGTTTGTGTGTGTGTGCGGCATGTTGCACTTGCTGCCCCGCCCAAGAGTGAAATATGTCAACAACCCACACAAAAAAATAATAGGAACAGCAGCAACAAGAGCTAGAATCAATTTCAGCTACTTCGGCACCACAATTATCGTAATTAGCTGGCTCGACATATTGGTAAATATTGAGACAATCCCCAAATTGGCAGCCACAACAAAAACAATTGTTGTCTGGCACCATTAATTAATTAGTATGAAATGAACAAAACTCGCTGAAACTTGCATATTTCGCCGGCAAATACAACAGAATTATGTTAACTACATTCATCGAGCCATTTGCAGATATGTATATAGAGGACACAACCATGAGAAAAATTAGCTTGTAACAAGAACAGCATTATTTGTTGTAATTCAGATACTTAAGTTTCGTATTTAATATTCGATTTTCAAAGTATTTTTAGCTTATTAACAACACCACTTCAGTAATTAGGTTTTTTTGAATTTCACAACAATTTTTCTCAACATTAAAATCTTACTAATTTTTGCAATACACATGCATATATGTATACTTAAATATATACGAAAATAAAGCCGCAGCGCAATAATATTATGCTCTTTATCTAAATGGACGCCCAAACAACATGTCACAATTTAGACCGTAAAAACCCACTAATTAATTAAACAGTCCTTTCGCTTTTCTTGCGTTTTTAGCTAATTTCATCATTAAGGCAACACGCGAATTGCAAGTCACAAGTCGCGTTAGATTCCTCTAAAATTTAAGGAAACACTCTACTGATTAAAGCGAAACGATAACAATTTCAAGACCACACTAAAGTGTAAATAAACATCTATACGTTTGTATAAATTAGCTCCGGGTATAACTAAAAACTAACTAGTCCTGTACTGTAAAAATTCCCTATATACCATACACCAAAGTATTGAAAGTATTCTATTACATTTTGACTTGAACCGAGTTAAGTTGTCTATAAATCTAAATGATCTTTCATCTAAATTAAGATCTCGACTTTTACATATTCTAAAGTAATGATATACTATTTTTTTCTGGCCTACAAAAAATTTATGTAAATACCTTTAAGCCCAGAGCGCGTATTTGACTTGGATATAGAAAATATGTTGGGCAGATTATCGCAAGCCATGTGTCATATTTTAAATAGCTTTCCATGCAAATAGATAAAGAGTATAAATCAATTGGCATGCTCGATGTGCTGCTTATCTATCTGGGTATCTATCTCGTTGGGTCACTCCTACCATCAGCACATTTTCACTCGTTTCGCAAACGGAAAACCTACACACACAATTTGTCAAACAATTGACAATTGCTAACTATGATTTATGTGTGTCAGTATGTATGTCAGTGTGTGGTTGTGTGTGTGTGTGTGTGTGTGCGTGTTTCTTAAGCGTGGGCCTGTCAGCCAAAAGTTTGGCCACAAATTGGCTGAGACTACAAATCGTTTGTTGGCCTAAATTGCTAAATTTTCAATTTGCTTGAGTTTGCTCAGTTTGCATTTTAATGAGCAGATGCATCGCGAAGCAACTCCTTTCCCCACCCACCATCATTCCTACCTCTCCATTGTTGCAAATATTTCCTCATATTTTTTCGATTGCATGCATTTTTTTGTTGGCCCAAAGCCAACGATTTATTGTTGTTGTTTTGATTTTCTTTTTGTTTTTTCTTGTTTTTTGCTTGTTGCCTAGGCAGTTTTTCCAATTAAGCTGTTGTGATGAAAAACCACTTGACTTTTCCACACAGCTACAAAGGTCAAAGTGTGTTCGAGCAAAGACAAACAGGCAAATCGAGCAAGGATTCAGCAGCAGGATTTCAACCATAAAAAACACAATTTGGCCAGCTATTCGAAATTGCAGACATTAAAATCCGTTTAACCCAAATGGGAAAAGAAAATCGCGATGTGATGAGAATGCCACAATTTGTGGCAGCCAGGCAGCCGCACGGTGGCAGGTGTATGTTGGACAGGCACAAGCAACTAGACAAATACACGCACTCACAGAAAGCCAAACAGACGTATCTGTTGCACATTCAACCAACGCAACATTTTTGCCATTTATTGGTCATAAAAAAGCCAACTTCTGTCTCGGCCAGCCTCAAAGTGTCAAAACTCTTAGGCCACAAACAACCTGAAAACAATGTAGCAAAGAATTCATTGCCTGTTGACAGAGGCGAGAAATAAGTTGAATTTTTCAGTGAAATCTTTTTACGATCGCAATGTGTAAAAATATTTTCGTTTGCTTTAAAATCAACAAATCGATATTTGATTAATAATACTGTTAACAGCTTCAATTAGCTCCAACACAAATACTCGTAAATTCTCCATTGAACAGAGTGAAAATGGAAAAACTGGTGCACAGCCCAAGTAACATTAATAAAGCAATTGAATGCAGAAAATAAATGTTTTTTTTTTTGCGATTTGGCGATGACCAAGTACATTTGTAAATTCACCATACTTGAATGTATATACAGTTTGGAAACTTTGTTCAATTTTATATTTTGATATCTATTGATTATCTATAAATATAGACAGTTGTTTGTTTACAATTAGATAACGTATTAATCATAATTAATGAATAATCAATTATGCATACATTATATATTGCTGGAAAATTCGAATTTCCAATGGTCTAACAAACGCTTATTTTCCACTTGGCTTGAGATTCACTCATTTTACTGCTCCAGTTACTGACATAAGCACGTTTTGAACCCACATATATACAGTTTTATATATGGTATAAAAGTTAAGTGAGTAAGAAACACAATCAAAAATTGTAAAATACTTGTTATATATACATATATGTATATTTCCGTTAAATGAGTAGGAAATACGATACGAGGTTATATATAACATATATATAATAATTTTTATTTCCACGATGATTAATAGTAAAAGTGTCTACTAATCAAACGAGCAAATTTTTGAACAGAAAAAAGGGAATGTTCGGGAGGTGTCCCCCAACTCAAATGGAACCGTTTTTTAAAACAATCCCGATATATTGCCGCTTCACTGGGTCGCATTTCAATTAATACGCAAATAATGTCATTTATGTAAACAGATTTTATGTGTGAGTATTTACAGTGCATACGTTATCATTATGCACACAACATGCTAATCATATATATATATATATATATATTTAAATATACAACGAAGTGTACGGCATGTTTGAAGTGAGCCGAGGGCAGCTACTCGAGCGTGTACAGCGACATGACGTCATTTTGTAAACAAACATGTGTGTGTGTGTGTGTGTGTGTGGGAAATATGACTTATTAATTTTTTTTTTCATGAAAAAATTTGAAGTTCGCCAAGATAAAAAATATGAAATTAAATTGATTCATCACGCTGAATTGAATAGGAATAAAGCTACATTCATTCGAGCGAATACCCACAATACGGTCAAATGAAATCTGTTTGCGATTGCCCACTTAGTGCGCCTGGCAAAGCAAGAACAACTGCAGCCTTGGTAATTAGTGGCTAAAAATAGTCGACACGACAGTAGCAAGAAATGCAGCAGCAAAAAGTGGTCAAAAGTATGCGTGTGCGCCCTTGATGTTTTACAAAAGGGGGCGTGTCTCCATGGCAACAGACAACACTGCAATGCCAAGGAAGCAAAGCACCAACAGACAACAACAACAACAAAGAGGCAGCCCCAGTTGAAGTCCATGAAGTCAAAGTCCAGGCAACATTCTGATTTTATGTTGCTAGCTGTGTAACAGTGCGCAACATGTTGCCAGACACATTTACCATCCGATTCATAAGAAAACAATCTGATCAAGTTTTCATACCCTACATGCAATCGCAATCTTAAAGGCATTATGTTCAGTGCAGTTGATAAGCAACGAAAGCTCATTGGCAAGCAGATCTGATTAATATTTATTATTACCAATATTAAATGTACTAAAAAGACGGAAGCTATGTTAATTTTATAATCTTGGTATGCTAAAAATTATGCTGTTAGTTAGGTATGTAATGCCCTGTTAACTGATGTAGGCAAAGCATTTAAATGTGAAACTCTGTTATTAACAGCATAGAACGTTTGGCTGTGTATGAACAAAACACATATTTATTTCATATTAAATGATAAGTAAATATATACATAACAAACGCTGAAAATTATAAAAAAGTTAATTAAGCTTGTAGATAAATGTGGCTGCTATTCACAAGTACAATAACATTTGCCTGATGGCTGCACAGTTTATCCATTGCCTATGCTATATTAAGTTAACAGAGGGTCGTTATTTTTTAAATTTGTTAAAAGCGTTCAATTCACATCTTTTTGCAATTTAAATATGCAATCCACATTTATGATTAATCTTTTGATTTATGCGATATAGCTTAAAGCCTAATAATGCTATCAGATAAGCAGGAGACTACCTGCTATGTCATTAAGTAAAGTGGCACATCATCTTTGATTCAATGTGTTGGGCTTGGGGAAAAAGTGGATAGCTTCGAGTTGACTATCAATATTTGCCAAGTACACTTTTTTAACGGTGTGGTACTTGGCCGAAACAGAACACACTCTGCACTCAGGTGGTACTTAATTAATTGATAGCTTGCTGCTTATTACACACAAAAAAAAGGACCACAGATAGATGAGTCATGTCTCATGTCCTGCCGCTGCTGACAGAGATGAATGCTTTTGTTTGTGTGTTGGCTCAACTGGTATTAGCCATTAACCAAGAGCAACAACAACAACAATAAGCTGACAATGTCATTGGCTAGGCTTACATAAATGTCAGATGATTTTACACCTTTGTTGTTGTTGTTCTTTTTGGTGCTGTTGCTGTTGCTGTCCTGGGCGCACCCTAAAATAAGTGGAACCACACACACAACAAACTACAACTTCCAGTTTATAGCTGTCCACGTGGGCCACTTGTTGTCAACGGCATCAAATGGGAACGCGGCTTAGAAAGAAGAGGAAGGTTGGTGGGTGCAGATTATGAACTATTTAATGTGTAATGGCTGTGTGCACAAGGAACTGGCCCCATAAAAACAGGCAATTGCTGTTGGCCAATTTGTGTTAGCCAACTTGTTTAATTGTGCATGTCTCGCTGTCATTTAGTGCCTCCGCGTGTGTCGTACTGCCTGGGCTCATGCTACACACGTCATTGTCAGTGTTGAGCAGCAACAAATAAAGCCAGGAGTGTCTCAAAACTTATTTATGCAGAATATTGCTTTAATATTTATGCTTAAATGTGTTTAGCTGTAGGTTTGGTTCCTAAGTGCCAACTTCATAAAACAGGAGAAACGGGAAATTGTTCTTGTATTTTTTTTTATAATTGGGTTCAATGTATAGACAAATTTTTTCAAAAGAAATCAAAAGAAATTTAATATTTTTCTCCCATATATCTTAGTAAATATCTAGCTAGATTTTTCGTTGAAAAGCATTTGACATTGACAACACTAACAGACCCAAATGCGAGCAAGGAGGACACAGAGTTATAGCTGTAGTTAACCGTAGGAGCCTTGCAACCTGTTGCTGCCACATACCGCACGCAGAGTTGTGAGTGTTCTATTTTGTCATCTGTCATTTCACATTTGACATTTTTTCATTTTGTGTTCAACTTTTGTTCAGCTTGCAACTTTGAGTGGATATATTTTATAGCGGATGTAAGTGATTAATTTCGTCGAATTTTGTTATGCACAAAAAATAAGAAAACATTATTTTTTTTTTGGTTGTATGGTATGGTAGTCTCCTCTTTATTTTTCTCTTTCACAGTTTGTTGTGGATTATGCTGTTGTTGTTTATGAGCACGCTTACAAACGATAAAAACGCTGCATCTCACAGATTAGCGACGCAGACCGTTCAGACCGTTCGTCCGCGTCCACATAAATATGTTAAAGTTTTTATGAATGCGTTCATTAATAATAAATGTATTTCTTTTTATCAACAAATAATAACAACAACAACAACAGCAACAGCATCAGCTTCAACAACATTGATATCCTGAACAGTCAAAGCTCGCAACGCGCTCGTTTTGAGATTGAGAATTCAGTTGCTTGCCACAGATTAAGAGTTGCACTCGAGGCGTATAGAACCATAATCGTATATATAAATAAATAAATACATAAATTCTATAAATAATGCCAAAAAATAATACAAATATCAGTTATGAAAAATAATAAATGTGATAATAACAGATAATAATCTCAACAACTATTTTTTTGCAGTGCATTTTGAAGAATAACGGCTACTTAAGTGATTCTTAAGCGATGGCGTTACTTGGCCAACTCTCCTAAAATTCATAAAAAAAAATTTAATAAATTGTGCTTATGAATCCAAACTATTATCAGACAAATATATATACATATACGTTTCTCAAAATGCGGAAATTTATGATTTTGTTGCTATGCCTCATCGGGATCTCATGTCTGGACTGCTTGGATGCATGTAAGTGTTGTATTTTGATAAAGCTTTAAGCCGGATACGAATTGATAGGATTTTCGCCTTACTGATATATTATATAACATATTATAAAAAATGAGAAAATAAATACATTCATTATTTTTATTATTCATTATTTCAAATTGTTTAAGAATTTCTGAGAATTGATAAAAGCGTAAAAGGGTACGTTGTAAAACATGATTTCAATGATGACTATAAAACGCTTAGCTCAGACCAATTCACACACTATTAAAATGAAAGAATACATGTATCGCGTGTCCATGTATAAAATATAATATATTTTGTGGACGCATACACTGAAAAAAAGCAACAAGACAAAAATAAATATTTCAATAAAGAGCAGAGCGTCTAAAAAAGTTTAAGTATGCTGTAGTCGAGTCAGCTCAGCCCAGATCAATGTTTGAATATTTTTTCGACCATAGCTTGAGTGTTTCTTATCCAATTCTGACAAAATTTGTTCAGTTAATGAAAATTATAATATTTATTTATTATTAAAATAGAATAATTCATTTAGAAGCTGTTTTCTTTAGCTTTTTGTTTGTGCATATAAGCCTAAAAGAAATGGATTGGATTCATCACTGCTTTTTTCTTACTGTGTACACTTTTGTTAAATGAGTATTTATGTGATCCACTTAGACTGGTCCAGCCAGCCTAGCCTTTAGCTTCCTGTCTTTTTCTTTGTAATTTATGAGACACGCTCGATCGTCTCATCTTTCAGCTCTCTTCCAATCTCCTCTCAATCTCTCGAACCGCTAGACACAATTGTAAACTCCGAACGGAGGCCGTTGATAAGCAACAACAACAACCAAGACAATAATAATAATAATTTCTTTTATATTTTTCGGCACTGGCGCCGACTTTTCCAACAAACATTAAAATGTCACATTGGAATGTACATTTTAAATAATTAAGTCCACACACACGCATATATATATATATATATATATATACATATATATATACATATATTTATATATATTTATATATAAACGAGTTCAGCGCCATGCAGTAGATAAAGTCGGGCTCAGTGGACTTGAAGATTACCTCATGGATAGTCTCGATGTTTAGTGTGCCCGGACGAGTATACGTTCTATACTGTAGTTTTCGACAGGGATTAAGAAATAGTTATCATTTTAAAAATGAGTTATTAAAAGCCGTACACTCGGAAAAAAATAAAAAGAATAAGTCAACCTTGGCATTATGCTAGTCAATTTTTTTCTAAGTGTAGTAGTATATACATATATATATATATATATATATATATATATATATTTATAAATGTCTGCAATACAATTGTATGTAAATATATCTATTACATATTTCTTGTATGTGCTAGAAAACTACTCAACTACAAAAAGATCCAAGAACTTTATACTTTAAGACTATCAGCCAGCACTTGATTTCGCTTATCGCCGCCTGTAGAAATTAACAAACAATTGACTTCATAAAAAAGAACAACGAGAAAAAACGCAATCGACACAATGGAGCCGCATACGTAACTGAAGCCCATTGTGTCCAGGGCTCTCTTGGACTCAGACTGTAACTAAGCCGGGGTCTGAGGCTGAGCCGGGGTCTGAGGCTGAGCCTGTGAAACAATCGATATTTATGCATGTCTGTATCAATGAGGTAACCTTATCAATTGTAAATGGATTGCAAACACTTAATATAACTATCGCAAAATAGTTGAGTTTATAATAGATATTGCTGATATTAGAACGCTCTCTCCGATCCTAATGAACTGTTTACACATTACTAACTTAAACCCAGACGGTTTATATAAATATATCAATTTTAAGGCAATATCTTAATAGTTGTTTTTTTAAAGTTAACTAAAGTCGATAAGCAATTCGTTTTATGTTATTTGAGATATACTCCATAACAAACATCATTTTCAATATTTGTTTATGTGTCCTGATAAAAATGCAAATTTTTTTTAAGAAATTTAAAATAACTAATTAAATTATTTTAAGAAAAAAATCAGAGCAATTTAATTTTAAATTTGAAATGAACGGAAAAAATAACGGTAATATTAATAAGAGTGGTGTAAAGGAGGAAAAGGAAAAAGAGATAAAGAATGAACAATTAAATAAGTCCAATTAAATAATAATTAAATTTACCACAGATAAGCATAAGTATTGGAAATATAAATAAAAAGAGAGTTCCATAAACGTGCTACACATTTCTATTTATATATATATATATATGAATGCCAGCGAAACAAAAAAGAAGAAGAATATGATTGGCTCTATCATAAATATTGACAAATTGGTTTAATTCCGTTTTTATTTCTATTCCTATAGTGCCCCATCAAAATCGCGAATTCGACGATAATGATATACATCATTTTAATTGCGGCGGATCTGATTTGTCCATGCCCCTCATAACGCCCTGCAAGGAGTCAGTCAAGCTGGAGGGGGGGAGTAATTATACGCTGCGCTGTGAGGGGAATGAGGAAGTTGTATGGTGGCAAGAAAACGATGAGATTGGAATACAAGTTTCCTTCAAGAATACCAAGGATGCACTGCGTCCATTTGGCATGGCCATCGAATTGATCGATGTGAGTGTCCTTCATGTGGGCGCCTATTATTGTATCAATGCCTCCCTCACACTGAACACAGAGAATTGGACCGAGGACACATTGGCCGAGCTGGTGAATAGTGGTCAGGCGAGCACGATCTACGTGTTTGTAAATGACACAGAACAACTGCTGGTGCACTTGGACCCCATTATCTCAGCCAAACAATTCACGGAAGTGATTATACCCTGTAAACCAGCCATGCCCGAAACGGAGGTGATGCTCATATTCAACGGTGACGTAAGTATTTCAACTTTATTTATTGCTCTTTTTATTTAATGTTTTATCATTGTTCATAACAAAACGATTTTCAATTACTTTCCGCACTAACTTTTGACTTGACTTAATTGATTAATTGATTGATTGACACCAGAAAGATAAGATATACTCAAAAAAACTAGGACAAATCGGACAATTCTACAATAGTTCAAGGTACAATCCTAAAATGGGATATAAATTGTTCGTTTTGGACAATCCGCCAAATGATATGAAGTGCAAACCGGTTGAATCGGATAACTACAAACAATTTCAGTTTGAATTACGTATGTTAAAGCCCGTCTACACACTTAATACATTTGAGTTCGTATGTAAATATTGCATATCCACATAAATATCAGCTATATATACAATTATATCTATCTAGCCTATAATGATGTAGTTAGGAATACTCCAGTAGTTAGGAGAAATTTTTAAATTTCAGTTGCTATTGTTGTTGAGAGCAATTCTTAGCCCACACAATCGATCTGTCTATAAACTACCCATCTTACTATCTACTCGCACCATTAAAAATACAAAATCTGATATCCTGATTATTATTATTGTTGTTGTTGTTGTCCGTAGACATTTTACAGTGAGACACAGGGTCGCTATGATCCGAAACGAGGTTTCGTTTTCGAAATACGAAGCATTACCGATGGCGGTGACTATAGCTGTGCGCCGAAAATACCCTTGCCGAATAATGAAGACGAGTCCACCAACATTAATGTGCGGTTTATTGGTAACGATCAAATTGATAGTGAGTTTTTGCACCCCAAAGTTTGTGATTTGTGATTTTCGTCCATACGTGTCGTAATTATTGCTTTTGAACTTATTTTTGAAAAACCAACAAAAAACACACACACACCCACTCACTTCGTATCACGCAAACAAACCAAAAAAAAAAAAGAAAAAAAAAACTAATTTTAAAGTGGCTTTTGGATCTTCACCTATGGATACAAGGGTTTCTAAGTTCTGTTCGACAAATCAAAATTAAATACACACACCCATATCTACTCACATCTCAAGTACAATTGCCTCAAAAAAGATGCCTTAAGAAAATGGGAGGTTCTGAGTTCTAACTTTTAGCATAACCTTCTCTGTTTACAATTTATTCTCTTAGTGTATAATCTGTATATATATATATCTATAACTATATATGCTAACAAAAACCCTTACACATCCCCCGCGGACGTAGCATTCGGATTGGACGAAACTTTGGTGCAGGTTGCGCTGTTAACTAATCAAACGCACGATGAATTTAAGGTTGTGGTTATCAATGACAAGGTCAATGAAATCAATAATGTTACTAACAGTGTAAATGATAACGTTGCACTAATTTCTGGTGTTGGGCATGCTGCATCCGTTGTCGATGACGAAATCGATTATGATAGCGATAACGATATCGATAACTCATACATACCAGATTTCCAAAACCAAACCCAAGACACTGACTACGCATCCTCGTCGTCGTCGTCATCGTTGTCGCCTCGTCGAAAGCGTAACGATTCCAAATTGGCCCCGAAGGCACCCTCGCCCTCAAGGTCACCAAATGGGCGTAAGTGTTGCGGTTGCTGTCCCTCACTAACCCCTTTTTATTGTCTGCCTTCTGTCTTCTTTGCTACCCATTTATGTTTTTGTTTTGTGATTTTTTTGTGTTCCTTTTTAGCTTGAAGTGTTTTTGACCACTTTCTGTGAACTGTTTGTTTCGCATGCAAAATACTAACTTAATTTTTATATTCTCGCCCTTTATCACTCAACATACACACATATATACAATCATACGCTTAAATATATACTCAACACTCAACTAATTAATTAATGCCAGTGTGTCCACGTCTTTGACTAACTCCTCTAAAACAACCCCGACTAAAAACAATTGCTTTGCATGTCGATTTAAAACTATGCTTGCCCTAAAATTGAAATTGAACTTAAAGATAATTTGTGTCTAATAACGATCTACTTTCTACACACACACACACTCAAAAAAAATCACAAACACAACAACAGAAGCGAGCGTTCGCCTCAATAATCCCAAAATAATATCGGAGTCTAATCATTTTGCCTTCGAGAACGAATCCTTTGAACTAGACTGCGAACTATCCGCTCCCCATGGACTTAGATACGAAATGCAGTGGGTCATGCCCGATAATGTGGATAAGGTAGGTCTATATGGCTGATTTAAAATCGAACAACAATAACAGACATCCGTTAACCCAATTTATGCAGAGCCGCACCAGTTTAACTAGAGCTAAGTTTGACGACACGGTCCGGAATGGCACACATCAGATGAGTCGCAGCAAGTTGAAAGTGCAAAATGCCAGTTTATCGGACAATGGCTTCTACAAGTGTATCGTGAGCGGTGAAAATAACGAAGTGTTTAGCTCCTATAAGATGCGCATCCTTGGTAAGTTATAAAATTTTAAAATAAAAATTCAGCATCTTAAGGAAAATTGTTAACTTATAAACAATTACTCAATGTGAATTTCAAAATGAATATTCCAAGAGATTAGCATGTACACAAACCATATTTTATATTTCTTATTTTATCAGTATTTATGCACATTTACACTGTACTTGACTGGACTGATCAAGAATATATAATGTATGTGGAATCAAGACGTTCCCTTAATACGTGACAGCCTTCACAATAAGATACAAACTAACAAAAATAAGAAAATTTATGCTAATAGATGTATTGGTCGTATCTAAATTTATAGATGTGTACCAAAATGTTTGCAAATGCATGTAAAAGTGATGTCCATAAATTTATGCAACAAACACATATAAAAGTTGTATGGTACATACCCAACACAAACTGTAATAATTGCGGTAAATTTGCGTCTCCTTATTAATTAACTTTCGCTCACGTGACATTGTTTGCAGTTTTTAATGCGCATTTGGAAACACAAAACCCACGTTTTTTTACAATACCCTTCAAGGCATTTGTTATCATTTATCATTAACCGCACACTTGTATTTCCACAGTATTATTATTATTATTACTATTATTAACTTATGCATACAAAAATTAGCGACTACTTTTTACACACGCAAATTAAACTCATCCGCTCGGCTATTGAGCATATACTGAGGTGAGTTTAGCAGCAGTCGTAGAAGTCTCTTTTCATTTTCCCTTTTGATCTACTAATACGACATGAAATTTCCCAAAGCAGATGCAGTGCATGGTAATAACCCTTTGGGTAATTTTAATATAAATTAGGTGGACAGCTTGGACATGCACCACTCAAAATTAAATGATCAATTATAAGATAAATTCTACAAGTTCAACTAAATTTATTTAACAGAGCACAACTCCAGTTATCTAAATATATGGGAACCGACGAACAGTAAAACAGTAAGGGGAGATGTCACACGCACCATACAAATAACAGTCAACGCCGACAGCCATCCGCCGGCCAAATGCAAATGGTACAAGCCAAGTGGCATTGAAGTCTGGGAAACCGAGCTGAACTTCAAAATAATTGCCGACGAGGTAAGCTTAACGCTGCAAATACTTCGGGCCGAGGTGGACGATAGCGGTACCTATGTAATCAAATGCAACAATGGCTTTGGGAGCAAGGAACTCTACTTCAATGTGACCGTTAGTTCGGGTCCAGTTCTCAGCATGAATGATGTCTATGTCGTTGGTGGCCAAGAAGCACATCTTGATTGCAACGTCAAATCATTTCCACCGGCAGTTGTCACCTTCTCATTTAAGCCGTGCAGTTTAAAGCCACATTGGCCCACATGTGGAGCCTGGCAACCTTTCAGCGTAAGTATTTCTTAATTATATAAATAATTAAAATTTCTTTCTTCATTAATAATCCAACCATGCATGCTAAATACTTCGTATTAATAATAATATTCTTTACATGTAAATAATTCTTATCATTATAATATTCTTTTGATTTTCTGCAATGCTTTTAACTAACTAAAAACTGCTTATACACTTCACTTGTAAACTTCTTTTGTTAATTTGTTCTCTTAAAATAGTAATAATATTCTTTTAATTTTGTTTTTCGCTCTTCGCAACATTTATTTGCCGTTCAAAGTCCAAAGCAGTTCAGGAACAATATAAGGTACTCAGTTATGCATAGTTTCGACTCAAACTGAGCTAGTTATAAATTTTCGATTGAGTTGAGAATGTGTTGTAAAATTAATTGGTTCAGTTTATAAAATAGAGCACCAACTACACTCAGAAAAAAATTGACTAGTATATTTTAAATAAGCCAACGTTGACTTATTCTTTTAAGTTTTTCTGAGTGTACGGCTTTCAATAATCTTTACCAAAATGATAACAATTTCTAAATCCCTGTCGAAAACTATAGTATAAAACGAACACTCGTCCGGGCACATTAAACATCGAGACTATCCATGAGGTAATCTTCAAGCCCACTGAGCCCGGCTTTATAGTCTGCATGGCGCTGAACTCGTTTAACGGTGCTTCAAATGCATCGACTCGGGCACACGTGCTCCTGGGCAACATTGCGGAGAATATTACGATATCCGGTTTCAATCAGGAACGGAAGATAGCCAAAGGGGATGATGTGCAATTCACTTGTTCCGCACTCGCTTACCATTTCGATGCCAAACTGGAATGGTATCACGATGGCTTACTGATTAACGGTATGCGAGTGGTTGATTGACTGCTTGAACGACAGTTATTAATAATTTTTCCTTAATTTTGCAGATATTCAAATAGACAGCAACAGCACGGATTATACGTATTCAAAGACACTCAACTTCAGATCCATAACTGACAAGGATCGTGGCACCTACGAGTGTCGAGCCCATTATATCAATTATCCAAAAAAGTACGATAGTCGGGAGATTTATGTTTATATCCATGAGCCAAAGGCACCGAAATGGATCAATCTGGATGTAAGGACTAAACTGAAACGAAATTTGGGAGATTCACTGAATCTGGAGTGTAAATCGGAAGCAGTACCGCTGGCAACGGTCAGCTGGTTCAAGGATAACATCGCGATCAGAGAATCAAATCGCACTCACATCATCGAGTATGGAACAATGCTGCGCATCAATCATCTCTATCCGAGCGATGATGGTGTCTATCGTTGTGTCGCCGCCAATCGCTTGGGCAGTGTTGAGAACTCCGTCACAGTGATTATTACCAGTGAGTTGAATTACCTTGTATATATATGAATGATAGATTGATTGATTTGTATTTACTCAATTTGGAAGCATTTAAAATGATATAAAACGTTTACTAATTAAGTAAAAACTTAACTTTAAACAATCACAAAAATCCTTTTTGTTTTTAAATTTAATTTTCACTATTTGCAGACATACCTGGCGTGAATCCGTTCTGGATTTGGTTGGGTTGCATCTTCTTTGTCGTGCTGATTGCGTTGTGCGCCTTCCTTGCCGTACGCTATCGCCAGGAGCGCAAGAATAATCAAGAACTGAAAGCAGCCGGTTTGACCAACTTTATGGATGGTGATGTGGAGCAAATTAATCCGGCCATGACACTCGATGAACAGGCCGAATTGTTGCCCTATGATCGTGGCTTTGAATTTCCACGCGACAAACTGAAACTGGGCAAGCAGCTGGGCGCCGGCGCCTTCGGTGTCGTCCTCAAGGGCGAAGCGGAAGGCATACGCAATGATGAATCTGTCTCCACAGTCGCCGTTAAAATGGTTAAACGTACCGCGGACGCGGAAGTGGTTCGAGCACTCGTCTCCGAGCTGAAGATCATGGTGCATCTGGGGCAACATCTGAATGTTGTTAATCTGTTGGGCGCCGTCACCAAGAATATAAGCAAACGTAAGTTGAAGGCACCTGATAAGCACTTTAATATTAATCGATAATTATCGATTAACTTAAATTTCCCAAAAGGAAATTATTTTAATTCAAGTTTCGTTAAGTTTTTAATATCATTTATGGTTTTTTCAGGAGAACTGATGGTTATTGTGGAATATTGTCGCTTTGGCAATATACAAAACTTTCTGTTACGCAATCGCAAGTATTTCATTAATCAAATAAACACCACAAATGATCGCATCGATTCCATGATAACGACACAACGCATCTCCGACAACTTTGATCTCCACCGGTAAGTGTCAAAGTGCAAAGTGCATGTCAAACTAATAACTAACCCACAAAGGCTTATCACACAGAGCGACATCTTGGGAATTGAATTGGGGTATTTTTCCAAAGATGTGAAACGCTATTCATAAATAGGCAAAATCAGAATAAACATCAGAATCCATCACAGCAGATTGTTGAATTTTTATTAAAGTTTAAAGTAGTTTAAAATTTAAAATAAAAAAAATGGTTAAAAAGAAATGCAGCTGTTTCAAACTGTGGATAAGTTGTGGCAAATGCATTTTACCATTTAGCTATTTCTCAATTCAAGTAAATATTAAAAACACATTTTAAGGTATTCATTTATATTAATTGGATGAATCTCTTTACATCAACTAAGGCAACCTTGTTTTGAAAATATTCATTTGTTGGTTTTTGCTATTTTTATTTCTAATTTCATTTTTATTATGTATTTTTTTTTTTATTAAATATTAACAATATTTTTCAGTGCTATGAAATGATTTAGAAAACAGAAATAATGACGATTTTTATGAGAATCATTCAAATTGATGATTGATTGATGTCGCTTTGTGTGAATCACGCATAAGTTTAAACCTAAATGTAACTAACTATGTACGTTCTTTGTATCCCAACAACAAAAATCACAACAACAACAACAACAACTAACAATAATTGAATTTTACACACGATCCTCCCAAATCTAATCACAACAATAACTACAAAATACAAAACTCTCCCTAAATTCATAACGGTGTATGTGACTTGTGGCTTGTGCTTGCGATTACTGGTAATGGTTATGGTTATGGTTATGGTCTTCTACTCCTACTACTCTCTGCACCGCTCTCGCCCCCTCTCTCACTCGCTCACTCACTCAATGTGTCGTCTGTGTTGTGATTAAAAAACAATAAAAAAAAAACACAATTAACAACAGTGATGGCGGTGGCTTGAAATATGCTAACGTCGGTTTCCCGAACCATCCATATATCAATCACATGAACTCCGTAAACAACAACTATACGCACAATAATCGCAGAAACTCCGATAACGATCCACGGGCGGGTACCAGAGCTGGCCGTACCGCAACCGGTACTTGCAGCTACGATCCCCAATTGGATACTTGCGCAACCGTTATGACAACTGTACCGGAGGGTAATCATGAGAGAACACCTTCCATTTCCTTTTATAAATCATCCATTTTGAATGTTAGATGATCAGTTGATGTCGAATAACTCAGTGCAGCCAGCCTGGCGTTCCAATTACAAGACAGACTCCACGGAGGCGACGACGGTGACCACCACAGATCTGGTCAGCTGGGCCTTCCAGGTGGCCCGCGGCATGGACTATCTCTCGTCGAAGAAGGTACTGCACGGCGATCTCGCTGCTCGCAATATACTCCTCTGCGAGGATAATGTGGTCAAGATCTGTGACTTTGGTCTGGCACGCTCCATGTACCGAGGCGACAACTATAAGAAATCGGGTATGTACTTTTTAGATAGGAATTTCTTAAAAATAGATATTGTTTCTTTAAAAATAAAACTTTTTTGGAGATTGTTAATTTGGTGAAAACTTCTCACGTTTTTATCCTTTAAATTCTGGCAGATGTTTTTTCTGAGCATTTTTGTTAATCACAATTCTCTTATCTAATATGCGATTTGTTCAAATAGAGAGCGGCAAACTGCCCATCAAATGGTTGGCGCTGGAATCTCTGAGCGATCATGTCTTTAGCACGTACAGCGATGTGTGGTCCTTTGGCATTGTACTATGGGAAATCTTCTCACTGTCGAAGGTGCCCTATCCAGGCATCGATCCGAATCAGGAGCTGTTCAACAAACTGAACGATGGCTATCGCATGGAAAAACCGCCCTATGCCAATCAGGAACTCTATGAGATAATGCTCGAGTGCTGGAGAAAGAGGTAGGCAATATAATTTAAGTGCTATTGAATTGTTATAATAATATAATATTTCTTTGTTTGATTAGTCCCGAGAGCAGACCGCTGTTCAATGAGCTGGAAAAACGATTAGCCACCATGTTGGGCGAGGATGTGGCCATGGTAAGTAAATCCATACACTTAACTCACATCAGCAAACAAATCAATAAATTTAAAAAAAAAAAATAAAAAATTTTTTCCTCTAAATGTTTTTGAAAAGTAGAAATGTAAAATTAAAGTTAAAATTAGAAATGAAATAATATAGAATTACAATTGAGTCTGGGTATGGTCAAACAGGAACAACATTTATTAGCCAAGACACAATCCAAAATAAATGCATTAATAGCTAATGCCACTCTGTGACTCTTTGCAGCACTATCTCGATCTCAATGATCCGTATATGCGTTCGAACACGGATTATTTGAAGAATAGTGCCACCGACTACTTATCGCTGATGGGTTCCCCAACAGAGTTGGCACCGGCGGCGCCTCGTTATGTCAATGGACACATTGTGCCCGATATACGTGAGTAAAGAATCGAAAGTACATCAAGCTTAAAGTTGATAACTAACACATGCACACACGTGCACACACACCCATCACTCACACATACACTAACCCAATTCACAGGTATCGAAGCATCGCCTGATGATTATCTTCAGATGAGTAATGAGAAAAACACCGCCATCTTTTCACCCACGCGTCCAAATCAAAACAGCGTTTTTGACGATATGCCAGCCATACAAACAAGCGAAACCTCTTTCACCTTCCCAGATATGGCTGCCTCCCATCCCCAACCCCAGCAGCAGCACTCGCCAACACTGACCGACAAAAAGGACAGTAGCAATAAGCCGTTGCGTCGCAAAAATGGCCTGCCCCATGTGGATGAAGCTGATCAGGCACCCGAAGAGATACCCATGCTGCATGCCACAGCCACATCGGATGGCGAACGCAGTCCGGACCAGTCGCGTAGCTTTCCCAAGAGAAATGCCACGCCCACACCGTCACCCCGTCATCACTTCGAGACGCAGTTAAATGGAAACGGCAGCAGCAGCGCTGGCAGTGGTAGCAACACCGGCCAGAACTATGTCAATGTGAAGCCGGCACGCAAGAATCTGGTCAACAAGTCGACAGGCGGCGGCAGCGATGCATTTTCCAATCCAAGCTATCAGCCCCTCACCAAGGTCAACGAGAAGGAGGAGCGGCACTACTAAATCAATTCATCAATCAATCAATCAAAAACGATATATAAAATAGAAAGAAAAACCTGATTGTCTAGTTTTAAGCTAGTTCCAAAAGTGCTGCTCAGAGCAGCATTTCGAGTAATATTTAAGTGATAAATTAATGCATTACATCATAACGTCATATTATACTGCTTAGATAAATGTTTCGCACACATTTATAACATTTTATCGTATTGTCATAACAATTCTTAGATTTATAATATATATATAAATATATATTCTCTGTCTTTATCTTAGTCCATAGTTATTGTGTTATGTTATAAGAGGTAAGTCTATCTGGACATTGGTTTTTATTAAATTAAATAAAAATCTCATAACTTGTATTATGTAGCTAAGAGCGATTTATACAAAAACTTTTAAATTTTCATCCATTGATATTTTAGAATGCACTTAACTTTAACTAAATAGTTAATAGCGTGAAATACTATAATTATAAAATCAACATTATAGCATGCTATAGAATAATTGTATTATCAACAGTTAAATGTCACTGAAACAAATACATTAGATTCTGTTCTCAATTTAATTAAACTAAGATTGGTTTGGAACTATCCCCGTATAAGTGAATCACGTTTTGCTTTATATTACCACTCATTCGTGAACTTCGAAAAGCCTTGTGAATTAACTGCGCTGTTAGTCCCTGTCTGGCTTAAATGGGTTTGGAGCCCTTTAGTTTTGTTAGTTTGAGGTTTCCGGGGACAATAATTTACAATCGTCCGTATTGCATTCTCATTTTTTGTCAGTGGTTAATTGTTGATTGATTTTTTGACTTGCATTTTTATTGCTTAATAGTGACATTTTCAGATTTAAATTAAATTATTTTCTAATATGTTGACAAATAAATTATATGTTTAATAGAAGAAATGTCGCGACTTGCATTTGTTTACATATTTTTGTATGGCCAGGGCTGCATAGGTTTGATTATCAGGATTAGTATGCTGATCATGATTTATTAGACAAAGTACGCGCACAAGCTAAATTATTTAGTTAAGCCAAAACATATGACTTTAAACATATCCAAAAAATATGTTATACGTAATAATCTAAGTGTATGTTAATTGCTAGGCATTGCATTTAACATTAATAATTTACGTATAACTTGTATTTAGTTTCTATTTTTTAAGAGTGAAAAATACGCAAACGAACTACTGTAGCCGTAATTGGCAGGGCTGCAGTAAAAACTTCGCAACAAGTTGGCAGCACCTATTAGCCATTCACTATGGTGCGCTGACGTTACGGTCACACTGCAGTAAAGAACTTAAAACGCAAGCACGGCGTTTCTATTTGCTCTGGTAAATTGGTTCATTAATTGCTCATATAACAAACACCACAGTGATAATTTACAATGACTTGAATAACATTTAACCTACTCCACATTTTTTTTTTTTTTTTTGTATTTTTTTTGGCACGTGAATTTGTTTTTAAGTGTTTAGCCGTTAAGTGAAACAACGCAACAACAACAACAACAACAGAGGCAAAAAAGGAACGCCAGGCAGCAAAAGAAATTTAAAATAGATACTAGAGTTAAATAACATAAAATGGCGTTTAAGCCATAACTAAAACAATTGCTGGACAATTTGGCAAAAGCGCGGCAAGGAAGGCCGGCGGTGGCCTTTGGCGGCGGCGAGGAGCTGTAAACAAAGCCGATGACAACAACACACACATAACAAACACACAAACAACACACACACACACACACACTAGTACAGTCACACAATGGAGGCACAGAAACTCTACACAAAGCTGCTCAGTCTGGTCTTTAAATCAGCAGCGAATCTTTCGAAGCGTCGCTTGCAACAAATCAGCACCGATATCATTGAACTGCGCCAGTTGCTCAGCTGTGTGGTCTGCTGTGATCTGCTCAAGGATCCGTTTGAGCCCATCGAGCGCCACTGTGGCCACAATGTGTGTCGCCTGTGTTTGCGTGGACGCAAACGTCTCTTTCCCCGCTGCGATCAGTGCGGTGATGGTAGCGACTACAAATCGCATGAGGAGAACAAGTCGATGGCGCTGCTACTGCTTTGCTACAAGACGCTCTGCATCCATTTGTATCAGTCGTCGTTGTATGCACAACTATTGCCATATCCAGAGCAATACGGGGGAGGATTTGTTGGTGGACACCAGTCACGCATCAAACTGCAACCGATGACACCGCATTGGTACATCCAGGAAGGCATTAACTATAATTACGATATGTGCGATAAGTTTTTATCTCAACACGAGTTGCCTTTCCTCAGCAGCAGCAGCAACAGCAGCAGCAGCAAGATCAAGCAACAAGCCTCTCCATCGCTGCCGTCTGAGACGCCACCGTACACAGCGGCAACAACGCCGGAACTGCCCTTCGAGCAGCATACACCCATTGTTGCCCCACTCTCGCTTTCCGACATTGAGCTGGAAGCCGCGGCGACTGGCGATGAGGTACAGTTTGCCTCACCGTTGCCACTAATGTCGCCATCATCGGCCAACACCATGCATCAACACAATCACAATTTGCCAAGCTTCGTAACCCAATCCCAATCCAATTCACAAATACTTTTGCCAGCTGGTTACCTTGATGATCGCTGGACAGATCAGGTGGACTTGTCAGAGGAACTGACGCTGCCCGCCAGCTACACCTATGTGTTGCCCAGCAGCGCTGAGGCAGATCTGCAGCAGCTGCCCGTCATTGGTCAGGTGGTGCAGATGTCCACGCAACCAGAATCCCCGATGAGCTACAAGCGTCGGCATGCGGAACTTCTGCTCGATGAGCTGGAGGAGGTGTTCCAGGAGCAGCAGCAACCTGTGGAAATGCAACTGTTGCTTAATGATGTGGAGCAGCAGCAGCAGGTAGAGCTAGAGCAGCAGACAGAGCTGGAGCAGACGGAGACAGAGCTTAAACAGCAGCAGACAGAGCTGGAGCAGCAGCAGACAGAGCTGGAGCAGCAGCAGATAGAGCTGGAGCAGCAGCAGACAGAGCTGGACCAGCAGCAGCACGATTTGGCGCAACAGCAGGAGGAACTGGAGCAGCAACAGCTAGAGCTGGAGCTGCAAACAGAGTTAAAGCTGGAGCTGGACAGACAGACAGAGTTGGCGCATAAGCAGGCAGAGCCGGAGCAACAACCGAATAATATTCAACGTGTGAGCAAACGCAAAAAGCAACAGCAAAATTATCAACAGCTGGAGCAGAATGAGGAGGAGCTGGAGGAGCAGCCATTGCGCCGGGTCAGCCGTCGGCATATGGGCAACCAAAAAGCCTCATCTGTTGCCTCAGCTGCTCCAAGTTCAGCCAGCTGCACACCCCTTATGAAAAAGGATACAATCAAAGCCAAACCCAAATCCGCTACCAGTGCACTTCCGAGCAGTTGTCGCTGTGGCAGCACTTCGGTGCCCGGTCGTTGTACGTGTCGCAACAGTCGCTGTCCTTGCTACATGGCGGGCAGGTCCTGCAAATTGTCCGGCTGTAAATGCAATGGCTGCAAGAATCCCCATTTGCATGCACCACGCATGAGCATCAGCAGCGAAGAAGGTGCCAAACTGCCCATTGCAACGGATACAATCAAAGAGGATGTAAAACAGAAGCACCAAAAGTCAACTGATGCAGCTGAAGCAGACACAGCAACTGTAGCAACGGCTCCGAACTTCACCCTGGTGCCGGCAACGCAGCAATCGCAGCATCCTCTCGTCTATATGATGAACGAGACGGGAGATTATCAAGGTAAGCACAAAAATTACCTCTTCCAGCCTTCCAGCGGAGGCAACTATTTCGAGTTCGATGGAACAATTAGTGTTTATATAAAATATCGTCTAATTGGATTAGAAAGAATATAGTTCGCGCGGCCGTTTTTTAATTAAATGTATATCTATAATTTCATTTTTAATATTCGTCTAATGGTATTTTCGAGGTTTGGCAGGACTTAAAGATCTCTTTGTTCTATATATATAATTTTTTTCCAAATTTGAATTTATATTAAAAAAAAATTAAATCATGATGGAGTTGCTAACTTAATGTTCGTTTTATATAAATAAATTTTGTTTTTCAAATGTTCATATTTATTTAGATTTTAAACCGATTGAGGTTTTGTTTATAATATATAATTTTTAGTTGTGGGTTATTGTGAAGAATTTCCTATCTAGAAATAACCCAACTAAAAGCTATGCATCGTGTATAATAATAATATGAATTAATATTATAATGTTTCACCACACATCAATCCTAATTATTAGAAACCATTATTTATATCAGCTTTAAATTGTTGCTTTTAAATTATTATAGCGATATATTTGTAAATGTTTAGTTATTTTGAGCAGTGATTGCAAAATGATTACTATATTTAAACTATATATTTATTTTTTAATTTTCCAATGTGTGTGCACTACTAATATTATATTATTGATCAGCATAATAAGGAGTTCGACTACAATTCGTTTTGTAAGGATTGCACACCTTTTGGAAGGCGCATGCTAGATTTTCTCTGAATTTTTGTAAAGGATAAATATTAATATGTTTTTTGTTTATTTTTTGGGCAGGCTTCAACATCTTCAATGGGAATCTGCCGCTCGACCCCGCTCAGCTTGGCTTTCCGCGCATGCCGTTTCCGCGTAAGGATGGCGAAAAGAACACACCTGAATTCATGTACTTTATGCCACCAGCACCGGAGCCACTCAAGTCGGATCCGGCTCCAACGCCGCCAGCAACAACGGCAGGAGTAAAAATCAGCGAGCAACCGGCAAAGAAATTGAAGAACGGCTCAGGTCTGTTGTTCGACGATGAAGTGGAAATGCCAGCGTAAGCATTGTTTGTCTCCTGATCCGGATCCTGATCCTCATCTCGTTGTAGCCATCTTTGTATAGCTTATGTTGTGGTTGTAACGCGTTTTAGTTTGTTGTCGTTTTGCGCCTAGGTACAGAATGTGTTTTGTAAGCAATGTGCTGTACCTGCGACTGCTGCTGTTTATATATATATATATGTGTATATATATATATATAATATATTAAATGTATATGCATTCTGCAGGTACAAATCATGTTTCAAGTCGGCACATCCATTCGACTTGCAGGCTCATCTTTCATCCCTTCATCATATTGTTTTTTACAGGTATATTTACACTGACCGAAACAGTGGATAATCCTTCAAATCACAAACTGAAATTATTTATTTTACATCACCCAAAAAATTTTTTTTTCTTATGCTTAAGTTTAATGTACATTACAAATGAAATTTGATGTATCGCATATAATATGATTATATATCTCTGCCAGGACTTGTACCTTAACCAACCTATGTATGAAACTCAAAGCAATAGTCTCAGAAAAGTTAACATTTTATATATGCAACGAATGGTAGCAGGAACAAGAGTCAACATTTAATTAACAACAATTTATTAAATCTTGATGTATATTTTATTTCTTAACATTCGCTTTGTTTAACCAAAAAAAAAATATTAAGTAAAAAACAGAGTTATACGCAAAAAAAAAAAAAACGACAATATATATAAATGTCGAAAACTATGATTTCTGTATAATAGAAATTTAAGTACAATATTTGTCATTACGCCTAAGCGAATTTTTTTCATATCTTTAAGTCAATTTTTTTTCATAGGCTAAGAACCTTTTTTTGAGCATGAAACACACCCTTTTTTTTGAGCATGAAACCTTTTTTTTGAGCACGTGAAATACCATTATTTGTTTTTTCATAGTTTAAGAATATTTATACTCGCAATTATGAAGCAAATTGCAATAAAGATAATTTTGCAAATCAAATACAAAACAATTATAGACTTTACACGTAAGCAAAAAAAAAAAAACAAAAAAACAAACCAATGAAATCTGAATTATATTTCAAACTGCAAGTTGCAAACAAAAAAAAAACTATGTTTCTAGATTTTCCGAGAAATGGAATTTATTTGATTTTGAAATTTATATATTTTCTGTTTATACTTTGTTTAATTTTTGACATAAATTTAAATACTTGATTTTGTTTACTGTGCAAAATTTTATACATTTAAAAAATACATATTTTCTCAATTGAATGATTAATGTTTTTAATGTTAAATTTTGTTTAATGTAACCTATTTAATAATCTTAAAATGCGCCATCTATTAGCTGACATTTTTGTATTACGTGAATTTTAATTTTAATTTTTGAATATCAAAATTTGTAATTGCAATTTTTGTATCAACTGAATATTAATTCAAAATTTAAACATAAGAATATTACTTATGCTTTGTAACACTTTCAACTTATATTATATAATTTGAGTGTTTTATATTGACATTTCTGGAAAGTTTAGCTTTATAATTTTGTGCACTTGTATTTCAAATTTAAGTTTAACAAAATTAATCAGCAAATTATATATTAATTTGTTAAATAAATTCAACATAAATACATTTCGTCCGATTTTTTAAATTTAGTTAAATTTAAAATTATTAATTTAATTTGCTTTTATTTTGTAGCGTTCCTCTATTCCTCCATCACATATGTTTATTGGTTTGTGGGGAATTAAGTGATATGGTAAGTTTTACTCACTCAAACTCGAGTTAATTTAAAGCAGCGCGCTAGCAATTATGAGCTAAACTCAGCTCAACATAGATACTGAACTCAACTCAAAAGCGGAGCTGCAAGTGAAGATCGTAGCTGAAATTCTCTAAAAATGGGAACTGAACACAGGTTAAAACTGGAGCTGAACTTGGGCTAACAGCGAATCTTAATTCAACTCAGCCTAGCTCTGCTGAGCTTAGCTCAACGTGAGAGCTAAACTCTAGTTAACAGCGACGCAAAACTTGGAGCTGTACTCAAGTCAACTCAGCTGAACTAAACTCAACTCAGCAGCTGCCCTTTGATAAGCGCTGCTCTGCTGCTGCTGCTACTCATCTCATTATCTGTTGATTAACTCGCGCCAGTCGTCAGTTTGAATCCGCGTCGAGTGGAGGGCAGAATTCCAGTCACATTTTGCTTGTTGATGTACAACTAAAATTTTGTTTTATATTTTGTTCATTCCTCAACTGATAAGCAATTCACAGCAAAAGATGAAGGCACTGATAGTTTTACTCGTGGCAGTCGCTTTGATTCACTGCAGCAGCGCACAGGAAGTGAATGGTGAGCATAATAATCATATTAGTATCCCAACTATTTAATATTAAATGAACCTTGTCCTACTCCATCTCCTCCTCTTCGTCGAGCAGAGACCGACGATGAAATTGATGCGCATAATATTGAGGTAAGCAAAAATCGCGTGGCCGCTCAAATTGAGGCGGTGTTGGAGCATTATAAGCAAGCGGACCCCGTGGGACTGCCTGGGGCGCCCATTCCAGATCCCGTCGATGTGCCAGATACGTCTAATAGCCTGGGCATGGCCAATCTAAACATGCGTAAAGTGAAGGCCTATGGATTGTCCAAGTTTCGCATCGCCAGCATCAATGCGGACTTTAATAAAATGTTGGTGAGTATTGGAAAATATATAGTAAATATTGCTTGAGGCAAAGCATTACAAAGCTTATCTTGTGTTGAGATATCATTTTTAAACAAAAGAAAATTCTTTTCTTAGAATTTGAATATTTTTCTTGTTGCAAGAAGTACTTTTAAACACAATAAATCGTTGTTTTCCAAAATTAACCAACGTTTGAGTTACATTTTATTTTTTACAAATCTTATTAAGAACTGCATTTCTAAAATGGATAAAATTATTTTTTCAAATTTTCGAAATAGTTATGAAAGATTTTTCTTAATTTTGTCAAAAACCAAACTGAAACCTACGTTTTAGAAATGTGATATCAGAATAACAAAATGTGTGAGAATTGGCGAATTTCTAAAATACAGAAATGTTTTTTTTTTATATAATTAAAAAAAAATAATACTAATTTTATATTTATTATTTGTTAGGTGGAGGCGGGCATAACCCTGGACATGATGTTGGTCAAGGGCAACTACACGTTAAGCTCCATCTTCACCAAGGCCAATGGACCATTTACGGTGACCTTGAAGAAGGTTTATGTCACGGCATCGGCCTCGTTGACAGTGGGGCGTGACGGGCACTTGACCACGGAACATATTAAGATGGACATCACTTTTGGCGAGATGTCCATGGATTTTCAGAATCTCGGTTTCTTGGGTTCCGTTTTCCAGAGCGTCATCAATTCGGCGCCCAATTTGGTGTTCGATGCAATGAAACCACTCATGCAAAAGGAGTTGGACCAAAAGCTGCGCGCCGAGATCAATGCATCCATTGAGAAAACGTTGGGAGATCGCCGAATGCCAAATTCAATAACGCCGCTGGACAGTGTGATTGCCGAGGGCAGGAAACTGGTGCGACAGAAGGGTTACGATCCGTATCATTTGCCCGACATGAATCGCACCATGGGTGTTTTCAGCATCCAACTTGCCAACACATGGATCAATGGCGTCTCCAGTTTCTATCGGGTGGGAAACATTACAGCTGGCATGAAAAATAATACAATTTCGCTGCGCCTGCAAGTGGGCACCCAGCAGATAACTGGCGCCGGCCAGTGGGAGGTGGGTCTTGGTCTGGTTACACGTGTCGGACATGTCCAGTTCACCGTGCAGCATATACGTGCCACCGTTGAGATCAATCAGTCCCTGGACACCCGTCAAAGGCCACAGATTAAGGATCTACAATTCGATATGGGTAATATTCAAGTGCGTTGCGATGGCGCCGGCACCTTGGACTACATCATGGAGTTTGTAGTGAATGTGCTGCCCAATCTATTGCGCTACCAGATCATGGACGCCATCGAGAACCCCATCAAGCAGCGTGTCCAGGAGAAATTCAACACCATCGACGTTGAGCAGGCCATCAAACAGATGGCGCAGAAGTACGAAGACGAAGGCACCAATTTCACATTGGATTTGGATCAATTTAAGGCTTATCTTTAGTTTTTCATTCAATTTGAGACAAATAAGTTGTACTCGCTATGTAATCAATAATAAATACTAATACTAAAAGCAGCAACTGCAAAGAATTGCATAACTAAATGGTATAAGCCCAGTTGCCTCGAATAGATTGGGAGAAATCGCGAGAGAAATGTGTAAATTTTGGAAAATTTGTAACAGGTATAAAGAAAAAACTCTACAGCAGCAGTAAGGGATGGGGGAATGTGCCTAAGGCTCCTTGACGCCAAAACAGAGCAACTGCAGCCGCCTTGCGCTTGTGCTCGCTATTCAGCGGTGGACTAATGGCTTCCAGTGCCTCCATAAAGTAGTTTTTGTTGGCAATTAAATATCTATTTAATATTATTTTAAATTTTAAATAACAAAATTTGTAGTCGCAATTTTTGTATCAACTGAATATTAATTTAAAATTTGAACATAAGAATTTATTACTAATGCTTTGTAACACTTTCAACTTATATTATATCATTTGAGTATTTTATATTCACATTTCTGGAAAGTTTGGCTTTATAATTTTGTGCACTTGTATTTCAATTTTAAGTTTAACAAAATTAATCAGCAAATTATATATTAATTTGTTAAATAAATTCAACATAAATACATTTCGTCCGATTTTTTAAATTTAGTTAAATTTAAAATTATTAATTTAAGTTGCTTTTATTTTGTAGCGTTCATATTCCTCCACCACGTATGGTTATTGGTATGTGGGGAATTGAGCGATATGGTAAGTTTTACTCACTCAAACTCGAGTTAATTTAAAGCAGCGCGCTAGCAATTATGAGCTAAACTCAGCTCAACATAGATACTGAACTAACAGCGAAGCTTAACTCAACTTAGCTTAGCTCTGCTGAGCTTAGCTCAACGTGAGAGCTAAACTCAGGTTAACAGCGACGATAATCTTAACTCAATATTGGAGCTGCCCTTTGATAAGCGCTGCTGCTGCTGCTGCTCATCTCATTATCTGTTGATTAACTCGCGCCAGTCGTCAGTTTGAATCCGCGTCGAGTGGAGGACTTAATTTTGTACAACTAAAATTTGGTTCTTTATTTTGTTCATTCCTCAACTGATAAGCAATTCACAGCAAAAGATGAAGGCACTGATAGTTTTATACGTGGCAGTCGCTTTGATTCACTGCCGCAGCGCACAGGAAGTGAATGGTAAGCATAATAATCATATTAGTATCTCAACTATTAAATATTAATTGAACCTTGAACCAGATCCCGTCGATGTGCCAGATAAGTCGCTTACCATGGGCAACGTCCATCTGAACCTGCGCAAAGTGAAAGCCTATGGATTGTCCAAGCTTCGCACCGACAGCCCCTTTATGAACTTTAGTGAAATGTCGGTGCGTATTGGAAAATTAAACAATAAATATTAGATGAGGCAAAACATAAGAAAGCTTATCTTGTTTTTAGAGATAATTTCTAAGATAACAGTTTTAATTGATATTTATTACTTGTTAGGTGAGGGCGCACTATATCCTGGACGAGATGTTGGTTAAGGGCAACTACACGTTCAGCCCCTTGTTCATCAATGGACCATTTACGGTGACCTGGAAGAGGGTTCGTGTCACGGCATCGGCATCGTTGACGCGTGACAGAATGATCATCACAGACGATATTAAGATAGACATCAATTTTGACGTGATGGCCAAGGATTTTCAGAATTTAAGCTACTCGGGCGACGTATACAAACACTTGATGAACGCGGCGACGATTGTGCTGTTCGATCCAGTAAAACAACACATACAAAAGGAAGTAGACCAACAGATGAGCAGCGAAAGCATTCGTACATTCGTGTTTCGTGTCCACTTGGACTTGTTTGATTGATTTGGATCAATTCAAGGCGTATCTTTGGTTTTTCATTTAATTTTCGACATGTAATCATTAATAAATACTAATCAAAAAGCAGCAAATGAAAAGAATTGCATAACTGCCTAAGGCTCCTTGACGCCAAAACAGAGCAACTGCAGCCGCATATTGTGCTTGACACGCTCCAATATCTCATCCGCCTTGCGCTTCTGCTCGCTATTCAGCGGTGGACTAATGGCCTCTAGTGCCTCCATAAAGTAGTTTCTGTTGGCAAAAAAAAAGAAACACATCTTGAGATTGATAAAATAGTAGAGGAAGATTTCCACTCACTTGGCCGTCTCGTTAGCATAGTTCTCTAGTGCATCGCGGAGGAGTCGTATATCGACATGGGCCTGAATAGCGCCCGTATAACTGAAGCGTTGAACGCAGCTCATCAGACGCGCCAGCTCCTCGGATATGGTCTGGACAATGGACTCCAGAATAGGACGCAACAGCGCTGGCGATATGCTATAGATCTCGGAGTAAACACCCACAAGATTATCGCAGCATTCGTGAGCATATGGACGCAGCTGGCCCAAACCAATTTCCATCTCGTGGTCCCACTGGAAACGCCCCAAATACATGGACGGCTCGATGGTGCCCACCAAAGGATCGCCCTTGTGCTCCACGTACTCCTCCAGCAGATTGGTAAACAACTGGTTGACATTGTAGCGAGCCGTTTCAATAGCCAGCGTCGGCAGTGGATAACCATAACGCACAAATAGCTCACCAATGTGTGGAAAGAAGCTCTTATTGCAATAGGCATAGTTGGCGAGGCAGCAGAGCATGCGCTGCTCCCAGCTGACAGATGCGCTGCCCGACAACACGCCCGATACTGACTCCGGCTGCTGAGCATTGGGAAAGCCCAACAATTGGGACACATTATGCGTGGGTGTCGTCTCATCATCGTGGGCGGGATAAGCGAGCTCCGCAATGACGCCACTAAAGGCGGACAGCAGTTCTTGTAGCCGTTGCGTTACCTCACGTTGCCCATCCGAATGTGGCTCCAGGAGATTACCTTCACGCACCTCCGGCTGCATGCATACCGACTGCACCTCATCCAAAGTCTCCACCAGCAGTGTTTCCAGCGTCGCTGGCAATAGAGTCGCACCAGGATAATCCTCCACGGTCATTTCCCAAGTCTCATGCACGCCCAACTTCTTGCTTCGATCCGTGGCGCGTTTGAAGATGATGGAGAAACAAAAGAGACGCACCTCATCAATCAACTTCTGTATAATTTCCAACGCCTCCGACGGCAAATCGAGTCCAATCAGCGTAGCATAAGCGATGCGCGTGTAGCGCAAACACTGCGGTATCCAAGGCAAGAAATGATGCGTTGCCGAGGCGGAGCCAATAGGCCAGGCAAGTCCGCTTGACTGTCTCAAAGCACGCTGATCGCCAGCGATAAGTATGGCCAGGCGTAAATAGACACAAAACTTCTCAATGGCATTCAAAACCATACGCTTAAAATCACCTGGCTTGGGATCATGTGGACCACGTAATTCACCCGTGAAATAGAGCTGACCCAGACGCCAGAGATCTGGCAGCTGGGAGGCGGCAATGTCGCACAGTTCCTCACAGAAATTGACACGACTGGGCGCCTGGCTGGGATCACGACTCTTCGACTTCTCCTGTGTGCCGCCAGCATCCTTGGTCGAGTGCTGCTCGTAAGTCTGGCGAAATGTGGCCTCCAAGTATTTGGCACGCGCCTCAATCGCATCCCAGGCGGGATCCGTATTTCGCAAGCGATCGCCAATTGGCGTGCCACTCTGCTGCAGCTCCAGACTAGTCAACGCCTTAATCAGTTTCTTTTGCTGCTCCACACTTTGCGGCATCTTCACGACCTTTTCGTGCAGTTGTCGCCTTATAAGCAATATACGCTGATCGACCTCCTCGAGCACTTGGCGAAAGATAGCCAGCTCTGTTTTGCCAAACAGATTCTTGGCACGCGAATAATCATTGACAACTATATCGTATTCACCCGCTTTGGCTCGACGATCCACCGTATTGGGCAGACAGAAGAGAAACTTGTGACGCGATAGGGCGAAGAGCACCGAGCGCGTGGAGTCTGCCTTCTCCTTGCGCACCAGCACATCCGTAAAGATCTTCTGCGATTCACTGATGGAGTCTGCAAAGCGAAAAACGATTAATAATCTTATCAAAAGTAAGGTAAATAAAGATACCTACTCTCAATGGACTGCTCGAGTATATTGAAGGGTTCGGTGCCGTGCAGCTTGACATCTTCTTGCAACTTGTCGCGGATGTTCATCAACGTGTCCAGTTGATCGATGACAGAGCCAGCATTTGACTTGAGAAACGAGAGCTGTCCCTCCTTTTGGCTCTCCACCTTGCGCTTCAGATAGGCCAAACCGGCCTTCAAGTCCTCAAACGAGGTGGCCAAATGATTCTCGAGCATAAACCAAGCGGGTGAGAAGTTCTCCTGCGATAAATCACCGCAAGCATCGGGAAACAAGTCACGTAAATCTTCTGGAATTTTTTGTTCGTTGCCTTCAATGGACAGGCCCAATGGGTCCTCTTGTGTCAGTCCCGACTGCGTTAGCGTACGTCGCCCCCACGCAAAGTTTTGCGATGGCGACTCCTCAATCCATACCGCGGACTCCTTCAGTGGACCAATTGTCTCGTGGTAGGCACGAAATTGGACCGTGGATGTGCCGACACCTCCACTTAAAGTTGTCACTATAATATCGCCCTTACCCTTGGCCGGACCTGTGCGTGCGATGATTTTATTGGGCGATTTCCATTCCGCCGACAACAGACAATCGGAGCCACAGATTTTAAGACCTGCAAAAAATGCCTATGAAAATCGAAACAATGACATATGTTTTTTTTAATACCGGTCAGATCCTGCACACGGGTACCCAGAAATTCACCGCGTATGATAACACGTGTGCCAGGTGGACCCTCCTTGGGCGAGAGACCCGTTACCACCGGCTGCGGGGCCATTACGTCCACAAAAAATAATTAACAATAATCGAACAACGCCTACAAAAAATAAGCAAAACAGCAACAGAACTCCGATAACTGATCAGTGTGTGCACATTTGAGTCGAAAACGATTTATGTGAACTATCGCCAGTGTTTACATTTACACTCAGCTGATCAATAAACATCTGTTTCTTTTTGCCTTATTGGCCCAGTATTAGATTCAATAGGAAAATGGATGACGTCGCCAGCGCGCAAAGCGAAAATGAAAATTTGCGTAAAATTCGTAATCGCCTAATGCAATGGGAGTCTAAAACAGATCCTCTCGCAGCGCTAAACGCCCAACAGGAGGAGCATCTGGATGTTTTGACCAATTTGTGGCATGATGACGAGACAACGGTAATCCGAACAACTTTAACAAATCCAAAACATTTGAGCATCTAGAATTGTTTACATAGTTAAATTTGCCGGCCACGCCCAGGAACGTGACACAGCCCACGGATGGCAACAATGAGACTGTGGTTGATATTAAACTGCCGGCGGGTGGACTGCAAAATACAAACGATTTTCTGCTGTGGTTTGTTAATGTCAACACAGCGATTGAGCAACGTGGCGATGCCAACTACCAGAAATATCTGCAGCAGTTGGAACAACGCAAAGCGGACTGTGCCCACATGCTAACTCAAATATCGGTAGCCATGGAACGACTGGGTGCACTCAGCGCTGAATATGAGTTTGTCTCGCAAAAGACGAGCTCTCTAAATACCGCCAGCGAGCAGCTTATCGATGAGCAGCAGAAACTCCAAGCGCTAAGCAATGAGATACAGCAGCGTCTGCACTACTTCAGCCAAGTTGAGCTATTGAATCAGCGTCTACAGAGTCCCACACTCTCCGTGGCGAGCGAAGCATTTCGCGAGTGCTTAACCAAAATTGACGAATGCCTAAATTATCTGGCTGAACATGTAAATAATTTGTACGTGTTTTAATATTTTGTAATTATTTATTGCTAATTATTTTAGCCAAACTTTAAAGATGCCGCAGCGTACAATGTGAAGTACAAGCAGTGTTTGGCCAAGGCAACGAGTCTGGTGCGTAACTACGTGGTTAATATCATCAATCAAGCCACAGAAGCAACGTTGCATCCACGAAATGGGGCCACAGCTGATACTTCGTTGCAGGCACCCGATGCGGCCTTTGCCTTGTACTATGGCAAATATCAAACGTCAGCCGCAAAAGTGAAGCGTGTCGTCAAACTAATCGAGTCACGGCTAGAGCAGAGCAGCAGCAATGAATATGGCCTGCTAATGTCCGATCTACAACAGCATTATTTGGCGCAGCGAGCGAGTGTCATGTCCTCCGCCGTCAATCAGTCTATACAGAATGTAAAGAATGCACACAAGGGTGATCATTGTTCCCTGACGCGCAGTGCATGTGCTTTCTTGGTGCACGTCTGCCAGGATGAGCAGCGTTTATATTATCAATTCTTTGGCACCGGCGCAGCGCACCTGACGTGAGTCTTAATCTTCTATATTATTTCTAGAACTCATCAATTCTTTTTGGCAGTATTTATCTGGAGGGTCTGTGCACCATTTTGTATGACACAATGCGACCATTTATCATACACATCAATCACTTGGAAACTCTCGCCGAGATCTGTTCCATTCTGCGCATCGAAATGCTCGAGGAGCATGTGCAACAAAATCGTGTGTATCTACCATAACTTTCTTTTTACCTGTTTGCTGATTATCCTTTGTTATAATGTAGCCAGTGGACTGGAGGCATTTGCAACCATAACGCATCAGCTGCTGCAAGATGTTCAGGAGCGTTTGGTATTCCGTGCACATTTGTATCTCCAATCTGATATACAAAACTATAATCCATCAACTGGTGATTTGGCCTATCCCGAGAAGCTGGAAATGATGGAGGTGACTGCCGCTGCTTAAATTTTGTAAATTAAATTTAAGTTACTCTATTTGCTTACAGAGCATTGCACTGTCTCTGCAAGAGCCTGTGCAGCTGCGTCGTTCGGATTCGCGTGCCTCTGTCGCGTCCACTGAAGCGGAGAGCGTGGATACCTCATACAGAGTCAAACAAATGAGTAGGTTTAATTTGGTTTACAAGCATCATTTGTAATCCTTTGGTATTCATTAGATTCCCCCGCTGATCTGCATGGCATGTGGTATCCAACGGTGCGGCGAACTTTGGTCTGCCTATCGCGTCTCTATCGCTGCGTCGATCTACCTATATTCCAGGGTCTCTCTCAAGAAGCGCTTAAGCTGTGTATCCAGAGTGTGTCGCATGCAGCGATAAAGATCTCCGCCGCAAAGACGCCTATCGATGGCGAACTTTTTGAGATCAAACATTTGCTCATCTTGCGTGAACAGATTGCACCATTCCGTGTCGATTTCACCATCAAGGAGACTTCGCTGGATTTCAGTAAGGTGAAAACGGCCGCCTTTGGTCTGCTGCAGAAGCGCAAACAACTCTTCTCCATGGGCAGCAATAATGCGTTGCTTGAATTTCTGCTCGAGGGCACGCCACAGATCAAGGAGCATTTGCTGGACTCACGCAAAGAAGTGGATCGGCAGCTGAAGACGGTCTGCGAGCAGTATATCAAAGATGCCGTCCACATGCTTGCCGGTCCACTCGTCACATTCCTGGATAAAGCACAAACGCTGCTGCTGGCCAACGATACAACAGGCAAAGCAACGACGCCAGCTGCTGCTCCGCCGCCACCCGGCAAAATCAATTATGTGCTGCGTCAGAGCAGCTGGGCTAGTCCACAGCAGATCAGCAGCATTATCCAGGAGACGCAACGTCTGATCAAAGCGAAGCTGGCCGTGCTGCAGCGCGCCATGCAGCTCTATCTGAGCAATCGCGATACCGAATTTATAATCTTTCGACCCATACGCGTAAGTTTTGCATGGCTATCAAGCGAATTCTGTTTAACCATATCTCCGATCTGCAGAACAACATCATTCAGTCGTTTGTTAAGCTGGAGCAATTGCTGACAACAAATGGATATTCAGCAGATGATATGATCATCACCAGTTGCCCCTCAGCCGAACAGGTGTCCATCTTGCTCTCCAGCGCCAGCATCTTGGCCGCTGAGGGCGTTGCCAGTTTTGCAGCAGCTGCGCGTAAGATAAGCACCTCATCCTCAGTGGACGGTGCAACGGTAACATCTGCTCGAAAACATAGTAGCGTCTCCTTCAGCAAGACGGAGACAGCACAGGCTATTGTTTTAGAGGAACCGGAAAGTGAGCACCCTACGATAACTAGAATAACTGACGAAAATAAGAGCGATCAGGCGCATGAGCCACAAATTGTAGAGCAGTCTGAAGGTGAGCAGTCGGAGATAGTTGTTGAAAGTGCTAGCATTCCTAAGGATTCACCAGTTGTGCTAATACAGACCGAGCAGCAGCCGCCGCAGATTGGCTCAGAATAGTATGCAATATATATGTTAGTCCCTGTGTAATCCCCCCTCATTGTGTTTATAAATTTAAGCAATTCAACATGTACCATATAAATTACAGTTTATTCTTCCCCAAGTAGAGCGATTAAACGAACCTGTTTGAATTGATTTTGCAACAGGCGTATTTAAATTATTTTTGCTAAATAGTCTTAAGCCATGCAAAAGAATGTGACGAAGTCAAAAAGGAAATAAAAGTAAATCTATCGACATCTATAGTTAAACAACAATAATAATAATGACAAATTGGTTTTACATTAAGCACCTAACAGTTTTTGGGGTAGTGGAGTGGGCAGCACTCGGGCCGCTGGTCATGTGATGGATATGTTTATATATTTAGGAGTACGACATTTAGCAGAGCGAGCACTTGTCCTTGCTACTTGCCTGCTGACCACCGACAGTTGTCGTTGCACGCTCCGCATTAGTTGCGGACGTGGATGTGCTCCGACGACTACCACCAGCAGCTGCAGCGTCATCATCCTCCATGATGGACAGGGCCAGAGCGTGAGCCAAAGCCTCATCCTCAGTCTGAAAAATTAGAGGTATTTGAAAACATATTTGTTTTGGATTTTAATACCCTAATTTTTTACCATATTTCCTTGTATATTTTGTATGTGGTTGCGTTGAGCAACTGCAGCAGTTGAAACTGCTACTCTTGCTTTGGGATTTTCCTGGCGACGAGTCTCGGCCGCTTGCGCTGCCATGGCACGCGTATTTGAGAATATCTTGAAGACGCCTTGTGTTGCACTCGATATGGTGCTAGTAGCTGTCTTGGTGGTGATGGCGGAGGAGGGCTGGCAGTCATGATCGCTGGTGTGACGATGACGTAGGCAGAAATTCAGTTTGCATTGTGAGCATTGCACGGGAATTAGTTCTTTGCGTTTACAGCCTTTGGCATGGCAGCGATTTGTGTAGATTTTCTTGCTATCAAATTTGCATTGCTTATCGATGTGCTGGCTAACAGTTAAATCGGGCTCCACTCCAGGGGCCGTTGGCACTGGTTCTCCGCATAGCGGACAAATGGGCACCTGAAAATCCTTGCGATGAGCAGCGGGACAATTGTGGCGCTCATAGTTGTAGTGTGTGGCACAGAACACCTTGTCGCATGAATCACATTTAACTGGCAGGAAATCTAAAAAAAAAAGTTGATTTTGTTTTAATTTAATTAAATGGCCCTGAACATGTCATTGTTTTATTGCAGCTACAAAAAACTCACCTAATCTGTTGCATGTTGCCTCGTTGCAGTGTTGACCCAATTGTGGAAACTCCATTTTCTGTACGGCTTCGTTGTTTGAGACCAACTAAATGCGTTTGATGGCTTGAGACACGTTTATATATTATTAAACTAAAATTGACTAAAAAGTTCGAGAAATCGCTAGACGCAATGACTATACAACAATTCCAATTAAAAATCTCACCATTCACGTGTCTACGTCCAGTTTTTCTATTCACAGCAAACCAGCTTAAAAATAACATGTCTATCGTTATCGAATGCGTCGTTTGCCTTTAAATGACGCTTAAAATGTTTACTGCTTCCCACAATTAATAATTAATTACACATACTATTATAATACATACATATTTACAAATATATTTGTTTAATGCTGTTTTGTCATGTTACAAAAGGCTTTTAGGAATATACATAGATATATATTTATATACATATATATATATATGTATACCAACAACAATCAAGGAAAACACTTTTCCCAATTAAATCACTTGTACATTACATTCTTCAATTTTTGTTTCATGAATTTTCATTTAATAACTGGTTTCATTGAAGTTATTATTCGTTTTTGTTTTTAGTTTAGATAATACCGAATTTAGATGGAGAATAATTTCGCGCTGTGCGACTTTAGACTACATCAAAAGTCTATAATAAACAATTTTTTTTTCTTTGTATACAAATACAAAAATAAAAGCAATATTTTCAATAATAATAATAATCATAGTAATAGGTACGGTGCAAGAAAAGAAATATATGCATATGTGTGTTTAAATACATTTAAAATAAAAAGTTCAACTTTTTTGTTTGTTTCTGAAAGTGTAATTAGTACCTGAAGTGATACCAATTAAGAGGAATTTTAAGCGTTTAGCAAATGTTCAACAGCAGCGAAAGCGGCTTGGTTTCAAGATCAGCGCCTGGTCCCGCAAAAAATTACAACACACACACGCACACACACATTAGATAAGAATTTTATATTCGTAGCACTGTACCGCTGAAGCTGTTTGCTGAACATTTTTGGTTGGAAATGCATCTGGCGATTTGGATTCAAGTTAAACAATTTCTCGGGCAAACGGGGCAAAGGCCTCCCAATAGCTGATTATCTGTGCAATAAAATAAATACATATATTATTATCAATAAATATATATTTATATAAGTATATATACTTAATTTTGTATTTATACCTGTTGCTGATGCGCCATTTGAACTTCAATGTACTTGATAATGTTGGCTTTAAAGTCTTTCACTCTTGTCAGCTCGAAGCGTTCCATTTCGCGCTTTATCTCCGACGAAATGTCATCAAATTGTTGCTGACAATTTTGCACCTTGGTCTGCCACTGTAAAAGGCAACAATAAGAAATTAAAATATAAATTAATCATAAAGATATCATTTTATCTTGCAAACCTCTTCAACCTCCTGTTGTGCCTGATCCAGTTTGTCGGCCCGATTGGCAAGCTCGAAGCGGCCGCGGTTCTCACGCCGCTTCGAAAGCTGCATTTGGGCGTATTGCCAATTTTGAAAGGCCTTGACACGCTCGTGGAAAATGCACTTTATGGCCGTGAACAGGCCCAAATAGTCCTTGATAAACTCGGCAAGTATATAAAAGTCTGAATTGGCTTGTTCCGAGCGCAGCAGCTCAATCTTCTCCTCGACATCGGCCAGATTGGACAATGCCCGTGATAATCCCGTGTGCTCTTCGCAAGTGCTTAACATCGCCGCCGATTTGGCCACCAGGCCAGTCAGCACAGACAGCTCACGTCGCGAGGATGTCAGCGATTTAAGTGCTGAAGAAAGTTTCTGCAGATTAGCATCCAAATTCTCGACTTCGGTTATCTTGTCGTCAAACCACGGATCATTCTCATCCATTTTGTACGTAATCTTGTTGACAGTCTCGCCCACCTTGTTGAAGAGTCGTATGACGCCAGCTCCGCTCAGAGCTGATGTATTAACAGCACGCGGCAACTCCTGATCACTCTCCAAGAAATTGATGAAATCCAAATCGACACGCAGCACGGGATGCTGTGCAGTACGATGGACATAACGCTCCAGTGCCGCACGTCGAATTTCAATCCATTCCTGATTAATCGGTGTGCCCGGTTCCGTTTGCTGTGGACTCATCTTCACCTTGGTGCTGCCAATAATATTCTTTGACGGCGCCGGCGGCACAATCCTGCCCATTCGCAAATATTTATTAACCAACAGGTCATGTATGCCCAGAAAATCACTAAAACGTCGCAAAGTGCTAAACTCGTTGCGCTTGAATTTTGGAATGTTTGTTTTCGTAGTCACTCTAGAAAACAATAAGGGGTTGTAAATATAGCAATCAATTGTCATTTAGTGATATGGCAGCTTCTCATGACTCACTTGTATGCCAAATACGAGCTCATGCCATCGCCAACCTTTTGGGGATCAGAGACGACAATTTGTATGAAATAATCACCATCATCTGTCAGCACATCCTCCAGATTGCTGGCGGAAATGCGACGCTGCAAATAAATGTAAACAAAAATGTGAACATGTACAAACATAATTATACTTATTATAAGCATTGCAAATGGAATAAAAATAAGTCTAATCAACAAAAAATTTTTACTTCCGCCCCTCTCAAAGCATTGTGACGTTGACACACACACACACATGCAAAGCAACAGTAAATTACAAAGATAAAGCTATTATTAAAGACCAGACGCCGCCCATTTGCAAAGCATAATTCGAGTTTATTTAATAATTAAAATAAATGTGTAACTTACATGCACCTCACTGGGCGTCATTGCGGATACGAATAAATCATTTTCATGCTCCAAAGTTACCGAGCCCGGCGCTGGGACCTCCTCCTCTTCTTCGTCGGATGCACCGGACGCTGAATCATTATTAATGTCGACATCGGCAAATTCTCTGTTGTGTTCCATTGTGGCCCACTCGATCAAATTTTACTCAATTCTATGCTAGAATTATTGGAATCCTTTCGAAGTTACTTTCTTTTTTGTCGCCCTACACTTTAAGCAGTGCAAGACAATGGCTCAGTTAATGATATCGATAACTTTCGAGTGCACTTTTAAGTGTGACCAGCAGGCAAAAAGCTTGCATCGCGCTTAATTGAAAGATACCAAAAACATAAAACACTTAAATGATATTTGCTGATATTTATTTGATTAAAAAAGATTTACACGATATTAGATTTTTTGATTGTTTGCAATCCAGGAGATAAATGAAGACACCTGTACATATACAGACGGCGAATGGGCCTGTCCACATGGCAATTTTCCCCACGATACGATACCAATGAGGACACCACCTTGGACCAAAGGACCACCCGAATCCGAGGTACAGATGCTGACGCCACCAGTTAGGGGACCCGTACACAAGTTTGTATCATGCACATCGGATCCCTTAGTGCCTAAGGCTACCCTACACGAACTCAAGCTGATGATGGGCACATTAGCAGCCACTTGAAGGGTACTCGGATAACTTGCCGTATTTGTCTTCGATGTACTTCCCCAGCCATATAAATTTGACGTACCCGTGGGCACTACATTTGCTTTGGGCAAACTGATGGCCGCCACAGCGGCGGTCCAAGTGAATGCTGTTGGCGTGTAGATCAATCCGATGTCATAGGGCACAGTTCCACCCGTGTACAGTTCATT
Organism: Drosophila dives; assembly: GCA_035042365.1. Classification (NCBI taxonomy): domain Eukaryota; kingdom Metazoa; phylum Arthropoda; class Insecta; order Diptera; family Drosophilidae; genus Drosophila; species Drosophila dives. Next base: position 6,578,674 of record JAWNLJ010000357.1, on the reverse strand, counting down.
CACATTAAAATGTGTAATGCTACGCTTTTGGGTAGTGGATGCAGTACCGGCCACAGCATTGCTACCAGCGATCAGGGTGCTACCCAGCACCTGGGCACGGTTCGTTAAACAATGAGCGGCCGTTACGAGCCAGTGGGCATTAATAATACTGGCGGCACAGTAATGGGTGCCTTTATATTGCATGGACACCGCATAGGGTGCACTATTAACCGAGGCGGGAACACCGCCAACAACACGTCCATTGGGTCCACTTTCTTCGAGGGCGGATCGTACAAGTGCTGAAGACACTCGACCGATGCCAAAGAATAGGCAAAAATACACAAGCAAATAGAATTGATGACCGTTCATCGTTGCCGTTTTTGAGGAACTGTTTACGTTTTATTATCGAACGCCGTTTTTAAATTAAAGATACGACATTTTGTGCTCGCTTATTTGCCCGAGAAATAAGATAAGGAATTTCAAGATAAGCGTTTGTTTTAATTGGAAGAGGGCTCGGATTAATTAGAGACACAATAATATGCGGCAAACTATCAATAAAGATTTCTTAGAATATTGCATATGTTAAATGTTCTATGTATTTTAATTTAGCTTTCGAGTAGCCTATTGTAAGTATTTAGATGCTGATAGTGATAAGTACAATATCTTAAGTGGGTCCTTAAAAATAATTTGGTTTTTCATTAGGCGATAAAATCTTATCAAAAAATTTGCTGCAACAAAATATTAACTATTTTAAAGTTGTGAGCAGTTAGAAAAAGTAACCAATAAAGTATTTTAATCAGTATTAAAAGTTGGTATATTTTATTAGCGTGTGGTGCATATTTAGTGTAGCAGCCTTCTTTGCTATCGATATAGTTAAATTATCGATAGCCATCTCTACAACTGACTCAGGTCGATTTGGTGGCTGACTTTTTTCACGAAATTTTGTTAATAATACACTGCGTTAACGGTACGACTTATCGGAATCGAAAAATAACTTATTTAAAAAGTGTGTGTGACTAAAAATAGTAACGAATTAAAGTGCAACGCGTTCAGTGGAAGCCGCATAAAGTATCACGCCCCAATAGCAAAACAAAAGGTGGAGAGAGTGCGTAAGAGAGACGTGAGCAAGAAAGAGAGCGCGGAGAGAGGAGAGGTCAGCAAACCCGCACTTAAGAAAAAAAGAAAAAGAGTCGACACGACACGTACAATAGTTGAGAAACCAAAAGAAAAAAAAAATATAATCTCGTAAACATGTCATCCGGCGACTTTGGCAACCCGCTGCGGAAATTCAAATTGGTCTTCCTCGGCGAGCAGAGTGTGGGCAAAACGTCGCTAATTACACGATTCATGTATGACAGCTTCGACAACACGTATCAGGCGACAATAGGTATTGATTTTCTATCGAAGACAATGTACCTGGAGGATCGCACAGTGCGGCTACAACTGTGGGATACGGCGGGCCAAGAGCGTTTCCGTTCACTAATACCCTCTTATATACGCGACTCGACTGTTGCCGTCGTCGTCTACGATATAACGAACACAAACTCATTCCATCAGACGTCCAAGTGGATCGATGACGTGCGCACGGAACGAGGCAGTGATGTCATCATCATGCTCGTTGGCAACAAAACGGATCTGTCCGACAAACGGCAGGTGTCCACCGAGGAGGGCGAACGCAAGGCGAAAGAGCTAAATGTGATGTTCATTGAGACGAGCGCCAAGGCCGGCTACAATGTGAAACAATTGTTTAGACGCGTTGCGGCGGCGCTGCCAGGCATGGATTCAACGGAGAATAAACCATCGGAGGATATGCAAGAGGTTGTGCTTAAGGATTCGCCCAATGAGACCAAGGATCCAGAAGGTGGCTGTGCTTGCTAGAACTGGGCGCACTCACCCAAATCCAAGCCCAACCCAATCCAGCCTAGCCCAAGCCACGCCCCCGAATTCTCCTTCTCCTTCAACACAACCTTCGCTGACACTGACACATTAACATTCAAATACACACACACAGAGAGATGCACTGGCGGCTACATGGTTGAGCAACAATTGTAGCCCCCAGCGGGCTAAAGGATAAAAGACGAACATGCTAAAAATGCAAGACAAACATGAGCTGCACACAAACATACACAAAAACACAATTCTTATGTTTAAGTGTATTTATAAAAACAAAAAAAAAAATTATAAAATGATAGCAAAACAAAAAAACACTTAAAAACATAAATAGACTAAAAACTAATTTAACGCAAATCGGCTAAAAAATATGTATGCATTGCAATTTAAGTGTGCGTCTAATTTAATTCCCAATATCCATGTTTAAAATAGTTGAGCTCGGTTCACACGTGCCTGCCTAGCAGCCATCATTATAATCCTTGACAATTAAACTGTTCTCCTCTGGCAAAACTGTAACTATATTCAAAATTAAACCATTTCATTCATATTGATTTTCAATATACAAAAATTTTTAACACTGTTAGGTATACTCAACATTTTTAGATTTAAATTACTGAATTTATGTGCAATGCTAACTTTTTTAAAAAATTCATTTTTATGCTATAGAATTAAATTGATTATAATAGTTGATCATCAAACAGAGGTTGGTTGTATAAAAGTATAAACATGCTTGGAAAAAGTATAGACAAGAAAAAAGAACTAGTTATTCAGGCACGAGTGAACTTAGCTTAAGCCAACTCTCCATAATTTGTACTTAAAGAAAGAAATGAAAAAAGTAAGAAAAAAAGAGATGAATTGAGTACTGAACGCAAACAACATTCCATAAATACTGTGTGCTGGTTGCCCTAATCCTCCTGAATGAATCAATGAATACAGACAGAGATACCACTCGGCCAGCTTGTGTTCAAGCCCCACCCCTTCCTCTACCGCCCACGCACCCACGAAAAAGAAGCAGAAGATCATCATCATCAAGGCCAAAGTTTTGCTTTTATTTGTGACTAAGAAACCAACCCGTAATTTGTTTGCGGCGTTGGTTTGTTTTATTTTTTGTTTATGGCTTTTATTCTTTGAGGCTCAAACAGCTGCTGTTAAGTTGGTTGGCTGGCGCAGAACTTGGCATCTTATGAGTATATATTTATATATATAACTAAATATATATAGAGGTATTTTTATGAAACAGGCAGTGTAAACAATTAACATTATACAATATTAACAATTTTTGCTTCGATTAGCGAGAGAAGAGAGAGACGGAGAAAGAGAGAACCTTGTGCATTTTTACGCAACAAGCAAAAGCTTACAAAATTGAATACGAAACGCAATTTTTAATAAATCAAATTATTAAACTAAACATAATAAGTATTAGCAATAAATTAAAAACAAAAAAAAATCACACAAGACATGATTATTTTTTATAAAAATTTAACAATGACTCATGGTCACTACCTTCCATCCTATCTTATCGATATTGATTGAATTAGTTCCCAAAATGAATGATAAGCATGATATATGTATAAATAAACAATTGTTTAAATTGTTTGTTAGATAAGGATGCTGCATTCTTGATAGTAGCTCCACATTACTCGCGAAAACGTGGTTTTTGAATATTTCAGCGTGAAAATACTGTGAAAATAGATCTATTTTCTTTATTACTGTTTTAAAACCAATTTTGGTGAGTTTTCTCACCTCTCTGAAAGTTGTTTGCGCAAGTAACTTTTTGGCCACATTATTTACAAAAAATATAACCTAAAGGTATATTCTAAAGTTTATAATGTTTATTGACACGATTTAAAAAAAGAATTCGATACGAGTGAATTTTAGACTACATCAGCTAGCTGATCAGCTAGAGCCCTCAGTTGGGGGAGGGAGCGCTGTTAACGCTGGCAGATGCAATTCGAGTGCACTTAACACTGTGTGGAAATGTAATAACAAGATTAAATGCGTTTAACATATTGTGCAAATGTATTTACAATGCCAATTACAGTGGAAAATTCAAATTTTCGCTCTAGTTTAGTTTAGGAATTTTTAATAGATCTTCACGAACAACTGTTTGCTTAAGAAATCAACGTTTAAATGTGATAAGATTTGCTTAAATTTAAGTAGTTAGCAATTCCAAAAATGAATTATCCCAAAACACACCTGGTGGAATTATATAGCGACCATTATTTGTAGAGCCTCGATGCGTGATAACCTTGGCTATATGTGTTTATTAAAGAATTCAAGAATCTAAGCGTAAATACAACTGAAAAAATGCGGTCGTTTTGCTTGGCAAAGCTAATAATAAGTTGGATACATAAATAGAGGATTCAATTTTTAATGATGCGTATAGAATCGGAGGATCAGCTTAGAAGCTATCCTCGTTTGTGATGAACTCGTCGCGTATCTTTTGCAGTTTGCTGATCAATTCCGCAACGGATACTTCGCCGTGCACCTTGTTGTCCCTGGTACGCACGTTGACTGTGTTGGAGGAGCGCTCCTTGTCGCCCACAACCAAGATGAAATTGAATTGAGCAAGTTGAGCATTTCGGATCTTCTTGTTCATCGTATCGCCAGCATCGCAATCTGATTCGCTCATGAAGCCAGCAGCATAGAGCTGATCTTGCACAGACTTCGCGTACTCATCGTAGGCAGGGCCGACGGGAACGACCATCACCTGGCGCGGCGACAGCCAGAACGGCCATTTGCCAGCATAGTTCTCCGTGAGTATGGCAATCATGCGCTCCACGGAGCCAAGGATGGCGCGATGTATGATAACCGGACGCTTCTTTTCACCATCGTCGGCAATATAGTTGAGGTTGAAGCGTATCGGCAGCTGGAAATCTAATTGGATCGTAGCACATTGGAATGGACGCTTCAGTGCATCCATAATGGTAATATCAATTTTGGGGCCATAGAAAGCGCCATCACCGGGATTCTCCTTCCACGGCATGCCGAACTCATCGAGAGATTCGGCCAACGCCTTCTCCGCCGCATCCCACTGTTCCAACTCACCCAAATACTGTTCGGGCCGTGTGGATAACACCAGTTGGAACGAGAAGCCAAAGATGGTGTAGACATGTCGCAAGAAGTCCAGACAACCCTTCATTTCACTCTTGATCTGCTCGGGTGCACAGAAGATGTGTGCATCATCCTGCTGGAAGCGACGGACGCGTGTCAAGCCAGTCAACGCACCCGAGAGCTCATTGCGATGCAGTACGCCAAAGTCGGCCATGCGAAGGGGCAATTCGCGCCACGATCGATTGCGGTTATCGAAGATTAGACAATGACCCGGGCAATTCATGGGCTTCAGTGCGAACTTCTCCTTTTCCGCCTCGAAGGAGAACATATTATCCGCATAATGCTGCCAATGACCGGATGTCATCCACAGTTTGGCATTATAAATGTTGGGCGAGATGACCTCCTGGAAGCCACGCTTGCGATATTCACCACGAATCAAGTTCATCAGCGTGTTGTAGATGTGGGCGCCGCGTGGCTGAAAGAAGCACGAACCAGGCGACAGTTCGTGGAAAAAGAAGAGCTCCTGTTCGCGGCCAATCTTGCGATGATCTCGCTTCGCTGCCTCCTCTTGCAGTTTCTCCCACTCCTTAAGCTGCTTGGGATCTGGAAATGAGATGCCATAGACACGTTGCAGCGACTCCGCATCCGCTTTGCCCTCCCAATAGGTCGATGAGTTCTTTGTGATCTTCAAAGCCTTCACCTTGCCTGTGTGACGCACATGCGGGCCACGGCAGAGATCGATGAGTGTTCCGCACTTGTAAACCGTGGTGCGATCTGTGGTCACCTTCTCGTTGAGTATGCGCAACTTGAACTCATTATACTTGAACATCTCCAGCAGATCCGCTTTCTTCATCTCCAGTCGCTCAAAAGTTTGCTTCTCCTTGACAATCTGCTTGACCAGCGTCTCCATGGTGCCATAGTCATTCGTGGAGATCTAAACCATAAATATTAAATGATATTCAAAATTACTATTAAAGCAAAGTTCACTTACGCCTTCGCCATCCAGATGCATGTCGTAGTAGAAGCCATTCTCGATGGGCGGACCATAGCACAGATGTCCGCCATAGATGCGCTCCATGGCCTCGCCCATAATGTGCGCCGAGCTGTGCCAGAACACCGCCTGTGCATCCGGATCATCAAACTTGAGCAGTTGCAGCGAGCAATCCGCTTCCAGCACACGATCCAAATCCCAAACTTCGCCGTTCACCTTGGAGATGACAGTGTTGTCGGCCAGACCCTTGCTAATGCCACTCGCTACATCAAAGGGTGTTGTCTCCCAGGCGGTGGCATCAACTTGCTTGCCATCTGGCAGAGTCACCTTGATGGCTGTGCGCGGCTTGGCTGCCAATTCGGCAAGATATTCCGCCTTGCATTTCTCCCAGAGCACATTACGCTCCTCGATAAATTGTGGCCTGGGATTGAGCTCTAAGCAAAATTATATGATTATTATCGTTCTCGAAATTAAATGTGAACACATTAGATTTATATCCTGCTGTTGACTGATTCTTTACCTTTGCGAGAATCGCCGCCGCCGGCTCCAACGGGTTTCTTTTCCTTCTTCATCTTGGCAGCCTGAAAAATCAATAACAACTTATTTGTCAATACAACAAAAAAATAAAAAATCTTTATCTATCTTTGTTCGCTACGAAAGCAACGGACACGTTTACTTGGAAATTATAATTAATGAATTTTCGGCGTAAGCTTTTGTGTTGTTTTTGATCTCTTTGTTGTTCTCGTGTACACAGTTGTCAGACAAGCAAACGACAAGCAAAAGCAAAACAGAAAGTTTGCCTTTTGCTTTTATCGACCATCCAAAAAGCTGATGCAATAAACGTAACATTTAGACTGAAAGCAAGTTGCGAGAGGAGCTGCAGTTGCAGTTAAAGTTAGCGACGTCACAGCAGACGGTGACTGATTCATTTCGGCTTTTGATATACACATCACAAACAGGCACACAAACACACACACATGCATATGCATAGTTAAAAATGAGTTGGCAATAACACAGTTAGGAAAGTAATACAATTGCGAGCTAGGGTAACACCAACCAAAGTTGCGTAGCACCGACTGCTGCCCTGCTGCTGTTGTTGTTGCTGCGATTGTATAAACTGCTGTTGATTTTTAACCAGCGACAGCGCTCGCAATTTGAGCAAAGTTTTGATGTTGCTGCTTTTTAATGCACCAACGATGGGCAGCACTTTTATCATTACTTAATTACGTTAAAATTCTTATTCACACGAATGCAATTTTTGAGAGTTATAACATGCCTTTTGCTTGTTCAAATCCAAATTATTTAATTCGGTCACCACGTTGTCACCCATTCCGACTGCACGTTGTTATTCCACTTGCAATATATCTGCTTCTTTCCTGCGCTGTTAACTCAAGTTATACTAAAAAATGTAATTAACAGCGTTACTAGTTAAATGCTGAAGAACTGCCGCCATTTAATGTTTTGTTGAAAATAAAGACATATTAATTTTAATTAATGGCAAATTGTATGTATAAATGCCGAATAAAGCTTTTTATCTTATCAAACAAGATATAAACCCTCAACTCACAGCTGTTAAGAATAACAGAAGCCGGCATCGCTTGCGAATGCAATGCGAAAGTGTTATCGATAGCTTTTTGGAGTCACAGCTGCTTTCGTTAATTGGCGCCAATTCGAATTCGAATGTCCTACATTCGCAATAAATATTGATTTTAAACTTGCTGACATAATTACTGTGCTTTGCTGTGTTTACTTAACGACTTTTACGAACCACGGTCGCCAGAAAAGCCAGCAAAATTGCACACCTACTGGAAAATCCGTTGCACCACCAACCACCACTATCTGGTGGCACAGCGGATCGTCTTGGTGTAGAATTCGATTTCTACAACGTGGCCTCCAGCAAAGTACACCCCAGTCCTGGGGCAGCGCGCAGTGTTTGGGCGCTGCCCCTAACGGCCTCCTCGTCATGCAACATGGAAGAAGATGGCCATGCCCATGCCGACATCGATATCGACATTGATCATCGGCCTCACTCGCCACCCGGAGCTAATAGTGCCGCCAACAATGCGAATGGGAATGACCATGACAGCAATTTGTTGTTGTTTGAGGGCTTGGACGGTGCTACAGTAAATTTAGATGATATTTTTGACATAATCAAGAATGGTGAAGTAAGTGAAGTGGAAAATCTTGTGGAGAAATTTGGAATGGAATGCTTGTCAGCCAGGGATCGACATGGTTACACGCCTGCTCATTGGATTGCCCTGAATGGGAATGTGCAGCTGATGCGGTATTTAATTGAACGCACTGCGCCCATTGATCTGCCGTGCTTGGGCACCCAAGGACCTCGGCCCATACACTGGGCCTGCCGCAAGGGACATGCCTCGGTGGCGCAGGTGCTGCTCCAAGCTGGCGTGGCCGTTAATGCAGCGGATTTTAAGGGATTAACACCACTGCATTTGGCCTGCATGTACGGTCGCACTGCAACTGCAGCTTATCTGCTGGGTATGGGTGCCCTCAATAATCTGACGGATATCAATGGTGACACGGCGCTTCACTGGGCGGCCTACAAGGGGCACGGTGACCTGATGCGTCTACTCATGTATTCAGGCGTGGAGCTGCAGAAGACGGATAACTTTGGATCTACGCCGCTGCACCTGGCCTGTCTATCGGGCAACATTAATTGTGTGCGGTTGCTGTGCGAGAAGTCTCAACTGGATCTGGAGCCGCGAGATAAGAATGGCAAGACACCGATTATGCTGGCACAGGCGCATCAGCATCAGGATGTGGTCCGATTGCTCTACGGTGAGGTGAAGAAGAAGTCACGCTGGATACCCTCCGTGTCAGAAAGTTGGGGCTGGCTCTTTGGCGGCGCAGGTGATTCCAAGGGCCCACTCTTTCTCTTCCTCTTCTCGGTGCTGTTGTGGGGCTATCCCATGTATATGATACGAGCCATTCCGATTACTTGGAATATATTGCGACGTTCGCATTATTGCTTCATCTACTGGAATGTGGTCATGTGGGTAAGCTGGGCCATTGCCAATCGTCGTGATCCCGGCTACATCCCGCTCAGCTCGGATGCCTATTATCGGGCCATCAAACAGATTCCGTACTTTGACAAGCTGAAGAAGCGGAATGTGATGCTCACCCGGCTGTGCCACAGCTGCCGCTGCCTGCGACCGCTGCGCGCCAAGCATTGTCGGGTGTGCAATCGTTGCGTCTCCTACTTTGATCATCATTGTCCTTTTATCTACAATTGCGTCGGTTTGCGCAATCGCATGTGGTTCTTTCTCTTCGTCCTTTCGGTGGCCGTCAATTGCTCGTTTACCATTTATTTTGCCTGCTATTGTGTCATGATCGAGGGATTCACATTGCTCTATGTGCTGGGCCTGATTGAGGCGGTTGTTTTCTGTGGTCTTGGTTGGATACTCACCTGCACCTCGGTAAGAAGTTGATTGTTTCATGTCCGAATTGTGTTATATACTTGTACCTTTTGCAGATCCTTCATGCCTGCATGAATCTCACCACCAACGAGATGTTCAACTACAAGCGTTATCCATATTTACGGGATAAGCGTGGTCGTTATCAGAATCCCTTCTCGCGTGGACCCATACTCAATCTTTTGGAGTTCTTCGTTTGTTTGCCGGATCGAGGAGATGACACTGATCTGCTAATGGAGGATAATATATGATTAAGGAGCTAGGAGCGCGCTAATGCTCGCCGGCGCAAAGTGCCCGTGCGTGGATAATAGCGATAGTCACCGCTCCAAAGCGGCGGCGGCGACTATGCTTTGATTTTGCTCCAGGCTTTGTGCTTACTCAAACAAACACCAAAAACCAAAAAAAAGGCTCACAATTATTGCAATCTATTTTTTATTAATCAATAATTGCTAAATCTAAACATTATCCTTGCAGAAGAATATCAAACGTGAAGGACAAAAATTGATTAAAATAGTTCTCAAGAAAAAAATGTTATTCAAGTATTTGGGATATATTTAAAATTGTATTTTCTTCTATATATCAATAATGACCACTCTGCAAGGATAATTAAGCTTTGGCACAAGGTGCTGTTTTTTAAGGACTTATTCTAACTAGCATAAATAAGATAACGCTTCACTTGTTATTTCAACATTTATTTTTTGTACAAAAAATGTGTTATTGTATAAAAATTGTTGTATTTAATGAATCTCTATTTATATATTTAAAATTATATACTTAACATAATTAATTAAAGAAAATATGATAAATGTAAATTTCTAATAGGCAGCAAAGAGCTGCTTTAATTTGTTCACTTTAGTTTAGACATTGCACAGCTAATACTAAATAATCAGATCAGATCAGATCGGAGAAGAAAAAATTATTCTCTGTTCTCTGTTGTATAAATGGTTACACTTTGGCATGTATTTTGGGATTATTGGTTAAATAATGATTGATATTGCATGCAGAAAAGAGGAAATCAAAGCAAAATTCTAAATTCCTGTTTAGCTTTCAAAACAAAAGTCATAGTTCTCGGGATCTTCGGGTATGGGCGGAGGATCCTTACTAATGTCCACGCCCTCCGTATCGAGCAGACGCAACTTGATCTCCATTGAAAGGAGCGTGTCAAAGTCCTCCTTCTTTTGATTGCTACACATCTCCTGGCCGAGCAGCGCATTGATGCCATCTGTCCAATAATTGAAGACACTCTCATCTGGCGCCACAAAGTCCAGCGTCGAATGAGTCATGGTCTCGAACGTTATCGAAAAGGCTAAATTAACGGGGGATTTTCGCGTACGCGTCTCTTTCATATGCGGACACTCTTTGCCCTCGAGCAACTGCTTAATATCGATGATAGGCAACTTCTTGGTCAGATCCTCTAACGTCGGTATATTCTTCTCGTCGCACTCGCCATAGTGGATAACCTTGTGATTGGGTGACAGACGTGCATACCAGAATTTATCCTTGGACCTTGCGCCGCGTAAATATTGTGAGAATCGTGTACCTAAAGGAATATAAAACCAAATTAGAGATTTGGTAACTATGAACTTTTTTCGACTGCATCTGATCTTTATTAAATTTAGACAATTGATGAAAATAATATTACTGGATACAATTTGAATCCTCTACCTTTAAAAATCAAAATTTGCAAAATGGAGTCTGTTATTGATTCAGGAAAGTTAAAGAAACTTAAATATTGGACTTACCCTCGACTAAAAATGATAGACGCTGCTGCTTAATCAATTCCACAATTTGCGGTGATATTTTCTCTTTGAGCTTGACAATGGCCGAGGCCGTCGAATCGCATTCCTCTTTCGAGGTGCGCTCCTGTTGGCGCAGCGTTGTGATCTGCTGATATGGCAGTGTTGCGATCTTGTCGCGAAACTGATCCAAATTGTCTGGTCGTAATTTCAGTGTGCGTTTTATCTGCTCGCGCACCACACTGAACACCTTCTGAAAGTCCTCGGCCGTGGCGCGCATGTCCTTCCACGTGCGATTCAATGTGACCACACAAATACAAAAGAACTCCTCAAATGGCTGATCGTGCGTAAAGAACATCGGCTGAAAGTCACCCGATTGCTCCGCAGGTGGCTCACCAATTCGCAGAATGTCACACAGCAGCTTCACCAGCTCAATGGAGGTCCTGCCAAAAGGACACTCGTGCTCATCGGCACGGTACGAGTTCTCATGCACGATCTTTGTGTACTGCTGCGTGCAGGTGCGTGCAAAGTAAACCATGCAGTCCAATGCCAAGATCCCTAAAGGTATATTTACAATAATATAATATAATTTAAACACAGTATCATTGCTGTCATTCTTACCTGGTGGCGTTTCGATAAAGTCCTGAGCCGGATTGATGCCACACTTGAAACCGAGTTTCTTGTAATATTGCGAGAAATTGGTATTACCACCGCCGGAGCCGCCACCACCGCCACTGCCACCCCCACTGCCGCCGCCACGACGAGTATCGTCGCTCATGGCATGAGTGCCGGCATAATCATCGAAGGCCGTGCGTCGCAAATACTTGATCTTCTCGTCGGCATCCTGATCCTGGGCCATTATCTTCATACGCATTCGCTTCTCGAGCAGACCAAGCGTCAGAGTTTGAAGTACATACAGCTGGTGGGTCATTTCGGTGCTTAGTCCATTGCCAATCAGAGCCAGACGATATTGCTTTTCACTAATCTTCTCCGCAATCTCTCGTTTCCTTTGCTCATCTGCCTTCATGAATATGGCATTGAGCAGTGCTATAGCATTCTGACGCATCACAGCAGAGTTAACCTCCTGGAGCAGTCTCAGCATATCCTGCAGTTCAATTTTCTTAGAGACAAGTAAATGCTTGCTACTGCTTTGCACGATGTTCTCGAGATTGGATAGCGCACTTTCGCCACAACTGGTCGGATACTCTTTAAAATTGCGTACAATTTGAATGTTGCGTTCGACAAAGGACTTTTCTGGCACCTCCCATGATACGGTGCCGTGCTCCATCAGCTCCACAAAACTGGCCAAGGTATACATGAGCATATCCTTATCTGTTTGGCCATCGTCCTCGATCATTTTGATCAATATATCCAGACCCTGCTCCTTGATGAACTCCAGTGCGAATGTGTGATCCATGCTCAGCTTGGTCAACTCTTTAAGACGCTGTGTTTTATCCTGGGCAGTGCCATTGATCAGTATTTCAAGCGCATCGCTGGCCGTTTTTGACGGAGAATACTGTAGCCGTAGCACAGAACCGTTTTTAATCTCATTACGATTCTTTTCTGTGACATATTTCATGTTGTTCGTCTCGCAGAATTGCAGCGCATAGTTTTGATGATCACTAATCGACCAACTGTTGCAGATCTCCTGGATTTTACCTGAAAAATTAGGTGGTTTTGATTATTATTATTGTTTCTAGTATTGAATATATTTTTATTTAGTTATTATAATTTGTGTCAATCACTTGTTGTTTTTATTTAATTAGAAAATACATTATTAAATACTTTCAGAAATTGAAAAGTTAGTACTCTACTATTATAGAGATACATATTAAAATATTAATATTTGTATGTATAAAACCTTCAGTTATTCAGTGAATCAGATCTTATACAGAAAAGTACAACGTAAAGATCACAATGTCAATAAATATTTTAATATATTATTATTAATACTAATATGAATCCAATTACTGTACAGTTTTAATTCATTAAATTGCAACTGCCAGAAACTCCCTTAAGTTGTTTTTTGGAGTAACCACTGTACTGTTATAGAGAAGTATTTCTGGGTATAACTGTCACATAGTATTAATACACAGTCTAGTGTTGCAAACCCTTTTTAAAATGATTAATCAACCAACTCTTCATTTTCCCTTCCCCTTTCCATAATTTTCCCTTCCATGAACGAAATTTTCACATTAGACTTTCTGTCGCGTCCGTGCATTTCAATGAGGGCTGATGACGCCGATTTGAAACAAACACAAATACAGCAGCGGCAAAGGGCGTTGGCGCTGCATTTCAAGCTGCCAAACAAATACCCAGCACTACAACAATAACTATATCACCAGCTATGTTTCATTTAAGACGTAAAATGTAACATCAGAAACAATATCAATTGTTTTAAATGGTATAAAAAAAATAGATGAATTCATTTATTCATACATACTTGCAAGCGGATGTCGCTGATCGAGATTTATAAGTTGCGCCATAAGGGCCTCGCGCTCAACGGCTATTTTAACTATATGCGCATCCTTCACCGGCATCTTTTTCTGTATCATTTTGTTCCGTTGCACTTATAAAAACTATATATTAACTAGAGTTTATTATTGTTATCTTTTTCGCTAGCCCGACTTTTGTGATTACTTTGGTTTGCTGCTTTTTGTTATCGATACTTCGATATGAGCAAGTGCATCGGATAGTTTCCAGGCAGGGCTGAATGAATATATATATTTTATTGCTATCGATCAATTCTGTCTATTGAGCGCATTTTTAAATATAGTTTCGTTATACAAAATAAGCTTTATTAAATACACACAAAAAGCAAGGTACAAATATTAATATTATGATGTTAACAACTTTAAAAGTTCGCCTACAACACGAACATTAATGCTGTTGCCCAGCAGTCGGTATTTTTGACGATTTGTTGTCTCGGTGGGAAATTGAAAGTGTTCGGGAAAACTCATAAGCCGAGCAACTTCCCGCGGCGTAAAATAGCGCAATTTCAATTGTCGCAGCAGTTCTAATCGTCGCCGTTGAGCTTCTTCGGACTCCGCATCGATTTGCCTACATGCCACGAAAATGCTGTGGGATTGCTCCTCTGACAACGGAGTAAATGCCGAACCGGTGCCTTCTGTATAATGGGTATATCCCTTTGTAAAGCACATCGATCTGCTCTGGCTGGGATGGATGATGTCCATTACGAGCACCCGCTTGCTCAGCACATTATCTGGCACAAGTGTTTCATCCGAAACATTTGGCTCAACAATGCTTAATATTTTGCACATGTTCTGCTGACTGGCATCATCAGTCTCTGCCGCCGGCATATGTTCCCAGATTTTGCCACCAGCGAAATCAAAATCTTTGCTTCTTCGAGCAATGCAATAATAACGATATCGCGTATTTGGCACATTGAATTGCGTGGGAGTTAGTATAAATTCGCGCCAGTGGAAGCCAGCTTTTTCCAGTGCCTCAATGAACTGTTGACGTGCCTGCGAAGTCTCAAATCCCTTGACGTTCTCCATGAGCACATAATCTAAAGTATCCAAAAGTGGCAACAGGCAGCAGATATGAGAGAGAGCACAAGAACGTTTATCGTCCACATCCCGTTGCAGTCCTTGTCGAGTGTGCGGTTGACATGGCGGTGACATGAGTAGCATGTTGGCGTTCAATTGCCTCACCTCCTTCTCACTCAAGCTTTGAATGTTTCTGGTCTTTAGATACGTTGTTCCATAGTTATGGGCATAAACCGCATTGGCAACTGTATTCACATCCAATGCGGCGACAACTTCACCCGGCAGCTGTGAATCTGCAAGTTGTAATAATTAGGTGCTTGATAAGTATTATATATACTTTACTTACATACATTTAAAGGCATAGTGCATGCCGCCGATTCCACTAAATAATTCGAGCACGCGAAATTCCATTTTTAGTTTGTTTACCTGTTGACAACACGCTTTCAAACAGCTGTTTGTCATTCCGCAAATGTGTTTGACATTCACTTGTGTTATAACAGCTTGGACAAGAAGCAAAACGTTTAGTTCGGTTTTTCTTTTTTACCCACATTTTGCAGTTAATTTAGAAAAGTATTGGTAAATATCTATAAAGTTATTAGTATTTAAGGGCATAATTCCGGCACATTTAAATTTTCAATTTCGAAACAGCTGTCTGCTATTCCGTTAAAACCTCTTAATATTCACCAAACACATACGGCTGTTTGAATGGCACTTTCGACAAGAAGAAGAACGTCAACACGTGCCGCACTGTTTTTTAATTCAATAAAATAATATGGGTAAAATTAAAAGAAAACCGCAACCACCACCTGTTAAAGATGATTCAGATAGTGATTCCAGCTTTGGGGAAGAGAAAATGGAGACAGGAGCTGATGCTGGTGCACAAGAGCCAGTCACCGACAGCAGCGATGACAGCGACTTGGAAATGGACACCAAAAAGCCAAAAATTAAGGGGGAAAAGAAAGAAGCCGCTGATGAAGATGGAGATGACGATGACGACGACGACAATGACGAAGAGGACGAAAATGACGATGATGAGGACGAAAATAATGACGATGATGAGGACGAAGATAATGCCGATGATGATAAGAAGAAGGCGCGTCTGCCCTTGCTGAATCCACTCAGCCTAATGAAAAACAAAGAACAACGCACGGCTCTCTTCCGTAAAATGAAAAAGGAGAAGCACAAGAAAAAGATGCAGGAGCGGCGGGCACGTCGCAAGGCGGGATTACCAGCGAACCCGGGTCACACAATCGAAAGTCTGCGCGAGAAGGATCAAACGGAGGTGAGCAATCTCAACGATTCGGACAACGAGGAGTTGCGCAAGGAACTGGAAATCGATGATTTCAGCACATATTTCGAGAGGATTTACGAGCCCAAGGTGCTTATCACATTCGCCGACAATCCGGTAACGAAGACTCGCAAATTTGGCCTGGAACTCTCACGTATATTTCCCAATGCGCTCGTCAAAATACGCAACAAGGCGTCGGTGAAGAAGATCTGCAAAAGTGCGGAACGGGAAAAGTTTACGGATGTCGTCATCATCAACGAGGATCGACGGCAACCGAATGCGTTGCTCGTCATCCACTTGCCCAACGGACCGACTGCACACTTTAAGCTCTCCAACGTGAAGTTAACGACGGATATTAAGCGGGATCACAAAGAGATAACGAAGCATCGACCGGAGGTGGTTTTGACCAATTTTACGACACGCTTGGGTCTGACAGTGGGTCGCATGCTTGGCGCCCTTTTCCATCATGATCCCGAGTTTCGCGGCAGGCGCGCGGCCACATTTCACAATCAGCGTGATTATATATTCTTTCGCCATCATCGCTACGAGTTCAACAAGGAGGGTAAACGGGTGAAACTGCGAGAATTGGGACCACGATTCACGCTCAAACTGCGTTCCCTGCAGGAGGGCACTTTCGACAGCAAGACGGGCGACTACTCATGGATCATTAGCAACAAGCGCCACGACATGGAGTCCAGACGTCGCTTCTTTCTCTAGTATAATGACTTATATGCACTTGATTCGAAATATATTAATATATGTATATTGTGTTTCGTGTCTGAAAATTATATAAATAAGAAGTAAAGTGAATTAATAAAAACAAATTTTTTAAAATCAGAGAAATGTCTTTGATTTAAAATATGTTAATACATATATATTGTATTGCGTGTGAGAAGTATATAATTAAAAAGTTCGGGGCAATATATAAAAACAAATAATTCTCTTCAAGCAGAAAAAGAGAATTGTAACCACCAGAGAAACAAAAAAAACCATCACTTCGGTCTATTTTAAATAATTGATGATGTCCTTAATACTAAATGTGCAACATTCAATAGTCAGCAGCATTGGCACTCCACGAGGAACGACAAGGCGCTCCACAACACAGCATTACATTGTGGGGCACTGGGGACCACCGATGCCGCCTGCGGCTGCTGTCGGGTCACCTAATGGCAAATCTCCTCCAGTTTCTGCCAATATCTCTGCCGGCGGTTGTCCGTAATCTTGCAGCTTGCGCATATCATCCAGAACCTGACGGAATTTCTCACGCTTGACGGTGGGTGAATCATCCGCTGTTTCACTCTGCAAATGCCCCTCAATCACCTTGTAGAGCTCCAGCTGTTTTTGGTATCTGCAAATTAGATACAAATTTAATTAAGTATAGAACTCATACACTCATACAATATATATATATATAATCTTTGGTTATATATATTAGAAATTATAAATATTTCGGGTGATGTTTGCTTAAGCTGTTTTTTTTTTACTTAAAATTAAACTGAACTGGCCTCCTATATAATAATTTATAGATATACCTGACTTACAAATTCGATAAACAGATGTACAAAAAACGCAGCTTATAGTTCATGTGTACGAGTATATGATTACCTCTCCTTATCCTCGGCCGACAGCTTTGTGTCATTATCCTCCAGATATTTGGGATACTTTTCCAGCAGCTCCTTGATGCTGGGCAACAGAATCTCAGCGGAGAGCAGGCTCTGCATCATAGCCTCCATAAACGGCAGATAACTATTGCCATCAGCATCTCCATTCTTAAAAAAAATTAAAATAAATGTTCAGATTTTTTAACTTTAAATTGCCCAACTTACCGCATCGAAATTCATGGAGCTAAACATGCTGGCGATATCGTTTTCTGTGGCGGGTGCAGCCAGATTTTCGGTGCCTTCTTGGAGACCCTTGAGGGCCTGGGAAATGCTATCTGAATACTTGGAGACCTCGTCGACGTTGGCAGTGTTCTCGCCGCTGAGCGTTAAAGTTGCCGCTTCGGCCATTTTCTTAAAGCCAGCTATTATCTGATCCGGATCCTGTGGCAGTGGCGGTATATCGCCGCTGGGCGTATCCGGACCACCGAACAATGTGCTCATTCTATCTGCCATAATCTTTGCCGATTCGCTGAAAGAGTTCCAAAGTTCAAGTCGATAAAAAATCTGCAGAAATAAAAAGCTAATCAAATTTTCTTACATAAAAAATGCATTAGGGTCTTCGAGGCCGCCGGCGGCGACTTCTGCACCTCCATCTGTGGTCGTTGCCTTTTCCGGCTTTGATCCACTCTGCGATTTATCGAAATCCTGCAAGGCATCTGGGAAAATGTGTTTTTTTTTTTTTGTTATATAAGTCTGTAATAAGATACGCTATGCAATTTCAACTGGAACTACTTACTGTCGAGCAGATTGTTCAGATCATCGGCATCTCCGTTTGACTTTTGTTCCGACATTTTGTTAATTCTATAGGATAAATGATTTAATTACTGCAAAAACTATGTAACAACACTTGTATTGACATGAAACAGCACAAGTGTGTGCCGATTGTGTGTGTGTAAATGTTACGTGTGGGGGACGCAATTTTTTTATTACCTTATCGCAGTCAAGTATGTTTTAATTGTTATCGATAGCTGTGCATCCACAATTCGTTGTAACCTATAACCTGTTTAAAATGGCGAATATTATTGGATTTTGCCTTTATGTTTGGATTTATGTTTTCTACCAAATTAAATTCGAAATCAGTTTAATTGAAGAAACGTAAAATAAGTAGCGATTCGATTAAATGCGGAAGTTGTCCTAAGTATCGACCTTTTATCGATACCTTCTCCAGTTAAATAAAAGAAGTATTTATAAATCGATATAAATATTTTACAAAGACCTTACCCTGAAATTCAAACTTGAGCGGGAAGCATATTTTTATATTTAGTTATATATTTTATTAAATAAAATCGATTAACAAAAATTTTTGGCTATTAAAAAGTTAAAGCAATATCACATTTTCTAAAATATAAATTGTTAGAATATAATCGCTTATATTCATGTATTAAATAATTTTCAACAAATATAAATAATATAAGTAAGAAATTAATTCCAATCATTTATTTGTTAGTTTCTGACAAGAAAAGGAGTTAATAATTTTGACTTACATTTTTGACTTTTTGAATTTACTTTTGTATTATCATGTTACAAAGTGTATTGTTGGGCCACATTCTAAAAGTGATAAAAATGAAACAAACCAAGGACATTAGTCAAAGATTATCTAAAATAATCACCCAAAATATTTATGGTTGTTTCGGGAGAAACACAAACACACTCTAAGGTCATGCACCTTGCTGTGCAGACAGGAAGATCGGCGACCAAAACTGCGACCAAAAACTTAAACCGCACATAGAGTAATACAGGGTAGCGTTAGGGTAGCTAGGGTACTTCGTAGTAGCTGTGATGGGCACCAAACGATGCGAGACAAATTCTGAAACCAGAACGATATATATACACCCAGTAACTAAGTGCTACATATGGGCGTCAGTAGGGAGTCGGCTACAAGGTCATCCGAGGAGGAACCCTCCGGAGTCCTTAAGTTAAGTTTCATATGGTTTGTTGGTTTGTTTGGTTTTGCGTGAGTTTTTCTGTTTTAACCGCACCGTTTACCAAAAGAGCAAATCGAATTGTCCAACTCTCATTCGCCACGCCAGCTTTTGTGGTAAGTTTGGGGCGTCATCTTTAAGGGTGCGTAATTCCTATGAATATTTGTGTATTTTTGAGTGGGCGGAGTTTACCTGAAAAAATGCATAATTTACTGAATTAGGCAATTACATTTGAGAGTGTGGAAGAGGTTTTCTTATGCTTACTAAATAATTCGTAATCATTTTATTCATTCATTCATTCATTTTAAAATTCCTTTAACCTGTTTTTTGTTTTGTTTTTAATGTTAGCTAATTATTAAATCACCTTTGAAAGTTACTTATTTAATTTTCTATGAAATCTGTTATTAAACTGTTCTAATTCTGTAGCGTTTGCCAAAATGCACCTCAAGTCTCAGGTAATAAAAATTCTTTCCATTGTCAAATCTAAAATCAAACCGATCGTTTTTCATGGAACTTATGTGGTGCAAGTCAAAAAGTCAAAACAAAAGTCGAAAGATGTAAAAACCCTTTCTCATTTTAGAAACTAGAACTCGCTCGTTTTTGACACTATTTTTGAAACAGAAATAGTCATAAGCAGTTTATGTCGCTAAGTGAAAAATCGAGAAGGAATAGAAAGTTACCTGAATAAGTTAAGACTGCAGCGCACGCAAATTTTCACGAGAAGTGTATTGAAACGAGAAACGGAACCATGTGCAGGACCTAAACCTTAACATGCTATTTTTAGTCTTCAAATTCTACCGTCATAAAATACGTATCTCAATCCACACTGGCGTTTCACTGCTCTTCCTGAGTTCCTTCTTCATTATTTTTGTGTTTGGGAAACTTTGCGTGTATCTTTATATATTGTCGACCATATATCACTTGGTTGAGAATGCTGCGATTTCACGGTCACTGATCGGCTGTACAATTTTATTTTCTATTTTTGTAACTTTTCGACATTGGCTTCTAGCGAAGCGGTCAGCGAATTTTTATGACCCTAACGCTATTGATCACGCCATAATAGATCGCTGATTGTTGCTTGAGATTGCCAATGATTGTGGTTTTATTTGCCCATCCATTCAGACAACTGTCGCGTGCGCCAAGGAAAAATCTGCTACTATCTACTCCTATTTGTAAAGTCTAACTCACTTTTAGATATATGTAAAAATTAATTATTAGTGCCACTAATAGACAGTACTATAAATTGTTTTCTTTATAACGATCTTAGAAAGTTTTTAACAATCTGCAGAGCTTTAATAATAAATGATCAACGTTTTGTTTTGTTTTATTAACTATTTATACGTATAAGATTATTATATTTCTCAATTAAAAAAAAATTAATATTTTTAAAATAGCTGCAACAACTAAATAATTTTATTCAAATATCTGAATGTTTTATTTTTAACTGTAAATTTGCTTAAACTTTTTTCTTGAATTCTTTGCCGTGTCGATTGCGATTACAGCACTTGCCAGATTTCCTGGAAAACTGTTTGGCAGTTTTCGTTTGATATCAACCAAATGGCAGACTAGCTGCAGTCTACAGCTGCTCATCCCCCGCCCCGCAAAGTCATCCTCATCGCGATGACACCCAAAAGGGCAATGAAGCAACAACGCCTTGTGAGTTTTTGTATTTTGTGACCGCCATCAAAGCGCTTAACGCTCAGCAGCCACATGCAAATGAGCCCTTGCGTCGTCTGTCGCCGACTTGAGATCTGCTGAGGGTTGGCCAGCTTCAGCTTCTGTGGCGGTTGCATGCAACATCTCAGCCTCATTTAATGTGGGTCGCGTTCTGAGTGATTAAGCGGAAATTAAGTGTGTGTTTGTTTATTGCGTTGCTTGCAGTCTCTCAATTTAGTATGCTTACATTTTTATGTGTATGGTCTGGGCGTATTCATTTTTTGTCAGTCGATCAATTTGGTATCTCAAATTGTGTGCAGTTATTACGAAATGTAAATACTTGATGTTTTTGGTTATGGCATTCTGAGAAGCAATTAACGGAATGTAACCGACTTTTCTTATAGTTTGAACAAGCGCCCATTTTGAATGACGCAGTAAACGTAAAGCAATGACGTAAGCTCAATGTGTATCCTTGTAAATAATGTTACCTAGATACTAAGTACATGTTACGCTTATCACAATTGAGTATTTGTTATTATGTATTTATTTCTTATGTGGTGGTTTGCAATTTGGTATGTAAAATGTAAATGTAAATACGTTTTTTCGGTGCATTGAGTTGTCATAGCTTTAGCTTTTGCAAGCAATTATTGAAAATGTATCGAAATGGCAAGCAGAGCTTACGTTAACGGTAATAGCAACACTAATCGAATATCGATATCATTAGGGCAACATTCGCGATGCATCTTCAAAACACAGGCAGTGCTTTGATTAATGGATGAATTGAATAATTTTATTTAAATTCGCATATATCCTATACGAAGCGTTGCTAATGGTAAAACGCCGGCACCGACTCACGTGGATGTGAGAAAAACGCCACCTACTTTTTTGAGCTGCTCTTTGTCGAGATCGTGTAGACAAACATGCTCATATATAAACATATATATGTATCTACACATTATATTCAATATAGAATGATGAATAGCTGTTGATCAAAAGCAATGGCAATTACAAAATCGCATCCAACAGGTTGCTGGTGGAACCTCTTCGCATTTGACGGCAGTCAGCAAAACAAATTAATCTTGTTTGCCATCACTTTCTTTCGTGGCTACAAAGTTTTTCCCCTAAAGCGTGAACGACCCGAGGAGCATTTCGCTTCCAGATGTTTGATTTCAGCCTGATGCTGATGCCGATGCTCTGTTGATTCTTTTCATGTTGTTCTTGTTGTTGTTATTGTTGCTGCTATGTTGTTGGGTGCAGCCTACCTTGTGCCTTCTGTTTAATGATCAATTTGTTTGGCCTCTGATCGTGCCGACAGCGTTTAGCAGTTGCCACTCGATTTTCAACTCCAGTTCAGCCTAATGAGTTTCGTAAATGGTGGGTGTATGTGGCAGTGGCTCCTCTTTCTCTTTACCCCTCTACACCTCTTGCTTCAAACTCCTTTTTTTGTTGCTGCAAAAAGGCCAAAAGAGTGCATCACATTTTTGCCAGACAACGCGTCGTCATCTGTTTGCCTCTTGGCAGTGGCATAAATTGTTCTTTTTTTGGTCAGAAAGCTTCTAAAATTTGGAACAAGATGATCAGTAGCGGATTACTATATTATTTCATTGTAAAGAAGTAAAGATGAATTCTTGTATGAACAACATGTTCAGCAGTTTATCCTCATCAAATTCAGCAGTTATATGTATTATTATAAACAAACTATAATATTATAAAGCTTTAACAGTAAGAATCCGTCAGTTTTTTTAAATTTATAATGAAATTAAACTGTCACCAATTTAATTTTAGGTTTCCTTAATTGACTTTGTTTCTTGTTTATATTCTCAACAGTTGTAATTTCTGTTAGACCTCATTTCAAATAACAAGTCAACGGAATACCAATTTTTATTCTTAACAAAAATCAGACCTAAGATTTATCCCAATAATTTTAAAAGTTTTGTACAACGAGACTGGCTGAGTGACTGATGGATTGGCTGAGTTGGCCGTGTCGAAATCGTGGTTAAATTTCCACTAACCGACGCTATTCTTTGACGCTTTGTGGCCAACCACTTGGATTATGTTTTTCAAAATTTTTGTGGGCAGTTTCGACGCTCTCTCTCTCCCCTCCTCATTCTCTCTCTCTCTCTGAGATAGAGTTGGCTTTCAATTGAAATATGCAAATATGTTCATTTGCAAACAATGAAATTCGCTGGAAGTGAGCCATGTGACCCACAAACAACTAATGCCTTCAATTAGCCAAACTAAACAGGGCGAGCTGAGCTCTGCTGAGGATGAGTAGTAGGAGGAGGTGTTTGAGGAGGAGGAAGCAAGGGTTAAAGGACTAATCGCAAATTCGCGTTGCTGCTGATCGGGTTAGAGATCGGGAAAAGCCCTCAAATTGTGGGCGTTGTCTGCGTTAAGCCGCATCACAGCTACCTGAAACGCCAGCCGGTTTTCTCTCAACTCACCTAGTTGCTCACATCTCGTTTACAAATGTTGATCAATAAAAGATCGGACTATAGCGGCGATTAGCCGCTATAATCGCTATGTTCAGTTTGCTGGGACTAAAATATTTGACAAAAGTCAAAATCAACGCAGCCAGTTGTTTCAGCTCCTTTCTCTAAGCTGTTCGACTTTTCCCTCTAATCTCGCCATTTGTTGGCTATTTGTTTGCATGCTTTAGCGGGGATTTCAGTTTTACGATCGCCTCCTTCAGCGTCTGCTCCTTGCATCCTCTGCAATCCTTTGCTTGGAAGAGTGGCACAGTGGGTTGCCGGGGGCAGCAACAGATTTTGCACATTGTGTTTCTGTATTTACCAAAACTAACAACGGATTAGGAGAGAAGTCAATCTCCGCCTGCTACACGATGTTGATTCTCTCTTTCCCCTTTCTTAAACTGAAACTAAACTCGACTGATTTTTATGAGCAAATTCCGTTTGTTACACATATAATCCATGAAATTTGGAAATAACATTTTTTTATTTATCTAAACATTGAAAATTTTATTAATTTAAAAAAAAATTGTATTTCCGTCTTTTTATAATACTTTCATTTGCAACCGATTACTAAAATTCTTATTAAAAAATTTATTTTAATTGTATCATTCAGTTTGTTAGTCTTAATTGTTTACTTGATCAGTTTATAGACCTTAAACTTCCTCATCTCAGTTGAAACTATATATATAAAAAATTATATATATATAACAAACTAATATATTTTCATTGACCTAAAATTCTCATAAATTTGCTTGCTATCCATTTTGAGCGTTAGATTAATTTTAACTTTGAGCGGAGCAGAATATTGTTATTTTTTAATATTGTTTAGAACGACGGGATGCGAAATATTCCACTATATTAAAGAAATAAAAACAAAAATATTTGACCTAGAGCCAGCCAAATTTTATAATCAATTTTAAATTTAAATTTTTGAATATTAATCAAAATTTATAAGAACTTGCTTATTACTAATAGAGATTTTTTTTTTTTTTTAATTTTGTGTCAAGTTTAATAAAAGAAATGAATACCTTTCTATTCAATTTAACATTACTTTAAAATTATTATTTTGAACAGTTTTGGTATGAAAAATCATAGGAAATGTTGCTCCTATTAAATGCACTCCGATCTCAGTTATCGTTTCTATAAGTTAACTCCCGCAACATTCCGTCTCGCTCCCACATGCTGAGTTCTATTCGAGCTGTTCCGGTTTAGAGTCTCAGTTTCAAATTATAATGTGTGTTTTATGGAAATTTTCTACACAACAAGACAAGCTACTGATATAGACATTAGGAGCTGAAAGTGCCAAGGCAAATGCAATGGGCAACAGTCAAGGTCGTTAAAGACCACGACTGTGTGTGTGTATTTTGGCCAAAACGAATCGATTGGCCAACAGCAAAAAATGATAGAGAAATGTGCTGTTATACATTTTACAATGATTGCGTGATGTTTTTGTGCATCTTGGTGTTAAATAGGCGTGGAGCAGCCAAGACTAACTTCATTATAAATGGACCATAGACAGGTGTGTGTGGGCGTTGGATACCAGATGGGTGCCGTTTGGAGGCGTGGCATCAGTTGCATACGCTTCAAAAAGGACTCTTTTGGAGACGCACGCTGAAATCTTGTCTGCCTTTCAGCAGGTACTTGGCACCGGGTAGCGTTAATATTCATTCATAGCGCCGTAGGTGGGCATCATAAAAAGTCTTTTAGCACTCTTTATTCATACTACAGACATTTCGCCGGCTTTAATTTTTCGTGGAAAATATATGCGAGAGTGCTACCTCCTACTGTTCATTGCCGTACACGGTACACGGTACAGGATACTGGGAACAGGGTACGGTTTACTACACGCTCGTTGATAGCGCAAAATTAGCGTTATATGATTTACCTTTTCAGCGCGCATTGTTAACACAAATTGAGAAATCAACGAGGATCAGATGTAATTTAAGATTGCCCATATACGAATCGCAATCTAATCAAGCTGCAGTTTTAATTTCAATGGAGTTTCACTTCTTAGTATCGGAATAAAATCACACTGAAAACTAAAAAGTTTCTCAAACAAAAAAGTCTTCAATTTAAAAGTCAATCCCTAAAAAAAAAGAAGAAATTAAGAAGAACATAAAAATATAGTTTTTTCCATCATTAAAAATTGCTAAGCACTGGAATGAAAATCATATAATTTAAAAGAAATTCTTTCTACAATTCAGAATATACCGTAAAAAGATAATTTTAAAGTTACTTGCACATATATAAAAGCAAAGTGGTTTTGAGAAATATACTTTCTGAATAATAAGCTGATTTAACTATTGGCGCCAAGGTATGGCGAATTTATAAAATTCAGATCGATTTTATTTTGCTAATTTTTGCCAAGGTCAAATGCGTTCTCAAGGTCAGGAGACAAATGTTCCCAGCCAGGCGACAAATGTTTCGCTTTGGTACTCCTGTTGGGTTTACTTAACCAAGAAGCTATAGAAACCGACATTATTGGAGTGCGGCATCCGTTGCCCTTGCTGCATCACATTTGCAGGATGCGGAGAGCGGATAGGAGCATTCGTCACGAGCTCCTTATAGCTTTGATATATATGTATATATATTTTTATGTATATATGTTTATAGTTATTACAATTTCCGCGCTGGCGTTTACCTTCTGCCTTCTGCTGCGGCATCATTAATTTTACAGCTCTTGGCGCTCTCTTTTTTACCAGCTTGATGGCTCGATGTGGTTGCCATTGGCTTTCTTTATTTTCTTTCTTTTTTCGGCGTATTGTTTTCTTTCAGTGAACATGCGTTGCGTGAAATTTCACAATTAATCAAACTTATACGTTCTCGGGTTGGGAGAGAATCAACTGCAACAGGAGAACGCAGAGCGTGACAAGGATATGGTCTAAAAGGGATAAAGGAACTCGAGAGAACTTTTGAGTGAGTACCTTGAGGTAACTCTATAGAGAGTATAAATAAACTAAATTCAAGATAAACTTATTACTACTACTTGTAAAAAGTTAATAGAGCGGCAATAATAACTGCAAAGTACTTTGGAGAAGGCTTTACCTTAAGAAAATCTTGGTCCACGATATAATTCTTAGATTGTGTCCGTTTATTTAAATGATAAATAATTTTAAAACGAAAGTTTGTTAAATAACTTTAAAACACTGGTATTGTATTAATATAATAACAATAATAATAAGTTTTATCAAGTAGAAATTTTTTATTTATAAAAAAAGAATCCCGAAATAATAATTTTATGCTTCACTATAACCAACATCAAATCACTTTTCCAACTTTTCTAACTTTCAACACTCGGCTGTTGTGAGCAACTGTAGCAAAAATCTAAAGATTCTCTACAAATTTGCAGTCATTATTAATTGGCTACTAATGAGGTATCAATAAAGGATATACTACGCTTGTAAATTAATTAATACGTATACTTGATGGCATTACGCGTTTCATTCAATGTCTAATTCGATTACCAAGAATCCGTCTGCCACACACACCGAACTGTGTCAAAGGGACAAGGATATTTAGCATAAAATACTTAAGTGGAGCTCTCAAGTCTGCTGCCATTGGTCCCACTCAGTTGGTGCTGCTAAAACAACGCCCTCTGGCGAGAGACGACGACGCTGTAAGAGCGACCGCGCCTATGATCGGCGCAAGTGCGAGTGAGTGGCAAGCTAAGTCGGCGTGCTGCGATTGGCCAGAGTAAATATACCTGGACGCAATGGCTGTCATCTTAACGATGTCGACGGTTGCTGTCGACGACGACGACTTCTTCACAGAAAGCCAACGATCTTGCACTGCTCTGCTCTGCACAAGTCAGTACGGCACAGACTGCGCAACGAGCCACACATACACCAAATTATCGTTGTGTCGTTTATGTCTTCGTCTTCGGCTTCGTGTGCTTCTTCGTCGTGACTTGATACTTTTCTTGTGGGTTTATCGCACTGTAACTAATACGATTGACTGTCGATAAGCTGTCTGTGTGTATGCGTTCATGAGTGTGTCTATGACAATTCTAAAGCGAATTGGATTCGGTACCGTTAAGTGTTAGCTAATTCTCCGCTAAAAGTTCTGTAAAGCTGTTAATAATGACTGTTACCGCATTCGCCGCCGCAATGCACAGACCCTTCTTCAATGGATATTCAGCAATGCAAGGTAAGTGCTTAAGAAGTACAGAACAGAGCACGGCGAATTCACGTCGGTCAAATTTGTATTCAAAAAATTATTGGAGCTTAAAGAAAAAGCTTAGAAATACGAAAATAGATTTTCAATGGAATCTTGACTAGGAAAGTGGATTTGTTTTTAAGAAAATAATTAAAACTAGTTCAATTTGTAAGTGAAATAAAAAAAAATTTTTAAATTCAAAGTTTTGCCCAAAATAAAACGACCTAAAGCTTTTATTTCCGAAAAGTCATGAGTTTCACAACACAGCTCCCTTTCCGGAACTTAGTTCCTAGCGCCCAAGGCCTTCCTGCGAATGGGTAATTAGTGTAGTAAGAGACGTGTGCGAGACCTTCGTCGGGATTTCTTCCCGTTCCCGGAAAGTCAATTGTTCCTAGGTGTCGTAAATCAAGTGGCACAAGTCGCAAGGCAATAGACAGAAATTGAGGAAGGGACACGCGTGGCAACTACCTGCAGGCAAAATAAAAACTGGGCTTATATTTAGTTTCTAGTGTTTAGAGACTGCAAATCTTTCTATTTACAATTTATTTATATATTAAATATTTAACAAACAATAAAGATAAATAATTAAAAAATCCTCGACTTATTAAAAAAAAACATTAATCGACACTATTTTACTTGAATAATATCTAACTTTTCACATTTATTTCTCACCATCTCCAGACATGAACAGTGGTCAGGGACGTGTCAATCAGTTGGGTGGCATGTTCATTAATGGTCGCCCACTACCCAATAGCATCCGCCTCAAGATCGTCAATATGGCCGCCGAGGGAATACGCCCTTGTGTGATCTCTCGCCAGTTGCGTGTTTCGCATGGCTGTGTATCGAAAATATTGAATCGCTACCAGGAGACGGGCTCGATACGTCCTGGTGTCATTGGTGGCTCCAAGCCGCGCATTGCCACGCCCGAAATTGAGAATCGCATTGAGGAATACAAGCGCAACAATCCCGGCATGTTTTCCTGGGAGATACGCGAAAAATTGATCCATGAGGGTTTCTGTGATCGCAGCATGGTTCCATCCGTATCGGCTATTTCGCGACTGGTGCGCGGACGAGATGCCACTGCCGATGGCCACGATGGCAGCTCAACCAAACCAAATTCGAGCAGTTCCTGCAGCTCAAATTCATTGCAACATCCAAAACCCTCCGACGAGGAGGAACTTTCTGACTGCGATAGTGAACCGGGCATCGCCCTGAAGCGTAAACAACGCCGCTGTCGCACAACCTTCTCCGCCACCCAGTTGGAGGAGCTGGAACGCGCCTTCGAGCGCACCCAGTATCCGGATATCTTTACGCGCGAGGAGCTGGCTCAGCGCACCAATCTCACCGAGGCACGCATCCAGGTGTGGTTCAGCAATCGCCGTGCCCGGCTCCGCAAACAGCACACATCCAGCGTCGCCATTTCGGTGGTGGGCGGTGGCAGCGCTGGCAGCGGAAGTGGAAGTGGTAGTGGCACCCCCGTCTCCAGCTCGTTAGCTATGATGAGCCTGCCGGGCAGCAGTTTGGATGCACATGCTCATGCCGCTGCCGCTGCTGCCGTTTATCAGCAGCAATTTGATTACTATAGTCAAGCGGCAGTTGTTGCTCCTCCTGCTCCGGTGGTCAACAGTTTGTCGCCCAGCTGCGGTAATTTTACTGCAGCAACGACGACGCCACCGCCTCATCATCATCATCACCATCATCAGTTCTATAATCCCGCTGTGGCCAGCACCACCAGCTACATAATGCCCAGCTCCGTCAGCAATAATAACAATGGCAACAATCTTTTGTCGGATCAGACGCACTTTGAGTTGGGATCGATGTACAGCACTGAATCTGAGCCGCATCAGACAATGCCACGTAACGAGAGTCCCAACGAGTCCATCTCCTCCAGCTTTGGCCAACTGCCACCCACACCAAATAGTCTCATTGTTGGTCCTGCGACGGCTGCTGCCGCCGAGCCAACGCAATCCTCTGCACCACTGGAGGAGCTCAAGGTGGAGACGACGAGTGCTCAGCAGGCGCAACTCTATAGCAGCTGGAACAGCAACAACAGCAGCATGCCTAGCATGCTCAGCATGCGTCCCAATGCACCACTCTCGCCGGAGGATTCTCTCAATTCCACCAGCTCGACGAGCAACGCTCTGGAGATGTCCGCCGCTGTCTCCGCTGCCCATCAAATGTTTCATCCTTATCAGCATACGTCGCAATATGCAGGATATCCCAGCACAGCTAGCACACATCATGCACATCATCCACACGCCCATCCGCATCATCCGACGCATCCGCATCCGCATGCCCATTCGCATATGCCGTCGCATCCCCATTCGCAGTATGCACCCGCTTCGCATTATCCTCCACCGCCTCCGCCGTCCGCCGCAGCAACAACATCGTCGCATTTTATGCCGCAGAACTTCAATGCTGCCGCCGCCGCGGCTGCTGCTGCCTTCTCCTCACCCTCCAAGATGAACTATGGCACTATGCCCCCCCAGCCATTCTATCACTCCTGGTACTAATCCGGCGGGTTTGTCAGCATCCAGGACCTTTTTCACCTTCAGACGTCGCCAAAGATTCGTGTACATTTTTGTTTTTTGTCCTAGGAATTTCCCCTATTTACAGTGATCGCTCGATATGTAGAAAGTATATTTTTTATTTTTTAAGTTGTCTTTATTTCAATTAGATTAATTTACACTTTTTTCAAAAAATTTCATCTGAATTTTAGCAAAACTTTTAAGTCTATATTAAATTTCATAATATTTATATTTCAGTTCCTGTAAAAAGTTTCAGAATTTAGAAATTATTTTTTCAGGGAATTTAAGAGCAATTATTATTTTATTTAAGTAATTTGTTCTTTTGGAAGAGCTCAGCAAGAAATCATCATTTTACAATATGTTAATGATCTTAACTTTTCACTTATTTTATACAAAAAAAAAGTAAAACAAAGTTAATTAAAAATGCTGGCCTATAGGCGTATAAATTTAAGAGCGATCACTTGTCCATATAAAATATATATCTATGTATAATATAATTTGATACAATATAAGTTTTTAGCATTTAAGTTAATAAATAAATATATTAATTTATATACAAAAATTCAAGAATGCGTCTTAATTCTAAACGTGTCAAATTTATTATACATTAAATTAGGCAGAAAATTATATACAACTTTTTGCCAGATTTGAAACTGGCTCATCATTTTCAAATTTCACATTTCGTAATGCAAAACGGATCCTTGGAATTTGTAGAGTCCATGCTGTTTGCCATTCAGTAGCTCGGGAGGACCTTGACACGCTTCTGTTGCCAGCTGGAGATATTTTTGGGAATAACTCAAAAGCGCAGCTAGCCAAATTAGGGCCTTTAAGTAGCGTCAGCGTTGTCCAAGTTTTCAACAAACTCAACGGGACATTTTTTGGGCCTCCCTGCTGAGCGAGTGTGCAGAGTACCCTCAATGCCAAATGTGCACTCTCAAAAATCCAAAAACAGAAAACAACTGAAAAAAATGGAAAAGTCTTAAAACTCCAAAACGAGCAAAACTGACATTAAATTGGGCACTAAAACTCCAACCAAGGTGTTAATTGCCCATCAATTCTATCGAATTTGTGAGTGAGTAATTGCCCCTTTTTCGGAGACCCAAAAACCAATTTACCTCAAATTCACACCTAAAATCCGAAAATGTTATCCTGAAGAAGAACATCCTCTCTCTAGTTATTTACGTGTCCATTAATGAAGTCATAGCCGGCAAGTGCAGACAGCTCAGCCAATCCCAGGTATTTTCTAGTTATTATTATTTTAATCTAGTTTTCTTTGCGCTGGCAAAAAGTAAATATTGACTTTAAAATCGACTTAGGATTTAAGATTTTCCAGGTAGCAGCACAACATTTTTGCACAAATTGCACAAAATCCATTTAGAACTTAAGATTGCCATCAGCTTTAGATTTGTATTTATTTATTTTTGTTTTTGTTTTTGTTGCTGGGAAATGGTTTTGACGGCATCATCTCAATTTTACCTACTTTTGTTCGAATATTTTATTTTTTATTTATGGGTTAGCATCCAATTTTGAAGCTTATCTAATGCCAATTTAATAGCACCCCAGATTTCCCTCACAATCTCCAGCCAAGCTAATAATGCAATAAACACAATAAACTTAAACTTTAATTAAAATTTGATCATCATCGACCTTACACACACACACACGCACACACAAACACACCCAATATATACGGTAGCTGAGAAATCTGGTTTGGACAAAATGTTTTGTAAATGTTTGTTACAAATCCAAAATACTACGCATTAATTTTCGGTAGCGATAAAGAATTACCAAACCAATCTCAAGAGCCCCGCACTGAGCTCCAACTTTGGACTTGAACTCAACTTTTTCTGAGTCTCAGTCGGAGTCTGAGTCTGAGTCTGGTTTGGTTTTGTTTATTGTCTCCTCTCTTTTCTCGACTAATGAACTTTTCGCTCAGTCGCTCCACTTGCTCCTGGTTGGCTTCAGATCAAAGGGGGCGGAGGCTGTCCCCGACTTGATTAATGAGCCGACAATGTGTTGAACATCAAAAGGTAGGAAAATAGTAATTTACAATGTATCCGCAGCCCGAGATGGGCTACAAATTTAATTTATTATGCCCTAGCCAAACGGGCATTGTAAATTTCTCAGCAATTTTATGCAATTTTTTTGTAACCTTAATTAAGATTATCATCTAAATGAATATTGTTAATAAGTTCTTAATTTAAATTGGCAATAATCTTTCCTAAAAATGAAGAAGATATTAAATTTCTGTCTAAATTATAACATTGATTTATAACATGATATCAAACCAAATCGATTTTGATATAGATTACGAGTTTCGTTACAAAATCTTTCATTACAAAATGTAAACTGATCTCAATTTTTTTTTAGGAAATTCATCCACAAATAATAAATACAAAAAATACTTTGAATTTCGATCAAATTTGGATTGAAATTGGTTAATATTTAATGCCGATTATCTTAGCTAAAAAATGTATAAACATTTCATTCGAATATTTTACTACAAGAATTGTATCTATTATTGTACTTTCTGATATTGATTCTGTTAAATGAAGAGTATTTAAACTTCTACACGCTGACGACATGATTTCTTAGTCTAATGCTATTTTTATAATTTGGACATTATTATAAATGGTTAACCGAAGAATGTACGACTTGTACCTGTTGCAAACTTGTCCACAATCAAGGTCCAATTATAGTGGCAATTTCCACAAGTTTATAGTTTGTATATATATATATATATATATATATCAGGCGTTTACCGGCACATAAGAAGCGCAAAACCTCAAATATTTACAGGACACCGGCAACAGGCTAGGGTCCTCGGGCAAATGAGACGGGATTGTCCTAAATGTTTGTGTGTGCGAATAAATTGCAATGGCAACGATTCCAGGAGGTCGGCTAGCCGGGTGAAAGGATTTGGCAATATAAACAAACTGTAAGGGTCGAGCAGAACCAAGGACCAGCCAGGATTAGACAGTTCGGAAATAATCCTTTGCTTGCCAGGAAGCAAATGCAGCAAATGCCATCCTTTCGACTGATTTTACGATGGGACCATAAACTTTTATTTGCCGTCATTCTTCGTCCTGCGTAGAAGCGCATGCGCAGCCAGGACACAAACCCCTTTCTACTCACATACAGGCAAGAGTTATGCGCTAGAAAGGCTTAGCTTTCGGCCAAAAGAGAGAGAGAGAGAGAGAGAGAGGGAAAGATATAGAGAGACAGAGATATAGTCAAAGTCAGGTAGTTTGTAGTCCTGGCCAGGTTTGCAAAGGGCAGATAATCCTTGCTAATGAGGTGCTTGCAACTGCAACACTGTGAAACAGTTCAACACTGAAGCAAAGTCTATAAGTCAAGGATAATCGAGGATAATGTGCACACACAACCTGTAGGTATCCAAACTTAATGAATCGATATAAATATTATAACAGATAAATGTTTTGGAGTACTATTTTCAAGGGTTGTAAATAATGTTTACGTCTATTAATCAGTGATAATAATAATAATAATAATAATTATACTGAGCAATATATTTTTGAATAATAATTCTTTGATATTTTAAGCTATTTTCAAACTACACAGCTTGACTATTTTATTGGGATTTGCAAATCTCTTCTTTTTATGTCTCACTCTTTATCTCTGTCTCTCTTTCTCTCTATTTTTTGCCTGTGCTTAACGTATTTTCCTTCATTATTACTAAGCTACTATTGCTTAAAATTTGTTATTGGTCTGATTTTGTTTCTCTAATTTAATAAAATCAATTTTAATAAAGAAATATATCATACTACTGTTCAATGCATAGTTTTGAAAGTATATGTTTTCCTTTAAATTGAGTTTTTTAATTGCTGCACTTAAATCAGTTCCTTCTTTAACGGTCAATAATACTACAATAATATAAAATATGTTAAGGAATTGCATTCTCTTAGTTATATAAAAATTTTTTTTTTCCATAGTGATTTGTTTTAAATGATGTACATAATTTAATATATTTATTTTGACATGTCAACAGCTGAGATTTGAGCACAACAAGATCAATGTGTATTGGCAAACATGTTGGTTTTGTGCTGTCACCACTTACTACCAATAACCCGGAACCAACTACTGTCTGCTCGAACTCAGCTCAGTTTGTTGTCTTTGCTGTTTTGCTGTTGGAGGACACATGCAGTTTCATGTCCTGGCTGTTGTCGTCGTCGTCCTTGTCGCTGTCCCACTGACTCGACTCGGGGCCGCACGCTGTTAGCTCACAAAATTGATTTGTCAAATTTGAGGCGCACAAGGACATTGCGATCATTAACGATGATTGCAGGACACTCTCGCAGCTCACTCACAGGTCGCAGTTCACAGTTCGAAGGTCATTCGCTCAGTGGGACTTGATCCCGCGGACATTGTCAACACTTTGCACCACCAACTGTTTCTGTTTCTCTTTCGCGATGATCTCTCCCACTCGCTGTCGCTATCTCTGTCTCTATTTTGTCTGACTGACAGTTGGAGTTTTATTAATAAATACATAGTTACAGCGATAGAGAGAGAGTGATATAGAGAGTGAGAGAGAACTATATATATTGCCATACTGCTCTGCTTTTGATCTTGCAAAATATAGTCGTAATCGATTTGGAATGCTTGGCGGGATCTTCTGCCTCGGCTGCCGCTGCTGCTGCTGCTGCTGCTCCTTTTATGGTTTTAGCAACTTGTCAGCTTCCTTTTGGCAACGGCACCCAGCAAGTGTCTTCTGTCTGCAAGTTGCCACCACAGCAAATTTGAGTTAGAGCTCTGGAACCGTTACGCTAGCTTATATCACAAGTCTCAAAAGACTAAGAAGTCATCTTCGAATTAAAATTTTTCCGAACAGCTCTTTTTTGGAGTACTATCAGTTTTATTTTTAACTGTCACTGTATTATTAGAAACTTTTCATATATAACTTATATATATATATATATATATATATATATATATATTTAATTAATTTATCTTTATTAATATTGATTAAATTTTTACATATATGAAATTTAAAATAAATTATAAAAAGCTAATAATCATATTTAAAAATGCCAGATATTTTTAAAAGATGTAATAAGTTCTAAATTATATGATCAAAGAACAATTGAGTTAAAATTTGATTAAAAATAATGTAAGAAGTGTTGAGCAAATTACTATTTTTAAACTAGATGAGAGATTTTAAAAGTTTTTTATATACAAATAAAAACAACTATAGCACTTGGATTGTATCTATTACAAGGAATTCGTAAAGTTTTTGCTATCCAAGCCGTAAATCTACAACTTCAATTCCAATTAACAGCAAAATAATTGGCTACCAGTGGATTGGTAGAGCGGCTAGCTGCAGACAGGTGGCGCCCTTCAATAGGGCCGCCCCACTCTGCCGAGGGCCCCCAATGGGGTTGGCGTCCGTTACTCTTGGTTGGCATCTAAAACAACAAATGGACAATGCTAATGTGCTCACCTGTGCCCTCAAACTCCCCTGACATTATAATTAATGACAACTGGTCGAGAAACGAGACGGCGGCTGAAGGGCAATCATTGGAGAACAATAGGCATATTATATGTACAACGTTATATATATATACTTATATATATATACACATATATGTATACATATATATATATGCTTATATGCGTTCGATTTTTGATTTGATATAGATGATTGTGTGTAAAAAAAGAGAAAAAAAAACGCAGGCGTCTTATCGCATCGGCCGATATTCCATAGCTATGTAGCTGCTGCATATTAATATTAATGGTTTATTATTGTGACCTGGTGCTTCA
The DNA here is from genome assembly GCA_035042365.1 of Drosophila dives. Taxonomy (NCBI): domain Eukaryota; kingdom Metazoa; phylum Arthropoda; class Insecta; order Diptera; family Drosophilidae; genus Drosophila; species Drosophila dives. The sequence continues at coordinate 6,542,622 of JAWNLJ010000357.1, read as the reverse complement.
GTGCTGCTCTCTCCCTCTTCAGTGCCAGCTCCCAGCTCCAGTCGAGTCCAACTCTAGCCCAGCTCCAGTGTAGCTCCTTTGGGCTTTGTTCACGCCGCGATTGCTTCACTGCACTGACGCCTGGCGTGACGATTTTAATTTTATTTTTTTAGTTTTGTATTGTATTTTTTTGTTTTATTATTATTATGTATATTGCGGCACACACGGAGCTTGCAGTCGGCACAGAGCCACAACCAGAGAGAAAAAGAGAGAGAGATAGAGAAAAAGGGTGGGCGTGAAAGAGAGCGCAAATGTCGATGCTTGAGTTATGCATTTAAAACAGTAGTTGGCTTTTACAGTTTTCTTACTCTTTGAAAGCATTGTTTTTTTTATCAAAAACAACAAGATTATACAAAATTGAGAATTTTGTACTTTACCTGAGTGGAATAGTTGTCTAAATCATATTGAAGTTTAAATTGATAATTAATCTAATGTCTCAGTTTAGATATTTTTTTATTTATAATTATGGAAAAGTGTTTTTCAAAAGTTGAGTTAAATTTATTTGGAATAACTGAATATTTTTATCTGCTTTCGGTTAATAGTCTCTGTTTTCAGGTCAAACTCAAATTAAATTCATAATTAAACTGACAACAAATACATAAATTTTTGATTACCAATAACTGCACGAAAAATGTTGCCCAAAATTTAATTTTACAATACTTTCAATTGTTCAACTGTTGCAGCAGAGTATTGTGCAAGTCGTTAATGTTGCTACTGAAATGTTTGCAATATATTTTAAGTTTTTTATGCGCGCCATTCGTAATTAGTCGCACGCTTCACAGCCAGCGCCACCTATTGGCCAGAGGTAGAGAGAGTAACGAACGACATTGCCCGAGATTCCTTGGAAGCAGGCCCCAAACCACAACTGCAGCGCAGCTAATGAAGCAGCCAGTTCACGCTATGCGCCAAACAACAACAACAACAACCAGAGTAAGCCCACCAACAATGTTGTCCTAGTCAAATCTTCATGGACTGGTGGAAATTCCATTGAAAAAAAGGAGTTAAAGTTTTTATGCAATTTACATACTTAAAAGTTTCTTTATTTTTAAGAAACTTTATACCTGCAGCACGTTTAGCGATTTTGTTGCAATGTATGTGTTGCAAATGTGGCGGAAATGTACTCTTGACATGCGGTTGTGATAAAATCGTTTTACGTTTGACGACTTCTTAATGGTTCTCATTTAAATAATCAATCAACTAAGATTTCAGTTCGATAGGTTTTTAATTGCTTACACTTGGAAAGCAATAAATTTTGGTCATTCGTCAAGCGTTTTTCTCTTCTTATTATTTACATTTTTCTAAAATTTAGAAGAAATATATCTTAGTTTCAGAGTTTTGTTTTCTATGTGTGTATATAGAATTTTTAAATTCTTATATTATTGTTAAAGATTATTATTTAAAGACTGCACATATATATATACCTCATATATTTTATAAAATTACATCGAATTTTATACTTCTTAAAAATTTATTTCATAATAATATAAAACATTTCTTAAAAATCGTGGATTTCAATTCACACAATTTAAACATGGCTTAGACAAAATTCACATTTTGAGTTAAGCTCAAATATTGCCACAATTTGTGCCAATTGATTGAACTTTGGAATAACACTTCTGCTATTACATAATACTTATATTTATTTTATGTACCTTTTTTGTGCAACTAATTATTATGTAGCCTCAAATACTACAGACATATATACAAAATATATAACATATATACAGGCAACGGCTATCAAATCGTTTAGAATATGGCTGAACGACAGCGTCGCAGTCCGAACTTATGCGGCTGGACAAGACGACGCTCCACGCCGTATCCGTGAAAGAGGGTCTCCGGCGGTTTGGTCCAACGGACAAAGTAGGTTTTGTGTACGGCGGCCAGTTGCTGTTGCTGTTGGCTGGGCGCCTTGGGACGTCGCCGGAATGGCCAAAGAAACCAGTGCAACGGACCACATCTGATGGGGTAAGGAGCAGCTGTGGCCGGAGGCGGATTTTGTAGTGTCTCCAGTTGCAAGGATGCGACATGTGGACTTTTTTGCTGCGGTTTTTCCAATATGAGTGGTATTTTTTTCACTTTTTTGGGTATAATGCGAGTCCTGGAGGCGAAGACCTCCACATCGTCATCAACATTAGCATCAGCATCGGCATCATCATCCGCGTGCGAGTTCCAGTGATTATACCCCATGGGTTCAGGCTCCTCCAAGATGGGGGAGACGCGACTGCCACGATAACATTTGAAGCAACGCGGCAGTCTGGAGCCCAATTTGCGGGGCACTGCAAGAGACGCAGGTGGAGCCGGCTCATCCTCGGGCATTTTGACCAGTATGAAGTGATCGTTGAGCAGACAAATATCGGAGACCTTCTCGCACTTTTGCTCTGCGCCAAAAAATGCCTCCAGATCGACACTCTGCGGATAGATGCGATAATCCAACTCCTTGAGCAACCTGGTCGATCTTGGCGTCTGCAAGGAGCTGCCAGTGGGATTCACACATCTCACAATGCTCGTCGTTGTTGCCCCCTGCTCCACAGTGGCTGCATTATTATGCGATATATTTCGATTACACTTCATCCAGCTGCTTCCATAACGTTGCTCACTGATTCTGGTAAGGATGTGAGCATTCTTCGACTGGCGCTGCTGCGGTATCAGCAACGTGAACAGCGACGACATATTACCTCACTCAGATATTCGTTTGAATTCCTAGGAGAATATATTATTAATAAATATTGTAATAAGATGACAGCTACAACAATGCTTAGAATTAAGGGTTTTAGTAAAAAAAAGTTGAAGTCAACAAAACTAAAAAACGAAAAATCAAAAAAAATATCGAAATAAAAACTAGCTATTTTTTTTGTTTTTAATAAATAAATAAATTCTAGATATTAGTATTTCCAAAACCGTAGAATGATACTGCTAATTATTAGAAAAAAATTCTCTCTAACATTAAGAAATTTACGTTTGCTTTAAAGTGAAAGGATATCTAACTGCAAGGCGGAAAATCTACTCCTACTTTTAAGTTTATTTCAATTATGTTATATGAATTTATAATCTATGTAAAATAATTGTATATGTGTGAAATCTTAAAATACTAAGTACAATGCACTTTTTTTTTTAATTTTAGATAATTCATCCTAAAATTAAAAAAATGTAAATCTTATCGGAAGGCCACAATCTGCAATTAGGAAAATTCATTTTCTAGACAAATTTCTGAAAATCAAAGCGATGTTTTTTTCTAAATGTATATTTTACTTCTTTACATTTAGCAAAAGTGCAATTAAGCAATAAAAAAATGTGCATATAAATTGTGAAAAGACTGTTGCACACGCGTCTAAATCGAAGAATAATTGAACACGGCGAATTTCAATTGAATTTCAATTGTAAGTGGAACCGTATTTCTTTTCCTGACAGACACATGCTGACCCCTCCCCCCATCCAACACAGCTCTTCCTCACCCCTGCCCTACTCTCCATCTATTACTGGTAGTTTGGCAGCTCCGTTTATCCTTTGACTTTTGGGGGCCAGACTGCAGACTGGCGCCATGCAACCAAGGCGAAATCCGGCCCCAGGACAACGAGTTGCTTCCGCGTCATCCAATGCCAACGGCAACAACAAAACGCCGCAGCAACACAAACAACAACAACAACAACAACGATAATAACAACAATAAAAAATGTATTTGATGCGGCACTGGCAACACGAAAGTTTTATTTATTATTTTGACAGGTAAACAAATCACGAGCTCAACACAAATACAAACACAAACACAAAAGCCGCAAGACAAACACACACACACACTCACATTTTGACTTTTGGGCGCTTGAAAATTGTGGTAATGTGCCGTTACTTCGTATTGCCGCAGTGCTCACCGCTTGGCTCACCAATGACAACTGAAGCCGACTTTTAGGCTGCGCTGATTGCGTTTATTGTTTGCACGTAGCACGTAAGCCACAACGCAACGTAACCCGTAAAACGTAACTCAAGCGTAGCGATTTACTCATATACATCATGCAAAGGGTATTACAGTTACTGTGGTGCTGCATATACCGAATTGAGGAATGCATTTTTAATATATTTATATATATATATATTATTATATATATTATACATATGTGTATTTTTGAACTTAGATTTAGGTGTTATTATTCTTGAATATGGCCAGTTATTATCAATATTTAGTAGAATATTTATTTATTAATCCCTTTAATAATAACAATCCATAGTTAAGCTCAATAAGTGACTGCTAGTTTTGATGTCGGCTATTCGACTGCTTTATACTAGGGTATTTAAGCGTCGACTTTCGTAAGTTAGCTAATTTTTCTTGTGTTATTGTGAGCTTGTTGTTATTGTTAGTAGTTTGTTGCATGCGGCAGACGAACAAATGACTCAATTGACAATTAAAAACACATACGAAATATAGCAATAAAGTACACATGCAGTATGGCATATTTGTTGGCTTAGCTGTGTGTGTGTGTTTGTGTGTGTATTGGAAGGACAGTTGAATGCATTATCCTGAGTTACAATAATTAATGTGTTAATGTAGACATAAAGTTACAAAGTCAAGGTCGACATATAAAAAAGCTATAGAAAATAGATGTACAAACACATATATATTCTTATAACTAGAACAAATTATCTAAATGAACAATCTAAAGTGCTGGAGACTTAATTTGACAAATAAATTTTTGTGTTATCAAATACTTCGACCTATTACAAATATTCAATGTCGATGTCGGAAATCTAAAGTGCCACAGACGAAGAGTTTTGTCCGTAAATTATAAGAATTTTAAATATCTCTTTTAGTATTCTTCAATATTCAGGTAATCCTATAAAGTAGCTAGGTAAGCCTACCAACTTATATTTATAACCACTCAATTTCAATGATTTTAGTAAATTAAATGCAAACGATTTATGATTCCTATTTATTAGGTTTCTCAACTTTCCCTGAGATTATCAGATATTTGTATCTTTAATAAGTGCTGTAGTCAAGTTTCCCAAACCCAACCTATTCATAACTCGATTCACACCCGAATATTCGTTTGTAATTGAATTCACTTCTGTTATTATTGATTAGTAAGAGTCAATATTGTCAATTATGGCAAAAGGGCGGAACACATAAAAGCTATGCATTAATGCAGGGAATAGAAATTCAACTCTGACACCACCCCAACGCCCCAACCCATATTTTTTTATGTTCCGCTTCGGATTTGATTAAATCGTGCGCAACCAACCATAAATTGGATGTATAAACTATTTGATTTGCTGCAAACAATAAAAAAGCAACCAAATTGCTTTGACAATTAGCATAACAGTTGGTTAAACTTAAATGTTTGATTTATTGGTGATTCAGAGAGGGAATTTTTATATTGATCTTTCATTTTTGCTAAATTTGATTATTAAATATTACTTTGAAGTTAAGGAAACGTATGCTAAGCATTCCCATTCACAAAAAAAGGTTTTTTTTCAACTTATATTTTTATTATCGTATTATATACTATATAAGCAACTAAGCTGAAAAAGAGACATTTTAAACATGTTATTTAATAAATTAATTATGCATGCATTATTTGTATTTATTAAATTTTTTTCTGTTCTGTTTATAATTTTATACATTTTGAATGTGTTTTTGCCTTATAAAATGAAATAATAGAACTAGTTTTTTAATCAACAGATGATTCGCATCCTAATTTTAATTATCCCAGGGTATCGTTCAGCGAGCACCATTTACCGCAATTTGAGTGCATTTGCACTTTGACAATTATTGTTTTAGTCATGTCACCAAATTAACAGCTCGTTGCTGACAGCTGGTCATCATCACCAAATTGACACCAATTCTGTGAAGAGTGCGTCGAACGGTGATGTTCAATTAGCGCGCATAACGCCGACCTTCCCCAACGAAGAGAAACGTAAATAATGACTACTGTCGGAAGAGAGACCGAGAAAGAGAGCTACAGAGTGGAAGAAATTAAGCTAGAAATAACAAATAAGTTTTAGAGAAGGACACTCAAGAAACAAACTCAGAAAGAACACAAAAGGAATAAACCAGAAGCCGCAGAGCGATTCAAGTATATTTTGTGGTTTAGTATGTTTAATGTCAATATAATGATCATCTTAACTGAAAAAATACACACTGACCTTGAACTTGGTTTTTAACTTTTGCTTATTAACTTTAGTTTATAAACATATTAACATTAACACAACAACGTGCAGTTTGGTCTATAGTTCCCGACTTTAAAATACTCTGTTGTCAGTTTAGTTTTGCAATCAAAAGTAATATCTGTTATTTTCTTTAATAACTAAACTTTAACGTTTACATATGAGTAAGTGAACGTACCTATAAATCAAAGCAATTCTCTAAAAAATATATGTGTTTCTTAAAGCCTTTAAATTTTATTACGAATTTATAAACCGATTTTTGATTTTTACAAAACTCTTGCAAACATAATGAGAAACGTAATTAATTTTGACAGGGTATGCAATCAAGTTTCCTGCATGTAACGCTTTTACTCTGAGCAAAACGGTAAATCATTCAATAACAGCTTCAACAACAAGCAGCAAGCTATTTGAAACAAACAATGAAATGAACAATGAACAATGATTATACGATGACAAATTTGCATATCAGTTAACTGTTGTTTTAAACTGCCAACTGAAGGTCACCAGACACATTCGACTGGTTTGCGATTATTTGACAAAAAAAAAATATAATAAAATGAAAGGATTTCGTGAACTCTGGCAACGTCCTTCAATTACGACTGCTGCTGCTGCTAAGGATCACTCTCGCTCTCACAACTGGCTCTCTTATTCCCACTCTCCTTGCACTCTCTTTCGTTGCGAAGCTTGCCGAGGCTTCGTTGACTTGGCGCGCAGACAGCTTAAAACAGTTGGCGGCAAGCAACGGAGCGTTTCAGTTCGGCTTCATACGCATTAAAAATAAAACCGAAGTGCAAGCAACAATAACAAAAACAAAAACGCCAATTGCATAACAGTAACTCGAGTAATTAGTGTATGGTATTAGTGTTTATCAACAAAAGATACACGCACCTTGTTGTTGCCGCTTATTAAATTTCCACATTGAAAAACAGAATCGTTTTGTCTAACTACACAAATCCACCCACCTGTTTTGTTTATTTTTCTTATTTGGCATAGCGTAATCGTAGTGTGTGTGTGTGCCACATTATGTTGCATCTACTTTTGCATTTGCAGCAAAAAACGAAAGTGGAAATGTTGCATTTGCCACCGCCTATCTCTTGGCTCATCTTTCCACAATATTTTCGTATGTCAAAAAACCGCACTTGAAAAATCGTTGTAAAAGAAAAAGAAAATATACGGAAGAAAAACTGTTAACCGTTACCGGTTACCGGTTACCAGTTACAGCACTAGCCCCCAAACATTTGACTTGTGAATTTGTTGAAGTAGTTGTAATATTAAAAATAACAAAAAATGTCTTGTTAAGCTTGAAATAAATTAAAACAAAAATAATCTTCTTACTTGAAAATTGCAGCATTTTACTTCTTGCAACCGAAAACCAAAACAAATCATGATTGAGCGCGAAATTATGCAGTAAGTGGTATTTGCTAGACCTATACATATATATATATAAATATATATTCAGATATGTATTATTTTTTATATATATGCACTTTATGGTCAACAACATTAGTCAAAGTTCTGGTAATGCCTTCAGAATGAAAATCTAGGCCAAGTTTTACAGTCAACAATCGTTGGGAGTTAATAGTTAGATTGTTGAACCCCATTATCATCATTATGCTTGCTTTCAAAGTCCACTGACCGATTGAACATTGCACATCCAAAATGCACTCTCAAGACCTCAAACAGATAAATACATATACATATTTACATTGATAAATTATACGATGTTTGCAACACTTGTTAACAAATATTTCACTAATCATTTTGCGATTATTTTCTAAGCAATATTTACTCAGCAATCACTTTTAATAAGAAAGAGTTGATTTATTGTTTACACATTATTTATTTCAGCTCGTCAACAGCTTCTAAGCGTATTTTTAGCGTCATACAAGACTTTGTGCAATTTTTGGTCCTTTTAGTGCGTGTTTTATGGGAATTGACAATTGCCTTGGTGAAATCACTGTTGCCCCTGAAGCAGAAAGATATCAGCCGTGAAGTTGTGCTGGTAAGTAAATAATATGTTGGAGTGAAATATTTAACCGCTGTGTCTGTAGATAACTGGCACTGGCCATGGCATTGGCAGGGAGCTGGCGCTGCATTATGCCGCCTGGGGCAGCTCCGTGGTCTGTGTGGATATCGATGAGAGGAACAACATGGAAACGGTGCAAAAGGTGAAGCGTTTGAACCGAGGTGCAGTTCACAGTTTCAGGTGGGTGTGTTGAGATACAAAAATGAAACCCTAAGTGTGCTACGTGTGCTTGCCACAAGTAGCTGATGCCATACAAAAATACATTTACTAAAGAAAGGGGAACTAAAAAATCAATTCTTTTAGAAATATATAAGTGTTGTTACGAATAAATTTACTGAATACAATACCGAAAAGTCTAGGCATTAAGTCAACTATAAATCCCCTCCACGAGTCCTGAACAACAAAGCAAACTCTTCGTTATTCAAGACAATTATTCTATAAACACTTCTAGCTCTTTTTCTAATGTACTTCAGGTTCGGTGCTTGATGGAAGAAAACATTTTCCAAAATTCAACTCCATTATTGAAAAAGCAATCCATATACCATTCTACTTGAACATTTTTGTATAATAATAGCTTTGCCTGTGGAATAGGAGTTATATTTTATATAATTATAATATAATATAATATACTTTAGTAATTCGGCACTATTACTATAAAATATTTCTTTGGCCTTTTGCCTTGTGATCAAAATTAGAACTTTTAGTTGGCCCTTCTACATGTCAAAGGTTTTTGATTTTTAGGTTATCTGTATATTAAGTCTAAGACTTGCAAACCCTTTGCAGCTGTGATGTATCCAATCGCGAAGAGGTATTTTCACTGGCGGAGCGTGTCAGAGCTGAAGTTGGTCCCATATCCGTGCTGGTGAATAATGTGGGCATAATGCCAACGCATCCATTGCCACAGCATTCGGCGGAGGAAATCCAACGTGTCTTCGATGTCAATGTCTTTTCACAATTCTGGACAATACAAGCGTTTCTGGGACAGATGAAGGAACACAATCGCGGTCACATTATCAGCTTGTCATCGATTGCCGGCCTGGTGGGTTTGTCCAACTTGGTGCCATATTGTGCAACCAAATATGCGGTGAGGGGCATGATGGAAGCGCTGCATGAAGAGCTACGCGAGGGGCCCTACAAGGATCTGGTGAGCGAATACGATACATCTTTATCTATGATAAATGCAAATAAATAAAAATTTTGAATTTCAGATAAAACTCACAACGATATACCCATATATGACAAACACGGGACTCTGCAAGTATCCGAAGGTAAAGTTTCCTTCGCTTTTGGGCTTGCTGGATCCCAAGGACGTGGCCAAGCGTCTTGTAGAGGCACATCGATCCGATTGCTTGGAAGCGACGATTCCCAGCTACCTGATGCACATCAATAACTGGACTCGATTGTTACCCAGCACTTGTGGTATTCTCTTAAAAGACTACATTGACAGTGGTGTGGAATCGGATTTGAAATAATTATATATTTCGCCTATTTGTCGTACAATATATGTGTGTGTATATGTCTTTAAACTTACGGAATATTAAAGGTATTGTTATTCAACTTCAGTAAAAAATACTCAATAAATGCGAGCAAAAATGTAACTGCTGGCTTTTGAACTGATTTTTGAATTGCCACCGATAAATATGTATCAATCATCGATACACATGTATCGATTTGAAAGACTGGTCACACCCTTGCTGTTTAATATACAGCTGTTAACTGTGTTATCGATCTGGCAGCACTGCATTATCAGCTGTAGCATGACAACAAAGGAAAATGGCTTGCGAAGTGAAAACATTTGGAAATATTTTAGATTTTCGAAAGGTTCAGGAATACTTTGGACTTGGACATGGTAATTATTACTAGAGTACCCAACAGTAAAACTTTTGTTAAGCTCCTGTTTGCAGATGAGAATTGGCTGAGTGGCATCAACTACGCCATGTCACCCACTGGTGAAGCGATTGCTTTGGCACAGGGTGAAAAACTAGCTTTTTTGTCCACTTGTTGGGACAGTCGTGGACATGAGAACACCTATGCGCTCAGCTGGTGTGGCGAACTGGAGGATTGCAATCAGATTGTGACGAGTTTGCTGTGCATACCCATGATGCGTGCCACAGATGTCGAGTGGACTTGCATCGCAGTTGGACTCGCCTCGGGCATGGTCATATTCTACACGGATGCAGGTGTCAAGCTCTTCTCACAGTGGTAAGTTGTGGCCCACTATCACCCTTTAATTGGTAACTCATAAAGCGACATATTTGTGTTGTACCCTTTTATGGCAAATTAATAAAATAATTGTCGTCAACAGTTGCCAGGAAGATTCCGTGCTGGGCATAAAGTTGCTGTCGCCCCCTCGCCACAGCGAAGCCAATGCGCTACTCTACATTGTCTACAGCGGCTGCATGTGCTTCATCAATGGAGAGGATATACTGCCCATACTCGCTAATTGTCGGCACAATCAGCAACGTGGCGCTTTGGAGCGGAGTGGTTTTCCCAGCGCCGATGTTGTTACATTTCACAAATACAAATTCAATCGGGAGCGTGAGAGTATACTGAATGATGCCGCGATCAGTACGAATCAACGGACACCCTCCTATGATTATATTGTACAGCAGAGCATTGCTCATGGCTATTTCGCCAAGGTGCAGGCGACGCCTGTGCGAAGTGCTCAGGTCATTGTTGTCGGTGCAGAGCCATATTTGGGCTTCTTTCATGCGGAGGAGGGCTACAAGACCGTGTCGCTAGGTGAAGTAGCCAAAGATGTGCTCGGCATGGCGTATAAAAATCTGCTAGGTGGTATTTTTCGACGAGCACCGGATCAGAGCGCGGAGCAACAGGAACAGCTGCCCCTGCCCAGCAAGGAGGCACCGATGCGTACCCGTTGTCGCCTCTACGATGGCAAACGCGATGGTCTCTCCCTAATCCTCGCACCAGGCGGCAAACTGGCTGCCGTCACAGATAATCTGGATCGAGTGATGCTAGTGGACACACAGCAGGCGATTATATTGCGCGTTTGGAAGGGTTATCGGGATGCGCAGTGCGCTTTTGTGCCAACCAAGGAGCGTTCGGTGCGAGGCATTAAGACGCACAAGCGCAAGGCTTTATTTCTGGTCATCTATGCGCCACGGATGGGCTGCCTGGATATTTGGGCGCTGCAAAATGGACCCAAAGTAGCCGCGTTTACTGTCTCCAAGTGTGGTCAGCTCGTCTACAATAATCACAGTGCCTTGGGTGCACCGGGCAGGGAGTCACGCAAGTCGCCCAGCTTGAATCATTGCCTGTTCCTCGATCCTAGCGACGGCAGCTTGAAGGAAGTGCATATACCCTTCCATTATGCACTGAGCGAAACAAACTCACAAACATCCCGGGATATTCACATGCTGCGACGCCTACGGAATCAATTGCGAGCGCTAACACATTCCGGCGAGGATCGGCTGCAGCAAATTGAGGCAATTGCTCAACTCGCTGGTGAGCTGGAAACGCTCGAAGTGCGCCAGCAGTGCTTGGAAATGTTGCTCAAAAGCAAACGACTGCAGCCGCAACTATTTCAGAGCATAGTTCATGTTTTTGCCCAAGCCGAGGAGCTGGAGACAACACAGGAGTTTCTGCAGCAAATTGAAAACTATAAACGCCTGACCGATCTCTACTTGAGTCTGAGTCATGTTCAGCTACAGGAGCAGCCAATGCTGGAGCTGCTCGAGCTATCCGATTCGGATCTGGTGACCATTAATCAGCTGGTCATTCTGCTCGACACGGGCATGGATGAGAAGCCCACCACGCGAGAGGTTAGTTTTAAGCTTCAGGACGACTCACTGCACAAAGTGGAAGAGTTTGTCGACTATCTGAGCATCTTCAACATTGAGACGCCCAATTGTGTCACGCTGTTGCCGGAGAAGTCGGATAAATATGGCAGTGTTAGCAACGATCTCTTTGGTCAGTTCTTTGTTCAGAGTCTGTGCTTGGAGCAGTTCAAAGAGTGGGCCGTCCAGGCGTGCATTCCCAGCAAGGATCTCCTAACGCTGGTCATCTACTTTTGGCTGGACAAGCCATTTAAGTACAGCAACTGGTAAGTGATTTGCAGACGCAAATTGAATTCTTTTATGCTGACCTGCAGCTACGAAACTCTCATCTCCAAACTCGACTGATTTAATTTTTCTCTTCCTTTTACAGTGATGAAGTCGTCGAGGATATGTCGCGCATTGCTTCCATGGTGCGCGCCATTTGTGAGCTGGCTGGCGAGGATATCAGCAATTATCCTTATAATTCCATCTCGCCGTGGTGGCAAGAGGTGCGTGAGCTGCTGTTGGAGAGCAAACAGTTCTCCGGGCTATTGGTGGCCATTGTCTGCAAGACAGTCGCCGTTCAACTGTGGCGCAGTCGACGAGACGGCTCCTGCGATGAGAGTGTCGAGGAGGAGGAACGCTGGGAGACCATATCACATGATGAGGCCCAATGGGGTCTGCTCACCGGCAAGCTGGAGGATGTGGCTGTCCTGGGCGCTATACTTGGGTTGAGCAACGTGTTTTTTGTATTTATGTTATTTAACTAAAAAGGATTCTTTTCTTGCAGGCAGCCCAAAGTCTGCTACAAGCCTATGGGTCCGGAATTGCCGTACGAGCAGCCCGATTGCAGCTTAAAAAACATCCTGAGCGGTGGAAAGGGCATCGTATCCGAGCTAACAGCCAAGTGGTTGAACTGTAGTCGCATAGATGCCGCACTGATTGTGGAAATAACGCCGCCAGAAAACCAAAGCGATGACGAGCCCGAAGTGGGTCAGGCAAAAAACAAGCAAAAGTCAAAGCCGGATAAGAAAAAGAAGAAGGGAAAAGTGGAGAAAGAAGAACTGCAGGAGCAGCCTGCAGAGGATGAGCCTGAGCCAGAAGCTGGCACCCCGTGTGAACCACTGGAACCGGTGCTGGAGCGTTTGGCCTTATTGCGTGCACATTTCCCATTCAGTTTGGAGTCGGGGGTGCTGCTCAGCCTGATGGCCTGGCAGCATATGGTACACTGGAGCAAGCAGCTGTCCTCCTTGGAGCATATGCGTGCCGCACTGCGTTGCCTGGAGCAGTTCCGCACGCCTGATCTTGCGCTGAAGCATGGCACCTGTTGCATGCTGTGGCAAGCGACACTCAAGTTTCCCTTGCAGGCGACAGCCAAGCTGATGCAGAAAGTGGGTCGCCTGCCGGTGGATAAGATGTGCCAACAGGATCTGGACATGTCGGCGGCATTGGTGCCCGAATTCCTTGAGCTATGCTTGGAGTTCCTGCAGCATTTCACCAGCTCGCTGGAGCATGGGAAACGTGAGCTGCGCTTCGAGCAGGCGCTCAGTGAGGGACAGCTGCCGTTGCAGTTTCTGGCGCTGCAGCAGCATCATGCGTTGCCCAATCTCCTCCAGCTGCAGACACAGCTCTGCACTGTGCTGCATTTGATTGCACAGTTCCAGTTGCGTGTCTCGCGTCCGCTGACAACACTCTTCGATGCACTGGCGAATAAGGCACTGCTGGCTGATATAAATAAGGAGCTGCCGTATGGATTGCCTGCACCAGATCTTGTCTTGCAGGAGCAGCGCACTGTGTTCCTTTGCTCGGTGGTTGCGGGCACGATGGATCTAATACGGGAGGATCTCGAGCAGCTTTACATACTTGATCATGTGTTGTACATGGCCAAGATTTGTCAGCTCGCCGATAGCTGGAAACTGGACAAGTTGCCTATTTTACGGAAACAGGTAAAGATTGATTAAATCCTCGTTTTCAGTTGGTGAATTTCAAGTGTTTCGGTTCCTTGCAGGTTGTGGAAATGTATGCCTTTGGCTATGATGCGGAAGCACAAGTGCTGCTGACGGACATCAGCGATGATGAGGAACTGGGACGACTGCTTCTAGAAATTGCCGGACGTCGGCTGAATCTATTTGCGGAGGGTTCCCAATCCGCCTTCCTCAAGATCGCCTCTGTGGGCCATCAACTGTTGGCCTATCTGGATAATTTGGTAAGTGCAGCCGTCGTTTATTATCCACAGAACTAAATTGACAGCAGGCACACCCACACATACATCCTCACGCACACACACACATCGACACCGAAATCCTCATCGCTTGTGTGATCTCTGCAGAAGGATTCGGTGACTGAGCAAAGCATTACGATAAATGACTCGCGACCCGAGGATATCGATATCATCGCCTTGGACAAGCTGATAGCACATGTGTATAGATGCCTTAGTCACCGTCAAGCCAGCTCCAACAAGTTACTTGTCACTGTCGCCCAGATGTACAATGCGGTGCGAATGCTACAAACATGAAGGTGCAAATTGGCGAATACCTTTAATTTCACAGGCAGATCCCAACTGCTGCATCCAAATATTATTGCCCCAAGCAAAGAAAAAATTTAACAAAAATATATGAAAAAGATACCAAATTAATAAATACAATGAATGAAATTGAAATTAGGATTGATGCGACTTGCTGCCGCCTGTTTTGGAATTCGTCTTGGGTTTGCCAGCCGTGGGACTCAAGAATGTCTTGGGCGCGGTGTCTTTACTGAAGGGTGACCTCTTTTTGCCTGAACCGTAATCAGGCTTGGGGCTGCCCAGGCGGCAGGTAAACTTGACACTATCACGACTCAAGTCGACCTTGGGGATGTCTGTTTTACGAATTCCCTTCTTAATCAATTCCGTCTTGGAGCTGCCGGGACTGTGTTCGGATAGAGTGAAGCTAGCCCTGGGCTTGCAAAAACCAGAGCCCGATGATCTGGGCATGCCCAGCGTCGAGTTGGTCTTGGGTTTGCCCAGACTATAGTCAGCTCTGGCCAGCATAAAACTAGCACCAGCCTTGGCACGCTTCTGTGGCTCTCTAATGTTAATCGCCGAGCTATGGGGATCCACTTTGCCGACAACGGGCAGATAGTGATCCAAGAAGTTCTCCGCACGCATTTGACCAATGATTGGCGGCGTTGGCAACTGATCCATCATTTCAGATGGATAAACCCGCAGGTGCGTGTAAACAGGTATGCACAACTCAGTTGTATCCAAATCAATGTGCTGCTCGATAACACTGCGACCGGGCAGCTGGAAATGATTACCCAGTATGGGCTCACGGAGTGGTCGATCGAACATGTTCTTAACTTCGCTCGCCGCCTGCTCAACATCGCGTTCGTCCTCTCGTTCCTCTACCGCCTTCGCTTGCTTCACTGTTGCCGCATGCTGAATGCCCGAGATCACCTTCAGCGTTGTCGAGCTAGCCACCTTTTTGATGTCGGGCGGCAGGCGATAGGCGCGGTTATCTTCGCCTGCGCGTTCAAATGGTGTCAGTTTCGACCAGGGCAGCACAGTGCCCAGAGTGCCCAAGTAGCGTCCACCTTGCGTCCACAGGCGACAGGAGTAGTCGTGACTGCCACTGGGAAGAATTAGTAAAGATCAATGTATTATACTTCTAAAATTCAATTTGATTTGCTTCTTCTTCTACCATATATAATTCAGAGCACTATTTACCGCTACTTACGTGAATATAATCTTTGGCAAATTGATGAAACCAATTGAATTGATGGCCTTGAGGTGTCCCTTGAAAGAGCTAACAAGCATAGGTTCCGGCTGATTGCGTATTATGCGCTTGGCCCGCGTCAGGAAGAGCTCCTTGCGCAGGAATATGAAGTCCAGTCGCAGTCTGGGCATGCACACCTTCGTTATCTCCGCTTGCGGTATGCTAGACAACGAAACGGGGACGAGCGAATTTAGTTAGTAGTCAAAATTCCGAGACATGGAAATTTGAATGACTGTCTTTATTATTAACCCACAACCAGTTTTTGTTATGAGTTATTTATTAGTTTTGGCAAAAAACAAGTTGTCTGTTGTTTGGAATTCGGGCCAACACGCAAGGCTAAGCGGCAAAGGAATTTTGTGGGCGGATGAAAGACTTGGCTGGCTGGCTACAAGTTGGCTACATATGTAGGATAATGAGTCGTGTCGTTAGACCCAATTTGGTTGTGGTTGCTTTATAGTTTTCTTGTTAAGCAAGCAGAGCAGGCAAGGTAGAGATGGATACAGTAAACTGTCGCCTTAAAGTACCAGTTCATAACATTAACAATTTTCTTAATTTATCTTTGAAGATGGTTTCTTGTAAAGTTTGCAAATTTTTGCTCTAAAACTGTGCCGGTGATAAAGGCTTTTCCGATTTTAGTAAAACGGAAGTGGGCGTGGCCAGAAAATAATATATAAATATAATCTACCTTTCAAGTTTGGAAACTCTAGTATAGACTTCCGATTTTCAAGCTTTCTAACAATTTTACTGGCAACATATCTTTCTTATTTAGTGATTCTAGCTTCCAAGATAATCTTACACATAAGGTAAATTGGTTTTAGGAGTCAAATAGCTCATGGACATTCCATTTTTTCCGATCTGCAAAGGGAGTTACCAGCAATATACTTTTAAAATTTGCTGACTCCAGATAAAAAAAAACAGCAAACTAACTTCTAAAATTGAGTTTTTATCGATTTTCGCTTATCGATTTATATAGATTTTTTTAGCTTAAAGGTTCTTTTATATTCTGTATCAGAGTATATACGAAAACTCACCAATAGTTAAGAACATGCCAAATCTTTATGTAGCCAAACGCGGTGCCTGTATAAAGGAATCGATTCTTCCGATCTGTGGCCATGGTCAGGACACAGTCGCCAACTTTGTGGACAGCAAAGAACTCCTTGATGAAACCGCCGTGCTGATGATGGGAATACACCTGAATGTAGCCCGTATCCAGAGCAATGAAAACACTCCCTGAACGAATATTAATTTATGAACTAAGCGCAAGGGATAGAAATGAGAACGAGATCCCTCACCGTGATCCTTGGTCATGGGACGTTTCTGTAGAAATAGCACTGCCTGCACGGATACGGGTATATTGGTGCCGTAGTCCTTTATCTCGTCAGGCTTAATATGTAGGTGCGCTAGCGTGCGTCGCCCTTCTCCCATCAGTGAGGTCATTCGCTTTGAGCGTTGCGTCAATATCTCTTCCTCAGCGGTGAGTTTCAGCTCAATGAACAGTTGCGGATTCATGACGTTGTAGCGTCGGTACGGCTGACCCGTTTCCAGCTTCCAGAAAATAATCTCACCCGAATAGGTGGCGGTGACAACGCCCTCGCCCATTTTCACATCAGCACAGGTTATGTCATCCGTGTGGAATTTCGACCATTTCTTTGGATCGCCATACTCGCGCCCGGCAACATCATTAAACTCGGTCACCTGGCGATCCCAACCCATGGCCAATATGCTAATATGATGTGGAACAAGAGGTGTATCAAGATGTGGAACAAGATGTGGAATCAAATGTGGCATCAACTGGGAGAAGATGGATGTACAAAGAAGTTGGAGTAAATGATTACGAGATACCCTGCACCAAGCTTTTGAATATATAAATCTAGTTTGATTTCATAATTTTTGCGATGTTTATGCAATCGATCGTTAATATGTCCTTGTAGAAATTCTGACATCGGACATCGAATGCATTGATATTTGTGAACCTGAGACAGTATGAGATAAATATAACTAAATTGAATCTGTGTGGAATATACAAGAATTTATATTCTAAATTCTTAGTTTCTAGCTGGACAGACGGAAATGGCTATATCGACTAGACCATTGGCCGCAGATGATTCTACTGCCTGTTTATCCATTTTCAAACAGTTTGGGGAGTAAAATAAAACTAGCGGTAAATGTGTTTACAAATAAGGATTAAGTTACGCACCGCTCGGACACCCAGATAACGGCAGTTACTTCCTGATCCGGCTGAATACTCATATTGCGCACAACGACAGAATTATTATAGTTCCATATCTTAAGGGAACCATCACGAGCACCCGTCAACAGAAACTGCTCGAGCGGATCAAAGCACGCCGCTGTTATCTCAATATCAATGATCTCGCCGTAGATTATCTTTGTGTGGCAATTCTTCATGATTATCTTGCGGCGACCCGTCCACGGATCCCAGACAATAATATAGCTATCCAGTCCACACGTGACAATATTGCGAAATAGTCGATTGTAGAGGACCACTGAGACGGGAGCCGCATGCGTGTTGCCATCGGTGAGATCAACTCGAACGCGAGGACAGCACTTGATCTGGATGAGTTTGCGTCCGGCAACCAATAAGTCGCGGAGATGCGAATGATAATAGTACTTGATGTCCGTTTCGCTGTGATGAATGATGCGCACCAGTTCACCAAATGTCTGGAGCAGCGTGTGCTCCTGCAGATCCCACACCTTTATGATCTTATGATAATCCACACTGTAAACCTTGTTTTCCTCCGGCTGCACAAAGATGGCAACAATGCCACCGTTGTGACCAGTGAGTATGGCCGATGGCTCCGACGATATGTACACATCCCAGATGCGAACAAATGTATCTGGTCCGCCAGTCACTACAATATTCTTGCACTCCGACACATAAAAGACGGATACACCAAGTGGTATACGGAAACTATTGCGATCATCATTGCTGACCATGATCAGACCCGGACAACGACCCCGATACTTCTTCGTATTCCGATACTCGGCCGAGGCAAACAGAGTGTTCATGTGCAGCGAATAGTAGACACAGGAGATGAGCTCACTGTGCAGATTGATGTGCTCGCGGGGTATCAACAGCGGTATCCGGCCCCTCAATACATCCGCCCACACCAGCTCAACGAGTGCCGCTCCCGGTTTGGCCTGGAACGGACCGCGTAAATGTGGTGAATACGATAGAATGCGCACATTGCCAGCATAATCCCCCAAAATCAATTTTGAGTGTGTCTTGCCATTGTTGTAGAAGGCATAGCTCATACAGTAGACAGCATATGGTAAGCTACGGATGACCATGCGGAGCGTAAATGTCGATGCGATCGTTTCATGGAAACGCAATTCACGTTCTGTGGACGAGGTGCATACAATGCTTACATCGGACAGTGCCTGCAGCGCCAGTATCCATGTTGGCATCTTCAAGTGAACTGCATTGAACAAGATTATATATTTATATATTGTTTGATTTTGGATTTTACTTACTGCTCTCGGAGACGGCGCTGCGTAGCGGTTCCATGTGTGCGCTCCAGAACCGCAATTGTCCCTCACGACTGGCCGTCACCCACATGCCCGAATTCTCTGGCGAATCTTCGCCACCAAATGAATAGTTTGCCGATACCTCTGGTATCTCCTCCATCGGTGTCTGATCAGATTTGACCTTGAGCAGCGTTATACAACAGACGGCCGAACGATGTTCGGTTTTGCGTACAACTGGAGGCACCGATATGGGCATAATCAGTGCCTCTTTCTGGTTGCTGGGATCCTCCTCCTGGAAACCAAATATCAGATACGACACAAACTCATTCCAATCAATCATAAAATCGCTATTCTGATTGATTTTCAGAAAAAGACGCGTATACGTATAATCCGTAAAAGTAATGTCCACATCCTCCAACATGTGGCGGAAATCCAAATATCCGACCATTTGCCCTGGCGCCGATTTGAATACATCGTAGAGCTTCTGCAGTTGCGCCTTTGAGATGCGATCGTGCAAACGTTCTGATTGCTCCTGACTTAACTGTTGTGTGGCTGTCGAGGAGATAGTTTGATATTCAATATTCGCATCACTGTCGCCACTGGCCAAATAAACCTCAGACATTTTGGTGGCTCAGGCAAAGAATAAACGACAACAAAGTCACAATCGATCAGGTGTATTTAAACTTATATTTAACTAATTGTTGGTTTTTGTTAAAGATTTGAAGTGTGTTTTACTTAAAAGTCTACTAGGTTTCCAAGTTATGTTTTTAGAGGCAGCGCGCAACTAGTTCATTGATGGCATTGCCACGATCACCGTATTCGCCACCACGATTAAACGCAACGGAGACCTTCTTTTGCCAGCCATCGCGTGGGTTTGATAGCTGCAAGTAAACAAGATAAGGATTAGGATACAGAAGTACCGTATAGACTAACTCAGACTCGGACTCACCGAAAATGCGCACAAAAATTCATTGACTGCAGCGAAATTGGGTCCCACCGTGTAGATCTCATGTATGATATCCTCCAAACAAATTATACCCTTCTCGCCCAGCTGCTCCTCGACCATGGTGTTCGATTGTATGGCCGTCTTTTTACCATCGATGCTTGCGAAACCTTTCTTGAAGAGCAACTCCCGAATGGTGCTCAATGTTGGCACACCATAAACCACAAAGGGTTCAATGACTCGCAACAGCAACTGGTTCTCTTTGCTGTTCTCAATGAAGACTGCGTTGTGACGCTGTCCCATTTTCAGTGTCTTGAATATTTCCGTTGTGGTCTTGTCAAAGATCTTCTTTCCTGCATGACGCATAGCAAATAGCAGTCGGGGATTTGTTTCGTCAGCTGCTTTGGCGCTCTGTTCTGTGATATTTGTGCGTAGAATTGTCTGCCGGATGCGTTTTGAAGTGCGTTCTGCTTTCAGGTAGCCCATCACAAAAGATTCGGCGCGCTTAAATTTGTGATGTGTACGTGCATTCTTCACCCGTTTAATCCGATCAGTGCGTTTCTGCTCAAGCACGGACTTATCCTGTTGAATGCGTCGCTTGCGGTGTCTCAGCACTGAAATTGTTTTGCCAGGCAATTTGTTGGGTACGGCATATCTATACAGCATACAAAATAATATTTGTATTATTTTTGCAATGTTTTAAATAGTTATTGGGCACTTACTTGTCTGACATTGTGAATAAATTTAAGTTTTTTCTACAAAGATTTGGCAAAACACGTGCAAAACACAATCAAAACAAAAACTGAAGGGATGACAACTTGCTTAAAATACAACAACTGCACATGTGAATGGCAAAATAACATCGATTGAATTGATCGCTTATCGATGTATAGAACAAAACAAAAGCGCACTAATGGGAGGCTGTCAATCATTCAGCACCATTCGCTTAATTAAGATATCAACAAAATGATGTAAACGAAAATAGCATTAGCATTGCTACACTAATTAGTTTGCGGTATTGCGCACTAGCTCCCAAATTTGATAAGGTGTGTTCGCGGTCTCTATAATAGAGGGGCGCTTGCGTTGTGTCACGAGCACACACAATTGAGGCTGATTGGTAAAAAAAGACAATTATATGAGAACGTATTAGCATATTAATTATTTATTTTTATTATTCATTGAGAATGTTACACTTTTGATATTAAATGTAAGTGAAAAATATATCATTTTTAGATATATGTATATAAAATAGAAACGTTCGTTCGAAATTGTGAAGTGTCTGGCACGAGAGCATCTCTATTCGTGCTCTCATAACAAATTTGGAGAGCTCCCAGCGCAGAGAATGCCAAAACGCCGGTCTCGTCTCTATGCCAACGCGCCATTCTATCGAGTCAGTATCAACGCGTAGCTCGACTGGATGAGTGCAGTACGCTTTGTGGTGTGTAAACATATTTGTTGCAATTTATGGTAATACAAATAGCGCACAAAAGAGAGAATGTGCAATAAGTGCAAATATATATATGAAAACGTTCTGCGAATTCAGATAAAACAGTACTTTTAATGTGAAACATTTATCAAGAAAGAAATAAAATCTATAAGTGTGATTATTGCCACGCGACGGGCATTTTACTACTATTTACAACACAACTCAAGTTCACCCAAAATGAGTGACTAAATCGTAAAACATTTGGCACGCGACAATAATGTAAACTTGATTATACTTGCAAAATTATATTTAACGATATTTTATACAAAGTTCAGTTAATAAATTGAAAGTAAGACAAGGATAAATGTGTGTCAACTGGTTTAGGCTGATATTCAATTGATTATGAAAACGACACTGTCCATTTACTATTTGGAATTGGAGACAACGGCAGCTACAAGTTAAAATTACATACTAAGAATCACGCAGAAAATATTCCCCCACATTTATCTACACTAAAAGAAACTTTTCAAATATTTATTTAAGGTGGCAATGTTAACGTCTGATTAGAATCCATCAACTGCAATTTGGAAATATAAGCAAAGATCTGCACTTTCGCTAGCTGACGTAGTCTGTATATATCACAATAATGACGGATCGCTATGGGAATGGGGTCACAACAAGTTTAGTTGAAGCCACCAATACCAATGGATATAGCCAGGATAAGCCAGACAATGCCAATGCCGGAGATGATGAGAAAATTGTGCTAAAGCGAAAACTGACACTAATCAACGGCGTGGCCATTATAGTTGGCACCATTATCGGATCAGGCATTTTTATAGCACCCACGGGAGTTTTCTACTACACTGAGTGAGTATTTAAGTTTAAAAAAGTTAAGAAATATGATTTATTGGGGAAACATTTCCCAGGATTTGCATTCGCAATTGTTTATTGTTTAATTTTTATTGCGCAAATAAATAGTTTTCAATTACAAATTCCAAGGACTGATTCAATTTTGAAATTCTCTATGCTATTTTTAAACTCAGAGTCGGATTATCAACAAGCACAAACAATTTGCATTCACAGCTTTCTTGCTTTCGAGTTGATTAAAATACGTGAACCCACTGAAAGGTCAATAGCACTAAATTTTATATAGTAAATTGAAAAAGAGCAATTGAAATTAATTCCGTTATGTGGGTGGAAAGTGGGTGGGAGATGGGCGTAAGTAATTAAGCCTGGTTTGGTTTCGGGTTGCCCTTGAGTTAAAATCGCTCGCGAAATCGCCAAGAATTGTTGCATCAGCTCGAAGAAGATTTCAGTTGTTTATGTGCAACGATAAATTTGCTGTATATGCCCCAAAAATAAACACGTATCTTTGATACACACTCATACACACACACAGAGAACGGCAGACAGACAAAAAACTGACACTTGCGAAACCACTTGTGCCCCATGGAGTCAATCCATTGTATGTTTGTGTTGGTGTCCACTTATTTAATATTCTTTTTACTCTCCACATATTTCTTTGTCAGATCCGTCGGAAGTTCACTTTTGATTTGGTCGGCTTGCGGCATTCTTTCAACAATTGGCGCTCTTTGCTATGCGGAATTGGGCACAAGTATCACCAGATCTGGTGGCGATTATGCCTATCTATTGGTCGCATTTGGACCACTTGTTGGATTCCTCCGTCTCTGGATCGCACTGCTCATCATCCGGCCAACAACTCAGGTTTATCATCCGAATATATATATATAAATAATTAATTTGTGGAATCTTGTTAAAACATTTATTTATTATTTTTATTGTCTATTAGTTTATGTTATTGAATTATTGTTTTTTTTATTGTTAGCTAATTGTATTGCTTGGACAAAACAATTGATTCAAAAGTCAACCTTCGGCCAGAATTGCATTCAATTAGCTGAGAATTTGCCAACATCGGGAACTTTCTCTCAAGAAAAGTAAAAACAGTTGACTGCAAATAAAAAAAAATATAAAAAAAGAAAAACTCGATTAACAAGTGTGTTGCAAGCCGAAGACGACGCAGAAATCTGAATCTGAAGACAGGCAATTTGATTTGGAATAACGCTTTCAGTTCTAATTAGTTTTTAAGTTTTTTCTGACAGATTAATTTGTGGAAAAATGCAGTGAAAGCGCTGCAAAGCTTAGTGTCCATCACCAAGGCTAAGCATAATTGTCAAAATAAATGCAAATAATTGTTGAATTTCTATATTTTTTCAGACAATTGTTGCACTGACTTTTGCGCACTATGCGGCAAAACCATTCTTCGAGGATTGCGACCCGCCACAACTTGCCGTCAAACTGCTGGCAGCTGTTTGCCTCTGTAATTAATATTTATATAATATTTCCATATATATATATATATATTTATATAAATTTTATATATTTTTTTATGTTTCAAGGTCTACTCACTGCGATTAATTGCATGTCGGTCAAGGTGTCCATGAAGGTGCAGGATATTTTTACTGTTGGTAAACTGTTGGCGCTGATAATGATAATACTCGCTGGCCTCTATTATATGGCCACTGGCAGGCTGGAAAACTTCTCGAATCCCTGGGAGGGCAGCTATAGTGCCCGCAACATTGGTTACGCTTTCTACTCTGGTCTGTTTGCCTTTGGCGGCTGGAACTACTTGAACTTTGTCACCGAGGAGCTGCAGGATCCATACAAGTGAGTTTAACAATAGCAGAATTGAATGGAAAAAAAGATTAATATATTTGTGTCATGTTTGCCAAGTCATCCAAATAGAGTAGTCTCTATCTTTTCTGTGTATCCTTGTTCATCTTTACTTTTCAAACAACCCTCATAGCCCAATGCCCTTTGCCATTTGCGTCATGCTTCGGCTGGCGGCAACAAGTTTTTTGCGGCGCCCACTTGTCCCACTTGTTGCACGTCCTTGAGCCCTTACGCCCGCATTTTCCTTTTGCTGCCTCCCTAATGAATTCAATTTGCTTCACAAGACGCAGCAATCAGTTAAAGTGCTGACTGTTTGCCGTTTTTCTTGTTATCCTTCCCTGCCTAATGGTTTTTAGACACGTTTCACATTTAAATGTTTTCTTGTTTCTACTCCACCCCAGAAATCTCCCACGCGCCATTTGGATAGCGATGCCACTCGTCACGGGCATCTATGTGCTGGTGAATCTTGCCTACTTTGCTGTCGTTTCCAAGCCGGAGATGCTCAGCTCCTTGGCGGTAGCAGTTACCTTCGGCAATAAAGTCTTTGGCCCCCTGGCTTTTATGGTGCCCATCTTTGTGGCGCTAAGCACATTTGGTGGTGTCAATGGTGTTCTCTTCACATCGGCACGTCTCTTCGCCACTGGCGCCCAGGAGGGTCATTTGCCCAAGTTTTTCCAACTGTTCCATGTCAAGCAACAGACACCGATTCCGTCTTTGATATTTACGGTAAGTGAATATTTATATTAATTTGCATTATTCAAATAATCTTTTTATTTGGCCCGTAAAACAGATTCGACTTTTACTAGCCAAGTCTTTTGGTTTGTGTTAGAATTATAATATATTTTAATTTGGAATTAAGATTAGAGCTAAAAGTTACTAATTATTTACTGTTTAAAAATCAGTAAATTTTTTCAAATTCTTTGTTCTCTTGAATCAATCTTTTTGACTTAGTTTTTTTTTATTTCGCATCTTGTTACTTCTTAAAATTAGCTACAATTAACACATATTTTTATCACAGTGCCTGATGTCTTTACTCATGCTCTTGACCGATAATGTCTATGAGCTAATTAACTACTTCAGCTCCGTGCTCTGGCTGTCTGTGGTGGCCAGCATAGCGGGCATGTTGTGGCTGCGTCACAAGAAGTAAGTCAACTCCACTTTTAAAATAATTCATAATATAAAATAGCTAATCTCTGTCTTATTTTTAGACCTAATCTACCGCGTCCTATTAAAGTGCATCTGGCACTGCCAATTACTTTTATGACCATCTGTGTGACCTTGGTGCTGCTGCCCAATTTCAAGGAGCCCGCCAATCTGCTGATTGGCATAGCCATCACATTGGCAGGCATACCATTTTATTATGTTTGCATTGCCTGGAAACAAAAACCCCGTTGCTATGGTCGCCTCTCGAATGGCTTGGTTGATTTGTGCCGAGCCATCTTCAACACAACAATCATCGAGTCCAACGAATCGCTGGAGTAGAATGAATAATCAATCCGCCTGATCATCATGAATACCCGATGTATTGCATTTAGTTTACCACAAGAAAGCAGATATTCGAAATGAGTCCAGCCAAGACATCGCAACTGAAAATGAAAATGCCACGCCCATTTGTATGATATTTAGCATTCCTCTCAAACCGTTACGACGGAATCGCTTATGCTTATTGTATTATCTTTTGTATTTATTCACGTAATGATGGCAGTCGCAAGCTCTTTAAGTTCTTAAGCCTCTACACTTTAGTTGACTTTCGTACATACAAATATACGTATATATATATCTATATAAAGTATATGGAAGTATGTACTTGCCTCAAAGGTGACACATTTAGGGAATATAAACTGTAAGCCTAAATAGTACTAAGTATATACCATATTTATCAATATACTACAATTTGTAAAACACACACAACACAACACAATTATTGTGGCTTACTCAGATGGAGTTTATAAATGTTATTTTGAATGTGTCTATTACAGTTATGAAAGGTTGTTTCTGATTATATACACATCCATATATATATATATATATATATATCTAATCTGTATTCATTTTTGACTAATACGGAATCTTGCGCCGGTTCAAATCGATGGCGGTGTCCATTAGGGTTGTGCCCCTTATAAAATCTGCTGCCACAATATTGGCATGTTCGCCCAGCTCGTCCCGATACAGCTGCGAGATGCGCCAATTGACATTATCGGCCATTTTGCGTAGGCCACCATGCTTGTCCAGTATGACGTCCCAGGTCTGCGGGGTTAACTCTGCCATATCCACCACAGGACGACTCGAGAAGCGACTGAAATGATGAATATACTCTACATCCACAATGGATCAATACATAACATAAGATGTTCCGACTTACGACACATCGAAATCGTTGATGAAGCGCAGATGGCGTTCGAGACGCGTCCAGGATTGCACATTGCCCCAGCGCTGATCGACGGCGCCAAAGAGCAGTTGTGGGTACTCCTCAACCATTTCGTGCTTATCGTAGGCCAATATCACATTCTGTTTTCGCCTCCAGATCTCATCCAGAGTCGCATGCCAGCTCAATGATGGATGCACAGAAAGATCGCCGAACTGCTCCCGCAAATAGCTGACCAAGAGCCGGTGCACGCCCAGATCCTTGCCGAAGCCTTTAATTCAGATTCATATTAAGGCTTCCATTTCAATGCTAAATTTCACTTACCCACAGGGAACTCTTTGAGTCCGAAAATCACAATCTCATTGGTGGCCAGCACAAAATCCTTTACCTGCTGTATGACCTCGTTGAGTGGGCGCTGTTTCGTGATGCCATGATAGATGAAGAACTTTTCCTCCGCGGGGCGATAGTAACCCACTCGAATATCCAGATATCTAGCACCGTGCAGCAACTGGCCACGTATATCATCGTCCTGGGTAAGAGCGTATTTGGTCACAAGACTCTCACGCAAAAGTGGATCGAAATTGGGTCGATATGAGCCCGAATCATGGGTGCCTGGTATGAAGAGATCTCGCAGACGCAGTTCACCCAACACCCCACGCATCTCATTCATCCATCGTGGATAGGCACTCACACAGCTCTTGGCCAGAATGCTCCCATGGGCATCAATGTAGCTGGCCCAGTAGCCATAGCAGGCGCTCTCCGTGCTCACATTGCGCGAGAGGGCATAATCAAAGGGTACCCCGGTGGTGAACCACTGGGCAGACTGACTTGGTTTAATGGCAGCCACGATCTGATTATTGCCCTCATTCGAAATCCAAAGCAAGCGAGGCCCAATTGTCGGCGTCTTTGGCAAGGAGCTCGGCGTGGTGGTGTATCCATGAAATGGTATAAACGCCACCTGATCCTCACTGGAACCGCCACTGCCCTCCACACTATCGCTGTTGAAGGGTGCTAGTGGTGTGCCCGTGGGCAGAACACGCTGTTGAAAACTATACGGATCCTGGACAGTTAACAAAACATTATCACCATCCCGAGCCGGAGCATGCTTCCAGGACACCTCTAGGAAACGTTTGCGTGCACTTATCGTCAGCCAGAGTCTCAGTTGAGATGCCCCCTCCTGGTGCTGTTGCTCCTTTGGCAGTGCGGAGCAAATGCATAGCGCTAAGATGAACACCAGTTGCAACATTTTTGTGCCTCAGTCTTTCGGTTCGAATTAATTTTGATTTGTTTTGATTGCGCTTAAAGTTAATCAGCGCAAATATAAAGTAACCAGAGAGGCGACAATCAACTGTTTCCGCACTGGAAACCTCGAGGTGCCTATATAGGTGCCGATATTATTACCCTATAAGTAACAATAGCTCCATATAAACACATAAGGTAACAAGAAACATACACAAACAAAAAAACAAACAATCAAGAAACAAAAGCTAAACAAATCAAATTCATTTTCCGCTTCAGCGCTGCTTTTTTTTGGATACACTTGCCGAGAGTGTTATGAATTTATCGTCAAATGTGTAACGCATCGTTCGAGATCATATATAGTGTATATAGAAGATTTACTTGTGATGCGAGAGCCATACAACTTAAAGATGAGATTAAAGATATCTCAAGCAAATTATGTTATTATGTTTTCAGCATCTTATGTGAATGTGTGTGTAATTCTCAGCATGCCCTTAACCTAAATTTATACATGGTATGCAAAAGTAACACTTTAATGATTATTAATACTGTTTGTATTGTTCTATAAAGCGAATGTTCTCTATATTCAAATTTGAACTCGAATTGAGCATTGTTAATTAACTTTTACTATTGTCTAGCGGCGCTCTACAAGCTCAATGAAATTACAAATTTTGATTTGATTAGCTGATTTACTGATATGGCAAAATACAATATTTCAATTTCTCATCGAGACGAGACGAGAACAAAGAAAACAAAGATCGCACGGATATTACAATCTAATTGCAAAAGATCTTTAATTGATGTTCTAATTACACTGTTTGTTTATGCTTTTGTATTTGATTATTGATTGCTTCAATTATCAATTAAAAGTCAAATGCATATTTAGATGTTATTTAAATTGTTACTTTTCACTTGGCACCCACTTCGTATTTTTATCACTTCCGTTGAACTAAACACATCATAACATTACCTACAAAATAGTATGAAATTTTATGCGAAAAAATCGCTTGTGCAACATTCAAGACGCAGCTTCGAAGAGCGACTGAAACCGTAGCTTAAGCGATAACCGCATTTATACGTGCTTTGGAGTATTCTTATTGCTTACATTCGTCATTAGCGTCTAAAGTCGAGCTCGAAACGGCAGCAGCGCTTTCGGAACGTTTAAGTTTTCTTTCAACTTTCATTCTGATTTGTTTAATTATTACAAAATGTATATTTCCATTGCAAACTTATCACCTCAGCACATTTGAATCTAACGACAAATTAAACGTCAAACTGATTGAAAATTCACAGAGTTGCTTATAATGTTTGTGCAAGAACGCGAATGGCAAATTTAACTCTGAGTGCGCTAAATTTAAAAATGACTCTCTTAATGAAATATAAAGGAAAGAATGTCGGATAAATATTTTTATTTATTTTTTTACAATGTCACCGTTTCCATATAACGCTCAAAGGATTGTGTGAGCAGTGTGTGATCGGGAGCCAGATGAGTGTCCGCCATAACAGCTAACCTATACTTGTCCCCAAAACGATGTAGATTCAGGGACAAACATGTCTTTGACTGCGGCGGCCGAAACAGGAGCACATCTTGCACCCTCTGTCCCCATGCCGACTGAAATTGTGCATCCGCTGAACCATAGATCTCTGTGATGGTTACCGGAAAATTGTACGAGAAGAAGTTGATGAAGATCTTGGTAAGGACATGTGGCAGCAGGGCTGTCAGCAGACTGTACTTAGTCTGTCCAATAGATGCCAAATAAATCATGATCTGCTGTTTTCGTATGCGCTCAACAATCTCGTGCAGTTGTTGGGTCTTTAGGGCATCTGGTGAGCCGAGAGGAAGCTGCAAAAACACCACTCCACCAATATGTTCGGACTTGTCGCCACTGCGATCAGTGAAGTAGCCCTTGGATATTGTCCGACAGGTGGTATTCAGGAGAGCCGGCACCGTTGCCTTATCCGCATACGTATTGAAATAATCGTGAACAGCTCCTGCTAAGCAGGCCAAACTGAAATCGGATTCTCGGAGTTTCTGGCCAAACAAATGCTGATGACGTTCGCGCAACAAAGCGCCATCAATGGACCGACTGAAGGAGACAATCTTTCTGCCGGCATAGGACTTCTTGTGCAATATATTCAGTTCCCTGGTCGGCTGCACAAACAACACCTCATAGATATTCCTGGGCGCCTTAAACAGCTCATAACAAATCTTGATCAGTTCGAGCTGGGCGTAAATCAGCAGCGGCACATAGAGATGCAGTCGGGCGCAGTAGGTGGTGCTATATGTCGTCTGGCCACGAAACAGCACATCCCGAATCGCCAGCATTTCACAATAGGTATGATATGGCAACAGGATTAGGTAATTCAATATGAGTTGCCAAAGGAAACGTGTCCAGGCTTTGACAATATTTGACGGCTGCAGACTGTGCCCAAGGGCGGAGCGGGCTACTGTCCAGCTGAGATTACGTAGCTCCAGCTCATGCTGCAGCAGAAAATAGAGCGTTTGGAGCAGACCCACATCGCTGCGATATCCCGCAGTTCGACGTTGCCTCTTGCGGCGCATGGATTGGGTGCGCCAATAGCCCAAGACCACATTGACCACAACGATTAGCACCAGTGAGAGCAACTGGCTGAGATTACGTGCATCCGGATGCGATTTGACGCCATCGGGTGTGTCCAGCGATTCAAATTCATAGATGAACTGCTGCCAGCGACAGCTGATGAGATGCAGCAGATGATTGAGCAGCTTACTAATATGCTCCGGCTGACGCACAAAGTGGGTAAGCTGCCTGGTGGCAGTTGGCCTGGTCAAGTCCACAATTGACTTACGATCAGTGTCTTGGAGCAGCAACATCTCGCCCACATGTAAATCCTCCTCCTCGGCAATGATCAAATGATGCAGTTTAATCAGTATATAATAAGGCTGT
Organism: Drosophila dives; assembly: GCA_035042365.1. NCBI lineage: Eukaryota > Metazoa > Arthropoda > Insecta > Diptera > Drosophilidae > Drosophila > Drosophila dives. Next base: position 6,511,799 of record JAWNLJ010000357.1, on the reverse strand, counting down.
GCGTTATCCGTGTTGGGTATAACGGTCACCTGCCATTGGGGCAAATCGGAGGGTATATATTTGGCAGCCAGCTCACTGACATATTCCTGTATATTCGATTCGTTGACAGGACGACCGCGATATTTGGGATTGCTGAGCACAACGTGATTGTTGATATTGAAACCACTGTGAGCAGAGAATGTAGAAAAATAAATTATTTAAATTATTATAAATTATTTTAGCTCACCTGCTATCATTGACCCAGGCATATTGACCCCAGCACGTGACCAGTTTCTGCCGCAGCTTGGGAAACTTGAGGATGCCTGCCTTATCCTTCAGATCGGTCAACTGCATCGCATAGGCGCGCCTAATCCGTTCAAAATCACAGGGACCCTCCACCTGAAGCAAGAAGTGAAAAATTCCGGCATTTTTTGGCGTATCGATCAGTGTGCGTATTTTCTTGGACTTGGATATGGTCAGATTGGGATATTTGATACTCAACACATAGTTGGCCAACTCGTTGGCAAAGTGCGCGCCTGCAATGGATGAGTGGAAGGAAGGAAATATTAAATCATGTTAATAATGTTTAAAATATTTGCTAACAATATATATATTATGCCTAAATATATATTCATATATATTGGTATCCAACATTTTGGACATTATTTTACACTATATGTTAATCTCAGACTGCTTAAATTCGAGGGCGACCATTTTATGTTTTTGGATTCAATTTGTACACGTTATTTGCTCGGATGTTTATATAGCAAATTGGAAATGGAACGTTGTTCCCAACTTGGCAATATAATTCATTATAAATGAGCAAGGACATAGAAAGCTGTTTGTTTATTATTACAGCTAAATAGGGAACTGTAAAATCATCAAAGCAGTTTCTCTAAAGTGCATAGAATGAAATCTTTTCCTTTTTGAATTTTAGACTAGTTTTAGTTACCGAAGCTTTGTCCAAACAATTTCTTGATAAAGTGTATGGGTATATTCCGTTTAATAAAGAATAACAATTAAGACCTTTGTCGAAATCAGACACATACATATTCTGCTAGTTTATAAGTAATTCAAAAAGACATTAATCGTGTTATCACCCACCCGCCAAATAAAAGTCGATGCGGGCTTATCTATCGCACAAAAATTATATGAGTAATTCGAATGGTCAAAGGTTGATTTGGTCGCTCGTCTGGGTTCCGTAAAGGTGCAACAGGTAATCAGCGACGCATCGTCGTTGCTATTATTATTATTTATAAACAAAGCTTATCAGTGAAATGAGCGTGCGGTATTGTCCCCCCACCTTCCCAGCACCACCCTCTCCTCTCTCACTCTAACGACAATAAGGCGAAGAGAATCGTAAAATACTTGGCATCCTTTGGCTGAATGGGCGGTTAATCAACCCATGCCTCGTTTATTTATAGTCAATCATGTTCGATTTGCTTCGATTAAAATGAGGCCTATCTGGCCTATCTGGGTCAGCGATCGCGCGATCTCTATAGACATATGCATATACTTACACAGAAATGATACCAGCAACAATGGCAACAGCATTAGTGCCACTATAAAGCACAGTAAAGTCTTCAAAAATGATGTGCACTCCTGCCAAATGCTATAGAAATTCGCAACTTTTGTTAGTATTTTACTTTGTTAAATTGTTCTATATTATACCTTTCCATATTGTTGTTGTTTTGTTTTTGCGATGAAATCTACTTTGTACACATATAGAAACTGTTCTTTTATTATTGGCTTTTCTATCACTTAACACGCCCGTTTGATTCACTGTGCTATTCGCGACTGTTCGGACAATCGCTCAGCTCCCACCAAGCTTCCACCAACGCTTCAAATCTCTTATCGCTGCTGAATAAAGAATTGATAAGGTTGCTCCTGAGCAGGATGTTAAATGCATTTTTGCTGTATTCGTTTATAGTTATGTTATGTGTGCCTATTAAGTAAATTATACTTTATAGTTATGTTATGTGTGCCTATTAAGTAAATTATACTTTATATATGTCATTGTAATTATAGTTAATGATTAGTTTTGAAATCTCAAATTAAAAATCAAAATTTATTTTCTTATAGAAAATAACGTATAATCTAGCTGCATGTCATGCAATCATTTTGAATTTGTCGCATTTTGTCAACGCTTCCGTGTGACTGCCATCTTCGATCAGCTGTTGTGGCATATTCAAAACAACGCTAAGGCTTGTTTACATTTAATATTTATATTGAACAAGAAAATTAAGTGTGTAATGCTGCAATCGCCAGTCATTCAGCCGACATTGCACCAGCCGCTGCACTCAAAAGTCTCCAATTATTTAAACAATCAACGACGCACAGGCCAATACTGTGATCTACTGCTGCAGCTGGACTCTGATGATGCCCCCTGCACTTTCAGCGCTCACTTTTGCGTGGTGGCTGCTCAGAGCCAGTTAATTGGCCTTAATCAGCAGAAGCAACAGCAATTCTCCATACAGAATCCACTTAAGATCACCATACGCAATTTCAACTGTACTGCTTGTCTGCACACAATTATAGACTTCTTTTACGAGGACATTGTTTCTGTCTCCAAGGAGCATGAGTCTCATTTTCGCGAATTGGCCAAAATACTTTCCGTAACGGAGCTCTTGAATTTATATCAACTTGAGGAGTCCAGCGATGTCAGCATGGGTCCAGAGCCGAATGCCGTGCGAGCTGGTGATGTAGAGGATAATCTGCAGCCAGCTACAAAGCCCGATGTTGTCTTTGAAAATCAGCAAAGTTATTTTAAGGTAGGCACTAAAAATGCATAGAAATTTTTTTATTTGCAATTGTTATTTTTTAGCTGAAGAATCCACGCGCAGTTAACTCCAGTAGCAAAGTGAACCACTGCATTGGCTGCGACTTCAAGTGCTACCAAGTGCAGAAGATGATTGATCACATGACCAGCTGCGAGCCGTCACACTTGACGTGTTCTCTTTGCGAGGTGGGCTTCCTAGATTGGCGGGAATACGATACGCATTTGCGTCGACATGGATCCGATTTGCGCAAACCCTTCTTTTGCCTCCAGTGCGATAATCGTTTTAGTACCCGAGCCGCTCTGCACGTTCATCAGCCAAAGCATTCGACGGAAACGCCGCATGTTTGCACACATTGCGGCAAGGCTTTCAAATGGAAACAAGGCCTGAGCAATCACATGCTCGTTCACAATCCAGAGAAACAAATGCTATGCGATGTCTGCGGCTATAGCACCACCCACATGAAGGCACTCAAGAGCCACAAGCTCTTACACACGGGTGAATTCTTTGTCTGCACTGTGTCGGGCTGCAATCATCGTGCGAATCGCAAGGAGAACATGAAACTGCACATCGAGACGCACAAGCAGGGACGTGATTTCATTTGCGAGATTTGCGGCTGCAAGTTCAGTCAGAGTAAGAATCTGAAGCGACACGCCCTTAAGCACACAGAGGGCGGCCTCAACCGTTACAAATGCCAGCTGTGTGGCTTCAGTAGTCATCGCTCGGACAAGATGAAGGAGCATGTGCAGCGTGTTCATACGGAAAAGGCGGTTCAACTCGAATTGCCGGAGACGGTGGATAGTTCCTTTGAGAATAAAATGATCGACGATTTTGTTCTGCCACCCATTGATGCATTGATGCCGGTTCGTGGCAAGGAGAGCAAAAACACCACGAAGTTAGTGCGAAATAATCGCAAAACTTCGTCCGAATTGCCGGTGACAAGTGTTAGACGCATGAAAACGCTACTGCCAAAGGAGCCACTTCCAAAGAATTAAAGTTGAAGACTTTCAAATATCATATAAAAATTAATACCATAACAAATCGAATCTCGAATCGAATTCTGATTCATCTACTGATAATATATTCATAATTAGGATTGGAAAATATAATTCACAAATGTAAGGAAAATAATTGTATTTAGTGTATATATTGTATTAAGTAGTAAGCGAAGTAAAATTAGAAAAATATGTAGTACATTAAAACTGAAAGAAAAAACTAAAATATAATTTAAAATTCTAGATAATGGAAGCTTTTATTAAACTGTTAAATATTAATAAGAACAATGTTTATGATCAATAAATATAAATATTCTAAAATAGTTGACATTGTATAAAAATAATATTGCGCAGTGTTTATTTACATTTTAAAGCTTTTGAGAGAGCCCAAGACTCAACAGGCAAACTTGATTAAAAAAAAAACGGGAGAGAGAGAGGAAGAACGAGAAAGAGAGGGATAGACGAGTTGAGATAGTGAATGGCGTCGTACTTTAACAGTTGTAAAGCTTTCTTTATACGCTTTGTACCGAAGACAAATTCATTACGGTTGTCAAACTCAAGCCATAAAGACGTCTCCTCTGGAAACATAAAAGCTTAACAATATAAACAAAGATCTGCAGATCTCAATAAATCAAGAATCTTAAATTATTCAACATGTCTGATGCGAACATCGATCAATATGAGCACTACAATTACGATCATGGCAAACACATCTTCAGTGGTCACAGCGGCAAGCAGCGGTCCAAGAAGGAAGCCTGTGAGCACACCAATCATAATGATCCCTGTGGACACTCAAGAAAAGTTCTAACCAAGCTTGTCAACACCAACAATAACAAAAAAGCGTGCAAAAACTAACTGCTTTCAAATGTTAATTAAGATGAAAGAGAAAGGCAGGAAATGAAGAAAGTGAAGTGAAGGCGCTTTGAACCGGTTACTTACAAATATTGACTGTATAATATTAAGAGTTCGTTAGATGTTAGTTATAATTAATTAAATAAAAATAAACATGTTGTACAACTAAGCTTTATACTTTTTTGATTTATGGTTTGAATTGTTTAATTAATATATTAGGCTTTTCTCTGATACTACCTAAGAAATTTTACATTTCTTCCAATTTTACGACTCTTGTTGAGTGTGTGCATATACGAGGCATATACGTATATAGAAATTTATTTCGGCTTTCAACATTAAGTCTTTTAATGCTGCACCAAATAAATGGACATTTTTTTAAATTATATTTTTTTTGTAAATTTATTCATTTATAAATATATGATAACTATATATAATTTCAATTAAGTAAACGTTTTATTTCCTCAATAAATATCAATATTTATAATATCACACGAGAAAAATAAGTAACATACATAGAAAAGGTCCACCCTATTCTTTGCGATCTCATTCGAAATTCTCAATTTGCCGGCTTTTTTTAATGCGCAGTTGACAATGTTTGGTAAACAATAAACAACAGGTTGTTGATCAAGCCTGCTTGCTATGGGTGCCTAGATGTATTAATCATCATCGTTATTATCATCATCATGAGGGCACCTCTACCTTATCGACTCAAGTATATTCATTTACATTTTCAAACGTATCGAATCTATGGAAAGATTTCTGCTGTTAACACGTAATAATTTTATTGCCACTCGATTTAATTCTGACAAAGCAGACATTATTTTTTTGCTATGCTTGTCACAAAAATAACTAGAATTATAAATAAACTTGTATATTATAACCGAGCATAAGCATTGCTTATTGCTTATTGCTTTTCTAGTTAAAAGTTATTTTTAATTTTGAAACAATACTCTTTATTTTATAAAAATTCTTGTATTAATTTTCTTTTACTTAATTTAAGTAGTTTTATACAAATTGCCGATAAGTGATAATTGTTGCAACAAAAGTGCAATAGAGAAGAATGCAACAACTTCATTTACAATTGCTAAGACGAAGTTCTTTCTAGTTAAAATATATTTTTAAATTTAAAACATTTTTCTACTCTTCACAATAATACTTTCATTAATTTTAATGTACCTAATTTAATTAGTAGTATTTAAAATTATACAAATCGCCGATAAGTGATAATTGTTGCATTAAGAAGAATGTAACAACTTCATTTACAATTAAGAGACTAATTTCTTTCGACAAATATAATGAATGGGCCACGCTTCAGGTTTCTTTGTAATTCTCGGATGGTGATATGTATTAATGAATATTTATATGTGTGTCCGTCTGTATTGCAGCATGTGAGATCCACACGAAAGCGTGGCTCAGGCCACACTTCAATCTTGACGACTGACGAATGGACAAAAAATCCATAGAAATTGGGGTGACACTTCCTCAACGCGCAACTTTGATCGCGATCTTGAGAACGGAGATTTGTTGCTCCCCCGGATTAGTATTGAGTAGTATTATTTTTATTTATGTTGCGCACTTTCACCGCGAAAAAGAATTTTGTGGTAAACAAGTGAAGACGCATGTGGTCTGGATTATGCATAAATAAATGGATCGATACATGGAAATAAATGTGTGTATGTACATTGGGATGATAATTGGTGTAGCATTCGTTGCCGAATGAACCGTTAAATTGAAACTGGAGCAGTGGCCCAATATTCCCCACGCCGCCAACTGATTAGCACCTTACAACGAGGCTGGTGACGATGATGTTCTAGAAAGCATTTCTTCGACTTAAATTTGTCTTGCATTAACACCACACACAGGCTCAACCAAACCACTCACACACACAAGCACACAACTAGGCCCAGTTCGTTGGCACTTTTTCTATCTGCAGTTAGTAGACGAGTGGACTTTCAACCGAACGGCAGCTTTCCTTCCGCGCCAAACAAAGACTAAGCAGAAAGGAATTAAATAATTATGTTGGATTACACGGAAATGTCAACGAAGAGCAGACGACGTCTGCCAGGTGTTTGGACTCTAATTTTGGCCATGCTTCTCTTTGTAATGACCCTAACGGGCGTTGCTCTGCTGGAGGCGATTCGTGCCCAGTCCTCACCGGATGATCAGTCCTTGGATCAGGTCTTCATTGTGAATCGACTGTGGTCGCACTTTAAATCATCATCTAATAAAACGGACGATGAATTCGCCGCAACTGTTGCACGCATTGCTAGAGATGCCAATGCAAATGACAGTCAGATTGTAAATGGACATAGTAAGAATTACTACGAGGAACAAAGTGCAGTGCTTGTTAATTCAGAGAGTACGCAACCCAGATCAGACTCCGACGAGTCGGATCCCTACTACGATGCTACGGCTGAGGACTATTTTAACGGTCAACAATCAGCGGAAGCAGATGACAGCTATAGCGACACTGACAGCTCTGTTCCCTCAGAGAGTGAGGGTAGATCTGCGCAGGGACGACCTTTTGACTCCTTCTACGGAAAGTGGCAGTATGCCACACAGACACCATCACCAGTCACCAATAATCGCAAATTGCAGCCAGTTGCTGTTAATCGGTACGTAGAAAAAAATGGGTAACTCAAAATCCAGCTGAAATTGTGTTAAAATATTGAGAATATTTATTCTAAAAAATTCTCGCTAGTACACTCAAAAAAATGAATGTACCTTAGGGTTTAGAGTATTAAAACCGATTCCCAATCAACCTTCAACAAATTAATAGATGATCATTTTGTTAGACCACCATATGCCACCTACGATGAAGTGTACGATTATCCCATGGGCTTCCAGCCGCGTCCCCATATGGAGCAGGCAAGCTCCAAGCAGGTGGCTTCAGCACCCGTTCCCTTTAACGCAGTTTCAGCTGCACCAGTTCCTCAAGAGTCTTCACTGGTGACGTTTTTAAAAATCCTGAAGCAAATGTGGGATCTCTATCAGGCATTAACGAGCGCTTGGGGTAAAGTCGCCGAACGTCATCAAGAGAGTGCCGAGCAGCTGAAAAGAGAGCGCCTGGAGAAACAGCGACTGAGACAACAGCAGCAGCAGATCAAGGCGAGGATTAACTCAAAGAAACCACCACGCATTGATGGTGATAAGTTCGGACAGCGCAATCAAACGAAGAAAGCTAAGGGAACAACAAGTACAACAACGAAAGCATCAACAACGACATCAAGGAGTACAAGTGCCTCGATAGACTCCTCCGATGAGGTGACACCAGACCCGGAAGCTATTGCGGATCCCAGTAAACCTGTAAAGGGGGATTCGAGTCAGGCGATCTCAGCAAGCCGACTACGAATGAAACGAGAACCAAGCGTAGCAAGTTCAGATGTGGGCGAGGGGCGTTATATTAAGGGTGATCCTCTCAAGGGTTACTATGATTTTGTCATCACGGAGGGATCGTACAAGTTCTGGGCTGCTTTTCAGGTAAGTTATCTGATAAGTGCAAGCTTAAATTGTATTTAATATGTAAACATTTATACAAACGTCAGGTTGGCACCGCTCTTCTGATCATCTACTCGACTTTCGCTGCCATCTACTACTCCAAAGTGAATCCATTGACCAGCGATTACGATTATCAGGATTATCTGGGCGCTGGTCGTTCCCTCTCAGGCGGCGATGATGACTTTGTGGATGACAGCGAATCCACGAGTCCATCAACCACTTCAACCACATCGCGAATTATGAATTGGTTACCACGCACTCAACATTCTCTTCAGTTCATACTGGATGCCATTGATAAATTCCCATTAGATCATGACAGAAAATCAGAAAAAGGCTGGTCGACGGGGAACGCAGAAACAACCGGATCGAATACTGCAGATAGCAGATAGGAAAACTAATTTAATTAAGTTATGAAAATAAAATACTATGAAAAGAAGATGTAGTGTGATATTATTTAAATACATTGATCAATGCATATGCTTACCCAATTCAACTATTTGCATATTGGTAACTATATTATTATTATTATTAATATTATGAAGCGAGCGAACCTGAATTTCACGCAACCTGTTAAAAGACGTGACCGTGACCATGAGCTGTCATGAAGCAAATTTTTTTGGTAAATTCTTTTATAAACAGTGTTATTTAAGATTTGCACCCAGTAAGCAATATTTAACAAAATGCGGAGACATACGTTTACTTAATATACCGATTCTTTGTATTCAAAAATAAATATTTCCAAAAACGGAAAAATGGTGTGTGCACATTGTTTGCCATTCGCCACGCAGCGGCAACAACATTAATCATTCACATTTGTGCACCAGCTGCATATCAGATGTTTATTATTTTTTTAGACGACGTGTAAATTGTGTGTGCAATGAAAATATTATTATAAGAAAAACGCTAAACATATTGAAAATGCAGGCCGTAGCACAATTAAAACACAATTTGTCACCAAAAATGCTGTTGTTAATGTTGCTGCTCGCAACAACAGCAGCGGCGCACGATGCCAAAGACTTTGATGATTCCGTGCTATACAAAATATCTTTTGATGTGCCCGATTTGTTGACAGAACCGGTAAGCTGAGTAATAACTAAGGAATAAAAATATAACTAATAAATTTGTGATATATATATTTATATATATAGGAATTGGGCAATCAGCTGCGCACATTTTATACGCAGGACAAGGAGAAGTACGAGTGTCTAATACCTGCGCTGCAAATTCCCAAAGAGGAGGAGAAAACCAATCAACCAGAGCTGTGTAAGCCGAATTATTATGATTAAATATAGTAATTTTACTTTAAATGCGACCACTCTTATTGAAAAAATCTGTCTTTTTTAGCTCCTATTGGATTACTTCAGCCGATCTTCTCAGCGCCCACCTGTTCGTATCGCATTGAGGCTTATTGGTCTTATGAGATCTGCCATGGTCACCATGTGCGCCAGTATCATGAGGAGCGGGAGGGCAAGATTGTCAAGTTTCAGGAGTACTATCTAGGCAAGTGGAGTGACGAGAAAACGGAGCTGGCCAAAAAGGCATGGGAAGCGGAACGCAAAGCTGACATCAAACCAAAGTACAAAACTTTGAAAATTGATAATACTCGTTATCCGTATTTTGAAATGGAGTTCAGCGATGGCACCTTGTGCGACATCATTAACGCGCCACGCACAACGATGGCGCGTTATGTGTGCTATCCCCATGGCAAGGATGATATCTATTCGTTCAAGGAGACTTCGTCGTGCAATTACGAAGCAATCATTTTGACATCATCGCTGTGCGCTATCCCCGCCTTTCATGCCGAGGAGACCAAAGAGATCTCAATTAAATGCTTCAATTCGCCAACGGAACCCCACAAGCCACTGAGCATGCTGCGACAGGAGCTTAACGAATGGGAGGAGAGTGAAAATGATTTACTCATTTCGAAGGAGAGCAAAATGCCACCCAAAATGTTTTCAAAGACCGATGTTGGCGATCTTGTAACGTTCAAGTATAGTGACGATGTGGACAAAATCATTTTGGAACTGATGGCCAATGGAGACATCGAAGTGGACAGTGATAATCAACAAATAAAGTTGTCCAGAGGTGGGTCACGCCATGGGACAACGCCAGCGCCTCTAACTGACTTAACTCCCATCAAGGAGTTCATTTCGGGCAAAAACTGTTTAACGGGTGTAAGTATTCATTTGAGACATATGATTCCTAGCATATCATTCCTAGCAAACACTTTGTGTTCCTTTCACAGGGCACCGGCTGGTGGAAATACGAATTCTGTTATGGTCGGCATGTGCGTCAGTTCCATAAGGATAAGAACAATGAGGTAGAGCTGTTTCTCGGCTATTTCTCTGAAGAATCGCATCGGCTGTGGGCCAGCTCAAATCCCGATAAGGGTGCACGGCTTCCCGGTTTCACCTCATCCCTCTGGCATCACTACGAGAAGGGCACCCACTGCGATCGCAGTGGTCTGCCACGCGAGGTGGACGTCAAACTGACCTGCACACCGGTGACAAACAGCGGCACAGTTGTCTCCATGTATCTGCTGGAGCCAAAGACATGCCAGTATATCTTAGTTGTAGAATCGCCCATCATCTGTGATCTCATGCATTATGCGGATGAGAGCGGCCTCGTCACCCAGCAGAGTCTGCAAAAGTTTCTGGCCGATGAGAATCCGGGTGTGCCAACAGTTACATCAGCAGCTAATCCTGCCACAGACTCCGAGGAGGAAATACGCTCCTAGAGAGTTCGGCGTCAAATGAACAGACAAATTTAACACATATATTACTAAAATATTAAATCGACGTCGCTTGTTCATTTATTTTTTAATTTATATTTAAATTAATTTTATAATCAGCTTTAAGTTAAAATCAGAAAATTCCTTGCTTTCTTGACAACTACAAGGAAATCTTCAAGAGTTTTTGGGTTTCTCGAGTGCATTGTGGTGGAGTTGGTTCTTGCAATTCTAACTAAGCACGTTTTTTACAAATTTGTCAGGACATGGCTGAGCAAAAGCCTGTTTTCTATAAAATGTTGCTCACTTAAAATACACAAGTAAAAGTCGCGTGTAAAACGCGTGGAAAACGCCAGCACAGCTGTGCCTCTGAATGGCTTCTTTGGTTTAGGTGTGAAACTCTGCTAATAACCAAACTGTTGGTTAACATATTGAAATGCTTACATACCAGTTGCATGCTAAGTAGTTAACAGTGAGACTCTGGTAATAAGCAGTGCAAACAGCATGTGAATGGATGCTTGCATCGCTTAGATTAAAAGTCAGATCTAAGCAGTGCAAAAGCCTGTGTTATGTGAATTTCTGAGCAGTTATTAGCGGTAAAACAGCTGATGTTTTTTTTAAAGTTTGTTGATGCTATTCAAAAATTCAGTTTACCTTTTATTCATACCCCTCTCCCATTTTGAATGCGTATAAACATATTTCTTAGATCTATGTACACATCTCGAAATTTATTGTCGATTTTAAATTACTAATTACATTTTAGCACGCATCGTCTTATCGGAAATAAATAAAATTAGTTATTCTTGATCTTTGATTTTTGGCTTGATTTTTGTGGCTTGGATTTGGAACCAGAACATTTTCGCCAGCAGAATCTCAGCACAACAAAGCTGATCATCGAGACAGTAAAGAGTACAAAAGCCAGGAAAGCATACACATCCAGATTGTTGCTGGCAATAAAGCTCATGTGGACAAGGGGACTCTGAATGTGGGCAGCGCCATGATGACGCAACACATAGTCAACCCAGTAGACAACTGATTGGCGAGCTGTCATCGGACGATCGCGATAGATTTTGGAGAATGCCTGGACATTTTTGGTGTAGGTGGGATTATTCAGCACCTCCTTGATGGCCGCTTTAAACTCATCCGCCTCCAGGGTCAATAAATCGATGCGAAGGCCATAGCCAGATTGAGCCAATTTATCAGCATTGCCTGGCTGATCGGCGAAGACGGGAAGTGCCAACATGGGCTTAGCATGGTACAGAGATTCGGCCACGCCTCCTTTGCCCGCATGTGTAATAAACAGTTTGATATTGGGATGGGCGAGTATATCATCCTGGGGCAGCCATTTCTTGTACAGTATATTTGCCGATTTGCCGGGCGTATTCTTCAGATCATCCCATTTCCAGATCACCTGCTGTTTGAGTTTGGACAGCGTTTTGAACATCCTCTCAACCGACTCTGGCTTCACGTTTTCACTCTTTAGATTGCTGCCCAAACTAAGAAGAATTGCACCATTCTTGGCATTGTCCAAAAACTCCTGCAAATCCTGTGGCAATGGATCTGGCTTCTCCTTAATCTGTATGCCGCCAATCTCAATCAAAGCCGGCACATTGGGCCTGATGGGTCCCTCGCTAATCATATGACTATTGCAGAAGGCCAGCGACACGTTCTTCCTTGCCTCCTTATAGCTAATCACATCCGGATTCTTACCCCACAGACGACTGCAAATAAATCAAAAATTGAAAATAAATATAAAACCGAATATATTATTAACTGAGCTACTTACTCGTAAAAGGCTAAATTTTTTGACTCCAGATAGAAGCCAATGAAGCGGAAAAGCATTGTGCCAAAATAGTTGGACAATCGCTGTTTGAAGTTCATTGGTTGTCCATGTTCCACTGCCACATTCATGGAGGGCACGAGGGCCATCAGTTCGGGATTGCCAACAGATTCATCGACTACAGACATTGGTGCACCCGTCCAGCTTAGAATCAGAGGACAGTTGAATAGGGAGCCCAAACCAACTTGGTAGTAATTGAAAAAGAATCCGAAGAAGACTGCATCAAATTTGTTATCCTTGTTCTTGTAGAGATCTGTGAAGCGTTTATCCTCCAACACATCCACCTGCTTCTCGATGTACAACGACAGCGAACCCAACAAATTCTTGAATGTGTTTAATATAGATGGCTTCTCTTTGGCCATGCCCGTCATGCCGGCATCGAGTAGCTTCTCCTCCTCTTCCGTCAATGGAATCACAATCTGTTTGATACTCTTGTGGGTGACCTTTGGCACTGAAGTGCATACAACGGTAACATTGTGACCCGCCTCCGCCAGCGCCTTCATCGCGGACATATGAATGATTAGATGTGACGGACTGTGACTGGTGAATACGCCCAAAATATTTGCACCCTCCACGGGCACAGATTGGCCAGCAAAGAATGCCAGCAAAATGCACACAAATGTGCAGGATATTAAAGATCCCTTCTGCTGTGCCATGTTGTCGTGTTCTCCACTCTCTCCGGTGTATAAGGTATAACTAAATCGGTTAGCAAGTCGATATTTCTTTATATATTTTATAGAAATTGGGGGACACGTTTGCTTCAGTCCAAAAACAACTGATAAGCTTCTGATTTGGAGCTGATATGAGGGCAAATTATAATCGCCGGCTTCGTTATCGTTGCAAGGCGCATACTGCAAAATTGACATATATATATATATATATATATTATACACAAATATGTGATTGTTGTTGTAATTTTTATCAGCTATTATTGCAAGTCACAAAATCACATACCAAAAAAACATAGAATGGCCACGTTAGTTAACAAGCAGCTGATGAAATAATTAACCAAAATACGTTTAGCGATTTGTTGAACTTTGCATATTTGTCGAACACAGTAAACATTGTAAAATATCTAACAAAATGCCAATTAAATAGTATACTCGCACGCCAACATATATTAAACAAATTAAACAAAAAAAAACACACACAATTTGATATACTAGAAAGATATAAGCAGAAAACAATTAAAAAATCGACCGCGTTTCGGTTTTCGCGATTCGACGGCAACTGAGAAACTAAGCTCTTAAAATATTCCGAGTATCACTCGGACAGATGCAAGTATTAATACAACTGCACTGAGAAAAATACAATGCACAATTTGTGATCTTGTTTGAGTTGAATTGCTTTCATTTTTTTATATCTTCGCTTGTAAAACTTATATAAAAATGTAATGCGTTGGGTTAAATAGCAAATGTCTTTATTAGAAAATTTAAGCAATACGAAAAAAGACATGAGAGTTGTAATTGTATTTTAACAGTTCAGCTTTTTGTAGTAATTAAAATGTATAAAGAATTACATATTTTTTTATAAAATCTCAAAAATTGTGTATTTATTTGTGTATTTACCAACGTGTCCAACGCTCAGTGTAAATGGCAGCAGAGAGGGCGAAAGCACGAGCCAAAGAGACAAAGAGACAATAGCTGCCTATTAATAGCTGATTTGATTGTTGGCAACTTGTTGATACTTATATGGTTTGTATATACTTTATATATATATACATACATATATATATATCTAATTGTTGCGCGTCGTATGCGTATTAAGTAAAGTTAATAAAAGAAATTAATTAACTACAAATTGTTGGCTAACATTTCTTGACCTTGTCTCGCGAGCGATGCAATTGCTTAGACACAAAGCGTAATAAAAATACGAAGACACCCAAAGAGCTGGCGATGATGAAGAGAACAAATGCGTGGACATCGAGATTGTTGCGTGCCACAAAGTTCATGTGCACCGAGGGACTCTGCATGTGGTAGGCACCATTGTGCCGCAACACATACTCCGTCCAGTAGATGACTGATTGACGTGGGGTCAATGGTCGATCGCGATAAAGTGACGAGAATTTGCGCACTTTCTCGGTATAGGTCGAATTAGTTAGCACCTCATTTATACCCTGTTCCAGGCGCTCCTCCGTCAGTGTAAGGATGTCCAGACTTATGCCAAAACCAGATGCAACCATTATCTCAGCGTTGGCCGGCTGATCCGCGAAAACGGGCAGTGCTAACATGGGCACGCCATGGTACTGAGCCTCCGAAACACCACCTTTCCCCGCATGGGTAATAAATAGTTTGATATTCGGATGAGCAAGTATATCGTCCTGTGGCAGCCAACTGTTAAAGTATATATTTGCTGCCTGGCCCGGCTTATGCTCCAGATCATCCCATTTCCAGATAACGCTCATCGGCTGGCGGGCGAGCACATTGAAGATGGCCTCCATGATGTGGGGCTGGAAAAAGGTGGCCTTGACATTTGTACCCAGGCTAAAGAAGATGGCGCCATTTGTGGCATTGCCCAGAAACTCGGCCAGCTCTTTGGGCAATGGATCTGGCTGCTCCTTAATCTGTATACCACCGATTTCGATGGATTGTGGCACTGTGGGACGCACCGGACCCTCGCTGTGTGAGTGATAATTGTAGAAAAGCAGCGAAATCCTGCGCTTCATCTCGTGGTAGGTGGGAAGCTCGGGATCCTCCTGACCAAAAGCAAGTCTGCATGAGGAACATAGTTTTGTAATTATTAACTTAATTTAAATTTCAAATACAGACAGGAAATATTTATATAAAAAATTTTAATTTTAATTTTAATTTTTAAAAAAATATGTTTTCTGATATTTGGAAATTATTTTTCAAGTTTTTTTTTCTGAGTGTACGTACTTGTAAATGTTGTTCATCTCTATGTCAAATGCCAAGCCGATGGCCTTCATGCCAAGCCACATTCCAAGGTTGCGTAGTCTCAGACGAAAGTCGAGGACTCCAACATCCTTGTCGTTGGTTATAGTCAAACCGCGCACATAGGATGGATCGTAGATGTTGCCCACCAGATCGTCGACAAAGCCAAACGGTCCTATTATCCAGCTAATTATAACGGGTATGTCCAATTTGGCTGCCACGCCCAACTGAAAGTCATTCATAACATAGCCAAAGACCAAAAGATCAAATTTCACTTGAGGCTTCTCATGAATGGCTTTGACATTGGGATGCTTTAGGAACTCCAATTGGCTATCCCGTAATGTGCTTATTGTTTTCATAAGGGTGTAGATAATGTTTGACTTTTCCTTCGATGAGTTCTCCATATGGAGAGTAATGCGAGCGCTGATTTCCTCACTAAACGGTGCCATAATCACCGTTATATTCTCGTGCGGCACCAGCTTTGGCGCCAGGGCTGACACAATGGTTACATTGTGCCCACTATCTGCCAGGGTCCTCATCACCGACATGTGCACAATCAAATGCGATGGGCTAATTGTGCTGAAGAGACCCAAAATATTGGCACCACCAACTGGAGAAGATTCCAGCAGCAACAGCGGCGCCAGAATCAACAGCGATCTAAATATAGCGCTTTTCCTGACCATTTTACAAGCGAGTGCTAGACAAACTAATCAACTTGTGGAGCCGACAAGTTAATTTCTGTAACACTCAGATAAATGTGCAACGTCTAGATGATTGGTCAGTATTAAAACCCCCCTAATCTTTGCTCTCTTCTCAATCTTCCACTCGCACTCTCTCTCAGGGAACGCTCTTCGTCAAGGTTTTCGCTTTTGCGCTATCAGCCATTTGATAGTTTTATATTTTTTAATAAATAAGAAAATTGATAAGAGAAGAGCTGCACTGCGATATACCCTATTAAATTAATATTAAATTTATGATTATGCTTTTCTCACAATTATTGCGTTTGCTGACAATAATGAAACCAATATGAGAATTCATTTTTGACTATAAATTAAAAAATTTTTAATATAAGAAAAGGATCGATAATTCATAAATGGAACCTATTTTTCAAATTTAATATCTCTATCTATATTTATATATATGGCTATATCGACTCGACAGTTGATCCTTATTAAGAATATATAAATAAATTGGGTGTTCTGCACTGCGACCTTTTGGATCTATTGTGCCTCCTTTTAAACTCATAGCTCCTCCATCAACCTTAGTTCCTGTACAAATGCCAGAATCTTTGATGGGTTGAGGGCTTCTATGTATCCCTAGGATGCTGCATCTTTAGGGCGATACATTCTGTTAGAATGTGAGTTGAGACTTCCTCCTCATCTTCACAAAACCTACACTTATTGTTACTATAAATACCCAGATTGGATAGTTGGCTTCTTAGTCGACAAAGTCCTGTCAGTAGACCGACAAGCCTATTCCTACCATGGATATTACTTGCTTAAATCGATTAAGATTATAGCCGGCCAAAAGAGATTTAGCCTGTCGGAGTCCTTGTGTCTCTTCCCAGCTCCGTAGTCTCCTTTCCTTTGTTGCAGCCGTATTGTGTAGCTTCCTATGCCACAAAACGGTTATGACCTTTTAGAGGCCTCTCTGTACCCATACTACCCAGTGGCTCAAAATATATATATAATTAAAAATGTGAATAGATGTCGCAATTACTTCCTTATACCTGTTAAACACTGTTGCTCAATGTACTTAAAATTACCAATTACCAAGTTGAACTTGTCCCATTATCAATAAACTTATATTTTTTAAAGTATATTTGATAACAACTTTTAAGCATAATCTGCAAATATAATCTAACACAAATACACGTGCGAACAACAATAAACAATTTACCTGTAATAATGTTTTTAATAATAAAACATTTTCAGTTAAAATATTTCCGTGTAATAATAATCCAAATGTAAATATATTTTGAGTTATGTTTTGCTATTTCATTATGACAATTCATTGAGCTTAAATACAATAAAGTTAATATGTATTATAAGCATAAATACAATTAAGGTTATTTATTTTACTGCTTTTTCACTTTCTTAGTTTTCTTGGTTTTCTTGCCACACAGTTTGCGACAAACGTATTTGATACTAAGCCAAGTCAAAAACAAGGCAGTGAATAAAACTGCTGAAAGGGCTGCATAAACGTCCAGATTGTAATAGGTAATGGTGGTCATGTGCACAGCTGTACTCTGCAGATGAGGAGCACCTTTGTGCCTGAGCACATAGTCCGTCCAGTAGACCACCGACTGCTTGGCAGTGAGGGGTCTATCCCGGTACAGCTGCGAGAAGTGACCAATTGCCAGCGCGTACTTCTCGTTGCCGAGCACCTCTTCAATGTGGGCCTTAAAGTTGTCCTCGTTGAGCTGCAGCAGATCCAGTGCCAGGCCATAGCCGGAAATTTGCATGCTCTCCGCATTGCCAGGCTGATCAGCAAATATGGGTAGCGCCACCATTGGCACCGCATGGTATCTCGCCTCAGTGATGCCACCTTTGCCGGCATGAGTAATAAACAGTTTGATCTTGGGATGCGCCAGTATATCATCCTGGGGAATCCATTTCTTATAAAGTATATTTGCCGATTTGCCGGGTGTATTATTCAAATCCTCCCACTTCCAGATGACACGCTGTTTCAGTCCAGATAGCACCTTAAACATTGACTCCACTAGTTCCGGCCTAACTGCGGTACTCTTGATATTCGAGCCAAGACATAATAAAATTCCACCATGTTCGGCACCCTCTAGAAATTGGGCGATATCCTCGGGCAATGGATCCGGCTGATCCTTGATTTGTATGCCACCGATTTCCACAGAGCCTGGCACAAGTGGCCGGATGGGACCCTCACTGATTAAATGACTATGGGTGAACACCAACGAGACGTTCCGTAGCATCTCTGCCCGCGTTGGGAAACCCTTTGGTTCGTTGCCAAATTGTTGTTCATAATAGTTATCCATGCGAGGCTGAAACGCCGTCATCATGATTCTAAGCATCAAATCCTTGACGATATTCTCAATGCGCTTAAAGAAACCCATTCTTTCCCCACGTCGCAGCGCCATTCCAAAATTGGGCACATAGCTTATCTCTGTGGGATTGCCGATCATATCATTAAGGATATTCATTGGCGCCTGCATCCAAGCCATAATTACCGGCACCTTTAGCTTGGCAGCAACACCCAACTGGAAGTCATTGACAAAGTAGCCCATAATCATCAAATCGAACTTGGTCTCATAGATGCGCTGGAAACGAGGATTCGACAACAATTCAAATTGGGACTCAATCATAACGCTCATTCCGCTCATCATGCGGTTCAATGTGTCGAAAATCGAACTCGTCTCCCTGGCCATCTCTTTCATTTGGCTCTCCAGTGTTTTCTCCTGGTCCTCTGGCAACGGTATCACAATCAGATGGATATCCTTATGCATCACAGTGGGTTGAAGCATGCTCACCACGGTCACATTATGACCGCTTTCCGCCAGCGTCTTCATCATCGACATGTGCAGTATCAAGTGCGATTGACTGTGACTACTAAACAGACCCAAAATGTTGGCGCCCCAAGCGGGTGGCGCCGCCAAAAGCAAGCACAGCGCTGCGATACTCAACCGAATGCCAACCATGTTGCTTGACGACTAATCTCTTTGCAAAAACTTCTTAGAGAGAATGGTCGCAAACCAGCTTATTTATACCAGTTCCACGAGTCTTTTATTTTCCTTATCAAAAGTTTAAATTGGCAAGTAGCTTGATAAGTCTATGTCACCTAAAGTATTCAAGTATTTCGGTGGAAAATTTAAGAACAAATTTCAGTTTTAATATCTCTTCGACTCTATTCAAGAGCATTTCTGCTGTGTCAGCATTCTGTGGCGCAAAGTTTTTCATTGATTCAAGCTTTTCTGCTCTCTTATTTACTTTGCTCTCTCTTTTGATGCACAATGAATAATTTATGATTTTTAATAGAACTTATAAGCGTAGACATTTATTTTCATAGTCGAGCTCACCTGACTACAACAAGTTATCTTGTTGTATTTAATTGGATTTAAACGGTGACTTGACTGGTTTAAGGTTATATTCTATCGCATCGCCTACTATACTATATATATTCGAGAGTAGAAAACTAGTAAGCAGCTTTCATGCTCTTAAATGTGTTTGTTCTCCCATTCGATACGCAGATAATAATCAAAGAGTGTTTACTAAATTTGTCATAAAAAAGGAGTTCAATATTATATATATAAAAGAGGGCACACACAAATTAAGAGAAAAACATTTGAAGCCATTAATTATTTCAAATGTTATTTATTACTATTACTGTGTATATTTTGGCTATATCAGGCCGTAATTGACAAACCCCTATCAACAATAACATCTTTAAATAAACTAATCAAACTTATTGGTGCCTGGTGGAATTGGATTTGGTTTCATACGCAGCATTTGTTGATTTTGTCCCTTGATGTGAGCCCAATGATTTATCTCACGGAGTTCGCATTTGAACTCAGCCATTGTCTGTTGCAACTCTGGATATAGATGCTTGAGCACACCATGATCCAGTGTGGGAAACATATGATGCAGTGCATGCTCACCAAAGTGGGTGAGCACCAACAGATCAGACCACTTTATATCACCACGATCGATGATCGTATCCAGCTGAAAGATACCCCAGTCTAGATTAGAGCGCAGCGCATCGCCATCATGATAAATCCTAGGCTCATGATGAGCTGCCGTCACACCAACGAAACCGAAAAAGAAACTAGCCATTCCCTGTATGATTATCCAGCTCATAATGGCAGCAGAGAAACCCACATTTGTAGACAGATATAAAAAGAGGGGTAAAGTAAAGCCCAGAATATCGTGCCAGTACAAAACATTCTGTTTGAATAGCGAATAGAAAAGGCTAAAAGGAAGGGAATATTGTTATTTTTCGTCATTTTTTAATAATTTAAGTGACTTACCGATGTGTGAACTGAACTGCTGCCAAGATCGTATATACCGGTGGTGATATTATCAATGAAATCACTCGCTGTGCTTTCCTTGCGTAGTGTTTGCTTGGCACCCAGCAGACGAAGGGTTCAAACATGCTCATCTCGAGATCGTGCAATGAATTGGGATAAACATGATGAGACAAAGCATGCGATATTCGCCAATTGGCAAAGTTAAGTAGTATTAGATTAAAGCTATACATGCGCCAATTATCGCGCTGATGGAAATAATTGTGGGCAGAGGTGGCCAGCCAACTGAGGGCCAGACCAGCAAATGCTCTCAATATCAAAGAGTCCGCAACGGTGCTTGCCCAGCTGAAGAACAGCACTGAGATCAGTATGCCCGTGTGAAGTAGCTAGGTGTAAAAGAAACAAATTCATTATTAAATTTAGGAAATGATAAAACACTATTTATTCTATTTTATATGTTACACACACAATTATATTAAGTTATTTAACCTTTATGCCTTTATAATCGCTATTTACATTTTTTTTTTTGGAAATAATGTTTAAATACAGCAAATTAAAAAAATGAGTAAAGCTGGCGGTAAGTCGGCGGCTTAAAAAATATGGAGTTTTTTTTTATAGAAATATTTTTTCATTATTAAAAAAGCATTTCTATAAATTTAAGTTGAAATGCAAACTCTCATTTTTACTCATTTGGCTAATCAAATTTGTAACTTATAAAATACAAGGCACTTTATTAAACATACTCACATCGGTCTTTCGCGTGGGTTTATAATTAATCTTTCGCAGCTTCTCCCTTACGCGTCTCTTTAGGGTCATGTAAAAGCCATTCTCCTCCAGAGTAAACTTATAATTCCTTGGTTTTATCGCATTACGCACCTCGAATTTGCCGAGTAAGCGAGCTGCATGCTCCTCGATGTGATGTGACTCGAAGGGTTCGGTTATATCGGTGCCCTTGGTGCACTTGATCCAGAAGGCCCCGCCCGGATGGTGCTGGGCAAAGTCCGTCAAGTCGTATAGTTTATCTTTAATGCGCCACAGACCCTCGGCTTCGTCGTCTTTATGTTTGCCCTCTAGCCAACTGAAAAACAATGACAACAATAATCACGCAGATTAGACAGGGCACTGTACCCTTTATATGTCAAGTTCATCATTAAACGCACCTCTTATCACTGGCGGGCCAACGTTGTCGATAGCTGGGATATGTTCGAGATATGCCCGAAACACGCCAATCTTCCAATTCAACATTCGGTGTCATTTTGCACCTTGTTCTTCGTTCTTTGGTAAGCGTTCTTTGGTAATCACTGAAGACCGATACTCTGTCACCTAATCCCAGACTGCTGATATAAATCCAAATGCAACAATCTTAAAACCGGTTAATTTGACCGCGGAGTCCAATTGATTGCTGTGTTTTTGACTTGACCACTGAACTCGTCGCTCTGTTTGTGTCTCGCACTTTGCGAATTTTTATTAAAAGCTCAGCGAACGTATCAAAAAACAAAAGCACTCAAAAGCTTTGAGCTTATTAAGCGTTTGTTTTGTTTGTTGTTTGCAGATCGCCCCTTTCTCAGTGAGCAGCCCGTCTTAGGCACAAAATGGAAATGGACCACTCCAAAATCACAGAAAAACGCAGTAGAAATGAGCGCATATTAAATTATTCTTAATCTTAGCATAATTAGCTTAAATATTTAAAATAAATAACTTATAAAATAGAATCTTGGAATGTGATAACATATTTTATTTATTGAGAGTAGTTGCCATCCAAAAATTGCACCTCCGACGAATTATAATGATATGTTTTGCTTGAGTTTTCTCTAAACATTGTCAGTTTTTTATGGCATTCGATAAAACGAATTATTCTTGAGTAGCATTATGCGACTCTAATATGTGGCCTAACTTGTTCGAGATACTAAATTATAATTATAAATCTGTTACGCTAATTTTCAGTAGTTAATTTAGAAGTCTTTCCTCATTCATATGCAATAATATTTGTGTGATAAGAAGACGTATTTTGGTGTAGCCAGGCAGACTCTGTTATCAATATTCATAATAACAAACAATCGTAATTGAAATAATCTTCACACGTGTGGCCACCTATAAAAATATATATGTATGGCCATCTATAAAAATATATATGTATGTGTATAATGGATGTCTGATAATGTTTTATTCCTCTTGTTCGACTACCCTAGTTAATACATACCAAACTATAAACAAATTCTAATCGCCTGCTGAGTCATGATTAGCTATGTAAAATGTAAAATGCGTAGATGCCTAACGACATATATATGTATACAGTGATATCAGGTATTGGCCTAGGTCTAGCCCCCACAGCAAACCACTAGAGATCTGATAATGTTTAGGGGACTTCGCTGTGGTCGGGAGTTGGTTTCAAATTGACTGACCGACAATGAATAGTTGTGAGAAATTCGTATGATATGATCATTTTATCTATATAAACTAAAATTATTAACTTTTCAATTTTGACTTTGGTCAGAAAACTTAAAACATAATTCTGTCCCGCATAAGCATTAGTAAATAATGTTAAAATGTATTTTACATAAGTATTTATTTTTAGTTATTTATTTCTAGATTAGTGTCATTTTAATAGGTTATTAAAATTGAGATTTTAAATAACTTTATATTTACGCCGAGAAAAAATCATCTCCACTGCATTATAAGTGTCGTTTGCCTCTTAAAAGTTGTCTTGACTACTGCTCTGATCACCTGCTGACAACAGCAGCGACATCGACATGATCCGGGCTGATAACCCGAAGCGTGTCAGTTTTCATAATGGAAATATTTCTATAGACTCTGGCTTTAAATTCAAAATAGCCGCCGTCTGGTGCTCAGTAAGCGGTTAAAGTAGCTCGAGCTAGGTTATATTTGTGTGAAGGATTCGAATCGAAAATGGTGATAGACAAGTGGAAGCAGAGTGGGATTGCCACCAAATTTCCCACATATCGTAATTCGGCTTTGGTTACCGACGACAGCTGGCAGAAAGGCAAAAGGGCGGACGATGAGGCCGAGGGTCTTTGGCGCATACAAGATGGCATCTACGATTTTACGGAGTTCATCGAAAAGCATCCGGGCGGACCTTTCTGGCTCCGAGAAACTAAAGGCACCGACATTACCGAAGCATTCGAGGCACATCATTTGTCGACGGCGCCGGAGAAGATGATTGCCAATTACAAAGTGAAGGATGCAAAAATGCCACGCACCTACACGCTGACTCTGCACGAGGATGGCTTCTACAAGACGCTCAAGAAGCGAGTCCGTGAGCAACTGAAAACCATTGACAAGCGCCCGAAGCGCAAAAGCGATGTGAGTAATTCCGAAGCGATTTTATAGTTGACCCTTGACTGATGACCGTATCCTTTCCAGCTAATCCATCTGGGCATTCTACTGTCCACCTATCTGTTCGCCGTGGCCAGTGTTCGTTTGGACAGTCTGCTGGCTCTGGTCCTTGCTAGCGTCGCTCTCTGCTGGACAGTGATTGCGTCGCACAACTATTTCCATCGTCGCGACAATTGGCAGATGTACTTCTTCAATCTGGGCATGTTGAACTTTCGTTCGTGGCGCATTTCACATGCCTTGTCGCATCATATATATCCCAACTCCTACATGGATCTCGAGCTGAGCATGTTTGAGCCTATGCTCTGCTGGGTGCCCAATCCGCACATCAAGAGCAAAGCACTGCGCTATGTCTCCTGGATTACGGAACCAATCGTTTATGCAATTGCCTTCTTTATCACAATCGGCACGCGGTAAGTCGCTAATAATTAAAAATCTCTGATTTAAACAAATTTATTTGTAGCAATTATACCTAGAATTTTTATTAATAACAAAAGTTTACATTTCTAAATATATTTTTGAATATTTTCGATATTAAATTATGTACAAATATTATACAAAAATCGCACCTCTCGACACATTCGATGTATATTTTTCAAATATTTATTTATATCAAAATATTTCATTATGTAATTATTTAATCTCAATTAATAATCAATATTAATAATCATTTCACAGCATTTTCTACTCACTGCGCCACACAAATATAATGTATTGGCACGATCTGCTCCCGCTCTCCATTCCGCTGGCCATGTACTGTGGATCGGGTGGTGCAGTTGGTGTGTTCTTTTGCATACGCCAATGGCTATCGATGACGATGATCGCCAGCTTTGCCTTTTGCGTAATCGGTCTGAATGCGGCACATCACGATCCGGAAATCTATCACGAGGGGGACGCAAGCCGTGAGGATCGCGACTGGGGTCTCTTCCAGGTGGATACCATCATCGATCGTGGCGATCTGAAGTGGTCACAGTTTCTGGTGCTCACACACTTTGGCGATCATGTGCTGCATCATCTGTTCCCCACCCTCGATCATGGTCTTCTGCCCGCCCTCTATCCCGCCCTCTACGAGACTCTGGATCAGTTCAAGGGACAGTTGAGGGAATGCAATCACATTGATCACTTCATTGGCCAGCACAAGCAACTGTTGCGCACCGTACCCAATCCCAAAGCACCAGGTGCAGCTAAATAAGATATATATATATATTTAAACTTTCTTGAGTTTTGTACCAGGTATGGACAAATCTCACCTGTCATCGGAGTAAAAACTAGAATAAAGAAAGTAAACATGACAAAAAACATGTGATTGTTTTAGTATATATATCCCATATCAGTAGATCTGTTCAGTTTGCCCGCTTCCAATTAAAACAGTTGAGGTAAGAATTTTTTTTAAAATTGATTTACATTTATTTTGTTCCTTTTTTGTATACTTTTTTAAGTGTAGTTTTGATCTTTTCTTATAATGTGTTGATAAGATTAAAAAATTGAACATAAACATAAGCGCCAAGTGCGGCGAGTGTGTATGCTGTTTGTCTGTCTGTCTGTAGGTCTGGTAAGTAGATTTGGGTATACAATTAATCAAAATACATATACACAATTCGATAACTAGATAATGCAACTGCGACATTTCCTTGATGGATACTTCCTGTTGGGCCTTGTTTTTTTACTCTTGTAACTCACATTTGACGGGGCTCATTTTGTTGTTGTTTGTTTTGTAATGCAAAGTTTAATATATGTTTGTTTTGTTGGTTTTTGAATGCGTTTTGAAAGTTGTATAAAAATATAAATACAATTACAGGTCTCGGGAAATGTCCGAAAGCAAATGTCGCGCTTACAAAGCTGCCACCAACTCCCCTCACAAGGAACTTATGTATGTCGATCGTTGTTGTTGTTCTTTGTTGTTGTTATTTTAACAGATGTTGTTTGTTTTTGTTTTTTATACCGGGTTTCTTTGACCATCAATATTGGGGCCCGGTTATTGAGTTGTTATTTTTTTTTCATAATAGTTGTTGTTTTTTTTTGCCTATGTGCATTTTGTGCCTCCCGTCGTTTCGATATATATTTTGTTATAGATTTATTATTTTGTTTAAATTAAGAAATTAAGCTTTAAATCATAAACATAATCATTATGAAATATCATTTAAAATAAATTAAAAAATGAAATGGCATTTAGAATTCGTTTTCAGGAGCAAGGTCGAATCTTGGTGGGAAAGCCAATCCGTCGAATTGTGGCCTTACGGATGTCGCACGGGGCTGCAGAAATAAAAAACATACATAAATAAATAAAGAAAAAAACCAGTGATATAATAATATTAATGATCTTAAATGGGAAGCACTGCATGCTTGGTTGTTGGGGGGGGAGTAGACGAGTCACTAAAGTTCGTTGAGACATTTCACTAACTCACTAAGAGCCTTTTTGTAGTGCACACAAGTTGACAACAGGGGAGAGAGAGAGATAACGATATAGAGAACGAGATAACTGTAATGTAAAAACAATGTACGTATTGAGCGTGACGTAAATGCTCGAGACGTTTTTGAGTGCGGGGAATGTATAACAGAGAGAGAGAGATAACGCACGAAATGAACATAATGAACGTGTGCAATGCGCGCACGCCGCTTAGAATGAGAGAGAGAGCGAGAGAACAAGATATGCATTTGGGAGAGTTTCGGTTTGAGTGTGTAAGTGTGTGTGTGCGTGTCAAACATACACTGACACAAAAGACAAGACGCAACAAGAACGAGAAAAAGAGAACGAGAACGCTGATAACCCAAAATACAAATTAATTTTTTTGAGTGTGGAAGGCGCCACTTACAAATGTTATCAATAAAGTTTCTACTGCTCCAGCTGTAGCTCAGTAGCTCTAGCGGCCACCCCTTGTCGCTGTGGGCTGCAGTACACATGTACAAATACATATTTTTTTTTTTGTTGTTTTGTTTGTTTGTTTTGTGATTTTAATAATATAGTGGAAGAATATAGTTTTGTATATATATATTGTATATGCAGTAATGGTTGTAGAAAAAGCAAAGTCGATTGATTGATTGCTTGATTGATTTACTTGCTGCTGCTGTTCTTCTTCTTTGCAGTTGTTTTTTTTATTTTCTTTTAAAAAATAGTCAAAATGAACGCATTATTGGTTGGTACGATTCAATTCATCTTTCTCGATCTTTTTGTATATATATATACATATATATATATTGTATTTTCTTTGAATATTTTTTTTGGTTGGTATTTTCTTCGCCCAGGTGCGTAAGTAGTTCTGTGGTTGCCTCTAATTACAATTCTCTGTTCTACCGAATGTCGTATGATGCATCTATATATTATTATTATTATTGTATATATATTTTAATTCTTATAAGCTATAATTCTCTTTGCATGTTTTTGTTCTCTCATTACATATATATATATATATAATTGAATCATTTCTTTTCTTATTTTTTTTTTCTTCTTTTGAATTGATTTTTCAGTTTTGGTGGTGCCTCAAATTGATCTTTTTTAAATCTGTTGTCGATTTTAATTTGGTGGCAGAGGTAAGGTGTGAAGAAGCAGAACGCGACCCGCATAATATGAAAGGGAAGAATTTATATATATATAATATATACACGTAAATAATTTTTGTAAAAAATATCAAAACACTATACTGATGAATGATTTGATATATCGGAGTACTATAACAAAATAGTAAGCCAAATGGTAGCAAATGTATTTTCAGCTGCTAAATGTCGTGTTTGGGCTATTTGTGAACTTGGGTATAGGTGAATTGGGTGGGTGGAGGGGTATAGGGGATTGGGTACTTACCGCTGGGCTGGCACCACGACCGACAGAACCGGCACGTCCCTTGGCGCGGAATTTGCTAATGGCCTGTTCAGCCAGATCGGCACGCTCCTCGGCTTCCTCGAGCTCCTGCTGGGCCTTGCGGAATTTGGCCAAGTTGAGGGCGGCGATTTCCTCAGCCTCCTCGATCTGCCTCTTGTATGTCTTGATCTTCTGTTGCAGCTTGTCGACCAGATCCTGCATGCGCTCGTGGTTCTTGCGATCCTCCTCAGACTGGAAGCTCAACTCCTTGACGCGACGCTCGGACTTGCGCAAGTTCTTCTGGGCATCGGCATGTCGCCTCTGCTCACCATCAAGCTCGTTCTCGAGCTCGCGGACGCGCTGCTCCAACTTCTGGATGGCCTTCTTGCCGCCCTTAAGGGCATTGGCCTCAGCCTCATCCAGACGCACCTGCAATTCCTTGATCTGCTGTTCAAGGGCCTTCCTCAATTTCTCCTGGGTCTGGGCATGATCCTGCTCAGCGCGGAGCTCATCGGCCAAACGGGCGGCATCAACCATTGCCTTCTTGGCCTTCTCCTCGGAGTTCTTGGCTTCGTTGAGGAGCTCATCCAGATCGGAGTGCAGGGTCTGCAGCTCCGACTCCAATTTCCTCTTGGCAGCAGAGATCGAAGCGTTCTGGGCGGAAACTTCGTTCAGCTGTTCGTGGGCATCGGCCAGTTCCTGTTCGGCCTGGCGACGGCCGCGATCGGCCTGCTCCAGCAGAGTGCGGGACTCCTCCAGTTCGTTCTGCAGAGCGTTGGCACGACGCTCAGAGATGCCCAACTGTTCACGGGCATCATCGCGAGCTCTCTGTTCTTCCTCAAGGGCGGTCTGGATGTCCTTGAGCTGTTGTTGGTAGCGCTTGATGTTCTTCTGGGCCTCGGCGTTAGCCTATAGAAATGAAAGGGGAAATAAAAGATTAGCATTTGATCAAGAATTGCTGGTGTTGGTGAACGCACCTTGTTGGCATGATCCAGAGCGATCTCCAATTCGTTGATGTCGGCTTCCAACTTCTTCTTCATGCGCAGGGCCTCAGCCTTACCCTTGGCTTCGGCTTCGAGGGAGGCCTGCATGGAGTCGAGAGCGCGCTGGTGGTTCTTGCGTGTGTTCTCGAATTCCTCTTCCTTCTCCTGGATGCGGCGATCGATTTCCTGGCGGACCTGCGACAGCTCCAACTGAGCGCGCAGCACCTTGTTCTCCTCCTGTTCAAGAGCAGCCTCAGCCTCCTCAAGAGCAGCCTGGAGCTCATCCTTTTCGGCTTCGAGGCGCTTGCGTGCCTTCTCGATCTCATGGATGTTGCGGCCACCCTCACCGATCTGGTCGAGCAGATCCTTGACCTCATCGGCCAAGTTCTTGTTCTCACGACGCACAGCCTCCAGCTGCTCCTGGCCCTCCTCGTAGGCGCCCTTAAGACGGAACAACTCGGTGGAGTAGTTGCGGCACTCCTTCTGCGAGGCATCGAGCTCAGCGGCCAAATCATCAACCTTGAGCTTCCATTCGCCAATGATCTTGTCGAAGGCCTTCTGCTTCTTCTCAGCGGCGTTGGCAATGGCGTTGGCACGGTCAACCTCCAGCTGCAAGTCCTCGACTTCGGTGGACAGACGCTGCTTGGTCTTCTCCAGGCCGATGCACTTCTGGTTGAGCGACTCGATGGTCTCCTCAGCCTCGGCAAGGCGGGCCTGCAGCTTCCTCTTGGCCTCCTCCAGCTCCTCGGAGCGGGCAACGCCATCGGATTCGTACTTGCTGCGCCAGACCTGAGCCTCAGCGTTAGCCTTGCTGAGTTGACGCTGCAGATCAGCCTTGCCCTCAGCCTCCTCCTCAACCTGTTCGCGCAGGTTGTCCAGGTCGTGCTCCAAGTTGCGGAACTTGCCCAAAAGGGTGGCGCGTTCGCGAGACTCCTCATCGGCCAGACGCTTGGTATCCTCCAACTGGGTGGTCAAGGAGATCTTGATCTTTGACAGCTGAGACACCTGAGACTCGGCTTCCTCCAACTGGCGGAGCAGGTCGGAGTTCTCAATCGACAGCTTCTTCTTGCTGGCATCGAAGTCGTTCAGAGTCCTGTTGGTCTCATCCAATTTGGACTGGACCTCGTTGAGGGTATGCTGCAGCTGCTTGGCGATCTTCTCCTGGGCAGCCTATTGTACGCATAAAATATATATATATACGAGTATTAGTCAACGATTCTCGCTAAATCCGTTGAGGATTCTTTTGTGGCATATTGTTTTTTTCTCTTTTTTTTCGTGTAAGCAATGTACAGCATTAGTAAAGGGGGTTTATTAAAAGCAGGCAAATAAATAGATTTATTTTCTTTTGTTTCTTTAACGGGTCGTTTTAGTTTTGGGCTACTTTATATATACATTTTTTTTTTTTTTTTTGTGACTACCAGAAGAAAATATACAAGTTTCGGAGCAAAAACAAACGTTGAGCATATAATTTACAGCAGGCGACTCGGAGTCGATTTTTATATTCATATTGTATACCTTCTCGTTGGTAATGTGGTCGACACCGGCACGCAGATCGTTCAGCTGGCCGTAGTACTCATTCTTCTCCTTCTCAGCCCTGGTTTAGATATAACATAAGAGAGAGTTGATACATATATATGTGCGGTTAGTTTCGGGGGTTACAGTCTGTTTTGGGAAATACATATATAGATAGATAGATAGAACCACAACAAAATAAGGCGAGAAGCGAGCGAGAGAGTCCATTGAGAGTCCATTTGGTATTCGCTGACACTAGAAGAATTCTTTTTTCTTTTTTTTTTACTTTTTGAATTGGGAGAAAGACACACATTGAGTGAGAGACAGAGTTACGCACACCCAAGGAGTAAAAAGTCACTCCTTTAATTGGGTGTGTGCTTATGGCACATGCTATTGTCTATGTGTATGTGTGTGTGTGTAATTAGGTGGCCACATCGGATCAGCGAACCATTTGCAATATGTCCGACATATATTACCTTATCGCGAGCCAACTGATCGCAGGCGGTACGAGTCTGATTCAACTCATTGTGGGAAGACTGACGATCGTGCTCGGCCCTAGATTACAACATAAAAAGAGATCAATTATATACACCTCTATATATATATATATATATATAGATCATCGTCTCTCGTTGATTCCTCCTTGGACTGTGTGTTGCACCTGAAAAAGCTGGCGAGTTCTATGTGCGGATTGAGAGTGAATTTTACTTACTTGGCCTTCAGCTTGTTGAGCTGGTCAACCTGTTCGGCCATCTCGGCGACGGCATCGTTGTGCTTCTTGCGCAGGTTGGCCAGGGTGGACTCGTGCTGGATGTTGGCCTCTTCAAGATCGCGACGGAGCTTGCTCAGCTCAGCCTCGCGCTTCTTGTTGAGCTCAATCTGGGCAGAGGTGGCACCGCCAGCCTCCTCCAGACGCTCACCCAATTCCTCGAGTTCGCGGGCCAAATCGGCGCGCTGCTTCTCAGCCTTGGCGCGGGCTTGACGCTCAGCCTCAACCTCCTCCTCGAGCTCCTCGATGCGGGCCTGCAGTTCCTTGATCTGGCGCTGGTGCTTGCCAACAACGACCTGCTCATCTTCCAGCTTGGCGGTGATGGAGGACAGTTCCTTGTCCTTGCGCTGGATGGTCTGCTCCAGCTCCTTCTTGTTGCGCTCCAGATCGGCAACAGCCTCCTGGGTCAGCTTGAGGTCACCCTCAACCTTGCGCTTGCCCTTCTCAACATCGCCGCGCACCTTCTTCTCGCGCTCCAGCGAATCCTCGAGCTCATCAAGAGTCTGCTCGAGCTTGGCCTTCACCTTGTTCAAGTGATTGATCTTGTCCTCAGCGGCCTGCAGTTCCTCACCAGTCTTCTGGTTGCTCTCGCCCTGCATTTTCTTCTCCTTATTCAGCTTGTTGATGAGCTCATCCTGGTGGGCGATCTCGTCGTTCAAGTTGCGGATCTGGTGATCCTTGGTGGCCTTATCCTGCTCGGCCTTCTGGATGTTAAGCTCCATATCTTCGATGTCCTTCTTCAGGCCAGAGATCTCCTGATCGGCCTTCTTCTTCTGCTGGAACAGCTGGTTGCGGGCATCTTCCTCCTGAGTCAGACGCTCTTGGATATCCTATTCAATATTGGAATAAGCACAATTTTTTTGTGTTGTACATGAGTGTGGGTGTTTCATTAATCATCCGTCTAAATTTAGCCAAGTGCGCACATCGCACAAAGCAGCTAATCGAAATCGCTCTCGAAATAGCCGCAACGCCCGATTGCACTTGATAAATTTCTTGGGGATTCGCTTGAATGATAATTGGGGTTATTTTTGATGTGGAGATACTTACGCGCAGCTGGTTCTCGCAATCGTTCTTCTGGGCGGTCAACTTGGCGTTGCGCTCCTGGAAGTCCTGCAGCTGACCCTTCTCGCCGGACAGCGAGTCCAACAGGGCGGTCTTCTCGGCCAGCAATTTGGCGTTGAGCACCTCCAATTCCTTGCGCACTTTCACTTCAGCGGCATGCAGTTCCTCAGCCTTCTTGGCCTTCTCCTCCAGACGCTGTAAATCATTGGAAGCAGTTGTTGGATTACTAAATGCGGAACTTTCTGCAACGACTGCTGCTGCTGCTGGTGGCTCTGCCGGAGCAGCAGGCTCTGCGGCTGGGGCAGGCTCTGCCGGAGGATCAGACTCTGCGGGAGGTGGTGCTGCTGCGGGGTCTGTTTCCTCTGCAGCTGGTGCAGCTTCACCTGGCGCTGCCTCAGCAGCCTTTTTCGTTTTTTTCCCCTTCTTTTCGTCAGCCATTTAACACTCGATATTTGTATGGATCTAACAAGTAATTTATTTCGGAGATACTCTTCTTTTTGGGGTATCTATTTGCTTTCGTTTGGTAGTTCGATTCACTGTTTAAATACAACTGGAATGGCGGCGGCTGATGCTGATGCTGATGCTTCTCCTTCTGCGATAATTGCACTGTGCACACGATCGTTTGCCTTTTGGCAATAAAATTAGCTGATCGGCCTGGCATCTGTAATTGCCTTGCTTTTTGGGTGCCTCCACACACATTCATAACTCATAAATCGGCTATTCGCATTGGTTGCCTATCATTTCGCACTTGTGCGGCCAACAGCAGGTGTACTTTATATATATATATATACATAAACATGTGTATATATATAAATTTATAGCCCTCTCGTTCGCTCATCTCAATTAACATAGAGCATATGTACATATTAATATATATATATATACATTAAATGGTTTCTATATGTATTCTTAGTTATTATTACTCATAATTGAATCTTATGGGGTTTTGGTGCATATGTGGCGTATGCGTATTATTATTGGCGCCTTTTTATTATTTAATTAGCAAGCTAATTGGCAACTGTTCGCCACTTAAAAAAGTCTCGAGCTGGCAGCATGTACAAGAATAGCCATAGCCATAGCCAAGATGGAGCTATAGATATTTAGCCAGAAATACACATATGGCAAATGCATATATACTACACATATATATATATATATAGATGTACACTCATTTGGCCAGTAAATAGCGCACTTTTCGTTTTCCAGCTAAACTATAAAATTTATTTCTTCGTTCTTGAAGCGTGATTTGATTTGATTTCAGCAAAACATTTGTTCTCAGTTTGTTAGCGATTAGGACACCATCTATTTTTGGGCCTAGGCCGATCATTTTCGATCAATATTTTGTTTTTTTTCTTCTCATATTCAAATAGTTGTGGGCGTGGTCTTGGTGTGTAATTGTGTTTTGCCATGTTGGTGGCATTAGTTTGGCTTAATTAAGCACACAAGAATTCAATGCGAAAACTGTCTGACTAGATGCATCTATTAAAAGATCACATTGCAGCTGCTGCCACAGATCCAATTATATGCAAACAATGCAGCTATAAGTTGAAGGGTTTCGGACGTGCCATGGCTATATAACTTGATTGCCAGCCACAACTGTTAGCCAAGTTCACAAACGCAAAATGCATGCCACAAGCCAGTTGGATCATATTGCTTTTATATAAGTTGGCACTCAGAGGTACTCTTGATATTCTAGTCAAGTACAAAAAAAATATATTATCCCTGAACTAAATAGCCTATTCATAATTAAATATTATTAAATTGCCACAAATGTTCGATTCTCGAGTTTGGACTCCAGTTAAAAGTTTCACTATCAACATCAGCTAACTCTTCAGTCAGTCCGTTAGTTAAAGCTAATTGTTCTCCTGATAACCCGATTATATATATGTCTATATATTTAGTATACTTACGGCGATTTCATCCTCAATACGGCTGACGTTGAGCAGAGGCTTGATCTTCTGCCACAGTTTGTACCAGGGCCAGGTACGCAGCTGCAAGTATTTGCGCAGATTACGCTGGACAACCTTGAGGGCGACACGCTGTTCCTGCAGCTTCTTGAAGCCACGACGGGACAGGTAACCGCGAGCCCATGCCTGCATCCAGGACATGATCTTGCCGAGACGCTCATCACGGAACTCCTCCATCTGACCCAGGACACCGGCACGGAAGAACACCTATTTTTGTTTCAAGTGTTGTTTGTGTGGCAAAATAAAATAGGTTAGTCTCCCATCTGAAATATCCATCACATTTTGCATAAGGAATGCGTGCTTTAAGCATTTACAAACTGAACGGGAAAGTTATCCAAAAAAATATATAACTTCCTCTTCCGATCAGCTCGTAATTTGTAGGTTGTTTTTTATGCTTGAAGCGAAAGCGATTCTTCAAAAACACTTTTCGACAGGTTGAACTGGGATAGAATAGGGGATGGATTTTGGTAAATATAACGAACAAAAAAACACGACAAACAAACACGATTATTACGATTACAAATGATATAATGAAGTTATAGATTGATGAAACATTTAAAACATATAAAATAACATTCAACTTAGTTCTAAAAAAAAACACATAGAGTGAGTCGAGTGTGTGAAAATTGTGTGTAGAACTGCGAAGTCTGAAATCACTAAAGAAACCACTTCCAAAACCATGTACTAACAGCTAACGGAAATTGGCTTCTTAAGTGGTTTCAGACTTCGCAGTTCTACTAAACGTGTAATTTGTAATGAGTTTTATTTGATTTTGATTTTTTTTTTTTTGGCATGCAAGCGAAGTTTTGGCGAGTTTTAAGTATATTGTCTCGGATATACCTTTGAGTGACCCAGACGGAATTGATCTTCGGGTAAATCGAGATAGTTAATGATAATTTCTGTGGCCTTTTTGTCTTTGTCAACGCCTTGCAAGAGTTTTGGGCACATGATCTTGTAGCTGTATAGGTTGGTAGTTTCAAATGGTTTTTTTTTTATTGTATTATTTGTCAAGTGTACTTTTGGTTATACAAATAAAAACGGTTTTGGTTTTTAGAGTGCATGTAGAACTACTAATTAAACTACGTTTTTAGTACTTTAGAGCTATGTTAAGTTAATACTACAAATAATAATAAAACCAATTTTTTTGCATTGGGTTGGGTTGGAAAATGTGTTTTGACCTTTTTTTTGTAAAAAGGATTCAAATTGCTTTTGTGTTGCTGGAGGGGGGATGTGTGTTGGATAGAAAGGTAGTACGTATGTCCTTGTTTGTATTTGGATTTTTCGAGTACAGTGTAACCAACTTTTGATGGAAAACGAGAGAAAGATAGACATGCGCACAGCACACACACAGATCCCAGAACCCTAGGCTTTTTGCTTAGTTTCTGGTTTAATAGGGATCTGTGTAAGTATGTATGTGTGTGTGTGTGTGTGTGTTTGTATGTATGTGTCTGGACATTCTGTTTGGAAGCCATATTCGAAGTGTGTTTGTTGAAGTCAAGCTATTGAGCCTTTTTTTCAATCAGTTTTGTATATAGAAAAATGTTTCGTGCCTTTGTGTTACCCAAACGGTATTGATCTTCATTCAACTCGGTCGATTCGATGAGGACTTTCGTGCATTTCTTGGGATCCTCGATACCCTTAATACCCTTAGGGTTCAGGATTTGGTAACTATATGTGCGTATGTGCATAACATATATATAGATGAATTCAATATAAAATAACAAAATCAACATCTACATTATAACTATAAGTGTATGGGATTAGTATAACTAGCTTAGGTCTAGTGTTATTTACGTTTGATCTTTTAAATTTTTCGAACCATCAAATACATATCTATATATATTTGAATAATCAACTACTACGAATATCAAAATTCGAACCCATGCTGCAAAACGGGAATTTTGTTTACTCAACCAGGTACGAGGGTTTTTTCGAGGAGTTTCTTGTATGTGTGCATATGTGTTGGTGTCAGAGAGAGAGAGTGAGAGAGGGGTGTGCTGGTTGCAGTGGAGAAAGAGTGGTAAGGGCTAGGGGTGGTGGGATGGTAACAATCATTGTGCTGAATAGCGCCCCTAACAAGATTATGTTTCTCTTTTCTGAAAAGGGCGCCCATTTTTTGTAATTTGGGAACTGCATATTACAAAAAAACTGCAGATAGTTTGCTTCTGTAAAGAGCAAATTTAATGTTGAATATATATTGTATATATATATTTGGTATATACGGAATCTAGTTGTGTGTAATCCGTCAAGTGTACGGGAGAGATTGATATATAGAAGTACGAAAGAGATACGACAAAATTACTACTTGGAGGAGTAGAAAAATGGGAGTACGCAAAATGCATATATAAAAATCATAATTGATAGTAAAAACTATTTGTTTAGAATTTTTGGAACGCGAATATGCCTTAGAGTGTCCAATGCGATACATGTCGGGATCCAATGCTGTGGATTCCAATAATATGGTGCCACACTTCTTGGGATCATCGATGCCAACAATACCACCTGGATTCAGAATTTGATAGCTGCAAAATAAATCGTTTGATCATTTTCCGGGTACATTGTACACCATTGGGACCACTTTTTTGTGTAATGTGTACTTGTTGTGTCGTTGTGTGGGTGTGTGTGTGTGTAGATGCCTTCGCATTGGCGTTTTTATGCATCACATTTTTTGTTTTTTGGATTATTGACTACACGAACAAAATAATGAAAATATAAAATAGATTGAGCCATCCACTCATAATTGAAGAATTTCGAATACGAAAAGCGAATATGGAATTTAATCATGCCTTGGTATGGCCCAGACGGTAGAGATCTTCATTCAGGTCGGGTGTCTCGATGATAATCTTGGAGGCTTTCTTGGGATCTGTAATGTCCTTGATATCGCGTGGGTTCAAAATCTGGTACCTGTACACATAAATCAACATTCATTTCTTGAGACAATAACAACCAAAAAGAACCATGCTACACTAAATCTGTTGTCGTTTCTCAATCACTTTCCGAGAAACGAGTAGGACGACATCATGATCATGATCATGAGATAGGGGGCAGAGCATTAAAACAAAAGATATTGGTACAAATGGAATTTGCTGTGATACGTGAGGATAAAATACGAGAATAGCTGATATACAATTGGATTGTGTGG
Source organism: Drosophila dives (assembly GCA_035042365.1). Taxonomy (NCBI): domain Eukaryota; kingdom Metazoa; phylum Arthropoda; class Insecta; order Diptera; family Drosophilidae; genus Drosophila; species Drosophila dives. The sequence goes on along the minus strand of JAWNLJ010000357.1, from coordinate 6,474,667 downwards.
ACAACTGGTAGTGGACTCTACACTAAACGAAGGATACAAAAATATTGATATACTATTAAAGTATGCGTGCCTTGGTGTTACCAATGCGATACAAGTCTTGGTCCAGTCCAACGGCTTCCAAACACTTGGTGGCAGCGTTCTTAGGCAGTTTTTCAGCTGCCATAACAGCTGGTGCCAGAATCATATAACTAAAGTTAAGTTTCAAATAAATTAATATTTACGAAAAATTACTCAAAAAAAAAAAAAAAATAACAAAAAAAGTTATTAATTGGTGCCCTTAATAAATCCAGTGGGTGTATATACAGAACTTGTTGTGCATCAGGTGTAAACTATGTAAATTATGTATGTATTAACTAAGTAGGCCTATGTCTAGATCTATGTATGTATATGTATATATATATAGATAGATAGATTTATATGTTTAGTGAAGTTGAACTTACCGCATCTTGAAATCGGGGTAGACCATCCTGTTGGGGAAACCTTTACGGCAAATACGGATACCTTCAAGCACACCGTTACAAGTCAGCTGGTGCATAACCAAATGGGCATCAACCACGCCGGGCTGTTTCATCTCGTTGGGAATGATGCAACGGACGAAATGAGGCTGTGTCGAGCGCAGAATGGACATCAAGCTGTTCAACTGCTCCTTGTAGGCAGAGGATACAGTGGCGAAGCCACCACCCTTCTTGCCACGACCACCCTTGGCCTGTTCACCGCCACCGGACTGACCAGCATGATCAGCGAAGATTTCGATAAGCAGTTTGTTCTGCGACTTCTTGAACTGATCGACAACGGTGTCGTTCAACGGATCCTTGTTCTTCTCCAACCAACCGGTGATGTTATATGCGACAACACCAGCATAATGGCCAATGGCAAAGTGAGCGGCTTGCTGACCGGGCTTTGGGGGCTTTGGCTTCTGGAATGGAGCCGACTTGCCCAAATGGGTGTTGGTCAGCTTCTCCGAGAAGGTCTGATCGGTGGCCTTGGGGAACATAGACTCTTCCTCCAGGATGGACAAGATACCCATGGGCTAAACAATAAGAGAGAGAAATTCTGGTGTTACTTTTACCGCAAGTTGAGTACAGTAATTTTTTTACATTTTAGTAGGAAGCACGCATTAAAACTGAAAGTAGTCAAAAATTCATTTTCTTTCTTTTCATTGGAAGCAACATGACACGCTTAACATTTATGACTAAATTATATCTATATAATATACACATTAGTACATTTTAAACTTACCCGTTTGCTAAACGCATATTAGAGCTATTTAGTTGTTGTATTTTTTAGGCTTTAGGCGTTCTTATGTGACTAGGTTATAAATTCTTGCAGTGCATTTATTAAATTATTTTGTTAGATTAGAATAGATCTTTTTTTTTTTTTTTTTTGCATTTGTGTATGAATACAGTTTGCATTGTGGTCAGTTGTGGCTATCTGTCATTGAGATAGTTGTGGCCCCACTGTACCTTTTCAATCAAATCAATACACGTTTGCAGATCCATGCCGAAATCAATGAAGGTCCATTCGATGCCCTCTCGCTGATATTCTTCTTGTTCCAAAACAAACATGTGATGGTTGAAGAATTGTTGCAGCTTTTCGTTAGTGAAATTGATGCATAATTGTTCGAAACCGTTGTACTAGATAACAATATTTTTTTGAACAATAGATAGCCATGTTAGTCAGATAGAACAGAGAATGTATGTGTTTTTGGTGTGGTTTGTGTTAGTTACTTAAATCGTTTCAGTTTTGCCCCCATTTTTGCTTGGGTCGTTGTCGAAACAAATATGAATGTTTTTGGGTGTTTTGACTGGAGTAGTATAGCTGTAACAGGTATATATATATAGTTGATAAGTGTATTACTCTGGACGGGTTCATCAGTTTCAGATGGTTTGCCCGTTGCAGAGTCGTATGCTTAAAATTAAATATACAATTAACAATCACTTAAGTGCATAGGGAAATATGTGACAGCAAAATGTCGAATTGTTCAGCGAGTGGAAACCGTCAAATCGCAAACGTCAAAACGAACCTTTTCAATCAAATCAATACAGGCCAACAAGTCCATACCGAAATCGATGAAGGCCCATTCAATACCTTCCTTCTTGTATTCTTCTTGCTCCAAAACGAACATGTGATGGTTGAAGAATTGTTGCAACTTCTCGTTGGTGAAGTTAATACACAGTTGCTCGAAACCGTTGTACTAATTATGTAGTAGTTGTTGTAGGGGGAGGGGTGAGAGGTGAACATTTAAAACAAGTGCATTTTGGATATCAAAATTAATACAGTGCATTTGGGTTTACTTTTTTTTTGTATTCTTTTTTTTCGTTCAGTGCCCTCAACATATAGCATACCAAACAAATTCTGTGCTCTTTTTATGTGGATGATTCAGTGCTGTCAAAAATATTTGAATTTTACCTGTTATTTGACTATTGGAGTTTTTCGAAGAAGAGCGCAGGTTTTTGCGCCTTGAAAGAGATATCAAGATTAATCGGTGCTAAATTAACACACACACAACAAACAAAGATTTTTGTGCATTTAACATTAAGGGGAGATTTTTTGGGTACAGAATATTCCATTTCACACATATATATTAAGATTAAGCACCTTTTCAATCAGTTCGATACAGGCCAGCAAGTCCATACCGAAATCAATAAAGTCCCAATGAATACCCTCTTTGGTGTATTCCTCTTGTTCCAAGACGAACATGACATGGTTAAAGAATTGTTGCAACTTCTCATTGGTGAAGTTAATACACAACTGTTCGAAGCCGTTGTACTACGTTGATTTGGATAGGCAATATTTACATATTAAATACAAGGAGCTGTGATTATAATTTTTATGTGCGTGTGTGTGCTGTGTGAGCTGAATGTGCATAGAGTGTGCAAAGAGTGGGCACAGAGTGTGCATAGAGTATGTGCACCTGATTTGAAAGTAGTCGTATAGGTATTACCCAAGTCAAACCCATTTGCCTAACTTTGTAGAGAGACGTGTTAGCAGTTTCGGCGACATTAATGATTCAAGCCGAACACAATTCGAAGAGATCTCATTGAATGTCGCCATGAGCTCAACAGCTGTATGCAGAATTAGATGCCTTCAGATAAGGGATATCTTTGAAGACTTCCCCTATGTATGTAGGATATCCAACCTGTTTGCAGCTGTTGTGCCCAAGTTGTGGCAGTCCGTCAAAATACTCACGTCGAAGATTTCAAAACCAGCAATATCCAGCACACCAATGAAATGCTGACGCTTCTGCTTGGTATCCAGAGTCTCGTTACACTTCTTGACCAGCCATTTGAAGAGACGATCGAAGACACCCTTGCACAGAGCACCGATGGAGTTGGTGACCTGTTGGACGTTACGGCCCTGGGTGACGAACTCGTTACCGACCTTGATGCGGGGCTTGAGCAAGTTCTTGTACAGCTCAGCGGTGTCGCAGCCGAACAGCTTGGACACACGGCCACCTTCCTCCTCACCGTCCTGCTCAGCCTGCTCCTCGCGACCACGTTGCTTGAACTTCATGCCACCCATGTGCATGACAGCGGCGGTGATCCTGTACACATTCTCCTTCTCCTCCTTGGTGAAGCCCAGAATGTCGAAGGCTTGCTACATATTTACCAAAAAAATTATTTTCAAAAGTTAATTTCATGTGGCACATTCTCATTTCGTGTGTTTAGTGGAAGTGGTTTTTACAGCATTACTTTTTTTGGGTTTTTTTTTAATACAGCAAGTTTTTCGAGTATAGCTTAAAACTAAATCATGCAACGTGCTAAAACGATAATTAAACAATTTTATCAAATAGTTCTTGCGGCATATATGTATATATATGTAAGCGTTTTAGTTAGTAATCCTATACAAAAATATGAACTAAAATATTTGGACCGTGAGTTGGTTTTTTTTACCAGGTAGCTTAAATATTCCGGAATCGATAGACAGCGTGTAAAATTGACAAAGTTTGGGTATCTTATTGGATAAATCGTGCGTGCTCGGTGTGTGTGTGTGTGTGTGTTAATTTTTGTTGTTCTTTGGGGTGTGTGTCTTTGTATCATTTTTTGTGTGGGTAGAAGTTCTTAACCTGTACGGCACTCAAGTCGGTGTGGGGCCGTTAATAAGTACACTAATACTTATAGAAGGACTAAGTACAAATACATACAAAATGGGGCTTAGTCAATAACTACCGATTTGTACTTGAAATTTTAGTAATGCTTTTTTTTTGATTTCGTACAAATAGCAGTCCAACCGGGAGATATAGTACACGCAAAGTATCGCAGATATATCTATATATATACTAATTGCATACACATTCCAGCAAGCTAAACACATTTAAATTAGATCAGTCCATAGAAGTGACAAAGTCGTATTAAGTACATTTCACAGATATAGGAAGATCTGTTTAACAGTTTTTTTTTGTTTTTTGTTTTTACGGATGCTTTTTTTTAAAAAGAAAAAAACCGGGCAGGGAAATACGTCATTCGTGGGCATTCCAATTAAAAACACACAGATAGTAGAGACTAAGTACTGGCAATATCTAGATAGTATAGTGACACGAAGTACTAGGTCTGCAACTTGGAAACTGGAAACTGGGCAACCAAAAGAAAAACACATATATAAAATATATCTTGTGGGTGTGTGTTGGTGGTGTGTCATACAGCGGTTGGTGGTACAAACAGTCGTTCAGACAGTACCGGTACACATATCATTATCTATATATATATATATATATATTTATATATATATATGTATATATATATAAATATGTGGTATGTTTACGTCTTTCAACTGCCGTCACTTACATCTGCCAGCTGGAATTCCTCAGCGTCATCAATACTGGGCACAGTGACCTTGCCCTGGGATACGTTAAAGTAGTCGTAAATGTTATCAGAGAGGAAGCACATGTCTACATATAGTCGGAGAAGAGGATTTTTTTGTTGGTTTAGCGTAAAAAAAAACAACGGAAAAAAAATAGATCTTAATTACTAAAGTGGTAAGGATAGGAATGTTCCCATATTCTCTCCAATGCTGTTGTTCCTTTCAGCATATATATATATTTATATAGATATGTGTGTGGTTGTGTGTGCATGTGCTTGGTGTGTGTATCTGTGTGTGTGCAGTTGTGATGTGGTGTGTCAAGTGCCTTGTATGTATTTGTGTTTTGTTTTGGAGTCACCCTACCCATAGTAGGGTTACCCCTGGTGCAATATTAGAGTATACATATATATCTTTTGTCAGCCAGGAGCGGGCTTCTCTTTTAAGAACCTATGTGGCACTTCAACATAATCTTTACCCGGTGTCAAGTGTGAATTTCGAATGGAAAATTGAACAAATTTCAAATAGCTAGGGTCTACGAGAGACCTCCTGCTCCCAGCATTTTGGGATGGTTGTAAGGTATCGGTAACGGTTATATATAACTAGGTGAACTTGGTGCAAACTACAGCAGAGAGCGTGAAATTAAATGTATTTATACTGACAGATATAGAAGAGAAGAGAAGAATGTATATAAGAAAGTCAAAGAGAGAAAGAGATAGAAAGCGCAGAATAACTCAAAGTAATTCCGGAATAACACTTGATAATTAACAAAATAAAAAATATATATATATATATAAGTACTATATACAAAAATTTGATAGCTACGACTTTTTTTGAATAGTCAGAGAGAGTGTAAAAACAACTTCAAATTGTGGTGTAGTACATAGAAGATAGAAAATCAAGAGATATTTAAATATGATACAATAGATCTGATTTGGACGGGGTGTACGGGGTGTACAGGGTGTACTGCGTCGCCGGCAACACAACTTACATCAGTTAACTCAAATTCTTCACCATCGTTGACACCGGGTATCCGTGTTTTACCCTGGCAAATGCCAGGATAATCACCAATATGTTGGGTAAGAAATACCATCTCTATTTATTGTATTGGAGTGTAGCATTAAGTTCAATTTAAATTTTTCAAATACTCCACATTTCATATGCATATGTATATGTAAATATAGATTTGGGTACAATGAGTATATAGCCCTAACACTCAAACTCTACCTACTCTTGTAGAAATTTTTTTTTTAGATTTAAGTTAATTCGGTTTAGGGTTAGGTTTAGGGTTTAGTTTTGCGCTTAGCTTGAATTGCGTTTGCTGTGAAGCGTTATGAATTTGAAATTATGACTAGTAAAAATATATATATATATATATTGAATTTATAGAATTGAAAGAATTGATATGTTTAGAAGATACGACACAACAGAAAAGTAGATGAGCTTATTATGCTCTGATTTTAGGTGAGTTAACATTGAGTTAGGACATTGAAATGTAAGATATGGTGAGCATATGCATAATAAGTAACCATGTTCTGTATGGCCTTACATCCACAGCGACCCATTCTTCGGCATCGTTAACACTTGGAATTCTTGTTTTGCCTTGTGATACGATACGATAATCGTGAATGTTGTTCGACAGTAGACAATATTCTATATATATGTATGATCGGACAAAAGTGAGGGGGTAGAGAATTTGATATTTAATATATGAACTGGCAATATTTGTTTTCTTTTTATTGTTATTGTTGGGTATGGTATGGGGTTAAAGGAAAGGATGACTGGGATCGAAGAGATGGAGAGACGTTTTTTTTTTTAATATTTAAATGAAGGCACGCTTAGAATTCTATTAAATAGCCTTCAACATATTCCAATAATCCGTTTTTTGGGATGGTTTGTTTTGGCAATTTGGAATACATGTCGGCTACAGCTAAAGCGATAGACGAGAGTGTTTGTGTTGCCTACGTAAACGCTACGATATACGAATATACGATAACGATAACGATAGCGTTAGCGATAACGATTACAATATGCTAGAAGCTAGCAAAAAAAAATATAGATTATATAGTTAACCAACTAATTACTCAATTATGATATTACGAAAGTCAAGTAGTAAGTAAAAAACAATTAATGAAAAACGGTTTTGTATCTAAAAAGTGGGACAATTACATCTGTGAGGCTGAATTCCTCAGCATCATCGATACTGGGCACAGTAACCTTGCCCTGGGAGACAATGTGGTAATCGAAGATGTTATCGCTCAAACCACAGATTTCTAAACAGATTCATCGAAAGTTGTTTGGAGAAAATAAATAAATCATATAGTGTGTGTGAAAGCCTTTTGTATGTGTAAGTGGTTGTGTGTGTGAGTGTGTGTGTATGTATATGTGTATATTGAAGTGTGATTGTGTTCAATTGTTGAACCTAAACCACTGCCAGAAGTACTGAAAGATATTTCATATATGAAAGACAAGAGATGAACTCTTGCTCAGCCAACAAAGAGAGAGAGAGAGAGACAAATAGAAAGAAAGAGATGGGTGATGGATGAGATAGATGATGATGCTAGTGGACTTATACCTTTAACACCAGCAACGGAACCAGACATGATCTGGTAGAAGATGTGGTAGGAACGCTCCAGCGACTGCTGGGAGATGACACGAGCCTTCTCCAACAGATCTAAGAGAAGAGAAAAGAGAGAGAGAGAGACACTATTTAGTACAAGAGCAAAAAAAAAAAGAGAATTGCTTTTTGCTAAACTTACAGGTCTCAATATCAGCACCAGCCAGTTTACCAGTAGGACCGAAATGAATACGGATGAATTTACCCTGTTCAAGTACATCATTTGTTAATAATAATTTTTCTTTAAGTTCTTTGGTTGATTAAGTGTTACTTACGAAACGAGAGGAGTTATCGTTACGCACAGTCTTGGCGTTACCGAAGGCCTCAAGCACAGGATTGGTTTGCACAACCTGATCTTCCAGGGAACCCTTGTTCTTCTGCGATTCATCCTTCTTGGTCGAGGCGCCGACAGTGGCGAAGTACGCAATGACCTTCTTCGTGTTCTCAGTCTTACCAGCACCAGACTCACCGGTAATCAACATAGATTGATTCACGTGGTTGGTCAACATGTCGACGTAGGCACCGTCAGAAATGGCAAAAATATGGGGTGGCACTTCATTACGGCGCTTGCCACGGTACATCTTAGCGCAACGGTTGGTATAGACGGGGTAGCGCTTGTAGGGATTGATGGCAACGCAGAAAAGACCAGAGTAGGTCTATTTTTGTTTCCAACATCGTCGATAAAAAATAAGTTTCAAATTAATAAACAGGTTTTTAATGCATTTGATTTGTTAGCTTTTTTTACAGATTAGTTTTTTTGTTGGAGGGGGGGCAAACGTCTCTAAAACATTTTGGGGTATTCCATTCGAGACCCAGCCGGAAGCTGTTTATCAGCATTTTCAGCGGCACAAAGTCATGTTTTAGATCAGTATTTTGACAGTTTAGTAACAGTTTTTGTTTTTTTTGTCTGTTTGGGTTTATTTGTATTGTTTTTGGTTTTTAAATTTGTTTCTTTGTTGGGTCAACCAGTTTTTGGTGTTCGTATTTGTATTTTTTTGTAACTAACTACAATATTTGGCATTTTGGATACTTGTTTAAAGTATTTTGATTTTGTTGGTGTGGGGAATGATGATGATGATCTGTAAGGTTTCATCCAAGCTCAGCATCCTTGCTGTTTTGTGGTGTTGTGTGTGGTGAGTAAAGTGTGTGTGTGTTGAACCGATTTGTTTCCAGTGAAGTATTCATCTGATTGGACGGCTAAATGGTTGTGGTTAGTAGAAGCTCTATTAATGCGTACAAGACACAAGTTGTGGGTATTGTTAGCCATAGTTAAATATCCATTTGAATAGCTGGATGTAATGATGGAATTTATTTCGATTTGAACGACCAAAAGTAAGGAGTTTTTGGCAATGCAAAGTTCAATTCTTAGCGGAACTACCAAAAAAATGCGTTAGACATATTTGAAAGCATTTCAAAAATTTAATTGGCTTGAATTTTGAAAACAAATGTGTTTGTGGTTTTTTGTTTTATTTTTTTTTGGTGATTTTGGTAAGCGGTTTAGAAACATAGAACGGCTGGGAATTTGTATACTATTGCCATACCGGTACGGCAATTACTTACATAGATGAGCTTGTTGTAGTATCTCTGCCTCAAGTTATGGAGCACAGAGGCATCGTTAAGGTATGTCAAGTTTGACATATCCTCAGCTTTTTCGTATTTCGGAGGGTTCACCTGCGACAGCTGATCTTTCTTGAAGTCTTTCGTCTATTTAATGTCAAGTTGTCAACCCGTTTTTTTTTTTGTTTTTTATTTCATTTTCGTCATAACCCATTTCAGAACCCATTTTATATAGTTATAGTTGTTGTTGTTGGTTAGGCGTGGTTAGCAGTTCAGTTTTGGTTTTTGATTTCGATTTTTGAGAAAAGAGACCGAGAAGAAGAGAACCCATATATTAGTGAGTTTCTGGATGTTGACACTTACGTAGATAAGCTTAGCATAGTAACGCTGGCGCAGATTGTGCAGCACGCAAGGTGTGTTCAGCACGGTCATGTCGGCCATATCTTCTAGTTTTTCGAATTTTGGTGGATTCACTTTCTCCACCTTATCGGATTTAAAATCTTTTACCTAGATCATGTATAGAGTATAGCTACATGAAGTCTTTTGTTTACACTGAGCATATATTGCATATTTCGAAAGTCCATTCGGTTCATAAAGTCTCCATTCTAACTGGGCATTTGTCAAAGTCATTTTGTAGTACCAGAAATGATTCAACAAATGACAGTTAAAGTGGTTAACTTTAATAGAACCATTAGGGTCTTTCGAAATGTATGCTATATTTGTTGTTGTATTTGGTGTATATTTGAGCATCGCTGCATTACCTCTCCACCAGGCAGACCGACGGAGACGATATCTCCCTTGGTGGCCTTGATATCACCAATGAGATAACCCTCCTTCTCGTCGGGAACCCAGCAGTTCTTCTTGGAGTCATAGGGTTTCGATTGATCGATACGTCTCTGCTCCAAAGACACGAACAGGTATGGGGTGGGATCCTCATCCTCCTGGCTAGCGGCTGGCTTCGGCATCTTGATTAAATTTCGCTTTTAAACTTAAAAACTCGACAAATTATAATTGGGACTTTTTAAAATTCTTGTGTTAATCGCGTCGTGAGCCCAAAACTTCCCTGTAAATAAAATAGAAATAAAGTATTTAAGTCAATTGCTCGACGCCACTAAAATTTTTCTATTAATTATTTGGATATTCGCAATTTGTTTATTTTATGCTTTTGACCCATTTTAGCAGGCAGCAGAAATCACAGCAGCAATCGAGAATATTGTTTATTTTTTTTTTTTCCTTCCAAATTATTTCTTGCATAGTTTCCTAACCAAATATGTGCACATGTGTTTCAATATTTCCAAAGATTTCGTAACCGGATATTTTGTTGTTTCGGATTTAAGCTTTTCGAGCACCTCCTCGTTTCAGTTAATTAATTAGGTCTTGTTGTTGTTGTTGTTGTTGCTACGTGTAAACAGAGTCAGCAGGAACAACATCAACATGAGCAACAACAGCGATTGACTTGTGTGGGTTGTCGCCTAAATATAGATCAGTGCCATATAACCGCACATATATAGATATTGCGTATATACTACATGTATCATATATATATATATGTGTGTGCTCTATGTGGGGCGTTGCTATAATTACGTAATATCGGTTTTTCACTTTATATATATTTATATATATCTGGATTATATATTTTTATATGTTTTTCGGCAAGGTAATTTGTGTTACGTAAATGATTATTTCGCCGATAAATTAAAAATTTAACCGCTATATCGGTATTTTATAAAATTCGACTAAATTCACTCACTGGAACGCGTTTTCGTATTTCCCACGCTTTTAAAAATTGTTTTCGAGCGTATGTTCTAAAACACACGAGTTGCTAGATTGCAATGATCGCATTTGACACGCTTCTCAAGCGTTGCGATATTAACATACATATATATTTCGAAAATCGGCAAATCGAAATCGGTCGAGAGGAATGAAAAAAACATATATATATATGTATATAAATATATATATATATATATATCAAAAACGGACACTAAACGAACTTTCAACGAATGCGTTATTTTTAAAATTCTCGAAATTATTTCGAAACTAAACACACGTACATAGCATATATATATAGAAGAGAGCATAGAGTATATATAAACATACATATATATATAAATATATATGTATATGTATTGGATGGGGTATTGGGTTGATGTGAAGCTTTTTTTCGCCTTTTTTACACTGACTGCCGCATGCCGTTTCTAACACACATATGTTGTTTTTATATCGCTCTCTTTCTAACAACGTCTATGGTTATTTTTAAAACATATTCGAAATATTTCGCTCATCTGCATACATAGATATACATATATATTTATATATGTATATATAGCTATGTATCTATGTGGACATCGACAAGTCTGCGCTCTTTTTTGAGCACGCATATTGAGGAATCACAGGTATTCATGTATGGAGGGAGTCATCGAATAGTAATACGAAATACTGTTTTTGGTACTCTTCGAATTTCGATCAAGTAATGGTCAAGGCATTCTATCTCTTTCTACACATGGGATTGATTGCATAGCTAACGCAATACGAATATGCGAGTAATGACAAATAGTTGTTGTACAATATAACTATGTAATTTTTGTACTAAAATTAAAAAATTATTTTCAAAAATTCGAATTACAGTTCAATAGTTATCAAATTATGAAATCATATTTTTATCATAAATTATGTGATTTCAAAAAATGTAAATTAAAAGATTTATTGACTGATGGAATTAGTTGGTCATCCTTCAATTGATATTGACATGGTTATGGTCACTGGTTGGGTGAAAGGGGCGTAGTCGTTTTGGGGGCATTCTATGTATTAAAGTATTACACAAGACGCGTGAAACTGAATTGGAATTGGTATCGAATCGATAGCTGCTAATTTCGTTGGTCAGTGGAAGTAATAGGCGAAATCTTTTCGAATTGGAAATCAGTTAATTATAATCCAGTTAAAGGCGTTTCCTATCGTAGTTGTTGTCATTAATCCAGAGTCGACAAGCGTATTCCTTAAATCACTTTTAATTAGCACTTTAACCGATTTATATGCGAATAGTTTGATATATAGTGTTTGTTTTTTGTTGCTTTGGCTAACATCCTTGGACAGGATAAGCCATAAAAGTGCAGAAACACACACAAATGCACACACATACACACACACTTTAATATGGATGATAGTTTCTTTGCTGGTTTCTTAAATTGTTTCTTTATTTTTTTTTTTTATTGTCTCAGCAAAAAGGTCAAATTTGTGGCTGTCTCTTTTGCACTGCCGCTGATGGTGATATTGCTACCGCTTGGGATATATCCAAAAAATTAAAGATCGCACATCAAAGGTGTTGCACTTACGCGCTCGAAAGCCGTTCTGAACCGTGCAACCGGTAAACTTGCCTTTTATACGTGGCAATTTGATACCCCCATAATCTGTGCCGCACAATCGTGAAAAAAGCAAAAAGCTCTCGTAACCGAACATCTTCCAATTCTATGTGTGTGTGCGTGCTCTTGTGTGTGAGTGTGCGTGAGTTGCCAGCTATTTGATGGTTTGCGCTACGTCTCAGTTTTTCATGCTCCCTTTTTCGGTCTATCGGCCCGTTTGCCGATAGTGTTTGTCGTTGTTGTTGTTGCTGCAAAGTGAGCAAGTGTGCGTCTCAGTCTTTGTCTGCTTGTTGGTGTTAGTGAGTGGGGCTATGATGCAATCGCCGCACCAGCCAGCAGGATCGAGAGAGCGAAAGAGAGTCTGTGAAAGCTTTTCAGTGATTGCGTGAGCACGCTCTCTCCCACACACACACACACTCAGACACAGCAGTGTGTACGTGGAATTCATTTCAATGACAAATTTTGCATTTGTAAAAAATCCTTGTTCACTTGTTGTTGCTCTTGTTTGTATTATGCTCTGGCCCTCTTGCTGTCTAGCTACCCCCGCCCACCCCACTCTCACCCTTCTCTGCCACCCACCCTTTCCAAAGCTTTTACTTATTTCGAAAACACACACACACAATTTTCCTCTACACATGCAATTTAATTTGTTTTTCTTGGTTTTTGTTTTTGTTTTTTTTTTGTCAGTGATCATTTTTCGGTATTTGTTTTATTCTATTCTTTTCTGGTCACCTCAATGCCAATTTGATCTGCCACCGGTTCGGGGGCGTTAAAATTTAGCCAGATCGTATCGGTTAGCTAAAGGTATATTATATGAATTTTGAATGATTGATCAGCTGTTCCAATCATCAATAAATGATTTATAATAAATGGAATATCTGCGTTCATTTGATATACAATTTGTTATGCCAATTTCTTATGAGATATTATCGTACGTGAGGATCTTTGTACAAGGTATTTGTCATTTGGCGTCAGTTGGTTGCTGGCATTTTTACAAAACGCGAAAAATAAAATAAAATCTAAAATTCTTGTGTGAACTTCAAAAAATCACACACATTGAAACGCAAATGGCCGCAAACGCCAGCAGCCACTTGCAGATACAGATACAGATACATTAGATACTAAGTAGATAAAATAGATACTGAGAAGTGCCAAATCAAATAAATGTTGTCGGCGTCCTTCAACGCAATGCAATGCATTTTTTTCAATGCTAAACTGAATGCATCTGACAGACAATACTCGCAGTCGGCAGCGTCTGCTACACGGCTATAGTTGATCTGCCCTGGTCGACAGCATTCATAAGAATGTGAGTCCTTTCCGCACACACAATGTGAGAGATATTTTAGATCACTCACATCGAAAATACTTTTCATAAATGATTTGAATATTAAAATAAAAAGATAAAATGAGAAAAAAAAAATATAAAATAAGGAAAATACCAAGCAAGACAAACAATTTTCAAATTTTTAGATTTTCTGGCTTATTTATAGTTATAAATTTTGATTCGCTTTCGCCACAACATGCCTGAAAGTCTTTCTGTGTCTGTGCGTATTTGTGTAAGTGTGTAAGAGTGTGTGTTAGTTGGCTGCTCATCATAAGATCAGAAAATGCCCCCTCGTCGAGGACGCCTCTGATGTGTTTTCTAACGCCAACGCCTCTTGAATGGAATCTTCATGAAACTTTATAGACCAAAAGCGTTCAAATAGAACCCAACAAAAAAAATATATATTAAAGTCAACATATTCTATGGTCCGCCACATAATGTGCTGCTGCTGCTCTGTTGGTCTGTTCGCACATAAGATAAAATGTTCATAATTTCTCTTTATTTTTCAAATATATTCCTCGAATATGTTGTGTCTTTTGTGGTTCTTCTTGCTGAAACACAATCTGCGACATTGTCAGAAATAATTTTACGCAATTTTCCCCAACAACAAATTAAACAAAGAGGAAAAAGAATAGCAAGCAAATCAACAACAATAACAATAACTCGTAGATTGCCAACATCAACACAATTTGAAATAAAATTTTGCACAGATTTGAAATCAGAACGATAATCCTCACGTTAGAGAGAATATTTTATGTGTTTTGACACAAGCTTTTATAGGGTATATGTTTACGAGTCCATAAATTCAAAATAGTTATTGTTAAGTAGACACTGTAGACTTTCGGTGAATATAAATTTTCCAAAATGTAACAAAATCTTTCAAACTTTAAATTTTATTTTAGATTTTCTCCAGCGTTTTGAAGTAAATTAAAGGAAGAAATAATAATTATTTCATAAAAACATATTAAAAAAAAAAACGAATGTATAAAATATTTTAAAATTAAAATTCTTTATAAAAATATATTACATTTCATTTAAATAAAACAATTTATTTAACTCACTTTAAAACTCATTGTTTAATTTTCGATTAATCACTGTAGAAATTTAATATCTTAAAACTAATAACATCTATATGAAATGTATATTTTAATATGATATAAATATATTTTAAACATTTAAGATGACATAAATATTGTGTGCTTCTGGTGCCAGTTCGGTGTCCTAAATAATTTCACCCAATATTCGAATTCCCGATTACTGCTTCGAGGAAAACAGATCATCAAGAACAAAGTGGATTTTCGCTTGTATCCAATTGTTTTTTTGGTTTCTTGGTTTTGTTTTTTCTTTTTGTAGTTTTTTTGTTCAGCCCATTGTGCAAATGAGAGAACATTTTCGGTTTTGAGTCATTGACGCAAAGCAATTTTTGCATTTTAGTGTCAAGATGTTTGGCATGCGCTATAATCAAATGGATGGGGAGGGGCGATGAGGTGGCATTGGGGTGCACATATGTGCACACATACGAGTGGCAGCAACAATTATTGCAAGCAATGGGGCTATTTTCTACTGATCTGAGAGCACATCCATCAAATGCCTGCAAGAATTGCACTGTATGCCAACAAGAATAGAGCAATAACTTTGATAACTGTAAATAAAATCGGTCTTTAAATCGTGTGACATATTTCAGACTGTTGTTCCTTGTTCAAAACTTATTTAATATCAGTTAAGATTCACAATAATGCTAAAAAAAAATATTATTTCAATTATTATTTTGAAGCAAAAAATTTAAAATAAAATAAGATGAGATTTAATTTATTTGAAACTTAAAACTAAAATAGTAATAAAAAAAATTGCACTATACATTTTTAAATGAAAGTAGAAACCATTTCTTAGACGTCTTAAAAATGCTAAATATGAAATAATAAATTGAAACATCACATTTTTAATTACTTTGAAAATAATTTGTAATCTTGTGAATTAAACGTAGAGCGCTCAATTTATTATGAACTAATGAATTAAGTGCCAAAAAAATTTAATAACTTTTAAAATAAAACATAAAAAAAGGATTTAATCAAATTAAAAAATTCAGTCAATAAAATGAAAGCCTTATTTTCCATTGTTATTTAAGTCATGTTAGGTAAAGGTTTTAGAAAAAAGTTAGCTTTACCTTATATAATCTAAAATATAGTACATAAAATTCGTCAGATGAAAGCATTAAACTATAAGTTTGAATAATAAAATATATATAGTTATGGGTTATATTATTCAGTTTGTATTAGTAACGCCGGCTTAAGTTATCATTCTAGAAAGTTGATTCAGCAATTGGTGCAGAAAATAATTTTGCAAAACGGCAACCGTGACCAAAATACATGCATAGTCTATAGATAACTTCGTCGTCTCTAAATGCATTGGAACTTGTCCAAATTGTCGATATATAAATATCCATCGTCAGGCCCGATGTCTGTCGTCGGTCAACGTCGCGCACTCGGCCGCAACTGCATCTCTCGTGCGCCTCCCATGTGCAATCGCACAGTCCCTACCTCCCTCCCTCACTCCCTCTCTGCCCCCACCTTAATGGTCACATCGAAAAGATTTTGTGGCTTCGTTACCAGGTAGCCGAACCCGTTGCTCCTCGGCTCGCGTAAATAGCGCCAGGCATGGCAACTGAATGAATACTTCCTGAATTACGGCACTGCATTATGTAAGTTCAGATCTGGCCAAGATGACATGAGAATGGACATATCTGAATAGTATATCTTCTATTATTCTGTATGCCAGAGTATTGCCAGGGACTGTAGTAATCCATTTAAAACAGAATACCCAAAAATGTTTTCCTTGCAACTGTCAGTCGTTAATGAGTCCAACAGATGTTTTGCCATGCTGAACACATTTGACATTGAACCAGTTGAATATGATTGATGGTTTTGCAAATCTCATTTTAATTTAGTAACATTAATTACATATTTTTATATTAATTTAAATATTTATTAACACAAAAGAATGACTAAGAAACGGAGAGTGCCACAAGATAACTGGGCAGAGGCACCAGGTCCAAGATAAACTAAGTAAAATAAGTAGAAACAATTTAAGCAAGCAATTTTCAAATTAAATATCTGACTTTGAAAACTTAACAGTCTTTTTAATAAGACAGTATAGATTAAGTCACCTAACGTAGAATTTCTCAGATATAATCACTTCTTAATTTAGTCACGGATCAAAAAAATAATAAATAAATATTGCATTATATTAAATTTATTTTAACATATAATTAGAATAATATCTAAATCGATTAAATTGTTAACTTGATTTTTAATATAAATTTTATATAAATAACCAAAATTTGCTAATTTTTTAAATAATAAATTTACGACATTTTTAAGAAGTGGCGGAATATTTTTTATTGTTTGCAACTAAATGTTTGATAATTTTTTTAATTCCAGAAAATGTTAATGAAATGGCTATGCAAAAGCCTAAAGTTTGCATTTTTAAGTGTGTGGTAATATATTGATTAATCGCCTTGGCTCAATTGAGAATCGCACACGCGTAGTATGTGAAAACAAATATTTGCATGTTGCATGTTGCATATGGATTGTTTCTTAATTAGCCAATAAAACCGAATCGTTTCGACTTAGTCATTGATGTGTGGAGCATCCAAATTATTTCTGTAAGCATTTGTCACCCAATTAAATTGACTGCACTCGGCCAAGCAATTCGACCAATAAGATTCACACACACACATAGGCACACATATATATACACACATAACCCAAGTGCATTCAAATGCAAAAATCAATGCGTCTAGTGTAGAAATTAATGCAGACGGCCCAGACTTTTATTAATGATCAGTGAAATATAAAAATGAAAATGTTTCTAAATGTAAATCAGAGGCTCGTTGGAATCCACCCCACCAAGTTAAGCACTCATTTGGGCCCCTTCTGGTCGACGCCACTGTGCTCAATTGATTAATCATATGCGAAATACTATAGACAGGCACTGAAATGACTCAGTACACCGTATATGTACTTTCATTTATATCTATCTATATCTTTATATATAAATATCCACACATCTGTGTACAGAAATATCATCTTGTATGTTGTAAATATGTTTCACAAAATTTATTAACGACAAGCTAAAAATATTTTTAAAACATATTTCATACTCCAAAACGGTGCACAGGTAAAAGGCATAACTCAATACCAGATCTGGTATGGGTACACAGATAGATAGATATATATATAGATATATATATGGGTCAGATTTGGGACCTTGCGCCAAAGCTGGCCATGTGTCTAAGCTGAGTAATAGGCAAAAGCAGTTAGATAGATATATAGAGGCCATATACTATGGTTATATACAAGTGCCATATGTATATGTATATCTATTGTACATACCTACTAAATCTAAAAAACATTCATATGCGTTTAATATAGCCGCTGCTTTGGTCTAAAATTAAAACAAAAGCTATTTAGTTGCGAAGAAGCAAGAAAGAACTTCACACACATGAAAATGCTGCTGTGCAGTCTTGTCGTATCTCGCTGTGCCTGTGGCTATTTCAAAATATATCTATACGAATATCTAAAATTTACTAGATACACACATATACACATGCACACACACACACACCACTACATGCGTATACTAGATACAGCCGGGCTGTGTCCTGAGCAAGCATACGCCGTGTGGATCTGTAGCATCATGTTGTATCTGCAAAAGTAAGCATACCCCACAATCCCCAACCCCCCCCCCCCCCTTATCCATGTTCACATTCACGTCCCGTTTCTGTTGTCTTGTGTTGGATTTTTTCTCATCTCAAAAAAATGTTTCAATTTGTCTATTTTTAGTCGCAAGTTTCTTTTTGTTTATTAGTTTTGTGCCTTTTAGCTGTGCCATGTGTGTGTGTGTGCAGTATATAGTGTATATATATATACATATATATATTTGTATAGCAGTGGGTCGCACTCGATTCGACTGATGCTTCTCTCTTTCTCTCTCTCTCTCTCTCTGCTCTGATTTAACGTCACAATTGAGGAATTCATCTACTGCTGGATAGAAACGCAACGAATTGTTTAGTTTTGCCTTTCATTTGTTTTTTTTCTCCCAAAATTGTTATTGCCGCAAAGCTCAAGGCACTAATCTATCTATTTATCTATTTAGATTCATATATTATATGTACATATGTACATATGCTCTGTTTAGTATACGTATCATCTCGATCAGTTTAAGAAGCTAAGGTCAAAACATTTTGAAGCAAAGGTGTCATAAGTTATCGTTTCTGTAACTTATATCACATCTCACAAATATCAACACATTTATATAAGCTGCAAATCTACATAGTGAATTTCCTTATTAATGTTGAAAAAATTATGAAATAAGAAAAGCGTTTGAATTTATTTGACAGATATTTTTGAATGACGAACAGTCAAGACGGACAGATAAAATAGCAAAATAGAATATTTTTGCTATTTACTTATAACCTTAAGAAATTTAAGTTTAAAAATTTAAAGTAAACGGACAACAAATTTGATAGAATATTTATTTTAGAAACATTTCTTTTTACCAACTTTACTCAGCTTTAACTTAGTCAAAAATTAGTAAAGTACTACATTTAAATTTAAATAAATGATTATTGATCAAATTTTAATAAAAAAAATACATTTTTAACTGCTTAACCGATACATGAAAGCTTATTTGAAAACCATGGAAAGTCGTAATACTTTGCAAATACAATGATTATACAAATAAACACATAAAACCATAAAGTGTTTACTACAGCGCTGATTTCCAATAGCTATAGTTGTACACTCAAAAAAAAAGTACTATAAATATAACATATAACAAAGTTAGACTTTTAAAAAATTGTAAATAACTTTAGAATTTTAGAAAGGATTTTTGCAAAAAGAAATGCATTTTTGCAAGAAAACAATATTTCTAAAATATGAAAAATAGTTGTATACTCAAAAAAATTAGTACATATATAACCTATAAAATATTCACATTTTTAAAAATTTTAAATTGAAAATAAAACACTTTACATTTTTACAAAGGATTTTCGCAAAAAAGAAATGCATCTTGAAAGAAAAATATTTAATATAAACAAAATACCTATTTATGGGATTGTTTTTATTTTGAATTAAACTCGAGAAAATCTTTAGATTTCTTAAATTGAGTGTAGATATGGCCATGCAACTGTTTTATGTTCGAGTGTTGTTACGAACAGGCCATAAACAATTATAAACAATACGTTTTGGTAATTAAACGCATGAATCGTGATTAGCCCCTATCAAAGGCAAGCGCAAAGAGGTCCAAATTTCCAAGCGTTGACTACACGTGTTATTGATACGCCGATTTGTGCACTAACAGTTGCAATTGTTGTCTCTGTATCTGCTTTATCTATGAGAGTTATATCCCTTATCCGACACACACACACAAACACACACACGCACACTTGTTCCGCCATGACACATAAATCAATATTAGCTTATCATTGACAATCTGTGGGAAATTGTGCAGAACGTCCAAAATGAAGAATAAAGATATTACGGATATTTTCCAGTATTCATTTGCTTTTCAATCATACGTGCGTGTTAACCGCCGATTTTCAATATCCGGTCATTGAAAATGGGCTACTGGCGCGATCTGAGAGCCTGGCTGCTCCGCGATCCTGCGAAACTTATACGCTACCTCGTCCTATTTGTGTGCAGCATCGTTGTGATTGTGCAGCTCTACGAGTGCTTTTCCAAGCTAACCGATCCACCCATATCGACGCATTCCTATTACAATGTGAATCAGACTATTGAAATGCCAGCGATTACGCTGTGTCGAGAACCTCCCTATCGAGATGAAGTTTTATCCGTGAGTTTTTGTAAAAATTATGCGCAAATTATTTTTCTAACTCAAACAAAAAAACTATAGTTTCTGTGTGTAAAAAGTTCAATTTAATTTGTATTATTCAAACAACGAAAAAAATCGTCGTGACTGTTTTTTTGTTGTTGAAATTTATATCAAAATATTTTTCAGTATTAAAAAATGTATTTCTAAAAAGTCAAAACAAAAACCTCTATTAAAAAAAAAAATTTTGTGCAAAATCCATACAAAAATTTTAATTAAAATTTTGATGATTGATTTCATAATGTTGATTGCAGAATCTATCGCGAGGAAGTTGTCCACATCCCAAATATGCCACCTGCTGGCAGGACTATCCCTATGATGAACTGCCTCTCGAAGAGTTCTTTGCAAGAAGTACCTATGAATTAAACGAGACATTTTATAGCTATGGGTTGAATGGAAAAGAGAGTAAGTGTTACTACGGATAGTTAAAGATTAAACATTTGGCAAGACTAAATTATTGATTCCCCATCACAGATGTCGCAATCGATAGCAGTTTGCACTTTAATATGGGTCGTTGCTATACGGTGCGTCCCTTAATAAGCATGAACCGTGTATCCAAGCCAGATGGTTACTCCTTAATGATGGAGCACAATACAATAACACCAGCGACCGATGTGGATTATCTCGCCAGAGATGGTTGGCACATTTTCATACACGATAAACGCGAGAACTTTACAGGTAAGTTGGAATTACTTTCGATATGGTTTATAAGGCATTAAAAATAATCCCTTTCCATAGAGATCAACATGAAAGGTTCGGGTCGCGTGGAATATGTATTTGCAAGCGTCAACGAGGAGCTCGAGATTAAGTTGCAGACTCAGTACTTTTCGAATGTGGAGTCGCGCATGCAGTCATGCTCCCGGCAGGAGGGCTACAGTGATCTCAAAGTATAAGCAATGTGATGTAAATACTCTTATTCTAAATCCAGCTAATTATTTAGTGTGGCGAGATATGCATTTGGGAGGATCTGGCTGATGATGTCAACTGCTCTGGTCCCTGGATGCCTGAGATTAATTACGAGCCCTGCAACAATCATGAGTCAATGCGCGATCTCGTTCGTAACTACAAATTGTAAGAGCAGTTGATCAGTTACCAAGGCTATCTTTATATCTATAACGGTTTATTACAGGGTATACGAAAGCGGTGATGACTACGATTGCGATTGTCTGCAGCCCTGCGAGTCTCGCATTTATACGACCTACATACAGAGTCGGAAACCATTTTTACAGCCGGAGCCACGCACTCTGCTCTACATATATTATACAACCAAGCTGATATCGGTACATATAATTAAATGTTTTTACTATGTTTTAGATAGGATAGGGGTAAATTGAGTTTTTATTGAGACCAGAAGTGTTTTATATATAATTTCCCATCAAAATATAAAAATTTCAAAAAGAATGTATTGTAACATGTGACAGGCAATAGTATAAACATTTTCACTTTTTTATATATGCTATATATACCCTGACATTATCCTATAATATAAATATTAAATTCCATTTGCCATTCCGTTTCAGCAGATGATTGAAGAGCGTCCCAGCTACGACACTACACAGTTTATAGCTGATGTGGGTGGTTCCTTGGGCTTTCTGCTGGGTCTCTCAGTGCTGGGCATCATTGGCATTTTGGAGCATGTAATTAGTACTCGAAATATTCAAATTTATTAGCCCTGGCAATTTTGATGTAATCTTTCAGTTGACTTTGTTATTTTGCGGCGATTGCATTCGAAGACTGCAGCTAAAGAATGAGAAGCACAAAAACGCGGAAAGTGCAGAGGATACGGAATCGCAGGTCACCGATGAGACGGTGGACATCACCAACGTGTACACAGTGGAGGGGGAGGACTTGGATAAATATTAGACATCCCGCTGGCTGGGCTTGTAGTTTTGCAAAACTATTGTCCAAATAAAATTATTTAAAGCTAAAAATTTTGGTTTAAATTTGAAGGTAATAAGATTAAAGATTACTTACCCTCGTAGCCTATGGTCAATTAGGTGTTTTATAAATTTTATTTTACATTTAAAAAATCGAGGGATTTTACTAATGAAAACTATTTGCCGAATTTATGAGTTTTTTACAAATATATTGTTAAACAAAATAGGTTTTTTTAGCAAACTAAAACTATTTTTTCGACTAATCCTACCTATCTCAGGTATAAATTAAACTGACTCGATCCGCTTGCCTTCGACATATTTACTATCTAAAAAGTAAGAAAAGAAGTTTAGTAAAATTTTTAGTAAAGCCTCTTTAATTAACAAAAAATAAATAACATATAAGAAATTCAAATTAAAAGGATGAACCTCAGAGCATCCAAGGGGCAGCTGATCCCAGCAGCAGGACGCTCAAACTCAGAGTCCACGTAGCCGAACCGGACCCAGTACCGGAATTGGAGCTGGGAGTGGAGCTCGAATTCGAACTCTTGGAACCAATATTTGTTTTATTAACGACGCCTATTGTGCTAATTAATTCAGGCTCACAGGATGTCCGTTCGATGGCATCCTTCACGCTGGCAGAGAGTATGCGAAAATTTATGCTGCCGCTATAGAGCTCATCGTAGATGAAACTCTGCAGTTGATTGGAGAGCACCCAAAGGCGTCGCTCATCGTCCACCTTGACATCGCTGGGAAAGATTAGCATTTTGTCGTTCATATAGACCCGATCTTGCATCCTGTAGTTTCTTGTGGTTTGCCAGCAGCCCAAAGCATTCTGATTGGGCAGAGTATAGAAGAGCACACCAGTCTCCGGGTCCAGACATTGGGCACCCGCCTGAGCATCCATGCCACGGGAACCCAAAATCTTGAATTTCCTATAAATGTCACCCGAAGTGGAGAGAGTTTTATTCCGCAAGACAGTGGTGTTCACGGAGAACTCCATGGTGGAGATAAGTGGATGGAAGTAGAGCGTGGCAGACCCATCCATCTGCGGCTTGGATAAGGCCAACCCATACACTCCATCGTCCCACTGGAACTCAATGCCATTGATGCTAAAATTACCGGCCAGCGGTTCGGGATGGAAGAAATGATGCTGGACACGCCACGACTCCTGATCCCGCCACGAGTAGACAACCAGACCGGGACTGCCCAAGTCCGCCAAATATGCAAACGTATTCTCACAGTCCGCATCCTCCACAGCCAAATTGGCAAAGAACGAACTCTGTTTATTCTGACCGGCGGGCAGAATATATCGACGCAGCAGATTATCATTGTGCAGATCATAGACCAGCAGTTGAGGCGTTCCATAGAACTTTGTGTACTCCAGCACGCCTGCAATGCGCGAATCCAGCACCCAAAGGCGACCACATCGATCGGCCTTCACCCGGAAAGGTGAGACAAGTTCCGGCTCCATATCATTCAGATTGTGGGCCACCCAGCTGGGGTACGGTTTCAGGGCGGGCATCTTCGATGAGGTATCTGGAAAAACAATAAGTGTATATCCAAATGAGTATGTTAATTGGGTCCAGTGACAAACCAAGGTGAATGAGCCACAAATTGTGTGTGCATTCGACATGAATTGTTTCGGGTTATTTGCATTTGGCTTCTAATTCTCAATCGACTAAGATTTTATTATACGGCAAGTTTGCCAGTGGAGCAACAGATTTGGTATGCATGGAATATATTTATGGAGTGCAATTAACCTACTACTGGTAATACCCTCCAAACATATGTGACTTAGTAGATTAGAATATTAGATTAAATCTCAAGTTTATAGACAAAAACAGACTGACTTGATTCGATTGTTTCAGCCAGCAATCAATTAAAATACCAAAAACGTTTTCGAAGTAGGTTTTTTATAGGGTATAAATCTAAAGGACTTGGTCATAAATACTTTTTAATTAAATTGTAATCAATTTAAGTAAAGCTATTCGATACCAAAACTTGGCATTACGCAAAAAAAAAAATTATTTCCTGTCAAATGTTGCAAGCAAATGGATTTTGCAATTGATATTTAGTTTATGAATGCAAATAGACATCGACATAAATACGCAACTGAAATATGCATTCTTATTTACTATATACATCTACTAAAAAGCCATTTATCCAAACTGGGTATTTATAGTAACAATCAGTGTAGGTTTTGTGAAGGTGAGGAAAAGTCCTCAACACACATCCTTACAGAATGTGTCGCCTTATCCACAAAAAGAAACAGCATCCTTGATGGCGAAGCTATAAGCTCAGAAGGGGGTACAATAGATTTAATATGTCGCAGTGCAGAACCACCAATTTATACATGTATATATAGTATATCCATCAGATATGAATACATAAAAAAAAACTCAAAAAGAGCTATAATGGTTCTGTAGAAATGTATGTAAAAAAGACGGATGGAAGCATTTGGTTGTTTTTCCTGTCATTAGAAATTAGAGCTATTGGCTTACTTTTTAAAGTGCGCTTTGAAAATAAAACAAATATATATATATATATATACAAAACAGGGCATATTGAAGTCGAGTTCACTCTACTTGTTTAAATTTATATACTTTCGCAGCACTTTTAATGTGTTTATTACGCTGCGAAATATGTTTAAGCAAGCGAGCGAAAAAGTGGGCGTTGCATAGTTGCCACTTCTGAAGACTGAGAAGTATTGTATTGTCTGCAGTCTAGACGTATAGAATGGATATCTATCAGTTATCAATCTGACCATAACAAGTCAAAAGCACTCACATTCTCCCACGTGTCAGACAATGTAATTGCTGAGAGCGAATCTGTGTTTTCCAAAATGCAAAACCTCAATTTTAATTGCATGTTGAATTGCAATTTGTGCGCTTACCATTTAGATCAAGGTAGGCCAACGAGGCGGGCACTCCGCTGCGCCACCTGGGCAGAGTGACGAACATCCGATGGCGGTAGACCTCCAATCCGAAAGGTATCACCGATGTCGGCTTGAAGGCGCCCTGCTCGATGGCCGCCCAACGTTGATCGGTATTCTTGTATTTGAAATCCATTTCACTCCATTCATATTCCACACGTAAATTGTCTTTGCCGACTGCTGCGCCCACAATTAGCAGCAGCGCTGCCATCGCAGTCCATTTGGTCATCATATTTAAGCACTTAGCTGGCTGCAAAAATAAAGTAATTACAAACCATAAATTGTTTAAATATTTTGCGTCAACAGTGGGTTGTTGGTTGAGCCGCTTCCGTTTGGTGACCTTCGTTAAACCATAACATAAATTAAACCACAACCAGATCAACGTAAATTGCTCTTGAAACACGTCACAAACTTGATTAAAGAAGCTAAACAGAAACCGCGATTCCGTTTAACAAAATTAGATTAGTTTTCCCTTCTATTTACTTCTTCTTCTTCTATTCGCTAATTTCAATTACTAATTTAAAAAAGTAAAAATAATAATAATTACTTAAAGATCTATGTCTAAAATATCATTCAATTTATTTAGAGTTCAAAATTTGGATCAACTCTCAGGTCTTCAGTGAGGGCCATTAGCAAATGTACACTGAGTAATTTGGGTAAGTTAGTGAGTTTTCTGATTTGCCCGTATTCAAATATTTATTTAACTTATGATCTGCACATTCTCCTCAGGTATTTAGGTATATATATTTTTCTTTTTGTTTTTGTTATAATTTATTCAAGCAATTTTGCTGGCTCTGTTTTGTGGCCTATTCGCTTTTTGTGTGTTTTATTGGCGTTTGCTTGCCGCACGGCTTTGGATCAATTCAGATACTCGTTTGATGCTTAAAAGAATTCCAGTTTTTTGTCATGTCATTTCAAATGGTTATTACTAATGCCCTTTTTTGGTAATTGAGTCATCATAAATAATATTTAAGTTAATCTTGTTATTATTCAATAGCAAGATCAATTTATTGGCTGAGTTTTATTATGAATCACGGTCAATTAGTCACTAGCGGCAGTTTTGTTGGTCAATTTGACAAAAACCCAAACCCGCAATTGAAAGTAAAGGTGTCAGTGTGTGTGTGTTTTTTTTGGGTGTGTCCACCACTGTCAGGCAAATCACTTGTCACTCGACTGCAAGTTCCGGAAATAAAATATAACAACCGACGACACCGACGCTTGAAATGAAACTAAAAGTCTAGCACAAAAGCAAATCATTTTGTGGCCTACTCGCTTTTTATGTGTTTTTTTTGCGTTTGCTTGCCGCACGGCTTTCGATCAATTCAGATACTCGTTTGATGCTTAAAAGAATTCCAGTTTTTTGTCATTTCATTTCCAGGCAACACGAGCAAAGCCGACTAATGCCGAACTGAGAGCTAAAGCTGCGCATACATCGTATTTGAAATTCCAGTGAACTTGAGCTTTTGCTGTTTTTTTTTTTCGAACTAGTTATTCCCAATACTCACAGTCATGTTGAGCGTTTTCATTAAGGTTTTTTAACTGTGTGAATTGGTCTCGATCAGTGACGAAGTTTTTTTTTTACTGCAGAATATTCTAGAATATTCTAGAATATTCTATTCTATTCTAGAATATTCTATTCTATTCTAGAATATTCTTAGCAGGAATTATTACTTAATTCGTTCTGAACGACTTTTAAATGAAACACTTATTTCGATAGAGTATATTTTATTTATTAAAATTCAATAAATTAATTTAAAAAGAAGAGAACAATCAAAACATTAAACTAGAAATATTATCAGTATACGATTGATTTTTGTTGTTTTTTTTTTTAGTTTAAAAGAATTTAAACAATTGCTTATATAACTTTTTGTTGTTGTCTGTAATTATGCTTAAAGTATGTTGTGTGTTTATTAATTTAATAGTATATATTTTGTTTTTTGGTAGAAACATTTTGTGTACAAACGCTAAAATGTAGTTTTTTGTTTTTTTTCTTTACCCATTTACAACATTAAAAACTTTTAACATACACATGGTGTTTTTTTTTCATTTTTTTTTTGATTTTATGTCATTGCACTAAATATAAATTGCATTAACTAAGTATTTGTGTAATTAATTGTTTATCGATTGTTATTAGCAAATATTTAAAAGAATAGAAAAAATCGCTTAATATTTTAAGGCATTATTTAATAATTGCAACAAAAAATAACTTAAACGATCAAAGCATGTGGAAACCGTATTCAATTATATGTTATTATATATGGATGTTTATATAGAATAGCGATTCCTCGATTTCAGAAGAGTAGTCGGCGGGCAAACAAAAATTATCTTTGGCAAAGGTTAAAGCTAGACTGGTTGATTGTTGAATGCCGCACCACCAGACTCTAGAACGTATATTTATCGAAATCGAAGTCGTTATCGAAATCTCCAATTTTGAAGAGGAGCTCACAATAAAATAGCAAATTGAAAAATAAATTTAGTCACAATTAACACTAAAACACAACGTAAACTTTTTCTTTTTTTTAAGTCTGCGCCTTTGATGCTTAACACCTTCCGGTGCCTATGTATGTGTGTGTGAATAAATTAATGAATACATGAATGAGTCGGTGAGTGAGTGTAGAGTGTAGAGCATTTAGAGGGAGAGTATACAAGTAATTAGACAAGACAAGGACCGAAAAGTCCAACAGTTGTTTGTGGCAACTGTGATGTGCTTTTTTTTTAAGACGGGGCAGATAGTGTAGGAGCAGCACATCGCCTGCGTCCTGAAGGGGGGCGGGAGTTTATGGATATGCGGGTACATGCAAATTGAGTTCTACGTTTGACTCCATACAATACTCCATTAATTTTAAAGAGAGAGATAGAGAGAGAAAGAGAGAGTTGGGACGCAGGGAACTTTTCGCTCAGCAAAATTAATGTGACACACTTTCAACTGGACGTAAGACAGACAGTTTTCTTGTCCAGCTACTCGCGTGTCGCCCAGCGCTAGGACAGACATTGATGGCTCGTCGTACATACAAATATATATGTATATAAATTGTATATTTAAAAAAAAAAAATTCAAAACACACACCTATTAATCGGTTTTTGTACTTGCTTCAAAACAACGCGTGCAGCTTACAGTTAGTTATTGTTTATGGTATAAATTGTTTACAGTTATCAAAAATTAAACATAAATTTAAATAGATCAGATTTGTGAAGTATGACTATCACCAATATATAGATAAAGAGTATACAAAAAAAAAGTGATTGCCAGAAAATTAAAGTTTTTAATGCAAGAAACTCGAGCAATAATAATATTGCTATATACAATTAGAACAGAGAAAACTGAGAAGTATCACCAAACATCAACCACTGATTGGCTAACAGATTGGCCTAAAAACCTGAATAAAATATGATTATAATGTAAAATTTACAAACAAAATTGGCCTGCCCAAAAATTTAATCTTTTAATACAACATACTCGAATTGATCATTAAAATGCTTCACAAAATTGTAGTTTTCAAATATTACGAATAAAATAAAACAGAATTAATAACAAAAAATGTGAAATTAACAAACAATTTGAATTATATAATTATTTGCTACTTTTAGTTTTCCAGCAATCACTGTGTAATGCAAAATCAACTAACTATATATTTACTAGAAATAAAAACAATTACAAAACGCGGCCATTATAAAATATGTAAATATTTACAATTGGCTTTGGACAAATATTACATTTTACATAGAAGGCGTTTGTGTTTGTGAGTTTGTGTCAAGTATTACTTAACTAGAAGTTAATGGGTATAATATGTGCATGTGTGTTTGTGTGTTTTGTGTGTCTGTTAAGCCACCAATAGAATATAACAGATACGAACTGTGTCTGTCCCGCATTGAGGTACACTCGTCTGAAGCACGCCGTTCTAACATCGCATAACACCCGGCCAGACCCCGCGCTGGGAAAAGATAAATAATCGGGGGCCCGGGGGCATTCGTAGAGCGATGCGGCGAATTTGCCAGACCCGAGAGTCCAACATCAATTTTGCGCTAAACTTGGCCGTGGTCTAACGGTACAAGTGTTACCATCATTTTTACCAAGCCAGTTTTATCACTTGTCATTGCATTAGTTTTTTATACCATATATAGTAACAGTACATATAGAATATTTGATTTGTATATACGGAATTTGATACATATGATAGATGAGTTACACATACAAGGATTAGTGTGTGTGTGTTTACGCGTGTATGTGTGTGAGTGTGGGTGTGGCATTTGTTATTTGGGTGCTAAAATTTGACTAGCCTAGTCTACACATGATTCGCAAAGGAATTTTTTTTTTGTTGAGACAGGATCCTAAAATCAGGCCAAAAACTCTTTTTAATATATGCTAAAACAAAAACTAACCTTTAATAAATATACCAAGCTACAAAACAATTAATCAATTGGGTGAACAACTTATTAGCTAAAGTACTAATTACAATTATATATATATTTAATATTATTAGATTATTGGGCCTGTGAGCCTGAGGCTGATTGTGTTAAAAATGTACTTTGTGGTGATTGCTAGGAAGCAAAAGTTCTTTACGTTATTATTTCGCTATTTATTTTTTGTGAATTCTGTTAACCAATGGAAGAGCGACGCTACAAGGAACTAACTATAGAGTTTTGATATAGAAAAGTATAAGTTTTGAATGTACTTACTAACAATGTGCGGTGTATTATTTAACTGGGAACGTTGTCTAACTAGTAATTATATAGATGAGTTTATTGTTTGTTGTTTGTTTTAGTAATATACCATAACCAAAACAAAAAAGTATTTAAATTATATATATTGTATGATAATAATAAAAAAGAAAATGATGTAGATACCTGATTGCGGGCTGCACGCATCGACTTTATCATTTCGATAAGAAAAAACAAATAGATATAAAATTTGGTTTGAAAACTTACGAGTTTTTTTTTTTTGTCAGCTTCTAAATCGAACGAGTAACGAGGATAACGAGTAACGAGTAAATGAGAGAATAGGGTTTTTTTGTTGTTGTTGTTGAAAGAGGGTGTGTTGGGGGAGAACAGGAAGGGGCACATGAGAAGTAGTACATAAATGCAGTTATAGGCTACATATATAGAATATTCAGATTGTATAACAGCATATCTATAACAGTTTTTTGTGGAGCATTGAACATGGACAATTAATAAACTAAAAAGCTACGCACATTTGAATACAAAATTCGCACAATAATACAATAGCTATATATGTGTGTTGTGGTACAATATATATATTTGCCCGATTCTTACCCAGAGCGTACAGTTTCGTTTCTTTTTCTGAGAATAGAGACATGGCAAAAAGGAGAGAGATTGAGTGAGTTGAGAGCGTTTAACAACGTACATACGTGTTTTTTTTTTCTTGTATCTATTGTTTTGTTGCTGTTGTGTTTTTGTAGGTTAGAATATTGGACGGGGCGTAGTAGTTAATGTTCGTGCCCCAGAGCTCTAAATGAAACTAAAACAAAAACATATATTTATATATATATATAGTGTATATATAAAATAAAAAATAAATACATATAATGAAAGAAACATGTAGTAAACAAAGAAATAAGATTATATTGTTGTATTATTATTAGTTAGTTAAATATTATGGGTATTATACAAATACAGTTATTAGTTTACATAACTAGGGGTGAGTAATATATATATATATATATATAGAGAGAGAGAGAGATAAATGTAGAGACAGAGAGAGAGAGAGAGATATCTAGACGCTACAGCAACAGTACAGCAAAGAGAACCGCGTGCCAGCAGAGAGAGAGCGCCAGATGAGAAGCGATGTGTTTAGCACACAGAACACAGAATGGTTTTGGTGTTGGTGTTGTGGTTGTTTGTTGTTGTTAACCTTATTGTTTTATAGTGTTGTATAGTGTAGCATGTATTTATGTTATGCAAGAAGGCAAAAAGACAGTGCACATACCAAGAACCAAAAAAAAGGAAAGAAAATCCAATAAGTTAGTCAAACCACATAAGATTAGAATCAATTTTTTGGTCAACACGTTAAAGCAAAGATCAGGTGCATAGAAATCAACATTGAGATACGCGTATATATAAATATATATATATACATAGTGTCTGTGTTTAAAATGTGAGTGTGTGTGTGTGTGTTTCAAAACTGTTATACATTGAAAAAGAACTTTGAAATTGCTTAGCTTTGAGTAAACTTGCTTGCAGAGTTGTGATTGCTTTTTCGGTTTTGCACTTTATGTTGTTGTTGTTTCTTGTAGTTGCTGTTGTGGTTGTTGTTGTTCTTTCTAGTTAACCACTACACCTCCAATCAATCAATCAATCGTGGAACAGCAAAGGCAACGGCAGCCCCATTAGCGATGCCTGCTGTGGCGCATGCACCACCTGCGGATGCGAATGCGGATGTGAAAGCGGATGCGGCGGATGCAGTGCGGTGGGCAGCGGCGTTCGCTGAAACTGTCGCGCATGCTGTGGAAGCGTCTGCGTTGGCGCCTGCAACAGTCCCGGCGCACCGGGCATGCATCATCTAAATCGCGGCTGCATCATCTGCAACATATTTGGATGACCCGGCAGCATGACACCCATGCCCGGCATCGGCATCGCACCAGCGGGCAAACCAGGCAATCCAATCGCCTGCATCGGCATTAGACCTGCACCATTAAGGATAAATATATGTAAATAATTTGTTAGACATGTCTCCATTGATTCACTCACCTGCCGGCATGCCTGGTATATGGCCAGGACGCAGCATATTGCCGCCTATGAGGGCGCCATGTGGTCCAATGGCAACGGTGCCGGGTCGCAACTGCATTGGTTGCATCAGTTGCATGTGGCCGGGAAGTTGCATCTGAGCCAAGAGAACAAGAAGAGCATGGAAGAGAGGAAGGATTCAGCGTGTTAGTTGCATTCTATTAGCAATGATTCAAAGAAGTGTGTGTATGATGTGTGTGTGTGTGTATGTGTGGGTGTGTATATCGAAGCCATTGTACACAAAATTAGCTAAATTGTTATTGATTATGTTTTTTGTATTTTTTTGGTTTTTTTTCTTATTGGTATTAAGAATATATTAATAATAAGTTGGTTTTGCGTACTTATTCTTTAAATGAATATAATATATTTATTTGTTGTGGGTGGATGTAGATGTGTGTGTGTGTGTGTATTCTGGTCGAAACTTTTTGCATCGCATTACAATGATACAATGAGCTATACATATATAAATACATATATATATATATTTAAAGACAGAGAGAGAGAAAGAGAAGCAGATAAAGAGAGCAACTTTTATCTGTTCTTTTGTGGCAAATTTATTGATATTTTTTTATTGCTTTTTTGTTTTTACGTATATATACAAAACTATCAAGAATAAAATGAATATAAATAAACATATATATATATATTTAAATTAAATGTAGATATTATGATAGAAAATTAAATTGTTTGGTTAAAAAAGAAACGTACTTACAATTCGGAAACTGAACTGACGACGATGAGGGATGGGGGCACAGATCGTTGCGATACGATCTCGACCTTAAAACACTTTAGCAAACATTTCTTAACAGTTTCTTAATATTTTCTTGTATTTTTTTTTTTAATTAACCAATAAGCAACTTAAGAAACAAATTATAATAATAATTATACATATTTGTTTTGAGTTAACAAATTCAAAAAGGGTTTACTAACCAGGCAGGCAACGTAAGTCGAGTTCAAGTTCCAATACTAAATTTATTTTGTTTGATTTTTAATTCAAAATAGTTGTATGTTGTATACTTAGCTATGGTTATGGTATTGTTGGTGGGCGTGGTCGCCATGAGGCGTTTCATATGTATAGCTGTGTAAAGCTGTTAGTAGTGCTTATCGAATAGAGCTGAAAAACGATCAGTTTTGAATTCTTTTCGAATTGAAAATATCAAATTAAATTTAGAGTAGGAAAAAGATTTTTTTAGTTTTTTTTCTAAAAACATATATAGAAAATGCTAATGGTTATCGGATTATCGATTGTTTTGCAGCTCTTTAAAAGAGTTAGATAGAGAGGCGAGCAGTTAAGAGCGAGTTTTTACATTAAAAAAAAGTCGAAAATCACGCCACCAAAACCAAGTGGAAATATTATTTGTTATACTCTAATTTAAGCGCAGATTGTACCAGCTCTCAAGGTATGTGTACAGTTTAGACAGTATGTAATAACTAAGTGTTAGTCTAGAATAGATGTATATATATATGGTATGTATAGCGAGACGAGAGACAATGAGACAGAGTAAGAGATGCACTGAGGAGGAGAATCGAGAGTTGAATGCTCTTAGGATATAACATAAATATGATAAGGAAAAAAGTGTGTGTGTTTAGAAAAATACGTATTACAATTTACAGATTCAAAAAACATTTAGATAACATAGATTTGAATGTGTTATGTCGAAATTGTGTGTGTGTGTGTGTGTGTATTCATTGAGAGACATCAACAGTCCTATATATATATTATATATAGAAATCAATGCTGTGTGTAGTTTTTGTGTGGATATGAATTAATCAATCAACCAACCAATCAATCAATCAATCATTAACCAACCAACGCAGCAACCATTACGACAAGTTCAAAGTAATTTTAATATGTAGTAGTTATTAATTATACAAAATGTACTTACATGGCTTGCATTACGTTACGTTACGTTACGCTTACGTTGACGTTTAACGTTAATGTGCTTTGCAAGGCAGTAGGTACTACTATGGAACTTTTTCTTTGCATTACCATTTATCACTATATATATAGTATATCATAATCGATGGGATCAGTTTGGGAACAGGTATTTGTTTTGGAATAGGTATGTGGATTAATGTAAAAATGTAAGTATGCAATGTTTGTGTGTGTGTGGTGGTGGGGAACGGGGCTTTTGGGGGGGGAGGAGCTTGCTTAAACAACTACGAGTAATACTTGCATAGTAAGTACAATAATGTACGAGTACATTTACGAGTATTATGTATACATATCATATTATAATGGAATTTTTCAATTTACTTATCTTTCGTAATTCGCATTTTGGGCTACTTTCTTGTATTGTTCGTTATTTTTATTATTATAATTTTTTTTTTTGTATAATATGGAAAGTGAAGTGTACAAAAATACATACTGTAATATAGAACTGTTTGTCGGCCCTGCAACTGGCATTTTGTTTATCAACACTCAACTGTATTGCACTGCAATTGTAATGTTAACTTTTAATTTTGTTACTGCAACAATAGATTCTTTTCAAATTTTTCGATTTAGGTTTGTTTTTTTTAGATTAATTAATATGCTTATAGATGTGATCGCTGTGCTAGATCTTGACTAGTTTTTGTTATGTGGGGTATATGGGATAGGCAGAATACTTAAAGGTGCATGTTAATAAGGCCCAAGTACCCTAAATGGTTTGTATACGAAGAAAACTGGGCGCCAAAAAAAAACCGTGGTTTTTAAATTTAAAATTATTTTATGGTATTTAAAAAGAAAAACTTTAATAATCGGATGACTTTCATTCTGTATAGCACTGAATAAGGGAAAATGTTCAACCATCAGAATATCTTCAATAATTTTACAAGATTCTTTCTTTAAAAACAAAATCAGGAAAAAATATTATACAATAGATAATATGAAATTAATAAAACATAGAAGTGTCTTTTTTTTTTAAGAAATTAGAATATTTTTTGCAAAACTTTGAAAAATTATGAAAAGTTATTGTACAACAAATTGGATGAACTTCACACAATATATAATTAATAGAAGATAAAATTAGCTAGTATTGTTAGAGACAGAAATGGTTTTAATACAAGAGACAAAATAATGACACATTTCTTATATTCATGTTGAATAAGAAATTATATATTATTTAAGTTTTTTTTCGCCTAGTTTTCCAACGTATACAACACTAAATTAAACTATAGTTTTAAAAGACTGCTAAGCAGCAAATATGCCTGAGCTTTATAATAATGAATGAGAAAGTGAACTCTGATGATGTGATAAGCGTTTAACTGGAAATACACAAAATCAAAAAAAAAAAATAGGTATAAAGACTAGAGCTATGCTAGCGCCTATAGCCCCAAAACATTCTGAATGATTGGATAAATATTGTTACACACGTTATATGTATATATATATATATATATATATAATTTATAACGATGTTGTGAGAATCAAGAATATCTTTTTAGTCAAGGTTGGAAAAGAGAGAGATGTTGTCGTTGTTGGCGGCAGCGGCGAGCGCTGTGCAAGCAGCACTTGGCCAAGTTTAACACTTACCATGCCCAGGCCAGCGGCGGCAGCCGCCGCAGCAGCTGCGCCCGGATTGCTCTGTTGACGCACCGCCTGCAAACGTTGCATCATCACAGCCCGATTTAGTTCCTCCAGTTGCTTAACCTGCTGCTGCTGATGTTGTTGTTGTGCCTGTTGTTGGACCTGCTGTTGTTGTTGTTGGGCCTGTTGCTGTTGCGCCTGCTGTTGGTGTTGCGCCTGCTGCTGCTGCTGTTGCTGGACAGCAACGGCTTGTGCCACCTGAGCGGCCTGCACCTGTGCCTGCATATGCTGGACATGGGCGGCCTGAACCTGAGCGACCTGTGCTGCCTGTGCATGCGCCTGTGCCACGGCCACCAAAGCGGCGGTCTGTAAATAGAATTGGTTGTGGTAGTTGTTTGTCTTTGATTTTCTCTATTTTTTGTTGTTTTTTTTTGTTTTTAGCAAGCAAACAAATTTTGGTGGATTTGGAACTGAGCTTTCAGTCCATATCATTTGCAATATAAGATATATATATGCGAAGTGCAGCAGCTGCAGGTCGTCATCATTAAATAACATTTTGCTTTTGCGCTTTTGCTTAAATTAAATATTGACTTGTTTGTCGTTTTGATAAAAATTGAAAGCCGCCGTTCAGTTTTGTTGCCATTAATTTGTTTGTTTAATTAAAAAAGTTGTACAGACATATATCATACTATATGCTAAAGTTTTAATCATTTGTTGTGGTTTTTTTTTCAGTTTGTTTGTTTGGGTTTTCTTTCTAATCATTTCGTTTGTTTCCGAGTCCATTGTCGGCTGTTCATAGAAATTGCAAATATAATTGAACCAAAATATAATGGTAATGCCAATTTTTAAATAAAAAATAATAAAAACTATAGAATGTCCAGCGTGTGTGATATAAAATGGAATTCTTAAAAATGCGAAACAAACGCTTTCAACACACGACACAGTTTCGTTTAAAAATTCAATTGGTAACTTTGTAAATATTCTCATTTATGTATGTATGCAACTAGCTGTAACCATGTATTGTTGTGTGTAGTGTGTGTAGTAAGTGTAGGTGTGTGTGTGTGTGTGGCATGTCTTTTTTGTACAGGGGTCCGTGTCGTGTTGTCGTATTGTGCGTCCGTCCGTCTGCTTCATTTATATTGACTATGGTTTCTATAACTATGATAAGAACTCACTTCCTGTGCCTTGGAGATCGCCGTGCTGACAGCGATTGCATTCGCAGCGGCTGCCGCAGCAGCAGCCGCAGCACTGCTGCCCGTCGTCGTCGTCATTGTCGGCGAGATGCCGGAGAGTGAGGGCGGTGGCGGCGTTGATGGCATCGATGAGGCAGCACTGCCACTGCTCCCATTACCACCATTACCGCCATTAGCACTAACATTATTGTGGCTGTTGATAATGCTGGGGCTGTTATTGCTGTTGTTACTGATGTTGTTTTGATGCTTTGCATTGGCGGCCATTGCGGCTGCCAGTCGCATCTGATACTTGGGCTGGCGGGCGCGCAACTCCTCCAAACTAGCATCCTCTGCCGGATGCATGATCTTTGTGCTAAGAGCGGCGGCAACACTGCCATTGGCACCACCAGCTGCTGGATTATTCCCAGCCACATTCGGTGGTCGTCCCTGATTGTGTGGATCTAGTGCCGAGCCGGGCACAGCATTTGACGCCGCACCGCCGCCGATGCCAGCATTATTGGTGGTTGGCGGCGCACTTATTGTGGCATTGCTGCAAACAAAATACATTAATTTTATGAGATCGCTTATATCAATGATTTCCCACCCACCTATAAGCCGGAAACGTGGGTTTGTGCTGCGCCATCGCAGCGGCATGTTGTTGCTGCTGGTGCTGTTGATGCTGCTGCTGCTGTTGATGATGATGCACGGCTGCTGCGGCTGCTGCCGCTGAGGTTGTTGCCATTGCCGATGGGAATAACGGTCGGGGTGGCATCATGTGAGGCATCATTGGCATCGGATATGGAGGCAACGGCGGCATATGCTGCATCATGCCCATACCATATTGGCCCAGCATGTGCGGCGGCATCATATTTGGAGGCATCATCATCGGTGGAGGCACTGACATGGGATCTGTAAAGATATTTGGAACTGTATATACATATATATGTATATATATATAATATTTTATAGTTTCTGATTAGATTCTGAATATCACAGTGTGCAGTTAATAGATTTTGAACAAAGATACAAAAATATAAAATGATTGTTAGAACACCTTTTGGATAACTTTTTAAAATCCTAAAAAGTAAATAATATCTTAAATTTCAAGGTATCTAATTTCGTTGAAAAATATAACTCCTATTTTTTTAAATTAAGAAATAGGACTTTGCTAATTTTCTTTCTAATGATTGCTGCTCACATTCAACTTTCTTCTTGGCGGCCGGCTCGTCATCATCCGAATCGGATTTGCCGCCATTCTTTTGGCGCTCGTGATCCCGCAAATCCTCTGCCGGAATGCCGTCCATGCCAAAGATTTCGATTTCGATGTTGGAACGATTGGGCAGCGAATTTGGCACCTTGTCCACCGTCTCCTTGTGCACTTGCATACAGTGTATGGAGAGCCCCGGGCCTGTGTACAGCTTTTTGTGGCATATATGACACTTGAAGTGTTTCGCCTTCTGGTGCTGCACCAGAATTTTCTCATCATCGAACTCACGATTGCAGTACCTAAAGTTAGTTAGGGGTTAAGGAAAGATCAAAGTTGACGAATGTTTCTTGTTTTTATATTTAGCCATGCCGACTATCAAACAACAACACGCGACATTATGTAAAATGCACACATCTTTATGTGTGTGTGTGTGTGGAGTCTCTGTGTGTGCGTTAGTAGATACAAATTTCAGCACACGTAAAATAAAGGCGGCGACAGAGGCTGCTTAATTTTTAATTATATTTTGTTTTACAAAAGGATACCAGCACCAGGGCTTTGAGGCCTTCTTCTTTTTGCGACCCATTTTATGAACTGCGCTTTAAACACTTGAGATATACAAGGCGATCGGTTTAACCGTACAATATTCGACTTTTTGTTGAGATAAAAACAATTTTCAAGCGTCGTGTCGCTATCGGTATCGTGACAAAACAAAATGGAGTGTGTCCTAGTGGTGACATTCTATCGATATATGTACATACAGAATATCAATAGTTTTTATACGATAGTTAACCAAATCGATTATTGAGGCTTTTTATAACGATACTATAATCGACTCTATTTAATATCGTTGTCAGAGTTATCGACTGAAAAGCAACGACATTGTCGATAGACAATTACCAAAGCCGATAAGTAAGTATGGTCGATAGAGGGAGAACAAAACCGATAGACAAACGTTGCCGTGTGTATTTTTCCAAGACCGGCAAATAAAGTAATAAAATGGCTGACAAAAAGGTAAGTTAAATGTTTAGTAATGAAATGAAATGGTAATTTAACTGATCCGTGCACGCTGCAGACGGGAGGCAACAATGATGGCAAAGAGAAGCGTCGCAAGGAGTCTATTTTGGATCTTTCCAAATACCTGGAGAAACAAATACGCGTCAAATTCGCTGGAGGCCGCGAGGCATCTGGCATACTGAAAGGCTACGATGCGCTGCTCAATTTAGTCTTGGACAACACCGTGGAATATTTGCGGGACTCCGACGAGCCTTACAAACTAACCGAGGATTCCACACGCAGTCTTGGCCTGGTCGTGTGTCGCGGAACAGCGTTAGTCCTGATCTGTCCGCAGGACGGTGTCGAAAGCATTGCAAATCCTTTTATAACGCAGTAAATTGTCTAGGTTAAGTTAAAAAAAAACATATGCATAGAAATTCCCAATAATTGAAGATAATGTATGGTATATCTTTATATCTTTATATATATATTATAAATACAATTTAAAACTAAACAATAGACTATTCTAGACCAAATTCGTTGCGTATCCAGGGATACTGGGCCGGGCACTCCATGCACGTGTAGAAAAAGCGATCCTCCTGCAGAACCCGACTGCGCACCTTGCACACATTGGGCATCGGGCAGACCAGCTCGTGCGGCTCCAGCTGTTTGGGTGGGCAGCGCCACGGCTCAAATTGATGCAGTCGATTGCTGGGTGTGGGTTGGCGCATCCATTGTATGGCCTGCTGATTGGTCACAAAATGCACATCCGGCAGCTTCTGCATGTCATCCAAGAATTTCTGCAAAGATTCACTTAAGATGCCATCCCTAAAGTCCGTTACTTGCACTCACCAGAAAGGCATTCAGATAGTCGATCTTCTTGAACCACGTGGAGTGAAAATAGAGTCCATATGGTGCCCGATTGCTCAGATAGTGTCGCTTAAAGTTGTAGGTCAACATGCGATAGACATCATCGCCCGTCAAATGTGGTGGACAACTGTCGACCATGCCACAGTTGTATTCACCGGCGCCAGCCTCCAGTTGATTCATGACCAGTTCCCAGATGCCTGGGTAACTACGCGTCGGGCAATTCTGATTGGTGCCCAGGCAACTGTGCGGCATCTTAAAGTCAAGTGTGTAGGGCCAGAGTGGAGGATTCGAGTGTGGTGCAACCATCGATGCATCGTAGACAAATCCAAATTCCTTCATCATCAGAAACTGCCTGTTCCAGCCAACACGCAGGAAGGGCACGCGCATGCCCCGAATCTCATCCATGCGAACGCCCGCAAATTTATTGATGATGTTCGCCTGGCCAACCATCTCATCGAACCAATCCTCAATGGTGGCATTCTTGGACCACCACAGCTCCGGACCACGATGACTGCAAATTTTAAGAAATAGTTGAATAATAATCCAATCTTTTATGCCAGGCATGTCAATCTTACGTCACTGAATGGACGGCAATCTCGTGGCCATCGTTCCACAGTTTTTGCACGTACTGATAATTCGTGTATGGATGTGAGACATAGAAGCTACTGCGTATGGGACAACCATTGGGATTGCGTCGATTTGGTGTGAAGAGCACCTTAGAGAACAGTTCCCAATTTTCGTGATTGATGGCATCATCGAAGGTCAACAGAATCATTTGTGGCACAGACTGCGCCTGCAGATTGCCCGGTATTTGGGTGCCATCCTTCGAGCAGAAGCAGTGGGGCAACTTACACTTGCGTGGATCACAAGCGCCAGCTGCATTCGGATCATGATCCACATCGCACCAGCCCTCATCGGAGCCATCGGGACAGTCGACGGAGCCATCACAAAAATATTCCTGTGGCAGACAGGTGCCATCGGCACAGCCCAGCTGCTGCTCATCCGCACAATCGGCCATTTCAAGGAGTGGTTTGGGTGCCGGTGTCTCTGCGCTGATATCACAATTATCCACATTCGCTTTGAAATCACAGATTTGACGTAGAACATCAAAGAGCAGACCCTCTGAGCACTTGAACTCGAAGACTTCGCCATCGAGGCACAGGAAATACTTCGCACACTCGCTATTCGTCCAAATCTTGTGCACCGCCCGATTTGGATTGCGATAGAAACGTGCATCGTGCATGCAGGCGGCACCCGTTGTAGAGCTGGTTGAGCGCCTTGGACGACTGTGATTTGAGGCAGCAACCACGCCTGCCACCCGCTCCGGTTTGGTGGCATTGTCTGTAAAGCAGGTCGTCGTGAGATAGCTTCATAAATATATGTATCTCTACATTTGGAGTATATATATTTTTGCAGCTTAGCGTAGTCGAGTAATTACGTGCAAAAAACTAATTAATACGTTAACCCAAAAACCAGCTGCGCTCACGTCCACAATTGGGGTTTGTTTGACTCTTGCGGCAATAATCTTGGCCAGTGATTTGAGCATTTGTTGATAGGTGAGGCGAAAGGGGTTTATTTTATATATATATAAAGCAAGCATGTTTGTTTAATCTTAAATATGAAATTAAAGCATTTTCAAAAAAAAACCAATTGGCTTTTTAAGTGAACTATATTTCGATATTAAGTTTGAGTAAGATTTCCAGCTTTTTAATTGTGGTTTGATGTATTGGTATTTATAAAATAAGTAATTATTGTCTAAAGGAAAATAATTGGAAATAATTTTACATATGTTTTCTAAAGCCGTACTATAATACTCAAATATCCTGTCCTATATAGTTCAAATTTAAGATCGATTTTCAGCTTTAAACTTTTTACAAAAAAATAAAATTTTAATTTAAATATAATAAATACACAATTCGAATTGGTTTATTCTACGGTTTTCAAAAACATATAATACTACTTGAATATCTGATCTTCTATAGTTTAAATTAAAAAGGATATTCAACTTTCAACAATTTGTAGCAAATAAGACAAAAAAAAGTTTTGACAAAGAATAAATAATACTATATTTCAAATTCTTTGACAATCAAAATTCACTTTCCTATTTTCTTATATCTATTTTGTAAATTCTATTTATTACTTTTTAATGGACTTCTTATAATGTGTAAGAAAATTGCATTATGCCAAGAAAGTGTTTTATTAATATTTTATTTTCTTATTTTTTAAAACTATCAAGAAAAATCAAAATATACAGTTCTTAGTCCAGTCTAGAAACTGCTGATTTTCAATTCCCTTTTGACCCGATACCGTTAGAAATTACCGTTTTTTATTTGATTTGACTTAGCTTTCGTTGATTACCTTGAAAGTTCTATTTAAATATGTAAATCATTCTTGCATATCAGCCAAGAAAATTACATTTTTTTCTTAATTTAATTGGCAATATTTGTATTTATATATTCGGCTGTTATGAAAACTGTATAATACAACACGAATATAAATAATCAATGCAAATAATATTAATGAAGCTTTGAGATTTTTTAGCTGAATTATTATTTTTTTACTGGTACGCCCCTGTCCCAAGTAAGCCAACTTTTTGGTGGCAGCAAGTCAATATTTTTTTTTGCAACAAGCACTGGAAACACACACACATAAATATAGACAGACGGGCAGACAGACAGATGTGGCATAGCTAGAGCAGCGATTGGGCAAGCGAGCGACGAAGACGCATAAAATGTGTAAAATGCATGAAGCGATCTCAAGATTTCGTATACGATGTCTGTGTGTGTGTGTGCGTGTGTGAGAAGTGGTAGCTGCAACATTTAGAAAGTAAAATTTGAAGTCTTTTTTTGTTAATCATTTTTTACTGTTTGCTTGGGTCAGGAAAAATTCAGCAATTGTCATTTGGGGTTCATTGCACAGTTACCCCCTCCCTGTCGTTTATTATATAACAAACAGATCAACAACTTTCACACCCAATGCGCAAGCAGCGACAACAGCAACACGCACACCCAGTCAGGTAGTAAATTTTGGTTTTTTTTGTGTCAAACAATAGCTGAGCGAGCGAGCAAGAGGGAAATAGAGAAATTACCAATGCTTGTAGCATCCGACGAC
This sequence comes from Drosophila dives, assembly GCA_035042365.1. NCBI lineage: Eukaryota > Metazoa > Arthropoda > Insecta > Diptera > Drosophilidae > Drosophila > Drosophila dives. The sequence goes on along the minus strand of JAWNLJ010000357.1, from coordinate 6,431,714 downwards.
ATAATCACAAACATGGCAACAACAACAGCAACAGCAGCAGCAGTAGCAGCAGCTGAAGTTACTGTTAAATTTGTAGATTTCTGCTGCGTGCAGCAGCGGCGTCGACGTCGACGTCGAACGGAAGCGTCGACCTTGACTGTGAAACCCGTTTCGACATTTGAATTTTCCCCCGGGCACAGCATTTTTCAGACACGATTTCCAGTTAACGATTTTACGCAAATATTAAAACGAAATTAAACTAAAGAAAAATGAACTGTCAAGCCGACGCGCAGCCGCCGAAGACTTAAAACAAACTGAAGCCGTTGGCGCTGCAGACGAGACCATTTATAGAGTGGAATATGAACAGATATCGAAGCGATATCGAATTTGTCGTTATTGTTGTTGTTGTTGTTGAGAGAAAGCTCTCTCTCTCTCTTACTCCAACTCTTTTTCTCTGCAGTCGGCCTTGGGAAAATTATTATTTGAAACATTTGCTGCTTTTAATTAAATTGCTTGCGTTACAATTAAAAGAAATAAATAATTTGCCATTTTGGCATACGAACTTTGTTAACATTTATAAAACATTTTATCGCTTATCGCAATCAGCTTCCTTAATTTATGTCCTTCATGTGTGAACAGAAAAAAAAAAAAATATAAAAAAAAGCAATGAAAACTTGATTAGCTAGTAATTTGAAGTTTACAATTTATTTCTTATTTGTTACAAACCGAAAAATTGAAAACAGTAACAGCGATAAGAAGCAACAAAAAAAATTCCCAATTCCAAAAGCGATTTAAATTGTGCATTTGAATTGCAGCAAAAACAGTGAGGCGTTAACAAACAGCGCTGCCAACTCGCTCAAAACACGCAAGTGGTTAGTTCACAAATACGCCGCCAGAGCGGCAACAGACCGCATACAACTCTGCCAGAGCGTCATATTTTATTTTAGCGCCAGGAGACGCGAACTGTTTTAAGGCTTTTAAATAAATGTGACAATTGTGTAAACAATGAGACGCAGCATGGGTGCCCCAAGGGCACGAGGCGCCAATCGCAGCAGCACTGCCAGTGCCGCGAATCGTCCAATAACCAAACCACAGCTGCAACAACAAGACGAAGATGCCGCTGCAATTGATGCCTTGGATGAGGCGTTAATATTTGACGATGAGGAGGGCGGCACACGGATCGGCGATATATATATACCGCCACCGGTGCCCGCACACTGCTCCATGGAGAGTGTTGGCCCCCGCCTTATAATCAAATGCATTGTGAACCACAATTTCAAGAGCTATGCTGGCTATGTTTCACTGGGACCCTTTCATCCTTCGTTCACGGCGATCATTGGGCCAAATGGCAGTGGGAAGAGCAACGTCATCGATTCAATGATGTTTGTCTTCGGCTGCCGAGCAAATCGCATACGCTGCAAGAAACTCTCGACGCTCATCCACAACTCAAAGGATTTTCCCAATCTCAAAACTTGCTCGGTTGCCGTTCATTTCGAGCTCGTCGTGGATCAGCCCAATGGCGTCTGCGTCAAGGAACCCAATTCGGAGTTTGTCGTCAGTCGCACGGCTATGTCGGATAATACCTCGTTTTATCAGATCGATAAGCAGCGGGTACAGCTGAAGGATGTGGCCAAACTGCTAAAGAAACATCATGTGGATCTGGAACACAATCGGTTCCTCATTCTGCAGGGCGAGGTCGAATCCATATCGATGATGAAGCCCAAGGGTGTCGGGGAGAGTGAGACGGGCATGTTGGAGTATCTGGAGGATATTATTGGCACACAGCGATATATTCGTCCGCTACAGCAGATCAATCAGCGTGTGGATCAGTTGACGGATGACCGGATGGAGAAACATAATCGCTGCAAGCTGGCGGAGCGAGAGATGAAGGATCTGGAGCAGCCATACAACGAGGCCGTCGAGTATTTGCGCACCGAGAACGAATATATGCGCACTAAGAATTTTGTGGTGCAATCCTACATCAGTATCAAGGAGCAGACACTGGAGAAGTACACCAAGGAGCACGAAACCTGCACGGCAGAGTTGCAGAGCCATGATGAGGGCACCGATGCCCTCAAGAAGGAACGAGCCGAAAAGGAGCTCATCATTCGCAAGGAAATCGAGTGAGTTTGTGCACATATTTTCTTAATAGAAAATAAGTCAATAATATAGATCTAGTGTAATTGATCGTAAATCGATAAATTTCGATGTGAGTCAATTTTTACCTTAAGGGAGTTAATCTTGAATTTTTATGTAAATTCTTATACAGTAATATGTTATGGAAATGGTTTTTTTGTTTTTATCAAGTTAAGCCAAATTTCTGTTGATTTTTTAATAAGGTAAAATTGTATTATTTATTGATTTGTACAGTTTTTTGAATAACTTTGAATGAGTTATTATAGAAAGGCCAAAAATCTTAAATTTGTTATTTAAATTTTTGATTATGTATTTTATTTGCTTAGAATTTCTCAAGTTTTTTAAAAGTATACCCATCTGATATTATTTAAACATGGTTAAACTTTATATCAATTTCAATATTTGTTGATATTTTAATAAGGTGGGTTTTTTTTAAGTAGGTCATTTTAATGTATTTTCTGTTATTTTTTTTTTGGTTGTACTCTTATTTAATTAATTGGGGTTTCTGCACTGCGTTATTTTAGATCTATTGTGCCCCTTTCTGAGCTTATAGCTCCTCCAGCAAACCTAGTTCTTGCACGAATGTCAGAATCTTTGATGGGTTAAGGACTACAATGTCATTGACAATCATTACATGGACTCCTCCTCACCTTCACAAAACCTATACTTATTGTTACTATAAATACCCAGTTTGGATAGTTGGCTTCTTAGTTTACAATGCCAGTAGACGGACAAATATCCTAAGCCTATTCCAACAATATATAATACTTTCTTAAATCGTTTAACAATACAGCCGACCAAAAGACATTGACTCCTGTCGGAGTCCTGGTGTCTCTTCCCAGCTCCCGTAGTCTCCTTTTTCTTTCTTCGTTCCTTAGTTGCAGCCGTATTGTGTGCCTTCCTATGCCTCTCTGCACCCATTCTAGCCTGCTCATCCGCCGCTCCGTTCCCTGCTATTTCCCTGTGTCTCGGTACCCATTTTAGGCTAAACCAATTGTGAGCCCCGAGTTGGCCAAACTTGGATCGCACTTTTTTGTTGTACTTGCCTTTTCCCAAAAATATAAATTTCGATTTCTCCCCCATATTTTTAATAACTGAATTAATATCTGATATTTAAAATGCATGGATATAATTTTATTTGTGTTCGACAATCATTGATTTACAGGAAATATCTGCTGGAAGATTTTAAAGCTAGTTTCTTCAAATATTAAGTCAAGCTGAAACATAAAAAATAATAAAAAAAAAAGAGTCTAATTTAATCAAATAAAATACAAATGCCAGGATAACTGGTATTCGGGCAGACTTAATTCATAGATTAATTTTACTCCTATTCCAGAGCCTACGAGGCGCTTGTCAAGCAGCGCGAGGCCATCAAGAAGGAGCTGGTTGGTGCCGATCGAAGCTATACGGAAGTCCAGAGCGCTATGGAGAACACAAATAAACAGCGTAAAAAGGATAAGGCGCAAATTGATAAGAATGAAAAGCAACTCGATGAGTTGCACAAGTTGCCGGAAAAAAACGAAAAGGAAATCGAGGAATGCCAACACAAATTGGAAAGACTCGAGCAGGAGAAGACCACACAGAGCGAGGAGCGCGAGAAACAATTGGCGCTGCTCAATGAGAAATCGGCGCCGTTGGCGGAGAAGCGACTCAAGTTGAGCGATGAGCTAATTGGTCACAAGGAGGCCGCTAATGAGGCACGCGAGGCTCTGCAAGTGCAAGAGTCCAAGATGAAGATACTTAAGCAGGTGGAAGTGACAGAGAAGCGCAAATACGAGACTCTCAAGAGCTCCTACGAAGAGGCCCAAGAGAACCATCAGGAGATGACAAAAAAATTGCAGGAGCTGAACGAAAATATGCCAAAGCTCGAAGAGGAGATTAACACCAAAACGGCGGAGATTCAAAAGCTGACCAAGGACGAGCGCAACATGAGCAACCAGCGGTCCAAGTTGCGCGAAGAGGTGCCTATTTAATAGTATATATTACAAATTATATATTCATCAAATAACTTATTATTTTATTTACTAGATCAATGAGCGCTCGGCATATATGAAAGCGCAGCGCTCCAATGACAGTGTCCTCAACTTTCTGATGCGCTTAAAGATGGAGGGCAAAATTCCTGGCATTCTGGGCCGGCTCGGTGATTTGGGTTGCATTAATGCCAAATACGATGTGGCCATATCCACGGCCTGTAGCCGACTCGACTTTATTGTGACGGATAATTATGACACGGCCACAGCTGCGATTAAAGCACTTAAGGAGCACAATGCTGGTCGGGCCAATTTTATACCCCTCAATCGCATGGAGCATTTTGGGAGCAAATCATATCCCATTGATACGTAAGAATATTATATTTGTTTATTATTATTATATTAAATAATTTGTTTTTTTATACCGCACAGCCCGGAGAATGTGCCACGTCTGTACGATCTGGTGCAGGTGGAGGATGAGCGCGTGAGGACTGCCTTCTACATGGCCTTGAGGGACACATTGGTGGCCGACGATCTGGAGCAGGGAACACGCATTGCCTACGGCCAGCGTCGTTTTCGCGTTGTCACACTCCGTGGTGACATCATTGAGCTGGCTGGCACCATGTCCGGCGGTGGCGGTAATCCGTTACGCGGCAAGATGGGCACACAGGTGCGCACAAAGACCGCTGTGTCGGCGGACACGTCAGTGGTGTCGCAACAAGCGTTGCAGGAGATGCAGGTGCAGGCGGATGAGCTGCAGCAAAAGATTAACTACTGCCAGGAACAGCAGGGGCGACTGGAACATGAGATTCAAACGTTGAAGGCGAATCGCCAGCGCAGCGAAACGGAACAGAAACGGTTGACGGTCAGCATCAAGTCGCATGGCCAACAAATGACGAGCAGCCTGAAGCAGTGCGAGGCCCAGCGTCAACGCATGCTCAGCCAAACCACGGACGAGGCGGCTGTCCGCGAATTGGAGCTGCACATTGAGGAGACGCAGCAGCTGTTGACAGATCGCCAGGCAACGGAGCAGTCGATCGTTGATAAGCTCAAACAGATTGAAGATGAATTCACAGTGTTGCGCTCGAACACAGTGAAACCAGTTGAAGCCAAACTCAAAAAGGTCACCACACAAATTGAGAAGCTATCGAGTCATGTGCGCTCCCTAAATGTGGAAATGTCCACGGCGGAGCGCACGATTGAACGGCTCAAGAATAACAATATTAATTTGCAAGAAAATATAAAAACGGCTGAAGAAAAGTTGCGTGCGTTGAACGAGGACCGCCAACAGTGTCAGGAGCGTAAAAATGAGCTCGAGACACAGGCCAGCGAAGCAGATGAAGCCATCAGCACGGCGAAATCTCAATCGTCGGATGTGAAGAAAGAAATCGATGCATTAAACAAACAGGAAAATGAACGCAACATTAAACGACTCGAAATCGAAACGAATCTGCAAGCGATTACAGCCAAAGTGAAAGATTTAAAAGGGGGTATACCACAATTGAAGGCGCAGCTAAAGCCGCTCAAGCTTAACGTGATTCCAGGTGAAACAGAGTCAGAATCAGCTACATCACTGAAGACGTACACACTCGAGGAACTGGAGGCCGAGAATTTGCCTGCTATGCAATTTAAACTAACGACGCTCGAGGAGCAGCTGAAAACCAAACCCAATTTGGGTTTCATCGAGGAGTTCACTGATAAGCGTGTGGTCTATTTGGATCGTGTGCGTGTCCTCGAGGACATCACCTCGAAGCGTAACGAGATGCGCGACAAATACGAGGAGGTTCGTAAACGTCGCTACACCGAATTCATGGAGGGATTTAATATCATTACGCGCAAACTGAAGGAAATGTATCGCATGATTACCCTGGGCGGTGATGCCGATCTTGAACTAGTTGACTCAATGGATCCATTTAATGAGGGCGTCCAGTTCACAGTCCGTCCGCCCAAGAAGAGCTGGAAATACATCTCGAACCTGTCCGGTGGCGAGAAGACTCTCTCCTCATTGGCCTTGGTGTTTGCACTGCATTATTATAAGCCGTCGCCATTATATTTTATGGATGAGATCGATGCCGCTTTGGACTTTAAGAATGTCTCCATTGTGGGCCACTATATTAAGGTAAAGATTGGCATCGATTTATGTACAGATTGAAAACCGTAATATTTATATTATTTTAAGATTGCCATTTGTATTATTTATACTCGATTTAGAATTGAATTGTGAATCACTAAATTATGACAAATTTTGGAATAGATTTAGGCTGAGAATAGCAGTTGTGATATTTATAATTAATTAGTCTTGATTTCGATATGAGTTAAAGGTGATTTCTACACAAGTCAAGGATCTTAGAAATGTTTTCATTATGGATCATTAAATTAAGGCAAAGATTTCTATGGATAGCTATACTATATTTATTGCTATTCAATAACCGAGTTATCCTGATTAATTTAATAGTTTAAAGAAAGTATCCATTGTGGGTGAATATTATGATAGTTTTATATTGAGATTGCCATTTGCATTGTATATTTATACTCGATCAGCAGCAGTAGTTAAATCGATTTAGCCTTGAGTTTGATTTTGTCTGCCAAGAGGAATTGAGGAACAATTCAAAGCACGGGGCAAATCTAGCTTATGTTTTTGGTCGACAAGATAAGGTAAAGTCTAATCCCACCCGAACCCTCAAAATGGGAATTATTTAAGATATTTATTAGCTTTTTTATTTTTAAGTGTAGCTTGAAATTTTATTAACTTTTGTAATTGCATTTTCAGGAGCGAACCAAGAATGCGCAGTTCATCATTGTGTCGCTGCGTGTGAACATGTTCGAGCTCTCTAACTATCTGGTGGGCATCTACAAGATCAAAGATTGCACCGATTCGTGCACCTTGTTGAATTACCCGATAAATATATTGTTGCCATCGGTTTCCCAGCGGCACAATACTTCAATAATGCCGAGCAATTTGATGCTTCAAACTTTAAATGGCAATGTTGAATCGTTTGTAAAACAGCACGCTGAAATTTCGAGTCTGATATTTGCCCCTCGACTGGACAGCACGGCCATGTCCACAGCGGAGTAGGAGGAGGACTGGACACTTTCCACCTAAATAATCTAAGAAAACGATTTAAATTTATATATATCTTTAATAACCAGTACAAATCATAATTAATCGAAATTACCTAATATTATTCATCACGAACCACGCATGGTTTTCATCTAACTCAAAAATCAAACAAACATATTTTTCCTTTACTAATTTTAAGCCAAAATTTTACCCCCAACAAATAAAATATGCATTATATTTCTATTCGATTTTTTTTTATATCAAAGTGAGTTAAAGATTTCGATTTGATATGGTATCTACATATATAATATTAACGTATTATATCAAGTCAAAACAACTTTAAATTTACAAAATAAAGATATCTGTTTAATTTTCAAAATGTATCTATAAAATATACCTTTTATTTACAGAGTGAATGTAATAATAAAAACAACATTATATATTAACAAACAATCAACATTATTAAAATCTCAACTATATTATACACCTAGATATATATATATCATTAGCTGTATATCATATATAGACATTAAATTACATTTTATATTTAAAAACCCTTCCAAAATTTAGTCAACTTTTTACATTCCTTAAATTTTATTCAATAATTTAAAGCAAACATATCATATGATGATTATTTCAATTAGTTAAAACATATTAATTTTTGTGCACATGAACATAATTTTCAAATGAAATTAATATTTAAACGGCTTACAATTCTTCCAAGCAACAACACAAAATGCAGATATTTGTTTTAATTTATTTCTTTATATTTACAACATATCCTGTTAATAAACAGCACATTTGCTAAATAGCAGCAGCAATTCTGCTAACTAACAGCACAAATCATGATAAGAATATCAAAAAAGCTTAAACTAAAAACTGGACATGATCTTGGAGCAAATGGCGGCCAATGCATCGGTGGTCTCACTCTTTATGGCTGTAATATCCTCACCCGCGTCACAGGCACGCGTTACTTGCGGATCGAGGGGCAGGGAACCCAGCAGAGGCACCCCCATTTCGGCACACATGGCGGCGGCGCCGCCCGTCTTGGCCGGAAAGATGTCGGAACTGTTACCGCAGTGGCCGCAACGGAAGCTGCTCATGTTCTCGACGACACCCAAGATGGGTATACGCTGTTTCCTGCAAAAGTTTATCTCCTTGCGCACATCCAACAGAGCCACTTCCTGCGGCGTTGTCACAATGATGGCACTCAACGATTCCTTTGGAGCCGAATCATCCCGCAAATAGGTACAAACAGACAGATGCTCATCCGATGTGCCGGGAGGTGTGTCCAACAGTAGCAGATCGAGATTACCCCAGTCTACCTCGCTGAGAAACTGTCGAATCATGCCATTCTTTTTGGGACCACGCCAAATGATCGCATCATCCACGGAGCTGAGCAGAAAACCAATGGACATGAGACACACATTGTCATCGATGCCCACCGGCGACCAACCCGAGCCCGACTGATGCACATTCTCGCCCAGAGCACCCAGAAGTCGAGGCTGTGATGGCCCACAGATATCGATGTCAAGCACGCCAAAATTGCTATCCGGACAGCTGCGTGCCAGGTAGCGCGTCAGCAGCGTTGTCACTGTACTTTTACCCACGCCACCCTTGCCGGAGAGTATCAAGAGTTTGTGCTTTACATCCTTCATGGCAGCGGCAACGAGCGCCTTTCCGGGATCCTCTAATTTCTTAGTGGGATCACTGCATATGCTCTGATTGGGACAGCCTGCACAGGCGCTCACACGCCCAGCCTGTTCGCTCTCGACGCCTGGACAATGCTCCGGTGGCGGTGCTTCCATCTTATGTTTTTTTTGTGATTTAAAGTCGATGTGAAATAGTAGACAGCTGATAAGTAATGCGTGTCTGCATTTGGTGTGAATGCCAAATGTTTATTTCGATGGCTTGTTATCGATTAACATGAATTATTTTATGAAAATGCATATTTAATACAATTATGTTCAATTAAAACTCATCTCATACCAAAAATCCAAATCTGTACTTCTGCTTTATTCCTCATCATAAAAGATGCATTTAAAATGCATACAAAAAATTAGATTAATGGATACTTAATTTAAGCTGCCGCATTATAATCAACCAAACTCTTGGCACTGATTTGGTCCAAGTGGCGAACACCATTTTTATCGACTACCGCAACGCTGAAGTTCTTCAAGTTGACAATGAGACGCTTTTGGATTTCCAGCACGCATTTCTTTAGCACATCGTAAGCTTCCTCCTGGGTGATATTCGGGTGCCAGTAGCGATCGAAGATGCTGGCGCAGAACATGCTACCGTAGCCATGACCGGCATAATTCAATGACTTCGACGACGCCAGATAATCGATAAATGTCAATTCGGGACCCTCATTGGGATCGTACCTAGTAAAACCGTAAATACATATTTGTTTATTAATATTCACCAATTAATTGGTGCAGAAATTGCAACTTACCCGGCGACAAACATGAAAACCTGGTAACGGGTTCGGCTACGCAGACTTTCCGCCAGATTCTTGCGAGTGAAATGCGCCGCTGAACGGGGACTCAAATCGTAGCCATTGCGCATCTTGTACAGGGCAATATTTTTGGCAATAAACTCAGTGAACTGTTCCGTGTCCCCGGACTCGCCAACTGTTGAAATCAACAAGTTATCCGCCACCTTGTGGATCTTGTTTTCATCTGCGAAGTAATGGGAAAAATGTTAATTGACCAAACCCGGCGCAGCAGATTAACTTGGTCATTTACCTTCTTTCATCACGATTACGGAATGAGCGTGAGTTGTGTCTGCCGCTAGCATGACAAAATCAGGACCCTTGATACCCAGAAGAGTTTCCATTTTTGCACCGTGATATTTATTCGACTCTTGCTCGTTGTTAGGATGACTTGATTAAATTTTTTGCTGTGTGCTGCTTCAGCTTGTGTGGCGGTTGCCCGATAAATATGTGATACATTGTGGTGGCCAGACGATAAGCTGTTATTCCGTAAAATCAATGACACGTGTTTGCTCTCTTCATAATTACACACACACTATAAGTATTGAGAAAAACAGAATCATAAACATGATTATTTGTTTGCTCATATATGTTATGTTCAGTATAAGTCTATCGATAGTCATAATCTTATTCAATTTACATCGATACTTCGCTCGATAGCTCGCTTCTTATTCAGCGATATTAAAAGAATATTTAACCGAAGCGTGCTTAGTATTATCGATAGCAATGTGAACGGTAGAGCAGTCTCTGAATTTTAGTCTTTCCTTCGTATTTTACTTCGTGTCGTCGTCGCTTTTGTGAACAAAAAAAATAGAAAAATTAAAAAGCAACGAAATTTTGCTTTAGCATTTTGAGCAAAATTTCAAGAACATTTGGAGAAAAGTGTAACATATAGCTAGCAACTCACTGCACATAATTTTTCTAACAAACACACCCTTTCCCTCCTCCATCGTTAAAAAAAAAAGCCGTCAAAATTGAGTCGACAAAGATTGACGAGACTTTTCCTCCAACAACTGCTATGGAGGATAAAGCAACAACAAAAGATCTAGATCAATGGATTGAGCAGCTAAACGAATGCAATCAATTGACAGAAACACAAGTTCGCACACTCTGCGATAAGGTAAGGAGTCGCCAGTTCGCCCTTATTCCCCAACTAACTAAAAAAAAGGTTTAAAAATAATTTTCATCATCGTCGTCGTCGTTACTTGTAGTGCCTCTCGGCTTCTCTCGCTCCCACTCATTTGAACGACGGCTGTGGCACATGAATCATGATGCGCTATGGCGTCGCCATATTGGAATATTGGTAAATTCCAACAGCCAAAAGCCGCTGCGCTGTGTGCTGTGCGTGCAAGCAGGATGCCAATAGGCATTGCGTGCAGTGCGAATGTGACAAATCGAATTCTGGCCTACACACTGTATAGGCGAGAATTTATTTTCGCTTTTTTTTTACATTTATTATTCAGCATTTGTTTAGTTAATGATAATGGCAATTGTACTTAGTTGTGCAAAAAAAAAAAATATCGCAACAACCTTGCGCCGTTGTTCAATCTGCGTCACAAGTTTGCCTCTTACGCTAAGTAAATATTACTTAATGTTTTTCTCTGTGTTTGTGTATTTGTTTGTGTGTGTCCGCTCCTAGAATATGTATCTATGTATGAAATATATACACAAACTCACGCACACTTGTTTGGCAATTGTATGTGTTTTTCTTTCTTTCCAACAATATTGAATTCAATTAAAGAAATTAACGCATATAGATATATTTATTCACACCAAAGCGAACGCATCGATATCAATTATTTTCAATTTGTTGATTTCACCGTTACTTCGGTTGGCTCTCTTTATTGCTAGAAGTGTGGTTATGTTTGCTTCACCCAAATATTTTGTTCTGTGTGCCCAAATCGACTTCTCTATTCCGCTATTCTAGACAATAATGGTCGTCGAAGAGGGGGACGCGGATGGGGGTAGACGCCGCCTCGTAATGTTTGCCAAAATTAATTTACATTGGTCATAAACATAGACGCTGTCTGCTGGTCGGTCTAGCGGAAGCGGACGCTGATCGCGCAAATCCGACAAGGCAATAAAAATAAATATATATATATATAGAAAAATATATTTATTTTTACCGGAAGCTTGTTTAGCTATCTATAAAAAATTATGCTATAAACAAATGTTTATAGTCTAATAAATACATGTATGCATTTATTTATAATAGCTCTGGGATATGCAACGATGATTAATTGGTGTAAAAATGCTGGCATTTATGTTTGTCAACAGTTCTCGATATCCCCATACAAATATATAATTGATTATTATTATTTACGATCAAACATTTCAATAGTTAATTAAACAGTTCAAAAATAATTGATATTATATTTGTAATTATTTTAAACATAAATTAAATATGAATTTTATTGTTTTTTAATCAAACCTAGTTACAAATTATAGGATTTTTTAATGAAAGTTACCATATTTTAAAAGCCCCTACAAAAGAGGAATTTCATTATATATACAATTATAATATAGGTCGATTGAAATAAACATTTTTTGAATAATTTACCAATATTTTCGTTCATTCACACGTCGGTGACCTTCATATATTATAACAATTTCGCAAATTACCTCATATCTAATCAGTATATATATATTTTTTTTTTATCATAATTTCTACTTCAACGTTTAATTTTTTTATTGTAAACGATAGTTATTTTCATGAGAGCCGCTAGAAATTACAAATAATTTATAGTAATTCTTCATTTAAACTTTTTAAGCTTCTACAAATTATAAATTCCATTTAATAAGTTTGGCAATTCATCTAACATCTAATCGAAACATATATCTTATCAGCTTTAAGATTTTAATTATTCCTTTATATTGCATATATAAATAATGAATTAACATATTTTTCTCTTTTTTACAATTCTTGCAGGCAAAGGAGATCCTATCGAAGGAGTCCAATGTGCAGGAGGTCAAATGTCCCGTTACCGTTTGCGGCGATGTTCACGGGCAATTTCACGATCTGATGGAATTGTTCCGGATAGGCGGCAAATCGCCTGATACAAATTATTTATTTATGGGCGATTATGTGGATCGTGGCTATTATTCTGTGGAAACTGTCACACTGCTCGTCTCACTAAAAGTACGGTATCGGGAGCGCATTACAATCCTGCGCGGCAATCACGAGTCCCGACAGATCACACAGGTCTACGGCTTCTACGATGAGTGCCTGCGAAAATATGGCAATGCGAATGTCTGGAAGTATTTTACCGATTTGTTCGACTATCTGCCATTGACGGCACTTGTCGATGGCCAAATCTTTTGTCTGCACGGCGGCCTCAGTCCATCAATTGATAGCTTGGATCATATACGAGCACTCGATCGCTTGCAGGAGGTGCCCCACGAGGGACCCATGTGCGATCTGCTCTGGTCCGATCCCGATGACAGGGGCGGCTGGGGCATTTCTCCCCGTGGAGCGGGCTACACCTTTGGACAGGTGAGCCAAATATTTGATTACAATTATATATCTCTTGCTAAAATGAAATTTGTTGTCCTTTCTTTCAACAGGATATATCAGAAACGTTTAACAACACAAATGGCTTAACCTTGGTCAGCCGTGCACATCAGCTTGTTATGGAGGGCTATAATTGGTGTCATGATCGCAACGTTGTCACAATATTCTCAGCGCCAAACTATTGCTACAGGTGTGGTAATCAAGCTGCTCTCATGGAACTGGATGATTCACTTAAATTTTCATTGTACGTATTTATGCCAATGAGATATGTCTGTATATGTATATATATATAGACAGAAGTACACAAGGGTCGTTTGTTATTTAGTTTGTTTTATTATTGAATATTTCAAAGATTAACGAATGTCAAATGTAAATGTAAAAATTAACTAATTTAAATGCAAGGATACATTTTAATATCAGAATAGTCAAAACGAATAGTAAAACGAATTTTAAGTAAAATTACATAAAAAAATTTAATATAAACTTGTAAACTTCACAAAATGTAATGATGGGTTTATAGAAATTTTAGCCAATTTATATTGTTTCACAAATTAAAGTTATAATAGTTCTAATTAGCTGACGACCACTGTTGTTTCAAATATTCACCATTTTTTGTATCCTTATCAATACTAATTGCATTCTCTCTCTCTCAGCCTTCAATTTGACCCAGCACCGAGACGCGGAGAGCCACATGTGACACGAAGAACACCCGATTATTTCCTTTAAGCTGTTTTCCTTGTTCTCGGCACGAATGCAGAATACAACAACAACAAACACAACATTTACTCACACATTATTACATCGCATTATAACAAACAAAAATTTACAAAAATGAGAAGCGAAAACAAATATAAACAAAATCAACAAACACCAATAATAAAAAACATCAAGAAAACAGTAAACATTAAAACAAAACATAAGTAAAGGCAAAACAAAAGAAATCAAAGCAGTAGCAACAACAACAACTAGAACAAGAACAACAATAAACAAATTCAATGCATTTTCTATTGTATAAAAAAAGAGCGAGGCAGAAACTAACTCTGAGCATATAAATTGTAAATGCATTCGAATGTTGTTGAAAGGAGGAGGGGAGGGGAAGAGAGCGCCAGACGAGTTGATATCAAGCAGCAATTGATAAAGAGAAGCGGGCGGGGCGGATAATACAATCCTATCAAACCTACCAACCAACCAAGCAACAAAAAAACAAAAAAGGAAAAAGGAAAAAACACCGCAACAACTACAACTACTTAGCTAAATTTGTTAATTTATAAAATAACGAACTAAGCGTCGCAAGCAAGCAGCCTGAAGGATGATGGATGGATGGATGGACAGACGGATGAACAGACGAATGGAAGGAAATGGGAAGTGGATGGGAAATGGGGAATAGTTGAACGCAATTGTCGGTTGGGGTTTTGACATGGACGTACAAATTGGTCATGAGAAGATAGAGGACAACACAAAATAAAATAAAAGAAAAGCAAACAACAACAACAGCAGCAGCAGCAGAGCAAAAAAGCTGAAGCGGTCGGGGGTTTTGTCAGCAGCAGCGTGGGGCAGTTCTGCGATTCAAATGAATTAAGAAATACAAGTTTAAAAAAATTAATATTACTGATTAAAATTAAAAAAAAAAATTATTTAAAAAAACAAAAAAAAAATTATACACAAAAAAACAAAAACAAGAAAATTCATGCAGCAAATGTGCCTGTTTTCACTTTTACGCCCACATCATCAACAAATATTTCATTTTGCTTTTTGCAAACGAAATAAAAAAAATATAATAACCCCAAATCATAATAATAAAAAACAAAAAACCAAGCAAGTTTACATTTTTTTAAAGTTTCGTAGTAACAGTGAATGCAGGCACATAGGCCTGATCTATAAATTAAGTTCATATGTAACTTTAATAATAATAAAAACAAACAAAAACAAAACAATAAATATGCGTGTAAAACGGAAGCCACAACAACTGAAAAAAAATATACAACTAGCAGACGAAGAGAACGCTACAGCAGCTAAGAGAGTCAGCCAAACTTGATGTTGGCAATGCCTTTTGACTTTCAAGAGAGAGAGAGTGAAAGAGCGGTATTTGGCGTGAGAGGGCTTTACTTTGCAAATGCCTAATTGAGACCTAGGCTGCATGCATGGAAGTCAAAACAACAGTTGAAATCTGACTGCCGAGTATTAGTCAAAAATGTTTGACACTTGAGCACACACACCTGCTTAGACTGACTTACACATGTATGAGTAGGTCGAAATTGTATAAAAGTGGCTCAAAAACTTGCAGGCTTCCAGTGTCATATGCCATCTATCATGCCTAGGTGTGGGTGAGACGAAGAGGGAGAAGGTAATTGTCATGGTTGCTGCTGTGTGGGTGGTAGAGATGTGGAGTTGGGGGTAGTGGGGCTGCGACAGCTATTGCGATGCGACATGGAAAATCCATTATCACGAAGTGAATTTTTACTGAAAAATTTACATATACCCGCGAGCTGACTGCCCCCATCCCCTGTCCACAAACATATATAGAAATGTGAAATAAATCCTGAGTGCGTGTTTGGCTCTGCAAAGGATGCTGAGTAAACAACAACAACAAGAAGAGGAAGAAGTAGAGGAATTGACAACAGTTGGAAAAAGAAGAAGATAGAAAATCATGTATTTCTTATTATTTTTTGTCTATTTGATGGGGCATTATTAAGTGCATATTTTTGGGGCAAGTTTCTCGTCTAAACGTAGATTGTATTTAATTAAAGGCATAAATTTCAAGGCATAAAACAAAAGTGAGAGACCCGAAAATATTAAAAATTTAAATGAACTGCTCAGTTTTTACGATTTTGTCCTTTAGTTTATGACTTTGGGTTTTTGTGATGGGAAGAGCATCAGTTATAGGGAGGGGTAGGGGTGTGTGTGGGGATCATTGGAGCTTGCCTAAACAAACGTTTTGTATTTTTATCGTCTGGTTTTTGCGGGGGGTAGGGTTTTCTGAGCGAGTATCTTTTACGATGCAAATTTGTTGCTATAAAATTGAAGAGTGTAGTTGTTGTATTCCCATATTCTGCCTAAATAAACTTTACAGACAAGAACAACGATGATGTTGATGATGATGATGATGAGTTGCTCCTGCTGAGGATGTGCCGAGAGTCACTCGGTGTGTGCCACGTGCCGCTGCTACAAAAAAGGTTGAAAGGTCAGGCACTGCTACTAGCATTTTTGGGTTTGGGTTCTGGATTTTGGGCTGTGCTGAAATCAACAAAAATCGATTGCTGCTAAATACTTAAGTTGCCTGGGACTTAACTCAACATTGCACATCAAATACATCACACACATATATACATCATATATGTATATATCTACACAAAGTTCTTTTGTATACGATTTCTTTTATTTATTTTCTCGTATTTTTTTTGCTTATAAATCCCCAGCGTTTGGGGACTTTTTCTTTTTAACTTCAATATATTTAAATTTTTTTGGTAGCATCTTTTTCTCTTTCTTTTCAGTTTTTGCATAATGCGCTTCTTTTGTCAGGCATGTTAGTTTTCAAGTTCGTTTTATGGTCTCTGGTATATGAAAATATATGTAAAAGATACTTAAATTAATTTTTTCAATAGTGTTTTGTTTAAACTTCAACTGGTTTTCTCCTTCATAAAAAGATAAAAGATATTTCTGGTGGTATTTTTATTGGCATACATATTTTTATATGTGTGAGCGCAATTAGTGCTTAAATAATTAAAAGCTTTTAAATTCTCTTTTAAGCTTATGAAATTTGCCTAATTAATGTGAAAGGAAATTTGTCTCGTCTCTCTACCTATCTCATTTGTACATCCAGTTTGTTAAGAAACAGCATAAGATTAACCTTTTCTCACTTCTCTCGTAAAAATTTCAATTAATTGCATTAAAAAATTTATTTATTTTTAATTCACTTGTCAATAACAAAATACCTTTTTTTTACGAAAGAATAATAATCAATAAATTTTTACAAAAGAAGTGAGAATAGTCGAATTTTATCCTGTGCCCACTTTCTTGCACTGGAAGTGCCTTATATGCAAGTTCTATTTCAAAGATTCATTCCAAGAGCGTAAATGTTACAAAAGCGAGAGAGAGAGAGAGAGAGGAGGTGTGGGAAACAGTGGTCTACTAATGGTTGCTGCCTGGAAATCAGTGCAGTGCTTGATCGCGGTAGAAAAAGTTCTAATTTGCAACTTGTTAGATAAAATGTGAATTAATCCTTTTCAGTAGTTACATACATGCATATGTAATCGCAAATATATAAACGCCTTGTAAACGTTCAGTTTTTTCAGTTTTATACATTGCCAGAAATAATGCATTAAGTGATTAACATAACTTTAATAAGTTTTCGGTTCTGCTGTCAGCATCGCAGTGCAAATATTGTCGTCTCTTTTACCCGGCATAAAACATAGCGTGTGCTGATTGCAGTTACAGTTAAAGAGAGGGCAAGAGAGATCGCAAACTTCCACAATTGAAGCGGGAAGCGTAAACATAATAGTTAAATATCATGGAACTGGCATGTGATTCTTTTTATTGTGCTTTAGGCGCAAGTGCAAGCAGCAGTTAAAATGGACGCTTTCATTGTTTCTGTCTTGGTTCCATGTGCGCATCGCGTTTAAGGAAAATATAAAATAATATTTCTTGCCTATCATTGGTTTAATTTTTTATGTGTAAAGAAGGTTGAATCGTAAAGTGAAAGAAAGTGAGTTTATTATTACTGTGCAAATAATAAAAACAAAAGCAAAGCAATAAAATCTCGCACGGCGATGAGTAAGCTTTTATGTTTTTATTGTTTTTTTTTTTTTGTATTTTTTTTGGTGAATTGAAAAATTGTGATTTTCGCTTGCTGTTGCTGAAAGGGAAGCAACAAATACGAATTAAAGAAGGAATGTTACATTGCACTAAGGTATTTTCTTTTTAACTTTTCATAAATAATAGATAAACAAACATTTTTTTAGTATAGTAGGATTTGTAAACTTCACTATATTTTTTAGAGAACTTTGTTGCACAAAGTTGCCTGAATTTTGTCAGAGTTTGTATGAATAAGATTTATTACACAGCTCGGGGAATAACGGATAATAGCAAAGCCTGATGAACTATGAGCTATAAAGAGAGCTTGTGCCAACTATTTGAACATTTTATGGATGAGTAGGCAAAAACACACAGGGGTGCCATAAATACACCAATTTCGGAACAATGAAATTGCGGTATTTAGGCAGTTATTTGTCAGCCATAAAAAGGATGCTGCTCATTTTGTGCTTTGCTTTCAGTTTTTGTTTTTGTTACACCTGTTCAATTATCTGCCAAAAAAAAAAAATAAAAATTCTGCACGCCATTTTTCTAGTCTGCAACTAAAAGAGAGAAGCGGAGTGGGAGTGAGGTGTGTATTGTGTTTTGATTTGTTTTTGTGTTTACTTTGTGTTTTGTCGTTTTGTTGTTGTTAGTTGCCTTTTTGCTGCGGGCATTGACAGACTTCCTTCCGCTCCGTGTCTCCTCTTCTCCTACTCTTTGTTCTCCCCTTCTTGCCTGCTTTTGTGCGTGTTTCGCTTTTGTACGCTTTTCTATTGCCTGCTTCCTTTCGATATGTTTTCGCTTTCTCTCTCCCACTCCCTCTGTCTCTGTCTAACTAACTAGCTGTATATTTCATGTTCGTCTTTAGCTTTTCTTTTTTTTTTTTTGTGTTTCGTTTTTCTTTTTATTTCACAGTGAATTTGGTTGTCTCGCACGTGAGCAGCATAATCAAATTTGCTCTGACGACCACTCCCTATTGTGTATTAGTATTTGTGTGTTTTAGTATGTGCATTAGTGTGTGTGCCCAGCTGCTTAGTCTAATCTTATGTGGCAGGCGCCTTTAAAGAGCTTTTGCCTTCTGTCTGCTGCCTGCTTTTTGCCTGCCTGTCGATTTAATGTGAAGAAATCTCAGCTCTCGCTTTTTGCTCTTATTTGCATGAGCGCCGCCCTCGCGCCCAAAAAAGGTGACAACACAAAGTCTTCAATGTGCCAACAAAAACACCAAAACATACACACGCACACCACCGACACTCCCCCCACACACACCAAACACAATTATATAGCTGTGTTAAAGTTGAAACTTTGTCAGGCTGTAACATGGACCACAACGTACGGTGGATACAATTTCCATTATTTATGACATTAATTAATAACGCAAAAAAATTCAGCAATAATTGGTCAAAATTATTAAAATTCAAACAAATAATTAAATTAGGTTAAGGCTAAGGATGTGTTCTTGGTAACACTGGCAGTCTAAAGATAATCATTGAAGTAACTTTCACAACTAATATTAATTGTTTCACTGCCATTTCTGCGCACTACTAAATCTCAAGCAAAAACTGTGTATTCAAATTAAAGTATATTATTAACCTAGGGATCAGACTGTTATGAAAATCCTTTTGATTGAAAAGATTCTTTTTACTTTTACAAACTTATAGAATTTCAAATTCGAGACCCATCTCTAAACGTGACCTTTTGAGATTGAATACTATATGAGAAAAAGTTTCCCTCTTTAATAGCTTTATAGTTTTTATATAATAATTTTGACAAATTTATGGCAGTTAACATAATGAACCCTCTGTTTGAGGTTGAATTTTAGAAATGAACTGACTTTCTATTCAAAATTTCGTCTTCTTATGCTATTGTGCAGTGTCTGTTATGACTATCAACCAACCTCCATTTTCCCATTCCTGATCCCCAATCCGAATCCCCATGCAGCTCAACTAAATACATCTGCAGCCAATGCTTGTTTCACACTTTTTGGCTGAAAATGTTGCCTGAAGTTGGAAGCGAAGTCGAAGTCGAGGCTGGAACTGTTGAAACTGTGAACTCTGTGGACTGTGGACTCACTGTGGACACACTGTGTGTGGCCTGTGCCTGTGCTTTCAAGTGGAAAATTACTTTCGCAGCTTTATGATGCGGAAATTATATGAAAATCATGGCGAATTTGCCTCTTACAAGGAATGCGTTGCGAGTCTACTCCTCCGCAGGTCCTTTTTAATACATGCGACACACACACACACACACACACACATATATATCCGAATATCTGTACATCTGCATACTGCGTACGAGTCGCTCGGTGCTATCTGTGCGAGCCGATCAAGGCGCCACAGTCAGAGCCACAGCCACAGCCACGCCCCGTCGCATATAATGAAATGGGCAAACGGCCGTTGACAACACACAGGAGCAGCTCAATACACTTAAAGAAATTATAAAAAAAAAGTTTTTAGGGAAATCATTTTCGCTTCTTAGAAATAATTTTGGACTCTTTTTTATAACTCTTTTTAAAAGTTTTTTTCACAGTTGTCGAAAAAATTAAGTTGAAGTTAGCTGAAATCACTTATTGTGTCAAAAAATTTTTTTTTTACCTATTTTGTAAACAGTAGAAAAATATGAATTAAGGCTTAGTTAGAAGTATAATATTCCTTCAATTGGCCATCTAAGAAATTTTATTTTATTAGCATTTTGTCAGAAAACTTGCATTAAGATTCTTGATTTTAGAATGCAAAAAGGATGAACGTAAATATAAAATAGTATTTTTAAGTTGAGCTTGTTTTCTATGCTTATAATTAACATCTGGATTGCTTCTCCGTTAGTTAAGATATATTTTTGTGAGTGTATCAGGAGCAGCCGGAGCATCAGCAGCAGTAAGAGGAAAAGGAGCAGGAACAAGAGCAGTAGCTGGAACTGAAGCTGGAGCAGCTGCTGACTGGCTCCATTTCCATTTGAATTAGCATAAAACGAGGCGGCTTACGTCTGTCTATTGTGCGCAGAGGTTGGGGATTGAATATGTGTGTGTCTGTGTGTGTGTGTGTGTGTGTGTGTGGTATAGCGTATTTTTTATTCAGATATCATCTGTTGCTGCTGTTGCTCTGCTCGTTGTTACTGCTGCTTATGCTGTGGTTGTTGTTATTGTTGTTGTTGTTGCCGTGTGTTTGGCGTCGCGACTTCGTTATCTTTTTAACTTGGCGCTGTCGTTTATTTAACTGATAATGATTTGATGGCAGCTGGCTAAGCTTGCGACAAAGCCACGCCCCGTAAAAACCCCCCCTGTCGCCCTGCCAAAAATATAAAGCCAGCCTCGCCTCCTTGAATCCAACGCCATTTGCTGAGGTCAATTACACGCTTTCGATTAAATTTGCCATGGCTGTTGTTAGTTGCTGTTGTTGTTTCTATCGTTGTTGTTGTTGTTGTTGTTGCTGGGTGTTGACAAGGAACAGCTGCCCAACAACTATACTAGAGATGTCCTCCCACCAGTTCCCGTTCTATTTTGTCTTATAGGTATGTGTTTGTGTGTGTATGTGTGTGTGTGGCACAAATAAAGTTGAATTATTATTTTTCTTTATGTGCGGCAGTTGGAGGTTTGCAAGCAGCTAGAGTTTGAGCTGGGGGCGTGGCGCGTGCTTGGCATGCTCAAGTGTTGCCATTGCCATAGCCATAGCCATTGCATATCCGCATCGTTATCCTTGGCAGGAATACGGGGCTGTTGCTGTTGGAATACTGCCTCCTGGAATGACACGAAAAGCTCTTTAGGAATCTAGGTTTTAGATTAAATGCCAATACACAAAATTGGTAAAAAGAAGTAGGCACTAAACTAGAAAAGGTGCACGCACTTCTTTTCCTCGTAAATTCCTGTATAGCTGCGAGTATTTAAAACAACAACAGAAAAAAAGGCAACTTCAATTGAACGTTCAAAGTGAATGTTATTTTGGAGTTTCAAGGGTTAGCTGAAAGTGGAAGTTTTTATTTTTTTTCAACTTTAAATGGCATTTGAAATTAATGAACGAAAGATGAAAGGGTGCAAGTATTTGGCATGTATTATTGGAATAAATGACTCAATTGGATTTCACTAACTGAAAGAATGTGTTATAATTCGAATTCATTGGAGTAACTATTCAATTTCAAGGATTTTTGTTCTTCATTTTTAATTTGATAGATATTATTATTTACATTTTATATATTAGATTGTACAATGTATCAAATACTATTCAAACTTCTCACATGGTAGGTCTTCTCATAAAAAAAATAATAATGTTCCAATTGCGATTCGGGTACAATTGTTTACGTATTCTGGTAGAGATTTTTGGATTCATATTATTTTTTCAGGGCATCCCTTTACGTACTCTTAAAATAAATAAGTGAGAACTTTCCGGTCTTCGAAATACCAGTTGCATACAGGAGACAAGCAACCTCTCTGTTTTTATAAATAATTATAAACGTAGATTATATTTGCTACATAACTCAGTCGGTATTTGTAGTTTATAATGAAATTTAAGTATCAGCAGTTGCTCTGATGTCTAATAGAGAAATGGAATGAAAGGTTGTAACAAAACTAAAGGTAAACGGAAGCAAACACATTACAAATCTATTTTCTAGTCGAGTTCTGTATCAGCCAGTTTGAGATCGATTTGTTTACTCAAAAATTGAACAAATTACCTTTTTCATAGTGTTCAGATTGAGTAATCCAAAATTGTGGGTGCTGACTTCACTCGTCGTCATGAGTGAACCGACATCGGGTCGCGGTCTTCGCCTTTTTTACAACAGCCTTCTGCTGACGACGAGCGGATTGGCGATGAGCCACCTATCGTTGGAGCGGCAAACGTTTGCCTTTGTCGCCTGTCTGGTGGGCGGGGCAGCAGCACTGGTCGGACTCTGCCGTGTGCTTTTCGAGAGTAGCACAACAAGAACGCACAACCCTGTTGCGGATGTGTGCCAAGGTATGCTGGAACTGGTACCGCTACCCTTAATTAATATGCAGCTGTATGGACATAGGCTGGGATTGGGCAATGTGGTGATTGCACATGGGATATTACTGCTGCCACCGCTGCTTCTCGATCTGCGATGCTCGCTAGTTAATGATCGCAAGAATTGCGATTTAGCGGAAACATTGCGTGATCTCTCCATGCTGGGCAACATTGTTTCGCTACTCTTCCTTGCCGTGCGGGAGCACAATTTCATCTACATGCGCATGGGTCTCGTTATGCTGGTGGTCAAATATTATCCGGTACTGGCGGATAGCGCACAGGAGGAGACCGGCGAAGATCTGATTATTTGCGGCAGTGCCTTGCTCTTTCATCAGCTTGCCCACGCTTTGGCCTGAACATTAATAATGTTGTTGTTCACATCTTTTGCGGTCAACCCTCGTCAAGGCGCCTGCCCCTTTTCCATCTAATCCCTCACTGCGCTTTAGGGTTTCGGTTGTAATTTTCAATTCCTTGAATTCACTTGGTTTTGTATTAAATTACCTTAAAACACCTTTTCAATTGTTGTTCATGTTTTTCGTAATTGCCGGGTCACATTATAAGAACCCCCTCCTAACTCGACTGAACCGTCAACTTGTATGGCTTGTCGGGTGTGTCATAAACAACAGTTATATATGTATATATATAAATATATATTGACTGTATTTTGAGCTGCAAATCAAATCATTTATCATATTAGTTACAAAATTTGTATCAGAATTTCTGATAGATAAACAATGCTCGAGTCGACAGAGCTTAACTGGTAGATACCCAGTCAAAGAATAGTAGACTTTTTGTTATCAGTTTTTATTATGAAAACACATTTTCATTAACAAAATCTGCGACTCTCAACTGATGTCTATCAAATTTTTACTGAACTTATATTCTAAATTTAAATTATTTAGCTCGTAAAGTGCTTTAAATCGACCTTTTTTCTATAGATGGGCTGACGGACATGGATAGATCAACTTGACTGTTATTGTTAAAAAAGAATTTAAATACTTGATAGATTCAAACAAGCTTTCTTCTGCCTTTACCAAACTCTTAGATGACTGCAACGATTATAATGATTTCTGATTTAGGATCTGATTATGATTCCCTTTCTGAATCGATTTGATAACTTTTTTTTTCAAATTTGGGAATAAAAGGTGTATCATAATTTTATAAACTAAAGTACTATTACAATTCCCATTAATTGTAATATTAAATAAATATTTTTAGATGCACAAGTAATCTAGTGTAATTCAGTAATTCAAGCAGAAAACGATAAGACCTCAATATTCCATCTGTTGTTGGGCTTTATAATTTGTTTTTTTTTTTTTTTTATAATTCAAAAGCAAAATTAAATTTTGCAAGCAATGAAAAGCTAATTGGGCAGACGACAGAATTGGACACAGAGAATTTCAATTTTGTTTGACACTAATTGAAGCATTCACTTTCAGTCCACATGTAAATACATATACATCAAGTTATATATATATATATATATATATATATATGTATATATGTAAATACCTGGTGACTCCGGTGTTGGCAACAATATACATGTATATATAATAATGCTGCCAAATGACAAACTCTAATTGCAAGTGGAACATATTTTAATGACTGTACATAAACATAGAACTACACACAGATACAAACACACATATATGTACATATATTTACATACATTTTTTATATACTTTATGTGTCCCTCTCCACAGCACATTTCATGCAACTTGACAAGTGAAGTGTGTGTGAATATTTCATTTTTTAGGTCACGCCCCAACACTGGACGTGGCAGGTAAAAAAAAATAAAAAAATAAGAGCAGAAAAAAATAGGTAAAAAAAAATGAAGAGGAGAAAGAAATTTGGTTCGAATCCTTTTTGCCATCCTGTTGAAGGAAATTGCTGTCAGCATTTATTTCCGCAGCCTGATGAAAAATTCGAAAATAATTTGCGAGCCATAATTAAAAGGCGACCAGCAGCATAAATGTGCGTCTGGGGGCAACTGCGGGTCATAAAGAAAGTCCTGCCAAAAGGCAGCGCAGCGAGAGGAGAGGGTCGTTGGGGAGAAGCAGGAGCAGGAGCAGGAGCATGAGGACTCTTTCCCTTACTTGGCGCTATGCTCTAGGGTCATAAACAATCCGCATAGACGCATTTTCGATTTTCGCCTCAATTGGCAACATATGGCGAACAGACGCAGCAGCAGCAGCAGCAGAATAAGAAGGCGGTGACTCCATACCCATCCCCTCCGCTAGCCCCATTTGGGATGGGTGGGGTTTTGCGGCAGCATTTGCATTTGTGACTGCGTATTGCGAAAATGCGAAAATTTAAAGTTTTCATGATAAGAGGGTTGTAAAATCAGAAGAGCAGCAGCAAGCAGCAAGCAGCAGAAAGAAATGGCGACGTTTGCCACGAACCGACACGAAAAAGGCGGCAGACAAAAGGCGAACAAGAAAAATCGCTGTGGCAAATGGGGGATGAGGTTGGAGTTTTAGGGGCGGGGTGGAGAATTTCTACTTAGAAAGGAATATTCGCATTGTAGCGCGGCATTTGCCAGAAGGTGCCAACACATTTTATTGCGCCAAATACCCTTTCCCAAATCGATGCCATTAACTATGTTTAAGGATTGCAGCATGAAAAATGAAATAATGATAGAAATTTATATACCCGATTTTTCTGCGGATATCACTTTCTTAAGAAAATAATATGTTTATTACCTATAACTAAAATAGTCTAATATTTATATAATTTAATTGATAGGCAAGTGAACTATCGACTTGTTATTTTTTATAGTGTATTATTGGCAGCCTCCTAAAAAGTCTCTGTGGAAAGAGTCATTGAATTAAAAAAAACTCAATTACTTCAACTATTTGCATACATATTGCCTCTTTGTGGGATTTATGCAGTTTGCAAAATTAATGCAATTTATTTGGGACCACTCAAAAGCCTAAGCTAATGATTAATATATAGAAAAAATCTACTTTAAACTTTAACTAAAAGTATAAATTAAAGATGGATAAATTACTACTCGAAATTAATTTAAGCTACTCTTAAAATACAGTTTCTTAGCGTTAAAGTAGTTTCGTTTTTATTCTAAGCAAATAATGTGGAAATTTACATATCTAAAAAATGTTATTTATCTTTCAAACCAAACTATAAGTATAAATTAACGTTGGACATCATTCTACTAGAAATAAACTTATATTACTCTTCAAAATCTGTTAAATATGGAGTATTTTATATATGAATATAGAATTACTCGTTTTTTAACTTTAACTTAAAGTAAAAAAAAATATGCATAAATTTCTACTTTAACTAAACTTAAACTACTCTTAAAAGTCAATTTCTTTTGCCATTTGCATAAAAAGTGGCTTTATTTTGGGGTTTTTTCTTACTCGGCAGCCATAAAACTCAACTCGATTAAAACTTACCTCGAGAGTATTATCCATTTCGGTGCTGGCACAAAAAAAAAAAGAAGAAGCGAATAAGAAATGATGAAAAAGATTTGTACTTTTTCTTGCCAGTTATATTGTTCAACTTTTGCAGCCCTCACACCCCGACCACGACCCCGTCCTTCTGTTCCACGCCCTCCTGCCAAAGGTTTTCCACTTACGAGCAGTCAAGGGGTGGCGGGCACTTTGATATATATATCGCACATGTCTCTATCTATAAAACGTCAACTTTATTTGGCCAACTGTGTGCCGCATACACACGTACAAACACGTGCAACCCAACTCACACACACCCACCCAGAAAATGCAATAAAACCAGCTGTCGATTTGTTTATATTATAAAAAATAATTAGTCTGTATTCAGCGTCGAAGTCGACGAATCTTCATATATGATATTGTATATATGGTATGTATATGTAAGTTCTGCTTGTTTTCTTCCTTTTTTTTTTAAAACAAGTTTCATTCTTTTCGATTTAGTTGTGGGCGGGCGGGGGAAGAGGAAGATTTGAGGGTGATTAAAGTATAGGCTTGGTGTGATTACTACGCTTGTTAATAATTGGAATAATACGAAATACATAATAATGCAATACAATAAGTTGATTTTTTTTGTTATTTTCTTATTTTTGGTTTTTTTTTTTGTTGTATTTAATTCAATATGTTTGCTTTGTTTTTTGTTTTTTTTTGTTTTGCTTTATGCTGGATGAATGCGACTAAAAAGGCAATGAAGGAATGTTATCGTTAGTTAAATGAATAAATAAATAAATGTATGTTAATGTTTATAACTCGCTGATTG
This sequence comes from Drosophila dives, assembly GCA_035042365.1. NCBI lineage: Eukaryota > Metazoa > Arthropoda > Insecta > Diptera > Drosophilidae > Drosophila > Drosophila dives. The sequence continues at coordinate 6,404,575 of JAWNLJ010000357.1, read as the reverse complement.
ATGCAAAATTTTAGCTATTCATATAGATGTATATGTATATGTATATATATATGTGTATGTATAAGTCGGAGCAAGAATGAGTGAGATAAAGTCGCTGCAAAGTGTGTTGCATACTTTGGCGTGCATCTCATCTCCTGCTTCTCACATCTCGCTTCTTGGTGGCGTGCATATATATATATATATATATATATATATATATTTTTTTTTTTTTGTATATATATTAATATGTATATGTTTGCGTTTATTAGTTGATTCTTTAGTTTTGTTTTCTTTAGCTTCATAAAATTTGCATTTACATTTTGTCTTATTCTTATATAATATCTCTGATAAATATATATATAATATATAATTTATATATATTTTGTTTAAATTTTATACGTTTTGTTTTTTTGTTTTTTGTAACATAGTTGATTTAGGCAAAAATGGCAACAAAATTGTATGTTTAACATTTGTCTACTAATTGCAGAAAAAAACCGTTTATAGTCAGTGGTTCTTGTTCATCGATATCGTGATTTTGTTCTTCTTCTTCTTCTTCTTCTTGTTGTTGTTGTTGTCCGTTTTCATTTGTTTAGTAGATGTATAACTTTAGCTAACTAACAATTAATTTAAACATTTTGTAACTTATAATTGGCAATAAAGTGTTTGAATAAGCAAACATTTAACATTTAGCATACAATTTATCATTTAGGTTTTCTCCTTTTTTGTCTCTTTTCGTTCCCCAAACAAATAACCCAAAATAAACAATAAATAGCTATGATATATATATATATATATATTTTGATATATATATATATATATCTATATAGAATGTATATATGTATATATGATATATGTATGTATATAAATGTATCTCTGCATTAAGTTTTGTTTTCTTCTTTTTTTTTTCTTTGTAAAGTCGTAGTGATTGTGGCCTGATTAAGTACATATGTATTTTTATTTATTTATATAGCTGCATTAGGGGTAGTCATGTCGGCCCAATACTCTTTCGCATTGCGAATTTTTTTAAGCGCTTTGACTAAAAGCTTATCAAATATTTGTGTTTTATTTTATGAGTTAAAAAAAAATGTTTAACGAAACTATCGTGACTAACCCTAATAATTGAATAGGGGTAGTCATGCTGATAAAATCGTTCATTATACTATAAATTACGGTTTTGTATTTTATTTACTTTAACTTTACTTACCCTTTAAAAATGAGTAAAGTTAGTCAAATATTTTGTTTCCTAATAGGAATTAAAACGGTTAAATTCTTTTCATATATTGACTTTGACGACGTCGAAATTTGTGCAAGCCTCGTGAGTACCCCTTAAAACTGAGTAGGATTAGCCAAGAATATATATTTTATTTTGTTTTTCTATATATATTTAACCAACACGACTACACCTAATGCGTAATTTTTGTATTATGCTAGCTGGCAACTTAAGATACTTAAAGCCCCGTTTGAACTTATGCGTTTATTAGTGAGTGAGTGAGTGAGTTTTTTTTTGAGTGTATGGCGTCGTCTTTATAGCATAGGTATAATTAGGTAGTTGGGTTAGATTAGAGTAGTTTTTCTTTTCTTTTGTTTTGTTTTTTGTTTGTTTCATTTCGTTTCATTTGCTTGTTTAAAATTGTGTATGGTGGCAGCCGGCGCCAAGTAAAAGTTAATCAGTCGCTGTTTTTTCCTATCCATATGTCAAATTTGATGTGTGTGATATATATATAGTTAATTCTTTGGCCTTTGTTAAATGCTTGGAATAGCTCTCGTTGCGCTGATTGGTGGGACAACAATTCTCGACTCTTAACGTGGTGTACAAATTAGAAATCGCTGATCTCGCCCTCAGTCTCTGGATAGGTGCAGGAGAATGGTTGCAGCAACCAACTGCATAGACCCTTATTGCCGCCGCCGTCCTGCCTCTGCCGCTTCTTGCCCTGGCCCCGCGGATAGTTGGCCCCCCCGGATATGGTGATTCGATGTCGCTGCCCCTTCGACATGCCCGACGCAAAACTGCTCTCATCTGAATCGCGCACCGTGGCGACACTATGATAACCACTCTCCGCTCGCCGAGAGATGCCCGAATGCTTGGAGGTGCGTGGCGTGGAGGAATCATGACCACTGTCGTAAGCCTCCGAGCTGGTGTTCAGCGGCAACAGTGGCAGACGCGATTGCGCTGCTAGTGGTAATATGTTCGTGATCTCATTCAGTTTGTGTTGCGCATCCTCGAGCGAACCCCGACGGCCCATTGTCGCCCCAGCGGCTGTCATCGATTTCTCCTCCAGCTCACAGATATCATCGTGTTGCGGCGCAAAACGTTTCTCGCTCTTCGGCAGACTGGGATCAGAGGCGCCATCGGGTTGGCGCAACAGCGCATAATCATCCATGCCGGCTATCTCCATGATGCCATTCAGGCTGGGCAACGAACCCTGGCTGGGACTGTGCGATGGCTGTTTGGGTGGAGACGGCGTCAGGCGATAGGCGGGCTCACTGCACACACTGCTCTGACCCACATTGAAACGGAACGCAGGTTCACTGAACACACTGCCCAAATCCGTGCGATAAAGCGTCGTCGAGGGTGTCACCTCAGCCATCGCCAGCTGGGATGTGAAAATTTCGTGCAGGCGTGCGAGCTGATCGAATTGGTGTCTGTGGAGTAGGGAAAGAGGGTAACAAGTGATGCCAAATTAAGCAAAAGTCGAAGTAAAATTTATTAAATATATACACTCAGAAAAATTGCATTGTTGGAAGGGTTTTCTATTCTACATTTTATGGTACATTTATCTAAGAATTAGACAAAATGTGTTTAATTTGCATTCGCATAAAATCAGTTTTTTTCTTTTTTTAGATTTAAAAAAAATATATTTTTTTTATATTTAGAAATTACTTATGGAAAAAAGAAAAACTTTTTAATTTTCGAGGCGCTTTTTTAAAATTTAAAATAACTTTTTTTCTAAGTGCAATGTTGCATATAAATAAATCTCCTTTAAATTTAAAAAAAAAAAACGTGAGTTGATTTCTAATTTCGGCTTAATTTTGCTTAGAAAGTATTCCCAATATTTTATTCACTTATTTACAAATTTCAATCAACATCCACAAAAAAAAAACCATCCAAGAGTTAGAAATGCTCAATCTTTGTCAAAGCTAATCAGATAAGGATAGGGATCTAAACCTTATTACCCACCTGGCTCTCTCGCCGCACTCGCTGAACGATTCGCAGGCCATGTTGAAGCTGGAGACAAAGGAGAGGTCGTCGCAGTGGCTGAGCGTGGCCAGCGGATGCGGGTGCTCCTGTTCGCTGCGTGCCATTGTCCGGGCGATCTCCTCCTCCGTCACCTGCAGACCACAATCGATGCTGCGTTGCGATGAGGGATGCTGGGAAGAGGCGCGACTCGCGGCCAGCTCAGCCTCCTGGAGCTGCTCACGGGACACGTGCCGCGAGAGCATCCGTTGCAGATTGTCATGGGAGATGTCTCGCGAGCCGAGAGGATCGTCAAGCAGAGGCAACGCTGGTGGCACCTCCGATGGCCCACTATCCTGATCATCGCCATCGGCTGGCACATCCTGACTGCAGCTCTCCTGTGCCTGTGGCTGGAGCTCCAAAAATTGCTGCTCCGCCTGATAGTTGGTTCGCTCGGGCAAATCCAGCGATTTCTGCTTAAGTTGTGAGAGTTTTAAGTGGAGCGCCGTCGGCGAAGCACAATTGCTGGTGCTCTGGAAGACTTGTGAGGTCTGATTCTCCACCCACTGGCGTATCATGGTCTTCTTGTGCGCATCCATAAATCCATAGCCGGGCGTCTGGGCAGCTGCGGGCAGATTGCCCGCTGTGAGGGAACGACACGATTGGGATTTGGGTCCATCGACCCAAGTTTCGCACTGCTTCACATGGTTCACCTCGCGCATTAGGTGACGCGCCTCCGCCACCTTGGCGCGGGACACACGCGGTCCATCGATCCACTGCTCCTCGGTGATCTTACGCATGCCCGCCTCCAGCTGCTCAAGTGCTGCGCCCGGATTGGAGCCATGTGGCCGGCGTAGAGGCGAACCCTTTGGAGTCGGCATATTCGATGCCTTGGAGCACATGTGGCGAGGAATCGGTGAACCTGGCGGCGGCAGCATCATCTCATGTGCCATCATCGTCGAGGCCGTGGAGCAGGAGGCGACAGCGATGTTGTTATTGGTGTTGTTATGTCGCTTCAGGCTGCCAGAGTTGCTCAGCGATGGCTGCAACTTTTTGGCTAAGGATGTGTGAGAGGGAAAGAGGCAGACAGAGAAAGATAGTGTTGGTTAGGGATAGGAAATTCAGGAAAAAAGATTATTTATTATCCTCTATCACAACTAAAAGATTATGTTCAAAGGCTGATTACTAAAGAGTCTAGCTCTCTGATACATATTGGAACTTAACTAAAATCTCATAAATGGGAATTCATCTTTAATTGCATATGATCAAAAAAGTGAATCCTTAAACGAATTTTCTTAGCCAAAAATATTCCATAGTTATCTCAGCTCAATCAGCTCTTAATTTTGGTTGAATCCAGGTCAGCCAGAAAGAGACTACCAACTACGGGTGAGTTCTGGAGAATCCAGACAGACGCCAAATAAGTATTCTGGTCAGATTACTTTCCTCATTGCAGCTTCTGCAGAATTTATTGTTCTTTAGGTCTATTGGTGTGGAAATTGCTAGTTTGAATATATTTGGGTTCAAGGACGTACTCCACTTTTCATGAAGAGATGCCGAATTGCAAAAGAGAAAAGGTCGAATTATAATTTATTCATAATTTGTTAAATTGTTGTAAATAAGACCTTGATGGATTTACATTATTTACTCCACTAGAAGCATAAGGGATAACTAATCCAGACAACTTCTACTATCCTAAACAAATATTTAGTGCCCTAGAGAAATGCTTGGCACTTAAGTTAGTCTATGATTTAAGAAAGAGTAATTAAGTCTAGCAAACTCCAGGGTGTAAATCTAATGAGTTAAGGAATTTCAATTAAAATCTCATAAGCAATGCCTGTCAATAGCAAATTGGTGAGTGACGCGATGAGGGGGTGGATTGCAATTGCGAAACTTACCCTTCTCGATGGCTGCCTTCTTCATCAGTGGACTGGCACAGTTCGATTTGGGTTGCGCAGTTGGTTTCTCCATGGGCTTTTCGCCCTTCAGAGCCTTGCTTGACAACCCACTGCGATTATCGGTTATGGCACTCAGCGAGGGCAGATAAACGGGCGGATGTTCACCGTCTGTGGCATCATCGTGGGGTCCCATATAGATGACAGTATCCGCTGATATTTCCGAACTTGATGGATCTGCGCCCGAGCCAGCCGAGGAGCCAGCGCCCCCGGCAATGCCAGGATTAAGACTCTGCGCCAGGCCAACAGCGAGGGGCATTGGCACACGATGTTTGCGACGACGCAAACGATGAATGCGGGAGGCAATCTGTATCGTGGAGAGGGCATCCTGGTAGCACTGTTCGTGCAGGACGTGGGCGACAATTGCCACATGGCAGGTGATGGGCGCCAGGCAGTCCTTCAACAGCGGCGTCAACGGGTGGTCCTTGTGCGGCGGATGCCTCTGTCCGCTCAATATGGCCAACAGTATGTTGCCAATTCCCGAGAGCGGCAGACCCCCGCTGCGATTCGCACAGCCGCCCAAGTCAATGATATGTAAACGGCTCCGACCGCCGGCAACTACACACAAAAACCGAGAAAGAGATTGGGGTGGTGAAATTGTGGCTGAGTGGGGTTTAAGTGTGAGATGGGGGTAGGTGGTTGTGCGGAGTGTAGAGTGTTAAGAGGGGGGGTGCGAAAGCGAAATGTGACACTTTAATGGTCTGGCGTCTAGTGAAACATTTAGCGGGCCACTTGAGTGGCAACAACAACAACAAAAGAACAGCAACAATAATAAAGACGTCAACTACGTCTACAACGTCAACGTACACAGTAAAAAAAAGTAGGTTAGTCCTGATAAAGTTGTACGCACTTTTTATGTACGCACTTTAATTGCTACAATTTCAGTCAAAAGGCTAACATAAAAAGGTTAAAAAATTCTGGCTTCGCGCATAAAAACTAATTGTGATACTTTTTGCTTTGAATTTAAAACGAGTACACAGAAAAAAATTATGGCCACATGGGAGTAAGCCACTTGGGAGTAAATACCCTTGTGAGTCGAATTGCAAACATTTTAGTTGTACTAAAAAGAAAAAAAACCAAAAAAGATTGTTTCTATGAAAACTATGATATAGCAATCTGTTGTCCATAATTATTTGTGCCATGGTTAAGAGCTATAATAACACTCAGAAATGGTGGGTTTGGTTAGAAGAACTTGGTTAACAAACCAATTTCTCGTGGTTAAGAAAAACTAGTTTACCACATTATTTTTTTTTTGTTATTCTTTGGACTGATTGTTTTTAAGTTGCAAATATGATATAGTAAATTGATCTCAAAGATTTGTTATTATTATTGTGTATTCGAATAATACGAATATGACAAATAAGATTTTTATTGATGAACCCATCTTACAACTTTTCATTGCTAAAACAGCTATATAATATAGCAGACCGATCTGGTCTTAACTGGGGACTAGTTGGCTTACAAGCAGACAGATGAAGAATGTATAATGGAGTCAATGCTTTTTAATCTTACGAGAAAATTATAATTAAAATCATAAAAGCATTAAGAACTCTTAATACTTACATTACCACAACAAACTATATACAATTAACAATCTAGGATTGCCTTAATTTAATTAGAAGTATTATAAGTTGTGTAAATAGAAAAATAATGAAACAAAGCATGAAAAGCTTAAAGGAATTTGTTGCGCAGCTTAAGTGAAATTCCTGCTAACAATGACTGCATTAAGTGTGTAGTTTTTGTTCCAGTGTAGGAGTAGCGGGAGGGGGAGTTGTGGGAATAGTAAAGCTGTGGACTACTTACCACCCCCCTTGCGGGAGAGACTGTACTGGTAGACGTGCAGCGTAAAGATGAGGGCGGACTCCAGCGTCGTCGTTGTCGTTGTATTCGAATTGGAGTTGGAGTTTGAGTTTGAATTGCAGTTGGAGTTGGAGTTGGAGTTGTTGGAATTGCCAGAACCGGAACTTTTTAAGCGTCCGGCTAGCGCCGAGTCAAGAAAGAGGGCCGCACGTTCGGCGGTGGGTGCACGTAGTTCCGTTGGGCCGCCAAGGAAGTCGTCACGCAAATAAATCCCCGGGGAGTCGTCAGATTCTGTGTCATGGAGTGAATGAAAAGGGCATTAGCTTTTATGTGCGAATAAATGCCACTCCATGTAGTTAGCAGTCATTCGAGCAGCAGCAGCAGCAGCAGGAGCATTCTTGGGGGGTTTATGGCTCTGCCTCACAGGTTAACTTTATTCAAATTGGGGGCGTACCCCCCAGCAACCCAACAGGGCACCCCCAACCCAAGCCAACATTATTATCAGCTGGCCCAGGGGCAACATTACAATGCCCACGCCCACAATTATTACCCCGCCTATGCCATCGCCTCCTTCTCTGCCTCTGGCTGCTAACAGGTGGAAGTTTTCGTCATGCTTACCAGCCGCATGCGAGATGAGCAAATCCGTGGAGATAGCATCTGGTTTGGTTGCACTGACGCCAACGGCGCTAACGCGCACCGAGAAACGAGCTCCACTTTTCTGTCGTCGCTCCTGTATGCCCTTGTAGAGCCAAGCAATCGCACAGGCCGCTGCTCCAAGTGCTCCATTTCCCAGCTCCCCGAGCACCGTCTGCGGTTGCCCAGTGCCCGGATAGCCCATGGCCAGCAGGCATCCATCGGAGCCCTCGAGCACAGCGGGTATTACCTCGCTCAAGGCAGCCGCACATACGTCCGACTGGAACAGAGTGCAGGGAACACAAGGTGGATGTTTACAATTATGTCATTGATTGATGGACATTATTAAGAAGTGAATATGGCTAGAACAATGTTTGGCTTAAATGTAAGATTTATGTAGATCAATTCGTGTCATTTATTGTATAAATGGATACCTAAGAATTCGAAATGAAGTTATAAAGTGAATATAGATTCTACTATATTTATACTAATAAATTTCAGTCTTTAGTCTAAAAAGCAATATTAGAAACTTTACTAATGAATTTAAGTTTTAATAAAAAAGATTTCACTTATTTGGTTTAAAGAATACAATTTAATAATTATGCCATTGATTGCGGGACATTAACTAAATAAATATTATTAATATATGGGTGATTTATATAGAATTAATTGTAAATGGAATACCTACAAATTATTATTATTTATGCAATATTAGTTATTTTCGTGTTTTAAGGCATATTTAAGAATGATACATAAATTATCTGGTTCAAGCGTTAAGCCTATCTTATCATAATGCAATTAAAAATACTCTTTTCGATTAAGTTTTTGAAGAATGGAAATTTTAAAATCTTTTTTAATAGTATTTTAGTATTTTAAAATGGCCAAGGGATTATTTCTTTTTATCATCACGCATGAAAATTCTTTTCTTAATAAATTTTTAGTTGTTATTTGAAGAATGCAATTTTCGATATAACTAATGCCTTTAAGTTTAAAGCTTTGAAATCGAAGTTTAAGAATTGTCCTGGTATGTATTATTAGCATTATGAGATCATTATTTAATATTTAGTTATTGATTGTTCTTAAGCCAATATTTTATTATCATGCAATTAAAAAAGATTCCGCTTATTTAAAAGTATTATTTTGTCTGAAGAATGCCATTCTAAAAATCTATTTTTCTTCTTATATTAAATATTAAATACTTAAAAATATTATACTTAAAAATAATCGTGGCCGCAACTCACCTGTTTGTCGTCCGCTGTGAAGAGATTATCGAATGCAAACATTTTGGGCGCTGCAACCATGGGCGCCCGTTCCTGAGCTTGAGGGGCACAAACATTCTTGGGATCGGTGAGGGTCACCTGTCGCTTCTTCTTGTCCAGGGCCATGAACTCGTGATCGGCAGCCGGATCCGCTCTATCGGCGACGCGTAGCATAACTTTTACTTTGCCAACTCCATAGCACTCGCGACTGGCGAGGCGTCTCGCTAGGCCTGGTGGCAGCGGCGGCGGTGCACGTTGCAGAGCACCACAGAAGCCACCGTTGCGACTGCTGCTGGAACTGGAGCTCATCGCTCCGTGATATCGTCCGCGGCTATCAGTTTCCATAGTTTTATGGAAGCTTTTGGTTTTTTTTTTTATGTTTTCTATTTTTTGTGGAAGCACTTGAGTTTCCTTCTGGGCGCAAGACATAAAAACAGGAAGAAGAGAGGAGCAGCAAGTTAATAAAGATTCGTCCTAGAGAAAGTTGTCCAGAACATCCTCAGCTCCTTTCGCTGATACTTTGTGTGTGACTTATATAGCAAAGGAAGACAGGGACAGGGACAGAGACAGAAACAGTGTCCTTATGGACAAGATTCGCAGTTGCTGACATAAATTGTGATTTTTGGACAAAAGGGTGCTGCTCTGGGCAGGGTCCTTTCGTTTACTATGGTAATGGCCATAACACTTTCTCTTTATGGTTATGGGGCATCTGTTTATTGGGCATATGCTTCACAGACACTCACTCACACTCACACTCACTCAATTTTGGCAAGATTCACTGAGTTTTGGGGACCAGTTTTATTCACTTGTAGCTTCTTCGTCGTCGAGCAGTTTTTATCTATTTGCGGTGCTTTGGTTTTTATTTCACAGACATTTCGTTTCTTATTTAAGCATTTTTACGAACTTTTATATTTTCTTCTTCTTTGTTTAGGTATTATTTGCGTTATATTTGTGTGTAGAGAGTGTTATTTTTAAAACATTTTATTTTTCTTGAGTTTATAACTTGTTAGCTTGTCATTTTGTTAATTTTACAACTTAGTTTAGTATTGTAATTTTAACTTTGCTAAAAATTGTTAGCCATTGATGTTAATAGAATTTATTAAGCAATTATTTGGGTTAGTTTTATTGCTTTTGTTTTTATAGTGTTTTGATTGTTATTTTCTTTGTTTTATTGCATTTTTTAAAGTTTTCGTAAGCATTTTTATGTTATGTGGTGATTGCTGCTATTATATATATTTGAGATTTTATGACTTAAGTGTCAATTTTATTCTTAGTTGCAGAACTCATCATATTCATCAGAGATTTTAGAGTTCCTTTTTATTGTCATCATTAAAACAAAATAACATGATATTTTACCACAAAATTTCATTGGGTGAAATAAATTTTAAAAATAGATTTTTGAAAACACAAATTTTACATTTTTGAATCTTGTTTCTTTATGTGTTTTTTTTTTTAAATAGAAATAGGTGTTTTTGTCTTTAATATTTGAATCTTATGACCTCAAACATTAGTTAATGATTCTTTTGGCTCATTTTTATACTCTTGTAATTGTATACGGTTATTTTATTATATCAATTGGATTAATATACATATCGTTTTTATTATCTTGTAATTGGGATTATTTAAAATAATGATATTTAAAGAGATTGTCTTATTTAATGTTTCGTTTTGTTGCTTTTAGAGGTTTTTTGGGGGATACGTGGTGGGGGTTGGGGTTACGCCTTGATTATCAACATGATGCGGATTCAAATAAGGAACGTGACATTTTTGCAACGTATTTTCATTAATATTGTCCCTTTTTGGCTGGCACGTTTCCTTTGTGCGAATGACTTGGCAACATCAACTTCATTTTTCAGATGTCGCGCACCTGCCACTTGCAACTTCTTTTAGAAGCGCTGTGTGTTGTGCCACCTTTCTGAGCTTTTGCCTTATGGCTTTGGCTTTTCACACAAATCGATTGGCAATGCCTCCTAATTGTACGCAACAACAACAAAAACAGCAACAACAATGGTTGTTGAGTGGAGGCTAAAGAATGCCATGGCATTGTATGGCCAACAATATTAGAAAAACACACACACACACATGCACGCACACACACAGCGCACTCACAAACCCTTTATTTTTTTTATGACTGGCAATTTCTGGTTGTTGATTTCATCTTTGGCTGCGACGCTTTGGCTTCTTCGATTTTGTTGATATACATGATTTATTTTAGCTCAGTGCGGTTGGGCCTCTTAACGCGAAACACACATTTTCAATTCATTTTCAAACGCACACACACACAACTCGCGACGCGAACGCCACCAGCGTACCGTCAACGTTGGCATTACAATCGCAACTGAGACAGGACGGCGCTCAACGGTTTTTTTTCGAAGAGGCGCTCTCTCTTCATGCATGGCATGGCATGCGCGACAACAGAGTGAGAGAGAGAGAGAGAGCGCGCCTTCAACTCACAGCTGGCAATGCTGTTGGACTTTTGTTTTGGGGTTGGACTTTCGCTTTTGGTCGCTAAGAGAGCGGTCGGCTTTACTCTCTTTGCAAAAGTGCCGTTAGAAGGCGCAGGTAAACAAAATCAGCGAGGCCCAAAAAACAAAAGGAACAACGCAAATGATGTTTATATTGTAGACATCAAAATGCTAAAAAAAGGAACGAAAAAATACACACACACAAGTGCAAGACAAGAGGAGCAGAAAGCACGCACACAGACACTCATGCTGATAGTTGAGGAGCTCAAGCGTCACTTAAGTGTTTGCAAAGGGGAGTTGGAGGGGGGACCCAAAATGCAAACGATGTGTTTTAAGTTCGCTTACATTTGACAGCCAGAGTAGAAAGCCCCGTTTGGAGTGTCAGTTTATGAGTGTGTGAGTGTTTGTGTGTGTGTGTGCTTAAAAGCATTGGGTGGACTTTGAACAGGATACAGAACATCCATCCATATGGACATTGACAGGTGTGTGTGGGGAAAAAGGAGTGTATTGGAGGATGGGGTGGATAAAGCAGTTAAAAGTGTCGGCTTGCTGACTGACAATGTCTCAATTAAAATTGCAAACTGAAGTAAGCTCTTAACTATCCTAGCAACATGTTTACCATTCGTGCTAAAATACATTAAGAATACTTTGATCAATGTCTGTCATCATTATACTTAAAACATTAAAAGCCTTAACTATATTTAAGCTATACTTTTTATCCTGTTGACAGTTTGAGAATGATTGTTGTGCTTTTGCTGTTAGTTTGCGGTTGGCAATGCTGTCAAAATTCCGTTACCGATTGTTTGTTATGGCAACGCTGTAAGTTCAAATTATTTGTTGACAAAAACAAATTAATTTGAGAGTATTTGAAAAGTGTAAGGATTATGATTGGTCTGATTTACTTACTATATATAAACTATACTCATAAATTTTGATATATTTTGATTTGATAATTGAAAAACCTCTTTTTTTACTGATAGTTAGTTAAACTTTTATTTCTCATTATCCATTCTTTTTTTTTATACATATACAATATAAACTTGAGTATCATTCTGTTTTTGTATTTTTTTTTTGTTTTTTATAGCTTTTCACATCGCACAACAACAATATACTGAAATACATATGTTGCAAATATATTTGCCTAGTCGAAATGCATTTGTGATGTACAAACCAATATATATATTTATATATATATAGCTGATCGTTACGCTAGCTAGATCGGAAGTGTGAGAAAATAATCATATATATAACGCATGGGGGAAAGGGTGCTTAAAGAACTATACACTTATGATTAGACAAACAAAATTGAAACAAACAGCCTATTGGAGAATGTTTAGAGGTAAACTTGAATTACATAAGAAACAACAACAATGATGAGTGTGTAGGTGCTGAGGGGAGGTTACCGGGATATTAAATGATGTTCGTTGATTCGTAAACTTTGTCACACGTTAAGTCGTTTTTTTTTCGTCGTTTTTTTCGTACGATTTGCTTGAAACCAAAAATAAAATTATGTTCAAAACAAAAAAACCATAAAATGATTGGCGAGGGGGGTGGCAGGGAGTGCTTCGCCTAATGTGAAGGCGCGCCATAGGAGCTGCTGGGCGCGGATGGAGCTGGCGGAGCAGCGGGCGCACCATATTCAGAGGGCGGGGCAATGCTATTGGGATAGGGGCCAGTCTCCTCCTTCTGGGTCTTGTAGCGAATGAAATACACTTCAGGCTTGCTGGGCTGCGTCGGCGCCGGCGTCGGAATAATAATCTCGGGCTGCTCCTCTGGTTTCTTCACGAGCACATAGACCAAAGTCTTCTCCTCGTTCTGCGGGAACTGGGGAATGATGGGTGCCGTTGGTGCCGGTGGTGATGGCGCCTTAATGAACACAATCTTGTAGTGCTTTTGTGGGGGTGGCACATAAAGAGGTTTCCTAAAAACGGCCACAAAAGAGAGAAAGGAGAAGTTTTTTTATATAAGCCAAAATAAAGTAAACAAATCATTTATGCAAATGATTAACAAATAATAAGGAAAAAAACTTGTTTATCTAGCTAATAACGAGAGCTGTCACAATTTGCCGCCCACATTTGTCGGGCACAGTTTGTTAGCATTACAATTACCGTTAGCCTCTTATATAAAGTGGAGTACAGTGAGTACTCTCTATGTTAATTGCGTACCTCTTATTTCGTGCAATAATTAGCTTGAAAATGAACAACAACAGAAACAAATATATATAGGTATTTGAAAAAGTTAACTTAGGTAACATCTTAGTCACGCTTTAGCTATCTTCATCCACACATCTCTTCCCCTTGGGCAATTAACATTGCCCGAAAGAAAGAAGCCGAAGGCAACAATAACACTTACAACAAATGACAAACGGTTGAAAGAAATAAGAAAATAATAATAATAAAAGATACTCATTTGGAAGACACGCTTTTTGGACCTGCTCTGTATTAAATAATTGTTCCAAGTAACTGACAAAGTGCGGCACATTAAAATTAAAACAGAAATTCCCTTCACAAATGATAATGCAAAAAAAAATAAAAAAAAAAATAATACAAATCCGCAATTGTGGTAACCATCGGCGAGAGGAGGGAGAAGGTGAAACCCTGAACTGGATTAGATGATTAACGTGTATGTTTTGCAACTCTATTTGCAACTTTTGGCCAAAGATGCCAAGTTGCAATTGTTAACAAAGTACTAAAATTATGTTTACATCGGTTTCGCCATCAATTGTGGGAGAATTTTTACGAATTTTGCCTAGGATTATTTTATGAGCTCATTATTTGTGCTCATAACTGAAGCTACACACGACACAAGATCTTTGTGCAATTACACATAATGGCCATAAACAATATGTGGGAATAAACTGGAATAAGTTGTAATGTCTGCTGAAATTACTTTTCCATGGATTAAATCGAGCCCATTTCGAAATACTTACAAAGAAATTGCACATATTATAAAAAGAAACTGAAAAGATCAACGCATCCAAAATGGGGTCAAAGTATTATCAAATTATTTACATTTTTTAAATGACGAAAAGCCTTTAAATTTAATCAAAATTCAGATGGAAATCTGTTGAAGTAATTTACTGTTGCTCAATCTACAAATTTAAATGACAGACGAAAGAATTGCAATTATTTGAAGGATTGGTTAAATTTTTTTGATTTATAAGACTCTGAAGCAAATTGCGAAATATTTAATGCAATTCTGTGAACACATAGAAAAACCATTAAAGATTTTTTTCAGATTAGAAAATGTATATAGCTTAAAATAGTATTATTAAATAATTTCGAAATCGCTTTAAGCAACTTTGATCAATTAAAACTTTCGGCAATTGAATTAATGTGTAAACTGATTGGATATTTTGTAATATTTAACTATCAATATCAATTATCTATAGAAGTTACAAAATGTCTAATAGGTTTACATATTTATTAAAATGTGTCTTCTATCATATCCTTCAATATATAAATATTTATTACTGAAGAATTGGACTCAAGCCAACTATTAGAGAATAGTTAGTCTCTCCTTCTACACATCATTATTTTGATATTGTTTTTATTAGAAGTATTGCACACTGTAGAATTCCCACCAAACCACTTGAGAAAACTCTATTAAATTTTACAAGTATTATGCAAGTATCCCAAAAATAAACAAATTAAGATGCATAAATCATGTTTAGCATTTTGACTAACCTGGGCACCTGGTATTCGGGCTCTGGTGGTGGGACATGCACATAGACATGCTTGTGCACCACTGGCGGCTGCTGTGGTGGTCCATATTGTGGTGGAGGTGCGCCATAGCCGCCGCTGGGGCCACTCGGCTGATAGCTGCTCGATGGTGGAGCGCTGTAGGAATCACGTGGCGGCTCCGGGCGTGCGGCAACCAGCGCCACGCTGGCTAAGACGAGCACTAACTGCAGAGCAGAACATAAACAAGATACAAGATACATGAATGAGTAACGACAACACACACACAAACAGAGAAACACACACACACGAAAACATACCACACAACTGGACTGCATAGTGCTGATTAAAGATCGTTTAATATCCGTTTTCAAATATTATGTATACGGCTCAAAAATGCGACACTTGATTTCGTTTTTGATTTTGGTTTTTTGGTGTTTTGGTTTTTGTTGATTTTTGGTGAAGAGACAGCTCGTTCGACGCGGAACCTCTTACACTTACTGCATGCCACAACGATTGTTGCAGTTTCTTTTATAGGCGCCGCTCAGTTCGGCGCGAAATACAAAATTAAGTAAAAATCAACAGCGACGACGCCGCAAGCAGCGGCGCCAACAACAGCAGCAGCGGCCAGTTGGCAAAGAGCGCATAACCATGAAGAAATTGAAATGTATAAAACGGCAACAATAACAACAACAACAACAACAGTAATAATAAACTACAGCAACAAGAGTTAAAGAGCCACAGCAGCTGGCAAGTCATCTGGGTCTGGGGGAAACTGAGGCTTAAGCTGCTGCTCCTAGCTGCGACCGCGACGTCGACTGCGACTGAAGCAGCAGCAGCAGCAGCGTGGTTAACCGTCTGCTGACCGTTTCTGAGTTTTGTGTTTTTCCTTTTTAATTTAAACTGATTCAATACCCTCCTAAAACTTGCCATTAAACCGAGTAATTGGCATCAGACAAGCGCATCTGTAATCCCAACTATTAACCGAATGCTTCAGTTTACAGCTGCATTATGTTAATGCTGTTGCCGTAGTGTATACCTTACATAAGTGGGTCATTGGGCTTATTAAGACGAAGGATTCTTGGCTTTTAAAATAATGATATATATTTAAATAATACGCATATATAAATAAGACAGAAAATATCTCAATATATATATATATATATTTAAATATAAATCTTTTAAGTTATTATTTTTTTTATAAAAACCACGTATTATTTTAGATTGCATTAAATAAAAAAATGACCACAAAGTTTGTAAATATATATTAAAATATTTATGTATCATTGACATGCAGATCATTAATTTTTCAAAACTTTTGTTTTATTTTTTAACGGATAAATGTGTATCACAAGAGCAACAAACAAAATAATTACATAAACGTGTGTGTGGCATCAAAGCAAAAATGATTTCCTCAATAGGAAACTGGTTATCTAATCAGGTCAAACTTAATAGGCGAATTATTAGAAACAAATTCAAATAATCGATTTTAATCGATTACAGCACTAAGTAATCTAATTTTTATATATATATTTAGTTCATTTTCTCTCTCTCTCTCTCTTACTCTAAAGGGCATTTAAAATGCTGTTTTAGGACTATATTATTTACATGTTATTTCTTGGTTTTGGTTTGTGTTGTTGTATTTGTTACATTATTGTTTTGATCATTTTAGAGGATCGCATCATCGTTGCGCCTGTTCGGATCGTGTGGCACGATTCACTTTCAATTTCAATGAATGTGCAGTTGGACATGGATGTGGATGTGGATGTGAATGATGCGGATTCACACACTGGAAAGAAGGGGCACAGGCAGAGGTTTGCTCTGCCACTGATCTGATCTGGACTCAACTGGAACTGCAGTGTGCTTGGTCTTATTTCACATTTCTTCATCTCACACTCACCCACTCTGCCACACTCGCGTCCGCGTCCGCGTCCCTTTCGCCCCTACCACAACTCTCAAACTCACTCGCTATTGTTGTGTTGTCCACAAAAGCTAATAATGAGCTTCACGGTCTTGTTGGGATACCATCACCATTACCATCACCATGTTCCCCATCTTCAATTCCAGTTGTACAATTTGTTTTTCTCTTTACATATTTTTTTTTTTGTTTTTTATGAGGCCATAATGCAATAGTTGACTATGAATTTCTTTAATTTATTTTTTCTGGCTTATTCAATGGTTTTGGGGTAAGCCAATGACATTATTTTGTTGTTGTTTTACCCTTTTTTTACACAACTGGCAACATAAAAATAGAAAATACAACTAAATAAACACAAAATATGATTAGCAAAAAAAAAAGTTACGTTTGTTTGTTTCTTGTTGCTCCCCTTTTTAGTTTGTTTGTTTAATGATTTTTGTTTTCCTTTATTGGAGGCTTTTCTTTTCTGTTCATGTCACGATCGGACAATCTGATCGCTGAACCTTAGCTTCGTTTCACAGTTGTTGTTGGTGTTGTTGTTGTTGTTGTTGTTGTTCCTCCCGAAGGTGTTTCCTGAGATGCGCCCAATCCATAAGCTGAACAATCAGCGATCATTGACCACTCCTGCAACGAGCAGGAGGAGAGGGAGTGTCTCCAATTGCTGCCGGAATTTGATTGAAACTGGCCTCGAGGACTATACCTGCAACAGAAATTTGCAACTGGTTTTTTGGTGCACATTTCAGCAAGTGGAACCGCAAAAGGAAAAGTAAGGCGCCAACAGTCACTTTTCCACCGAGGCATCATCATTTATAAAATGCTGTCAGCCAAATGGCAAATGTTATTTTTAAATGATTTTTTTGTTTTTCTTATTTTATGTTTTCCCATCTTTTCAAGTTTTGTTGTTGACTTTGGCGTTGAGCGCATTGCATTTCCTCAATTTCCGCATAGCTCATCTCTCTAAAAAAGGCCAACAACAAAACACAACATGATCTTCATCATGCGCTGATTGCTGCTGGGCAACTCTTGGTTGGCTGTCGAAAACAGGTGCAGGCTCAAGCCACAATCTACAAACCCACAAAAAAAAATAAAAAAAAAATAAAAAAAAAAAAAACAAGAAAAGAAATACCGGAGAAGATAATAAATTAAAGCGATTAAGCAACAAGTGAATATTCAAATTTTATGGAATGTTGACTTTTAGATGCGAAATTCCGCGTCCAGAGTTTGGGGTTTGGCTGACTATTAAATTATGATAGGAACAACACGCAGAACAAGTTAACTGACAAATCGAACAACTTAATTGTTGATTGTTGTGTAAATTGGTATTAGCTGGATAAATGTTGAAGATTGCTAATTGATTAGATTGATAGATAAAAGATTTGTACAAATATAATATTTGTAATCGGGTATTTAAAATGAATAAATATATGATTAGAATGATGATAAGAAGGATGGACACAGATTTATATATGAAAGTCTGATAAAAATAATTGCATATATTACATTTTTATGATATCTATTTTCAATTTAATTTGATTTTTATATATTTTAATCCATATACTTTTTTGAATAATAATATTTTTATAAAATTCCTATTCTATATGCATCAACATTAATATAGATAGATAAATAACTAGTACAAAAGTAATATTAACATCTACTTCCTTATATGCAACTATATTTGTCACACATCTATATTTATCTATGCTCTCAGTGATTATTGTGTCAAGCTCTATGATTCTGAGCTGTGCACAATGCATGTCAAACTAAAAAAAAAGCCACAAATCTGTCTGCTTTCTCCATTACACACAACACGTGCCGTGTGTGGTGTGTGGTGTGTGTTGTGTGTTGTGTGTGTGTTTATGCAGTCGAGCCGTCATCATTACCATCGACACCTTGCTGAATCTCACATACTAATTATTATTAAGTATCTTGTCGACTTTATGTAACGATAAAGCCAAAACCATTTAAATAATATTGTATTTACATACAAAAAAAATGAAAAATAAAAACAATTAAATTGCGTTTACGCAAAGCCCACAAATATTATAACGGATCTTTGAAGCATAACCACTTGTAAAGGTACACTGACATATATAAAGACAGTCTGATTGTCTTGACCGACAGCCAGATTGAGTATCTGTATCTGTTGGGTTTGGCTCTGAGATACAAAAAGCGATTTGTTGGCCAACTGTCTCAGAAATATATATATTTTTATATATATATGTGTGGTGGGTGCGTTTGCTGGCAATCGCCACTTGTTAGTTTCAATTTGTCAAGAGTTGCACTTGAAGAAGAAAGTAAATTGTTGTCTTAACGAGCAGATAAAACGTACAAATTGTATCTACATTGTTTGTGATGTATCTGCAGAGATGATGTAAAGCTGATGTATTGCATAAGCGATTTTTCACATTTCCTTTTTTTCTTTTTAAATTTTTGTGTACATCTTCTGCTTCTTGGTAATTTTTTTTTAAAGCTATCTGCAGTTAAAGATCTAATTAAGACGAGGGGAGGCCTTGCATTGAAAATGAATTTTATTGTTTTTGATCAAAAGGTAATTTAACGATAAAGATAACGTAATTTAACAACAATTAAATGTACATTTTGTAGTTGTAATTTTAACGAATACGCAAACGGGACTGCATTATGCATTGTATATAGTCATATTTTTATATAAATACATATATATGTATATATATATATATATATATATAAATATATATATGAGTTAATATGTTTATAAGTTTAAGTATATAGCGCCATTAAATGAAAAACAGCCGACGTTGAACTTGTAACTTGTGCCTCTTTGGAGGCCAGGCCACAAATAATACAAACAAAAAAAATACACACACACCAAAAATAACAACAACAACAAGAGAAACAGTATAGTATAAAATATCGTTATGGAAGCGTCGGCATTTTAATTTGTGGTAGTTGGTAGTAATATACTCGTAATTTATATTTATTTGCCCAGCCTTGGGGGCCATTAAAACTCCAGTTTTATGCTTTCAGGGACGGGGATTACATATATATATAAATATATATATATATATATTTACAATTGACTCTTCTTCATTTTTCCTTTGCACAAAAAAGAAAAACAAAAATCACACGCAACCAAAAAACGTAAATTGACCAAACACGTAAATTATACTACAAATATATAATTTTTTTTTTGAATTACAAGTAACTCACACATTTGCATCATATAAGTACATACATATATATTTTTTTTGAAGTTTTATATATTTTTTATATTATATTTTTATTTTTTGATTAATCGTAAAAGTTTAAAAATTATTGTTCTAATATAGGAACTTTTAAGTCCTTTTGAGTTCAGTTTGCTTGCTCATTAAAACCGTTGAGTTGTTTGTTTTTTTTTTTGTATTTTTTTTTGGTATGTTTTGGCATGTAAAACTCATTTGAAACGCATCTCTTTGCAGGCACAAATTTTGACCAAAAATTGGTTTTGTTATACTTAAAAATGCTTAAATGGATTATGCTTGTTTTGTCTTTAACGCAATTCGCTTAAGAGCAAAAAACGTTAACCTTAATCAGTTCGAATTCCTAAAATATTCGTTGCTGCTCATTTTAAAATACACAATCCGTTTTAAGCCGAAATCGTTAACCGAAATTAAACGTTGGACTTTCCGAACCGGAACTGAAAATTTCATAAGACTTTTAGATAAAAATCTGCAACATTTACTCTTTACTAATCAGAAACGGAACAATTATCTTTTTCGGTTTGACAGCTTTCCAAAAAATTTGAGGTAAATTTATAAGAACACTCTTTAAATCGATTAAACTTAAGAAGAGTTTAAATTCGAAAATTGGCTAACAAATTACAAAAGTGGCGTTTCAAATGAAATATGGCATTGCTTAAGCTCAAAAAGAGTTTAAGATGGAAGCCATTGTGGCTTAAACATTAAAATTAGTTGCGTTTCAAATGGGATTTGGCATTCCTAGTAATTTTGGGGGTCGTCACGTATGGTTAATGTTAGTTGTAGTGGGTGTGTTGTTGCCTTAGTATCGCCCATAGCCGGCCTCCGTATCAAGTGCTCCGATTGCGCCCAGTTTCTGGAGCCAGGCGGCATTGGCGGCGTTGACGTTGCTGTTGCCAACACGCTGGCCGGTCAGCGGATTGTTGGCCTCATTGTGCAGACGCATTTGGTGTTGTTGCGGCTGCTGTTGTTGCTGTTGTGGATCCTCATTACTCAACTCCAAAATCTGCAAGCAAACACAAAAACAAAAGAGTTAAATTTAGTTAGTTGTTTTTGGTATTATGGCTCTTGTTATTATTATTATTATCATTGTAGCGCAACGGTTTTATATCTTTTTCTTTTTAGATTGTGAGCGGAGCTGACGAGGTTTGCTAGTTATTTAAAAAAATCTGTCGAAATCTGTTTGTCGTGCACTTAGAAAATGCAACGTTTTAAGACAGAAAGTTTTTTAGAAAGTTTTCTTTTTTTTTTTTATTTAATTTTAATAATTTTTTTTTAATAATTATTAAATGTAAGAAAAATTTTTAATTATTAAGTAGACAATCCGAAAAATATGTTTTCTAATTCTTATTTTGAAAATATTTGTTATTGTTTAGAAATACATTTCCAAACACTTCAAATGCCACCTCTTTCTTAAATATCTCTAAAATTTGGCATGTATATTAATTAAATTTTATTTTTATTTTTCAGATTAAAGTAAATGAAAATATGCATCAGGTAAGCACATTTTTTTGAGTTATTTGTATACACCTAAAAAAAGCGCTCAGGATTATTATAAATATTTGGTCCACATTTTAGGCAAAACTACACTAAAACTAAATTCATGGTTTCTTAAAATTATAAATATTAATGGTAAATTTTAGAAAAAAACTATCCTATAACTAAGAAACGGAAATCAAATGTTTTTTTAAATGTACTTTTGAATTTTAACATAAGTTACGCCTGGCGCTGTGTCGATTTTCCAAAAATTCACATCAAAATATTTTTCTCTAAGTGTACATATTTTAACGATATACACGTGTGTGTGGGAAGCGCGCGCGGTCACAACTTTTATTTTTTGTGTTTTAGTTTTTTTTTGGCGCAGATCATTAAATCGAATGAACTTTACACGTATCTGTAACGCCAGCCAGCAAGAGTCGAGGGGGGGTGTGGGCTCTGCTCTCAAAGTGAGCTGCTGCTGTGCGCAGATGACTGAAAATGTGTTAATGGGGGGTATTGTCGTGTAATTATCAGACCTCTTTTCTTAGCCGACTTAGCTGCCAGCCAGCCAGCCCCCCCCCGCTGCTGCTGCCCATCCGACAGCATCTTCTCGGCAGCTCTTTTGTTTTGGCGTACGATGTGTGAACACAAAACAACCAACCAAATAAAAAAAGCAAACAAGAAAAACCCAAAACAATTTCGCGCCAAGTAATTATATTATTGCTAATTTTAAAGATTGTTGTTTTTTTTCCCATCTCTTTTCTCTTTCTCTTTCTCTCTTTGTCTTTTGGGTTATTAATAACGCTTTTGGGCTGCTGCAAAAGAGCTGCAGTTGTTGGTTTGAGCTGTTGTTAAGGAAGCAACACTTTTAACTGTTATCGCATAACATCTGTTTAGGAGGGGTCTTAACACCGCGCTCCTCCAGCTCAGCTCGACTAGCAACCACCCCACGTTGCAACAAGATGTGGCAAGCGCGTCCTCACAATTTAGACAGTTTAATTTGAGAGTTGCCGTTAAGTGCAAAGTTATGTGATTGGATAAGGGTCTCTCGGATTGTCGCCGTCATCTTGTTTTGTATTGTTTCCATTGACTGGGGGAAGATACAAAGACCAAAAACTCGTAAATGATGCAACAATCAGGGGTTGTTTGATTTTAATGGTCCAAGCAAAAACGAACTTGCCAAATAATACTCTTAAATATCGCACTAAACGATTAAATATTAATGGCCTAGCCATATAAAAATAATCATTATTATCTATTGTGTGCCATCGAATAAACTACATATAGCTAAGGTCATATTTGTGCTATAAATAAACATATTAATTTGTCCAACATTCGTTTTGCTTCAGTTTTTAATAATTTTACCATGAATTTGTTTTTTTACTGTTATTATTATTTGGGCTTAATGTCGAGAAAAATTCCATTAAATCATTGTCGGCACAATTTTGATTTCTTTTTTTTTTTTGGTAATTTAATTATTTTGCATGTTTGACCTCAGATTTGGTTTATATCGAATTTAAATTAATATTTAATTATCATGTTTTTAAATAATTTTTTTGGCTTTGATTATTTATGATGAGTAACTTATTGGCTAATAATTATTTGGACCTACACAAATTTATGTGCTTAATGAGCCGTTTGATTGCGTTAAGCTTGCACTTGAATGTTTTTTGTATGATAAACGAAATATAATTATTATTAAATTGGGGAATGCTTCATTGTGGAACCCGAAATCCTATCCGGATACTTTAACCTGTAAGCCTGTTTATTAATTTAATGATTCTCCAACATGCTGCACACAAAATCCTTAATCCCTGATGGCGCATGGGGACAAGAACAGTTTGACATTTACACTCCAAGATGTGTACAAACAACCACCCAAGTGCTTAACTCGAGATTTCATAACATAAATGGGACAGACAAAAACAGCGGACAACAAACAGGGAATTGTTGTTTCCTTGTTTGTATTTTTGTTGTTGTTTTTATTTCTCCCTTCGCTAAGTGAAGTTTTGTCACATGTCACAGGCTGAAGCTAATTAACAATAAGCTGACGCTGTTTGGCAACTCATGATGATCTCAGGTTCAATGCATTATACGCTCAACTGACAAGTGGAATTCTCTATATATATATCTCTCCGTCTCTCCCTCTCTGCCTGTCTGTCTCTGTCTGTTGTTTTATTATTTTCTGCGTGACGTTGGCAAGTCAAAGTTAACCTTCGTCAGCAGCCACAGAAGGCTCAGACTCAGCGACGTCATCAGCAGCGATTTGCTATTTGACATTTGAGTTTTCCCTTCATTACTTTTGCCACATACTTCTTTTTCCATTTTCATCTTTATTTTCATTTTTATTTTCATCTTTATTTTTATTTTCATTTTCATTTCTTTGTAGCCAATGCCCCTGGCATTGTCTTTTGTTGCTGGCCCTCTTTGTTGTTGGCCAAAATATAAGTTTGTGCGCATTTTACGTCGGTTGCTTATCGATTCGCAAAAGGCTCCAACATGACTCAGACTGACAAATCGAAATCGGAATCGGTTGCTCTCAAACTTAAAAAAAAAAAACAGGCACAGAGATAGAGAAAGAACCAAAACTTCTTCCTGTTCCTCTGAGGAGTTAGGAGTAGAGATGTGGCAAAGACTAAATAACTAAACACCATAGAAAAGAAGAGAGATCTACCTAACTAGAACTAAAACTCAAAAAAAAGTGGAAACCTTTTCAATTTTATAATAGAGTGAAATTAGTATATTTAAGCTAGAATAAAAATAATAATACAAAAAAATAAATTAAAATTAATAAAAAAATAATTATAATAACAGACGGAAAGCCAGCACAAATCTATTAATAGAGTCAAAATCAGACCAAAGTAATTTCAAAACTGGGTTAGGTTTTTAGACCCATCACAAACAAAAAGAGATCCACCAAATATGATTGCCAAAAAGAGAGATCCCCCCTCAGATAGCCCCAGCGACATATAGCCAAATAAACAGACTCAAGGACGGAACCGACTGACAGCCAGACAGACGTTGAGACACCACCAATCTCTGGTGGCCATCAAGGCCTCTGGAGACTACCACGTAGGTAGCAATTGTTCGGCAGAGAGTCCGGTAATTGTGCGATTGCAGTTTTTATCTGATGCTACACATACTCATAATAAACTCAAGCACTTAGTTGCAGTTGCAGTTGAAGTTGTTGCCGTTGCAAGTTGCAAGTTAAACAGTCTTGCAGCTGCATCTAAAATCGAGTGGCAAAAATGGATATAAAACGCGGCACATCCACAAAACATCCATTAAATTGGCCCCCGGTTGAGCAGCATTTTTCTACAGCGGTTGCGAAAAAGAACAGGAAACTGGGCACAAAAAAAAGTATAAAAAAAATAAATAATCACACGAAAAAAAAAATCCATAAGAAGCAGAAGGCAAAAATGTATATATAAAATTGCGCAGGTTGGCAAAAGATGAGAGCTGGGAAATCTTTGGCTGGTGATTGTAGCCGGGCAGGCTCTGCTTCTGCTTCTTCTTCTGCTGCTTCTGCTGCTGCTTCTGCTGCTGCTTCTGCAGACCGTTAAGATGACCAAAAAATAAAAGCAACTCCAACAACAACATCAACAAAAATCTTGCGAAATATGTAAAATATTTGTGAAACGGTTGCAGACGCACCAACAGCAAGTTGATACTTGTACGCATTGTGGTCAGCGGCACTCAGATGAAAGAGCAGGGATTGTGGATGTGGGCAGGTGTGCCATCTGCGAGTAACCCTATCTAGACCCATTGGCCCAGGCCATTGCCTGTTGACTGGCTGTTGGGGAATGACGTAACATGCAATGGGTAACCCGCTGATGACCACCAAACCAAAATCTGACCAAAATAAAAACACATCGCAAAATAAAACCTCAATAATTGGCGACATAATTGCAACTTAATACCAAGCTTTTGACTACCTGCCTCTTTTCGTTTCGTTTAGTTAATTATATCGCAAACACCACCAAAAAAATAAATACAAAGAATCCTGCACTATAAGCTGAATGATACCCTGTAATCAACCTAAGTTGGTGCATATAAAACTGACCTTTAAATATGCCCAAAATAAAGACCATATAAATGATAGCTTAGTTTCCAGGGGATTTCAAAAACTGAATTGTATTAAATCTAATTAATTTGTATCATTTTGTATGTATTAATTTTGCTTCAATGACATTGTGACCTTGAAAAAATGCTGAGAAATGTGTTTTACCATTCGAAAATAAAGCCTAAATATTTGTCTGATTTTTCTTTAAATTTGCTTACATTTCTAGTAGCTTAGTATAAATATGGCTTATCAAAGTGACATTTAAGTATATTAGTAATATTATTAATTTATTATTAGCTAAAATTGACCGTAACTTTTATAGAATGTAGCAGATATATTAAATTAGTTTCAATTAATTACCATCAATATAAGCTCAAAAATTAAGTTTAAAAAATCAGCATTTGCTTAAATATTTTCTATCTTACTCTGTGTTAAATCAGAGTGAACATTTCCACATAAATATATAATAAAGAAACTTTCTGCTAGTATCCTAAATGTGCTGCACCTTCTACCATTTCTCATAATGGCAACAGGGTATAAATATACGTTAAGGGCACACATTAATACATAAACAATGGTCTTTCAACGGGCTATATCCACTTACTGTGGCCAATCACCAGAGGGAGAAAGAGAAAAGGCACAAGAGGTTGATAGAAAGGGGAATGGAGAGATACAGAGAGGGGAAGACGAAAAGGAGAAGACATACCTGCAGCATCAGCTCACGCAACTTATCCAATTCGTCGCCGTGCGACCTTGTCGGCAGGTATCGGCTCTCGCAAGGCTGCAGGGGCACCACCACCAGGAGCAACATCATTGCCACCACCGCCGCCAGTGGCAGCGTCAATTGCAGCTTGTGTGACGAAGCACGATTCCCAATTACACTCATGGTCATTATGTGGGCGTTGTTGTTGTTGAGGTTGTGTTTGTTGTTGTTGTTGTTGTTGTTGTGGCTGTGGTGGCTTACAGGTGCAGCGCCAAACGGATTGTGGCTGGTTCCCTGTAAACGTACAGAAAAAAAGAAGGCTGTGTAAGAGTTTTAAATATGGCTTATGGGATTTGCGGGCGTTACAAAAATTTAGTATAATTGTTGGCCAGCTGCGCCATACTCTGTCATCAGCATATTAATAATCCCAAGTGAATAGAATTGCAAATATTTAAAGTGTCATAAAATGGTCGCAAATTGTTTAGTTAAAAATGTTGCACAGCTGCGTCATACTCTGTCATCAGTGTGTTCCATTCCAAAAAATATAAATCTCATTGACCAATCTTGAAGTGGCATAAATTATATAATAAATTAAATAAATTATTAAATTAATTAAATAAAGTAATACGATTTTGGTCATGGCTTGACCTTTAAAATAATTCTGCATTCTCAGCGCAATTTTTGCTCTAAATTTAAGTATAAATTGTTTCCCATTAAAATTGAATTTAGGATTGTAACCAACTTTCCACTGCGAAAACTTTGCCAAAACTAATACAATTTTCCTTATCTATGTGGTTTGCATGACAGTTTGACCTTTTCTACATACAAAATTTCAAACACGTAGTGCCAAAAAAAAAAAAAAACGCACTTGGAAACGAGCCAATTTTTACCACTACCTAACTTTGTCAAACCCATTATTAGATCAATTTCACAACGTTAAATTAAGGACCCTAACTTTAACTTTTTACTCGAGCAGCTCAAATTGATTTTTGCTGACTTCAGTTCTAGTATTATTGTTGTTTTTTTTGTTTTAACACATTCAGAGATAGATTTATAAGAATATTCTGATTATAAACAAAATTAAACTTTTAAATCCTTAACTAAAATTTCCTCATTGTGCAGTTATAAAAATAACTTCTTTTATTTGCTGGCAAAAGTGTATAAAAACCTTTTACAATTTCTTCGATTTGAGTTAGCACTTTCAATGAAAATGAATAAAATGCAGTTTTATAATATGACTCACTGGCAGAAGAAGAAGAAGACCAACCAAATAGAAAAAAATGTGTTTTAGTTGTTGTATTTAGATTTGCGTCACGGCACCACACAGTTTAATATCTATTTTATTTTTCGATTATTTTCACGCTTCTGCACGATGTGGTGAACTAGGATAACAATGTAGATTTAAGCCAAGCTGCGTGCAGACATTTGTATTTATAGCCAAAACAGGCGACTGCGGCTGAGATTTTAGTGGCACTTTTGGCCCTGATGACAGAATGCTGAAGCGCTGCTGTTGTCGCTGCTACTTCTGCTGCTAGGATATGACGTCGTACACATGCGCTACACACACACACACACACACTCGCACACACAAAAACCGAGTGGGTTAGTTAACATGGTTCTTTGGGTATGCGGCTAACATTCTCTGACCATTCGGCCCAATGCCGAATTCTTTCATCTTTTACATTTCGCATTACGCCTTGTGGACAAATGTGCGCGCGCAGAACCAGAGACAATAACAACAACAACAACAAAAGGAGCAACAACAACACCATTAACAATAAAAGTGACAACAACAAGCTAAGTGTACCAGCAGCAAGAATGCTTAACTTAACTTATACCACTTAGTTTAAATAAATACTTATTAGTTTGCTAATATGCTGACCCAAGCAGTAACTAACACTTTTCTATCTAACTTCTAGGCCAGTGGTAAATTTCTAAAAGCCATTGAGTTTCTTGCCTTAACAATAAAAAATTAGGTCTAACAAGCAGAGTTGCTCTGGTACTATAAAACAGGCTATAGCCAAGTTAGTAAGTTTTATTACTTGTTTCTACATATTAGAAAAACAATATTATACAAATTAGTTCTAACATTTCTACTATTTTAATTTAAATTCAATATACTTGAAATTTTTAAGATATTTAGACCAAGCCTATATATTTTCTTGTGCATTTTTTTTTTATTTAGAAAATATTTGTAAAACAAGTAAAATTTCCTAGTTTTCAGCGAGAATTTTATTTTTTTGTGATTTTTTTAAATTGAAGTTTTTTTTTGGATGTTCTCTAAACACAGCTTCTATCATCTGTTTTTATTATTTATTTTTAACTTGTTTAGACTTTCAAAGTTTTTCCATAATATCTGTGTGCCAATGAAAGACTTCAAAATTTGCGTTACAGGGTATAACAATGGTAAAAGCATATCATTGTCATGGCACTATACTCTATATATATATATATATATATATATATATATATGCTATAACAATGTAAATGTGTACGTGTGCGAATTGACATCAGTATTGTCTGCTTGGTGGGCGTCATCCTGACAGCCTTGCCCTACAGCACAGAATCGGGTGAAATGTTTTCGCTTAGCAAATCTCATGGTTAACTCTCAGCTCAATTGTTATGGTTGTTGCTGTTAATATTCTCGCATTGTTGTTGTTGCTGTTGTTGTTGTTGTCGTCGTCATGGCTGCAAGTTGTTGACATTGCCGGGCGTCAATAATGTATCTCCAGTTCACTAACTAACTGGCCAACAAAACTGTGCTCATCATGTTGCCTGGCAAACCAAAAAAAGAAAAAAAAGAAAAAAAATGTTACCATTTGTATACCACGCACGGACTCTACAAAATACCCTAAGCCCCCCCTACCCCAACCATCAGTCGTAAATTTTTGATATAGCGCAATTTTGTGTGGCCATTGCTGTGATTGAATACGTGATATGCATCGGAAATTTGAAGAATTCCAAGGGTTTTTACGAGCAGCTCTCAATGTTCAGGAATATGCGGGATCTGCGTACGAATGAATATGTTATTTTATTTATGAATCGCATTGCCAGCTAAACGTTTTATGCAACTGTTAAAAAAACCACACAAAAAACCCTACACATAATAATATTTACAAATTAACTGGCAGCTCACTTGTGGTTGGAGTTATTTTTTTTGTCTTGAGACTTTCGAATAATTTTCTTAGTTTATTTAAGAAACAAAAGCTTTTTGCATCAGGCGGAATGCAAGCGGAAGCTGGGCGCTAACCAAATGAAAGCTCACTGCTATGGCACGAGGTTAAAGCTTGCCAAAATACACGCTAACGGTAGTTTAGCTTTGAGCAACGGAAATTTAAGTGGTTTGTGTCCTGTCTAATCAGATTTTCGGTGTAAAAGCTAAAAAAAATGAATTGATATTTAATGTTAAAATGGGATATATAATGAAAACATTTTCAAAAGTTCATACATAAAATATTCCTATATAGTATATATACCCAAGCATTTCTGTACCATTATTCTTGGTCACCATCTATTGGCTGAAATATCAAATATAAGTTCTCAAATAACAAAAGCAGTTCGTTTCGTTTTCTTTATTTCGATACAAATCGATTTTAAATAGAAATAAAATCCATAAAATTAATAAACTATTTGCATTTAAACGAGTTTGGCAGCGAAGATAAAATCTCTTCGAATGCAATGTAAAAATGCAAAATAATACTAAATTGTGAGAAAAGCAACCAGGTGCAATCGAGGCAACAATACTTATTGTATTTAAAACCGTAATACAGCAATTAAGTTAAGATCTGGTTGATTTTTTTATTGAAATGAAAGCCATAACAATTTGCTTTTGCATATTTTTATTCAATTTATTCATTTTAATCGCTTGACAATTACAACTACAATTACAATACAACAACTGAATGAAGGTTGACAATTTGGAAGTATACGATTATTAACGATATGTGTGTTGTGTATGTGTGTGTTTATGTGTGTGTTGAGATGGGATATGGCTGGTAAAAAGCGTGTTTAACTTAAGATTCGCTCTTAACTAGGGGGAGTAACTACTATGAGTAACTTAATGGTTAGGGCTACTTAAGAACAACTAAAATACATTCAGTGGCATTCTACAAAACATCATTTTTTATTTTTGTGCTAGTCATGCTTAGGGATTACATCTGCAAACACAGCATGAAGGAAACAGGAACCAATCCATAAAAATGCCCTTGCAATCGTTATCGGGATCGTAGGCCAGCAAACGATGCCATTTATATTTCTGCTCACAGCCGCATTCGCCCTCGCAGCGCGATGTCTGTGTATTGCTGCGGAACGAGAACATATATATTAGCTTAATATTATATTGTAATTATATATATTTATGCCTTACCTGCACACCTCCTGGTGAATGGCTTGCTCAAAGTGCTGCGTATTCACAATTGCCCGTATTTTGCCCGCCGAGTTCGAGGCCCAATAGGGTGTCACTATTTCGATTTTCGATTCGCATGCATCGAGTCGCCCTGTGCCCGATTCGCCCTGTGCTCGCGAGTTGTTCGGCAATTGGTTGCCTCTACCACCGCCACCAGCTGCTCCAGCGCCCGCAGTGCCTCTATTCCGATTACTCGATCCACCAGCTGCCGCCTGTCGCTTTTTGCGCAACTCGCCAAAATAACTGTCGCCCGCCTCGCCTGCCGTAGCCGCATAGGCTCCGGGCGGTATAAATATGTCCGGCTCATCTATGAAGCGACGCTTGCGCACCTTTGCCTGTCCGCCACCTCCTCCAGGTCCAGCTCCACCGCCGCCACCACCATCCATGTTCATCTCAAAGTCACCGTACATGCGGCGCATCAGCGCCTTGTTGTCGTCAATGAATCGCTCGATTTTGTCGCTGGAGGAGAAGGGCAGAGATAAGTAATTTAATATTATTTAAATATTTTCATAAGGTTCTCGAAATGTTGCCGCAAAAGGGGAGGAGTGGCATAAAAATGTTCTTCCGGTTAATATTTAAAAAACGCTGTTCTCATTGGGGGTTTTTTTTTTGACTGAGCTATTTAGACCTGTGCATTCATTAATCAAAGTCCGCCTTTTGTTACTAATATGGTGAAGAACATATTAGCAACATTTTCCCAACAAGATAAGTGCTTAATTACAATTTTCTTTATATAAAAACTACATCTATTGTTGTATTTAATTTTAGCTTAAAATAAATCAGCTAAAACCTTTGAACTATTATTAGTAACACAACTTTCTGAAATGACAAATAATCTTGATTTAATTACTTATAGTTTTCAACATATGAATCATATTTTTATCTGAAATAAATAATCATTCATTGTTTTATTACTTTATATAGTTTTTAGTAAATGAGTCATTTTGGTTTTAAATAGTTCACAGAATACCACAAACTTTTTTCCGGTTAATTTTTGTATTCCAAATTTCAAAGAATTTAAAATAATATTAGCACAAATTTAGCATACTCACATGGGATAACTATTGCCGGCTGTTGGACAGAAGAGCTGATGATAACGCTTGATGCAGGGCACGCCCTTAATCACATCTCCACGGACATCCAAGCCGAGCGCCACCGAGAGCGCTGTCCACCAGATCTAGAGGGAGACCACACGAGATAATTGGAATTAGCATCATAACAATTAATAGCCGGGTGTGAAAATGACTCGAGTTAACAACATAAAGATTTCATTTCATTTCATTTGATATTAAATCGCAACTCTTGCACAGCAGCATTCTACACTTGCCACTCTCCCTTGCGTCTCTCTTAGAGCAATTCAGCATCTGTTGGTATGTGTAGATTTGAGTTGGCATGATTATCATCACACCTCTTAACGAAACGAACTCGCACGACCTTCGTGCGCCAAAATCAACGTGAAGAGAAACACACACACACTCACACACATACAGACACACACATGCACACGCAGAGATCGTCAAAGTTATTTCCGCAAATGAGCAAACTCGATCGATATACTTACTTATATTCTACAATAGCAAAAAAACAAAACACGCGCAAGTGGAAACGATGGGGGGAGGAGGGGGTTGCTTGTACTCACCGGAATCTGCAAGAATGAGCCATTATTTGATTTTGGATAGGAAAATAAGGGCACGACGGGCACACTGCCATTCTTCAGAAAGATGGGTCCCTGTATGGGCGTCACAGTGGGCATCGGACTCTTATTGCTCGGTTTATCTGTGAATGTATCAAAAAAAAGAAACAAGAAGCAATTGTAGCTGCAGTGAGTCACGACTTAAGCAAGGACAAGAGGCGAACGCAATTTTTGACTTATCAGCATTAATCAGTGCATCAGTTTTGGGTTAAACCCCAAAAAGGCAGCAAAAAACAGAAATTTTAAAGAGTGTAAATAATTGCAATGCTCGCCATGCACAAATCGAACTGCAGTTGACATATAAATTATATGAAATGCATAAAACACATGCTTGGCATTTGTAATGCAAAACAGTCTACCTTCCCCAGCCCCCGCTGTACACCCCCCGCTCTACACCCCCTCTTAGCCGGATCTTGATTAAACGTGCAACAGTTGAGCAGTTGCCGAACTTTCCCTTTCCCTTTTCATGCGTTTAGGTTTTTGGGGAAAGGATTTTTTTGCGCATAGAATTTAAGTTTCGTTGAGTTGGTTTTTTATTTTTTTTATGTTGCTCTTATTTTTTTTTTTTTGTGTACTTCGCAACTGTTGCCGTTACATTACAAGTTGGACTCGTTTTTTTTTTAAGTTAGCTCACGTCTTGAAGTCTTCTCACATGCACAAAAGGTGAAACCAACAAGATCTTGAATAATGCGGCTATATACAAGTGCAAATATGTACTTGATATATATCTCTATATATGTATATCTGTGTGTGTATGTTTGTGTGTGTGTGTGTATTTATGTGTGAGCTCTCGCGTGTGCACGTCTTCGGCGTCATTTAAGACAAGTTGAGAGCCCGTTTGTTGAATGGGGCCCGACTTCTTGCATAATGTAGCAGACTACATAAATACAGATCTGCATTTATACATATGTTTATATATATATATATAATGTATATGTGGCAACATACAACCCCGTCTGTACAGACAGGCACTTGAGTTTGAGGCCCAACCTGCCAGCTTGCCACAATTGAGAGATGAGTTGGGCAAAAAAAGAAGGCGCCACAAAATGTGTGAAAAAAAATGAAGTGAATTATCAAATGCGCTGACAGTTGATTTTTTTTTGTCTTAGGAACTGTCGTTTACTCTATTAAAAGTGTTGCTATTGTTATTGTTATTGTTTTTATTGTTATTTGCTGGAGTTGGCTATAACAACTGATACATAAATCGTGATGCGTGTTAGTCAGCGACAACAGCTATAAAAGTCAAAATCACTCTGGCCATTACTGTCCGAAAAACAAAATAAAAAGCGACCTTGTCAATTCGGTTTGTAGACCTTTGACCTTGCTCCGTCTACTTGAGGTAGTTGTATTTATGCCTGTTGCTGCTGCTTCTTCTTCTTCTTCTTCTTCGTGTGTTGTTGTTGTCTAACAGCAAAGTGCAGAAGTTGCTCTCAATTGGAAAGATACACAATAACAACAAGCAAACAAAATGCGAAGTAGCAAACAAACGGACAACAAAAAATATAAAAAAACAGCAACAACAACAATTAACATGATTGCAAACGTGGTTTATATTTAATGTTAGCTGATATTGAACAGCAGAAAACACTTTGTGGAATTATATATATCACATCACATCATTTATGCAATTTTGCATGCATCTTTAATCGTATTTCCTGATTGAGACTTTTTATATTCTAAGTTCTACGTGAACAAGTTTTAGTGTAGGGGGGATTAAGTAATCTGTTCAAATTTGACCCGCTCATTAGGATTATACAATTTATAAGTGAGAGTAATTTATAAATTATTCTTATGAGTTTTGTTGTCTACATAAATAACTGACTCAATTCAGGAACTAATCCGTAAATAGTTGTCGTCCAATAAAACATATATTTTTAAAACAATAAAATGGATTTTATAATTCATGAAAATTGACTATCTTAGAAAAAGTTAACTTTGCTCTTTAATTATTTAATTTATCAGTTAAACATAATAAGATTAATTTAAGTTAATCTTATTTATTTTTTGAATAATATTTTCCGTTTTTTTTGAATAGAATTAAGAATTTTACACACCTTTATCCTGCCCCTCGGCATCGTAGTATTCACCATCATCATTTTCATCCTCCTCTTCACCCTCCTCCACGTCATAGTCGAGAACAGCATGCACCTGAGTCCTGGAACCATGCCCAGCCTGGACACGCGTAAATCCAGGCGCACGTTCCGGATAATTATCGGGCAGCGGTGCAACGCCATAAGTGCTGGCTGGTGTCTCCGTCTTTCTGCCACGTTGAGCCTGAGGCTGATTTTGAGTTTGAGTCTGGCCCTTGGGTGGATGTGGTGGTTGGTGCGGTTGCTGTTGTGGCGGTGGGGGTGGTAGGGGTTGCTGCTGCGGTTGTTGGGGTTGGGTTGCTGACGGCTGCTGCTGCCTGCTGCCAAAGCCGGTAATACTAAAACTGCCACTGTTCTTGCTAAATGAGGCACTGGCACTGGCCGCCCCATGAACATTGTAGTATTGCTTCTGTCCGGTCGATTGGGCAGCCGGATAACGCGTGTAGGAACCCTCGGCGGGACCACGTCCAGCCGATTGTGTTAGCTGCAACGTGCTCTGACTTTGTGCAACGCTGCTTGAGCTCTGAAACGAGACACTATTTTCAATTGTGTCCGTTTGTTGCTGCTGTTGTTGTTGTTGCTGCTGTTGCTGCTGCTGTATGTGGTAGACAGAGTTGCGTGCAGCGCCAGTGGGTGGCAAGTAAGCCGTGCCCTGTTTGCGCCTATACGGATAACCCGACTGCTGCGGCGTCTCCTGCTGCTGTTGCTGTTGCTGCTGCTGCTGCTGCTGCGGATGGCGCAATGTGGGCGTGCCATAGGGATTATTTTTGAAAAGATCCTGACTGGGCAACGACGGATGCGGCTGTTGCTGCTGATGATCCGCCGGCGAGTAGAGCAAATTATTTGTATTGCTCGCTAGCTGATGAATCGGATGCAGTGGCGCCAATGTGACGCCCCAGGGCTGAGCCAGGGCACCAAATGGCAGCGAGAAATTGGCCAGAGCCATGTGTGATAAATGTTTGCGTATTACGTCAAAATAATTGTCTAATTAAAAGTTCGGTTCTTTTATTTTCTGTTCTTCGTCACTGCATGATACGAATGACTTAGGCAACGAACTTGCGAGCTAACCTACATAACATCATAAAAAAAAACAAAATATAATCAACTAGAACCAGAAAAGCGCGCGCACATTAAAGTGATTTATGCAAAAGCAAATTTAGTACCCTAACCCCCCCTAGACTATGGTACACACACTGTATAAATAAACACACACACGAAGTCAATTTAAGTACTATATATATATATATATATGTATATAGATATATGTGCAAATGTTGTTGTTGTTGTTGCGATTAAGGTGCTAGTGTATGTTGTGTTGTGTTAATAACTTGCGCGTCTGATTTTTTTTTTATTATATTTATTTATTTTTTTTTGCTGGGCGCACTCGCTTAGCACACACAGCACACACAACAGAGCGCGACTCTTGTGCTAAAATACCATTCACGGCAAGCTGACAAATGAGACTGAGCCGAGAACGGCGTGCGCCTTTAAAAAACTTAATGGGAAAAATATATTTCCAACCAGCCGCAATACTCAAAATATATACATATACAATCGACTTTAAAAACAGTTGCTCCAAACAGCTCAAAAGAGTGAGCCCGCCGCACTCAGCAGCGTTCGTTTTTTCTTAATTTTTTTTTTTTTGAATGGCAAATCAAAAAATAAAACAAAACCGGAAAAATATGAAAACACAATTCAACGAACTGTGTTTGCTCTATTTTTGCTATATTTTTAAAGTTGTTAATATCGATATCAGTGATTTTTAAAGTTTTTTAAAATCAATATAATTATTCAAAAAAATATTTGTTGTAGATAAAAATATAATGGTTGTAGATAATATTTAGTTGTGAACGTTCTATTAAATATAATCAAAGATCGCTACAAAAAATGCATTTATTCCATAAATTGTAAGCTCCTCAATATTTAAGAAAATATGAAATATGTAAAATGTTTATAGGATATATGTTTAATGCTGAGAGTTTTTTTTAGCTACTTTCTTTACTTTTAATTTTGAACTGAAAGTTAGAGCCAAAAAAAAGTTGATTTTTTTGTAATATAATATAAATTATTTGTATGACTTGAAATTCCACAGCTACTGTGAAATCTGCTTCACTTCAACTAAACCCTGGCTTAATTTAAAGGAATTTGAAAGTATTGACCATAGTGGGAGTTTTTTCGATGATTTGTGACCTAGGCCAATGCATGGGTCGACTCGATGCTTCACATTTTGTGTCGATTTGGCGACTCGTTTGTTTCATTTTCGAAAAGCGCATATTAATCACCAAACAAAATCGTCGCCGTCGTCTTGAAGGCAATGAAAAGCAAAAGTATTTTTAAAGTGGG
Organism: Drosophila dives; assembly: GCA_035042365.1. NCBI lineage: Eukaryota > Metazoa > Arthropoda > Insecta > Diptera > Drosophilidae > Drosophila > Drosophila dives. The sequence continues at coordinate 6,367,720 of JAWNLJ010000357.1, read as the reverse complement.
CTTTAAAAAAAAACAGGTTGTGCCAAAGAGCCTAAGAGTAACACTTGCTTAAAAGAGAGATAGAGAGAGAGAGAGTCCAGTCAGCGATATCTCGTTCCCTCTACTCGTATCTCTCTTAGCTCTTTCGCTCTCTTGAGAAAATTGTTTATAATCTGCGAGTTCTGTAAAGGGGGTTGCAGGGATTTTTTGCTTTCCAGCTATGTCGCTGTAATGCCGAGTGCATTTGGCGATGAGCTGGCAATCATGATAATGCTGATCATGATGACGATGATGACTACTCACTTCTAGTTAGCTCAGATTGCGTATTCATGTCGACGTCACTTTGGACACCTCGTAACTGGAGCAGCTCTCTCGAATCGATCAGCCTCTGTTCTCCACTCATTTATGAGATATGATTTACTAGCTAGTTGCAGATCAAGACAACTTGTCAGACAGTCAATCAGTTTACGGAAACGGATGCAGCAGCTGACGTGCCACGTGATCTTATCTTTCACATGAATGTGTCAGGGAATTCCGCCCTAATGGGGCCCAAGCTCCTGTTTACCCATTTGGCACGAGTCTTATGTGATTCACGTTATTGATTTATTCAAGTAGCAAATACCTATAATATAGAATAGAATACTGTAAAGTATTTTATGGAATGTTGGAACTTAACACTTAAAAAGCGTTAAATCATTTCTTCTTTTATTTTGGGCATACATAGAGAATTATGCAAAATGACAAAACTTGACTCCTAAACTTCAAATTGTAGTCTCAAAATATAAACTTAAATCTTGACACAATGTTCGATTTCGATAATCAAAAAAATTAATTCAAGACATTTAATTCCAGAATAAATGGACTTCATCTGCGTAATTATTCTGTGCTTAAGATTAATGATGCTATATTTATTTTCAATTTGATATGCTTTTAAATCAAGAATATATTTCGGCTTTTAGAAACTTGCAAAAAAAAAAAACTTGAATATTTGAATGTTTGGAATTTAGATTCCGCATAACTCGTTGCATATTCTGCTGTGTTGCGGCTTGGATCTTTGGAATGTTTAAACTTTTACTTTCAAATGGTTTCAAACTATTCTTTTGCATGCATGAATTAAAAACAAAACATTTTTCATTTTTTTAATCTACCTATATGTAAATGAGTACACCTAAACTGTAGCACATGGGTTGGCCAGCTGCCCAGTTGACCGAGAGCTGACCACGCCATGACCGTGGCTATGGCTATATGGCTAAGAGCAGGCTGTTTTGTTTTATGACGGACAACGCTGACCAAGCCCAACAAATATCGCACATTTGTTGCCAACCAGGGTTGGTCTAAAAACAATTACATACATACAGATTTAAATACGTGCGATCTACAAGTGGGAGTGCTACTGTGTTAATCGTCTAATTGTTAAAAATAATTTGCAAAAAATATAATAATGAGAGATTGATAATTATGTTTTAAGCGCCAGTTTATATAAAATTAAATGATTTAGCCAGTATTTGAAATATTTTATGATTAGACAAATATGCCTTTTGAATATATGAACTATATATGAACTTGATTCTACCCACAACTGAAGGAAACGCTTTTTTTATTTTTGGTTTACAGTAAGTCATTCTTCAACTTTTTTTTTGTATCCTTATAAATAGCAAACAGGCAATGGATTATTTTTAATTGTTATCCATATCAATCATTCCTTAATCTTTAACTGGTAAATATTTGCCAGCCATTAAAAATGGATTGACAATGCATAGATCTATGAACAGATATACTTGTTTATATTATATGTATGCATTATGAATTGTTATAAATTAGACCCAAAGCTAGAACTTGTTTCCTTTGAGTAATCGCACAAATAGTTTACCCCAGCAACAAAAGAGTGACAAAAGTCAAGCGCCAGTTTGTTTAAATTGCCTTTCCCTTTTTGCTGTTTTTTAATTGTTTGTTTTTTTGTATGCTTGAAACACTTCTTGGTTTCAGCTTCTCAACTTATCTAAACCATATAATCGAATTCAAATTCCAAAAAAATCTATAAAGTGACATATTCTGATAGCGCCTGACGCAATTTTGTGTCGCCCTCAGGCATTTTTTTTTTACTCACTAAGATCGACGAACAAAAACGTCGCCTGTCAATAATTAAAGACAAGTATAAAAATAAAGCCGACTGCCTTATCGAAATGTGTGGACTCTCGAGCATTTTGGCCTTAAGTCGTTAACAACAATTTTAACTGCCAATCTATTGTGCAGTCACAATGAAATAAAATGCCAAACATCAAGTGTTTAATGTCGATTCAAAATCAATACCTATACCTAAACCAAATCCCGAACCCCGAGACGAATGACACCAAAACTACTCCATGATCATATACATATATATAGTCGTTGATCGATTCGATCAGCATAAAATACAACAACACAACAATAAAATCAATAACAATACAAAAATAAAATCGCTTTAATTAGAACCAATTTAAAGCGTGGACCAATTTATCAGAAGCATTTTTGAAAAGTAGTTGAAAACCAGTTGAGATCAACTTCAGCGCCATGTGCACACCTCTCCAACGATGGAGACGGCGTATGAAGTGGGGCGTGGCAGTTTTACGGGTATGTGCTTGACCGGAGCTCGCTTAATATATACACATATATTTATATATATATATATATATATATATTCTCTATAACTCTTAACCATTGCCAGTTCCAACTGAACTGAAATTACCTTTTACGCATTTATTTTTCTTTGTCAATTGTCTGCGGCTGTGATATGGCTTATGGTTTGTAGTTTATTATGCGAGTTGTGGAAACCCCAACACCAGGTTCAAGTGCACATACCACAATAGTATTTGCTACATAAACTCTTATTTTTTTTTTATTGTTACTACAATTTGTTGCGAGTATTGTTCCAGAAGTAAGTAGAAAAGTATTCGCTTCCTTGTTGGTTCTGATCACAAAAAAGTAACACTTTAGTACATTCTTGTAGAGCCTTTTTTGTATAACATTAAAAATATTAATTAGTAATGAAATATTTCTCACTACCCTTAAAATTGATTAAACTTTTTGAGTAGCCCTCGTTAATTTTGGCCGCCGCCCAACACTTTCCGCTTTACATAAGACACCTGGAAACAAGTTAATTTTTGTTTGCTTCTTGGCAAAAAAAAAAAACCCGCAAAAAATTTTCCAAATCATTAATTACCTTTCCATTTCTGGGTATGTTACCTTGTTCTGGGATTAAGAACTGAATTTTATTGCCTGCCAAAAGCAGTGCAGAACTATTAAGCACTACATACATACTACAAGAGAATGGTTATCGAATTGGTAACTTAATACCTATCATATTTTGTTTTACTGGGCACTCCCAGTCCAGCCTGCCCATTGCCTGCCAGACTCTGGCTCTGGCTCGGATTGTGACTGTGACTGTGACTGTGACTATGGCTGTGACTGTGTGTCGAGTGTGCCATAGTGTAAACCTCGTAATCACTGATCGCAAAGTTGTAGTCGCCAAAGAGCGTTAGGTGTGCGGAATTGGGTGCATCATAGGAGTGCGGCAAATTCGAGTAGGAGTCCGTGTTCACATTACAATTGCTCGATATGAGCAGATCGGCGCCGGCACCAAATATGGGACCACAACTGTAATATATACTTAATTATTAAATGATTTCTTTAATAGGTGTTGAGTTGCGTATTTCCGTTCAGAATTAATTAGTTATTTAAATGAACTATTATATTTTATAATACACGAGAAGTAATAGTTGATTTCCATGTTTAGTGTAGATTTTAAATAGGAATTTTAAAATTTGTGTCTTCGAATAAAGAAGTATTAAGATATCAAGTCATGATTAAATCAGAATCTGTTGACCCCTGAGAGTTAGAAACAAATGGAATCAGTATAGTCCAAAGAGTAAACAAAAACTGATTCAAAATTAAACCACCGATCTACCGATTCAACATTTTAAACTATAATACGCAACTCGAATTGATAGCCACTTACTCAGGGTGGTAGCAGATCGCATAGGGTTTCTTCACAATATCAAATTTGACGGGCTGCTCTCCATTGGGTGGATTCAGCATGAAAAGAAATGCGCGCTCCGAGTGCAAATAGCCACCCTTGCGACTGCTTTTGGCCCAGGCAACATCCGTGTAGCCGCCGCTTATCTCGCCATGGGAACCCAAGCCAATGACCATACAAGGAGCGACGCCATCACAGTAGCGATGAAAGGAACTCGAACCGTAGCCATGCGTCGAGGCGCGAAACACTAGACGCCAACTCTGCTTGGGCGCTCCCAACCATCCATTAAGGATGCCCTGAAGCGACAGCTTATCGTTGCGCAATATTTGCGAGCCGGGAAACATGTTGACGGCGAGACGCGGCTGTAGTCGCTTATCATTGTCCGCGAGCTTATTGGAATGCAAGGCGGCGTAACGATAACGTTCCAATGACAACTCCATGGGCACCGCGCCCGTTGGTTCGACCTCCTCGGCAAACACCTGACTATCGATGAGCAGCAGACGCACATGGCCCATCACGCCACTCAGATGCTGACATACGCGAGCACGCTCCTCCTCGGTCCAGTGAGCCGTCGGCTGTGTGACGCCCGCCTGATATTTTGCCCAGGCCAGAACACAACGCCACACCTCCTCCTCCTCCAAACAGAACTGGAATAATCCAATAAGACACAAGTCAAAATATATAATATAAAGATATTCTCATGGAAACTGAACTATCGATGAATTAAGGGCTATGGAATTGTTAGAGCTTTACTGACATAGTCCGATGAAATGATTTTGATGAGCGCCTCCTTTGTGAGTGTAAGAAAAGAATTGGTTTTCACGCATTCGCCGGCATTCTCTCCAATGTAGATGATGCAGCGTTCCATAAACGAAGCGGCGCACTTGGCACCTACAAGAAAAAAATTACAAATGCAATTAGCAAATATAAATAAACGAATTAATTCACCATATTGTGCCCATTAAAAAGTCGCTTGTTTCATATAAAATTTCTCTCATTTTATTGTGCAGCAGTTTTCCACCTTACAATTAATTCACTTATATGTTATTATTTAGTACTAGAATGATGTCGACGTTTTAGGCTTAATCCTTGGTGGGATTGACGTTCTGTATGAGCGTTATGTTATCGCCCTTAAGCATGATGCGACCCAGATTCTTGCGTTGACGCGTCTTCACATAGACTTCCTCGGCATCGTCGAGCACCAGGTTCATGTACTCATCGAAACCAACAATGTGGCCCTCGATTCGCAACGAAATGTTTTCGTAGAGCCACACTTGGACACGCGATCGACTCTGCAGGTAACGGAAGATCAGGTTGATGGGCTGCACCATCACCTTTTGCACCTTTGGGTTGCCTTTGAACGACATTTTGGCGTTTTGTTATGGAATTTTCTAAAAAAATATATTTTCCAAAAACGTTTGCGTTTTTTTTCTTCTCAATTGCCGGCGTCTTTTCGGTGGGAAAAAGAGTATTTTGCTATCGATACTATCGACAGAGAAAATGAAGTCACATCAAATGTCCGATAACAATGTAAACGGATATCGATACATGAGTGTAGGCCGGTTGCGTCAGAAGGTTCGTCGTTTGGAAAGTTTGCGAGTTTCCAAATCCAAAAACAAAACAAAATCATGGCTCAAATTGATAAGGGTGAAATTATGGACCAGGTAAAGCAACAGATTGCCGTTGCAAATGCCCAAGAGCTGCTCTCACAAATGTCCACAAAATGTTTCGGGAAATGCATCAACAAACCAGGCACTTCCCTTGACGCGTCAGAACAAGTAAGCAAATAAAACTACCTGTCTAATCAAACGTGCATGATTATTGAATAAAATGTTTCTCGTGCTGTGTTAGAAATGCATTTCCCTGTGTATGGATCGCTTTATGGATTCGTGGAATCTTATCGCCCGGACTTATGGCCAGAGGTTACAACGTGAACAAGCAAATCAATGAGCAACATGTGCGACGCTAAAATGAGGCCAACAGCTGCGCCATTAACTACTCCTTGTTGGTAGTTTGTTCCACTTAGTTCTATTCGTTGTTAAAAATGATATGCGTAATAAACAAATGTTTCATACATCTTTTCCTAATTTTGCTTAACAAATAAAACGTGTAAAAGCGATACTATCGAAAACATCGAGTGTTACCTTCGATATTTTGGTATTTTAATAAAAAGCTACTTTTATGTTGCTCATATCGAAAGTGCCAATCAGCTGTTAGCATGTTCAAGTGAATGGCAAATTAATTGAAAATAATCGAGGGATCGCGCTAAAATCATATGTATATATGAAACATGTAAATATTAAAAATTTAAAGTAACGCACCTGCTTTTTCGTGTATATCCATAACGGCTGTTAGAAATGTGCAAGCATTATCCACAGAGAGTGTAGAAATGACATGATCCTCACAAGCAGCTCTCAACTCAAATACACCCATATCTTGTGCCAAAGTTAACATCTCGAAGACGCGATAATCTTGCAGCATAAGCTGCATAACAAGAGTTTTGTTAAAAATATGTTACAATTGTACAATTTATAACAAACCTTTGCAGTATAAACATATAGGATAAACTGTCGAAAGAGTTCGGCGTTAATATGCGGCAATCGTATAGCAGTCGGCGTTCCAGTTCCAGGCGCTGCCGGCGACACTGTGCAGCCGGGAATAGGAATGCGGCAAACCTCACCCCTCTTGGCCGTCTTGAAGCTCTTGCAACTAGAATTAAACGAGTTATTTTGTTAATGAAGTGATTAAATCAATGCAACTGAGGAACGCGGCTGATTGACTCTTTGACAAATGCCAACACGCAGTTGCCGTTGCACTTGACATATAAGGATAAATTCAATCGGGTTGGAAGTAGATGTGTATGCTTGTTGGACATTTCCAATAACATACTAACTGGGAAAAAACAGGATTGAAAAGGAAAAACCAATTTAATCAAACACGTGTATAATTTTATTTTAAATGTTATTAAGAGATTTATATTTATTAAAAATTTTAAAGTATTTGTTTGTAATAACTTAAATTTCTTCAATGCTCGTTAAATTGAAATATAAATTTATCTTTTCAATTAAAGTCGTGGTTTTTCGTGTCAATTTAAGTTTTGGCCAGTTAAATTTTTTTGTTAACTAACCGCGCCATGAGAATGCTTCGATGTGCATAGATTTTCTCATCGTCGCGTCCGCATATGAAGACGACATCGGCGCTATCCTGATCCTCGCACAACCGCTGTAAATCCTCAATTAGTTGTGGGAGTCCAGCAAGCGCCGGATCGCTGTGTGGAGAACGAGCGCTCATTGCCAGAATAGAGAACAACTGTTACTCTTTCCTTATTTTCTTTTGTTTTGGTTTTTGTTGTGTTTGCTGAGTGCAAATATTTTGCTCTGTTTTTGTTTATGTTTTCACTTCCACGTTCCGTTTGGCAGTTCTTTTTTTTTGATCGTAGCCAAAGAGAGTGCGAGAACCGGTTTGAGACTAAGATAAACACACACATACACATACACTAGAAAACCCACGCCACAAACTAAAATCGAGTATGAAAAACAATTAGCGTGCTATTTGTGCGATGATTTATTTTGGCAATAACATTCAAAATACAAACAATTCGTTTATTAAAAATAATTATAATTATATGCACTTGTAGGCAGTTTAATTTTCGTTACACTTGTTGTTGAAGAACTTTTAATTGATGCGCACGCGTCGCTTTGAGCGAATATCTCGCAGACCGCGTTGTTGCTGAGACTGAAGAGGAAGCTGCACTGACGCGACTGAGACGAACGATGTTCACTTTTGTTTGACTAACTAAGCCCTCATTTTGTACCACATTCTCCGTGTTTTCGTATGCTTTCTCTTCGGCCTGTTCAAGAGAGTCTGAGAGAGAAAGAAAGAGAGCAGAGAAAGAGAGAGAGGGTTGGCGCAACAGGTAAATGATTTGCAATAACATTCTTGCAACACATGGGCATATTTGAGAACTTTTCTTTTAAGATTGATTTAAACCTTTAGTTTTATGCAACAAATATTTTTGTTTGCTGCAGCCCAAAACAATATAATGGTTTTTAATAGGGCTTAAATAGTTTAGACATTTTACATGCATATATTAAAATTATTTTTGCACAGAAAAAAGAATTGCTAAATTATCACAACTGGAAAACGTATTTTAATAAGTTCCAATAAATTAGGGATATTTGTTTTTGTTGTGTTAATTGCGCGAACAGTTTGAAGTTTCAGCCAATAGAAAATAAAAAAAATATGGTTAACAATAAGGTAATCAATTACTTTAAGAATGATTCATGGAGGCATTAAATATTTTATGCAAATCATAAAACAATACTTTCAGGACGAATAGAATTTTTTCATATGCAAATTAGTTAATTAAATTTTTTGAAGTATATGTATAGGCTGCATAGACAATTATTTGGCTATTCTAATTCAAATGACTTAAAGCATACTTTTAGGATTATCGATAAGGGTTTGCGACTGCTTGCGCAGTGCCTTTTAGCAAAGTTTAACACCATTTAACTTCCCAGCAGTGTAACACAAGCATGCATAAGCTGTTCCCAGTTCAGTATTTCAGATCTTAGTGGAGTTTTACACCTGTTCTCTTCTCAGCAAGCTGTGCACAAAGCGAAACAGTTTTTTCGGTTTTTTCGCTCGATTTTTCTTGTGTAAAAAAGCCTCTAACTTGGCCAAATCCATGCAGAGGATATGACGAGTTAGAATCGCAAATACCAAATGTATACTGAGGTCATCTTGGAGCCCAAACAATTCTAAAAATTTTGATGCAAAACCACAATATTCTAAATGGCTAAAAATACAGCATACAAAAATTAACTTTTAGAATTTTTTTTTTCAAATTTTTATTATGCATAATATTTACCGTTTGTTCTTGTTTTCTTGACTTTACATATGTAATAATTTGCTTCGTTTGTTTGTGATTTATATTAATTTTTTTTTGTTTTTTAATTTTTATTTTATTTTATTTGTTTCTGCACTACTTAAATATGAAACGTTGAAGTCAAATTTTTGTTGCTTTTTTTAACTGTTTAATTTGATTAAACTTTTATAATCGCGTTTTGTGGCTGCCTCCGATTACCGTTAATCGTCCTTTTTATTTTTTGTTTTTGTTGTTGTTCCACAATTTGTACATTTTATTTGCATTCTGAATGTCACAATAAATAAATAAATAATAATACGTAAAAATAATAATAATAATAATATTTGACAAGACGCGGATTTCTCTGTGTTTTTTTTTGTTTTATATATGTGTACATGTATGTATGTATGTATGCTTATTTGTTTATTAACTAATGCCTTTACCTTTGCATATTGAATTCTCAGTAAAATGTTAACAATATCAATATCAATATCCTTTCCTTTTCCTTGCTTTCTTTTTTTTATTTGGTTTTTGTGATAAGCATCTATTTTTTTTCCTTTTTTTTTAATTTGTTTTTCAAACAGGGCAAAGTTTTTAGGCGGTTTTGTAAAATTTGATTATATATTTGTTTTATTAAAATGATTGTTGTTTTTTGTTGTTTTTGTTGTTCATATATATATATACGTATATATATATATATCTTCTTTGGGTTATTAGCAAAAAATTATACAAAAACTGCAAAATTTCTGTTCTGTATTTTTATTATTTAATTTTCATTTTTATTTTGTTTTTAATTTGGTAATTTGTAAAATTTGGCCTTTAATATAAAAATTGCTGAAAACCGTTTTGATTAACCTTCATGTTTTTTTGTTGTTTCATGTTGTTTTCGCTCTATAAAGATGTATATGATGGTGGAAGGGGGGAGGGAAAGGACAGGGAAATTCTTGTAAAATCAAACTAAAAATCGAAACACGAAATAATTAAATGTACAATAATGTGTATGTTGTTTTGTATTCTTTTTATTTTTATTTTTAATTTTTATTTACTTTTGCATAGCAATTTGTAATTCAGTTGTTTTTTTTTTTGTTTTCTCTTGTTTTCTTATTTTTGCATATAATTTAAATAACTTTCTTTTGTTTTTTGTTTTTTATAATTTTCATAACAATTATTTATGTTTTGTTGCTTAATTTCTCACAATTTAAGGTGTTAATCTTTAAATGTATGTATATAATATATTTGTATATGTAATTTTTGTTGTTTTTGCTTTTATTATTAAATTTTTTATACAATTTTACAAGTTTTCCGCTGGCGACTCTTAGGATCTAAATTTAAATTTTGGTTTGAAGTTTTTATTTTGTTTTTTGTTTGTTTTTAATTACGAAATTCACTTAACGAACATTAAACAAAAATGGTTACCTTTGTTGTTTTGTATGTTTATTTATTTTTATGTTCTTTTAGAAAGTACAAAAACACACAGGCCATTATTTAATTTTTTTTTAATTTTTTATGAAATATATGTTTAACAAAAGTTTATAGATTTTTGAAATCTCTGCGCGCTTTCGCTTGGCTCTTGGCTTGGCTTCATCTTCATCTTTATCTCCATCCTCAACTATCATTATCAATCATTATCAATCATTAATCATCAATCATCACCAGCTGCTTTCTATTTTTCCATAATTCACAAAGTGTTGGCAACGAAATCAAATAAAAGGACATTATATACACATATCGATTAATCGATACATGCACACACACATTTATCGAAAGTATCGAAAGAAATGATGTATTTACATAAGAAACGAGTATTTTTTCCATATTCACATGGTACAAAGACAAAAATGTTTTCTGCTTACATTTCTAGATTAGAATTTGTTGTTGTTGTTGTTATTCTTCATTTGTTTTGTTTATAAACTAATTAACTAAATGCCTACAAAGCAAAGCTTACAAATTGAAACAGAAAACTACAATTAATTAAATTTCTTTTTGTTTTGTTTTTTTTTTGTTGTTGTTGTATTGTTTTTAATTAGGCGCTACAATAAATATTAATGTTTATATGTATGTATACGTAAATATGTATGTACTGTATGTTTTTTTTTGTAAATTGTATATATATATTTATATATATATATATATATATATTAGTTGTTAATTGTAATTTTATTGTATAAACTTGTTTAATTTAACGCGACAACTTTTTCAGTGTTTGTAAACTATTTTTGTAATTATTAAGTTTCGTTAAGATTTGTTTAGCAATTTGTTTTTATTTTATTTTATTTTGTTTGTTGTGTTATTATTATTATTATTTATTTTTTTCTCAGTGGTGGGTTCATTTTGTGTGTGTATTTATCTCTTTTTCATTTGCAACGCACTCGCTTTCTCTCTCTTTCTCTCTTAATTGTTTTAGCTTCCAACTTAAAGTTAGAATTCAACTAAAAATCATAACTACAATTACCGTTATAATTACAATTAGAAATAATTAAAAAAATAATAAAAAGAGTAGATTTTGGGGGAGGGGGGGGGGGGAAGGTGTACAGGTGCGTAAAGAATCTTTGCCGCTGTGCGGGATAACTATAAAAAATGTTTTTATTTTTTTTTTGAATAATTTGCTAAGAAAAATTTCGCAAGCCTCGCTTTGAGTTTATCTCTCTTTTTAAATGTCTTCAAAGATTACGTTTTGCCTTAAGAAACTTACAAAGAAAAAAAAAAAAAACAGTAATTAGAATTAGATTAAGAATAAGAGTACAAAATATCGAAATTACGAGTACCAATAATAATAATTACTACAAAATAAACACACACGCATAAATTGTGTTCTTTTTGCATTTGTCTCAAATTTACAAAAATTAATTAATTTCGTTTTTAAGTTGTTAAACTTTTTTATTTTTGTTTTTGTTTTTTCATTTAAAGCTTTGGTTTCAATGTTGATAATTTCTGCAGCAAAGTTGAAGAAATAAGAAACTTTTAATATATATATAAATATATATATGTAATATAGAATAAATAGATAGAACAGCGAATTTTGGAAGCCTAACAAATTTTGTGTTTATACGTGAGATCAAAAAACAAGCTAAAAAAAATTGTTTAAAAGGGGTTTCTCTTCTCAAGGGGATTCTCCTACGACTAATAACTCCCCTCTCCGCGGGCGCTGCTGCTTTATGTGCGTTTTATCCTTGAGCATCGAATTTCATGTTTTATGTTTAGACTTAAGCTGAAAGCATGCTTGCTAAATGTGTGTGTGTGTTGTGTGTGTTTGTGTGTGTGTGTTAAAAAGAGACAATTTTATCTTTTAATTTTAACGGCTAATTTTTGTTTTTTTCTCTTTAGAAATTGCAATTGCGATCGAGGCAGGGGCGTGGCTGCAGGGGGTGGTTAAGTGAGGGGGGCTTAGGCAATCTCCTTTTTGATTTGTAATTCGCAGTTCGTTGTTGTTGTTGTTCTTGTTGCTAGTATTGCTATTGCTGCTGCTGCTGCTGCCGTTGCTGTTGCTGTTGGCGGCGTTGGCGGCCTTTGTTTCTTGCTTGCTTTGGTTGCCATCATTACAATTGGCGCCGGCGTCGCTGCAGCCGCTGGCAGCGCAGTAACAGTCACCGTTGGCGCTGCGTCGCGTCGCTGTCGAAGATGTTGCTGCTGCTGCTGCGCATGTTGCTGCTGTGTGTGTTGCTGCTGCTGTTGTCGCTTTTGCAGCGGCATCTCATCATCATCCGAGTCAGCTGCATGCTTCGCCTCCTTCACTTCCACCTCCGCCTCTGCCTCATCCTCCTCCTCCTCCTCATCGTCCTCATCCTCCTCCATTTCTGCGTCTGTTTCTGTGTCCACTTCCGCCTCCGCCGCCTCCTCTTCCTCCTCCTTGGTTTTACTGCTAATCTTGGCCAGCGCTTGGCACGCATTCATTTGGGCCTTCTTCATTGAGGACGCATCGCTGCTGTTGCTGCTATCGAACAATTGTCCCGCTGTTGCTGCCGAGTCCGGAGATTGTGGCGTCGTCGCTGTGGGCGGCGCTGCCAACGCGCTGCTGTGCGGCGCCAGCGCCTTTTGGGGCTCCCGCTCCGGTGACTCTCGCTGCTGTGACTCCTCGTGATCCTGTGATTCCTGCTGCTCATCCAGCTCCAGCTCCTCTTCCTCCCGCTCCTGCTCCTGATCCATTTCCTCCTCCTCCCCCTCCTCCAGCTCGTCTTCATCTTCACTGGAGTCGGAGCTTTTGGCGTGTCCATTAAGCTGCTGCTTGCTGCTGCCATTGCTCTTGTTACTATTGCTGTTGCTATTGCTGTTAATGTTGCTGTTGCTGTTGCCATTCTCCCGCTCCAGCTTCAGTCGCTTGTCAGCTGGCGGCTGCTCTGGACTTGAGCTTCTTCGCATTTTGATTGCCAGAGATTTTTGCACTTTGTTGTTGTTGTTGTGGTTGTTGTTGTTATTGTTGTTGGCCTCATTGCTGTCACCAAGCAACAGTTGCTGCTGCCTCTCCTGCTCCTGCTCCAATTCATCATCCTCATCCTCCTCGTGCTCCGGCTCCTCTCCCTCCTCATCGAGCTCATCCACTCGCTCCACTCGCTCCACTTGCTCCACCAGCAACGGTTGCTTGGCTCTCAACTCGAGTTGTCGCCGGCATCGCTGCAGTTGCTCGCCCAGCTCAACAATATGCGCCTCCTGCTTGTGGAACAGTTCACTCAACTGCAAATTGTTGTAGCGTAATTGTTGATTCTCCTGGAGCAGACGCTGCAGCAGTTGCAGCACACGTTCCCGATCCTTGGGCCGTGTGTCCCGCAACGCCTCCACTGCCAGCTCCCATGGCGGCAACATGGCGCTGCTGTCGGGCTCACCATTCAGACTATCATCGTCCGTATCCGTGGAGAGCTCGAATTCACTGCCCAAATGCGTTTTACAGCCATTTATGGGCAACTGTTGCTGTTGCAGTTTCAGCTGTTGTTGCTGTTGCAGCTGCAACAGTTGTTGCTGCTGCTGCTGCTGTCGCTTCGGCGAGCTGACCACATTGGAGGAGTGCGTGCTGAGGTTCAAACCGGCGCTGGAAGACTGCGTGGGCGAATAGCCCGCCGAGGGTGAGTGCGGCCTCTTATAATGATGCACTGCAGCAGCAACTGTTGCTGCTGCTGGCAGCGGCACTGCAATTGTCGGCTGCGTCATCATCAGATTCTTGTTGATCCGTATGCGACTTGGTTCATTGTTGCTGTGCAGCAGCAACTTCGCATGCTGGTTGACGGTGGCAATAATATGCTTGTTGGGCGATGTTGCTGCTCCTGTTGCTGCTGCTGTTGCTGTTGCTGCGGATGCAGCAGTGGGTGCAATGGCAGCAACAGCAATTTTTGCTGGTACGGGCGATGTGCTTGAGGTGATTTCATTGCTGCTGCCCGCAGAGAACTCCTCGGCGGCGGCTGCAGCGGCTGCTGCTGCTGTTGGGTGGGGCGCTGGTGGTGGTGTTGCAACGGCAACAGTTGCTGCTGTTCCAACTGCGGGTGTTGCAACCTTTGGCATGGGTGAGCTGCTGTTGGAGCTATTGCTATGATTGCTGTGATTGCTATGATTGCTGCTGCTGCTGCTGTGATTGCTGCTGTTGCTGCCATTTGAGGGCTCTGTCAGAGGCGTCGCTGCACGCTCCTGTTTTATGTGCAGCTGCAGCTCACGCTGCTGCTCCTGATCCCGATCCCGTTCCCGTTCTCGCTCGCGCATTCGCTCACGCTCCTTGCTGAGGATGCTCTTGCGGGGCGCCAGCGCCACATTGGGTTGATAGGTGCGCTCGAAGCGTTCGCGATCTGTGCTGCGCACCACACGTTCCGGATTCTGCAGCTCCGGCGGCTCCTGGCACGCATACGGCAGCGAGGAGAGCGCATTATACGCATGCAGATAGGCAGCCGGTGGGGGTCCTTTTCCTGCTCGCCATGGCTGGAAGGCGCTGCTCGCCAACTGATGTTGTCCGACCACAACACGCTCCTGCTGCTCCCGCTCCCGCTCCCTTTCCCGCTCCCGTTCCCGCTCCCGTTGCAGGTGTTGCTGCTGCTGTTGCATGCAACGCGCGTACATGAAGTAGTGTTGATGTTGTATATCGAGTGCATGATAGTTGCCAACGGCAGCAACTGCTGCTGCTGCTGCTGCCGAACTGGCAACTGTTACTGCTCCAACTCCTGCTCCAGCTACTCCTGCCACTCCTGCTGCTGCTCCGGCGCCGACTGTGGGCGCCTTGTGCTTCTTGCTTGGAATGTCCAACAGGTCGACGGCAGCGCGATGGGCATGCAGATGGCCATGGCTATGGCCATGTGTATGGGGGGGATGTGGATGCTGCGGATGCGGATGCGGATGAAGCTTGAGGCTGGCGGACAGCGTCTGATGCGATGGCGGTGGCACAGCCTGCTGCGACGACGGTGGCGCCACCAAACCCAGCGGCCCCAGCAACGCATCCTCCATCATCATTTCAGCCTGCTGTTAGAGAAAGGAATACACAAAAAAAACACAGCGCAAATTAGTTTTCCGCTAAAAACATGAAACAATAATCAAAAAAAGGAAATTGGTCATGTTAAAAAATAATTGAATTTTATTTTATTATTTATTTCATTATATATTATTTAACATTTAAATTAAGTGAAATTTAATGTTGAGCATGAGAATTGTTTTGCGCAGTGTAACCGTTGGACACTGGCAGTTAGTTGAAAATTGATAGGCCATAAAAATAGATGCTGGAAAACCAGTAGCAAAACGGGCCAATAATTTGAATTGCCAGGCAACGTCGCCAGGCAACGTTTGCCTGCGTCGAGCTGCGGCTAATTATAAACAAACAAGTGCCCCGACAGGATCACCACAGTCTGCCACCACCGATTCACCGATCCACCGAACCACCGAACCACCGAACCACCGGTGCCACCGATCCACCAAGTCAAATGCCCCGCAGCTATGGCGCCAATTGTCATTGAGACAGGCGGCCAACTAAGTGCCTCCAAATACACTGCAAACAATTATTTTGATATGCTCAATTTTAAAGAATATTTATGGGTTTATACTCTAAAAAAAAGTGTTAAATTGCCAGCGAAAATTAGCCGATACAGAATTCGTTAATTAAAAAAAGAAATTTATTTATAATAAAAATTAAATGTGAACAAAAAATTAATAATTTTAGGCGTATTTAATTTTTTCCAAATATTAAAAAAAAATTTTGTGTATTATATTGTGTAAAATCTAGAAAAAAAATCTAATTAAACCAATGGAAAATAGTTGGTATCAATTAGCTGAGATGCCCAATTACAAATACATAAAAAAATAATATGTATTTTATGCTTTATTACTTCCTTACATTTCTTCAACACTTTTTTTTAACAGTGTAGGTGTGTCGGGGTAAATGGTTAGCTTCTTTGACTGCATATTTTGCATTATCATTGAGCAAAATTGGCTGGAGACATGAAGAGCCATGGAACTGACAAAGACGAGGAGTAGGAGGAGATGAAGGAGGAGGAGGTGGAGTAGCAAGCGGTGACTGCCGAGTCGATTTCTGCTGCTTGTGATTCTTGTTTTTTTTTTTTGGATTCAGTTTGGCTTTGCTCAGTTTTGCATTGGGTTGCATTGCGTGTTTGCCTAGCTGTTAAAATGATTGGCACCGCGTCCAATTATGGCCACAGCGACAACTGAGCCATAATGTGATTTGAGATGGAGGCGCCGTCGCCAGTTGCCAGTTGCTAGTTGCCAGTTGCCAGTTGCTAGTTGACAACATCCTCACTAGCCTTAAACGTCTTTGACTTTGGCGACTGCTTTATGCTGCCAAAGGTGTCAAGTGGCCACAACAAGGGAGGGAGGGAGGTAGGTAGACTGATGGGTGTAAAGTTCTTGGCCGTAAATACAATTTTACAAGGCGGCTAATCGTTTGGCTAAGCTGTTGTTAGCTCTTGTCATTAGCCAGCGATTTAGTCGCAGCTCATTAGCATAGCCAAAACGCACAATAAAAAAAATAAGAAAATAATGCTATTGGCCAAGAGCGAAAACCGATTAAATTTATTCGACTGTCAAAGCCAATGAAAATCTCAAATCAATGTCAGCTAATTGCAATACTGTTGCCAATTTAAGCTGATGATGGCTAAAAGCTGTTAGCTCTTCAGGTAGCTGATGAATAGCTAATATAATTGCTTTTTGGTATTTTCAACTGGCTTTTGTGGATTTATAAACAGAGATAATTATTTATAACTTGGCCAAAACTGTAGCGATTTGCATAAGCAAGGCATTTTTGATCAGGATTTGGGTTTAATTGGGTTAATACCTATATTAAATTGATAAAAAAATAACAAATTTAAAAAAATTAAGAAAATTTAAAATGTAGTATTTCTTACTTTAAAAAAAAAACCACAAAGTATGCAGCAAAAATTGCAGATCTCTGTGGAGCACTCAAGGAGCCAAAACAAAACCAGCAAAAAAAGAGAGGAAACTTTTAGCTTAAAAAAAAAAACAAACATAAAACGGTGCACTAACAATGCACAAAAAAAAACAAGGCAAACAAACAATGCAGTTAACTGAAAGCCTGACCGTAACTTGGCTAAAAACGATGGGGGTAAACAAGTTGGCTAAAAGCGTTCGCTGGCGACGCAACGGCGACGGCTCAAAAATGTTGCCAACACTGAGATTAAGTAAACAGCAGAAGACAAAAGCTAAAAGATGTAGACGCATCGATAACAAAAACTGGAAGCCACTCGGCTAAAGAGCGTGAAAGAGAGGGGGAAAGGAAGAGGGTGGAGAGGAGGAGAGTTAGCGAGTGAGTGCAATACACACAAATTAACCATTGAACAGCAAAATCATAAAAATCAAGAGCCATAAAGAAGTCGTCGAAATGAGCGCCAGTCAACGGAGCAGCAAAGAGCACAGAGAACCGAGGACCGTGAACAGAGGAGCAACCACCACAGATCCCAGTCAATAGTCAAAAGACAGCAGACAGCAAACATTACCCCACAGTTCACAATCACCAATCGACAATCGCAGCAGGAGCAGGAGTAGTAGTAGAAGAAGAAGGAGCAGCAGCAGCAGCAGGAGTAGGAGAAGTAGAGGAAGCAGCCGCCGTAGCAGAAGCAGAATCGAGCTGTTTAACTGTAAGCAGATGGCAGCCAGCGATAGATGAGGCGAAGCCGACAGCAATAACAACACAGCTTGAGGCCGTTTACAGCTTGATATTTGGTAATGGGAGGGGGAGAGCAGGGTTGTGTGGGGTGGGGTCGTGTGCTAAGCTCAGCTACCGACTAACCCAAAGTCTTTCTTTCTTTCTCTTTATACTTCATTTCTTTCATTTTGTTTTTGTTTTTTTTTTGGCGCACGCCTCTCATCGTCGCTGACGTTTGCAATGACAAATTGCTAAAGACTGCCAAAGCAAGTTGGAGAGGGAGGCGGAGCAGCAGTGGAGTAGGTGTTACGGTGGTAGTGCGGGTGCAGATCGGTACAGTCAGAAAGCAGCTGCTGCTGCTGCTGCCGTTGCTGCTGCTGCTTAAGTCCAAGGTCTTTTGCCATAACTCAACACCCAAAGATGATGAGGAGGAGCAGCAGCAGCAGCGAGCAACGCGATCTGTGCACAACGATATTTGAATACCCTAGCAAAAAACAGAGCTGTGAGGCGTATTTGTTATACAACAGAGGTAAATCTATTTAAAGTAGAATTGTGTTTGAAATCTTTAGTAAATGTTTTAAAAAATGTTAGGATATATTTAAAGTCTTGCTAAGAACTCTGGTAAAATGACTATAATTTATTTCCGTTGTCAAGAAATGAAATTAAATTCGAGATTTAATATAATGTTTTTTCTATGATGATGTCAGGATTGATTTTACTATCAGTAAATATATTTTAAAAGTGTTTCAATCGGTTAATAACTAAATACCAATATTAGAATGGTCATATTGAAAGTCTTGCCAAGAACTATGCTAAAATATGTTTTTTTATTACCAGTATTGATTCAAAGAAACTAAATTGGTATAACAAATTAAATAAGTTGTTTATAAGCTGATATCAGGCTTAATGCTAAAATTCACTTCATTAATTTAAAACTAAACATAAAAAGAATCTTAGCTAATTAATATGTATTTAGGAAATACAAAAAAAACAAAACATTTTAACCTTGTTAAAATTGTGACAAGGTTTTAATTTGAATCGTGCGCGAAAAAAAAACTTTCCTACATTTTCCTTAAGTGTAGTTTTTGGCTTCTATTTTTATAGTAGTTGTTGTTGTTGCAGTTGCTGTGCAGACATTGGCGACACACCTTAGCCAAGTTTATGACCAAGTTATGTTGTCCCCAATTGCAAGTGTAAAATAAAATAATTGCGCCCAAGCGGCGGCAAACGACGCCAAGCCAGATGAGCCAAAAAGGACAACAACAACATAAAAAACAACAGCAACAACAACAACATTAAAAACAACAGCAGCAACAACAGCAACAACAACAAAAACAACTTAGCAAAGGAGAGCCTTGGCAGGCGACATGACTTTACTTGACGATAAGATCATGGCAAATATTGACGATGACGATGACGATGATCGAGAGGGGTGCGCAGGAGGTGCAGAGAGGGGATGTGGATGGAGACGTGGCTGGAGCCAAGCGATGGCGTTGACAATGAAGCTGGCGTGTGTGTCTGTGTGTATGTGTGTGTGTGTGAAGCAAGGCTTGGCAACAAGCACCAACAAGCAACAGCAGCCATTGATTTAGACTGGCAATTATGCAGCCAGAGAAAAGCGCTGCTTGCAACTCAGTTGTCGCAAGTTGTTGTTGTTGCTGTTGTTGTTGTTGTTGTTGCTGTTCTTGCTTGCCAATTGATGAGGCTGTGTGGCTCCAATGGAAATGGAGCAGCGACCCATATGCAACTTAGCTAACAGCCACAGACAGAGACTGAGACTGAGACTGAGACAGCGAGATGGAGACAAAAGTCCAAGTCCAAGACCAAGTCCAAGTCAGCGTCGCTTTGCTGTCAGCTTCATCTGCATTTGCTGGCGTCCGTTAGCCGCCCCCTTCAAGTCGCCCGTCCCCTCAAACGACCCACACTTTTTTAGTCTGGGTCTGGCGCGGGCCGTAAACTTGTTTGCCAGTCGAATCGCATCGCATCGAATCGCATCGAATCGAATCGAATCGACATTGCCATCCCCCAAAGACGCGACATTTACAATTTTAATTCGTGTTGTTGCTGTTGTTGCTGATCTTGTCGGTGCACTCAGCGAGTGTAAAAGAGAGAGGGCGCTGCAGCGGTGTGCAACGGCTCAGCCAAGAGCAACAAAAAAAAATTAAAAAGAAGGCACAACTACAAAAAGCTGCGCTGGCATGCAAAAAAAAAATATAGTTTCAAACATGACTTAAAAATACCTCGTTTTATATTTAAAACCGACTCGAAATAAATAGAAATAAAGAAGTAAAATAAGATAGCAGAAAGTCTTGGTATTAATTAAGCTAATATAAATGTTAAAGACTTGTTAAAAAATATAAATAACAAAATTAATAATTAAAGTTGGTAGAATACTATCAGCTATATAATCAATACTGCAGTTTACCATAATCTCAGTTCGGGCTTTTAACAGTTAATCAGCCTAAAGTCTTCAAGAATATAAAAATATAAATAAATATAAAATAAATAAAAAATCATATTTAAAGTTCGCAGATAGTATCTGGCTTTAAAATGTTAATCAAACTATGACTTTGAGGCAATTAAAAATAAAAATAATAATAAATAAAAATAAAAATAATACTAATAAAAAATATACATAATTAGAAGTTATTATATAGCTACTCCTAATTGAGAATTTAATTTATTCTATTTTTTATAAATATTATTTTTATTTTATTTATTATTATTTTTTATTCTTATTAATATTAATATATTACTGCTATATTATTAATTAATTAATATAATACTACATTTTGGTCTCATTTCAGTTCTGACTTTGAACTGTTCATTTACCCAAAAAGTGCTCAAATATTATGAGGTAAGATATGAAAGATACACATATTTAATAAATATATTATTATTTATTACATTATTAATTATTATGTACAGCATAACTGAAATTATAAACTGAACAAGCGGGGCTGTTATAGCATATCTAATGTGGCCTTCAGGTATAATTTGATGATCTATCCAAGCATAATCAAAGTATTTGTTATATGCTAAATGTGCCAAAGAGATTGCGAACACCAATTAGATGGGCAAAGATGGGTTTTTTGCCTAGATTATGCAATTGCTAATAAAAAAAAATTGCTAAGTAAAAAATGTGTAATGAGCACTTTGCAGATCTTCCCTATTTGCCCAACTTTTCTTTATTTATTTTTTTTTTTTTGTTTTTTTGTGGTTGTTTTTCCCTGCTCATTAGATATTTTATGGCACCTGACTTTTGTTCCATTCTCCAGAACATAATGAGTTAATTTACGTAGTGCGGCAAGTTGGCAAGAAGTCGGTCTAACTGCATTAATAGCCGATTTAATTATTGAGGCTAGGCGAAACGGGAGCAAAACCTAATAAGAAAAAAAAAACTACAAATTTCGAATAGAATGTGGCAGAGTAGATGTCGAGTGAGGAGGGAGGGAGGCAGGGGGGGTATGGAGGAAGTGTGTGGTTTGAATGAGGGGATTAAATGCATCGTTGGCGCAACGCACTTTGGATATGAATATAAAAAGCATTATTTAAATCAATTTTAATGAAGTCGAAAACAAATTCCATTGCAACATTATTCCATGGCTCGCTGCTTGCATTTATTTGTGGATGCATTTGTTCTGGTTTTCTTTCTTTTTTTATATTTTTAGTGCATTAATGAGTGGCAGGTTTGGGGGCGGGGTTAGAGGCGGCAATATATATATTTATCTGCGGTGGCAACAATGAATAAAAAAACCTGAATAAGCAAAAAAAAATAATACAAATGCGTTTTGTGCTAAATCATAGCCTTAGGCTTAAAATTACACACAAACACACATATACACACACGCACACACAACACACTAACCTACCCCCTCAACTCCCCCTAACAACTGTGCCCTTCTCTTCCCCACGTCATCGTTGTCATTGTCTGCAATTTCGCTGTCCAATTAGCGTGCGACGTTGTTGTGAATGATGATCGCCAGTCAGACAATGCGCAGCCAGCAAACTAGAAACAGCCCAAACCTGACTCTTGTCTGCCCCCCCCATACACTCGCAGAAATTGCGCAACAGCATTTAGTGGTCAGTAAACAAAGCGTTTAAAAAATACAATTCAAGAGCTTAGTTAATCGACAGAAATAGATTTATTTTTTTTAAATAGATTTTACAAATCTTAGTCAAAATTATATATTTTTGCTCAGTGTACTCCTTGACTTAATCTTAATCCGATGCGTGGCATAATAAAAAACAAAAATTGTAAAGAAGCAAAAAAGATGCAACAAACAAATTGCATTTGCTGCATTGCATTTTTATGACAGCTGCCGCGCAATATTTTTGAAATTTACGACTGTTCCCATTTAGACGCAGCTACTGATGTCGTATCCCCCTCCTCCTACCCCCTCCCACCACTGCACCCCTCAATCACAGATCGCCCTAAGCTATGGCCAAGTTTTGCGCTAATCAAGCGTCTCCATTGTTGCAAACGAATTCTCGTTGCTGCTGCTGCAACAAAAATCAAATTTATTGTCATTAATCATGGATGCAGCGGCATCGATGCCGATGCTGCATTGTCATTATTATCATTGGCCATGGCTTTGACGGGCGGCAACTGTGTTTGCTTCTCTGCTTCTGGTTTGGCTTTTATTGATCGGCAAGCAACATGTTGCCGCAACATGGCAATTAAGGCTGGCTTCACTGTTGCAAAGTTTGCTGCACAATTGAGCTACTCTAGGCGAAATTTATTTCGCTTGCCTCTCGCAACATTGCAGTTAATATACCCTTCCATTAAAGGTATTATTACACAGCGCCATATAAAATGTTAGGCAAACACAAAAAAAAAAAAACAGTCTTCAAAGTGTGCCGCAGTTTTTTGTGCAACATCTGCTTTAGTTCGATACTAAAAAAAATTCACATTTGATTGCTTTGATCTTTAATTAATAATCAGTTAGAAGCATTAACTGATTGGATTTGATCCAATTGTAAACTAATACTTTTAATTATAGTTTAATAAAATTCATTTTTCTATTTGTTGCACATAACAATTGACTTTTAAGAGTAGATTTTATTTCCCATTTTAGTTTGTTTTTTTAATAGTTTTTTATTTTTATTTTATTCAGAGTATTCAGAATTTTGTATTTGTTTTTTTCTTTTGGTAGAAGACACTCTGAATGCTCTTTCCTTTTTCATGTCATTATTAGTTACCAATTGTGTTGTTGTTATTGGGTTTTTCTTCTTCTTCTTCTTTTTTGTTGCAGCTGTCGTACATGGCCAAGATAAATGTTGACTTTGTCAGTTTTGTGCAGCAGCAGCAGCAGCAGCCTGGCCGCCTTCATTATGGGCCATTTGTTTGCTGCATAATTGGCCAGGCCAATTGGGCCAGCTAAAATTTATGATTTGCTTTTCAGTGTCAGACAGAGAAAGAGAGAGGGGAGAGAGGGGCGGGAGCTGGAGAAAGAGAGGGCGGTGAGTAAAACGGTAAATTGCCAGGCTGTGGACTTTTGATAACTTTTGATATAGTTGTTGCTCTTTCTTCTTCTTTTTCTGCTCTAATGCAAAACTTTTTTTTTTTTGTTTTTTTTGGGGTGTTTGGCATAGAGATGGGGAACCTGCCACGCCCACTGCCCATCAAATGTGGCAGGGGCGTCGCCCGTTGCTTTGGCCATGTCATGTCATTTAAATTAAAAACTTTAACCGCTCCAAGCACATATAGAGGGAAAGAGTCAGAGAGAGTGGGGAGCTGAGGGGGTCGGGCTCTATGAGAACTAAGAAAATATAGGAGAAAACCCAAAAGAAAAAAAATGCATGCCACTCCTCTTTCCGCAGGGCAAAAAAGAGTCTGTCGGACAGGTCGCAAGAGTCCGTTGAGCCGAGATTAAGGGGGATTCCATGCGGATATCTGCTATAGATTCTTCTTGAGTTTTGACCGAGCCAAAGTTGTCAGAATATGTGAGAGGCACTTGACAGACAAAGACAGATTGAGACAGATAGACAGAGACAGAGATAGAAAGAGAGAGATGCCGTTCGAGTGTTTTTGCTATGTTCATCAAACTGACAGTTTGGCACGCATTGGAGACGAGAGACTGGAGAGCTGAGCACTCAGTGACGGAAGCTGCTCTTTAAGGTGTTTATTAAAGGAATCACTAATTTTTAGAGTTGCGAAATAATTAAATAAACTTTTGCTTAAACATGTTAATTAAACTATATAAAAAAGTATTTAATTGTAAACAGTTCGAAAAAAAATATTTAATCTGTTGCTTAATTTAATTCTTAAAAAAGTTTATTAAGCTGTACAAAAAATATTATTTAATTCAGTTAATTGTAACTGGTGGAAAAAAAGAAGAAAATTCTTGATCTTAATTAAACTATTTAATATGTTTATTTATATATATAGAACTATATAAAAACAATAAATTTTTTGCAGTTGTTGCACCTGTGCAAAATAGAAATAATAAAATATTTTTTCTAGAATTTTTGCACTCAAGCAAAGTAATTTATTGCATTTAAAAACTATTTAATATAATTTTTGTATAGTTTCTAAATGATTAAATCTATTCAAGTAATTTACAGTTGTAGCTAATTTTTTATAGGGTATCTTTTAGTCAGTTTAACACACTCAACCGTTGCCATTTAGCATGCATTGTTTTGCACTTAAAAAAAAAGAACAACTGCAGCAAACGCACCACAATTGACCGCTACCTGACCCCGTACAAATTCCCCCAAACACAACACCGCTTTCCCCCCTCGCTACTCTATCACTCTTCCCTCCCACTTGAGAGAAGAGGCAGCTGTGCTTGACTTGAAGAACAGTTGGCGAAACAGTTTCGGGGAGCGTAAACAGCTGAGTACAGTTAGAATTGTAAAACTTTGCACAAAAATGCCATAAAGCGAACAGCGATTTATGAAAATGTTCCAGCCGTGTGTCCTTCTTTAGAGATCAGCGATTTATTTGCAGGCAGTCAAACCATAGATGCCCATAGATGGTCACACAGTGGAACGCTCTCCCCTTCCCCCAAATCCACAGCAAGCAGACTTTATGAGCCAGCTGATCACTGGCCATTATTTGAGGAGACGGGCCAAGCACAATTGCCGCCTGGCCAAAAAAAAAACGTAGAAAAAAATCATGTGGGCTCCGCTGTGGCATCTTAATTGTGAGGCGGCTTAATTAAAGCAAGATAGAACATAGAATAGAAGGAGAGAGAGATATAGGGAGAGAGATGAACTGAGAGAGCGAGAGAGATGTGAAATCTTTTGCTCAGATCAGTGGCATAGCTGACTGCTTAAAAAAAAGGAAAAATCTCAACTTAAAGCTGAAGCTGCGGGTTTTGTCTTTTGGGGCGTGACTGTGCCCAAGTTGTTGTTGTTGTTGTTGTTATTGTTGTTGCGTCATTGTGCGCCAAACAACTGGAATCTCATTTTATGGCACGGACTGCAGTGTCATTGAACCCGCTGCTGCTGCAGCAAACTGATGTCGCAATATAAAATCCCGCAGGCAACTGCAAAATAAAAACCCAAATCAAATAAGAAAACCAAAGCTTGCCTCCCTCCCTCCCCCACTCAGCGGTCCAATCTCAACAGCAGGCGATGCCAAAAAAAAAAGCAAGGAGAAACATAAAACATTAAAGAGAAATTTGTCGCCACCCTTTTGGCTACCCCCTCAGTCATTATAATAAGACAGTGTATAAAGAGAGGGTCAAACCGACAAAGCCATTCAAATTGCATAGATATGTTCAAGGAGTGCAAGGATATGCACAAAAAGTCCTTAAGGAGTCATTTGCAAGCGACCTTTTTTAAGAACGGTAATTTTTGGTGGTATGGGAACTGATTCTCTATTGGTTTGTTATCTGATAATGATAGAGTAGTCTCGGAAATAAAAGCTGTGAAAAATATATATAGAAATAGAATCTGAATTCAAGTTAAATTTAAAATTTTAAAAATATTTAAAAATAAAATATGAAAATATAAAAATGAAATTAAAACAGCTAAATAAAAATTAATGAAAACTATTAAATAAAATTAAATCAAATAGTTTCATATATTTGCTTGCAACTTTTAAATTGTAAAAATATCTCAAAATTAAATATGAAATATTAAAAATGGGAAAAGAACTAAACACAAATGAGTCAATATAATTTAATACAATTTAATCAGTTTTAAATAATTGGGAACCAACCTTAAACCTTTACATAGACTACTCCAAAAAAAAATCGAATTACATTCAATATCAAATTTAGTTCTTTAGATAAAACTAACTACAAAAAAAATTTATGAAAACAATTAAATAAAAACTAATCCAATTCAAACCTTTAAATTGGAAAAGTGTCTTAAAATTAAATTTAAAACTTTGCAAATTTATGAAAAATAGGCCGGGTTCATCTTGAATTTGATAGATACCAAAATATAGGCAATACTTCCAAGGAGAATCAATGTTTAGGGTGCTATTAGCTTCGTCTAAACTAAACGAATAAATTTATCGTTGCTGCTGCTGCGGCGTGCAACGAACCGAAAGTCAAGTTTAATTCATTAATAATGGGGTAACACAATCCAAGTGGGCGGGGGGTGCTGGGGTAGCTGAATGGGGTTGACTAGTCGGGGGCCCCCGAAAGTATGCAATGCAATTAATATGCCTCTTGTTTGCCGTGGAGAAGGTTGCCCCCAAAGCGCGCAACGCTGCCACACTACGCGCCACAAAACAATAGCTAGAAAAACTCTCGGCTTCCCATTCCGCTCTCATTTTGCTGGTTACCCTTGAAACGACGACATGCACAATGCACACTTAACAATATCCTTCGGCTTTGGCTGCTCCTTAGCGCCATGCCACATGCCGCATTCCACATACCACATGCTGCATGCAGCAGCCAGCCAGAAATCCTTTAACCGCAACTTTTTCTGTTATTTCCCTCATGATACACATATTTTTTTTATTCTTTTTTGTGTTGCGCTGCTCAGTTGTCTAATTAAATTTTTCCGTGGCGCATTTAAAGGCAGCAAATGCTAAGCCGCGTCACGCCATGCCACGGCACGCCCATTTATAGCCACAACTACGCCCGCCACGTCCACCACTTCAAGCAGCATTGTGGCTTGCAAAAATACGCGCAAAACATGCCGGCAAAAATAAAAAAAATACACACAAAAAAAATATAAAAGAAAACAAAATGTGAAAAATAAACAGTCAACTGTGCTGCAATTCTTTAAATTTTGCATACCCTGTAATTAAGGCAGCTGCTAAATGGGTTCGCCTATTTTTTTATTATCACTAAATGATTTAATTTATTTTCTAGCTACTCTTCAAAAATTGTAGCCGTTATTTTTCGACTTAAAACTTGCAAAAATAAATAGGATAACTTTTAGGCCTTGTTTTAACTATTTTATTTTTGAAACTCTTTCGTTCTGTACATACATATATATATTTTATATTCTTGCATGTCTCCTGATTTTCTGCCGCATTTCGTGCTGTATCCTTGCGGGATTTGAAATGAAAGTTTGCACTGAAGTGCAGCAGGCAGGAGGGGCAAGGCAAGGCAACGAGAAGATGCAAAATACAAAAATATACAAAAAAACAAATATGTAAAATGAAAAAGAAAAAGAAAAGTAATCAAGTCATTTAGATTTAGCAGTGCTTTGGGGTAGATATGCCAGCAGCTTCAGCTATGCGCTTCTACACTCCCCCTCTCCCCCCCCCCCCACCCTACACACACACACACACACTTTTGCTGTAGGCGCTGCTGCCACAGTTTGGTAGTCACAGCCACCTGGCAAGCGTTCTATTTTCCTTCATTTTTTTTCTTCCCCCAAGCTGATGTTAATGAACCCAAGTGCATTAAAAAAAAATATAAAAAAAATAAATAAAAAATAATTTTACAATTTTTCCATGTTTTACTTACTTTTTTGCGCAGCATACCCCGACCGCTGCCCCGCTTACCCCACTTGCCCCTTAACCCGTTCGAGTTGATTTTTACTGCTGCCGGAGTCAGTCCATGGAGTGCTTGATGCAATTTTGCTTCACATTTCTGGCACTTCATTTGGAGTTGAGTTCACCATGTCTCACTCCACGCCACTCTCTCCCCGTCTCTCCCTCTCTCTCTCTCTGCTGCATGAATTGGAGAAGTATCCTGGCTATCCTGGCGCTCATTAGCACGGCTCAGTAGAGCAACAGTTCGCCTACCCCCACATCCCGATCCACATTCACATTCACATCCACATCCCCTTCCGCATCCGCATCCCCTTCCCCATCCGCATCCGCACTCAGAGTTCTATTTAAACTACGGCTTCTGTGTTGCCGTAATTTGAGGCATGAATTTCGGTTCCAGTTCTTTTTTATTTGTGCAGCAGTAGTTGTGGTTATATTTCTTCTTCTTTCTTTTTTTTTCTCTTTTTTTAAATTTTTTTTTTTTTGCTGTTTGTTTATTAAATGTTTTAATTGGGGCTTACAGCGGTTCGAGTGCGGCTCTTTAGATTCCCAAGCATATCAGTTCGAGAGTTGTTGTTTTTTCCCTTTTTTTTTTGTATATTGAGCTAGGCTTTTATAAACAGATTCGTATTTGTATTTGTATTTGTTTTTGTATTGGTATTGGTCTAATTGAAATAATATAACGTTGTTGCGGGCCTCAATGGAGCTGCCAACATTTGTGGCAACAACATTAAATGCAAAACTTTTTCCAGTTGAAAAACTTGTGTGTCCAAGTTAGTTGTTTTTAATTAATTTTTATCAGCTATTTTAATGTTTGTAATTCGCAAAAAGGTCTTTAAACTCATTTGATGTTTTAGCCAAGTTGGATTTGGTTTTTAAGCTCCATTAAGCCGCTTGGCAGTTCCTTAAGCCACGTCTCAAAGTCTGCGCGAAAACTACACTTTTCCAGCACATTAAATTTTCCACTCTCAGTTTTTTTTCTTTCTGTTTTATGGTTATTTTTTGTTTGTACTTTTAATGTTTTTTTGTTGAGGTACATTAATTAAAGTCTAACTAAGAATTTGTATTAAATTTCAGATGTTTAGCAACTTTTTCAAATTTAGTTTATTCTTATGAAAATTATAATTTCTAATTTCGCTCATATATTAAATAGTGAAATTCAATTTTAGCTTTTCTTTATTATTTTTAATTATAATTTGATTCATGATGCATAATCTTGATGCATAAGCAACATGAGTTATTTAATGTACATCATAGAATAAAGTGTCTGTTTGGGGAGTTGCTGTTGTTGTTGCTGCTGTTGCATTGGTTGTTGCTGTTGCTGTTCGCATGCACAAATTAGTTTTAATTATAGCACAAATGCGAATGTCTGAATGGGTAAAATTAATATCTCAATTGCAGTTTGCCACGCATTTTATTGTCGGCGTTCGCAGCTCTTTGCTCCATCCACAAAGACCTGCCAAGTCGTTGGTGCAAGAGGGTTGGGTGGAAGGAGTGTGGTGAGCGGTAGTTACAGGGGGAGGCGGCAACTGTAGAGCGCGAAGCGTTCGTCGGCTTATTTGGTGTCTGTAATTTGAAACGCTTCTCTGACTCGGAAAAACTGCAGCCGGCAGCAAAAGTTGAAGCCAACAACAAAAACAACAAAAACAAAAAAAGCAACAATAACAAGAAAAACAACAAAAACTTAAGAGTGGCAACATTTGGCGGCGTCTCTCAGCGGTTCAGAGCCCAAAATGTCTGCAGAATTTAACATTTCCACACGCAGTTCTTTTACACTGCAAAAAATAAATTGTTTTCCATATGAACTCATCTTTAAGCATCATTTGAATTTGGCAATCAGTCAGTCAAATTTTTTCAGAAAAAGTAGGATCAAATTTTTGAAAATTACACTAAAATGCAAGTCACTTTCAGCACTAGCAAATTATTCTGGTTTTTAGAAATAACAAATTCGAAAGGCCCAAAAATGTTGTTTTCTAATTTAATTTTTTATAAATGTTTCTATAGTTGGGTAATGCATTTTTTAAAGTTTTAAATGCAAACTTAGTTTTTTAAAAACTTCCTAAAACAAGTAATGAAATCTACAAGCGAAGCTTTAATATGAAAAACATATCTCAAATTATGTTTTTACTTAATATTTCTTGTTGATAAAAGCAGCAACAAAGGTACTGTTCGAAGTCTCGACGTAGACTGAAATTGAGCAGATAAAAACGCTGGATTTTAGATATATTCTTACTGATTAATAAGTCGACTTTTTTTTGAGTAAAGTAAAGAATTATTTCCTGACCAGATTTTAAACGCACTCTACGCAATTGAAATGTTTTTTACTTGAGTCATGAATGTCATGAATGAATAAACGATTTAAATATATATATTTTTTTTCTCAATGTATTTTCTGCTGGAATGGCTACTGTTTTGCGCTCGCTGCATTTCCGCTCGCATTGTGTAAAAAAAGAGTCTATGAAAATGACGATCAAAATGAAGATGAGGAGGAGGAGGACGACGCCGATGACGATGGCCGTTATAAATGATGGTTATTTTATAATTGTAGAGTCGTGAATGTTAAAGTTTCAACTGCTGCTGCTGCTGCCGCTGCTGCAGTTTGGTCAAACGCATCCGCTGCAGGCAGCAGCAGCTGCAGCAAAGCGGGGCAGCGACGCAAAGTCGCGCAGTAAATCCATCAAAGATTTAATTGCCACGCTGCTGCGATTGCAGCTTCAACTGACAACAACAACTGCTGTTGGTGTTGCTGCTGCTGCATAGTAACTGCAACTGCAACTGCAACTGCAGTAGCCAAAATTGCGCTTGCGGCAAAGATGCGCCACAGACTGATTGACTGTGGGAGGCGGCGTGCAGCAGACAAACCGACAGACGGACAGACGGCCAGAAGGAGAGCCATAACGAGGCAGGCAGTTAGCCAGGCAGCCAGGCAGCCAGTTAGCCAGTCAGCCAGCCAAATAACTAAGCCAGTCTGGCTAGTCCAAAAACGGTAGTTGCACAGCCTAAAGCCAAATTCAGCCAGTTGAAATATGGCCCAAAAATATTGCAACGTTTAGTTGCGCCAGCCATTTGGCGAGGAGGGGAGGATGAGGAGCATTTTAAGTGCTCAACAATTTGATTGAGCGATTGGCACGTGACAAATGTCGTGACTAAACTGACAGTTTATAATCCATTTTAGTGCCTGCCTGATTTTGATCAAATACAACCCATTAATCCAAATCCAAAACGTTTATCGTTCAACATTTATCGTTTGCTTCATGTTTTAGAGATTGAAAATATATATATACATATATTAATTTAACTATTTGCAGTTGCTTAGTGTTATAATTAATTACTCGTATTTATCTCTAGTTTAATAGTAAATAATACATTTTAATTGATTTAATATTAACAGAGTTATGTGCATTTTTTTATTAATGTAAAAAGAAGAAAGATTTCTTCAACTTTTATTCATTCATTTAGATTAATATTAAATTTTATTTTGTTTAATATGTGACCAAATTTAAGTTGATGCAAATCTGACGCATCAAATTTTATTATAAATAAACTATTTTATTTATATAAAAAGATGCAAGAGTAAACTACGCATTCATTATAAAGATTCATCCTAAGTCGATTTATTTAAAAGTGGTTCAAAATATACTAATCCTAAATTTGCGTCAAATTGAAAAATGTAGCTTAAAGATCATTGTTTTAAAGTAATGTTTTAAGTTGTAATAAAGCTAAGACAGTTATAAATTAAGAACCGTTCCTAAATTTATTTTTTTTGGGTCAGCATTTTAAAATTGAAGTGTGACATTTTTAATCACGATTTAATCAGCGCTTCAGTTTTGACAAATTTGTAATAGTTGAGAATATCAAAAACATTTCTAGATTTTTACATATTTCATTTAATATTAAATATTTTATTTAGAAATCTAGAAATAACTTTGATAATCTTTCAGTTTTATAGCTGCCATTTTCTGCACAAAATCTTTATAACTTTTCTGCGCGAAACATTCAACAAATATTTCCAGTTCCCTTTCTCAGCACAACAATTTTTGTTGCTTTTGTTGGTTTGGCTTGGCTTGGCTTGGTTTTAGCAGCGCCGTCACACGCTGCGTATGAGTTATGCCGCAGAGGCAGCAGCAGCAGCAGCACTTGTGTGGCACACAGCACTTGAGTGCGGCAATTCATGCGTCAAATGGGGCATGGCACAGAAAATGTTTTCAACGCATCGCATTTGATTTGATTGCATTTCATTTGCGCCGCTGTTCGCATCGAATGCCAATTTCGACTTCTACTGTTTTGGACTTTGGGGGGATGGAAGGGCATTGAATTGTGCGCATTTTTTTGTGGCACCTTCGTTTGTGAGGCATCAGGCGTCGTGCATAATTACAATAATAATTTTAAATTTTTATGGCCAATAACAAGCTGGCGCCAAGCTGCTGCAATGGTCAATAGAATTTCACTAAATGGACTCATGCGTTGAGTGCACAATAGCATTGCCTCCCTTACTGCCACATGCACCCCTTCGACCCCCCCACCCAGCTGTACTTGGGCGCCAGCTGTCCAGAGTTGGCTTTTGTTTTTCAGCTTCAGCTTCAGTTTTGTTTTTTTTTGTTCCCAAGTAATTGAAACCTTTTTTCGGTGCCACTACAAAGGACTCTTAACTTGGCCTCTTCTACTTGTTGTTGTTTTGTTGTTGTTTTGTTGTTGTTTTTTTATTCTTTCATTTTTTTTTTTGTTTTGCCTAGCACGTAATTCAAGCTGCGAGTGGGGTGCTTAGGGGCGTGGTTCATTGACAGCGCCAACTTTCCTTTGATGTTGCTTGTTGCCCCGTTTTATAATTTAAATACTCAACTTTTTGCAAAAAAAGAGTGAAGCTCTCTAAAGAGAATTGCAGAGCGTGGAGAAGGGGGAGGTTTGAGGGGTAAATCAAACTAAATTATTTTTTACTTTTGTTGCTGTTGCTGTTGCTGCTGTTTGTTGACTTTTTGTACAAACTGTAATGTCAAACGGCGCGCGGCCGCCTTTGAAGTGACCAACTGGAGGGCAACAAGGGGTAAGCTGATATTTGATATGAGTGTGTGTGTGTGTGTGTGTCAGTGTGTGTGTGCTGGGTGCTGAGTGCTGGCCAAACCATGTGTGATTAACAACAACTGTGGCCAAAAGGGTCAGCTTCGAGTAGCGCGCTCAATACGCGCAAAAGTTCAATAACTTGGCCAAGCAAACTGCGAGAAGCTGAGGCAGACAGCAGAGAAAAGGAGACAAGGGGGAGGTGGGAGATGAGGGATGCGCGGATACAGAGTACACAGGGCACCAAATAAAAAACTCTTAAGCCAGGAGAACGCTGCAAGCCAAAACAAAAAATAAAACACAGCAGTGGAAGGAATATGCTGGAAATATATCCTGCAGCCAGCAAAAAGATGCAGTTGCAACAAAATGAAAAAATAAAACAAGAAGAATAAAATCTTAAACTTTTAAGGAAAAATTACAAAAAAAAGATTTATATCTTAGCAAATTCGTGTTTTAAGTTCAAATTAAAAATATATATACATTTATATTTGCTGCATTTGGCAAATATTATTTTTAGTATAATCATTTTTTTTATTTTATAAATATTTAAATGTGTTATTGAGCTAAGGAAGTCAAATTATTAAGCGATAATTTTATTTCTTTATAAATTAAATTTAGGTGTTGAACTTTTAGGTAAAAATTAAAGCAATAATATTTCTTTAAGCTGATTTTAATAAATCTAAATAATGCGATAAACTAGATAAACTAAAGTTAAATTATTAAGCTTTAACCTTTTTTCTATAGAAATGAAATTTAAGTGTGAAATTTTTTAGTGAAGATTACAAAAATGATTATTTTTTATGCTTTTTTTTTTAAGAAATATGAATACAGCACAAGAGTTTTCTTATTTCGACTAGATTTAAAATCAGTGGCAAAAATGCAGCATTCTAAATAAAATAGGCTAAATCAGCTATGATTGATGCTGAATTAAGCTAGAGTATCTGCTATATTTTGCACCATTGTTGAGATACCCTTTAATGGCATTTGAAATGAATACAGGGTATATGAAAACTAGGTGTGTCTGGGCCGCAAAGGCCACGCCATAACTGGAATGTGGCTCAGTTGCTGCCACACCGAGGCAGGCAGACAGACAGACAGACAGACTGAGACAGACAGAGAGACAGAGAAACAG
The DNA here is from genome assembly GCA_035042365.1 of Drosophila dives. NCBI lineage: Eukaryota > Metazoa > Arthropoda > Insecta > Diptera > Drosophilidae > Drosophila > Drosophila dives. Next base: position 6,333,692 of record JAWNLJ010000357.1, on the reverse strand, counting down.
ACTGAGACGTGTGCGTTCCGCAAAAGGGCGCAACGTGGCCGACGTTGCCGACGTTGCCGTCTTTGCCGATTTCGCGACGTTTCCTTCCTTGTTGCTGAGTCAGACCTTGAAATGCCGCAGATGCCGTCTGTGAGGCAAGCCAACTCAAGACACAGAACACATAGTTGCTGCTGCCTCTTGTTGTTGTTGCTGTTGCCGGACACAGTTGTTGTCCCAAACACAGCGCCGCCGTCTCCTCCAAGGCAAACCAGATTCAAACAGCTAAATCTGGTTTTCAGGCAACGTCCTCGAGAAAACAAAAATAACAGAAATAATAAAGAACCCAACGAATGTAAAAATGGTCAATACAAAGTCAGTCGTAAAGACGCAACAAAAAACAAAAAAAGAAATAAAATTTCAAAAAGAAATCTGGAAACACAATAACAAGTTAAAAAGATCTGCGAAAAGTGCGCAACTTTAAAATGAGCTCGCAAAAAAGGAGGCAAGCTAATATATACACAAGCTGCAACTATATATTGGTTGAATCAGAAGATATATAAAAATTATTTCCAGCTGTGTAGAAAATGTAAAATTCTAGTTTTTTCGGACTTTGAGATAATCCTTAAAAGGGCAAATAAAGTCAGAGAAAGATAGAGAGAAATAAGATAAAATATACTAGCAAAATCTGTATATTGGTTAATATAATCAGAATTTCTTTAAAAATCATTTATAGCTGTGCAGAAAATGTAAAACTCTAGATTTTTCAGACTTTAAGAAACCCCTCAAAAGGACAAATGGAGACAATAAGAGAAAAAAACAAATATTTACAAGCTGCATTTATATATTGGTTAATATAATATGTAGATATCTAAAAATCATTTATAGCTGTGTAGAAAATGTAAAATTCTAGATTCTTCGGACTTTGAGAGAAATAGGAAAATTAATAAATTTATATATTGATTGATAAATTCAGAAATCTTATTCCTGTAGAAATTTAGGGAGTGGAATTATTTAGTGCAGACTACAAGAATTATTTTTTCTATATGCTTCGTTAAAGAAATATTAATCTAAAAATTGGTTTAATTAATTAATTAATTTGATTTCTTAGATACTCGCTAAAAGTGAAAATAGAGTCAGAAGAGAGTCCAAAACTTGGCAAATACCTATAAAAGCTATAACCAAGAATTAATTAATATAATGACAAGAATTAAAAAATAAATCGTTGCAAGAATGTCTTCTACAATTCTAAATTGGGACAACTTTAATATGCACTCGAAAAATGTCAAGAAGAGAAATACAGCGAGAATTAAGTAATTTCATAGACGATGATTTTATAAATTTGTACATTTTGTAAATGACAAAAACTCTTAAAAATTGCTTAAATAGGCTAAAAAAAATAAAAGTCGACTACTTTCGAAAGAAATTATATTGATAGCATCTATTCTGTGGTGAGGCAAAGTCACATTTATTTCTCATCACAATTTTCAGGTATTTACACAATATGTGAAGATTTAAAACAATTTCATTTGAGCTCTGGCAATCTAAAGATACACTTTCCATTTTGTAATTGAGGCTAACAAAAGAGAAAAAAATACAAAAAAAATAACGAGTTCTAACTCTTGGCCATGGCTTAAAGCTGCTGCTTTGCGTGTCAGCAGCAGAACTCGGATTCAAATAAACAGCAGCAGCAAGGAGCAAGCAGCACATGCAGCATGCAGCATGCAGCAAGCAGCACATGCAGCATCCATCTGCATCTTTCATCTGCTACATGTGCAGTTGCCATTGCCGTTGCAGTTGCAGTTGTTGTTGTTGCAAGAACAACTTCAACTTGTGTTGGTCATGTCGAAATAATAAATGCATTCGGTATTAGAGAGACTCTTATGCCAATTACAACAAAATGGTTTCAGGCCGCATTATCCTCAAGTTATGACAGCCAGCAACGGTTAAACTCTGCCTGTGTGTGTGTTGTGTGTGTGTGTGTGTGTGTGTGTTGTGCGTGAGTTTATTGAGAATGTCACTCGTTAGCAGTGAGTTTTTAAACTGTTTGCCCCTGCAGGGGGTTTGTTGGTTTGATTTGCAGTTTGTGTTTCTCTTTCTGTTTCTGTTGCATCTTTCGCCCCCTAATTACACTAAGTGCACCACTCGTTGGGCAGGCAGAGTGGTATGTTAGGGATGTGAGGGGGCATGTGGCACATGTGGTATGCAAAGAGGCAGCTGCAACAACGAGTGCAACCAATCTGCACGAGAGTTTTTTCCAAATGTCCCAGCAGTGCGTGAAAATGAAAAATTATGAAAAATCATACACATATTCACACACCCACTCATATACACATAAACACACACTCCCAACTCATTTCACACACACACGCTTTTAAATTTACCACACTACACAGGAAAAACCGAATGGGATTTCTATCAGAATCCAGGTTATCCAAAATGGTGTTCGATTTATATATTCAATGTGTGGTATTATTTAAAATCTAATTAAATATCTTAAAAAAATGAAGTAGCTATGGGATAATTATACATATATGAGAAATTATACATATTATTTTATAAGTTTTATATTTTAATTTATATTATGTAATTTTAATATACATCTTAAATTATCTGCAGCTATTCTAGTCACTAAATAAGCTTTAATAATGCAGAAAATTCTTTTGTCCAAGCTGAATCAGCTAAAAATCAAACATATATTTTGGAATTAAGTAAAAAACATATCAAAACTCAAAATATCGTTAAAACTGTGTAGCCACTAATATATATTCTCAAATTAAGTGCGTTTATTCTAGCGTAAACTAACTTGAATCAGTTGTGTGCTTTTTATTTTTAAAAATAAATTCTTGTTTTAAGATAAGAATTTCTAACAGAAGTTTAATTTTTCTTATATAAGAATCTATTTATTTTAGATGGAAAAATGCCTTTAATTAAGCAATTTTTATTTGAATAATCCATAAAATACACTGTGTACACTCACTCCACTTTTTTAATACTCCACTTGAATTAAGCAACTTGATTCAAGTGTGTTTTCTATCACAAAAAAAATGTTTTGTTATTTCTAACTTGAGTTTAAAATTCGCAATTTGCATTTGCTTTTAAATGCCTAATATGAATATATTCAAGGCATTCACTCTGCGTTTCTCTCTGTGTACACTCACACGCATTCACTTCCAAATCCCTATGCTGTATCTCTCGCTCTCTCTCTTTTTCTCTATCTCCCTCTGTTGCAAGTCTCACTCCACTTTTGTGTTGCTCTACTCCAGGGCAGCGGCGAGTTTTCGAGTTCAACGTTCTTTGCACAACAACATTGTGTTTTGTGCGCTTTCCGCTTATTTTACTCTCCACCTGCAGCAACCCACTCTGCTCCTCCCCCTCCCTCTCTCTCACTCGCTCAGTCCTTCTCTGTCGCACTCGTTGGCTTTCGCTTGTGCGTTGGCACACGCGCTGCACCTTTAAGTGCCCCAATGCCGCCCCTTCCCCCCACATGCCCTTTTTATTTTATTTTTTTTTTTGCCCCAGCGCAGGAAACCAACTCCAACTTCAACTTCAACTGCGAAACAGCAAAAACCAAGCGAGAGGGAGAGAGATAGGGAGAGGGATAGTGCGAGTGAGATGGAAAAAGATTGCAACGAACATCATAAAAGACAATTTTTTGTTTTATTTTCTTTCATTTCAATTTTTTCTTATTTTTTTTTTTATTTTCGCTCATTGCCTTTTGCTGCTTTGCCTCATTTCTGTCTTTTGCCTTATGCTTATTTATGTGGCATGGCATTTGTCTCTTTCTCTTTCGCGTACTCTTCCTCTTTCCTCTGTTGCAGCTGCTGCTGCTGTTGCTGCTGCTTGCTGTCTCTGTTGCTGTTGCAGTCTGCGTTGGCGTCTCGTCGCTGCCCTTTAACTCCCCCACCCTATTATTAGTTGTTGCCGTTAATAATCTAGTGGCACCTGATGCGCACACAAAACACACAAACACACACACACACACACACACACATACACACACATAACAACCACCACCACAACACAACAACTGCGACAACTTCAAAAGAGCCATCGAGGCATGCAACAAACACGCACACATTGCACCTATCTATCTGTCCATCTATCCATCTATCTGTCTATCATTATCACGTTCAACAACTCTCCGATCTGATCTTGATCTTTTGTGATATATATTAAGCAGATTTTTAGCTATTTTGAACCAATTTCATGTTTTAATTACTTCATTTAAGTTAATTTTATATATCATTTTTAAAGCTCACAAGTTAAGCCAGTTTTTATAAAACTATTAAATTAAATATGGAATATAATTTAAACAAATGTCTTCATTTTTTAAGCTTAATTTTTGTGCCCATAAAAGATAATTTTAAAGCTAACAAATAAAGTCAGTTTTTATACAAATATTAAATATATCTTCATTAATTAAAGTTAATTTAATTTAGCATGAAAGATTAGTTTTACAAAGCAAATAATAAGCTTAATTACAGCCAAGATTAAAATGTCAAAGTTGAGTTTAATGCTTTAAAAAGCTGTCCGAAAAAAACTGCGTAAATTTTATGACCAGTTAACAGCTTCTCGAGAAGCAAGCAAGAAAAAATGAGAACAAAAATTAATAATATGAAAATGAATATTTTGTGGCTGCTAATTCTGTTTTAATGAGTTTCCAACTTGTCACTACGAATTACGCGAGTCTATTAATAAATATTAAATACATTTGCCGCAAATGCCACACAAATGAAGACGACACTCAACCAAAATGGAGCTCAAACAACTCAAAATTATCATATTTTGGTTCTGGTTCACTTTTTATTTATTTTTATTTTTTTGTTGTTATTTTTGGCCAGACAAGTTTTGATTTTTTGTTTTTTGTGGGTCTCTCCGTCTGGCCATGTGGGAGGCTGATTAGCATAATGTTGGAAAATAAAAAAAAATATAAATATGAAATGAAATGGAATGAAGAAAAAAATAGATAAAACCAAAAGCATTATTCAAATTCGATAGATCAAAATCATTGGACACTTTTGCAGAGGTGTTCCACCAAAATGCTGCCTGCATTTTTGACACACATCATTTCGGTTTTTTACGATACGACAAAAATACCAAAAGAAGATCAACAGATTATTATCAGTTTATTGCTAAAGATTTAATACCCTTTACAAACAATCGGCAATTGTGCGAATTGAATAATGAAATCTATTCAATCTTTAACAAGTGGGAAAAATCAAAGATTTTGTTTATGTTGATCGAGATGATATTTGATTATTTATTATTTTTATACTAGCGCCTAACAAATGCCCTGAAAAAGCATAATACCCACTCGATATTTGTGTGAAATGCATCTATCATAGATCTGGGTCTGATATACATTTTTAGTGTCTTTTTGTGGGTGCATTTTTCTAAATTTATACAATAAATTTTGTATTTTTTGGGCGACATCAAGTGACCCACACGATGAAGATGATGCTGATGATGAGCTACGCGACACATTAAGTTGACATCACATTTTCTAATTTATTACTCAGCCTCGATATTTTTGTGGTAGTAAGCGGCCTCCCCCTACTCCTCCTATGGGTGTTCTCACACGCACACTTTCTGATGGGAACAAATTAGGAATTGGGTCAGCAATTCATGTTGAAGTACAGTGAAGCTACTTCCGCGAACTTTTTATTTTTGATTAACTCATCTGTTTTTTTGATGCGCTGCTATCATCTGAAAGATCCTTCTGCGAAATTCGCGCATCCGCCTACAAATCCAAATTAGCCCTGAAGTGGAGCAGTTGTGCCAGCTTCTTTCCTTCTATCCTACTCCCTTCCCGCTTCCACAGGCGCTGTAATTCAATCGAAAGCTATGAATGAATGGCAGCGTTTATCCTCCTAGAATTCCTGGAAACCGAAGAAATCTTCACTCTTTCTTTGTGCGTGGCCATTTGGCATTGTTTTTGTCGTCGCTATCATTATTATTTCTTTTATTTTTTTTTATTATTTATTATAAATATCATCAACAGTTGGCAGTTGATTCTCTTCCTCTTTTAGTTGTTTATGTTTTGCTTGGTTTCTGCTGTGCCAGCAGCAGCAGCACCAGCAGCGAGCCAAGAAATTCAACCACAGAATGCTTCAGACAAGACGTAGAAAACAAAAGCCGAACTGCAACAACAACAACAATAATTCCGGGAATACCGCTCCGATTATGCCAACATTCAGCATTCAAATTCAAAATATTCACAGACAGACACAGACACAAACACAGACAGAGACTTATATGGGGTACTGTCATTGCCATTGCCATTGGTCCAAGCTCATCACCCTGCCCCATCCCCCTTCAGCTTGGAATGCGAAAATAGGATTGTTTGCCGGCTTCCAATGGACTCAATGCTCTTTGCTTTCAGCAGTTAAAACAATTTTAGAGTTTGTTTGGCATGCCTAAAGCGACTGAAGCTTAAAAGCTCGCTAAAATATATAAATATATTTGGTTTTTAACATTAACGTGTGAGATAACTGTTGAATACTGTATCAAGTAAGTTTTTCGACAAAGGCAAAATTTCTTTTTTAGCTAAAAAAAAAAAATTCTCTAGTATCGTATTAAATTTATCTTTTTTCTTATTTAATTATTATATTATATTTATATATATAAATTAGAAAAGAGCATTCAAGATTTGCCAGCTTAGCTGCTAAAATATTTTTACGATAAGCTTAAAAGGCGAAAATATTCCCACAGTCTCAATATGCAGATTGTTTACACATTTTATTGACTGACCAAATAAACTAAATAGGTAAATAACGACAAGCAATCCAAATACAGTTAGCTTAAGACAGCTGCAGCTTAAACTAAAAAAAAGGGGGGAAAAAAAACTGCTCTACGAATTATTTTAGATTATTTTTTGTGCATTTTCTGCTTTGCACATTCCAAGGCGACGTGTGTGCCGCCAACTGTCAGTCGCTTCGTTGAGCTTTTCAAGCAAAGCTCATTTGCAAACTAAACGAGTGCCATGACAAAATGGTGATGACAACAGCAACAACAAAAAACTTAACGATGAAAAGCGGCGGCACACAAAGCTGACAGCGGGCTTCGTCCATCGTGTGACGAACGGACGAATGGACAAAGCCAGTGGACAGTGGACAGTGGACAGTGGACAACTTATGATGTTCATGCTGATAATGACGCTGAGCGCTGTGCGTGGAGCTTTAAGCGCTAAGCGATGACTGCCAGTCGCCAGTCACCAGACGCTGACGCTGAAGCTGACGCTGTTCATTCATCACACGTCCGACGACATAGTCTGTCTGGACTCTGTGTGTGGTCTTCTTCTTATTTCTTTTTCTTCTTATTCTTCTTCTTTTTTTTCTCCTTCATCTTCCGCAAAAGCGGACAACGCATAAAAAGCGCTAACGTCGTCACATGCAGGCCGAACAGCAGAAAAAAAGTGTGAATTAGAAAAGGCATTCAAGCTTAAATTGCGAGCGATAAATAAAATAAATAAAAAAAAAAGAAATAGAAGAACAAAAAAAGAAGTTCGCACAGACCACACACAAAGCGCAATAGCAACAAAAACAACAACAGCAATAACAATTGCTGCAATGCCGCTTTGTCATTGTCATTAGCAACAGGCGGCTACAATGTGGCTGGCAACATGCGAGTCAGTTTATTACAATTAAACAGCAACATTATTGCCCAGTGTCGCATCACTCGCTCACTCACTTAATCTCCCACTGTCTCTTTCTCTCTCGACTTGAAAGTGTGAGTAGCGCAACATTATTGCTTGGCTGCTTAACAATGTTGGCAAGCTTTGTTTGGCTGCGCTTCATCAATAAAAATAGCTTTTAATGCGCCGACGTCGCCACCGTCGTCGTAGACAAACTGTCTGTGCAGCACACTTACACATATACAGCTGTCGGACAATTTTTTTGTTGTTGGCATCGAGGTCAAGATGAAGTCATGCTTGAAACATGTGCCGACTGCCTTCTGGCAACAATTAGCTAACCCTCTCCCCTCTTTCTATTTCATGCGTGGCCAAAAAAAAAAACACTTTTGTGTCAACACCCACAAAATGTTGTTGATTTCTCTCTCAGCGGCAACAGCTGCTCCAATTATCAAAGAGAAAAAAATTGCCATGTTACATTTCCACGTCCATTTCCAGGGCGTGGCAACTCTATCTCTGTCTCTGGCGGCGTTGCCTTTGAAGCTGATTCAAGCTGTCAGTTGCTGTCCCCCTCCCCATTCCCCAACCTCAGCCCCGTCTACTGCACACGCCTCTGCTTTGACCATGCAAGCACAAACTGAGCGACATGTAAAACAAATTACAAGAAAAAAAATTATCACTATGCTCGACTAGTCAATGCCCTGTAATTAACTGTAATTTACAAGCCTTACAAAAATAAAGCTCGAAAATTTGTACATAAAAGAAGCTTCAGAAGTTCCGAGCTTTTATAATCGAGCTGAAAGAGACAAGACATACAAAAAAAAAAACCGCAAGCTCAACAAAATTAATGATGGACTAGGCAGCGAGGTGGAGGCAGAGCGAAAGCTGCGCACAAAGGCAAAGGCGAATGGGCATCAGTCAGTTCAGCAGTCATTCATTCACTCACTCACTCAGTTCGCCCGTCCTTTTGTCCGTCACTCAAATCAACTTCACTGCCCACAACTGACCAACGGCACAAAAGCCCCAACAGCCCCTCTCTGTCAAACCCCACACCACAATCACTACCCTGCTGCTCTTAGACTTTTCACGATTATTTAGCATGCACAAAGCTTGCAAAAAATCACAAACAAAAGAACGAACTGATCACTATGTGGGTGTGTGTGTGAGTCTGAGTGTGTGTCGAGTGTTTATTGTACTGGGCTTGGTAATTAAATATGAATATGCTCTTCAGAGCAAATAAGCACAGCGTATATAGAAAATCTGTAAATAAGACATATAATTTACAACAAAAATCTCTAAAAATTCCAGTCAGCAAACAGTTTTGTTGCCAGCAACAATGTTGCAGGGCAGAAGAAAAAAAACAACGGCAGGCGTGACGAAAATAGCAACAAGAGCAGCAAAGTTTTATTTTTGTGATGCGTTGCGTTTAATTGACGGGAAAAATGTTTGCTAGAAATGTTTACCCAGCAAAAGAACGTGACGTGCTAGCAACAAACACAAAACCAAAACAAAAGTAGCAAAAAAAAGGAGGATGTTGCTAGCATTAAAGCTTAAATTTAAATAGACACAGCGAACTGTGTGCATGTGTGTGTTTGTATGAGGGCTTAAGCAATACCAAGAAGTGAGACAGCAATAGTTGCTGTTTGTTGTTTGCGCACTTGCCGCGTCTGTCTGTGCTTTTGTTACCGTTGATGTTGTTGTTGTTTGCCATATTTGGCAGCCTTGCAATTAAAATTACATACATTTAAAGCTCGGCGTCTTTTGTCGGCCTCTTAAGAACCCAACAACAGCAACAACAACAAGAGACAAAAAAAACGTTGCACGATTTGCCATTTAATTAATTTATTGCTAGCTGAAGTACGTATATATATCTATATATATAATTGCTAGCAGCACGATTGCTGATGGAAATGCTTCAACTTGTTAGCTGCAATTGTTGCTCTTGTTGTTGTCGCCATTCTTATTGTCGTTGTGTGGGCGCTGCAGCCACTTTACATGCGCTAAGACAGCAACAACTGCAACAGCAACAACAACAACACATTGCCGCGAATCACACCCACAATTTGCAACAAACCAACCTGCCTCTTGGTGATAATTAGTAGTTGTAGATTTATTCTGTTTTTGCATGTTCATCCCAGTGTAAAACGAACACATTTTGCTTACCTGCAATGAGAGAAACAAAAAGGAAATATTTTAGTATTATTAAATATTTAAATAAGTAAATTTTTGTTGTCATTTAGTATTCGTAAGTAAACAATTTGTAACAAATAGAATTGCAAAGCAATTTTCTAAATTGTACAAAATACATTATACAAAGCGATAAACTAAAATATATAATTTGTGTGACACAACAACAACAACAACAACAACGACAACCGATTAACTATTGTGAGCGAATACTAGATACCCATTGGTAACTAGATTTAAAAGAAATTTAAATATTTATTACAATATAAGAAATATAAGAAATATATATATAAATGCCTTCAATTTAAATTAAAATTGCATTAATATTATGGAAAAAATTTAAACTTTATTTAACAATATAAGAACTAAATCAAGAATATAAATAACAAAAAATAAACTATTTATTAAATTATTATAGCCTCTGAAAATGAATTCCAAATCGTAAAATTAATAAGAAAACTTTTAAATTATTATTTTTTTTTTAAATAAAAATCAATTATTAAATAAGAAATCATTATTAACCAATTACAGTTTGAAATACTTAGGAAAATAATCAATGTACAGAAATTTTCTGTACTATTTACGAAAAGTGAACTGTGTGCATTAAATGGTGGCCAGGGAAAGGGGGAGCGAAACTCAAACTCCCCACACCCCACCCCTGGTAGAAAAGCACACGCCTCGAAAACAATCAGAACCAATTAACTGAAAATTGAACAATCGAGCTGTGGCTAAGGCTGAGTTGAGTTGAGTTAAGGCAAACGTTGGAATTGCTTTTGGGCCAACGCGAACTTTGTGTGTGGCAGCAGCCAGCAGTCAGCGCGATTCGAAGCTAATTGCCAATCGACAAACAGTTTGCAGACAGTTTGACGACACCAAAGCAAGAAAGAGACTGCAATATAGAGAGGAAGAAATAAAGAGAGAGAGAGGGGGACAAGCGAACAAAGAGGAGGGCGGCTGCAGTTACTCATTCTCATTAGCTATGCAGAGCGATAGGCGACAGTGCCTGGTCTGGTCTGGCCTGGTCTGGGGTTCTTGTGGATACTCGAAACTGACCTCGGCATAACCCAGTTCAAGACTCTCAAGCAATTCCAACTGCAATCGAAAAAAAAGGAAAGAAAAAAAAAATACAACGAACAAGAGGGGGTGAGGGGGTTTCTGATGGGAAGCGAGAGGCTGACACACATGCGAGTCCAATGCCACCAGAGCACAGTCACTTACAGTGAAGACTAGTCTACTGCAGTCTACAGTCTACAATCTACAGTCTACTGTCTGCTGTTCCGAGCTGTTCCGAGACAGTCCACAGTCTACACTCGAAAAGAAATCCACATTTGTTTGCCGCCACGGTTAATTTAGCTTATTATGCAGAAAACACTTTTCGAAAAAATAGGTTTTTTCTTTTTTTGGTTTCAGTTTCAGTGTGCAAATTTTCTAGAATTTAGAAAAAGTTAACCTAATTTTTTGTGAGTTGTTTTTTAATTGTAACAGAAGCTTTTTTTTTTGCTTATAAATATGATTATTAAAAATTACATTTATATTAATTAGTATTATAATAATATAGATAAGTATTGTAAGATTTCACATATTCGAATATTTAAGATAGATAACGAATTATAATAATAATACAATTTAAATAAAAAAAAACCCGACTTTAAGTAAATTTTCTTTAGTTGATTCTGAATTTTAGATAGGATAGTTTCTTAAACTAAAGTTTTGCATTTCTACTTTTTGGAAATAAGTTTCTTAATTAAAGAAAATATTTATAGAAAATAGCAGTTAATAATTTGCAGTTTTAGGTTAAGTTTCTCTTATTTTACAAATTGGTTTTTCTTTTATTTAAAATAAGCAAAATTTTAAAATTTTATATAAGCAAGAAAATTTTCTAGTTTCTACGGCGACTCTCGCTTTGAGGTAACTTTTTTCTCTGAGTGTACTGTCTGCAGTCTACAGTCTACGAGTCTTTCTCTCGCTCAGACTTCAGTCTTTGGGGCCTGTGGCGCGCCCCCGTTGCTCTTGGGCGCATTTGACTTGACTTTGAGTTTGCTTTTGGGTTTCCTGCCGCCAACCGCCAACCGCGTGGGCGGTTTGTCTAAGTTTCAGTATACCCTGTGATCCCAGCGTGGGCAGTGGGAGTATTCGCATTTTGAGCAACACACAAAATTGGCAATTCAAGCAACTGCTGTCTTGGCATTTCCATTTGTTAACAATAAATTAATGTTATTCAATTTGTTTAATTTAACAATATTTATTTGATTTATTTTAAGACACTTTTTTACTTATTTTCAGTTGAATATAGATTACGGCGCAGTCGCAGGGCTGCCACAGCAGAGTTCCTATTTTATTTTTTGTCGGGGCTTGGTTGCAGTTGCCGTCGTGCGCTATAACTGTTTTTTTTTCCTTTTTTTTTTGCTCGTGCCAACAGAAAAAAATCTAAAAAAAAAGCAGAAACAACTCGTAGACAATTATAATTTGACGTTCTGATTTGGCGGCGCACATGTGGCCCAAACGGACAGCTACAGATTTGGCTTTGGCTTTGGCTTTGACTATGGCTTGTGGCTCAAATGTTGTTGTTGTTGTTGCAGTTGCTGCTAGTAGTTGCTGCTAGTGGTTAGCAATTCATGTCATTGACAGCTGGGGCAACCAAGTTGGCAGTCGTCTAACTGAGTGTTTAACCATTTGTTTGCTCTTTTCCAAATTGCCACACGTGAAAAATTGCTTCAAGGTTTTTCTTCTTTTTTTTTTGCACCAAAATCAAACCAAGCAAAAAAAAAAAAGGCCATCAGAAAAAAACCCATTCATTCTGAGTGAGTGGCAATAAAAAATTAAGGAATGTGCCTCAGAACTGAATTCGGCCTGGAAGGAATGTGTATTTGATATTACATTTTTTAACAGTTTACAAGATATATGGTTAACCTTTTGACCTGCCAATTACTACTTTCCACTCCTTTTACCATGCTCTACTTTTGGTCAACTCTATGATGGTCAGATAATATTTAAAATTGTTACTAATTCAGTTTTTTATTTCTTATAGTAATAACTAAACTTTAAAGTTCTTAACTTGTTAATAACATTTTTTGGAATTTTTGTTTGTTCATGTTAAGATTGGTTTTGTTCTGGAATTTTCCCCAATAAAGGCAACATATGCTGAACTAATTTTGAATTAGACTTGTCTAATAAAAATATTACTTTATTTTAAATTTAAATTTAAACAAACAAATAAATAAGTAAAGATTAAAACAAAGCTCAAGTTAAATTTTGAGTATTGACAAAAAAGATGAGCAATTTTAAAACAGAAAGTTTATCAACCAATTTGTAAATATGCCACTTAAAATTAGATTTATTTCAAGCTAATGCAAAAATTAATAATAGGAATTTTGTATTCAGTGGCTGTTTCTGTTTCTGTCTCTGCTGGGTTGTTGTTGTTCTTGTTGTGGCAAACAGTCATCATCATTATTGGCCCTAGTCCAAATTGGCAACAAGATTGTGGCAACTGTGGCAACAGAATTGCTGTTGTCGCGTTGACAGTTGCAAATGTTGCAAGAGATTCTCTGAATGCGCCTCAAACAAACAAACAAAAAAAAAAACTAACCACACATCAGTTCACACACACACGCACACACACACACCACACACTCCGAACTTTCTCTGTGTTTAGTTTTTTGTTTGAAACTTCCGCATTTTGGGGGGCAGAAGAAGCAGTCAGAGCTGTTGCCATTTATGTTGCCTGCTTGGCTGGCCACAAAGATTTTTGCAAATGATATAACTTGAGCCAATATTTACATATGTATGCACACACACACACACACACACTCGCACACACACACACACATCTAGAAAGTTGAACAACGGCGAAAATGTTCTAATGTCTGTGCTACAATTCAGCAATACAACAGGCACTCAGCGCTGAAGGGGCAGGCAGTGCAGCAACCAAGTTGTGTTGCAAGTTTGAACAAAAAAAAAAGAAAAGAGAAGAAAAGCCATTTCCAAGAAATGAAAAATTACGCTGGGGAGTTAATTTTTGCCACGAAATTAGCTGCCAGCTATTGGCCAGAACTCGAAAGATGCTCGACTGATGCAGATCTCAATGTGAATATGAATCTGAATGTGAATCTAAATGTGAATGTGAATGTGAATGTGAGTGTGAATGTGAATGTGAGTGGATGCGCAATAATGTGCGATTTAAATGAAGAACTGCATGCCAGAAAAGGAAGAAGCAGTATAAATACACTGGAAAAACACACTGCAGACTAAAACACAAAATGACAAAATTCGATTTATGAATTATTAAATTTTCTAGCAAATTTTCTGAAATCTACAACTTGGGCATATTTCTCAAATGTAGCACGTTTTTCGCTCAGTGTATTAGAGGGATGGCAGTGTGCTGAGAAGCATCCTTACGTTTTGTGGCCGCAATCAACGATGGTGGCAGCTGCAGCAATTAGACAACTACTTGCAACTGGTAACTGCTTGCAACTTGGCAAGCATATTTCGTGGCAGTTAAATACTGCTGACTTTAGCTGCCACGCCCACACACACACACACATACACATGACAAATCAGCAGCTCAGCCAGCGAGAACAAAAGTCGGTCAACTTCAAAGACCAAAATTGTCGCGCCGCACTTGTCTTGACCACATTCAAATGCGGGGCACAAAAGCTTATTAATAATTATGACAATGCAGTCAGCGAGTTGTGCCGAGAATACCCTGTAATCAATGGACAAAGGGTTGCTTATCGCTTGTAAATAGCTATTTTTAAGGTTGATTTTATTGGTTAAATATTTAACTCAAATTTTAATCCCTAAATCATAAACACAAATTTATATATTAACTAGAGAAATATATGTTAGCTACGTGCACAGGGTATTTGTAGTCGAGCATTATTTATTTTCTATTATTGTTAATTACTATTTTTTCTTTGCTCAACTATTTTCAGTTGCATTTTTTTTTACATTTAATTCATTAACTTTAAGTAACTTGCAGCATTTTTTACAGGGTATCTAATAGTGTACAGTTGTCATTTAAATAACTTCCAGTTATATATTGTATTACGTTGGAGTCTTAGGAATGTCACAGCAGCCACAATGGCGACGTGGATTCTAAATGTTGACTGTTCTGAGTGCTGCCCACGATTCGAAGCGTGGAGCGTGGAGCTTGGAGCTTGGCTCTACGGATTGTGGCACGTTGCGATTGTCACACGACAATGCGCCACCGTTAGTTGTTGCTGTTGTTGTTGTTGCAAGCTGTTGTTGCTGTTTGCCAGTTGTCGTTGGGTTGACCGCTTTTGATCGTGACCACCATTGTGGTTGCCGCCTCGTAAACACGCCAAAAACATTATTTTGAGCCAAGTTTATGCGATGGCGCACTTATAAAGTTTTCAACGCTTATTTACGATCATTTTGGCCCCGGCCAACAGCCCAGCCAATATTCGTGCCGCCTTGTTTGCGCCCCCGCAAACTAAAGCTGTTATCTGCAGATATCTCCCTCTCTGCAGATCTCTCTCTGGGATCTCTCTCAGATCTCTTGGATCGCTCAACCACAACGATGATCAGCAGCAGCAGCAGTGCTAAAAGCCCAGCCAAGCGCCGCATTCTCACCTCCCTTCTCTCTACCACCCCCGCCTCTGCCACCTCTAGTTGACGCCTCAACTGTCAAAATCAGGATGCACATTTCTTAACTGATTGCAAATCGCATTAAGCCAAATTAACATGAAGTTGTCTGCTTTTTATCACACGAAAAAAATATATAAAATACAGTTTCGAGTTGTAATGCGTGTTTAAAGAACTGGAACTAATTTGCCACAATTTTACACCTATTCGAATTTCTTTATTTCAAATAAATATTAAATAAATCCTTTGCCATATTTATAAATTATTATGCTTAACTAGAAAGTTTAAAGTTTCCATATAAAAATAAATTAAGTTTCCAAGATGAATTTGCATTATTAAAGACAATTTTTATTTAGTTTGTTATTTTTTACAGTTAAAATCACTGACAATTATTATGTGTAAATTTATTATACACAATTTCACAAAAGCCTGTTTCGGAATAGAGTAGCCAAGCTATCAAGTGCATTAGCCTTATAGAGAAACAAGGAAAGGCACAGACTACAATTGAGCCTGGCTGGTCCCAAATAAGCTAAATTTCTTTCAGGTGGCTCTAATCAAAAATGAGTTAGCCAAGTAAAATACAATGGAAAAGAAGAGACTTTGAAAAAGTCACCTAACTAAAGTTGGTAAAATCTGCAGGACTCTTAAGAAAAAGTATCCTCAAAATACATCAAAGCCAACTGCAATTTTTTAGCTAGAAAATAATATATAAAATAAATTAAAATTTAAAAGACAAGGAAATCTAAAAACCAAAAAAAAAAAACTACTTTGTGCAGGAATTGTGATTGATGAAATTGGCATATAGCCTTAATAATATTATTAATTACAAAGGTTTTTTAAAGAGTAACTAATATCAAGTATTTTTTTTAAGTTATTAAAAAGGTATTAAATAAATAATTTAGCATAATAAATAAATCAGCCAATAAATAAGGGAGAATAAACCTGTTACAACAGTTTCAGCTTTATATAAATCATCAATATTAAAATAACAACATTTCTGCCAATATCAAGTGATTTTTTTTAAGTCATTCAGCTTTATATGAATAACTTTAACTTTTTTTAAGTCAGGTTATTAAAAGGTCTTTTTTTTGAGTGATGTTTCAGCTTTATATAAATAAATAAATCATCAATATTATAATATAAACATTGCCATCAATATCAAGTGATTTTCGAGTGTTTTCGGCTTTAGATAAATCATTTAATTAGTTGGCTCAATAAAATGTGCCTTTTTTCTATAGACAAGCCAAATGCATTAACTGTGAAAAAAAACTCCTTAGAGCCAGGTTAAGATGAGTGCACTTGGCCAACGCCCATTGACCGACCGAGTGTTGGTGGCATTGCCATTGCCATGGATGTTGTTGTTGTTGTCGCTGTTGTTGTTGTTGTTGTTACTTGTTAAGCGGATTAAAGGCGCCCCTCCTTAGGACAGGGCCAAGCCCATTTACCAATAACAACAACGACAACAACAACAACAATTGGCTTAGAATATGGAGACCAGCCATAAATGCCTAATTAAAATGTGCTACAACCGTCGAGTTGTGGAGTCGTGGTGGGCGGTATTGGGGCGTGGCCCCCGGTGCCAACTGAACAACTTAATTAATGTTATTTATCGATGCGGAATATCTGCACTTGCCACTTGCCGCTTGCCACTTGCCACTTTGCCGCTCTCCACTCTCAAAGCGGACCGTGCGGAAATGCTAATTAAAGTAAATAATAAAAGAGGCAACAGCAGCATCAGCAACAGCATCAATATATATAATATATATTCATATATATATCTATATGTAAATGTGTATATGTATGTGTATGTATGTGTGTGTGTGTGTGTAAGTGCATCTCATCAGCCCCAGTTTGCTGCATCTTCATTATCTCTGCTCTTTTTGGCGGCGTCTGTGATTAGGCGCCTTCTACGGCAATTTGACGCTGCTGCGGCTGCTGCTGCTGTTGCTGCAACTGCAACTGCCACAGGCAATGCAGTTCACCTGCCGCCACACACCAGTCATCATTATGTGCACAGAGAAAAAACAATGCTGTTTACAATATGCAAAAAAGTTTTCTTTTTTTTTGGAATTTCTAAAAATGTGCTTGATTCATTTTGCTAAATATTCGATTTCGATTTGGAAATAAAGTAAGCAGACTCCAGTCGAGTGAGCTCGTCTGGGAGATGTTCTTAACTTAAGTTGTGTAATAATATTGATTATTAATGTTATAAGTTGTAAACGTCTTTTATGTTTAGGACAAGTTTAATACAGATTTCCTATTTTATTTTTATCGGTTATCAAAAATATGTAAATTGTACTTTTTTTTAAAAGGAAATTCATTATATAAACTTGAAGTCAAACTAAATTTATATCAAAGGCAAATTGTTATTATATATATATATATTGATAATTTCCTGATAAATAAAATAAGCTTGATCTAATTATGGTATATATTAACTAGTGTTCCATTCTTGAAGTCTTTAGCTCTTTTAACCTCCGAGAAAGCAACATTTAAACAATCAGCTCCTCATTTCTAATACAAATTGCAGATTAGGAATACGTATGTATATATATAATTTTAGATATTAAATCGGTGATCGAAGATGTTTGCTTCTGCCTGTTGCATTCCTTTTTGCAAAAGTTCATTAAAATTTTAATGTGCTCAACACAAATCAGTTTAGCAAATATTGATTTTTCCCTTCTTTTTTTTAACTAGGCTCAGTAAGTGTTTTTTCTGCTTCTTCTTCTTCTTGTGTTTTGCTTACCAGTTTTGAGGCAATCTGGTTTACAGTGTAAATGGCTCAATGTCTGCGCCCCCCCCCTGCATAAGGGGCGTGTCAGTGCAGGCAGCCCAGCAGCGATCGGTGCGAATTTGCAGCGATTTAATGAACGGCGTCTTGAACTCTGCGCCGGGAGCAGATGCAGCCGCTGAGGCAGCAGCTGGGGCAGCTGCGGCAGCTGTGGCGGGTTGCTCCTGCAGTGCCTAAACCACAAATTTTGAGTGGCTTTTGTGGCGCCAGCAGCGCTGCCGGCGCGTGCTATTAGTGGCAAGCCGTTTAGCAGTTTTGCTGTTTGGCTTAGCCAGCTAGCTGGCGCCAGACTCCGACTGCGACTCCAACTCCGACTCCGACTTGGAGTCCAGTTGGCAGAACGGAAATCGCCTGTCAATGGGCCAGGTTAGGTTAAAAAGGAATTGTCGCTCGGCGTGGACAGGAAATAGCAGCTGTCTCGCTTTTCTCTCGATATTCTATCTTCTTCAGCTGATCGCGAAATTCTTTGGCTATGTTTACATTTTAATTGGCAGCTCCACTTGACACTTGGCCAGGCTTTGGAAGCGTGTGAAAAAAGCCAATTGTTAAATCGACTAATTAAAATAATTAGTGTTTTGGCAGCGCACAACAATTGTGCAACCAATCAAGTGCAAGATTCTTTGCCACGGGGCACGGGAACAACAACAACAACAACAACAACTGCTCAAGTCCAGTGATTTTCATTTTGTTGTCTGCCTGCCTGCTGCCTGCCACAAGTTGCTGCTAAATGCCTGGCCTGGCACAAGTTGCTTCCCTAGTTTGCTGCCACAGACCACTTGGTAGCAGCTTGGACAGTGTTATCATTATGCCAGATTATTATCAGTCTGGACTAACTCTTGACTCGGCCTCGCAGGCATTTTGCTCCGCTGCTGCTGCTGCTGCTACACTGGCATAATTAGTTTTTATTGCCGCGTCCAGCAAATACAGTGCAAAAAAAGAAACAAAATAGAAATAGTTAAAGTTGCCGAAGTTTGAATGCCCTTTCTAAATTGGAGACTGAAATAATTCAGTTTCATTACTTCTTGAATTTTTTATAAATTAAATTTACTTTCTCAACTCTTTGCAAACGGCATAACAAATTGTGCAAACCCAAGGCAAAAGTGTATTAAAATAAAAAAAAGACAGGCGCGTTGCACAAATTAGCCCTTGCAGGCAACAAGGAGGCGCTGATGTTGCAAACAGTGCAATAGTTTGTGCCACAGTTGCTGCTAATCCGCGCCAAAGCACCTTGCAGAACAAGGAAGTAAAACGTTAAGTTGAATTCGCTTTGCTGCTGCTGCTGCTGCTGCTGCTGCTCCCAAACTGCTCCCAAACTGCTCCCAACTGCTGCCCATTTAATACTTGGCAATTTAATATGAAATTGTTGGCCAACTTTGGCTGCCACTGCAACTGCTGTTGCTGCTGCTGCTGCTGCTGTTGATAGCCTTGTCTAAGTGCTGGCATCAGTGGGCCAGGCCAAAACGAAACCAAGTTGTTAGCCATTTGGTGGCTCTGCCTGGCTGCTGCTGTTTGCTGCTGCTGCTGCTGTCGATGATGTTGTTGACGGTGCGACTGCAACTGCAACTGCAACTGAAACTGTTGCTACTTCAGTCTACTGTTGCCTATTTAAGCTCCTAGATAATTTCAATCATTAATTTTGATTATGAACAAGCGTGGAGTAGCCGCATGCCACGCAGTGGCCCAACCACCGGTTGCTGGGTGGAGGCATCGACTCGGCCTGGTTCATGCCACGCACGAGCTTTGCTGTGGTTTCTGCTCTCTGTTTGTCAGTGTGGCAAGTGTTGTCGGTGGTTTGTGTCTGCTGCTCGTGCTCGTGCTGGTGCACCGCCTGCTAGTTGCTACGGCAACTGATGCGCCGCACAGTGGTGCAAGCATAACATAAAAATGTTTTACTTTTTAAGTTTATTTTCTTAGTTAAAAATGTTGAACAAAACTTGATATTTCTGGTATGTTAAAGATTATAATTTACACAGTCTAAAAATAAAGTTCGACATAACTAATTAAAATCGACTGCTGATTAGGAATATATATAATTTTAGATCGGAGATGCTTGCTTCTGTCTTTTAATTTTTTTGCACATGTAAAAAATGTTAACTGTATATCTATTTTATCATTAGACTTTAACCCATAAAAATATCGAGTATTTCAGCTTTAAATATATATCTAATAAGTATTTTTTATCATTTACAAGTCATCTAAAATTTTGTAAATCTTAAATAGTTTTTTATAGCATGATAACAAAATTTTAATTACTGAGTCATTAGACTTTTTCTCGCGCAAACTTCAACTTTAATCTCTATATATTTTACTAAATATATATAAACATATATATCAATATGAATTAATTATCTTTCACTTATTAACTCAGTTATTAATCGCCCATTTCTCAAATCGTGTGCGAAAACAAATAAAAAAATTAATTATTGCGCCATTATATATATATATTATATATATATATCATTATGCATAAATTATCTTTTATATAGTTATTCTATGATTAATCTCTCGTTCCTCAAATAATAATAAAAAATTGTAATTATTGAGTCATTAGACTTCTTCTCGAAAAAAGCATTTCAAGTCTACACATATCTTACGATATATATATATATAGATATAAATATATAAAAAATATGAAAGAATTATTTTTTACTTATTTACTCAAATGTTATAAAAATTTATTAATTGAGTCATTAGACTATTCTTGTATTTTTATTACATATTTTCATACATTCTTATGTATATATTATATCAATCTGCATAAATATATACTCTCTTATATATATATATATTTTATCAATCTGCATTAATTATCTTTTACAAATTATCTCATTTTATATGTTATCTATTTTATTTATATTTATTTTTTTCATTGTCCATTTGCTTAATTTTGAATTACTGATTAATCATTGTGCTCAGCCCACTGTGCCGTGGCCCGTGGAATGAGTTCAAAAGCCGGCTGAGCATAGCAGGAGGCAATAGTGGCCAATAGACGATATCGATGCCAGCCAAGAGTATTTATAGGGAGTGCTGGGAGATGGGGCAGTGGCAAGTAGAGGCAGCCAAAGCAGCAGCACTTGGCGCGGTTGGTTAGAGACATGAGAGATGCTGTTGATAACTTGGCCGGTTGTTGGCTAACCAACAGCGAACAGGTGCCACAAAATGTCTGCACCTTCTGCGCGCCTTCTCCCCCCTCTCTCTTACCCTCTGTGGTGTGTCTCCATTTCTTATGCTGGCGATACATTTATTGCCTTGGCTGCAACAACATTTGCGACACGCAATAACAACATGTGGCACAGGCTGGGGGAATGGGGATTGTGAGTCTAATGCAGCCTCTCTCTCTCACTTTTCTCTCTCTCTCTCTCTCTCTCTCTGTCTGTCTGTTTGGAGGCAATCAAAGGTCGCTCGATTGTTGCTGTTGTTATCAGCAACTTTTGATTGTTGTTGTTGTTTACAAGCGAACCACGCAATTTGCTTTAGTTTTTTTTCGCAGTGTGGCCTGATAAGACGGCTGCCCCTCCACTCCCCCTTTGTGTACTTTATCACTTTTTACGAGAGTACGTCAAATGTTTTTTTTTTTATTGATTAGCGCAAACGTATTTTGTTCTCTTCTTTATTCCATAAACGCAACAGTTGATTGCGCCAAGATTTACCATGGTGAAATCAAGTGGATGCAACAGCAACAACAAAAAGCACAGCAACTGCAACAACAACATTATTGTTATCGTTAGTCTTGGCCATGGTCTTCATCCAAAGTAACTGATGATTTTTTTTTATTTTTATTTTTTAGTCGTTTGTGGGACAAGCCTGCTGGCCATTTGGTAAGATTTTTGTCTGCTTTATTATAGAAATTTGTCGTAATTCACAACGGTGGCCACTTAAGATAAATCAAGGTAGCTGGCCAGCCAGTGAGTGGGCGTGGCCAGGAACCTGGGCGAGGCTGCAGAGGCTACTGAAGTAGCCGCGATTGCTGCACACTGATCGACTAAGGAGGAGTAGCAAGGGGGAGAGGGCAGTTTCGTATAACAGTTAAATTGATGGCACAAAGTATCTTGCCCCGTCTAAAGTCAACGCTCCCCCCAACCCCCCACTCCAACTTGTATATTTGCTGGCCACATAATGAATTTGCGCTTTGGGGAATCAAGTCGAGTCGCAGTTAGAAATTAAAAGCAGGCAGAAAGGATTCACAGTTGGAACACTGAAGGACAGGCAGGGCAAGGACAGAACAACAGAAGATGCCCCCAGAAGGCAACGCAGTGAAAACAGTAAAAGCAATGCTGATTACCCAAAGGTAATCTGCGCAAGGGGCGACTTAGCAATGACAACGATAATAACAATAACGTTTTATCTAAACAAATGAACGACGCTTGAAATAACCTCCACAAAAATTGCAATAACAACAAAAAAGATTACTCAAAATAAAGATTAAATATAAACAAAAATATTGTAGAATTATTATTAATAATAAATGTATTTAGTCAAAGTCAATTTTATGGAATTATTATTCATAAGTATGTCTATTTTGTTGTCTATTAACAATAAAAAAAACCTTTACAGAACTATTATTTATAATATACGTACTTATATAAAAATAAAAAATTAAATTTTCTAGAAAATTCATTCTATAAATTATAATAATTCTGCCAATTATTATTCATAACTATGTGCATTTATTATGAATACTAATTCTATAACTTATCTTTCATTAGTATATCACACATTATTTTCATCTATTATGAATAATAATTCAATAAATTTTTTTATTATATTCCTGTATATTTTTTTTTATTTATTTTCTTATTTGCTTTTTGCATTGTTATAAGTTACTTATGAAAAATAACTCTATATATTTTTTTTATTTATTTTATATGTAGTTATATAATATCTTAAACTTAAATATTTCAAGATGTATAATTTGTAATAAAAATCAGCACAAATAAGGCAAAAAAAGAACACTGAAATTGGAGCAGTGGCAAATGTAACGCAACTTTGTCGCCGGGTTAACTGACAACTGACACTCAAATGCCTTGCATATTAACTGGAAACAGGGTATCAACGCAAAGCAAACAACTGGGAAATGCGAGAAAAAGGAGACGACGACGACGAGAAATGGCAGCAGACAAATAAAAATTCCACTCAAGTAGATGAAAATAGAACGGAAGTGGGTGGCTGAGGCAGGCAAACTGAGCCGAGCAGGCAAGCTGAGGCAGGCAGGCTGAGCTGAGCAAAGCTAGAGAGGAGCTGAGAGGAGAGTAGAGTGGAAGGAAGCGTTAGCTGTGAAATGGGAACACGAGCATGAAAATGTAAAGTTGCCAGGCGGAATAATACGTAAACAGCAACGAGGAAGAGGCAGAAGAAGCAGAAAGAAACAGCAGCCAACAAAAACGAAAAATAACAAAAAAAAAAAAAACCAAACAAAAAGCGAAAAAAAACAAGCAGAACAAACTGAAAAGAAGCAGGCAAATAAAGCGGCCAAATAGACAGACAAGAGACAAGCAGACAAGTAGACAAAGAGACAGACAACAGTTAGAAACGAAAGAAGCAGCAGCGGAAATAACGCTAGGCAACGCAAGGGGTTGGCAGAAAAGCTAAAGCAGCAGCAGAAGCAGCGACAGCAGCAGAAAAATATCAGCAGAAGCAGCAGAAAAAGCAGCAGCAGCAAAAGAAGACAGCAGACATTGACGCAGACGTGGATATATTGCCCATAGAGAACAGACCACTGAAAAGCAGCAACCCCAACCCCAACTCAGAGCAAGCTCGGCGACTGAATGACTGAATGACTGAATGACTGACTGACTGACAGGCAGACAGACAGACAAGCAGACAGACAGAGGACTGTTGGACAGATAGCGGGTGTGGTGGGGGTTGGTAGACTTACTTTGGCATTGCAAGTCAGCTTCTTTCCAAGTATTTGAGCTTTGCTTTCCCCTCAAGCCCAACTCCCACCCCTCCACCTACACCAACAACAGAGCTTATAAAACCATAGAAAATGCCAATGAATTGTGTGAAGTGAATTTGGGAAGGAGGAGGGGGGAATGAAATGAGAGGAAATGAAATTTGAAAAGCGCCGAAGCCGCATGAAAAACTTTTTGCGCTTTTCGGTTTCAAGTTGCCCACACACACACACACACACAAAGGGAGAAAGAGAGAGGGAGAGAGGCACTCATTCCAGGCGGCCTTTGTATGTAACTTTTTTTTAGGGGGCTCCAAAACTTTAATAGGGCAAGAACAGAATCAAAAACAAAATAGACGAAATGGAAAATAGAAAATAGGGCTCCGCATGGGGTTGCATAAAGAGAATTGCTTATATGCTGCTATTGTTAAAACATTTCTTGTTGTTATTGTTGTTGTTGTATTTGTTGCTTTTGTTGTGTGACATTTACCATGAAAAGCAATTAGAAACGAAGTCGTTTCGAGGGTCTGTCGCCCCTCGCATATAGAATAAGTCTGACATGCTATGCATTATACAAAGCTAAATACAACTGTATATTAAGTAATTTTTATTTATTTTTACGTTGAACTTGATATGTTCAAAAGTGTTGTGGAAAGTTTTCAAATTAATATCATTTACATTTTAGGTAAAAGTTAAGTAAAGTTGCCTAATTAACGATATAAAGCCGAAGGGCAATTTTCTGATTAAAGTTTGGTTAACTTTCAAAGAAAATGAAAAGTTGATTCTTAACTTTCTTATAATTGCTTAATTACTGTAATTAATAGTTGTAGAATAATTAAGCTACTCACCAGTCTATTTTATGTTTTTTTATTTCTATTTTTATAACTCTCTCCTTTATAAACTAAAATTGGCTTTAACATTTCCATTTCAATAAATTTTAAGTAATTTAAACACAATAATAATCGAGAAATGTCCTTTATTGCTATCGATTGTGTGTCCTATATAATTTTACAGACTGCCTTGTAGAATAAAACGCTTCTGACAAAATCAAATAAAATTGGCTATTTCACTTTACTTGGAAAAAGTCACCCAAAGCTATCAATAAAATTACTAATAAAGGCTTTGCTTACTTCGTATAAGGATTGCAAAGGGAAAGTCTGTCGAGGCACACGTTGTTGTGTGTACCCTGTGTGTATATGTGTGTGTGTCTGGCAGGAGCAACACATTTAAAGCCGTAGTAAAGCAGCGCAGCAGTAAAACGACAGCTCAGCGAGCTGTGTGCAAAAAAAAAGAAAGTAAAAAGAAAAGAAAAAAAAGCAACAACAAGCAAGAAGCAGGACGCAGGACGCAGGACGCAGTCTATTTGTTAAAATTACTTTCATTGCACGGCATTTTCAAGTGGGTGTGTGGAAGGCAGAGTGAGAAAGAGAGAGAAGAGAGACTGAGTGGGGGGGAATGAAAGGAAGCTGCCTGGCAAACTACAGAGTCCTTGAGCGTCTGATTTTGTGTATAGACGCGGACGCTATTTGTTTTTTTACTCTTGTACCGAGTGTGTCGAGTGGGGTTCTCCGTGTGTGTGTGTGTGTGTGTAGCTTAACTGTGGGCGTGCCCCAAGTGCGGACGCAGCTGCACGTGTCTACCTCTGTGTGTGTGTGCGTGTGTGCAAGCCAAATAAATTACGCAAAAAAGTAACAAGACAGCCACAAAAAAAAAACATGAAAAAAGGAATGAAAAAAAAAACGCATAAAAAAAAGAAAATGAAAATGTGCTGCATGTTTGCGCTTGTCAAAAGTGTCCCTCTCCCCCACTCCCTCTGCCTATCGCTTTCTCTATCTATCTGCCTCTGTCTCTTTCTCGCTCGCTCTGTTTTCAGTTTAAACAAAAGCGTAAAAAGCATGCAGCTGCTAAAGCAAAGAATGCTGCCCCACCAAGGTGGCAAATGCAACCTGGGCAAAACCAGAACAAAAACTTTTATCTGCGGCTGGACGAAAATTTAATGCTCTTGCAGCTTGTAGCTAAAGAATGCTGCATGCTTTTTATTAAAAAAAAATAAATATCCTTGTGCTATATTATATAAAAATATATATAAATATATAAATATAAAAATATATAAATATATAAATATATAAATATATAAATATATAAATATATAAATATATAAATATATAAATATATAAATATATAAATATATAAATATATAAATATATAAATATATAAATATATAAATATATAAATATATAAATATATAAATATATAAATATATAAATATATAAATATATAAATATATAAATATATAAATATATAAATATATAAATATATAAATATATAAATATATAAATATATAAATATATAAATATATAAATATATAAATATATAAATATATAAATATATAAATATATAAATATATAAATATATAAATATATAAATATATAAATATATAAATATATAAATATATAAATATATAAATATATAAATATATAAATATATAAATATATAAATATATAAATATATAAATATATAAATATATAAATATATAAATATATAAATATATAAATATATAAATATATAAATATATAAATATATAAATATATAAATATATAAATATATAAATATATAAATATATAAATATATAAATATATAAATATATAAATATATAAACATATAAATATATAAATATATATATATATATATATATTTATTTTTTACATATAAATAATTTATACAATAAATGTATACATTACAGTTAATTTAGGGGCAATTTTTAATAAAGTTTCAAATAATTTTAAAATAGTAAAACAAGAAAGAAATCTTTAAAAAAAATTAAAGTTTTTCCTCGAAGTAAAAAATTTGTTTTTCTGACAAGCCAATCAACCACTATAATCCTTCAAAAAATATCTTTATATATGCATTATATATACATATATATAAAATTAGAAAATTCATAAATTCTGGCGATATCTGCTTCATTAATCTGGGACAGCTCCTGGCAAGGGTATAATAAAGCAATAGACAGCTCAGCAAATGCTTGTCAGGATTGCGCAACTTGAGCGTTGCCTAATGAGCGCCTGGCCAGGAGCAAAAATTAAAAACTGGGTAGTGTGTGAGGGGAGGGGTGTTTTTGCTTAGCCTACAGCAGCTGTGGACAGTTGATTAATGCAGTCACATTAGTGAGAAGATTGGGAAGAGGAGACTGGAAAGACTGCCAGCCTGAAAGTGACAACAACTGAAGTGGAAGTCTGGTCTGGAGTGGGATGTGAATTGGAGTGAGACAATCTGATTGAGAATGAAGTTGAGAGCACAACGAGCACTGAGCTGAGCTGAGCTGAACTGAGTTGAGTTGGAGTCAACAACAGTTGCTCGTCATCATTTCCATGTCATTGTCATAACAAAGCAACAACAACAACAACAGCAACAACATCAAAAACAACTTTGCCGCCACTCAAAATCAGATTTTGTTGCCACAGCAGTAAAATGCTGATGATTGTGTTCATTATCATTATGATTATGATGATGATGATGATGGTGATGCGGAGGCAACAGAAAAGTCACATTTCATTATTGCCTTTGTTACTGTTGCTCTTGTTGTTGTTGTTGTTGTTGGCTCCTGTGGGACAGTTACTATGCCTCTTCTGCCACAGATGCCTTTTTAGTTTTTGTGAAATGTGAAAAACGTGCTTAGACCTTTAGTTTTTTTCTGTGGCATTTGCCCATTTCCACCCGCATTACGTTGGATTTCCTTTTTATTTCCCAATCATAGTTTTAATGCCATTCTATCTGATTGACAGGAAGTGTATTATCTAAAGTGAAAAAATACTAAGAACACTCAGAAAAAAAGGCACGAACTGAATTTTAAAAAATTCGCGAGTACTTTATTTCCTACAGAATAACTCACTTTATTGTTATTTAAATAAGATAGAAAAATAGTGTTCTGAGTGTACTATGTATATATATATATTCTAATTATATCATTACAAAAATAAGACATCAAAATTAAAATCATCATCAACAAGCATTTTGCCAAGCAAACACTTTGTTCTTTTATGTGGCATCTTTAAGTCAATCAACGCAACAAATTGTGGGTTTTTTTGTTGTTGTCAAAGTTGAAGTGGCAAGCAGAGTTATGTAAAAATGTTGCTACTGCTGACGATTTGTCCAGCTGCTGCTGCTGCTGCTGCTGCTGCTGCTTCTGATGCTTCTGACGCAGCAGTGGATTAGCTGAATGAAGTTGATGCTCATGTTGTCAAGTAGACGCTGGATTTGTGCTTAAGTAGTTGCCAAGACACACACATAAACACACACATACATGAGCATGTTGTGTGTGGGCGATTCAAAGTTGCTGTGGAAAATATTACGCATACGCCGTGTTGAGCATTTGTCTGCTGACTGGCTGACGGTAATACGCAGGCATTAAAACAAACACAACATGGAAAACAGACACACACACAGAAACAAACACACAAACATACAAACACACACACAGCCGTAGTAATAAATGACCTTGAAGCACACGCGACGTATGCGTAATGCGCATAATTTAAGCGAACAAATCAAACAGACAAGCAGACAGACAGACAGGCAAACAGACAGGCAAGCAGGCAGACAGAGTGACAGACAGAGAGAGAGAGAGAGAGAGAGATAGAGAGAGATACAGAGAGAGAGACAGATAGACAGACTGACAGTTAAAGCTTTAAAGCGCCCGATAAATGCCAGACAATTATAAATAAAATTGAAAGCATGCGTAAACAAAGGCAGAGTCAGAGCAAACAGCAGTGTGCCAAAGTGAGACAAAGTAATCAATAGTATATATAAGTATATATACATATACTAGATATATATATATATATATATACAGGTATATACATAAATCTACAGTCAGAGGACGAGTCCAAATGCCTCGCCTAGGCAAACAAATTTCATTTACCATTTGAAGACCAAAAACATTTTTGCCACGTGCAAATAAGCAAAATAAAGAGAGAGAGAGAGAGAGAGAGAGAGAGAGAGAGAGAGAGAGAGAGAAAGAAAGAAAGAGAGTGAGAGAGTAAGAGAGAGTAGCAGAGAGGTGCGAAAGAGAGCGACTTTAGCACAGCAGACACATTGCTAAAGTTGTGTAACACCGTGCGTGTGGCAATGTCTGAGCCATGTCCTGCCTCAGTTTCTGCCTCTGCGCCTGCCTCAGCCACTGCCCCGGCGCCAGTCACTGCCTCTGCCCAATCCCTTAACGCCGCCGGGCACATCCGCAGCTCTGGCAAAGCCAAAAGCGCACACACAACCACGTCGAAGACTCATTGAATATGCAAATTGTGCCGAAATAATCCTCCTGAGGCAGGCACTTGCTAAACTTAACGGAGAACGTTGCAACTGTAGCAGGGGGTGCAGAAGGGGGAAGTGGGATATATTTACATGTGTGTGTGTGTGCACAGTGGTCTGAGATGGTAGAAAAACTAACTAATATAAATGGATGAGTTATTTGTTTATTTTTTGTATACTGGTAACAAAAATTACAAAACAAATAAAATGTTAATGAAAATAAAATATAAAATATAACATTTAACTTTAAATTAAAAAAAATAAATAAATATTTAAACTGATAAATTTGTGTATTTATTATTTTGAGCATAGATCTGTCATATTTTTTCATATGTACAAGTCAAAACTTTACTGAGCAAATAATTGAAATTGAAGTTTTGCGCCACTGTGCAATGTCTTAACAAGAAAGCCGACAGACAGACAGATTGGCAGACAGACAGACAGGCAGACTCGACAGACTGGCAGACAGACTGATTGGGAGACAGACAGACTGACAGACAGACAGATTGGGAGACAGTGGATTCAAGTGTCAGAGAGTCAAGGCAAGACAAGGCTGTGGCGGCAATTTTGATGATTAGTGCCAAAGAGCAGCAGAGGCATGGCAACGGCGGGGGTAAAGACGTCAGTGGGTGAGTGTGGCATGACGCAACGGAAACGATGGTTGTCAAGTCAAGAGGAAACTCACAAGACACATTCCAAGCGATAGACGCGACACAGTGGCGACTGACGCAAGGCGACCCCAAAAAAAGCGAAAGGAATACACATTAATGCCAGGCAGTTAGCAACAGAGCAATTGTGTGTATGTGTGTGTGTTTGTGTGTACGTGTGATTAGTTAACGAGTGAAGGTGGTGCGTTGGTGGTGTTGCACAGTGGTTTTACTGTGCGTGCAACTTCAGAGCGCGTGCGAAAGTTAAGCCAAACTTTTGACACTTTGGTCGCGTCGTCGTTGTCATTTAATTTATTCTCCTTTTTTATGTCCTGGTTAGCATTTTGCCGCAGGAACAATCCAACTATCTAGTTAGCCATTATTATATGTACCCCTTGACTCTAACTCTGCGTGTGCCACACTCAAAGAAAGTGCTAAAGTGGGGCAGGCAACGCCCATAAGTAGGCAACATGATATGCCAGATAGTAAAATTCCATTAAGCTGACACCTCAAATGAAAATACACATATTCATATGTACTATATATGCATATATCTATATATATATGTATCTCTATATATGTGTTACATATATGTTTACTTGTGTGTGTGCAAATAAAGCAGGAAATGTGTGTTTGACATGCAGTCAAAATGTGTCACTTTATTTCACACAAAAAGTACTTAAGTTATAGGGATATATAGCTATATATTTGCTGTTGCGAATTGCCGATAAGAAAATATATTAATAGATATGCCAAATAATAGCTAAACAGATTTATATATATACATATATATATATTTTGCAGATAATAAACAAAGCTTTGATAGTTCGAGAAAAAGAAGTACAAAAATAAATTAAATAAATAAATAAAAGAATATTTAAGAAATGCTTAGAAAATATAATTATAGCTGATGCTTTAATTTGTTTTTATATATAATTATAATTATAATTAGTATATTATAGATGATATACCGAAATTATATTTGATGAACCTATTTAGTAGCATAATCAGCTTAATATAAATTCCATTTTCATTCCATTTAATTGCAAATTAAAAACAACCCCAACTGACAGAATAACAGAATAAAAATAACTCATACAACAAAAAACCCATCAAAATAACAAGTAAACAAAAATTAAGCATAACTTATAACTTTCTATATATATTTAACAAAAGTTATTGTTTGTGGCTTTATTAAACAGTTGAACGTAAATAAACTAAATTTAGCGTAAGCAGTTTGAATTTGTTTAGCAAAAACTCAACTTTTACACATTTTTCAATATTGTTGAAATTCAGGCAGAGATAGCAACAGAAAAAAATGGAGAAAAGAAAAGAAAAGTTGTTCTGTGTGTGTGTGTGTGTGCACACCCAAAGGGAGCCAAAGCAGCAGAAGCAGCTTAGTCCACATAGTAACGTAAAAATATGAAACGCACATGGCACATAAATTCCCAGCTTAGACGACGTCCTCGTTCTCAGCGTGCCAAAAATGGAAGCAAAAATCTGCAACACACAAAAACCAGCCAGTGGAAAGAAAGTGCGGACTGAAGTGCTGCTATATATGGTGTAAAAGTGTATGTCGGTGTGTGTGTATGTGGAAGGAATATAAACCAAGTGCAGACAAAAGCAACAAAAGTTTTTTTGGCCAAAATGAGCGCACGAACCAAACACCAACAGCTGAATACTGAAAACATGGCCAACAGCAGCAGCAGCAGCAGGGATAACTGGCAAAAGGGCGCACAGCGTAAGGATGTGTCAGAAGGTGCGGGGCGATGGCATTGTCGGTGGCGGGTGTTTGCCAAGGCGAGGCACAATGCGGGCAACGTTGCGCGACCAACGGCTGACTGCGCCACCCAGCTGCCTGTCGGGCAAACTTTATGCGGCTACCAAAAAAAAAAAAGGGAATGGAAACAAAACACACAAAAACTGTAAGCAGACGAGACTGATTGACGAGCAGTTGACCTGTAAAAAATCACAAAAACCGCTATAGCAAATCATATCGATATTTATCGATTAGGAATATACATAAAACAAAAGTCAGTAGGACTTAATATTAATATAACTTATAGTTATACTCGAAATTCTGCACAATATCATAAGCCATGCATGTCGATATTTATCGATACCTATTTAATATTTATTTATAGATCGGTTATATCTATTAATTAATTTTTCTGTTTGTAGCTGTTGTAAGCTTAAATCTTTACATGATATAACATATCGATATTTATCGATAAGTAAATTGTTATAAAATGAATATAAAAGATAACCCTGATAAGTAAGCTATCTCTTTAACAGATTCTAAAAGCACACAGGGTATTAAAAGGAGACGAGAAAGGGAAAAAGCAAAAATCCGGCAAACAATTCACGAACCGAAAATCCACACGGGCAACGCAGACGGCTGTCTGCGCTGCTGTAGCTGCTCTCGACAGTAACGACAAATAAAACGAAATGAATGGCAAAAGTCCTATATACACATAGCCCACACCCACACACAGACATACATTATATATATGTATATATATATAAAATAAATATATATGCACATTATGTACAAGTATTGCGTGGCACATAGAAAGGAAAGAACATTTTTGGATGAATGCCGCACAAAATAAGACCAGTAAACGCCATCTGCCGGCAGCAAGCAGCACAACCACAAGATAGCAAATGCGAGAGCGACATAGTGATGGAGTGAGACAGAGAGAGAGGGAGACAGCGGCTAAATGCGAATGTGGGCAAAAAATAAAACAAATAAAAATAAAATAAAAATGGCATCAAAACTGGTTCATGTCTGCCCAAAATTTGTGGAGCAGCCGGAGGGAGGGGGGGCGAGAGTGTTTTCATTTTTTTTGGGTTGGGTGTCTGTTAGTTGTGCCGAGCTTTACGGTGCTTTATCGGTTGTTCTTGATTCTGTTGTTGTTGTTGCTATTCTTAACGAGTGCCGACGATGATGATGACGACAATGCTGTTGTTGTTGTTGTTTGTCAGCCTGTCTGCCAGTTTGCTGAGTGAGTAAGTGTAAGTGTATGTGTGTGTGTGAGTTGACGATGAGCTTCAGCCAGTCGAGCCGCAAACGTTTGTCGTTCTGTCGCTTACGCCAGCGACCTAAAAATCAGTTAGTCCTCCTCTAACTGCGCACATTTATGTATGTTGTGTGTTTATATATATATAAATATATATATACATATATGTATGTGTCTGTGCGAAAAGGAGTGTCTGCTCTACAGACGAGACAACACAAATAACAACAAAAATGAGCAGTAACAATAACAACAACAAACAGCAGCAGCTGCCTCCTTACAAAAATAAACCAAAGCATACATTTTGGGGCACCAATGCGTATACAATAACAGCTCGTAAATTGAAACGCATTTGTTCGCGAACATCATTGTATATATTTCTATATATATAGATATATATAAATATATACATATAGATAGATATAACAATTACAAGATTCGTAACAAAACATTTTGCAATATGAATTATATGTAAAAGATAAAAATCAGTTGTAAATTCAGCATAAAATGTTGCCGATTTTAAATTTTTGACCAACAATCTGTGCAGTTTCAGCTGTATGTGTGTGTGTGTGTGTTTAAAGCTATTTTAACAGCAAGTCAAGTCAGCTGGGGAGATATAAATGCACGCAGACTGAAATCAGTACCAAAAACCAATTGAGAAAACAAGCACACATAAAACACAGTTATTTAAGAATGCAGTCAAGCAGCAGCTATGAACTGAAACGCTCGCCCACAAGCTGTGCCACATGCACACCAATGCAACTATCAAGAGCCTCAATGGCAACTGCAACAACTTTAACTGGCAACAATAAAAAAATACATTGCCTACTTTTGAGCGCAGCAAAAAGAAATATAAAAGCTACAAGCACAAAAAGTAGCGCAAATACAAATACATATATATATTTATGTATATATGTGTGTGCATGTGTGTGTGTATATAGGTTATATAAGTGGAGCAACGGCAACAGTTATTCGGGTGGCCCTGTTAATTGGGCGTGGATGTGGACCGCAGCAGATGCGGATAAAAGGCAGACATGCTGGCTGCAGCCAATCAGCCCCAATACGGCTGCCACTGACTACCTTAATGCTCTCTAGTTGATGCGTCGTCTGATCGATGCCGTTGTGGTGGTCACGCGAAACTACAACGGCAATGGCAACGGCAACCGCAGCCAGCAACCGACAACAACAACTAAGGGCAACCTGGTGCTGCGTGGTGGGGTGCGGGGAAACGACCTACATTCAATTTGCTGGCAACCGCAGAAAACGCGTCTGACAGATGACGATTAACATTCGTGATAAACACAATGATGTTCCATGATGCCGATGATGATGATGATGTTGTTGATGATGCCCCAGTCTGCAGCAGTGCACCACCAGCAAGTGGATACAAAAAAAAAAAAAATAAAAGTGCATTGGGCGACAGAAACGGAAATATGATTTGACAGTTGAATGCGATGGGGCAGGTCGAGTCTACTACATATTACAAGCAGGCGCAGTGTCAGTGGGTCAGGTGGGTTGTCATAGTTGTCGTTCTCATTGTTATTGCTGCTGCTGTTGTTTTTGTTGTTGTTTGTGCATTTACTTTTTTTTCTTTACTGCATTTCTCGCCCGCTCAGCATTTACAGATAACATTGAATGAGTCAAAAACAGACGGAAATAAATTGAATTAAACTACTTTTTGCAAAGTTTTAAAACATTCAATTTAACTAAAACTAGAATCAGTTGTGCATAAAACAAATATATATATATGTAAATAACAGTTTAATCTTTTAGAGTGTTTGTCTTTTATTTGCATAATTTTTTATCAGTTTAGTTTGCAGCTGTCAGCTGTCAAAACAGACAAAACCCTTATATAAATATACATATATATATATATATATATATATATTCATAGTCATTACAGACATCGCATATATTACAAATTAAGCAGCAACTTTTTTTCTGTATACTTTTCTGATTACTTTAAATGCGAGGTTTTTTAGCTGCATATTTAATATTTATGTGTTGTTTGTTGCACGTTGCCAGCAGTAAAAAATAGTAGAACTTCTTCCGACTCAACTATGATCTATGGACAGCATTTTAGCCACAACTGACCAAAAACCAAAATGAGAAAAAAAAAAACAACAGGAAGTAAAAATCCTTTTAGTGTTTGTCATTTGTCTGTCGCCTCGACGAATTCGACAGATGCTCCGCGTGGCAAGCCCAAAGAGACCAGCTCGCAATTTAACCACTTGCATGTGGTTGTGTCGAGTGGTTGTGTGTTGAGTGTGTGCCTCTATGTGTGTGTGTGTTAGTGCTAAATGTATTTGCACTGGTTGTAAATGCCAAAGCGAGTCACACACACAAACACAACTCACTTGCTCGACCATACAAAAGTTGTTAGTTACAATTCTGGTTTTTACTGCTGCCACTGCTGCTGCTGCTGCTACTGCCATGCCCCCATTTTTCGCAAACAACGCCCGCATGACCTGATTCTGCACTTCTTTTCGCAGGGGAAAGGGCGGGCGTTGAGCTGAAGGTCGTTGGTTATAATGAGAAACCAGGCAAAAAGCAACTGTGCCCGTGCCTAGGCATGGGCCCCCAAAAAGAGTCCTACTACGCCTAGCACTTTGTACCACTTTGCACAACCACACCCACTTATGCATACACACACACACACACACACGCTCACTGAGTGAGCACATTTGAGGGTCTTCTTTGCCGCTGGCTAAATGGAGACGCAAGCACCACATTCTTGTCGAGCACCACATAATGGAGAGCACTGCGAACACAAATACAAATACAAACCAAATACATATATACATTTATATATATAGATATATATATATATATAGTGCTCTGACTATTTACAATGGAATTGCAGTTGCTATTTGTTGTTGCAGCAGTAGCAGACCTACTTGCAACCCTGCCCTGGCCCATTTCATCTTTATCATCGATGGCAGCACAATGATTGCCAGAGCACAGTTATTGTCACAGTTACCATTTTCCTTTTTTTTTCCTCCGTTTTTGTATACAATTTTCAAAATGGCGTCGCCTTACTGAAACCCCCAGTTCCGGCGTCCCTAAAGCCTGGCAATCTTCGTCAATTTTTTGTTTGTAACTTTATTTGCGAGCCACCCGCTGGTCTGCTGGTCTGCTGGCCTGCCCGGCTGGCTCATGGCTCGCTGGACTCGTAATTCAAGCGGAACGCGTCGCCAACAACCATAAAAGCCAAGTGCACGAAACAAAACAAAAATCAACACGACGGAAAAAAAAAGAAAAGTAAAAATGGACCCAAACAGCGTCCGAGTAGGGACAACAAAATAACAAGGGCGCAAATGGCGCTCCAACAGTTAGGAAAAAAGGTTGTGCAGTTGTATGTGTGGGCGGGTGTGTGTGTATGTGTATACCCTGTGTGTCCATAAAATTGTCAAGACTAGCTTAAGCCTTTGGGACTGGCTAAGAAAAAATAAAGTAGCTGCACATAAATAAGAAGCAGACTAATAAAAACCAAATAAAATTTAAGAAATAACTGAAAATTAAATAGTACATATATAATACATAAATGTTAAATAAATAAATAAGAAAAAATATAAGATAAATAAAAAAATATATACTAAATAATAAGAAATAATTAATAAACAAAAATGAATTACAAAAAATTATAAAAAGTAATAAATAACTAAGAATAATGCCTAAATTGAGAACATTGATTGAAAAAAATTGCGATGAGACTTTTATTAATTTCTATTCAGAAATATAAGATTGATGCTTTTAAGAGCACAATTCTATATGTTATAATAAATAATGAATTATTATAAAAGCTTTTAGCTTTATCGATATCATTTCAATATCGGTTGTATGCCTGCTAGGGTAAATATACCGTTCAGTTTCATTATATATTTATGCACTTGCTGCCCTTGGCTACAGGGCATATTTTCGACTGGCATTTTTCATCAGTATTTGTTGTTAAGCCTGCTATTGTTGTTTGTGTGTGTGTGTGTGTGTGTATGTTGTGTGTCCTTTCTGTCCCGCCATGTCATAAAAAATGAAAACCATGTCCAAATCACATAAAGACCCCCTCCCAACCCAAAAACCCTGCCCACAATTGATGGCAACTGCGTCGCGTCTGAGTTTTCATTTATTTTTTGCCGTAATTTTTTTTTTATTCTTTTTCGTTTGCTGTTTCGCTTTTGGCCGAC
This sequence comes from Drosophila dives, assembly GCA_035042365.1. Lineage (NCBI taxonomy): Eukaryota > Metazoa > Arthropoda > Insecta > Diptera > Drosophilidae > Drosophila > Drosophila dives. The sequence continues at coordinate 6,296,459 of JAWNLJ010000357.1, read as the reverse complement.
ATAATTTGCTAACTGAAATGGAAAACATTTTCGACAGGCGCGCTCTGTCGGGCGCCAGGCGGCTGCAGACACGCGCACCAATACTAAGCCACACACAGATATACACATACACACACACACACACACACTGACTCACACAGACAGACTGCGGACAAATGTCCGCAGCAACGACAGTAGCAAACAGGCTCGGGGCACAGACAGGAAAAAGGATGTCGTCGCGGACGCTGTGTGTTTTTCTGTGTGTGTGGCTGTGTGCGTGTGTATATACATACTGTAGTCCTGTTGCTGGGTCAGCTCATTGTCCATTGTGCCTGTCGTCCTGTTTCCATTTCTTATCGATGTTGGCTGTTGTTTTTTTGTTTTCTTTTTTTGTTGTCTATTGTTGTTGTTGTCTGCCCAGTCATAGTTATGAACTTACGGCTTGGTTCGCAACTCATTCTTTTGTGCTTTGCCTTTTTGTTTGTTTCTCTCATTCCTTTTATGGCATTAAGAGAAAATGCTATTCATTGTTATTGTTGTTGTTGCTTTTGCTCGCTGCTGTGTCCTTCACAACATTTGACAGAAGCGTGCGATGCCAACAACAACAGCTACAAAAGGAATAACAAAACGAATGATTTTTATGTCTGAGACTACGAAGCCAAAATACGCTTTAAGTATTTAACAGAGTTGCTTACATAAAATAAAATTGTATAATCATTATTTGTGGTAAATGCCTTTGAACAACAAGAAAATCGATCTACACGATCAAAAAAAAGGAAGGGGACACGAATGAATAATTTTTTTTTTTCAGCTGCATCAGCCAGCAGATCAGCAAGAGAGAGAGAGAAAGCACAAAGAGAGCACTGTTACCATGGCGTCTGCAGCTTAAACCGCATTTAACAGCTTGCGAATGTAATTACAATTCAATCAATTAACATTATGTTAAGCGCAGGGCGCCAAAGAATAGTTAATTGCTGCTGCTGATGAAAATAGTAAGTGCCTTTGAACAAGAAGAAAAACGATCGACACGATCAAAAAAACGAAGGGGACACGAATGAATAATTTTTTTTTCAGCTGCATCAGCCAGCAGATCAGCAAGAGAGAGAGAGAGAGAGAGAGTGAGCACTGTTACCCTGGCGTCTGCAGCTTAAACCGCATTTAACAGCTTGCGAATGTAATTACAATTCAATCAATTAACATTATGTTAAGCGCAGGGCGCCAAAGAATAGTTAATTGCTGCTGCTGATGAAAATAGTAAGATAAGAATAAGAACAAAGTCTTAAATACATATATGAAATATTAATTTAATGTAACCATCTATAGACCTTAGTTAACATACTTGCAAATAACACCGTATTTTATTATAATAGCTAGCAAAAATGGCTGCATGCGTAAATGGTTGAGGCCCTGACGCTGAGTCTGGTTGGTAGCCAGGGTCTGTGTCTGGTATTGAACAGCTTGTCTGCGACGTCGCATGGGGGCACCCCACTGGGGCGAGTTTTATTCCTTTTTGCTGTGACCAACGTGATTCAAATGCAGGCGCTTTCCAGCTGTCGAGCTGTCCACTCTGTATATATAATAAATATGTAAAATGTTGCTACACATCTAAGGACAGCTGGACACAAGGACATAAGGACAAATACACATTTGCCCGACCAGTGGGTGAGTGAGCAAGAACTTTTGCCCTTTGTGTAATTACGTTGAATATATATTTTAAGGCAAAAACAAGAAACGTACGACTATTTTAGACACGTCGAACATGATATACCCTTGAAAAACAGGCGCTAATTGCCGTCAGCTAAATTTAACTATAGATTTTAGAAATCGATAAAATGTTAATATATAAGCTATAGTTGAGCATTTAATTGAATATAGATTGTAACACAAAAAAGTAACTCATACAACAATAAATTTTTCCTATATAATGTAAGAGTCTGATATTAATAATTTTCAATCCAAAAGCAACTTTCGTATTAACCAGTATAAATAATGTTTTTAATTAAAATAACTTGTTAAGCAAAAACAGTTGTTATACAAGACAGAATCGACTAGTAATGAAGATCAAGAATATATCTTTTTCAACAAACTACAAGTTTCAAGCCACAATTATAACACCCACTTACAAGCGGATACAAAAGCTGGTAATTATTTAGCCAGGGATAGGCGGCCACTTTGTTTTCTAATGTGTTTTGTTTTTTCGGGGAAAACTCATTACCAGCTTAAAAGGAAATTACGTAAGCACAAATCCTTGGCAAGCTGGCAACGCGTGTGGCCCAAAAAGAAAAATAGAACGAAAAGCAAATGAAATAAAACAGAATGTGGCAAATTCATTCGATGGCAAATAATTCGCGAGAAATTAACGCCAATGCGCTAATGGCCGACAAATCGGAGCGGGATCTTGACAGACAAAACGAAACAAAATAGTATTAAAAAAAAAAACAATAACAAACGCTAATCAGTTGGCGGCACTTAACTAATACAAAATAAAGTTGGCCTGCTAATGAGGCGGCAAGGAAAAAAAGCAGTTAACAAATAAGCCATATATATATATATATATAGATATATTATTCTTGACAGATTTATTATTAGCGGCCCTAGTTTGTTTTGTGAATTAAACTTGTTCTTAATCATTTAATTCAATTAATTATTAAGAATATATTTGCAGCACTAATTGCCATATCAAAATATTATTTTTTTTTGAATGAAATATTTATAACAATAAATAATGCATATTATAATTGCCTTCTTTATTCATTTATATAATGTTCCATCTGTGTTAATTTGTTAGATGTTGAATAAAAAATGGTATATAAATTATTCATAATTATTACATATCTGTTGGATCTATACAGAGAAATTTAAAATTTTATATAGTAACTGAGATCGTTGAAAATCTTCCAGTTAAAATATGACTATTCTGTCAGAGGCATTTAAATTAAAAAAATAATTGAGCATTAATAAAATATTGTATAATATTATTGTATTCTTTCTACGTATTTTATTCATGTGCTAATAGCTTGAAATTAAATGTGTATTTTATTAATTGGAGTAAACAATTCTATTTAAAATTGTTGGTCCAAAAAAATGATGTAAGTTTGAAGTTGAGGAATATTGCACATGAATAAAATATATTTATTGTATAATATTATTTCATTTTACTACGTACATATCACACAATATTTTTTTTAGAGTCGTGCCCATAAATAAAATTTATTCATTGTATAAAATTATTGTATTCTTTGTGGGCATAAATAATATTAAAACATTAAGCTATATCCCATTATAATCTTTTATATTTTACGGTCATGCACTTTAATGTTTTTTTCCTCCATTCTAGAATTGTCTGTTGTGTATATATATATAGACAAGTAGTCGTTGAGTCACATATGGCACTGACTGACAAGCGCCCATAACTCTAATAAAAAATCAGATTTTCATGGCCGTCAGGCTTGTTAGATGCGTCGTTGCCGACGGCGGGGCCAAAAGCCTCGATAGATGGCATCTGAAGAACTGCAACCGCAACTGCAACTGCCACTGCCACAGACACACATACACACACGCACACACGCTGAGTGTTGGAGTCGAAAAACAAGGTCTACTATTTTGCTGTATTACTGGCGACCCAAAGGAAGTCGAGGTCTTTACTATCAGCTCTTGTGGCACAAGGTTTGCAGTCTGCAGTTGTTGTTGTTGCTGCCAGCTAGTTGGGTGTTTTGGGGCTGTTCAACTGTCGACGTTAGCTAGGTGATGAATGGTAATGAAAATGTTGCTGTGGCAGTTGTTGCAATGCCGCTTTGTCTGCCACGCCGCGTCAGTCTCAGCCAACTGCCTCAATAAAAACTAATGCAGTGGCAGTTGTTGTTGCTGCTGCCGCTAGTTGCAGTTGCAGTTGTTATTGTTGCTGTTGTTGTTGTTTGCCCGTACGATAATCATCTCTGTGCTGCGGTTGTGGCCATGGCTGTTAGCTGTTAGCTGTTACTGTTGGCTTGGCCCACTTGTTGCCACCGTCAAGTAGCAGAAAAACATAAAATTTTATGCATTCGTATTTCTTGTGAAGCGCAGCAAGCAACTGCCCCTTTACCCACACACACAAATACACACACACACACTCACACACACCCTCTCCCCACACCTGCCTCTGGCTGCCTCTCTACGCCAAACAATTGTCGGTTTTCTCTAACGTTTTTTTTTTTGTTTTTCTGTATACCCTGTAGTTGTTACGTTTGTTTAAAGCGGGTATCTTAAATAAGACAAAAATTTAATGAAAAGTCGCACTAAATTTTGGAAATTCGCAATGTGTAATTCATATGCAGGTATTTTTCCAAATTTAATCAGTGTTAAATTTTCAAAAATTTTTGCAATTTTTGCAAAAAATATATTTAATTTCCAGCATAGTTTGGGATCGTCAATTTGGGACAAGCGTTTCTAATTTTTAGAATGTCTTTTTAATTAGAATTTAAATTGAATTAATTAAAAGTGCAAAAAATATAATTTTTTGCATAATATTAAGATTAGAAAAACTACAAGCAATTTTTCAACTTTACATATTACTTAGCTAAACAACTTAATTATGATAATGAAAGCAGTAGCTTGAATCTAAATACAGGGTATATCCTAGTCAATCACTATTAGTTTAATTTATTGCTGTTATTATTGTTGCTGCTGCTGCTGCTGCTGGTGGTTCGTTTTGATTAATCTGACATTGCAATGCAAAAATCCATTTGGCAGCTCAACAACAGCAACAGCAGCGTCGGCAAAGAGGCAAAGTAAATGGCCAACAAAAACAAGTTATTACCCAAGCTTGGCTGTTTTACAACAAGGCTCGTGTTCAACCCAGTTACAAAAAAAAAAACAAAAACAAAAACAAAAACAAAAAAAAAGTGCCAAACTTGACCTAGCCATGGAATTTAGACATCGCAAATGAAAAAAAAAAACTAAAAAAAAAAAACCAAAAGAGTTATGGCCAAGACAGAGACGCCTTCGCAGGCAATTCGGCTTTTGATGCCTCCTTTTGGCACGAGCTTCAGTTGGCCAACAGCCGTGGCAATAAAATTGCGGAAATCATTTCAAACAAATTGATTGGCATCGCCAGCCAAACTCTGGTCAAGTGGGCAACAACCAGTTCAGTTCTGGCTACCACCAAGCAAGTAAGTAAGTAATTGCTGGGCGCGTCTGGGGAAACATGCCTTTTGGCCACGAAAAACGCACAGCAATCTCTTCTCCAGCTATCCAGCTAGCTGTGTGCGTGACCTGGCCAAGGACAAAAGGCGGCAATAAAGTTTTTCTTGGCTGGCACCACCCCTTAAGAAGAAGACGAACACTGGAAGAACACCCCAGAAAGAGTGTCAAAAAAAAACCACAATAATTTATGATTATGGCCAAGACAAACTAACTGAAATGACATTTTTGTCCCACAAAAATTATATTGCTGCCTGTCGAATGTCTTCATTCTGTCGCGCTGTGGGAATTTCCAAATAATTTGCTGATGCCACACACAAGTTTACTGATGGAGGAGGGGCAACAAATTCCCAAGTTAGAGCAAAAGAACGAAGCCAAGAAGAAAATCATTAAAAGTTAACAAAAACGTCAAGTAAAGAGAAAAACACTTTGGGGGTGAAAAGCATTATTTAGAACAATCCAATCTGATTAGCAAACTAAGATTTTAAAAAGTTTGTTTTTTAAATAAAATGCAGTAGAGTTGTTGAGAAACTAACAAAGATAAAAGTTTAGTAAAAGTTACAAAAAAAAAACCAAACTACTAAATAATTATTGCAAGGGGGAAACTCGCTTTACGCTTTAAGACCCGAAAAGAAACTGTAACAAGATTTTTAAATAAAATTCAAGAAAATCACAAAAAAAATATTAACAAATAATTTATAAAAAAAAAATTCTTATTTCTCAAAGACTACGAAATAATGACTACTTTAACAATATTCAACGTCCATTATAAAATAATTAAAAACACCTCTAAAAAGTGTTTATTTTTGGAAATTTAACGAACGAATAAACCAAAAATAAGACTTGATATCGGTGGTTACAAATCAGGAAAACTAATTTACGTCACGCACTTCCACATTAAATTTCAACGCACAAAACTGCGATTAGAACTTCGACCCAAAGAACCGCTCTAAAAAAACAAAAAAAAAAACCCGTTTCTTATCTAAATTATGTACTCAAACTCATGAAATTTTGCGTGATGCGCTTTAAGCGAAGCTTTAATGCGTTACACACAAACACACACAGAGAGAGAAGCACAGAAAAACATAGGAAATAAAAGGAAAGGCAAATACATAAGAAAAAGGCGAGCGACAAGCAGAAAATGGAGGATGTGGAATGGAATGGAACGTAAAGCATGTCTGCCACGCCCAAAAGCAACGGCTACTGCCAACAACAAGAAAAACAACAGCGGCAACTAGAAGAAGAAGAAGAGCTTCAGCGACTACGACATAAACTTGGAATGTTGAATGTGCCTCAAACTTTTGCTGACATGACTGTCACTAATGCCAAACACGCGCCAAAGTTTCAGACACAGACGCACACACACAAACACATGCAGGCACATAGACACACACACATACACGCGCAGCAGCGACCGACATTTGGCACAGAAAAGCACACAACAAAGTTTTAAACGAACACGCACACACACACACACAGCTACATGCATACATCCTATAAAACTGTGTCGCAGCACAGACGATGTTGAAAAAGCCAGGCAACATGCTGCGAGAGCGAGAAAGTAGAAGCAAACAGAAGCGAGAGCGAACATAACGTGAGTTTGGGCGAGGCGCCGGGCGTCGCGTCTAGTAAAGCAGGCAGGCAAAGCAGACAGCGTCAGACACACAAAAATACACTCACACAAACACAACCGCACACAAACACGCACACAGTAACAGCAGGCGCCGCCTGTATACAAGCGACCGACAGACCGACCGACCGACCAACCGACCGACCGACCGACCGACACACATACGAAGCTCAGCCGAGCGCTCAGCTTACGAGTTCGTCCGACAAAAACAAAAAAAAAAAACGTAAAAAAGCATTTTCCCTTTGGCTGCGTCGATGTCTCGGCAGACGCTGCCCAGCCACCCAATTAAGTCATGAGTTGACCCAGCGCCCGCCCCCGCTCTTATCTATGTGTGTAACGAAGCAAACTCCAAAAGCAAAGTGACACACACACACGCAGACACTTATATACCGCAACCTACAGCAACAAAATGTGTCTGAGGGCGCGACGACGCTTTTGATTGTTGCTATCTCTGTTCTGTGCACACATACACACAAGTGCAAAAAAGCTCTCACCCTCTCTAGCTTAAAATAAGAGTCAGACGCCTGGGCAGACAAAATAATATGGAAAAACCGTTGAAAGTTTTGCGCTGCTGTGTCGGTGTCAGTGAATGAGTGTGTGTGTATGTTTGATTGCGTCGTTCTCTCCTCTCGGAGAAAGAAAAAATATAGAGTGTGACTGTGTGTTCTGTGTAAAAGTTTTTGACTGCGTTTGCTTCTTGTGATGTTATTCTAGTTGTTTTTGTTGTTCTTACGACATTTTCGTTGTCATATTTTCTTTATCAGTATCCGTGCGTCGTCTATATTTTGAATATGTGTATATACGTGTTGTGTGTGGGTGTTTGTGTGTTCTTGTCTCAAGGGTGTTTTATTTTTGTAGACGCTGCTGTTTGCTTTTGTTGCTACTGTTCCTGTTTGCTGTTTTGCTTTTTTTCAGCCCTGAATCTAGGCTGCATTCTGCTTCCTATTCTTAAGCTTTTTCTATTTATTTTCTATGATTCCTTTATACGTCTCAATATTAAATTCATTGATAATGTGTGTAAATGGTAGGGTGGGGTAGAGCTTTACATAGTAGACTGCTGACTGGCCTATGGCGCATTTTCTATCTCTTTCTTGCCTCTGTCCGTTTCATGTTTCGCAGAACTTGAAACGGTGTCAATTTATTTCTTCTGTTTCTTTTCTGCCAGCTTTTCAATTTCAATGCACAGTAAATTGAAAGACTCAAGTTAAAAAGCCCACGTGCATTTTTGCTGCGTAGTTGTCGTAGTCGCTGTAACTGTGGCAACTACAATTGTTTTTGTAATAATTGTTGTTGTAATTGTTGGCTGTTGCTTTTAAGTCTCCAGCAGACAACGACACGTGTTGCTGTCAATTCATTTTTTTGCCGTCTACTTTATATGATTTACGGTTACCCACACACACGCACCGAGATAAAGCTTGTAAACAGGTGCCAAAACAGAAAGCAATAACAGCAACAACAAATTAGTTTCAGCAACAGACGACAGAAAAAAATTAAAAAGAAGTCAGCAAAAAAAACACTCAATTGAAATGTAACTTTGCAAGCCGAAAAATGAGAGAGAAAAAGATAAATAAAAACTGTTCAACACACGCATAAGTTGCTCTAATTGTTTGTAAAATGACGAGGGAGATGAAAGAGATCGCAAGCAAAACAACAACAAATAATCAACTAATAATTTGACGTTCCGGCTTGTTATATTACTTATTAATTTTGTTATTGTTATGGTTGCTGCTTTAAATGTTTTTTTATCTTTAGTTAAATTGCGTAACATAGCATTAAAAATAATCGTATTAAAACTGAACTAACATTAATTTTGTTTAAATGAGAACAATCATATTGAGAGATGTATAAAGAAATGCCAAACAAGTTGTGAAGTCGAATTTAAAAAAATAATAATAATAATAATAATCATAATAATAATAAAAAGCAACAATTTACGATTTAAGAGAAAATTTTTTTAAATTGTCACTAAAATCGCAAATTTTTATTAAACAAACTCAAAACAATAAAAATTTAAAAATTTGTTCAAATTAAAAAATAGAAGAAAGAGAAATTGCAGATAATTTAAAGAGCAATTTAAAGTCGTTCAAAAAATATTAAACTCACTCCGAAATGAAGTAGTTATCGTTATCGTTGTTGTTATTTTTCTTCTATTTTTTTGTTGGTGCTTGTTGTTAACGGCCATAAGAAAACGGCAATTCATTGACAAATCGACAGTTAAGCAGCATTTGAAACTCACCTGCAAGAAAAGAGTGCAAAAAAAGAAGAAAAAATTAATTAGAAATCACAAAATTATTGATATAGTTGTATTTTTAATATACTCGCAGAGAGTATGCCAATTCTGTCGTGTAGTTTGTGACACATGGAACAAGACGGCTTCGAGTGCATAATTTAAATTTATATATATATTATTAAAAAGGAACAATCACTAGAAAAAAAAAGTTCCTAAATAAAAAAAAAAATATTTTGTTTAACAAAGTTTTGTGTTATTATAATTTTCAAATTTTATTCTATATATTTCACATAGAAGCAATTAATTTATTTGTTTAACATGTTAAACAAACTTATTAGTTATCTGTCTTATTGTGATCCTAATCAAACTACTATATTATATAACTGTTATATAAACAAACGCACTTTTTTTTAAATTTATAGAAAAACTTAGATGCAATTTGACTCTGTTGCGAAATTTGTGGCATGCCTTAGCCGAAGAAAAACGTTGTTTTCGCTTTTTAATTTAAAGCAAAGGGGGCATTTGTGTGTGTGTGTGTGTGTATCTGTGTGTGTGTGCGTTTACTTTTGTTTTGGTTGTTTTTCTTATTATTGCGCCAGTTGCAATTTTAATTGCTGCATTGCCTGCAATTAATTTGTCAATAAAATTCATTTGGCTTTTAATGCAAGTGAAGCCAAAAACACGCATAAAAATTGCATTAGACAGCGCCCCAAAATGCGCCACTTGGAGTAGGATACAAAATCTTTGCGAAAAACTGAAAGGCAACAAAGAGAGGAAGGAGGGCAAAAGTTGGGGGTAGGCAAAAGGGACTGCATCGCTTGCACTTTGGTCGACGGCAATCTGTGTGTGTGTGTGTGCCAAGATTTATGTTGTGCCGCATGCCAGCAACGCCAGCCAAAATATCTCTTGCCCCTTGCAACAACTAAGAAATGCAAGCCCCCACCACCACTCCCTCCAAACCCTTCTCGCCCCACAAAAACAACAGATTGTTTGACTCGTGGCCTGGCAAATCATTTTTCATTTGCAGTTTTCAGTTTTTAGTTTTTGGTTGCCAGCCGCCAATTCTTTGACGTTGTTCTTTGATTTCTTTTAATTTTTCTTATTTCTGTATTTTATTTTTTTTTTTTTGGTTTTTTTTGGTTTTGTGTCTCTTTTTTAAAATGAGCTCCGCGACTTTCTAGCTTTCTCTTTCGTTCGGCAAATTAATGCATTTCGCAAAAAGTATGCATATTAAAAATAGATGAGTTGCATTCAAATACTTTATAGAGCATATTTTCGTGTCAGAACAATTGCCACAAGCGCAAATAACAATTTTGTAGTTAAGTGAAATTGCCAAGCAGCCATTTTTTTGCTCTTTGGTATATAACGAATTTCAAATGCTCTCACAAAGGCAATTAAATTAATTTAATTTTATTTTATTTATTTATTTTGAGTCGTCTAATTTCAATAAATTTCATTAAATTGAATTAAAAACAACATGGAAAATTTAAAATATATATAAAAAAATGTATACAATTTTTGTGGGTATACAAATTTTAAAACCCAGAAAATAAAACCCAATTAGACCAAAAAAAGTATATTTAATATAAATTAGTTAAAATGTCCAACCACAAATGAAAGCAAAAATGTTTTACACACATTTAAAATTGTTTTCTTAATGATAAAAATAGAGAAATCTGAATTGGTTACATGATTATATCTAAAATAATTATCAAAGAGAACTGTGAGAAGTTGGTCTAAAGGGAATAGAAAAATTAAACAAAAATAAAAAAAGAAAAGCATTTAGCATAAATTGTGTATAAATTGTTGAAATACTTGCAAATAACATGCAAATGGCGTTCACACAATAAATTAACGCAATAAATTTAATGCAGAAAGTATAAAAAAAAGGCATGTGATGAGGGAAGGGGGAAACGGGGAGGGGTGGCAAGCTGTTAAAGCGATTGGGGCTTAGGTGAAGCAGATATGGAAAGCAGTAGAGAAATTGGCGTCAGTATTGTTTGTGTCGCCACTCGTTGTCTTTATTATTGTTGCTGCTGTTTCTGTTGTTGTTGTTGTTGTTGCTGTTGTTGTTGTTGTTGCTGCTGTGGATTGTCCTTTGCGTGCGACGGCGACAGCGTCAAAATGGCGTCGCCAATATGTCGCCCCGGCGTGTGGAATATGGCGACAGCGTCTATATACCAAAACTCCAGACAAAACTATTTTACTGCGCCTGCTGCTGCTGCTGGTGTTGCTGCTGCTGCTGCTTCTTCTTCATGTTGCTGATGTTGCTGCCTCGTCGACTGGGCGCGTTAATTGCCCCCTTTGAGTCTGACTGACAGCAAACGATAAACGAGCAAACACTTGAGCTTGCGGCATGGGGCGCTTCCCTTTTGGCTGGTGCCCCTCAACCATTTGTATATGCCACATGTACCCTAATGCGTCTCTAATGTTGCTAAAATGTTTCTATGTGACCGTGTGTGTGTGCAACATGATGTTGCCATTGCTGCCGCTATACGCGATTTTTTTTTTCTTTGCCACTTTTAATTTAGCAAATGTTGTAAATTTACGCTAATTTATTGCGTGTCGCCAGTGCCGCCAGTCGTGGCATCCACACACACACACGCGCGCGCTCAGCTTGGGGCATTAGTCACTGGATTGGTGGCCAAGCTAATTGCCAAGTCGAAAAGCTGACACAGAAAAAAAAACAAGAAACACTGCACAAATCGCAGAAAGGACAATTTCTGCAGTTGAAAACATTCTTTGTGAAAGTACGCGATTTTTTTTTGCTGACTGCAAAAGTAATTTAAATATAAAATTAAAAAAACAAAAACACTTAGCACTATTCAGTTTTGGTTAGATATCTTTGCTATCGATAACATCTTTTGGCTGTATACAAAATGCACATTAAATTATAGTCACACGCCAGGAAAGTCAGACAGACAGACAGACGAACAGACAGACAGTCGGGCAGACAGTCAGATTGTTGGGCACAAAGCCAGGACATCTTCATTTTACATTTAGCTAAAGTAAAACAAGTAGCTCGACGAGCAGATACCCTAACTGTGCACTGTAATTTGCTTAATATGAAAATAGGATTTTCTCGTTTAGACTCTCTGCAGTCCACTTTAGTAAATTATTATTATAAAAATTGGTAAATTAGTATTATAAATATTATAAACAAACAAGTAAATTTTTCGAGTAAATATAAAAGTTAGATTTTTCAATGGGTTTTTGTTAGTCGAAATTAAATTAATTTCTACCAATGATTAGATATCTGCTTCAAGGAATATTCTTTATTGATAAGTAAAGATACAAATTTCAAATAATCAATTTTAAACAATTATTGCGAGACGTCAAAATTAATAGATAAATAAGAACTAAAATAAATATAATTTATTCTGTATAATATATAAGGTAATTGAAGATCTCTCAAATCGAAATAGAATTATATAGTACAAAAACTTCTATTCCAAAATTAAAAGTCGATGTTTTTATAGAGACAGATAAAATCGACTGTTTACTTGGATAATATATCTAATATATCGAATATACTGTTCATCTCAAGAAAATATCAAATTTATTATTAATGATAATAAAATAATAATAATTGAATAATAAGTGAATAACTGTTTATTTAGATAATAAATATAATATGATGTTAACATTAATAATAATAATATTTTAATGTATAATATAAATAATTAAAAAAAAAAATACTTTTATACTTCTCCGTTACGCTCTTCTGCTTGCAACAGATAAAACTTTATTATGCCCTCTCCAACAAATTTTCTCAAAAAAAATATTAATGTAAAATGCAGTTTTGATTTACAATACAGCAGTAAAAGAGGAAGAAGAAGAAAGAGAAAAAGAAGAAGAAGCAGCAGTGGCAGTGGCAGCAGCAGCAACTAAGCCAGGAAGTGTGAACATAATTTAAGAGCACTCCGTAAATTATGTGCTAAAACTCACGACTTAACAACTTTGGCTCGGATTACGCCTAACGAGACTTGGCCATATAGAAGATGTGGAGTAACAGAAATGGCAGGGAGACTGCCACAATAAATCACGTGTGCAACAACAAGAACAACAACAGGAATAACAGACTGAAAACCATGTGGCAGGTGCAATCTTTTCCTCTGCCTTCACCTAACACCACACACACCCTCTGCACACCCATTGATTATGCTTAGCATTCTATATGCTAATTATGAGCGTTATGCAGTGACAAAGCAGCCAACAACCAAAACAACAACAACAACAGCTGCAACATTAATGCCACAGGCAGCGTGAGGATGCGTGTCAGATACATATGTATCTGGATGCATAGATAGATGGATAGCAAAGATAACAAGTCATATGGTTGGTTGGTTGGATGGATAGATGGATGGACAGATAGCTAGATAGATGATTGCATTTGGTGTTGCAACGCTGACACGTTGCCACATCAAAGCAACTCGCTGGCTACAAAATTACTTCTAATTACAAAAGTGTTTTAATTGCTGATTTTGCATAATTTACTTCAATGAGTTCGAGTTGCAATAGAGAAGAAGATAGACAGAGATAGAAAGAGAGAGAGAGAGAGAGAGAGAGAGACAGAGAGAGACAGAGAGAGAGAGAGAGACAGAGAGAGAGAGAGAGAGAGTTGCAGGGAGAGAGGGAAGAGTGGATAATTAACACACCTTAGTTTTTTTAAGTGTACTTTGGGCAGGCAACATTTCAAACTTGCTCAATTTTTACAAAGCAGTTTTAGTTCTACACTCAAAAAAATAAATGTATTGTATTTTAAAAAATCAACTTGATAAGTAGCCAGATTTTCTAATATTCCAAAAATATGGTGAATTTTTTTAATTCTTTAATATATTTTTTTATTATTCATTTTTAAAAATTTTAAATACAAGCTTTATTTTTTTATAAATTTTAGTAATTAATATTATATGGCTCAACTTTTATATTGGAGTTTAGCTGTAGTTTTTTTGTCTTAGCAAAATATACACTGAAATTAAGTATTGACAAACGCTGACATTCAGAAATATGCCATATTTAACCTGGGCAGCTGAAGTATGACTCAATTTTATTTATGTTTATTTTATTTTATGTTTGACATCAGGATTTTCGCTTAATATTCCTGTTCAAGTAACACCAAAGGTGTAAATAAAATGTTCCAGTTTGCAGGTAATTACCTGATGTGCTCCGATAATCTTGATGCATTTGTCATGCGATTCCTTCTAGGCTAATGACCATTGTGCGCTGCTCCGTTTTTTACGCCACAAAGTTGACAGCGTTGACAACAATTATAAATTAAAATTTTCTTCACGATTTCCCCCAACGACCACACACACACACACACGCACAACATCGTTCAACTTTTCCCGCTCATTTGCAGTGAGTGTGTGTGTGTTTTTTTCTTCCCTTTTCCTTTCCATAGGCATGATTATAATTTATGATTGGGTACCGTTTTAATGTTGCTGCTTGCCGCAAGCTAGAGTGCCGTTAAGCGTGATTAATTTAAATTATTGCGTCTTCACATCAAAACTACAACAACAACAACAAAAATCAAGCAACAAAATCCATTTAATGTGACAAATAAGGAAAAAAAACGAAATAAAAGTCGCATCAAATCAAAAGCGGCAAACTTGTAAAAAAAAAAATGCCCAGCAAAATGAAGAAGAATAACAAAAACAGAAAATAACAAACAAACAAAACGTCAAATGAAAAATGCACACCAAAAAATATGAAAAACAAACAACACACACACACACGAATAATTTGCAACGGAAAATGTTTTCAATTAATGCGCGCCGCGAATGCAATTGAAAAGCTCGCAAGGAAAAATTCTTAACGCCACGAAAAACAAACATCAAATGTGGCAAATGCCAGAGCACTCAATGCTAAAGATGAGCGCGTGATGGATAAATCATCAAAGCACAATCCAAATTTAAATATATATCTGCACTGTGAGAAAAAAACCCAGCAATAAATGCGGAATCTAAAAATCTTGCATCAAGAATTTAAGAGATACTTTTGCTAAGTGTGAAGACGACAAATAATGAATTAAATATAAATAATTTAAGATTCGATATATTTTAATTCTTGAAAATAGTATTATTATTATTATTATTTTTATAGTTTTAAATCGAGAATGTGTTCTTTAAATTGAGCGAGAAAATGAGTAGAATGAAGAGAAGATTCAGAATTGATTGAAGGTTGCACGTTCTAAGCTATTATAAACTATTATATTTAGAAATACTTTTGTAAAATAAGAAGAAGAAAAAAATAATAAATTAAAGGCAAATAATTTAAGATTTGATGTTAAAGTTTAATTTATGTATAGTATATATAAAATATATTTTGATTTTAAATCGAGAATGTGTTCTTTAAACTGAGCATCAAAATGAAGGAAGACAAGATTCAAACTTGATTCAATGCAATATTATTAAAAAGTCAATCTTAGAGATGCTTTTGCTAAGTGTGACAATAATAAATAATAGTTTAAAGACAAATAGTTAAAGAATCGATATTTAAGTATTTTTTTTTTTTTAATTGAGCATTTAGATTAGAAGTATGAAGAGAAAATTGAGACTTAATTTAAGGTTAAACATTCTAAACGATTACAAAATTCTATTTAACAGATTTGCTTAGTCTGACAATAAACTTAGTCGATTTTAGGCCACATCTTTTGGAAAAGTAATAATTCGCTTTGATATTAAAATATATTTTAGGGAC
Organism: Drosophila dives; assembly: GCA_035042365.1. Lineage (NCBI taxonomy): Eukaryota > Metazoa > Arthropoda > Insecta > Diptera > Drosophilidae > Drosophila > Drosophila dives. Next base: position 6,280,740 of record JAWNLJ010000357.1, on the reverse strand, counting down.
ATATGAAAAGAAATAACTTGAGTTAAAATTTGTAAATTCTAGAACTTAATATAAAAAATTATTTTATATTTAGAATGAAAATGCACAAAATGAACAGAACAAACTGTATTCAATAAATATGCAGAACAATTAATAAAAAGAATCGAACTTAAATGTTTCGAATATGAAGACAACAAATTTGATTCTTATTTATTTGTTTAAGAAAATGCAACAATTTTAACTGCTCTACTTGAATCAAAAATAAAATCATTATTAATTCGCATTTAATTTTTCGTGTTGTTAAGTTCGTGTCACGAATAACTGTCATCTCCTCAGTATGACCAACCACTATCCCACCCCCCCCCTACACCGCCCCTCCTCCATTGGCGTTGCAATACCCCACAGATTGTTTTGTTTGTTCAGCAAGTGCAGTGAAATATTAATTAGCGCCGCAGTCAAATAAAATCGCAGCGCACCAAAAATAGCCAAATGAAAAATGCTGCAAAGCACAAAAAACTAAATGAGTTGAAAGCAAAAATAAAAATGGGCGGCAGCGGTGAAGTGAGAAGGGGGTGTGGCAAAAATGCTATTAGACCAAAGTCGCCAAAAACGTGGACATGTTAATCTAAACAGCAGCCACTGCAGCTGAAGCAACAACAACAACAACAACAATGACAGCAAAAACAATAACAAAAACAACAAGGACATTGGAGGCCCGCAGCCATTAAGGACATTGGCAGGCGAACGGGAGGCAAACGGGAGGCAAACGGGAGGCAAAGGCAGAAAAAAAGATAAATGCAGTGCAGCCCCTGACAACATTGCTGGAAAATCTGCGAAAATCTGTGCCATACTTTTCCAGCAGCAGCAGCAGCAGCAGCAACAACAATGAACTGGGCAAAACTTGCCCAGAAGAGTTCAGTTCATGTCCTGGGCAAAAAAAAAAAAAAGCGAGCGTCGTTGACTTGCTGCAAACTGGGTCAAAATTATAAACACGTTATCATGCAAATGGCACAGGGACATGCATACCAAAACTGGGCCAAACACAGACAGAGAGAGACCGAAAGAGAGAGTGAGGGAAAGAGTGAGAGAGATGGGGAGAGGGGGAGAGGGGGAGATGCAGTGTGCTGTTGATGTGCAACGACAAACAGACAGGCAGACAGACAGCGGCTGGGCATAGAAATTATCCTGGGCAGCTGTCGATGCTAACAACGACAACAACAACAACAACAACAACAACAACTGGAACAGTTAAAGGAGCTGCACCCATGTCTGTGGCACTGAGTTATGTGTTTTGTTTGCTGTTGCTGCTGCTGTTGCTGTTGCTGCTGTTGCTGCTGCTGCTGTTGTTGCTGCTGCTGTTGTTCATGTTTGCCAGACCGCAGGACATGCCAAACTGTGGCAGCCTGCCCCACATGACTCGCCTCGACTTGCCACACCTCGACTAAACTAGCACATTAACAATCTCAAAATTTGTTGCGGCCAAGCTTGGAAACTATTACTTTCAGTTTTTACAGAAACATATAGAAATGATTTTAATTAATTAATTGAAATGAAAACAATTTAAAACTGTAGAAAATTGGCATTAATAGTTCTGCAAAAGTGCAAGAAGAAAAAGCCAGTAGAAGAAGTAACTCCAAGCACATAAAGCATATATATATTCTTGAACAGCAAAACCAAAAAAAAAATTGAGAAACCAATCTCAGATATTAAAAGAGCTACAGACTGCAAATTTTAAATAAAAGAACTTTTAAAAGATAAGCACATCAAATTCTTTTCAATTTATCAATAACTCTGTTCGATATTTATTTATAAAAATCGATATAAAGGATAGTAATCAAAAGCTGAATATTAAATATCTATAAATATATTTCTTATCAAAAATCTATGCATAAATATTATTATTAATCATTTGTAAAACAGTAATAAAGAAAAATATGAAATAAGGAAAATACATTTATATTTATCAAAAATCACAGCAGGGTATGGTATCTGCAAGTCCAGGTCTATGGCAGTATTTAATCGATAACATATAACACATCAAAACCTAAATCTTAAATATCGATATATATATATTTCTAATCAAGAAAGCTTGAAATAATATTAATCATTTGTAAAAGTGTCATAAAAATCGATTGACAGACAAGTCAAAAATATGAATTTTCATATTTATCAGAAATCACCACAGGGTATCTATAAGTCCACTTCTAATGCAGTATCTTGTTTTTATTTATACCAATAAATTTATAGCATGCCAAAAATGGAATTTTTATTACGTGTTACTTGGCTTTCAATATAAGAAAAGATGCCAAAGATAAAGGCAGACCTTGAAGTAAACCCAATCCAACGCAAGCCCAGACAGACGACCAAATTCAGCAGACAGGCAAGTGGGCGTGGCAAGTGGCAAAGCGCATCGCTGACCATCAGCAAATAATAATAATAACAATAACAACAACAATTTGAGTAAAGAGAAAGAATAACAATAACAATAACAATTTGATTGATGTAAATGGCCAAACACAATTCGCACAATAAAACAAGTTGTAATTGCATAGAGCACAGATGCATCTGGCAGATACACATCTATCTCGATTTGTATCTGAATATAACAGCATTTCTCATACTCATACTCTCATATTCCCATTCTCATTCTCATTGCGTGTGTGTGAAGTCCAAGTGCAAGTGCAAATAGTTTATAATACCCAGTCTGCCCAGCCTCGACTGTAATTGTAGAAAATTTACAAATTGCGTGATTGAGTTGCTTTTTTTTATGCTTTTTTTCTTTTCCTTATTTTTTGTATTTTCCTTTTTTTGTTGGTTTATTTTTTTTTTTTTTGTTAGAATACAACAATTATTTCCATCGAATCCATTAAAAATGCAAGCGATTTAATTAAATGATTAACATAGTTGTCTGAAACTAAATTGAGACTTGAAGACGCCGTCAGTCAGTCAACCAGTCAGTCACTCAGTCAGTCAATCAGTCATTCATTTATGCACTGAGGCACTCGTTGTTGGATTCTTGGAAAAATTCTCACACAATTTTTGCGCGCTTTTCACGTCATTTTGTACCCGGTTTGCACCCAAAACGGAAATGGTAATGGAAATTGGCCACAGTCTGCAGATTGTTGCAACAACAACTTGGCTTTGTGGCAGCTTGGCTATTGATGCACATTCGTCACACAGTTGTCCAAGCTTGTGGCACATTCTCATCAGCGCATATAGGGAGAATAAAAAAAAAAAATAAGAAAAATAGAAAGAAAAAAAAAATCAACAACAAACTGGAAAACTAATCAGTTGCCCCAAGTAGCCACAAAGTGAATTCTTTCTCTCTCTCTCACACACACACACACACACACACACTCTCTCTCTCTCTGTCTCACACTTCATAGGGAAATGTTTAAATTCAAATAGTGTAGATATATAGATATATATATTGTGACATGTGGCTTGATTGGGGCAGACTTAAAATTGTTGCCTCTTTTGTCGTCTCTGCTTAATTGCCAGCTCACGTTTTGGCTTTGGTTTTGACTTGATTTCTGTGTGTTTGCTGCCTTTTGTTGCATTGACATTTTGCGCTCTGTATTCTGTGGACAAATCGCTACAACAACAGCAACAACAACAACAACAATTGCTGCAATGGCATTGAGTCACTAGATAATCAACAACGTCGGCCAACTCCGCATTTAATGCCAATGCAAATGCCAATGCAACTAACCAACACACACATGCCACAAGCTATGTGGCACCAAAACCATGGGCAGACACGTGAGTAATGTGTTGCATGAATGCCAACAGTTTCTTTAGTGTTGCAAAAAAATATATTTATATATATATATATTTTCTGTTCAAAAATTATTATCTCCTATTTACACATCATTTTAGCTGTATTTTTATGTGATTATCGCTTCTTGTTTTTTTTTCATATTAAATATTTATGCTTGCGCCCATAAAAGTTAACAATAAATTCAACTTCATTAAATTTTATGGTTGGTAGTAAAATATGATTTCTTAATAAAAAAAATCTTTTACAGTTGATAAATAGTTTTCTTAAAAGGTTTTTGAGCAGATAATAAAAATCATCGATTAAGACTTAAAGAAAAATAATAAAATAATAAATCACTTGCTTAAATGACACATTCGCTTATATTTGTATTCGAGTTGGGAAATACCTCAATAATTCGAATCGAACTTTTGTAGTGTGTTTGGTTTCAATAACCCAATTCAAGGCTATGAATAAATATCTATTTTTTGAAGTTTAAAACGTGTGCAACATTATTATTTATTTTTTATTGATATTCAGATACAATAATTTGGGATTAATTGGATTTGCTCATATAATTAATTATTGGTTAACACACACAAAAAAAAAAAAGTGGAAGTTTTGGGCACCTTGAAAGAAGCTCGAAGATTTTTCAGAGTTTTCTTTAGCGAATTACTTTTTGCTGAATTTAAGGATCCCCTTTTCCACCAAGATCACTTTATACTTTTAAGCCTTATTAAAATGTAAAATTAAAAAAAAAAAAAGTTACATTATATTTGAACATGTTGGAAAACTAAGTAAACATTGAAAGATGTATTAGCTATAAAAATCAACAAAAGAAAAATAAATAAATTGTAAAAGTTTAAACCAAGCTGCTTAAAATAATAATATCAACAAAAATAATAGTAATAAAAATAATTGTAGCAATAAAAAACAATAAATAAATGAAGCAACAAAAAACAATAAATAAATGAAGCAAAAAAAGTTATAAATAAATTTTTCTCTAGAGCTAAATAATACTGCCAAAAAAATAGTTATGATATGTGTGTATAAGAAGTAAGTGCCACACGTTGCAATGTGGCACGTTCGTATACATATTACATAAAGATTGTCACGTGCACATCTCTAGCGAAACATTCGAGAATTTGGCCTGCCTTTTGGCCTGGTCTGATGCCATCTTTAGCCGTGTTTATGTGTGTGCCACAGCCGCAGCACGTGTTGTTGGCCTTGGCTTGCCTAGCTTTGGCTTTGGCTTTGGCTTGACTGTCTGCTGATGTTATGTTATGGCAACTGGAACTGAAATTGCAACTGCAACTGCAACAGTCGACTATCGACGCCTGCAGCATTGTGGGTGGGCCAAAGTCAGCGTTTACCAAAACGTGTTTAGTTTTTAATTGCAAATGCAACTAATGCAGCAAGTGCAACAGACACAGCGCAAGACAAGACAAGGCGTGGACAGAGACTGGTGGTGGCGGCGGCGGCGGCGGGTGTAGTTGTATGTGGCATAACAGCACAAAGACCGCAACACGTTGCGCTTTGCAACATTGAAAACAAAGTTCAAACAAAGCGGGGCAGAATATTCTTTCTATCACCCCATCTCTGCCACACACCCACTCCATGCCGCACACACACCCACACACACACACCCCTCTCCACTGAGTGACTGACAGACGAGGCATGGCACATCAATTCCACATGAGCTGAGGCCGTGTTGTCCATGTTGCATGCCTCTGTCTGTCTGTTCGGCCACACGTTCGCTGGCTGCGTTTGCCACAAATTTTTATGACCGTCGTTATGTTTTTTTTTTCAACATTTTTACACTTTGAAATTGTTGCAGTTGCTCATACCCTATAAAATGCTTGTTGGGGCATTTGAAATTTCAAAAATAATGTGAATTATGAAATATGTTTTTGAATAAAAAAATATTTAATACTCTTTTTATCTTTTTTTACATTTTCTTTTTAATAACAAACCATTTGTGCAGTGTATTCTTTTGATCTTATTTAAGTTTCTTCAGTTGTTGTTGCCCAGTAATTAATAAAATAAATTATTATTAATGTTTATTAATTATTAATGTCAGTTTTCGTTTTTAGTTTAATCTTTGATTAAGCAGGGTATTTTGCTAGTGTTGCACGACCAACGATAGCACTCTTATCTCTGCTTTTGGTTGCAGTTGCAGTTGCAGTTGCATTTTGCCGTTTGCCGCTTTAAATGTAGCGTGCAAAACTTCAGTTTTAATAGCCGACGCATGCATTGGACCGCCACCTGGTTGAGCTGCTGCTGCTTGCTGCTTCTAGTTGTGGCAAGCTCATGTTGTTGTTGTTGCAAGTAGTTGCTGTTGCTGTTATTTTTATACATTTTGTCAAACACACACACATTTAGAGACGTTGCCATAGGCTCAAAAATCCCAGTTTTATTTTTTTATTTATTTTTGCCTGCCACATAGTTCATTTTATGCCACCTATCTATCAACTAGAATACGCTTTTGTCAGCTCTGCCCCTTTGGGCACAAATCTATCTGCATATATTTCATATTTTTTACATCTAAAAAACTCACATCAATTTAGCCTGATGGCACTCACTGCGTATGCGTAATGAAAACTACAAAACTAAAAAAAAAAAATAATACCTAAATGTGAAAAGAAATAAATATATATATATATATATATATATATATAAATATATATATTTAAAATGGTATGAATAATAATATTAGTAATAGCTGCGTTTGAAATTTTAATTATTTTTTAATAAATTAAAATTGCTAGAAACTTATAAAGAGTGTGAAAAACTAACAATCAGATTTTTTTTATATATAAAAGTGTTAAACATATTTATATTATATATATACACAATCTATAATATATATATAAAATATACAATCTAAAATATATATAAATTGGTAAATTGGTTTGCAGCAGATCAATTTACAAATTAAACAAAGCTGATCAATTTGATGACTGCAAAGTGTCTTACAGAATGATTGATTGATTGGCTGACTGACTGATTGACTGACTGAGCGACTGTCTGTCAAAGCATATGCAAAACTCTTTATATTTTAGTCCGTTTGTGTTTTGGCATTGTTTGATTTTGATTCGCTTTGCGTTTGCTTTTGGCTCATTGCGGTTGCCTGGTTTGTTGGCCCGGTTTGTTAGCTGTTGTTGGCCCATGTTGTTGGCCTGTTGCTTTGACTTTACACGTGTGTGCACAGCCAATGGCATCAGTTGACGCATTGCCGCACTCAGCTGACTGCTGCTTGCCGCTTTGTGGACCAAATTTTGTTTGCTTCGCTGACACCTTTGAAAGTCATTAAGCCTTTTGCAAACCACAAACTTTGGCTTGGCCAAAAGGCCTCAAAGCAAGTGCCTGCCTTTTGCCTTGCAAGTTATTTGTTCTATCGCTCAACCCCCCCAAAAAAAAAACTTCTAACTGATTACAATTTATTATTTGCTGTTCATCGTGTGAAGAGACTGCCACAAGCAAAATTTGCAGCAAAGGCATTTTAAATAAAAAAAAAATATAAATCAAAACTGAATTTATGTTTGCATATTTTGTGGCAGATTACAAATATTTTTAAATATTATTGTACATTATACAAGAACTAAAAATATTGTTTATTATAATAATATTTAAGCGTTCATTATATGCGAACTAAAAATATTATTTATTATAATATTTAAACGTAAATATTTCATCAATTAGATGTATTTTGGACACTGCTTGATTTTTATTTGCCTAATAAAACAATTTTTTCTTAACTGGTGAGATGGGTTATATTTTAATTTATCTTATTTATTTTTCTATTTTTATTCTATTTATTACTTTATTTCTTAATAAAGTTATTAGATATATTATTTATATATTTATTAAATGTATTTTTATTTAATATTTAAATATTTATAAGTATATAATAAATATTTTATTTTATTTTATTTTAAAGTTTTAATATTTTAATTATTTTTTTTTTTAGTATTTGGACACTGTTCTCAGCTCAACCACAAATTGGAGCAACTGCAGAGCGCATCTCAAGCCTAGTCTAGACTGAATAATTCTATTTTGCTCAGATTAATGCGCTTACTCAATACAAGTGCCTCGTGCGCTGACTCAGCCAACAACAGCAGCAACATCAGTAGCAACATCAGCAGCAGCAACAGCAACAGCAGCTGTGTAAAAGTTCGTTGTCAAACATTTGCATTTCGCTTGAATTTCCGATTGCAGCAAGAGTCAAAGAGTTGAAAGGGGGGTTGGCAAGGGTTGGAGAGAAGGGACTGGCCAATGCAGGCAAAATTGCAGACGGCAAATTAATGCCAGCGCATTTATTTTTGTCACAAATGCAAACAACAGCAACAGCAACAGAAACAACAACAGCAACAACAACAGCAACATTGGCGTCTGGCACTGCCAAAAGCGAAAGCAGCGCCAAGAAATAAATAACGCAAATAAATAAGAAGAGTGCCCCAAGGCACACATACAGCAGCAAGACACGCAGACAGACAGACAGACAGACAGACAGGCAGGCAGCGAGAGTGTGAAAGAGCGATAGAGCAGCAGCAACATCAGCAACAGCAGCAGCAACAGCAGCAGCAGGGCAAATGATAAATAATGTTTACAAAACGGATTTTGGGTCTGCCACGCCCATGCTGCCCCTAATGACAACGAAGCTGCCATGTTGCCAGCACATTTGCCAATTAATTTGAAGTTGTGCCCCAAAGCAACAACTGCAACAGCAGCAACAGCAGCAGCAGCAGAACAGTTACTGCTGTCAGTTAATGCTCTTCAGTTTGTTACTGTTGTTGCTGTTGTTGTGCATAACAAAATACATGAAATGCTGCACAAATAAATAAAGCGACGCAGAGCAGCAGCAGCAGCAGCAACAATAACAATTATGCATGCATAGCGGATGAGAGGCACGGATGAGAGGCACGAATGAGGCACGGATGAGGCACAAAGATTTGACAAGCCAATGCCATGTGACAAAAAAAAATAGCACCAGGCAATGTTAAAAGCTCAACGCTAAGCGATGATTCACTGCTAGAAATTTCAATTTTCTATTCAATTTAACCCATTTCTAACAACAACAAAAAAGAGATATATAAAGAAAATTTATATTTTCTATTCAATTTAACAATAAAAATATAAAATAAAAAATTTGAAGAAATCAAATTTAAAACAAACTCAAAAATGTAAAAAAAACAATAATATAATGTTAATTAAAATATACAAATATTCAATTTAATTAAGGTGTCATTTAATTTTTATTTAAATACATCATCAATTTTAGAAACAAACTAAAATATAATTTTAAAAATATTGAAGAACAAAATTGTTTAAAATAAGATTATACGCAACACAAAAAAACTCATAAATAATTTCTCAATCAAACAAAATGCATATAAAAAAATCTTATAATTTTTTTACTTAGTCATTAAAAATTGAAAATTTGTTCAATTAATTTGCTTTTAATTGAACAGTAGAAATTTCTTTCAGTGTACTTAGCCCCAACAAATCGCTTGACACCATCTCTCCCTCTTTCTCGTTCTCCCTCGCGCATAAAGCCGCAATCTGTAAATTGCAAAAGTTGCACGCGTTTCCCTTCATTTTGCATACGTTTCATATTCATGTCGAGGAGCCACAGCAGCAACCGAGTTCGTTGCCCGCCCCCGATATGCCACGCCTCCCCTCTCACTACCTATCTCTCTCCCTCTCTCTCTAGAAAGGGGCGGGCGGGGGTATGGGTGCGTGTGTGTTCACAGCTAGACCAGACATGACGACGCTGCTGACGACGACGAGTCGTGTTTACAGTTAGAATAGCGCTGCAAATTGAATGTGCGTGAGTTGCAAAAAGGGGAGGAAAGCTGCAATTGCAACAACAACAACAACAAACTGTGGCGATGGCCATTGCAATTTTCAAATTACACAAGCACCCAGAAAAAACAACAACAACAACAGCAGCAGAAGCAACCACAAAGTAAAATGCCAACAAAAATAAAAAAGAAAAAAATCAATTAGCATAGCGCAAGCTTAAAAGTCAAAACAATGTCTAGACAAAGGCGCTAGCGCCACCTAGCGTTTACATTCGCACACACGCAAGCTTGACCTATCCCCACCACCTGCAGGCAGAGATAATGACGTCATCGATCACTTGTTATTGTCGCCTGGCGATTGATTATCGCACTTTGTGCGATAACAATAAACACAGTGTGGCAAGTGTTGTTGAAAATGTGTGGCATAATTTGAGCGAGTTTTATGCACAATAAATTGGGGTTTAATAAAAAATAAAAAATTTAGAAACCATAATTTAAATGAGAATAAAAAATAAATAAAATGTAGAAACCATAATTTTAAAGAGAATTTTTAATTACAGTCTAGAATTTTTTGAGCATTTGTCGTAGAAATTATTACTAAAAATCAAAACCCCAAATTTAATATATATTTTACATTTCGAAAAGAAAATTTTGACAAATGTTTTTAAGAGAGCATCAATGCAAACTTTTTTTTATAATAATCCATACAATTTAGCTTTCTAACACACAAAAAAAAACCTGTTAAAAAGTGAAATAAAACCAAACTAAGTTAAATCTATTATTTAAAAAGTCTTCGTTTAAATTTAAGTATTTTCGTATATATATGAAACTTTTACCAAAAAATCAAAAAATCATTTAATAAAATATAAATTAAATTTATGCTGTATATGCATATATATATATATATATTAATATTAATAGCATTTCTTGCATTAATTTAAATATTAGAATATATATTTTGTGTGATGATTTCATCGTCTTCCGTTAAAAGTGTATTGTAGCCAACTTTCTCATTACTAGAAACAAAAAAGAGCCAGCAAAATTTAATTTCTAAAAATTGATGTATTACATCAGTCAAAGCAAAATGTCAACAGCCTGTCAATCAAATGGATCTTTCATAATTATTGCCAATTTTGTTTGCCAAAATTGTTCGCTTTGCATCCTTTGCAACGCTAACCATCATTTCAATGTATGTGTGGGTGTGTGTGTGTGATTGGATGCCACGCGCTTGTTGCATGTTGTGTGCAGCGGGACAAATTGATGTTGACACGTTGGCAAACGTGTCATTCATTAGCGCCATTGTTAGTTAGCACCTGGATCATGGGTCCACAACAATATTACGATTAGTATTTGGTGCTCGTGTTCTGAATTGCGGAAAAGTACCAGCAAAAAAAAAAAACACACACGCAAGAACAATGGTCAATATTTATTTGGCACAAAAAAAGTAAGAAAAAACTAGAATGCGCCTTAATAAATGACCTTGAATATCTTGCTGCTGGTTATCGAACTGCGGTTATCAGTCAATGCATGTTTAGCAATATATTTTCTAATCGCTGTCAAAAGTGCAAGGATAAGAAATTGGTTAGCTCTTTCTCTTTCTCTCTAACACACTATCTCACGCACATACTTGCCCACTCTCTCTGTCTCTCTCTCTCTCTCTCTCTTTAAATATCTGTAGTTTTATCTGCTTCTTGTCGCTGTCAAAGGTTTTTTCGTTTTGTGTTGTTGTTATAGTTTTTGCAAGTTGTTTATTTGAAAAAAAAAATCTACATCATATTCCAAAATAAATTAGCTAAGCAAACAAACAAAAAAAAAATAAGGTCAACAGGAAACAAAAGTCAAGGGAAATCGACTGTAAAATACTCTGTTAACGTCATCAAAAATAAAACTATCAATTTTGATGAGTCTATCTTAAAAATTAAGTGGAAAAAGCAGGAAATTTGTTTACCAATCTAAGGAGCAGGTCCTTAGTAATCTAACGTCCAAGTTGGGTAACTTTAGACCTGTGGGAGACACCTAATTTCCAGATGCTTGTAGACTCTTTTCAATGGTGTTTTTTTTTATTTTAGCTGACTCTAGCTTTATAGTTGTGGTATCTATGTGGTTTTATCGATTTGGAATTTATCATTTTTATAGATATGCATATCCCTCAATTATATAGATGAGAATATATTTACATCTTAAACCATTTGTCAGATTTATAAACCACAAAATATAAAATTGTAAAAGATGTTTGTTTTTATCGATATGCGATTATCGATTAGCGTAGCTCATTCTTAACAGATAGACGACAAAAATTTCCAGACATAGACCATGAAGGGGACAACCAATATACCCATCTAACTTCAACATTAGAGTATACAAAGAATAATTAGAAAAGGCCACAGCTCATTGTTTTGAAATACCTCTCTTTAGCTATCGCTATCGCTATAGCTATAGCTATTGCTGTCTCTCTCGCTCTGTCTGAGACTGTACCACACTCGATTTGTGTTTATTTTTGCACTTTGATGGAAAACTGCGTGAAAAGAAGAGGCAACAAATCAAAAATGTACGTCGATCTATGGATCTGTCTATACATTTTTTTTTAAATTCCTTTTTTTCTAGCGTTTCGATCAGACATGGAGGCCCCAGACATTAGTACATATATAGCTTTGATGTTTACACACATCGATCGTCTGTTTGTTCAACTGTCTAACTAACGAGAAGTAGCTGCATATCAGTATATATATATATATATATATGTATGTATATATATATAATTATTTATATTCATTAATGAACATTGCGATAGTTTAGCACACATTTCTAGGCAAGTCTGGTCAGCAATTTTTGCTCAATGGCAAATATTTATGGGTAAAACGTGCTGTTAAATTGCCTGATTGTTTGACTAAATGACTGATTGACTGACTGACTGATTGATTGCGTGATTATTTGACTGAGTGATTATCTGCACCTTCGACCTCATTGCACGCGCAATTGGAATTAAATCCACTGGTTATTTTACCTATAATAAGCAACTTGTTACATTCTAATAATTAATCTAAACACATTTAGCATTTTACTATGTATTTAATTTAGTCAGTTTGAATTTTTATGTTTGTATTTTATTTGTATTTTAATTCGCGTATTATTGTCGTCTAATGATGAGATAATCATGTGAATTATGTCTATATACGGCTTATGACATTTATGAACCAGCTAAAACTTTCGAGTTATTAATGTCACAAAAATTTAAATTATCTGCTTACTTTGTTGCTTTAATTAGCAGGCAACTAAATTTGCAAACTAAATTAGTGTAATAATAAAATCATTATTCATAAAAAAAATAACAGAAATAGAATATTTCGGAATTTAAGTGACGTCAATGGGTATATCTGAGATATATAATAAAAGAATGAACGAAAATATGTGCAAAACTTAAGTTGCAAAATTTTATATAAGAAAAAAAAGAAAAGAAAGAAAATTTAAATAAAATATTTTTAAGATCTTTATTAAACTGCTTTTTAAATTGAAATTTGGAGTAGAGCATAGTTCAAGTCGTTCAATCTGTATATAGATATATATAACTATATTTATTCTTGCCACTTGTCACATGGCTGATTGATGATGAACTGAACTTGAAACTGTTGTTGCAATAATCAATGAATGCTTTGATTTTCACAAGCAAACAAGACAAAACGAGAATTCAAATTGAATCGAGTCAAATTGAATCGAGTCTGCTTGAGTTGAGCTTGTTTGCGAGTTAAGATTCGAGTCTTTAGATCTGTTGGCGATTAGATAGAACCGTAGACTTATTGGATTGAATGTTGTGCCATGTTGCCACAATGCGAAGGCCACAATGCAACAAGCCCAAAGTTGCCGCCAGAAATAAAGCTGAGCCGGTCACTGATTGACTGACAATTGCTGCGACTGTTAATTGTAACGCTAATTTCCAGCACACTCTGACTGATGTTGATTGTATCTTTGTATCTATGTATCTGCATATTTGCATATATATATATTGCTTTGATTTGTTAATTGCATTCTTTTTTTTTTGTATTTTTCAAGTGCAGTTGTGATTGACACGCTGAATTGTTGTGCATTTGAATTAACCAAATGCCATTTTGCATGTGCGGAAACTCAAATCAATGTCAAAATGCACAAAACACTTTGAACCTTTTGCATTTTGATATGGCCTGCATTTTTCTCTCTCTCTCTCTCTCCCTCTCTCTTTCATTTTTTATGGCTCGTGACTAAAATTTGCGCTTGCAACGAAATGCGGCTTTGAGGAATAATAAATTGAATGACAACCGCTTGCCCATAATTCATCAACCATGCTGCAAGTCCAACTTCAACTTCAACTTGGCGTCGACTTTGTCGCCAGTTTTCAATCATCGTTTGTCCTACTGTCCGTCTGTTTGTCTGTCCGTCAGTCACCTTCTTTTGATGTGTGCAAAACTTTTGTCGCTTTTTAGCGACTCGTCGCGGCCAATGACCAGACAATGACCCAACAAACGAACGCCATTAGCATTATCATCGGCTCGGGCCAGTCGACAACAGCAGCAACAACAACAACAACAACAACAACAACAACAACAATCAGAAAGCAAACAGCGATGCCGGCAACAGCGTCGGCAACAACGAAGCGGCAATAAAAATTATTAACATTTAAACGCTGCTTTGAGAGAGCCACACGCAGCGACCGCCAAATGCCGACAACGACGACGACGACGACATCAATTGACAGAATACCACGGTACGCACAGTGGTACACAGTTTATGAATTACTATATATGTAACTATAACTTTTAAGCTGCTCTTAAAATCAGCTCAAAAGCAATTTTCTATCTTGTTTAATTTATATTGATAAAAAGTATTATGAATCTTCTTAGCTCATCTCATAATTCATCACCGGATTTTGTAATTTTATCCGAACTGCAAAAAGTTTCGAAACTCAATATATTTCTTAAAATTCTGTTAAAAACAAAATGATCTTTTGCTATAGCATTAGAAGTCAACCAAAAACTGCAAAGACATTTAAAATTTGGAACTCCAAAACATATTCGAATCCTACCTGAAATTTAACATGCTATTTTATTTTGCATTATTTTTAAAATTATTTTTTTTTTGGTCCCGCAATTACTAGTTTGTTTAGTACCATAATGGAACTTAATAAAGAAAGCATTTTTAAATTTAAGATCTGTACTTAAATTGGAATTATTTTGGCATGCGCCTCTAATTTTTAGCAATTTCCAAATTTAGTATCATATCGAAACGATATTTATGAGTTAATAAAATTTCTTAATCAATTTATAAGCCGTCAAAATATGCTGTCCCCACAAGCTGCTCGTAATTTGTTTATTATTTAGGCAACACAAAACTACATTAATTTCTTAAATATTTTAAATTTAACTTCACATTTAAATGGGTTATACCTGCCACACTGTGCGGCATGATAATCATGTTGATATTTATGATCATTAGAAATAACTATTAACGCTTTGGTACTTTAAGACACATGCGGTTAGCCGCGGGCAAAGCTCCGTCAACACAGTAAACCACACCAAACACAACAACAACAACGGCAACAACAACGGCAACAACAACGGCAACAACAACATAAACAACAAGGAGAAATAACATTTGGGTTACTAAAACAGCAAAACCGACGAAATGTGGTCGTAAAAGAGCCGAAACTGAAAATCGAAACCCGAAGCCAAAAAGCGGAACTTGTAATTTCATTTCGTGTATTTCACGTTTAAAGCGAGGTGTCGCTGCAAATTGTTGTTATAAATTGTTGACGCTGTTGTTGTTAAAGTTGTGATTATTGTTGTTTTTGTTGTTGTTATAGTTGTTGCTGTGATTGTTGTTGTGGTTGCTTTTTGGTGTCTGGCTTAATGAGCTGGCGGCTTTTGCGTTAGTCTCACGGCCCAATTGCAAACTAATTGCAAACGCGCTTCACCAACTGACAGAGCGAGTCAGTAAGAGAAGGAGCTATGCAAGTGTGTGAGAGAGAGAGATAGATAATTGGAGTCCTGAGCTGACAGCCGAGTTGCACTTGAGCGCAAATAATGGCACACGACATGCTGAGATATATATAAAAAAAATTATAGTTTTTGCTTGCTGCGTTGCCAAAAAGATTTGCGGCACAACGCAAATGTTCTGGCTGCAACTGAGCTGTTTATTGATTACTTGGTCAATGAATTATACACATACATATATATATATACATATATATATATACATATATATATTGAAGAACAGCTGTGGCTTGGCATTGGCAACAATGTTGCAAGGCATTTTTTAACACCAAAATAAAATACATCTTAGATAAAACAGCTTAAAATTCACAATTTAAATTAAGACGAAATTGCAACAATTTGCTGATAAAAAAAATTTATCAAGATTTTATCTTTTAGTCTTTTGATTTGTTAAGAAATTAAATATATATTTTAAAAGCCGGCTTTAATTAATTTACCATGCCAACAAAAAAAACTTAAATAAAAACATCAAATAAAGTATTCTAAACTTGAAAAAAGTGCTACAAAGCCTTATCTCGAATAAATGCATAAATTTGAATAGTTGAGAAGCTGGCAAAAATTATATTCAAATTGTTTTAGATATATTTATTTTGAAGTCATCTTTTGAGGCGTACAAAAACGCTTTTATGTTGTCTGACGTTTATTTTTTAATGTCAACATAACAATTTCTGCTTATCTAATTGCAACAGTTGCTGCACGCAACAAGCAAGAGGCAGGAAGGCAGATGAGCAGGTGTTTTGCACTAAGTGTCAGGCATGTCACAGAGCCACAAAGACAGATAGACAGACTGATGGTCAGAGAGACGGACAGTTGGACAGTTGGAGATGGATGCTGCATAGATGTTGTTTGGCTAAGCTTAAAAGAAATGAAAGAGAGAGAAAATAAAAAAAAAAAAAAGAATTCGCGGACATTTATCTTGCGCTGTGGCGCAACAAGCACAACAAAGTTGTGCCTTAATTTGACTAGACTTACGCATTTAGAACCGGAAATGTGCGAGGTCCAACTGTCATTTTGTGCAAATGACACAAAAGACGACAGCCAAGCTAAGAAGACGAACAGAACAAGACGTTGGCCAAAAGCAGTTGCAGTTGCTGTTGCTGTTGCTGTTGCAGTTGCTGTTTTGCAAATCGAGGCAGCTAGCAAACAACTTGCAACAACAACCATTGGCATAGATGAATGATACACTGGACTCTTGGTGAAGTGTCTCCAAAGGAGTGTAATTTATTTCTACTTAAGTAGTTTAAGTGCATCTTGGTTTCCCTTTAAGAGTGGCAATTGTCTCTACATACCTGCAATTGAAAGAAAGAACGGAAATTACTTGCTGATCTTCAGTATTGGATAATATGCACATATATGCAATAAAGACTAGTTAATAATATGTTGATAAATCAGCTTATTTTTCTATCTTGCATTTTCATCAGACTTATAACTAGAACATAATAAAAAAAAGTCCAGGTAAGACTTATAAGAAGAATAAATATGATTATAATTAGCCTTCAAAAATAACTTGCTGCATGGGATATAAATTTTTTTATTAACTCATAAAGATAAACAAAAAGCATAAATTGTCACAGAATAAACAGGAAAAAATCGCTTGAAATGTTACACATTGAAAAATGCTCAATGAAAATATAAAAAAAATTTGTGTTCCATTAAAACAGAGAGACCCACTTTAATCAAAACATATTTCAAGGTATGCTGATAAGAAACTATAACATATGCGATTGTCATTAAATGAAATAATTGAAATTTAAACATGTGCACGCTACTGGAAATATTCATATTGATAAGAACAGTCTCCCATGAACATAATCCAACAATGTTCCAAGATTCTTTTTTTTTTTTCTTTTATTTCTTTCGATTTTCTTCTTAATCTGTCCATTGATCTTTAGCGCCCACACAACACAGTTCAGTGAGTTTTGGCCCACAATGCCACAGAGCTCCTTGACACGCATAATTAGTTTTCGACTTTGTGTGACAAAGATGCCAGCAAATGATGATGTTGATGATGATGATGCGGCCCATTTGGCAGCTAGATGACATCTTGAGCTGACCTTCCAGCTGGGTGGAGTGGGTGCGTTCGCTTTTGTCAATGAAATGCGAGTGTGGTAGAGGGGGGGCACCGGAAAACAAATGCAACAACAACTAGTACTAAAATGATCAATGAAATAGCGCTTGTTTTGTTATCAATCAAAAATAAAAAAAAAAATTAATAAAAAAAAATATAACAAAAAAAATGATAAAGAGAGCAAAAATAAATTAGAAATATTAGAAAGAAAGAAAAAATCGGCGACGTTGTCGCGACGACTAGACGAAAATAAAACTTACAGATAAGCAAAAAGCAAATAAAAAACAACGGCAAAAAAACAAGAACGACGACAACAAAAAATATGTATGACGCAAATATAATAACAATAACTAGAAACAGACCCCAGCGAGACAAATAGATATAAATATAATATGTAGTAAAGTAGTACAAAGACATTACAAAAAACTGTACATAATTATTCTATTCTTTTTTCATAATTTCTATAAAGTTCGCAAGGTTCATTAACTTTATTTTGAAACTGTGAAAACAAATATTTGCTCTTCTGTTAGCTGACAAGATAATGTTTTGACAAAACGCTTTCTTTTTTGACCCAATCTCGTTAAAAATTAGCAAGTTTTTGTCCTGCTTTTCGTCGGTGACCTTGTAAAATAGATAATTTTTGCATAAGAAAACACTTAATGATATGAAAAATAACAGCATTTAATAACCACATTAAAAATGAATGTTTGTGTTTATCAAAACAATTTTTTGACATGGCATTTTTATTAAATAAGGTTAAGCTTGTTAAGAAATTTGTTAAATATTTGCAACCAACAAATATATATATATATATATTAAAATATGTAAGTAATAAATGAAAAGCACACAAAAATATAATAAAAGGAAAAATGTGATAAAAGTGCCGCACGTTGCCAGCACAAAACGAGCAAATGAGCAAAAGCCAATGACAGTAGAAAAATGTATAAAAATCATTGGCGCTTGGCCAATTGTCAGCAGGCAGCAACTGGCGACAGCAAAGTGGGAGCAAGAAAGAAAATAAATAAATATATCAATGTGTATAATATGCATAAGTACATACATACATAAATATACATATTAATATGTATGTATGTATGTGTGTATGTTTGTAGCTATCAGCAAGTGCGTGCAAGAAGACAAGCGCAAAAGGCAAATGTTCAAAAAAAAAAAAAAAAAGAGCAAGCAAAGCTAATGAAAGACCAGACAGCATAGAGCAAAACAGCCTTATCCCTCTCTCCCTCACGCTCCTTCTATGTGGGGTGGTAAATATGAAAACCAGACGAAAAGAGCGAAGCGCCTTATTCCTCTCCCCCTCTCATCAACATTCTATTACTGGTGTGTGGGGGATGGAGGGGGGTGTAAATATGAAAAACCCAGCGAAATGTTTTAATTAAAATTGTCTTAAATTATAATTTATGTTGGCGGCATTAATTCACAGGCAACTGCGTCGACATTAATTCACAGCTGGCCAAAGTATCTAACAGATATACGCACACACTGACAAAACAATAAACAGCAATAATAAACAACAACAAGGAGAATCAGCTAAAAGTATCTTGCCAATTTATTCTTTGCCTTTTCACACAACACATAAATCACATTTCTATCGATTTTTATTCATTTCTGCTTTATAAAATTGTTTATTTGTTAACAAATCAACTAAGGACACTAAAGATCATCAGTAGTAGCAGACATAAGAAAAATTCAAGTAAACAAGGATCGTCAAAAAAATAGCAACAATTGGAAAATAAAAATTAGTCACTGCAAAGCATCAAATTAAATGACGCTTTGATAAAGAATGTGATTTATGAATAATAAAAAAAAAATGCGGGTGAAAATAAATTTGTGAAAAATAAGCTGGGAAAAAATGTAAGAATTTGGGTTAATCCAATTTTTAAGTGAAATAGCAAAGGGTATATTAAATTGTTTAAAGTTTCTTAAAATATAGCATTTATGAATTGTGCAGCTTTCAATTGTTTTTTAAAGATAATTAAACTTAAATTGCAACCAGTTTTCGGAAAATTAAGATTAAGCATCCGTTTTAACTGTTACTGAAATCCCTTGATAAAATGTGTGGAAAAGTGCATTTGTGGAAAACAGAAGACAGAAAAGATGACTTTTGTCACGTGCACATTTCTATAATGACAGCCAGCAATGGCTAACTGCAGTTGCATGCTGCATGCTGCAAGCTGCAACTGCAAGTTAAAGCTGCTGTAATTGAGAGTGCAACCCTAACGCGTGACTGCAACATAAACTCACACACACAAAAATAGGATTTGGTGCATCCCTAATGAAAGCCAAGTCAGCAGAAGGGTGCACTAACAACAAACGAGCAGAAGCTGGAGCAGAAGCAACGTTTGATGAGTACAACGCACCAAAGAACAAAATAACCAACGAGGGCAACGGTGCATGTGGCAACCGATGACGATGACGACAAGTTGCCCCGCCAATTGGCACGCAGTGGCAGCAACAGCAACAGCAAAAGCAACGGCAAACGAACGCATTGTCATTGAAAGGAACTTGAGCGCCACAGCAGTGGCAACAAGAAAAAAAATAAAACAACAATGCTCGTTCTCCTGGCTCAACGGCAGCGGCAGCAGTGGCAGCAACAGTGTTGCCAACGTCATCAATTTTAGCTTTGTTGTGTTTGAAAACACGATTAATCAAAAATGAGCCAGTTATTTTTAGTTGTAAGTTATTTTTGAAATGTAATTTGTTAATTGAAAAAAAAAAACGTATAAGCAATAATAATAATTAAACAACAAGCTTAATTTTGCTAAGATGGTTATTTGGCTACAGATAATAAATTGGTAATAAATGAAATATATAATTGCGAAACATTAAAAAAAAAAAGGCAAAACTGTCTACAAAAAATTTGAATGGAAATTTAAAATAAATCCTATATCTAAATTGCCTATAATATAATATATAAAAATATAGTTGTCCGATTGTTAATCAAAGGATTATAACAACGTAAATATTCCTACTGAGTATGGCTAAGATATCTTCTCAAAACAAAAAAAAAATTATATGATGCAGGCATATTTTTTGCTGATCAGGTATATTTACTGAGCGCAGCAAAAAAACGTATACAAAACAACTTTAATCAAAATAGTTAAAATATTTACAGATTAGTTTACATAGAAACGGACAAACAGACAGACAAAGAATTAATTAAGATGCTAATCCTGAAATATATATACCTTATGGGACTTATGGAAACTTCACAACAAGATTAAAATATTAAATTTAATGGGAATTTCACGACAAAATTAAAATAGCCTCTACAAGTGTTTTTATGAACGATAAGATCTATATATATATATATTTATATATCTATATATACATGTATAGTGTTCTCTTATTTCGTTTTCTTGCTAAATGTTGGCAACACTGAGCAGAAGCAGAAGCAGTAGCAGTAGCAGCAGCAGCAGCAACAGCAGAAGCAGCAGCAGCAGCAGCAGCAGCAGCAGCAGCAGCAGCAACAGCAGCAGCAGCAGCAGTCGTCGTCTAACAATAGGAAGCAAAAGGGCAGCGACTGAAGGCGGCCAGGGGCAGCGACCGCAGCAGCAGGTTCGACTAAACGAGTTCAGCAGCGACGACGACGACGACAACGACAACGGAGACGATGACAACGAAGACGAAGACGATGACGACGTCATCATGTCCTGCGTGGATAAGTCTTTAACCTTTCAAGGATTTTGTAGACATTGCCAAGTCGCATTTATTGAACATTGGTCTCGAAACACACAGAACTGGCAACGCTGGCTTGTTGGGGCCTTAACACGCATCGTGAATGAGCACATTAAATTGTGAGGGCAGTGAAAGGGGGTGCCAGCGAAGGGTAACATGCTTTAGGGTTCGCCTGGCAACAGGCAACTGTGTGTGCATGTGTCAGTGTGTGTGTGTGTGTGCAGATCTCATGTGAGGATAAAGCGAGTGCAAAAATCTAATAAATTCGACATGCTCAACGCACGCAAAATGCATGGCGAGGGGGGGAAAGGGAAAAGTTGATGAACTTTAAGCAAAGGAGCACACTGGAAGTGGAAGTGTAAGTAGAAGAGGGGAAGGAGGCAGCAGCAGAAGAGGGTTTCAACTGCGTTACGCACTTCGTTGGACTACCTGAAGAACAAAGAGAGAAAAAAAAACAAAACTCCTACCACAACAACAACAATAACAACAACAACAACAAGAACAACAACAGCAGCAGCAGCGGAATGCCTTAAGCTAAGCACTTTATAAGGAAATGATATAAATGACAGACCATTCGACACGAGGTTCATTCTTAAAGTTGGAAAAAGTTGAAAACTTGCAATAAAAGAAATAACTTATGGAAATCAGAGACTGGTATAAAAACCATAAAATGTAATATTTATGACTTAACGAAGGGAAACCATTTTGCGAGTGAATAAAAACAAAGCTGCAAACTTTAAATAATTTAAACACGACTGATATATAGATATATACATATATATATACATATATATAGATAGATATATATTAGGTGTGCTGTGTTCAATTCTAGTGATGTTTTATAGCTTTTGGAGTGCATTCCATTTGATAAAGTGCAGTTATTTCTTAAAGTTACAAAAGAACATCAACAAAAATTGACAACTACAAAAAAAAAAAAAACAAAACGATAAAATTGCTTAAGTTAAATAAAGGCTGCTTGCAAAAACCTTTAAACTTAAATTCAAAACATATTCCAAATGTGATAGGGGCTTTAACCACTAGGCTAGTTTTTAGTATATTACAAACCTAAAAAATATCTTAGAACATTTCTCAAACAAATAAGATTTATTATATATATAATTCTAGTCATGATTATGTTTATGCATGAATTTCTTATTACAAACATACAAAAAATTTATATTTCTAAGTTTTTCCAATTAAACAAGATAAGTTCTAGTCATGTTTCATAAGATGTAATCTTAACTTGTCCTAGAGCAATTTTTTGGGTTATGTTAGGTCAAATACCGAAACTCAAATCAAAAAAAATTGTTGAGCTTTGAGCTATGAGAATAATAAAAATTAAACGACCCTCCCTATATACATATATGTATATTTATATAGCAAAATAAATATATGTATATATATGTATGTGTGTTTAGAATAGATTCCAAGCAACCCCTCCGTTTCAAGGTGTTGCTTTGTATCTGGCTCTACGCATTTCTATTTTATTTTTGCCTCAACTCAACTCAAAGCAACGCAATTTACTTTTGTCTTTTGGGGTTGGCTTTTAGTGGCTTTTATGTATGTGTGCGTATGTGTGTGTGTAGTGAAAGAAGAAGATTTTTGCCTGGGGGTTGTCCTCATTGTTGTCATGCCAGCTCTTCGCATGATTCTTTATTCTAGTTGTCTGAGGTCCCATGATGGGCAAATGATAGGGTGGTCGTTGGGCGGAGTGGGGGGTGGGGTATCTTAGAGTGTCACGCACTTTTGTCAATATTTGCAATGCGTTGCAATTAAAAATTAAAAGATGCCGCTGCAAAAACGCATCATTAAAAATTAGCAAGCAAAGGGGTCTTCTGCTGGCCAATGCATTGCGGCAATCATGGGTTAATTGCCTTTTTTACCAACGATTAATGTGCAACGATAGAGGCCAGCAAATTGCCGTAGATAAAGCGTATAACGCATAAAGCATGAAAAGATAAAACATCAAATGCAAAAAAGAAAACTGAAGCGAATCTTCTGCTAAAAGAAAGCAAAAACAACAACAACAACAATAAAATGCTGAACACACACAACGTATACGTAATGTGTGTGTGCACAGTTTGGTTGGACAGATTGAATGAGGCTGAGAAGAACGGTACTTGTTTCTAGCACGAGCTGTCTTAGTTATGGATTTTTTTTTATTTAGTTTGTCTTTTTTTTTTGTGTTTTTTATTTTGTTGCCTATTTTGCCAGTTCACACATAAACTTGATTTATTTGCTGCCTATTTTCAAGCAAAAGCCACAAAACGATGCCAAAGACGACAGCTAATTGTTGCTGACAAGCCAACAAAAATGCAAATCAAAAGGTGGCGAAACGGAAAAGTGTCAAAAATCTGAACGTTACTAGATATATAATCTATAGATTAGAGATTTGCCTAGCTTTTCGGTCTCTTTTATGTCTCACACACCTGATTAGGTTCTTTGTTGGGTTTTCCCTATCGATTTGACCCATTTTACATGTTGATAATCAGAATTTTATTTATTTATTAATAATTAGAATTATTGTATCACTTTTTATTAAGTTTTGCCCTTTAATTTGCATGTTAAGCTATACATTTTTATTTTGAAAAAATTATTACTCTTTTTTTTTTAGATCTAATTTAATTAAAAACATTATTTAAAAATTTAAATTTTTCATCTAAAGCACACTTAAACACTTAGCTAATATGCCCTGTTTGGAGGAGACGTAGCCGCAAGTGAAATTCCCATAAATTACAAATATTTGGCTTCTTTGCACTTTCGGCATATTTTTTCAAAGATATTTATATGTATATATAATTTGATGTTGTTGTTGTTGTTATTTGGCTGTTGGCAGTCAAAATTGTTTGTCGCTTGTTGTCGTCAACATTGTTGGCTTCGCCTTTTTTTTTAGCCACGCCCACATCTATTTTATGTCGTTGAATTTTCATTGCAATTTGTGCTAGCAAAATTTTTGTGTGTGCGTCTCGTCGACGGCGGCAGCAAAATAAAAATAAGGCAAAACGAAAAAAATTAGTTTTTCAAACGAAATTTGCTTTTTTATTTTGTGTTTTGTGTTGAGCGATTATTGCATGAGTTGTTGGCAGTTTTTTGGTATGCAGTTGTTATTGGTTGCTTTAGCTGTGGCTATGGCAAGCAAACAACCCGGCTAAGAGATTTTGGCAAGGTTGTCGCCGGAATTGTGAGTCACAAAACCGATGCCAAAATGACAACAATGTGCACCGTAATTAACTTGAAAATCCGCGACTGCGGAAAATGGAAAATTGCTGCTGCTGCTGTTGCCGCTGCCAATTGATGCTGCTGAGTGGGTCAACAAATGCGTTTGGCTTTTCGTGCGCCATGGCAACCTTCTTAGCCATGTTGGCTAAAACCACTTAAAATATTTAACCAACAAAGCAAAAGCTAAAAAACCAATTGCATAACTTGAGACGCCGGCGAGAGACGCACATCAAACAGCTGCAGGCAGCAATCGGTGGCAAGTGGGGCAGACAGGCGGACAGCCAGACAGACAGACAGACTGAGAGGCAGACATTTCCATGTTGCCTTTTTAAGGTCATGGCGCACAAAACCAAAACAGCAATTGGCATAATTGAGGCGCAACTGGGCGGCATTGGGCAGCAACAAATGCAACAAGAACAACAACAACAGCAGCAACAGCAACAGCAGCAGCAACAGCAGCAGCAGCGCAGCGTAATCGGTTGCAAAGCCAATCGGCAACAAGTTGCTGCCACATTCAATTGCCAGTGCCGCTTGGCAAACGAAGTAAACATGTTTAAATACACGTATAAAAAATATTTCTGAATTTTAGCATTTATAATAATGTTTTTATCTAAATAATAAATAATATGTATAAAAACATTATATGGAAAAAATAATATATTTAAATTTTTGAAATTAATTCTAAAAACAAGAGAAATTTATATGAAGAAAAATTTTTTCCAAGTGTACGCCAACACAGCTGCATGCCACATTGTTCATGACTCGCAATAATTAGTTTGTTGTGCACCACTTGCAGCAAGCAAACGTTTGTAGTTCAACTTAAATTAAGTAATGACAAATATAACTTAATAAATACATGCTCAAAGTTGTAGCCAGAAATTTGCCTAAAAAAAATACACTGCAAATTTTGTGCTTAGCCAGGCGAAACGAAGGCCAAAAAATGTTGCCAACAACATTTTGACTGCTGCTGCTGTTGCCAACATGCAACCGGTTTGTGCGGGCCCCAAAAAAAAAAAATTAATAAAAAACTGACCGACAACGTTTTGCAAATCAAGTTCAAAACTGCAATTTGATTAGTGCAAAGCTTATGTTTGATTGATGATAATACAAATAATGAAGATGATGATGATGATGATGATGGATAGCTGGCAACAGTTGTTGATCGCTTACACAAGCCAAGGGCTCTCAGGGCAAACAATCGGACAGACAAACTGACAAGCAGACGGACAGACAGACAGACAGACAGACAGGCAATTAGACAACAAGCCAGACAACAACCTGAGAGTTTGCCTGTCACGTGTAAAAAAATAAAGAAAAAAAGTCAATACATTGCAGATTGTATTGTGGCGTCAAGTGCGCCAAAGCCGAAGCTAAGGAATGGGGGAGGGGCTGTAGGGTCGGGGTGGTGACAATAAAGAGGTCGCTTGCTTTTGCTTTTTCTTTGCATTGCTTTGCTGTGCTTTGCTGCGTCAATATTTCCGTAAACAAGCAAAAGCAGCCGCAGCAGCAGCAGCAGCGCAGCAGTAGTTAATGCGCTAAACAGTAAGAAATTGACAAGCAACGAGAAAGAGACAGAGAGAGAGAGAAGAGGAGGGAGACAGTGTGTGGGCGAGATAGCTGGGAGCCACTCAAACATTGCATTAAATACAAAAACAAAGCAAAAACCACAACTGCAAAAACAGAAACTGCAATTATAGCAAGTACGCTGCATAAATATTAAAAATATAACATATAATAAAAATAGGAATTATCTTCAGCCAAATGATTTAGATTATTCCTAATTTGCTGTACCTAAAATTTTTATTTTAAACAGCAATTTCTATGTTTTAGTTGAATAAGTTTTTAATTAACAACTTGATTTTAATTTAATTTTAGAAATCCATTCTTGATAATAAAAGTTATTTCCAGCAAATGTCAACGACCACATAAGTTATATATATTCTTGATCAGCATCACTACACGAGTAAACAATTTATATACGTTTCTATAGTTCAGTTTCAGCAGAAGCAGGACAGATTTTGAAACCAGATCAGATTGTATCACTATATAGTTCAGCTAGCTTAGAACTGTCGATGAATGAGTTAATTTATATTGGTTTTTCAAGAAATTAAAGTCAAAATGACCCTATAATTTTATTATATATGATTTTTACAATTGGTAAAAAATCTGTGTATTCTTCAACATAGTTGCATAGGTATAATCTGTTCACATATGACATATTGTGTGAAAAACTGTATGAAAAACTTTATCACAAAAGTTTCGACACCGGACTTCTAAATTATATCGCTTCATAATTACAAACGGTTATTAATAAATTCTTGAATGAAAACATATTTGATTTCAATAAATTGGATCAAAATTCATTAGCTATGCTAGCAAATTTTGTGCAACAACACAAAAAACATCGAACTAGCAAAGCTTAAAGCTTGGTTCACCTAAATTTAAATGACGGCATTTAAATTAGTTACATAAAACTGTACTGAGACCAAGTATTATTTTCTGCTGTGAACAACACAACACAACACGCCTCTGCCCCCCTTTTCGACACACCTCCACACACCCCTTCCCACCCACAGTGGGGATCTGCTTACGACGCCTTGTCAGTTTATTTCTAATATTTCATTATCCGAGTCGCGATTCAAGAGTCGCGTGCCCCGTTTCCTGACATTGACTGCAAGCCGCATTCTATTTTGTTGTTGTCGACGTCATCATCATCAACGTCATCAGACGTGGTAAGGGGGTGGTGTTGGGTGTGCGGTGTGGGATGTGGGGTGGACAGACAGACACTTTGAGGTTATGTGCGCAATTTGCGTGCGCCAATTAAAAAAGACAAGCTGTGAGGTAGGCAAACGTAAAAAAGGGGGATGGGCTGAAAAGGGGGTGGGGGGGGGTTAAGGTTGAAGTAGGGTTTGCATTGGTTGCGGCAGCAACAGCAACAACAAGAACAAGAACAACAACCTATACGGCCACAATGCGCGTTCTTTTTATAGTTCAGTGAATGCAACAAAAGCAGCTAGTTGGGGCAAGGCAAGACCTTAACTATCGAACTGGTTATACCCTGTACAGATATTAATTATAGAAAAGTTAAGTCTGCAAGAAAACCGCCCAAAACTTTATACAGCTAATCATTAAGATTAACTTTAACATTAAATTTAAAATTATATAAAATGCATTAAGTAAAAGTTAAAAAGTTAAGTCTATGAAAAACACTATAAACAATGCTTAATTATAACCAAAAAAAAAAAAAAAAACTATTGACTTTAACAAAATATTCAACTAAAATTTTTAGAGACTATTAAACAAAATTTAAAGCTAACAATTAAGTTAAGAATTTATACATATTTAAATGCAATAAATATAGCAAATATCTAATAGTTACATATCCAAAAAAGCAAACAATAAAAAATATTATTCAGCTTCAATTGTCAAAGTTTTTCTGTTAAAACAGTTAATACAAATAAAACCATAACTGAAACGAAAAGTTAAAAAATAAAAATATGTACAAATTCTTCAACTTTAGCGAAACGTTTACACTTTAAGAACAAAAACGGATACCGAAATATGACGAAATTGACAATCTATTTTTCATGCATTTACAAATTGTTGAAAAATTGAAAATATGCAAAAATTAACTTTACGATTGACATTTAAATTTAAACACAAAAAAAAGAATTTTTTTTAGCACCATGCAAATGCGATTGCACAATGAGAATGCCCCATTTTGTGAGTTAGGCTTTAACTAAAAATGCAACTAATGCAAACGTTGGTTAATCGACTATTGGCAGCATCATTGTTGCTTTTGTAGTTGCTGTTGTTGTCTTGGGGCATTAAATTTTGCGGCATGCACAGCGTCAGCAAACAGCATAACTGACAGCGGCACACTATCAGTGTGTATAGCTGTGTGTGTGTGTGTGTGTGTGTGTGTAACAACAATATCATTTACAACCAACAATTCGAGAGAGAGGGTGTTGCATGGTTAGAGCATTGGGGTGGGGCATGCTTAGTAGTTGTTGCTGCTGCTGTTGCCGTTGCGCTTTGGGGCGCTGATGTTGCATTTGCCGCCATGTCGCGTGAAAATTTACAATTGACGCCGTTGTCAACGTGGTTGTTGTTGTTGTTGTTGCAGTTGCAGTTAATGTTGCTGCTGTTGTTGTTGTTGTTGCTGTTTTTGTTGCATAGCTAGACGGTTAGCTTGGTTTAATGTTCACTCATGCGCAGTGAGTGCAACAACAGCAACAGCTGCAACAACAACAATCGCCACATTTGACGTGCAAAACGTCTAGAATTTCTCTTGACGGCTTTTGGTTCGATGCTCAACACGAGTAGCCGTTGAAACTCAAAACACCCACACACAAACACAGACAAAGGCACAACACAGCTTGCTTGCTTTGCTGTCAACTGCACCAACAACAACAGCAACAACAACAGCAACAACAAAAGCAACAATAATTGTTATTGTCGCGTGTGAAAGTGCAGTTCGCTGCGAGAAACACCTCAAATATCGAAATAGTTTAAACTTGACGAGATTTATCCACTTGGACAGATAACAGCAGCTCATCGGGGGGGTGGCGTGTTGTGGGTTACAAGGGTGGCATCATTAGCAAAATGCCCCACCCACCATCGCATACACTGAGACAAATATTACCCTGCATTAGAGAAGATCGCCATAATTTTGGGGCTCACTTTTTTATTAAAAAAAATACGTTTCTCAAAACTATTTTTTTCACTTTTCTAAATTTAGAAGTAAGTTTTTCTTAAATTTAGGAAAAATATGTCATATTTAAAAGTCGCTTTTGCATATGTAAACTTAGAACTTTAATAACATTTATGCTTTTTTTTCTTGCGTATTTTATTAAACAAACGAACAATTTTTATGATATGCAAATTTCAGCAATGATCTTTTCTAAAAATCAAAGTTTGCAATTTACAATTAATAATAAAAAAATTTTTTTTTAATTTCCAAATTTTTGGCATTATTGAGCATTCAGAGCAAGCTTTTCCAATTTTGAACTAAAAAAAATTGCTTATTTTCTTGATTTATAAAATCAATAAATTTTAAGGCGATTTTGAAATAAATTTGAAATAAACTTTTTTGCGAGTGTAGCAACAAAGTTTCAACAAGTCTCGCATTACCAGCTGACTGTCAATCAATTTATAGATTTGAATTGACAAGTGCACACAAAGTTCGCATATGTTGCAAAAGCAGAAATCGAGAAACCGAGAAACCGCATGGCAACCGTTGGTTGGTCTGCTTGACAAGAGTTTAACCAGTCCATAGACGAAACGAGCTCTCAATAATGATTAGATAAACTCTCTGAATTTAAATTTAAAGTAAAAAAAAAAAAACTTAATCAAATAGACATTCTACATTTAAATTTAAATTTATGATGCATTAATATTCTAGTTGGTCAATTTATATTATGAACTTTCTCTGATCAAGCAGCTGATTAATTAGCTTGCTAGGCTTCTCAGTCTGTGTATGATTTCATCATATATAGTTAACAATTTTGATTTTAAAAGATCCATTAAAACCAGTAACAGTAAATTCCAAACAATTTTCTAAGCTTCAAGGCCATTCAACTAACACAAAAAAAGAAATAAAAAATAAGAAGAAAAAGAGAATAAATGATGATAAAAGTTGCCGTCTTTCTTATCGCATTAGAAACGCAATTTCTACGCCAACAAATCAAAAAAAGAATAAAAATAAAACACATTTGCAATGGTATTTTGGGTGACAAGAAATTCATCACATCATTTAGGTAAGTAATTACCGACAATTAATTGCAATACAATACAGTACTATATATGATATATACTATATGCTATATAGCATATATGGTATTATTTGTAGTTGTTGTGATTTTCTTTTGAATGGACTTTTTCAATTGGTTGGCCAATTAGTGAACCAATTTTTAAAAAGAGCTCAAGCTGTGCGCAGCTTGCAACTTGACTGAAGACTGAGATGCTGATGAAGTTGCGAGACAGTCGGACAGACAGACAGACAGACAGATAGACAGACAGACAGACAGACAGATAGACAGACTGACAGATGGACAGACAGATGTGGAGAGATGAGATTTCCGCCTAGACACAGGCGGCAGAGGCTCTACAAATGACAACCGTTAAGCAAATAATATAGGAAGGAAACAGAACATGCTCCAAAAGCAGACAGAACCAGAACAAGAACTTGAACAAGAACAAGAACCAGAATCAGAGTCAGAACCAGTGAAGCAAGTCAAAGGAGAACCCGTCACCTGTGTGCCAGGTGTAAACTGTCAGATGTCGAGTTGGATGTGAAGCGGGTGGGTGGGGTGCTGAAATGGCCAGAGAGATAGCGAGTGAGGGAGGGGATAGGGTAGAGAAATGGCAAACAGACGGAAATGTTTGGCCAGCTTTGGCGAGCATGGGAAATGACACTAGGAAATCGCTTGTAAACAACAACTCGCTCAGTCTATGCATGAGTGTATGAGTGTGTGTGTGTGTGTGTGTGAATGACCATCATTATCATCAGTGCGATCATCATCATCATCACCATTTCTTTTCGCTATCAAAGTGAATTGTTGGCCAGCTTATAGATAACGTTCATCATATGCAAATTCAGTCACGTCTGTCGTTTCAGACGTGTTGCCGAAGTTGCTGCCCCGAACCACCCTCGTTGCATATGCCTATTGGCAACTGATAAGTGTGACTCTCTCTCCCACTCTCTCTCTCTCTCTCTCTCTGAAGGTAGACAGAGATAAGCAAATATACAAATGCGCAAAGCATTTATTGTGTATTTATTTTTATATTTGCATCATGTATTTGTTATCAGCTGCGCAGCTTCATATTCAATTATGGATTACAGAAATCACTACATGTTTAATCTACATAAATACATATACATATGTATTTAGTTACTGCATTTATAACACATTTTGAGTCGCAACTAATGCAACAACGAGAAGGGGAAACGAGGCCATTGCCTATTAGCAAAATAACTCAAAATATATATACACAAATATATATTCCAAAGTGCAATGTCAACTATAGGAACGATCTTTTGAAGACCTATAAAAATCCATAGTGAGGTATTATTTTTTTTTAAAACAACTAACAAATTCTGCAACAAACATTTAAACATTTTTTGTGTTAAGAATTGGACGGCTACGCTATATATTAAGTATTATTATTGAGTAGAGTCCAGAATTTCGCTTATAACATAAATCTTACAAATTTTGTCTGCTATTAAAGTTCTGCACGGCTACTTAACATAATTTTATAAAATCTTCGACATAGTCCGCATTTATATAAATCGAATTATCTTACAAGTCAGCCACATAACTTGAAATATTTAAATAAAAATAAAATAATGCATAAACTTCTAAACAAAATGTAAGCTATTTAATAAAATTTTATTAAGATCCACAAAAAATTCCTACAAGCTAATTTTAAACAGAATTTCACAAATTAAATATATTCATTTTTTATCTTTATATATTTATATTTTTATATATATTTATTACACATATTTATTACATCTTTTGTTATGGTTCATTTTATATTCTAAATTTAATTTATTCCTTCCAAATTTATAGAATTCGTAACTTTAAATTTACATTTTAGTAAACACTGAATAAATAAAATAAAAAATAAGAAAAGAATACCTGCCAGTTATTTGAGCCTATTATGTATAAGTTATAAATAACACTGTTGCCATTCCGGGTTCAAAGTTAAACATTGATAGGTTTACCTTTTCCAAACACCCACATCTAATCAATCCCTTGATCAATTCCTATACCACTTGAGCAAACCCGTTACCCTTATTCGGGTTTTGTAATAATCAACGTGTTTACCTGTTGTAAATATGCAGAATTCTCAAGAGTATAACGATACCAATAATCAATAATCATTCCAATAACATCTCCAATTATTGACAAAATATTTACAAAATAATTTCTCACATGTGAGGAGGTGCAAAAAAAATAAAAATGCAAAAAAATAAACGCGAAAATCAACAAAAATGTAAAAACACGTTGCGGCAATTTAAATATTTTCACTAATTTGTGTGTGTGCTAAAAAAAAACATCATAAAAATAAACACAATCAGATGAAAAACGATATGCGACAACAACAACAAAAACAGCATGCCAATATCATTAGCAACAACAAAACAAACATTCAAATTTAATCGTTTGAGTTTAATTAAAGTAAACATGAGAATGATTTTTAAACATTTGCTAAGTGGAGGGGAGCTATCGCAAAGGGGGGATCGAGAATTTGGTTTAAGACGCTGTCTACGACGGAGTCTGTGACTGTGACTGGGTCTGGGTCTGGGTCTAGTCTACCCAGAGGTGAAAGAGTGCAACAACAACAACAACATCAACAACAGCAAGTAGAAACTATTTAGAGTTAAGATCGACGATAAACGACGCATAAAACGTTTGTCGGGAGACAAGAGCAACTAGAGAACCAGCCACGAGGCACTACAAAACACACACACCTGTCCAGCAACAACAACAACAACAACAACGGCGCCGACGTATGCAAAAAAAAAATAAATAAATAAAGATAATAATAAGCAACAAGCACACAGAGAAAAAACTGCATTCTAAAAATAAGATAAGCAACATTTATTTAAGACTTTTTCCATGATGTGTGAATGAGAATGTAAATTTAACTTTTTACTTCAATTTAATTTTTATAAGAAAAATGTTAATTGAACTTTTCACTTTAATTCTTAAGAATGGGAATAAAAATTAAACTTTTCACTTTAAAATTTTATTATTCTTTTGAAGAATACATCTTCCACTCGAATAAACCCTATTTTAAGATTCTTTATAAAATATTTATTTTTCCCTTTGCTTTTTTAACAATGTTCAGAATATATTTTAAATGCACGTTTAGTGCTCTGTTTACAATACTATATGCTTTATTTAATCTAGCTATTTTTTCGCAGTGTAGCAAGTACTTAGAACTGGTAGTTGTACTTATAGCCCAAGCCTAGAAACGGCCGCACCTTACAGACTGAAACTACGAATGGGACTTTGCCTTTTGGACGATGCCGTCTGTTTCAACTTTTAAGTTTTATCATAAACAAACTAAAAAACGAACATCTCATGACACAATGATGATGATGATCATTATGATGATGATGATGATGCAAGGAGGTCTCGAGACTAGCCAGCGGGCATTATACTTGATCAGCAAGTTAGTGAGTAAAGCAAGAAAAAAAAACTATTCGCTCTCTTTTTTCTTTCCTGGTGTGGCTTATCGCGCTTATCATATCGCCAACTGTCAGCTCTGCCAACACAACAAGCTCAGCGAAGCAAATCCATGGGGTTAATAATCATATGCATAAAATACATATATATATGCATATATTATACAGTATATAGTTATAAATATGTAGAACAGCGGTCTTTGGACCGAGCACTAATAAATGCTCACCAGTTTTTAGTGGGTGCAATTTGTAGACTAAGAAGAAATATCTTTATAGTAAAAAAAAAATACTTCAAGCAGTAAATTTGCTTAAAAAAATAAATATACAAAACATAGCTTAATATTATTCAGTCACATGATATCTTTTGCAAAATTTCCTTTAATCTCAAGAAATACAATTTCTTAGAATCCATGACAATTCAATTAGCTGATCACAAAATCTGAATAAATAATTAAATCAAAAACAAAATAATCTACTACATAATGTCAGTGAAAATCAGCAGGCGAGAAAAGGAGAGTGAAAAAAAGGAGAGCGAGAGAGAAACACGTGTCTGGCTGCAAAACTCTTGTCTAAGCTGTTTATTGAAACATTTTTTTTTTGTACCTATTTTGGCAATACAAAACGTGGTCGCCGCTAAACTTTGCGCTAAGTTATCAGCCTTTAACAAAAGAGAGATAAGATAAAAGCGCATAAATGTCCAAATGGATTACAAAAACTAAGTTTTGATCGTTGACATATTATATATAAATTGAACGTGCTATGCGTTAAGTTTTTGATTTGTAATTTTATACATGCAACCAGAAAAACATGATGATGATCACTGACTGACTGTCTGACTGACAAACAATAAGCAAGCAGAGACAACAACAACAAAACCCATACACTTAAAGCATCCGCAAAGATTAAAGCTTTGTGTAGACATTTTATTTTTTGGTAATTTCACGAGAGATAAGACAAAAACCAGTTAAAACAGTTTTTGTTTTCGATTTCGTGTTTCAAAAACCAAAACATCACAATCACTAAACAAAATTTTCGCTTTTGCGACTTATTGCGAGATTCTTAATGGAAAACAAAATGCAAAAAAAGCTTTGTTTTGAGTTATGTAAGAGGACAGCGGACAGAGCGAGACAGATGCCGCAAAAGTGTAAAAACAGAAAGTCAACAGGCGATTGCGAGGGCTGCCAACTTGATTAGTCACACATAGGCGCCGACACAGCACAAAATACTACAGCAAAAAAAAAAATTACAAACGACAACTCTTCGAAGGGCAAAGGCACCAAAAGAAAATAAAACAACAACAAAATATATAGACAAAAGGTCTGCCGACTGCTCAGTCAAAGTCGGCGCGCCTCGTGACAACGTCAGGCATCGTTATTCTTATACGCGATACCCATTTAAAAAAATGTACAGGGGTAGCACAAGTCGATATGAAGTTAGATGCACATAAAGGCGCATTAGAAAATTGTAATGTATAAAAATAAGCATAGAATTTAAACAATAATCGGCCAAACAATAGTTTTCAGTTTAAGTTTCAACGATTACTAAGCTACAGGGTATGCTCCGTGTCTAGCATTTTTGACTAGAGCAGACTACACTTATTGTTTTTTTTGCTGCTGTCTTCGTCCATCACGTTCATTGGCATTTCAAAGCAAGTTTGTTTGCATGCTGCCCCCGTGTGGGGCGCTCTTTTAGCTTCTCGTCCCTCTCTCACAAGCTTGCTGTCTGCTGCTGCTTCTGCTTGTTATTGTTTTATACACACATACATCCAATAATCTTTGTGTGTTCCTTTTTTACTCAACGAGCGCCGCTGGCAGTTGATTTTGCGACTGCGCAGCGGCGGCCCAAGTGAAAGACGTTGAGAGAAGAGTGACAAAGAGACGAAGACAGAGAGGAGAGGCAGCAAGAGAGAGGAGCCATGACCAAAGTACACAACAAGCAGGCAGACAGCAGACAGATATTAACCGGTTTGCGATTTATTTTTGCCCTTGCTCCCCGTTAAGCCCACCTATCCCTTCCTCATTCAATTCCCACCGCCCCTGCCCTTTTGACTCATTATTATTACATATTTGTTGAATATTTTAACATTGAAGCTTGTGCGGAGTTTTTTTTTGCAGCAAAATCGAAAGGCTGTGGCTGTTGCTGCCGCAGGCGCAGTCGAACACCACGCAGCAGCACAATGACAAGCAGAAAAAACACAACAAGAGCATCGAGTACAGTGGGTAAAAAAAAAGCAAAAAATAAATTATTGGCTCGCCAAAGGCTTATGCGGTGGAATGCGTGTCACAATTTGTAAATATTTGATTTAATTAGATAAACGAAAATAAATTAAATCAACAAGAACATTTTATACTTCATTTATTATAAGCTATGTTTGTATTTTTGTCGGTTATCCTAGTTGTAAAATTGCACCTATCGACAAGTCTCATAACTAATATAAAATTTTACGGTTAATTTAATTTAAATATTTATATTTACTTTAATTATTGTTACATCTCATAAATATTTATAAAATTTTTACTCTGTAATTTCATATTTTTGATTGCCAAAGCGCCAATTAATGTCATACATAAAAACTACTTCTATTGATCGCAACATGAATCGACTGTTAAACACCTGTCGACATATCGAATATTGATTTGCAATTAGAAAAATTAATCTATGCTTTGCTCGAATTGGCGAATGAATGTGGCTCACAAGAATTGACAGTTTAAAAATTGTCGCGCAACGACTAAAAATAATCAACGCTCGTTCGTCATTGTACTGGTTCTTCTTCTTCTTGTTCTTGTTGTTTGCCAGCAAACAGACGTCAGCAGAGACAAGTTGTCGTCGCAGCGCAGTTCGCCGCTCGCCGCTCGCCGTTCACCGTTGCAGTCGCCGTTGGTCATGGCCACGGCAGACGCCCTGGCAGCGCACGCAACTCACAAAAAACAATTGCTTTAAGCCCAAACCAAAAAAAAAAACAACTTTGGTATTTTTTAAAATCGAGTGTGCTGTTTAAGCACAAAATTTAAGTAGTTTAAATAAATAAACACACACAAAAAACGAATGCAGGTGGATCAACTGTAAAATTTGTCTTGTTGCTGTTCTTTTTTTGGGCGCAGCAAGTTGCGGAAAGAGCCAGCAAGCACACATGCATTTAAATGGAAAAAAAATATAAGTATATATGTGCATATATATAAAATAAAATAAATATTTCTGAATACTAACATACATAATTTGATTTTTTAATTTTTGCTTGTGTGTTGCGCATTTTTCATGACTGCGCCAATATTACACATAGTTCTATCTCTGTCTGCCTTGTTTGTCACTTGGCTTTTAGTACTTTTTTTCGGGTGCGCAAGAGAAGAGCAACGAGCGCCGAAATGTCGTTATGAAGATCGAATTGATTGAATTGCGAATGCGAAATGTGAATGAGAATACAAAAACAACAACAAATAGTAAGAACAACAACAACAGCATCGATAACCAAATATGGCGCCGCCTTAAACGCCGCCAGTGGGCGCTGCAGTAGCCAGAGGTGTGAGAAAATGCCGACGGCACTTTAAAATCCGATTCCGATTGGCAGCAGCCTGATAAATTTTGAGGGCATAATTAGGAATCAAAAACAGCTGGTTGCCAACCGGAGCCAAAAAAAAAGCTTATCAGAATCTAAAACAATTGTAAAATATTTTCAAAATTATTTTTGGATATGTTTAAAAAGCGTAACGCACATATTTGTTTGTTAAGACAACTCTAATCACAATTATCACAAAATATACGTATATAATATTTATAATGCGTTGCACAAATTGTGAACAAGTTAAACCCAAAATTACATGTCATGTTTTCATGTTTTATTTTTATTTGGGTGTAGTGTTTTCATTTAACTTTAACTATTTTTTACAATTGCATTTTTCTTGTGTCGACTGACTCATTTCAATTCTAATATTTTAATTATTTTCTTTTGAAATTAACATTTATAGCTTAATATAGCTATATTTTTTAGATAATCTAAACTCTTTTATGCCTTGTGAATGAATTCCAAAATAAATCCTATAAATATTTCTTATACTTTTTTGTAATTTAAATTTAATTCTTAATTTTATTTAGTTTAAGCAAATGAAATAAATTTGTCGCTCACCTTTCGCTTCTTGTGATCCAGTTCACACTG
Source organism: Drosophila dives (assembly GCA_035042365.1). NCBI lineage: Eukaryota > Metazoa > Arthropoda > Insecta > Diptera > Drosophilidae > Drosophila > Drosophila dives. The sequence goes on along the minus strand of JAWNLJ010000357.1, from coordinate 6,242,851 downwards.
TGCCTTGTGCATCTCCTTGAGTTCGACCTCCTTTAGCTGATCCAAGATGCGTTGATATTTCTCTCGGTTCTCCACATCGAGCGCTACATGGAGATAATCGTGCCAATTGCGCGAATCGAAGCCCCAATGACAGGTGCGATTCTCGAACTTGCGATGCACATGCCCCACAAACTTCTGTGGCGAGAACCAGCCATCGCACTCCAGGCACTGAATGCACGTCGGTTTCTGATACGAATACATGTCCGGCGTACAGATGCCCTCACATTTGCCGAAGCACTTGTGATACACCTGAAAGCTGAGTGCACCCTTTGCCAGACTCTCCACAGGCACATAACTGTTCCGATCGGAGCGATGCAGCAAGGCAGCACACAAACGTTCCGCATCTGTGCGTGTTATCAGACCGCTCGCCTTTACATCCGATGGCAATATTTTGGCGGCCTTGAACTCGACCAGCTGATCGGGCGTACACTGCGAACAGTAAATGCCCAGATCATCAAAGATGCGATTGATTTGTTCCAGCGTAAAATCATTTAGCACATTATTCAAAAACTGTGGCAGACACAAACGCATCTCACCCCCCAGCGAGAAACAACCAATTGTTTTTCCCTCCAGCCGTGTCTCGTAGAGGTCCCCACAACCCGAATCCGGTGGGGATAGTATCGGTTGCGATAGTTCCGGTGGCAGGGGTGCGCCATATTGTGGGGGCGAACGATCACCATTTGTGGCAGTTGCAGCAGTGCCAGCTGCCGTTCCTGTTGTTGCATCATGAGAGTGGTGGTGCTGGTGCAGATGATGATGATGGTGATGATGATGATGCAGCTCGTGGGGTTCCGGTGAGCTGGGTATTTCCTTTTTGATCAGGGCCACGGCGGGTCCTTGCAGACTTTTTGGGGCACTCGTTTGGTATTTTTTCAGCACGCTGCTGATTAACGGCGGCACGTAATCGGTCATTATAGTTTATCGATAACACGCGTTCGATTTTGTTGTTGCTCTTCGATTTTGTTGTTGTTGCTACGCGCTCATTGTTGAGCTATCGACATTTCTTTGCCGCTAACCGATTCGTCTTGGCCTATCGATAGCACGCTACGCTCGCTCATTATTACTAGTTGTCACTTATCGTTATATCCAATTAGCTAAAAAGCCCGTTGCACTATATTATCGATAGCAGTTGAAATTTACAAATTATATTATCTATTTTTGTAATATTTTTTATTTTATGATTTTTCTTTTTTCTTTTTGGCACTTTTGTATGTTACTTGCATTATTTATATATTATGTTATATATTTTAGCTAACATTAATTTCATATTCGCATTATTATTATTTCATTTTATTTTTCTGCCGACGGCAGCGTTGAGATGCGCTCTTTCTCTATCTCTCTCTTTCGCTTTCAATCTTTATCTCAGCTGCGGAGAGCTTTTTATTTTTTGTGTTATTCTCGTTGTTGTTGCAGTGTGTGTCGCAGCTGACGCCGTTGCAGGCAGCAAGCAATATTTAAATTTGTCTTTTTTTCTAAATTTAACAGCTTTTGAAAAACTTGTGCGCACTTTGACTTTGTTGTTGTTGCTGCTGTTGTTGTTGTTGATGTTGCTCTGCACTCACTTATTAAATTTGCTGGGCCAATAAATTAATTTTTGCACTTTTCAATATTTGAATTTCGTATTCTTAACTTTTAACAGACCCGACGGATACGCGACGCGACGCATACAAAGGAGAGGCAGAGATGGAAACAGCGACAGAGACTCTGACGTTAACGGCGGATCAGGCAGACGAAGGCCGCCGGCAGACACACATACACAGACACAGCGCCGGCCTGCACATTCACACACACTCAACGCACAAAACACTACCTCGCACACAACCACACAGCCAAGCACACACACAGATACGCACACAGACAACGCCGCCGCCGCCGCCTGACAATTCTTTTAAAAAATGCGACTCTGCCTTGTTGTTTGTGCACTATTTATAAACTATGTATTTATTTGCTACTTTTTTTATTTTGTGTGTTGCCTTTTAATATGCTGCTGCTGCTGCTGCTTGTTTTTGTTGTTGTGCTTGCAAATAATTTTGCATTCTTAACGATTTGGCTTTTTGTGTTGTTGTCGTTGTTTATTTAGAACTTTTTTTGCTCTCCTCTTCGACACACAGACACGCACCGCACTCACACACACGCACACAAACTTAGACGCACTCGCGGAATGCTTGCACTTAAATATACACGGCTTTTTTCTTGACTTTTTCGTTTTGGTTTCTTATTCTTTAGTTGCCTTTTTTTATTTGTATTTTCTTTTTTGTTTCGGGTTGCTTCTTCTTTTGTTTGAGGCGAAGTTGCCGTTACGCGTTCGCACGTGCGAGCTTTCTGACAGCCGCCACAAAACTGTTTCAACGCCGACGTCCATGCGAGGCGACAATCGGAAAGAGAATGAAAACGTTTGCATATTTTCTCTTTTCGAATCTTACAGATACAATGGCGACCCGGTCTCTCTCTCTCTCTCTCCATCTTGCGGTAGTCGCAGACAACCACCAAAGCTCTCTTGCTCTCTTTTGTTCTGTAGTTCTTATTGTGTGCCTTTTGGCGGCGTGCGAGAGAGCAAATAATAATGCAAATATTAATAAGAGTGAGGGAGAGAGAAAAAACAAAGATCAGTGCGTTAAAATATTATATAAATATACATTTAATTTAAATTATTTAAGTACATTTATTAAAATTAAACTATTACAAGAAAAATTATGTATATGGAAGAAATTTAGTACGATATTTGCAACATGGGAATTTTTAAAGCGCATTACTATAAGCTAAATTTGTAATATTGAAGAAATTTGTGTATTAATTTGATATATTAATTTTAAAGCTGAAACTTTAAAAGCGCACCTCGTGTTGCTTGGCAAAATTTGCATGTTTCCATAATGATGCACATGTTTCCATGTTGCTGCAACATGTGCCATCGATATCGATTACAATCGGCTACCAAAATCGACTATCGAACGCACAACGTGAAGTTGGCTGTGCGCAAATTTGAGATTAACCAGACTGCCAACTCCTCGCAAACGTGCAAATCTTTAGCATAGAAATCAGCTGTTTGACTTTGGGTAAAGATTTAGTTTTTTGATTTTAAATTGCATTTAATAAGATGCAAATATAAACAGCGCAATTTCTTATTAACGTTATTGATTTCAGAACGTTGTAAAGCTGCAAAAATGCCCGAGCCACGCAGTCCGATGGCCAGTTTTGCACAATCCGTGCAAAATGCAATCGATGGCCCAATTACCTGGTTCCGTGGTAAGTTTAAATTGAAATAAATGAAATACAACTGCAGCTGTTGATGCAGCAAGCAGTCCATAAAGCATTGTTTGCTTGTTTTTGTTTGTGTTGCACTTAGTTTGTTGAAACTTAGTTTGTAATTACATAATGACATAACCTCAAATTTGATGGCGGCTTTGTTTTTGTTTACATAGATCTTTTTCCCTTACGTTTGTTATACTCTATAAACGAAGATATAAGGAGTATATTAGTTTTATTACATGTTCTTCATGCTGTCTGTGCTTCTGAGCCTGCATCAAAGTGTCAAAATTAAGCTGCTATTTTCATTTTTTTTTTAACTTTTCTTATCAAGTGGTATTACTTATTGGTAACTGAGTATTTTTTAGTCGGTTAATTGATTTTCTTACTTCTTGCAGAGACGATTGTGGAGCCGAATCAACAGAAATCAAACTGGTACCATCAGCGCTTCCGTCGCGTGCCAACCATCGATGAGTGCTACACGGACGACGCCGTCTGCCGCTTCGAAGCGGATCAGCAATTCCGACGCGATCGCATGGTGGACAATGAGATTGTCAACATTTTGAGGCAACGCTTTGAGGATTGCACCTTGTACGAGGCACCCGATCACATCATCAAGTGCAAGCCACTCTTGCAGCAGTACGAGAAGGCCACTGAGCATTGGTTCATCAAGTGTATGTGTGACGTTGGCATATGCAGCGTGTGGCATGTTGCAACAATTTGTATAGCCTTGCAAGCAATTTTCGTTTAAGAAGAGTATTCAATTTTTAATATTTCATAGAAGCAAAAGAATAATTTCATAAACTCTGAGAATGTACTTAAAATCCTTCCGAATTTCTATGCTCCACAAGGCTATACAAATTGAAACATATTGAAACAATTTATATCTTAATTATTTATTTATATTTTTCACAATTTTATATATAATTTTGCAGATGGTGATTTGGGCGGCTATGCAAATGCGAAGACAGCGTTTATGAAGCAAAAGCATCGCCTGATCTGGGAACGTCGTCATGGACCCGTTGGCAGCGGCATGAAGGAGGAGGAGTTGGGTCATTAAAAATTGTTGTTGCTGTTGTTGTTGTCAATGCCAATGTTCAAACACAAACACAAACACAATGTTGAATGTCCCTGCGACGAGGATTTACATAATATACACAAACTGTAGAAAAATTAACAACTAAAAGCTTATTTTTTTATGGATTGATTTAAGGTTTAAAGTTGAATTTAATTGGACAATTAGTGCATGAATTGAAGGTGAGTATTAATTTGTTCAGTGGATATATAATAAATAAATATTTATTAAAAATATATTGAAAGACCTCAATTAAGTTTTGTAGTTCCTAAAAGCTTGCAGACTTGCAGTTAAAAGTTTAATTAAATAATTATTTGTTAATAATAAATTGCTTAGATCTGGCTAAAATGTGTCCATTTTGAATTAACTTCCAGAGGAAAAATTAGTTTCGAAATAAGTTTAAAGCACAAGATTGGCAGATTAAAATAAGGAAAACATTTAGCTAAATTACTATTGAATATTATATTTTTATTGCATTCATATTAGTATTAACTTTATAGTTTAGTAGTCAAGAATATTATTAGATTGAACAGGGTTTCAGACTTTATAGCACCATTTTGGCAGCCTCAAATGAAATTGATTAACTAAGTCTTTAGTAAAAGTAAAATTACAATTAAAGATTATATTTATATGATTTTCTTACTAGTAGATATATAAAGTATATTTTATTAAGCCTTAAAAAAATTGGCAGTGATTTGTCTGGTATGTAAATAGATTTGATATATGATAAAATGATTTCTAAAAATATGGTCACGGTTTTAGCCTTTAAGGCACCACGTTGGCAACCTTAAAATGAAAAACCAAAATATTTAGCTAAGTAAAATTGATTAACTAATCGAGACGAGTGGTTTGTTCAAAAGGCTCTTCTTGAGCTTGGCCAAGGCGCTGCTGGTGGCATCCGCTGGCTTCTTATTATCCTTATTCTTCGGCCCCAACGGAATCAGGGTGGTGTCGATGAGACGCCGCCGGAAATTCTTATAAAACTGTAGCACCTGAGGATTGGCCCACACCTGCTTAGCATCGAAGTCCAGAATGCGAATCGATTGCAGGGATTTAGCACGCGATAAGGCGACATAAGCCTGACCAGCTTCAAAGACCTTGGACAGCGACATTTCCACACAATCGAGCGTCAACCCCTGACTCTTGTGAATGGAGAATGCCCAGGCCAGTTTGAGTGGCACTTGACGACGTGTGATTATACCACCAGTGGCCGTCTTAATGATCCACTTTTCATGGCGACAAACGTACTCCTGATTGTTCTTAAACCGCACCACAGGCAGACTCTTCTCGATGCGCACCACCACGCCCCGAGCACCATTAACGAGGCCAGTGGCTATGTTGATGTTCTTGAGCAGCATCACCTGGGCATTAACCTTCAGATAGAGTTGGGACGGTGCTTGCACCTGTTGGTCCAGCTGCTTGGTCATTCCAGCATCGGAATCCTCGGCACGAAAGAGCACCTTATCCCCGCCCAGATTCTCCAGCTTGGATTCGTTAATCGAATTGGCATCGTTGGTGTGCGAACACAATTGTGTGGCCAAAATGCCATTTCCTTCGATCTTCTGCTTTGATGTGGACATTAAACGGTTGGTGATGTTCTCGTTGACATGGCCAATTCTCAGATGATTGAGGATCTTCACAAACTCCGGGTCGGATTGACGATGTACCTGTTTCAGTTCGTAGACACATTGGATGCACTGCTCCCAGGCACCCGACTGGAAGCAGAAACGTTGCTGGGCGCCAGTCTCCCCTTTAACCACCGGTGGCAGCTGCAGAAAGTCGCCGCAGAGTATCAGCTGAATGCCACCAAAGGGACGATCATTCCTCCGTATGTGACGTGCCACATTCTCGATTTTCTGTTGTAAATAAAATACAATTATTTATTTAAGGTTCAAAATAAATTAAAATTAATTTTAGAGATTATTTATTAATTTATTTATTTATTATTTTAATGTTTACATACAAAAGGTAAATTCAAAAATGGTTTATTCATTTCAAGTCGACACAAGAAACATTCGAAAAAGTGAAATTTTAATTAGATTAAATCAAAAATGAAAATATATCAAAAACACATTAACAGATACATTTTTGAAAGATTTAAGTGCAGTTAATTTAAAAAAAAAACAAATTTATTTAAATTTAAATTAAAAAAACAAAAAATGCAATATTTTTAAGATTTATGAGTGTATTTTTAGATGCAACGTTTGTGGCATAAATAGAGATGCAAGACTTACCTCAAAATACTGTCCATCCACCATGGAAATCTCATCGATGATCAGACGTTTGCATTTGCGCCAGGTCTGAGCGGACACTGGCCTTGACGCCAGCTCCAGGCAACGTTGCATGGTTGCATCGCCGCCACCAATGCCAGCAAACGCATGCAACGTGGTGCCGCCAATGAGGCAAGCAGCAACGCCCGTCGATGCGGTGGCCACAGTGCCATCCGGCGGCAGTGCCGAGATAATTTTACGCAGCAAATAACTTTTGCCGGTGCCCGCAGAGCCTGTAAAGAAAACATTTTTGCCAGCGGTGCAGGCGCGCAGCACCTCCATCTGCTCCTGGCTGAGACGTACTGAATCCTCCGATTGTGCGAGTGATGATGTCTGATATAATTTCTTGGGCGCAGGCAGGCTGGCTTTGTCATCATCGGTGAGGCGTCTTTTTTTGTTCGCCTGTGGCGAGGGCGTGGTGGTGGTGCCACGCGGAATTAAACCTGCTTTTTTTCGCGCCAAAATCATTTCGGCGGTGGTCACCGGTGAGATTTCCTCAAAGGTGCTGGGTCGGGACGAAATCAGCTGTTCGCGCAGCCGCTTCTTCATGGCCAGCTCATCCAAAGGTGAGGATTCCGTCTCATCTTTTCCATTCAACTTGATGAAAATGGTGCGCAGAAAGATCATTAAAGTCCCGGGCGGCGCATTTGATAAATACACTTCGCAGTGTTCGGATTTAAAGTTAAAAGTCGCCTTGCCCTCCGACATAAATTTCTTGTGCACCATTATGTCTTTTAGCCGAAATTTGATGGGTTTTAACTTTTCGGGCGTCACTTCCACAAACATTTCACGCAAATCATTACGCACCAGTCGCAATGTTGCTGTTTTGTAGCACAGTTTGCGCCCGGTTATGCCCACAGTGTTCGTCCAGTGTATGTTCACCGCGCACGTTAGCACGGCATCGTTAAGATCCATTATATTATTAAGTTTTCTTTCAAATTTATTGTTTTTAAAATATTTTTCAGTCCCTGGGCTAGTGGTTGCAGTGTGTACACACCTCCCGCCAAAAGTAATTCATTGTCGACTTTCTGCGATCGATGATCGTTTGTTGTCACGTTGTGCTTATCGATAGTTGCACATGATTGTGCGTGCGTATCGCCAGATGGCGCTAATCTGTCGCGCGCTTATCTCATTTTAAATTTTCAACAGTGCCATCGTTATCTGTTGTTTCCTTATCATTTTACACATTACAATGCAATATCTGATTGATTGAGATAACTTTATTAGTTATCACTTGCTGAAAAAGTTGCTACAACGTAATTAATAAATGTATTAATAAAAAGGTTGAAAACAGCTGTGAGTATCTCTTATCAAGTGTTTGATTGAGTGGGATTTACTTAAGTTTATTAATTTGTATAAGCAGTATAATCATTGAAGAAAATTAAAAGTAATGAGTCTACAATTTATTAATAATTACAAAACAGCTTATGTCAAATTTTCAAATATTTGTTGGGAGAGTTTTAACTATGGTTTATATTTATATAAGTTTATTCAAAAAATTATAAGAAAATATATCTTTTCATTTTACATTGCGTTGCCTCAAAAAGAGATAAGCAATAAGAAGAAGAACAATAAAGAGACCGGTACAACTATATATTCAAGACATCGTCATCGACTATGAGTATTATATTCGCTGGATCAATAAAACTGGCTAGCCTGATGGAAGTTCATGAAACTCTCATGTTCTGAAAGTGAGAAAAGTTCATTGATCGTCGCGAAGGTTTTCAAGTTCAATAAAAAAACAAAATCATTTCTATAGTTTTTTTCGCTCTGTTTTTATCCAAACATGCATTATTGATCAAGTATAGAAATGGAAATCGGCCAATACAAAGAAAGACTGAGAGAAAAGACAAATGCAAATTTTGCGAATCATTTTTGAAAGCACGCCTAATGAAAAATAAAACAAATTATCAGCTTTGGCTATTGAACTTTATTTTGAACTACATATTTTATTTCGGCAAATTGCAGTTGAGTTAGGCAAAAAACAAAAATAATTGTAAAAAAAATACGCGCCATGCAGTCTGAAACACAAAGCATAGATTAGAAGAATTTAATTTGCAAATTAAACTGGAAATTGCAGCAGTCGAAAAGATCAAAGTATTTAGTTAATGTTTTGATTAATGGGCCTATTAAATATGCACCTATGTTTACAATATTTCTATTATGCTGATTATTTCCATTTTGTCATTGTGTTTGTTTTTCGTCTTTCAAATAAACAAAGTCAACTGATTCGAATTTTTGATTTTAGCAGCGTTTAGTATTTTGGGGTCGGCGTCATTTTATATGGCACACAGATTTCTATGAATGTACGCATATATATATATGTGGGTCGTCGACATCGACGTTGAATGAAGAACGTTGTCTAATATTCCCTATAAATTGAAGGTATCAAAATATTTAAAATCAGTCTGAAGTATCGAAACTTATTATTTTGTATTTAACCTGCAAAATCATAATCGAAATAGTATATATTCGCTTCGGCATCTAATCAGAATTCTTAATAAAATTTAAAAAAAAAAAAAGTTGAAATAGATACATGATTCATTTTGAAAAAAATACGCCTATTTGATGAAGATTATTTTTCAAGAGAAAAACATTATCTCTTTAAAATATAGGTGCAATTGTGCATATAGAGCTTATCAATTTGTTGTCCATTTAATATAAGAAGTGTAACAAATGTGTATATTATAAATAGGCCAATCAAATAATAATGCGAATTGATAAGTTCAAGTGTTATTCACTGAATATGGGAATTATTTGAAATAAACAACATAATGTGGTTCAATGAAACAAATAATGCTTATCATAAACACAAATAAAGAAATACCTGGAATGTGAACAACTTAGAATTTCTGACAAAAATTAAATAATAATAATAACACAAAGTGTAGAAAAAGTTCGTTATGTCCCGCTTAGTTACAACAAGTGGTTGTTGCCATATTTTAAGCATCACTCTTATTTATTTATCTGTCTTTAAAAAGCGCTTCATTATTAGAAACCAACTAACTACGCACTGAATTTAAAATAGCTAAATTAAGATGACGAAATATATTAAGTTACAAAAACAAACACAAATACTGATTATATACCCCAAAAAGAGCTGCCGTAATCGAAATGTGCAATTTCATCAGCCACGCCGAAAAATAAAATAATATAAAAACAAAGCAAAAAAACATTTAAATTGTCTAGCCGCAGATGATAATGATGTTTGGGAAGGGGGGCAGGGAACCCCTGCTACCTGTGGCCCATTTTCGTCTATTTTCCCCAACACGCATTTCCTTAGTTTTACTGCTAAAACGCAGGTGGAAAAACAATAAGGAAAAAAGAAGCCAAAACTGGTTTTATGCTCAATCCAAGGAGTTTTCTGATAACAGTCAGATGTGTAGAAAGAAAGAGACGGAGCATTAATCTGGTTTATTCTTACAGACACACGTAGTTCACTCAAAATGTAATATTTACTACTCTCTGTGCTACGTGCTGGATGACACGGCGATTATGCTGCGTATCTATGCTCTCTCTGCCCCTTCTCCTTCTCTTTCATTCTCTTTCTCTGTATATGTCAGTGTGCATTAGTATGTGTGTCATGCGTTTATTGCCGCCTATGTTTATCACCGTAGTCTCTAGGTCAGCACTTAACGGGGCATGGATATTGATATAGAAAAATGACAGTGAGAGAAAAGAAAATTGCGGAAGAAGCTGCTGTGATTTGAATTTCTTATTTTTGACCATATATTTTTGGTGTCTACTTCAGTTTTATTACATTTATTTATTATTTTTCAATTATATCTTAAATAAATTGTATTCAAAAGTTGCTTGCGAATTTTAAATTCTACAAGTCTCTGAAAATCTGAGTTTTTAGATAGCACATTTAATTTATTACTCTTTAGAAATCATCATATTTTAAATATAATAATTGATTCATCACTTTTTGTAAGAAAGTGACACAACTTGCAGAGATCACTCTATCAGTGCAGTTCTCAGTGAGTCACAAAAAAAAACAAGCAAAAGAACTTTTCCTTTTGGTTTGGGGCTATTTATGTTTAGACCATCGAGGTCGAGATCCGACCGGATTTGATCGAGCACATGGCTTTCACATGATTGACCTTGTGCTTAAGATACATATTTATTTTGGGTTGAGTGGGTGGCAGCGTGTCCCACATAAAGAAAGTACACGTGGCGCCCTTACAAGTAGCATTAAAAGATCAGGAAATGGCCCAAAGCCAAAATAACAAACTACGTAGAATCGTTTTTCCCACCAAAATAAAAAAAATTTTAAATTCTTTGTATTGACATGCGTTGATCGTCAAAAGGCGTCAACAGCGCCTCCGTCGGTGACTCGTGCCGTTCAATTTAATTGATATGCTTGCCTCATACGTCAGCCAATTAGCCACACAACGTGTCTTTATGCTAATTACGTAAGAAACACGCAAATTTCGTGGAGCAGCAACGTTAAGTGTGAATCATCAATGCATTTAAATTATGCAGCAATCGATGTCATCGCGTTATCGATACTCCAAATCTTGTTCTTCCAGTTCTTATTTTGTGGGTTATGCCTCCGGCCACAAAAAGTTTGTTTACCAAGCAATAAAGCTAACCCGATTAGAACCGGTCAACAAAATGCTATCAAGCGATCAAGGCTGCCTCGTCTGGGCTGCAATAGTAAGATACATAAGAAAAACAACAAATATATATTTACAATATGCATAGCGAGAGCAATAACAACAATCAGTCTGCTTGTACTACGCAGAAATTTTTGTAGAAAACAAAACAAAGCAAAAACAAGTAAAATCAGCAGACGGCTAAATCGTGTGAGTGTGACAGAGAGCAAGAGCGGCGCCATGGAGCGAGCAGAGGGCAGTATGGGTGCGAGTGTGTGTGTGTGTGATTGTTTGTATGTTTTGCTTGCACGCTAAACCAAAACAAGAGGAAGAGCAGCCAGTATAAATACTGCTCCCCACTACGATTGTGTGTCAATTGGACTCGCAAAGCGACCAGCTAGCAATCGTAACAGCCACAGCAGCTGATAAGCTAACAACGCAATTTCCTTAAAACAAAATAATAAACAAAAGTCGTTCGATTACGACTATTCAAGTGTGTGCAATTCTTACAAATTAACGGAAAATTTCATAACCAAGATGTCTGCATCGCCTACCGCTCGTCAAGCAATTTCGCACGGTTCGCAGGTTGTCGTCACTGATCCCATCCAAATGCCCGAGGTCTACTCATCCACACCCGGTGGTACCATCTACTCTACGACACCTGGCGGTAAGTTGATGAAATATTTAGCATATTGTAAATCAGCTGCAAACATTTTTTCTGATAAGAGACTGAGACAACACAGCGCACATGTTTTCCTGATTCATTAAAATTTAAATAGATACTTGCACAGAGCTCTCTTATCACCTGACAGACTCTGAATTCTGATGCAATAATATTAGACTAATGAACTGAATTTCTAATCTTAATTGCAGGCACCAAATTGATCTATGAGCGCAACTTCATGAAGAATCTGCGTGGTTCCCCATTGAGCCAGACGCCTCCCAGTAATATTCCCAGCTGTCTGATGCGCGGCACTCCCCGCACCCCCTTCCGCAAGTGTGTGCCGGTGCCAACAGAGCTGGTGAAGATGGCGCCATCATCGCTTAACATTGAAGATCACGAGCAGTTCCAATTGGAGCTCTAGTCAAATTAAAAAAAAGGCAAAAACGAAGCTTTCCAATTCCGAGCAGCAACTGCCAAAACTCATCATATGCTAGTTTTAATATCATCAGATTCTAAATTCGAATTGTTAGTGCTCATATTTATGTCATATAGTTACTAAGCTTTTTAGTTTATAGTCATATTGACTGAATTTTTCTTTTCATATATATATTTGATATATTTAGTTGCTAAGCAAAACCTCCAAATACAATAAAAAGTTATTATTATTATTAACTTATGAATTTAATCAATCATTTTCTGTTTATTTCATCGGATAATTGAATAACCTTGAAACGCTGACTAACAGAATTATCAAATAAAACTTCCACTTCACTTTGACGGGAATATTCCATTTGTATATATAAAGAATATATATAAATATACTCATATGTATTTTGGGGTTTCTTGAACTTCTTGGCATACCGGCCGGCATTTGTTGTCCGGAGAGAAATAGAGAAATGCTCTATGACAAAATATTGCGCAGTTTGGATATTTTCTCTAAAATCAGCCCATAAGCGACGATGACAACATTGATCAAAAGAACTGCCAAATTGTTGCCTAATATTTACAATCTTAATATTTGTTACCCGAATTAAATATGCCAAAATTTTATTGTCTAGTATCTATGTTTCAAATTTGTCATTAAGTATTATCATTTAATGCAATTAAAATCGATCTGATTATGCCGATAAATGCATTAAATATATTTATATAAAAAGTACCACAATTTTATGGTTTTATTCTATTAATATATGAGATTATCATTATTCCAAGAAATGCAATACCTAAATTTTGCCGGATTTTACCAGCTGTGCACATAATAATACTTTGGTTTTTTCATCTAGCATGTACAAATAAAATTTGTCTATAGAATTCTTATTTTCAGTAATTAAAATTAAACTGCGTCCATAACAAAAATTTGTACTAAACAGTGCATTAAATGTTGGAATGTTCCTTCTATATGTTTTGTTACACAATCTTCAATCCCCAAATAAAATGATTTTCTTAACTATATTTATTTTTCGAAATAACTTATATATCTATACCAAGTTATATATGTATAGATATATGGATATATATCTGCACAAGTCCTTGGCCTAGATTTTACAGTTATCGTGAGGATTATATTCTCATTGCATAACTAATTGTTTGTTATTATGTGTATTTGTTTTGTAAACACCTTTTTATCTAACAAAAAAAAAATAACCTACGTCAATTATGTGCACAACAATAATAACAAAACAAGACCAAAATAAAATATGTTATGTTGATTTGTATGCAAGAATTCAAACGACAGAAACCACAAATAAGACAAAAACAGCAATAACAAAAACAAATGCACATTCCATTCATGAATAAAAAATGTGTAAACAACATTTTGTATAAGAATGGTAATCATAGTATTTAAGAAATTAACCTATTGTTTCTAACTGTTGACTAGAATTTTAGTTCTTAATAGAAATCGAATAGTTTAAGTTTGTACAAAAAAATACGAAAAGAAAATAAAACAAAAACAAGCAAAACAAATAAATAAACGCGCAACCACCACGTGTGAGAGAAAGAGAGTAGTGTGAGAGAGCCACCAAAGGAAAGTAAAGAGAGCGGGCGCAATGCAATGACTCTGCTGCTATTGGGACGAGTAAGTATTTGAGTTTTTGTGTAAGCGTGTGCGTGTGTGTAGCTTTGTTTTGTTTTCGTGTGCTACGATTGAAAGAAGCAGAGCTGGCAGTATAAAAAACGCCGGCCAATGCCTTCGAATGTCACTTGAACTTCGCCAAGCAGTCGTAGAACGTGTTCTACAAACAGTGCAACAGCTGTTGATAAGGAAACAAGCAATAATTAACAACGCAATTTACTACGCCCAAACAATAAACAAAAGTCGTTCAACTACGATTCTACAACTGTGTTACAAATTAACCGAAAATTTAATAATCAAGATGTCTGCTTCACCCACTGCTCGTCAAGCAATCTCGCATGCTCTGCCCATGGCCATGTGCAAGACAAAAAAAGTTATCATCACTGATCCCATTCAAATGCCCGAAGTCTACTCATCCACACCTGGTGGAACAATCTACTCCACGACACCTGGCGGTAAGTTGATCTAATTTAGTTATTGTGAATCACCCAACAAAATTTGTATTCTTGTATTGATAACAGTCCAGACTGGGTCTAGACTCGGACACATGTGAATGATTCATTACAATTTTTTAATGACTCGTGCACAGCTTCAGTCTTATCATCAGTTGTACTCTGAATTCTGATGTAACAACCTGTTGACTAATAACTCAATTTATAATCTTAATTGCAGGCACAAAATTGATCTATGAGCGCAACTTCATGAAGAATCTGCGTGGTTCCCCATTGAGCCAAACGCCTCCCAGCAATATTCCCAGTTGCCTGATGCGCGGCACTCCCCGTACCCCCTTCCGCAAGTGCGTGCCGGTGCCCTCAGAACTGGTGAAGAAGGCGCCAGCATCGCTTAAAATTGAAGATAATGAGCAGTTCCAGCTGGAGCTCTAAAAAGAAAACAAGCTTTTCCCAATTCCGAGCAATACCTGCAAAAAATAATTTAATTCATTTAGCCATATCAACCTATCTGTAATATTTCGCAATCTAAATAATGATCTTATATAATGTTAGCTCTCTCATTACCTAATCATATTTAATTCCCGTCTGGAGGCGATTGTTTATTTTTCAGTCATATTGACTGACTTTTTGCTAATTATCGTTAATCATATTTAATTCTTAAGAAATGTTTGCAATAAACCTTAAATAATACTTGAAATTCCAATGGCCTTGCGTGTATTTGATCAGCTGGTGAATCTGTTTCAAACAGTTCTAATAAGAACTCTGACTAATCTAAAATAAATAAGTTTTTAAGAATTAAAAAAGATAACAAATGTTTGTTTGATTCCGGCAATTCACCTTGACTGTTTATGGTTTTTTATGGCGGTTTATTGAACTACTGGAAATACCGGCCGGCATTTTTCTCAAGACATATTCTAAGGAAAAAGAAGAAGAAAAAGTGCCGATCGCAGACTGCCGACTGCCGACTAGTGGGACCGTCAAACTATGCGCGTGGCATTCGCTCTGCTCATAACCCACTTTCTGCCTATATGCAAACACACATATATACATTCATACATACATTTCATATAAGCAAACATTCGCACACGAGCACAAACACACACATGCAAATGAGCAGCCGGCGAAAAATAGATTTTTGAAACAACTGCGCAGTTAGCGCGATTCACGCCCCCCAAGCAACGGGTTCACAATACGCATTTGTAGCCGGCACATGGCTTGAAAGTAAATACAAAAGTTTAATATAATATTAAACACGAGCAAAAGGGCAGCGATTGTAATATTTATGAAAAATTTATGTTTGTGTGTGTTACATTGATACTATTTAAATGCAAATAAATACTTACGTTAAGTTCATGTGTACTTATTTTGAATTCGAAGCCCTGGTAGCAGCTGAGCGCCATATAACATTTATAGCATACTTTTGAGCGCGATATTTAAATTGAAGTTATTAGGTGAATATTTATATGGAATTTTATTAAGTCGTTATTACTCATATTCCTCAATAGTTGTTTATTATTATTGTTTTCGTTGCTCTAAATATTATTATTTTTTGACTATTATTCAGCGCCGGGTATACATTTAGAAATTTTGTCAAATCTAAACCGATTTTTACATTTGGATTTATCATATTTTGAACTACATTTCAATTTGATATAACTAATTGCGGTCAAAGTTTATGAAAACAAAAGATCTCTTTGCTGTTATTAGAACATACCCTGTAGACATATAGTCAAACATTTGTGATAATCATATCATTCAAATGTTTTTTTCTTGAATAAAAATCAAGGCTAGACATTAATCTTCTTTGTGCCATTTTGAAGGGAATCTTATTCCAAGAGCAATGTATTTTTAGCACTTCTATTTCTGTTCAGGTGTATAAATTTAAAACAAAAATCAAGAGAAAGTTCTAAGTAATATAATCATATGTTTTTTATTTTCGTATGACTTATCCGGCTTACTCACACTTATCATTTTTACTAAATTGGTAAAGTCAGCTCATTCTCTATTTCGATTTTATTTATTGCGCTAAATATGTTTGCTTTTGACGCAGCAGCGAAATATTATTATTTATTATATTTTATTTTACGATTCAACTCACAACCTTAAAAAATAAAACAAAAACTGCTGTAAGCATCATGACTAATTTTATTAACATATATTTAAGCGCACTGAGCATCCAGAAAGTAATAATAAAACAAGCTAATCATATTGTTAGTTTATTGCGAGAAAAAGAATAATAATAATATTAATGATAATTTGGTAAACAGTGCAACAGAAATTTCATATTGCATGTTAAATGCAATGTTAAAGGTTAACAGTTAACTCATTTATTTCTCGCTGTTCATTTCGCTGACATTTGCCTGTGGGAATTTATCATTTACTCCTTCGATTATCTAGCATGTGAACTATAAAATTTGGCATATAAAAGCTGTTAGCTTTTACATAGAGAGAGAAAGTCCTTTCAGCTGTTCATGTTATTTGAAGTTATTTATGCTTTTCCCTTGCACCTTTTCAGCACTCTTAATGTTATTTTTCTAACAGCTTAATATCAATCAGTCGACTTTCGCTTAAGCCGACTTCAATTACCTCAAGAAGCTACCTCAAAAATATGCTCGTAACAAAGAATATTTATTACGTGAGTAATATTAATTTTGTTTAGCAAGTAACAAAAAATAAACAATTCCCCAAAAAAATTACAGCTCATCGGGGTTATGTTAGTGTTACACCATTTAAAACACTTCCCATGGTTTCCCAAGCGAAAAGCGATGCATTTTTTCCTTGTGTTGGACCATGTATCATGAGCTGATCTCGTGTGTTGGGGCCATTCGTGTGGCAGCGCAAGGCGCGTGATTTCAATCGTATATATGTGGATATTCCATGTATTTCCTGCCTGACTGCCCAACTGCCAAACTGACTGACTGCATGGGTTCTCGCGTTTCAGCTAGCTCAGCATAAGAGCGAACGCTTCCATTGAAAGCAGAGACCCAAAACCAAAAAGAATAATAAAAAAAATAAGTGAGAAATGTAATCCAACTCACATGTTACATTTTTTATTTTATTTATTTTCCGTACATGTAGCAAATTTTTCATTTTAATTCGCTTTTCATTTTCGATTTTCTTCATGTAACACATGCACACACAGAGACAACACACATTTTTATATAGTTTCTTTTACTTATTGTTTCATTTCATTTTATTTTCATTTTTGTTATTTACGAACATTAGTTTTGTTTCTTGTTGTTGCTGTTTTAGACACAAAATACAAATAGATACATATACATATATTTAATTTGTTTCTCTAAAATCTACTACAAAAACTAATTTTGTTGTTGCCGTTGTTGAACCAATTGTGGCAGGTTAGCGCTTAAGAACTACAACACATAGCATATACACATACGTTGACGATCTATACGTATATGCAGCATATACATCTATATAGATATTTATATATATATATATTTCATATAAAAAATACAACAAATTCGCAATTCGTTATCATTTGTCGGGTTTAGCACAGCGCCAAAAAATGCAGCCCATTGGGATTATAATATTATTTATTATTTTACCATATCGTTCAGTTTCTTCAAACTTGTTTATCTAACATTTAAGTATGGCAAACAAAATCATCATCGTATAAATTTAAAATACAATGCTTATAATTTTTTGTTTTATGTTTTTTTTATGTTGTTTGAAACGCATCTTTACAAACTAAATATTTAAAACTTATAAAATACTACAACGTAGGAGATCCGACGAAATCTCATAGCATTAGAAAATAAAAATAATATTTTTATAGAATATAAACACACGAAATTAATTGTATTACATTATTAAATTAAGAGTTACATTTACAGAAATTGTACATTATACAAAATTATAAAAAAATGAAAAAAAAAAAAAAAAATGTAATGGTGAGTGTTGTTGTTGTTGTCGTGTTGTATGTTGGTGTATAAAACAAAATTTTAGCAACAGGAAATGCATACCGAAACTGGTTGCCCTTTACAAACATTTCTCGGAAGTCGACAATGTATTTTCTTCTGAGTACATTTTTAGTATTGAAACAAAAACACAAATTGCACAAAACTTATCAATTAATTAGTTAGTTTTGGAAAGAGCATGTAAAAAACGCATAGCAGGTGGGTTATATATATATATACATAAATATATATAAGTATTTATAAATAAATATATATTGCGAAATTAAGCTTCTTTAAGTTTTGCATATTGCAGCAGATTCCGGGCAACGGATTTCTTCTTCTTTTTGTCTTTTTATGGGGCATTTTTATGACAATTTTTTACCGATTTTTTTTTTGTTTTTTGTATATGTATAAATAACAAATGTAAAAAGTAAACTGTTGTTTTTGTTGTCGTTTACCGATTGCACTTTTTCTCCTTTTTTTGTTACTGTTGCTGTGTGTGTGTGTGAGTGTGTGTGTACATAGGTATATATTTGTGGTTGTAATTAAGGTAAAGTTTAACTCATTATGTTGTAAAAAACAAACGAGAAATAGAACACAAAAAAAAGGTATTTATATCCTATGGATTACAAAAAAATATATATCGATTATAAGTAGCAACAGACAACTGATCACTGATATATATATATATATATATATACTATAAACATACGTACGTATTTTGTGGATTGTGTACTTAAGGGCTATTTGAAAATTAATCAAGACTCGTGTGTAATAACAACAAATAATTTGGTGGTCGGATTGGGAAAGTTTGCCAGATTATCAAAATTGGCTTAACGATCGACCCATTTTCAAACAAAATATACAATACATATATATAAACAAATATATATATGAATTGTCTTTACAAGTGACACACGACAAAAGTAGATTTCGTATTTTGAAGTTAATCTTAATTATGCATTATATATTTATATATTTATTTAAATCGGGGTTTTTGACTCGTAGACGCACAGCGTGCGAGTTACACCGATTTATAAGGTATATATATAGGTAAATTTGACGCTTTGTTTTTATATATATGTTTGCTTTTTTTAATTTTATTTTATATGTGGATTGTAACCACAACTTCTTTTTATATAGCAGTTTGGCTTGACCTTTTATCACTTTATATCAAGCGAAATGCATTGTTACAAAAACAAAAAAAATGTAGAAAAACAAAACGAGAATACGTACACGATATATACATATACATAAATATATATATAACAATATATTTATATATATATATATATATATATATATATATATATATATATATATATATATATATATATATATATATATATATATATATGCATATGTGTATAATAAACAACATCAACATGATCACCAAAATTACTTGTTTCTGTTTCGTTTGCGGTTTTAGCGTCGGTTTTCTTTTTGCACAGTTGAACTGTATTTCCGAGCGAAAATATTGTTTCGTTTTTTGTTATTAAATATAAATATATAGATATATGTATATAATAGTTAAGAGAGATAGCATTAGAGGGTCTGGGGATTCCTATGAGAGATAGCTAGGCTGAGACAGACAAAGACAAGACAGGACATGAGAGGACAGATGATGATGGAGCAGCAGCAGAAGCAGCAGCAGGCCTGATGGAGATTGGATTCGTGTTCGCATCTAATGCGATGTGCTAAAATTGGATGGCGAAATGGAAGCGGGTGGCGTTTCCGTTTCACTGCTGGCCAACGATGCATCGACGGTATCGTGACCGCTATGCTCCCTTGATCTTGTCATGGGTATTGGTACACTCGCCGTCGATGATGAGGCTGATGTTGATGTTGTTGGTGGTGGTGGCATTAGCGTTGCCGCCTCCTGTTCCGCCCGTTCTCTTTCCTGCTCCATTTCCAGCTGCTCCAATTCCAGATCCTCCTGCATTTGCTCCAATATATGCTGTTTATTTTGTGTCCAAAATAGCACGGGAATCCTCATCACTGTCGTCAGCGTATCATTGTGTTCCTCCAGCGAATTGCTGGCATAATGCTCAACGAGATGCTTGAGTGTCGGATAAATGTTGTAGGGTGCTGCAAAACCCAAACCGCTCTCCGTTTGAAAGATGATGCAATGATGAATGCCACCCTTGCAGGCAATGGACAGCGCATAGTGGCCAGCATCGCGTGCTCGGATCAAGAATGTCCCTGTGGGTGCACCCTTGAGCAGCTCGGCGGCATCATGTCGCTTGGCATCCTTAATGAACCAGAGGGATTCGTCGCGATGCGGCTGATTAGAGGCCTTCTCGAAATTGTGCTGCCATTTGTCGAAGCCCACCTCCAGTATTACGTTCAGATCGTCATCGGTGAGATTACAGCCTTTCAGGCGCCTGCAATAATAAATTACCAGATTAGTTATAAATATTAGTGATAAATATAATAACTTTAATTGCCCGACATGATCTTTCCAAATCTATATACATCTTTAAGTATAAGTACTGTATGTATGTCGAATTGTATTCATATGAACCGATTATCTAGGTGTAAAATAAGTAGCAGCTTCATAGTTTATATATATTTATATACTAACCACCTGATAACAACCACATCCGACAGTTATCTAACTTCCAAATAAAATGATTTGTGTAAAACTGTCAACGGTGACTGATGAGCATTTGTTAACGAATTTCATTTACAAACAGCTACACAAACGTATATAAAAACACATATATATATATGTTTATATATGTATATAATAATGTATATATAATAGACTGAATGGGTGGACAGTTTTATCTATTATAGTGATAGCTCACTAATACATAATTTCATTTGTCCCTTTTTTATGGTTATTGATAACTAGGGTACTCAAAATGTTATTAACTGAGTATATTGAATAGAAAGTGAAAAATGGCGTTTGTACATTTAAAAATATTATTAAATTATTCTTATTTTTTTAATTAATATAAATAGAGCGATTTCTAAAAAGCTAACAATTTTATAAGCTGCATAATATCCATATTTTTCACAAAGTGGGTTATCTTTTGCTTTCCTTAAATCAATACCTGAAATCTCTCTCATTCTTCCAAAACAAATGCAAAATAACTAAATTTATATATGTTAATTATAGATTTCAAGTTTATTTCAATTCCCGAAAATCTGTAGGATCAGTAAACAATATGACTATAGAATTAGGTTCCAATGCGTAATTTAACCGACCTATACAAATCTCTTATCACTGCTGGCCTTTGGGTGACGTGACTAAAATTCGACAAATCTCAAAAAGAAAGAAATAAAGAAATAAAAGAGAGAGAAATAATGCCCCCAATGGGGTAGAGGTTGTGCACATGCCAAGGAACATGTATGCCTCCATCAGGCCGAGATGGGTGCGCTTAATCTTAATTAAAATAAAGACACGCAATGAAAAAAGGTTTGCGAATATACAAAACACATACATACACACCCACAAACAAAGAAAAGAAACAAAAAAAAAGAATTGAATTTAAGCTCTTGACAAACAATAAAGCTCAACAGTCAGATAACGATAATAGTGGTTGCCTGGGCCCCTTATCTATACCCCAACAAATGCACAATACTCAACAGGGAACTAGAAACCCTAACCAGCACACAGAGCCATAGAGTCTCCCACAAAAATTCGCTCACCTTTAAAATTAAAAATCATCGCACACACCGATGACAAACTTAACAATAAGTTATAAAAAAAATTGGAAACGTTGAGTTGCTAGGGACCCTTAAGATAAGGGCTATGATAGTTACCTACACTCAAAAAAATATCGATCTATATCTTAGAAATTTGCCGTACTTTTGGCACCATGCTTAATCCACTTTTTTTTAGAAAACATTTTTTTTTTAAAACCGAGGCTTTTTGATTCTCAATTCGAGTGTACATTTGAATATATAAGCCGTAAAGGGATTATAAGGTATTTAAACTAAAAATTATGTTTTGCATCTGTACTTTTTGATAAATTTGTTTTTTTATGTAATATTTTAAAAATTTTGATTAAAGCAAAGAAATTGTAAACATTATATTTCATATATTTAAAAACTATTTCTACAAACAAAAACAATTTTCTACTTTTCATGGCTATTTCTATTTAGGGACGACTTTTTCTCAGAATGTAGACTAAAAAAAAGAAGACGTGAGTTTCGCTAATAGATAAGAAGCGTAATAAAGAAGCGCGATAGCGAAAAAAGTTTTCTTTTGGGTTGTCTAAAAATGAATATCATTGCTAAAAAAAAAAACGTTTTTTTATTTGAAGCTCTTTGGAGCTCAATTTTAGACAGATAGTTTCGGATAGAAATATAATGTAAAATTTTTGTCAAAATTTAACTTGAGCCAAGATGTGTTCTCTTAAGAAAGCTTTTAAATAGAACAAATTATTCATCCATTATAATTAGAATGCCGTATATGCCAAAAAATGCACGATTCCCATAGCTAGATAAGCGTAAGATGTGAAACAAAAAAGAAAGAATACTAAAATACTTGAAATGAGATAAAGCTTTGGAGGCACATTCTTTTAATATGGTTCAAGGTTCGGCTGATTATCGTTATCATCATCATCAGCAGCATTATCCCCATCATCCGTATCTCAACATCGATGACGAATCTAAGGAGAATGACATCAGCTGCAATCACGAGTTGGATTATCACTTTGAGCTTTATTCGAAAACAATGCAAATCGTCTTAAAGCTTTCATTAGCTTAAATGTAGAGATCGGAAATACTAAACTGAAGACATTGTAAAGATAGATCCCTTTCCCCCCTACACCAACAGACCGGCTGCCAGGATGACTGTTTGACAGCACTGAGCATTATTTTATCATTTCTTAGCATAATTTATGTTTCTCAATAATTCACCCACTTGGCATACTTTTCTGAAAAGTATTCTCGAAAAATGTGTAAAACTGTCAACGGCGACTTATGAACATATTTTGTTTTGTTAGTGGATTTGAATTACAAGTGGCAACACAAGCGGATCTACATACAAATATATATGCATATATATATATATATATATATATATAGACATATATGAATGAATACATTTTAAATATATATATTTATATGCATTGTTTTGTCGTCTGCTTCAACGGGTGGATAGTTTTATCTACTACAGTGATCGCTCGCTAAAGCAAATCCTAATTTATCACTTAATTTTTTAATACTATACACATATTTTTCATCTTTATAAAAATATTTAATATTTCTATATGCGTAACTACTATTTTATAATCGCAGGTTTCACAATTTCCGTAATTGCTAATCTACGAGAGATCACTGTATTATCTTTTTTTTTTTTGGCTTCTCGGTGTTTCGGTTTACAGGGTTTCCAGGCAAAGGCATCCACATTCAAAAATATATATATACATACATATAGTATATATATGTATGACTTTACATGCGGGCAGACGACAGGCACGTAGACCAGCAGTCTGCGTGGCGAATTTGCAGCCGGAGCAAAACGTTGAACGGCGCTGCTAACAGGCAGAAAACATTTTACTTCTATTATTCTTATTAGGAACAACGGTCAAAACCTCAGCTGAGTGCAGCAGTTTGAAGAAGCAGCGAAAAGCGAGCGTTGTGTGAAAAATGAGAAGCACAACAAAAAAAACAGTCAGCAATCATTATTCCTTAAATGGCACAAAAAAAGTAAATAACAGAATAATGCATATTGACATGAAGCAAATGACTGACTACTTATTGACTGATTGACTCAAATCGACTTAAAGTCAAACACCCTCAACACTCCCGCTTCATACTCTGACCCCTCTGCAAGCCATTCTGCGACGCTTATCAGATTTTTTTTCTGTGTGTGAAATGTTTTAAAAATGACGTCACTTGTGGCACTTACTCAATGTGTTTGTCCTTGCACAATTGCAATTGCTGCAACTCCGGCTTTGTGGCATTGATTTGACGCTCCAACAACTGCTGCTCCTCCTTTAGGGATTTAATCTCCTGATTGAGTCGCTCCATTTTCACATGCATCACATGCAGATGATCGGACATGTGCTTCAAATTGTCGCGCATATGTTGCTGAATCTCCTGCCGCGAACATTGTGCAGACGTGGCATTTGGTGCACCCGGCGGTGCTCCCCCCGGTGATACAACGCCCGTATTTATGAACGATTCAATTAATGTGATTTGACTGCGAAACATTGTGTCAGCATTACTAAAAACACTCTGATGCAATTGCTTTTCGGCCAACTCCTCCCTAATCGCATTGAACGAAGTCTTCTTCTGGTCGAGTGCCTGTTCTTGTTGCAACAAAAGTTGCGAGCAGCGTATAAATTCATCACTCCATAAGCGTAGGTCACCCTGTGGCTGGGAATCATCGTAGTACGGACATATTATCGGATTGCTAAGCGTTATGTCCAGCGTCTTATTGTATATCTTCAGGGAGTTGCTCATATAATAGTTGATCATATCCACCACGTTGGCAAACTGGAAGTTATCCACAAAGCCATATTTATTATTCTTTAACCGACAGATCTTGATCAGCTTCTCGTTGCCATCCTTCATCAGCGTTAAGGTGTATTCTCCCTTCTGCAAAAGTGTTAAGAGTATTATTCATTATTTTTCTTGCTTATATATTATTGGTTCCCATTTTTGCTTGTTTTTTTTTTTTTGCCCCAGTGACCTTTTGTAAATTGAAAATAACTTATTCCAATTGAAGTAACTTAAAGCAAATTTCAAAGTATATATATTATATTAAATTACAAGTAATGGCTGATTTCTGTAGCGCTTTTGCAGTGATTATTTTTTAATCCTACTTAAAAACCAATATAAAATCGTACTAAAATATAAGTAACATGCAAAATAATTTTATTTTATTATTACTGATTTGTGTAAAGCATTTTCAAATTATTTTTAAACTTCGAAAAAAAAAACATTAAAAAACTATAAAATCCAAATATTATAAAATAAACATCCGGAAAATTAAAGGGAAACACTGAAGAGGTTGTAATAAATACAACCAAAACTCATTTTAAAATAAATTGTATTCTTATTGTTATTCAAAACAAAAATAAAAAAAAACAAAATAAATCTTATTAGCTACGTCACATATTTGGTTTGGATAAATATTTGCTGTCTATTTTTTTTTTGATACACCTTAAAATCTACGAAATTGCTCAAAAGCATCACAATTAAATTTTATATTTTTTTATAGAAAAATTATTATTTCCCAATTATAAACAGTTTGAAATCTATTATAAAAGTTCCCAAAACAGTTAGTGAACACTGTCAACTCTGCAAGTGCAGCTGGAACTTTAACTGCAATTGAGTGTATTATTTTTAGCTTACCTTTGCCTGCGCATCGCGTACTAAAAAACTGCCATCGGGCTTTCCGAACAATATGTTTTTTGCCTGCTCGCGCGTTATGCTGCCCCAATACCAGGGGGCAGTACGCAGCTCATCCTTTTTCGGATCGTGCACCATAGACACCGGCGCCTGTGGCCTCATCGTGGAGTAGTGCATCGGTGAGGGATGCACTGTAAAAACAAAATCAACAACAAATCACACATAAAAATTAGGAAGACCAAAATCACATATTTCACACTAGTGTTGGTTAAACACAAGCACACACATAAACACATGCGTGTAAATATGTATGTACACTTTACAACACATACATAGATACATGTATGTAGCGGCTTTTGCTTGTTGCCAAGCGCCCCCGAAACGCATTTGAAATGCGAATACGAATACGGGGTTTTGGGCGCAAGCGGTTAGCGTTAATTTTTTGGCCGTTTTTTTGTTTGATTTGTTGTATTTTTTGTTGTTGTTATTGTGTGTACTCACTTGTGATTTGTTGCTTTCGTCGTTGCCCAACAAAAACTATATTAACTGGAGATTTGCTTTAGCCAATTTTTTCGCCGATATATATAATTCTTTTATGGTGTATTTATATATATTTACTTATTTTTTTCACGCTTACAATTTACCGAGCACCATCTTTCTATTCTCAATTTCGCGAATCAACTGAGAAACTCGGAGGCAACACACACACATACACATTCACTCAATCAAATATATACACATGCATACATATATAACTATAGTTAAAACAATTAATAGCGTGCAGGAATCGGTATTTTAAAAGGCATTCGCTTTGCTTCCAAATTCGTATTTGCAATTTAATCGAATTAAACGCTTTCGTTTATTGGTGCTTTATTAATATTTATATATATATATATAATGGAAATCACAATCAGTACACCATTATATCTTTCTTTTTTGTGTGGAATAAATCGTCCTCAACACTGCACAGCCACTGGCACTGAATAGCATGTTGCAAACATCTTACGCTGTTCAACACTTGCAACACTTGTTGAAATTTACTAAAAAATGTCACAAATTTAACACACACAGAGACTGACCAAATATTTACTGATTTGGTATTTTTAGACGTACATTTTCAGCTTTGAATTGGTTTCGCAGTTAGAAATTTGCAATGGATCTAATAAAGCACAAAAGGTTTATTCATTGAAAACGTTTTAAATAAATAAATTTGTTACGCAGTCATACATAGGTCTATATTTGTGTGACCTTGAGCTGCAATCAATTTGAATCGCATTTTTGAAATGCGTTTACTGATGAAAGTATTTGCACCTGTATCAAATAAATTGTATTAAAAGAAAAAAATTTATTTATATATATTTTCAAAAAAATTATTCTTATTTTTTATGGAACGTGATTTTTTTTTAAACAATTTTCTGCACAGTGAAAGTGGGAATGGACCTTATCAAAAGTCAATTTGTTTTTTTAATTATCTTCCTTTGAGTTGTATTTTTAATTAAATTGTACATAATTAATAAAAAAAAATTATTAAATATAATTTTAAAATAATTCTTATTTAATTTGGAGCAGTACTTTTTGTTTTTGATGAAGTCTGGAGCACACTGAAAACCCTTTTTTAAAAGAAGAAATTAACTCAAAAATGAAACTATACAAAAATCAATTACCATTCTTTGACTTGTATTTATTGTACATCCAAAGACTTAAAGCTAAGCTACAGCATAATATTTACGTAGTATGAAAATAAGAACCACGGCACTGTCTATGATGAAGCATCTATCTGTGTGTAAAAATCAAACAAGCATATGGAGATAGTTATTATTTCACTGATTTCTATCACCAGCATTTTTTTTCTTCTTTTCTTTTTTAAAGTTGAGTTTTAAAGTCAAGGGCGATATTTGTAATGCTTGTTGCTTTTTGAAAATATGTTTAAGTTTAGTGTCGGGGCGCATCATTTTGGAACTTGTTTTTGTTTATTTTTCTTGTCTCCTGAATATTGTTAGGCGATTGTTTTGGTTTTCCCCCCTCATTTTTATTGTATCTTTATAATGCCAGCTGCCACCAACTTCATTATCTTGTCGGCAATAACGGGATTTTGTAAATGACTACGAGATAAAAAGAATAGTTAAACAAATTCATTGAACAAATAATTAAAAGATGAACTTACTCCTTAGCTGCCTGTGGATCGGTTTGCATTTGTTCGAGAATCATGCACATGGCGGGATCTTTAAATATTTGCTGTATCTCCGGATCGCTCATGGAACTCTTGTGCACCTCTTTTGGATTACGTTGGTAATTCAATGAGCACGAGCGATAACCCTCAATGGCCTCGGCATTATTGGCATCTAGCTCGAGTGCCTTCTGATACGCCGATGAAGCCTTTGTCGACATTTGCATGCCCTACAAATAATTAATAATAATAAATATATACTAGTAACAGTAATAAAATATTTATCTAAGCTTACCTGCAGAATTTTGCCCTTTCGTATGTAGCCCTTGATGAATTTCTCATCCAGCTTGATGCAAGTCTCGCAATCCTTCAGTCCCAAGTCGAAAGCGGCCAACTTGGTATAGGCAGCAGCACGGTTGCTATATAATTTGGGATCTTCTGGATTACGTTTGATGGCCTCCGAATAGTGTTTGACCGCATTGCTATAATCGCCGTTCTTGAAGTACTCATTGCCCTTCTCCTTCTCCTCCTCGGCCTTAGCAGGATCAATATAGGCGCGACGTTCCTCCTCCTTAAGCTTTACCTCCACCTGGCTCAACGAAGTCTTAATCTCCGGCGTACGATGCTCCGAAATAGCCTTTTCATAGTAGAATTTCGCCTGCTTATAGTCCTCCATCTTACGATAAGTATTTCCGATACGTGCCAGCGATTTGGCAATCAATTTGAAATCCGCACGATTTTCACGACCCACTTCAATGCCGCGTTCACATTGCTTGATGCACTCATCGTATTCCTTGCGCTCGAAATAAACAGCCGCAATATTGTTGTGGAACGTGATATCAGTCGGATCATGTCCGATTGCAGCATTATAGTGCTTGAGGGCAGTATCGAAATCCTTCTTTTTGTACGCCGCATTGCCCAGTTCCTTTTCCTGTTTGGCATAGTATTTTTTGCGCTCCTCCTCGCTCATATCCTCCACTCGGGGACCAGCAGCAGCTGCCGACTCAGCGGATTTACTTGCCGTTGACTTTCTTTCAAAGCTGGGCTGTGGATCCACTTCCATTGGTAGATCACCTTGCGATTGCATAAAGGACAACATCGATGAGGTAATTTCCTGGCGTCCCTGCAACAAAATCGTACTTTCCGGATCGTGAGTCAAACCTAAACACATTGTAACATTAGTTGAGGTTATGTAGACAAAAGAGCACCAAAAAAAAATTACCCTCGTTGTATGCCGCAAAGGCCTTCACATAATCTCGAAGTCCAGCGGCTGCGACTCCTTTGCGGGAATACCCCTTTGGCCATGTGGGATTCAGCGCAATGGTTTGCTCTGCATCTTCGTAGGCTTCGCGATACTTTCCGGCCTTTGCATAGGCCGCTGAACGATTGCTGAATAGCACATGATTTTTGGCGTCCAGCGCAATGGCTTCTGTGTACGCAGCAACGGCCTCTTCGAACTTCTCCTCATTTAAAGCCTTATTTCCCTTTTCCTTCAATTCATTTACCTGCAGTGGAAATTTGTGTAAATGTGCATAGTTTTTGACTCGTTTTTGTTCCGAAGAACCCATTTTTACATTTCTATCTTTTAACTCACCTTGTCCATTTTTCTAAGTCGTGCAGCTGTTGTGAGTGTTGCAAGGATTTATAATACAAATTTTTTTGTTGGTGTTGAAACACGTCTTTTTTGGGAGGTAAACTTTGCAAAAAATGACGCCGCTGTCGGACTTTTCTAGAAATGCATGAGTCGTGACTCGCTCTCGCTGCCTCAAACGTTCTCGCTCTCAAACTCGCTGTCGCTGTGCTCCTGCTCAAATGTCAGACGCGCTTACAACGTTGCCAACACACATTCGCAGCACCCAAAGCGTTGCCACTAAATTTTTTTTTTGCAAATAATAATATATTTATAAAAAACAAAAAATTCAATTAGTTTACACCGATAGCAAAGTTTAAACAATAAACGCAAATCTCTGCTGCAACTTTGGTTTTACATGAGTGTTCTTTTTATAATTCGAATTTGACAATTGTGTGACAGACGAGTTGGCAGCCACGCGCCGCTTAGTTAAATATATTCGAGCTGGCAACGTTGTCGCAAAATACGGACAGACGCTGCTTTTTGCGTGCGCCTGGAAAAAAATAATTATACAAAATATTTTTGGAACAAAAAATTGCGAAAACGCTCCGAATATAAGCAGCACTATTAGATAAGCGACGTCATGGCCGAATATTTGGCATCAATTTTTGGCACAGAAAAGGACAAGTAAGTTGGGGGCAGTGCGAAAAAATATATATATTGTTAATAACAAGAGTTCGGCATGTGCCGCAAGTAGCGCTCTCTTTTTACACTCCGTCCGGCTAATCACAGGCATTGCTATTTGTTTTACATTGGCAGAGTCAACTGTTCGTTCTACTTTAAGATTGGAGCGTGCCGTCATGGCGATCGCTGTTCCCGCATCCACAATAAGCCGACATTTTCGCAAACGGTGCTGCTCCAAAATCTCTACGTAAATCCCCAAAATTCCGCCAAGTCAGCAGACGGATCACATCTGGTCGCCAACGTTTCCGACGAGGAGATGCAAGAGCATTATGACAATTTCTTCGAAGACGTATTTGTCGAGTGCGAAGATAAATACGGCGAAATTGAGGAAATGAATGTTTGCGATAATTTGGGTGATCATCTAGTGGGAAATGTTTACATCAAATTCCGCAATGAGGCCGATGCCGAGAAGGCTGCGAATGATTTGAATAATCGGTGGTTTGGCGGACGGCCGGTTTACTCAGAACTGTCACCGGTGACCGATTTCCGTGAGGCATGCTGTCGACAGTACGAGATGGGCGAGTGCACACGATCTGGCTTCTGTAATTTTATGCATCTGAAACCGATATCGAGAGAGTTGCGGAGATATCTCTATTCACGCCGGCGTCGCAATCGTTCACGTTCCCGTTCCGGCGGCTCGCGTCGCCGTTCTTCACGTAGTCGTACCCGTTCGCCGCGTCGTCGACGTGAGGAACGCGGCATTGGCGGTGGCACAGATCGTGGCGGCGAACGGGGCATTGTTGGGGGCACGGATCGTGGCGGCGAACGAGGCATTGGCGGTGGCACGGATCGAGGTGATCGCAATGATCGTAACGATGGCAACGATCGTGATCGACGTAAAGGTGGTGGCGGCGGAGGTGGAGGAGGAGGAGGAGGTGGTGGAGGCGGCGGCGGCGGTAATCGATATTAAAAATGTGTTGGTTTTTTCTGGACACCTTGCGGACATTTTGGAGTGCAACTGAAATGGAATTTAAAATGAAAACGGATACAAATGGAACGACAACTCTTCTACTCTACAGTCTGCTCCGATTTTTTCTGTTTTCTTTCTGTTTTTTTTTTTATTTAGGGGTGAATGTTGTCCACCACACATACATTTTGTACAAAACCACCCGTTACACGATGTGAATTATTTTTATCGAGCGCCCATTTAGATTTGTAATTACTTATACACACATTCGTAATAATAAAATTGAGTAATAATTATAACGATATAAACGGATATCTGTAATTCATTTTTATCGTCGACTATAATTTTTATATTACATATTTCATATTTATGAGGATAGTAAAATTATAACAGATAGAAATGGCTATTTGCTTGATAAATATTTAAAATTATCAAAATCGAAATCAGAATGATTTGTTTTATAAATATATATATACTGCCGACAGTCAAAAAATATATTACGAGTTTGATAAGAAAATCTAAATAATACCAGACAGTCCTGGCTATATGCAATCAACTCCCGATGTAGTCAAAAAATGTTTCATATAAATATAAAAAACATAAATATGTATATTATTTTCTTAAATGTCTCAAAAGAAGACACATTTACAGTAAACCAATTCTATATATACAATTCTTTATACAAACCCATCTAGTTAAAACCAATAACAAAAACAAATTTTAAGACCATTACATCTAAGTGTTTTAAATTTATGTTTCACATTTTGAGTAACTGCATCTGCTTTAGCTGTTGTTACCTTTGCCTCTTCATCCATTGCATTAAAGTGTTATACATTTGGAGTAACTGCATTTGCTGTATTTTCTTTGGCTTTGTCATTCGCATCCACCTGGAGCGTTGCTTTCAGCTGCTTGGTTATGTCAATCTGTTGCTGTAGAGTATAACGGTTCTCATGCTTTCGTCGTTGCTGCTGCTCCACATCGCGCAGCACGCCCTGATGCAGCTTGAAGCTGTGAAAAGTGTGCACAAATTTAATTTCATATAACAAATTGTAAAGTTATTTAATATCTTACTCACCGGTCGTCGGACTGTTTATAGTGAACATAACCTATAATCGCACTTGAGACGCCTATCGCCAAACCCAATGTGATTTTTGAAGCCAGCGACATCGTCTTGTTTTACTTATGCAAATATTGAGTTTATGTTTGAAATTTAGTTTAATACAAAATTGAGTTTTACTCCTATTCCAGTTACGACATAATTTTGTTAACTCCGGGAAAAATTATATATATGTCCAACGCCAATTGTTGCCCATGAGCTTTCTTCTGCTTGTTTATTTAAGCAGCGTTTATATAGTGTGCATATAATTATAATTATATTTTTATATTATTTTGTCAAATATTATGAAATTTACTCAAATTGGCCGATAGACAAAACAAAGCACGAGGGCTGACAAATCACAGCTGTAGCTTAACGATAAGCAATAAACGATTTATAAGCACTGAGCGCGCAGATATATCGATTTGAATGTATTTGTTTTCCAAAGCTGTTATCTATTTGTAAAGCAGTTTTAATTTTATTTATTTTGACGCATTGCCTGTTAAAAGTGCTTTGTATGATCTTTGATTCTCAGTCTGTCGTAGATGCAAGGATAAAAGCATCAGCACATATATGTATAAAAGATAATCCACATAATTGTTGTACCATTAGCCAATATTAAATCATTGACCTGCGGCCACAACATGAATAAAAAAATTCTGGACATGCGCAGCTCAGCACAGATGATTGCACGCAATGCGAAGCAACAGCACCAAATGTATTTGTCGGATGGTTGAACGGACGGACGGAAAGTGAAAGCAACGACAATTCAGCCAACGTGACGTATAAGCAACATTTATCCCGATTGCCAGTGCGACTCCAGTTTTTCACACGCCAAGTTGTGCGCGCACCACTGAAAAACATAAAAAAAAGTACTAATTAAAAATAATTTATATATATAAAAATACATAAAGAAAACTATATAAAACGGCAAGCAATTTACGTGCGTGCGATAAGATTTGTTTAAAAATTCATACATTTGAAACAATCAACAACTTCGCGTCGATTGCCAATAAAAATTCATTAACATATGTAAATTATAAACAGCAACGACCCCAGCTGCCCAGGCAACTTCAATTTGTGGGTTTCCAAATATTCTCGTTTTTAATTTTTCCTCTTTTTGTTGTAGTTTTTTTTTTTTATATTTATTTGCCTGTTCCGCTTTTCAAAAATTTATGTCAGTGGCGCAAATATTGATTTCAATCTAGACTGTGTGCGTTTCTTTGCTTATGGTTTTTGTCGAGTGCTTGCTAAGAACTTGCTAAGTCCTCAAACATTTCTCGCTGACACCTTCAACGCTGAGCTTGGGGGCGTTTATGTCATTTTTTTGTGGCTTTGCAAACGTCTTCGCCTCATATTTCATTTAGCCAAATGTGATTGCGTTTCAAAGTCGCGTTATAAGCTAATATTAGAATAAGAATCAGTTATACGAACATTAAATTTACAAATATACAAATATACTTTAAATTAAATGCAAATTTGAATTATCCTCTTTAACCATTTAAAATCGACTTAAAAAAATAACTTGCCTTAAAATTTTGATTGCACGTGGCAGATTTTTCTATTTTTAACGAATCAAAAATATCATAATTTGTTAAGACAGAAATCTTTTACATTAACAAAATCTGTGAATCACAGTTAAAAAAATGTTTTCCAATGAAAATTAAATCTAGTCAATTTAATGACTTTCCAAAGTGAACCCTTACAGATTGAAGTTTTAATTGGTCTTTGCAGTTCTCAAGCAAAGCGATCGTAGATCGATAAAAACAAATTAAATCAAGATGACCAAAGTGGAGTTGTATAAATCGCGCATCTTTGTGACAATAATACATTTGTGTGCATTGGGTCAATTTGCATATGGCTTGTACTTTAGCAACTTTGAGGTGCAACGGAGCTACAAACTCAAGACGAGTTTCAGTCGGCGCTTGGTGCCCGAAACCTTTCCACAAAAATTGCGATTTCTGAGCTACTGGTCGATGGTAAGTTGACAGTAAATATACATATACATATATACATATATATATATATATATATACATATATACATATATATATATATATATATATATATATATGGGTGGCTTCCATATATATCGTGGTCATTATTGCGATATGACGGAAATGCGCCCGCTATCGTTTCAAGTGTGTCCCAGATTCGAAGATTTATAAAAATTATATGTGTATATGATTATTATTTTGTCATTCATTTATGTCTGCCATATGTTTGCTTATTCGCCTTGTGTTCTTTTTTTTTTTTTTTTTATTTGGGGTCAATAACTGTGGTGTTTGCCTGGCTGCGCCTGGTTGCATCTGTAAACAGCACATGGTATCTTGCAGATACATTGTTCGTTCCATTCATCCAATTATCCATGCATTTGTTGTCGGTACAAATTGTTACACACACAGTTGCGAAACGCTACATTTAATTTCTCGTATTTATTTTCGCTGGCGAATTTTGTTTGGCTTTATTGAGTTCTGAAGCTGACCACAAATCAAATCTGGCCAAAAAAAAAATTAATACAAATGGCGCACAGTCATTTTTGTGGCCGATTTTATTGGCGCCGATCGATGCCAGACTATCTTCTTGGTGTGAATGTAAATATGCATCTATATTCTGGGGGTGGGGAGGTGCCACAGGAGCTGTGGCAGGAACAATTGCTGGCAACTCATTTACATGCCGTAAAATTTTCTCGGTATTTTTCTCCGACACTTGGCAAACAAAATACCGGCATATTAAATACACATATCGGCAGCTAGATTAGCTATTCAATTTATTTAAGTGTATTTGGCTTCTTAAATTATACTGTAATTCCAACTAGAAATTGTTATTTCGTTTGGAATTGATTTAAAATATTTTGAATTGATTACAAAAATTAAGTTGTTCTACATTAGAATAGAATTTGTATTAAAATATTATTGAAATCATATGGTGTATGTACATATATACATAATATATATATTTATTTATATATATCCCATTTCGCTACTTGAGTTCAAGTATTTATAATGCCAAAAACCTTTCCAAGTCTGTTTTATTTTTCCTTATCTAGATAGTTTAGTTAATGCTCTGTCTTTGACGACCTTGGGCGCCCTTGATTTATAATCTGAACAGATTCTTTGATCTTGGCAACAAGTGATCTTCGAAAGTACGCAAATCATATCATTCAAATACAGAATTTATTTGTTGAAGCTGCTGTTGGTTTTTCATTGCAGACATATTTATTTTTTTTGTTAGTTTTTTGGTGGTTTGTTTTTTCCTTATTTTTGGTGAATGTCTTTCATGTGGAAGTCGGAGCAAGGTGATCGTCGGATCGTCGATTCGTCGGGTTATGCACAGCATTAGCATTACCATCAGGTTGTTTATGTATTTCTCCGTCGTCTGTTTCCGTCAATTTATCCCCTCCCCCATGACTGAATTGTTTATATCGGGCCAATCACAATGAAAATAAACGCTTCTCATTTCTTTTCTTTTTATTTATTATTTTTTCTTTTGCGTTCGCCAAACAATTGCATTGTAAAAGATTCCAACTAAATACTCTATGATCGGCTAGTCCTGAAATATTTATATACATTTTTGTATGTGAAATATACATATGAATTTGAGTATGACTAGAATTTGCTATATATATATAGTCATAAATGCTTCATCGCTGGTCTCATCGCGGATTTTGTACAATTTATTACTTGAACATTTTTTAAGGCGAATTTATCGAGTTGAGTGTTTTTGAAAAGATCTTGTTTTGGACATGCTAATTTCCTTTAACAAAAATATTAAAAACCCATCTTCGCATTAAATTTATAAAGATTATAAAATACCTTATATAATTGGGAAAGACCAACGTAAATAAATATTACAAAAGTCTAATATCCCAATTCAAGTAACAAAATTAATCTATATACATATGCGACATGATTTCTGTATTGTATCTTTAACTTGACTTGAAATTTGTACGCCAAAATAGTTGACGAATTATGAAAAGCTCAAATCATAATTTATATCAAATTTGGAATTTTGTGTGACTTTCTAACGAATACATTTTTCCATATTGGCTGGGCAGATGTTTAATTAATTTGCTTGTGTTTTTTTTTTTTTTGGCAAGTGTGAAAAATACCAAGAATATTTTACGGCTTGTAAATGATCTGCCAGCAATTATTTATCTAACATAACTTTTGAACATTTTTTAAGAGTTATCTGTGCCAATGGATTGATGAAAAAATTTAAAGGCTGACATTAAACTATTTATCTACACGCAGAGAAAAATTTTTACAGAATTTTAGAAATTTAAAACTGAGTGGGCACTATTCCCTGGGTGGCTTTCTGATATCAATGACTTCAAAAACATTGGACCTAGTTTGTAAATACATATAGCTTAATTTGAAAAAACTTAAGAACTTACTCAAATACAGCAGTAGAGACACTAAATTTCTGTAACGATTTTTACAAACAATCAGCAATTGCATTAATTATTTTTAAAAATTACATAATAATATCACAATAATTCCAATAATTTATGCTTTGTCAATTTACGGAGAAACAAAAATAATGTTTTCATAATTACATTTTTTTTATTATGTTGTATTTAAGAAAAAAATTAATAAACTTCATAATCATTCTAAAATTCAGTTCGATTTATTTGGCTGAGTGTAGATATCTGTTTGACTGACTCAACACAACGCCCCCAAATTAACCATGGGAAATGTCGCTAGATTGTAAGCTTCAGTACACTGCCAGAGTCAACATGTTGCAGTTGCAACAAATTTTGCTAGTTGTAATCGGGCTGCTTTTATATATGTTGGAGGCGGAAACGACAACAACTATTAAGTGGCACAGTGCTGGTGCCCCAATTGGTAATCCTACCGCCTGGTTAAATGATTATTTGCCTTGTGCCCGCGATTTGGTTGTGTTTCCCAAATATTATCCAGCCGTGTTGCCACTGCCACCACAGCTATCTATCGGTGGCTTTGTGCTGCCACGTGAAGGTGGCATACTTCTCGCCGAGGATGCAACTATAGAGTTGAGAGCAGGCGCTGGACTTAATCCGGATTGTGGCAGTGAGGATGGACGTGCTTATCTAAAGCCGCCCAAGACGAGCAAGTGGTTTGATCCTGGCAGCTGGAGCATGCAACCCGACAGCAGCTCCAGCTCTAGCGTCATCTCCTCGCTGATACCGGAGCTGGAGCGAGTGCCCTGCGATGATGAGCATGTGGTCATCGCGAGCAATCGTGGCGCACTAGCCTTCGATTTGGAAAATGTGCAATTCTTGCGCTTGGGTCAGCTTATCTTGGCGGGCTCCTCCATTTCCAGAATGTATTTGCAGGAACTGTTAAGCAGAGATCTGGGACAGCTGTTGTTCCACAATGCGGAGGATGTCATTGTGGAATATTATCGTGATGAGTTGTGTGGCTGCCACAAGGATTTTGAGAAACTCATTGAACCTGTATGCCACAATGTGGAGCAGCAATGCCCGGTGCCACATTGTGTGGCGCCACTGCGTCCGTTTGGCTCCTGTTGCCTGGTATGTGGTGCCACTTTAATCATACCCAGTGAGCACTGCATGGAGGATGATCGCAAATCACTGACTAGCTTCATTAACAATGGAATTGCTGAAGAGGATTTGGCGGATGAGCTACAGCTGCATGTGAGTTATGTGGGTTCCTCCTCGCAGTACGGCAATCATTTGCAGGCCATCATCTTGGAGCGGGGCACCTACTCGGAACGAAGTGTCAAGTTTATGGAACGCTTGTCTGCGTTGCGCAATCAGAGCGTCTTGTTAAAGGGGCAAGGTCAACAGTTAATGTTGCACTATGCTGGTCATCCCTACAATCCCAATTTGAGCTTTGCCTCAGTGCTGCTCATCCTCTTCTGCTTGCTGCTGGTGGGTTTCGTGGCACTGATTATGTTCGCCCATTTCTTGCCACAGCATCGGTATCTGAATCGCATACCGCAGTGGTTGCATGACCCTCGCAGATGGCGTTGGCGCCACTTGGATCTACGTCGTTTGCGTTGCAATTTGTTCTTCAACCGTTTTGATACTGCCGCTCAAGCGGAGCGAGGCAGGACTGGATCGTCTGGCAGTGGCGTGGAAGATTTGACTGTCATTGGCTATGATGCTCAGAGCGGTGTGGTGCGGGAGCGTGCCTTCAATAATCCCATGTTTGAGCAGGAGCAGTCAGCGGTGGATTCGATTGCAGCATCAACATCAACAGCACAGCCACAAATCCAATCACACCCAATCAAAATGGAGACGGGTGATTTGGATTTGATCGACAGTGTTGAGGGACATGAGTTGACCGAAATCAATTTGGACTCCTCCGATGATGAAAGAGGAAACTAAGAAATAATATTTCATGTGACGATTTAATAAACTTGTAATACACAAAAATATAATAAATAAAATCCAGATACATGAATTTAATTTTTTTATGCTTATGTCTAAAATTCTTATTTTATTTCATTAGATTTTTATTTTATGGACTTTTAAAATATATATATTTTGAAAAGCTTATAAATTACAATATATTTATTTTAAATATTATATACATAATTTTTTCTTATTCGAATATTATTTAATTATTTTATATAATTATAAAAATATAGAGATTCTTGGAATTTTCAATATATTGAGACGAATTGTTTTATATGTCGAACATGTGTTATAGTTATTAAATTATTAAGCTTTAATCCATTAGAACCTTTGTTCCAGCCCATACATACCTCTATAATTCTTTAATATGT
The DNA here is from genome assembly GCA_035042365.1 of Drosophila dives. Classification (NCBI taxonomy): domain Eukaryota; kingdom Metazoa; phylum Arthropoda; class Insecta; order Diptera; family Drosophilidae; genus Drosophila; species Drosophila dives. The sequence goes on along the minus strand of JAWNLJ010000357.1, from coordinate 6,203,986 downwards.
ATACTCAAATGCATTTATGATGTTAGCGATAAGTCCAAAAATAAACGGATCGATTATTGTGTGTGACAGTCTCATAATTGATAGCGATAAAAGTGGTGGTGCGTCCTATATATATATACATATATATATATATATAAATATATATATTTACACGTGCGCTTGTCCCTTGACCTTTTGGTAGCTTTCACGCAACGCTTGAAACTAAATCGATAGTTCGAATTAGTTCCCGCAGATGCAGTTGAAATTTATTCACACACGTAGAAATATAAAAAAAGAGCGTATTATGTTAAAAGTGAAACTGATTTTGTTTGTTTGTTGTCTCTAAACCTGTTGCAGTTTCATGTTCATCAAAAGCTCACAGGTTTCCACTGTCTGCACTTTAAACAACCAAATAAGAAACTTAATCTTAAGTTACTTTTGCCCCAAACGATAAGCTCTGTTATCAGCCGCACACACACACACGCATGAAGACAATTTATATGCTTAGATTGCGCTTCGATTCGCTGAAAGCCGGCAAACTCTTCGTCAGTGTGTTGTGGACTTCAGTGTGGTAAACATGGCGATTTCCAAGTCTAAGAGCAAGGGCTCAACGTCCGCCGGTTTTAATCGTGCTGTGCAAGTGATGCTAACCCTGACGGCTGTCATTCAATTCAATTATGCGGTCTATTTCTTTTACAATTTGGAAATGCCGCGATCGATTTTTCATCCCTTTGCTGGAAAATTTAAATTTTTAACATTTATTTGTGCGGTAAGCAAAAAAAAACAAACATCGACATTGGAAAAATGTTATTTTGCTCTCTCATGGTTGATTGGCAGCACTGTTCTGTTAACAAAAAAACAAATGTTAACAAGTTCTGTTGATCGCTTTGTGTGATACACACATACATACATGTATACTTACATACAGCTTTACTTTAATGTTGATGTTTCTGATGACGTCATACGTGTTTAAAGTCAAAATTTTAAAATCCGATTTTCAACTAACGAACTCGACTGGCCAATATCAGAAGAGTTAATTACTTACAGCAGATTAGTGTGCAGCAATACGGAATTATTATTAAATAGCAAAGGCAGAGGGTGAGAACTAATACGGGTGCAGTTGGCCTTAATCCTGAACTTATGAATACCAACTTAAATTTTGTATAATTGTTCTTTTAATTGTAAAATGGATTTAAAAAAATTGCATTAGGGTAACTATATTATTTCTTCTTATTATGTTTTTGTTCATCTAATTAATAAAAGAAAATTTATCTCAAAAAATTGCGCTTAAGCTTAATGCAATGTGCCCAAAACACAGAGAATTGACCAAACATCGATTAAAAATTCTTAGGCATATATCGATAATCGATTACGTGCGCGGTCACACCGCAACGGCAAACAGTCTTCAGTTTCACTCCGTTACTGGCCGGCTGTTGTTGCCTTGTTGCCTTGAAAAAATCAATTTGTTGTTATCAAACAGAAAATAAAGATGGCCAACGGCGCTGCTGCAACACAAACGCTTTTTAAAGGTGTTTTTGGCGCGCTGCGAACACTGCTGCATTTAACTGCAGCCGTACAATTTACTTACGGCGTCTATTATGATTATAAATACGTTGAATTTCCAGTATCAAATGATCCAAATGCAAAGCAACTTCATCATCCGTTTGGTGGCAAATTCAAATACTTAACATTTCTAGATGCGGTAAGCGACGGAAGTAATATAAATGTTATGAATTTTAATGTTTATTATTAATGTATTTAAGTCAAGTATGAACACGAATACGAATAACCGGTTAGACTTTACCCAGAGTTCTTGTAATGATAATACTCCACTTGAATAAACTGCCCTTCAACCCCCAATAAAAAAAAAACCATCCCTATTGTAGATAATATTTTTTTATTTTTGCAGATAATACAGGCACTTTATTACACTGTCTCGCTCGTCAATGATTTTGTGGGCACCAATGAGCTGGTGCCCAAGCGTCCGCCAGCTATTCGCAAATTCAAGGATTGGCTGCTGACAACGCTCGCTTTCCCAGTTGCTCTCAATGTAGGCATCACTTTTTGGACCCTATATGCCATCGATCGTGAATTGGTCTTTCCAAAGGTGCTGGATGCCGTATTTCCCTCGTGAGTAAATGGATAGTTTGCCTTTTCAATTATTTAAAATTAAAATTCTCGTCGCATTTTAGTTGGTTGAATCATGTGCTGCACACAAATATTGTTGTCTTCATTGTACTGGAGATGTTTACCTCATATCGTGCGTATCCCAAGCGTAGCAAGGGTCTCACCGGATTGAGCATTTTTATGGGCAGCTATTTGGTGTGGATACACATCATTAAGCATTATTCCAATGTTTGGGTCTATCCCGTGCTGGAGGTTTTATCGTTGCCAAGTCGCATTATATTCTTCGCAGCTGTGCTGGCTTTCACCGCGGGCCTTTATATCCTCGGCGAGTTCATTAACAATGTGGTTTGGGCCAAGGAGGTGAAGCTGTCACAACGCAAGTCAAAGTAGGATGATGGATGGTGTCTATATAGTCAATAATAATAATAATATTAATAGTAGTCTGTGTGTTACATTCGCAAACTCAATGCATCAAATATATACACAAAGTTGAAGAATTCGCTACGTTTTTTTTACACAACTACTTTGAATTAACAACAATTAAATGATAGCATTGCTCCTCCTAATAGTAATTGGCTTAAATAGCTAATACAAAAAATAAACAAAAAAGCATTTGTAGTTCTTCTAATTAGATTTGTGCACTTTGCAATTTGAAAATTCGAGTATTTGTTTTCTTTATTCAGAATAATTAACGTTAAATAATTTATTAATTGCATAATTCATATCAATGCAAAAAGCACTGCAAACCACAAACTAATTACCTGCGATTAACATGTAAACTCAATTATATAGTCATTAAAATAAAAGAGAATCTAAAATTAAACCAAAGTTGTACTTAAATTAAAATTGTACCTAATTGGCGCCACCTGCTGGCAAGAAAACTAAGTTAATTATTAAAGTTATCACGTAATTTGATGCTGAGTGGGTGGTCTGCAAAAAAGAGCATCTAATGCAGCCCTGTGCATATAAAATAGCTGCTCGCTCAGTGCATTCTTATGATTGGCCAATTACAATCGAAATTCTCATATGCTAAAAGTAAAGAAGAAGAAACTACAATAGAGACCATGTGGGATCAATTATCCCATTTTTCACTTGCACAGCAAACGTTCAGCGTAGCGTAACTTTTCATTGTAAATTCTCATGTTTTCCTTTATTTGTCTACCTACTATTATTCTAACAATAAAAAATGTCCCTTTATAGGCGCTACCTGCTTTACAATTTTAACGCACGCACGGCCAAAGGTCAGAAGTATAAAAATGAACATACACAAACACTTTGGATGCGACGTGTGTCTTATTTAATTCAATTTTATTTATGTCTCTGACCCTAGTCAAGGGTACAAGAAGTTTTTAATTGCGTTATGAAGAAATGTTGTCTGCTAAAGATATTTTTATATAGCAGGGGATATTGGAAACACTTAGGAACTGAAAGTAAATGACGTAGCAGCACTTATATGTACATTTATATATAAATATGTGTGCGTGTCAATTCTCTTTTATACACAATTTTAGATCAATTTTTACTGTAATCGCAATAATAAACTAAGCTTGCCATAGCCAATTAGTACATGTACTAAAAAATTGTACCGTAAAATATGTTGTTCTAAAAAATATTGATGTATCAAGTACAAAATTATTTGTAATTTAAAAACAAAAGATTTTAATTTACCATGCACTGTTTGTATATTTATTCAAATTTAAAGGCATATAATAATATAAAGTTCTAATTTTGTAGCAAGGCACTTATGAAACTAAAGAGTAACTTTGTAATTTGAATACCCTTCTCGGAAGTTCCAATAATTCACTTTCAAAAGATGTGTTTACACTGTAGACGATTTAAGTGTAAAAAAAATTCTCTGTATTTATTTACTCTAATTTTAGAGTGAAGAAAATAGACGCCTAGAAATTCGAACCTTGATCGAGCGAGCGTTCAAAGTAAACTGAAATTGATCAGATATTATATACAATAAAGATTTATTAAAAATGTAGACAGATTTAAAATCGTTTTATTAGTTACAAAATGTTTAATTGTAAAATATTAGTTAAGGCACTAATTTCGATATCATTTCGTTGTTTTTGAGCTGCCACAAAAAATGGCGACTTATTTGTACATTTAAAACAACATACATGAAATACAAACTAAGTTAAGGAAACAGTCAGTATACATATATAAACATATATATATATATTCTAGTAATTGTAAACTTTGTCAACTTATGTGCTAATGAGTATTCGTATTCTATTCGTAATCGAATTTGTAGTCATAAATTCTTATTATTGCTTATCATTTACCGTTTCGAAATGGAAGATTGTTTGAGTTTTAGAAACTTAAATATAAATGCATTTAATTTTGAAAATTCGTAGCTCTACTTTGAGGGCAGCAGCAACATTTTCAGTTTATCCGATTCGCTCATTAGCGTTGGCTCCTTGTGATGTGCTCCTCGGGGATGTCCAAGCAGAGATTGCATTTCGGTGGCATCCTCATTGGTTACCTCGTTGCGTTGTCGACTTGCCGCATTTAGTAGACGCATTGCCTGTTGCAACTCCTCGTTGCCATAGGTGGGTAACGTGTGCGTAGCAATCTCAAAGGGATTCGCTTGGATGCCCACATCACAGCTGGTTTTGCTGTTGCGCGAATTTGGTTTGCCCGTCGACATGCCCGAATACGAACTGTGCAACATGCCACCCAATGGCAAATCCAATTCCACCGAGGAACAGCTCATCGAATCCCCATTCACATCTATTGCAGCAGCCAATTGTCGCGCATAATTCCGTTTGAAATCACTATTCGAATCCATACCCAAATCCAACTCGAGTCGATGAGGTTTGTTGTGCTCCTTGCGTGATTTGCGACTGCGTTGGGAGTTGCGTGAATGTCGATTGGATTCGTTAGACTTTTGCATGTGCTTAAAGAAATGTTCCAGGGCAGCAGCCTTGTTTCCACTGCCATTGGTTAACTCTTGAATTTTTGGTGTCGCAATGTCCAAATCATCATCATAGTCCACATCATCATCATCGTCATCGCTTAACTCCTGTTTAACGACCACATTCAGATCTCGTATTTTGAGCGAAGTGCGTGAATTATCCTCCTCATCCGAACTGGTTGTCATACCCTGATTCTGCAGAAATGGCAAAATAAACTGTCCATTCTTCTGTATAAAATCCGTAATGATGCTCGGATCGGCGTTGCGTCGTGTGTGACTGTTGTGCTTCTTGGTGCTCTGAGCAAACATGTTCACTTTGTGACTAGCATTCGGATACGTTGTCTTCTTGAGCGCAATCACTTGAGATTCAACGGAGGTGCTGCTCTCACGTCTACCACGTCCGGCACTGCTGTACTTCGCCCGACCACTGCTCTGCGCATAGAAATCCCGTCGACGTTGTGTACGCTTATTGCTGCTGGAGGCGTAGCCATGTTTGCCATGTCCGTGACGTGTTCGCGAGGCTACTTTCGTCTTCATTTCGGCAATCTTGACGGACACCTGGGAATCCACGGAATTGCGTCGCGACTCAACGGAAACGTGTCGCACACTAACACTTATTTCCGAGTCCAGAGAGTTCTTGCGCCCGGCAGCCGGCTGTCCCTGGCTGGAGGAGTTTGTGTTGCCCGTGGTGACGCCAGTCAGAGCCGCTCGACGTATTACACATTTGGGCAAGTAATGCATCCACGTGGAGCTCATTGCATTCGTTTCCGATGAATTCAAATCGTTCACATCGAAATTGAGTCCAACGGGATCGGTGTGTGTATTGTGTAGTGTTATGGATAATCTTCCCTTGTCCACGAAGACCTTACGCTTAGCCCAAGTTTGTGCTATGACCTTATGCTTGGCCATTTTAACCTCCTCGACAACCTCCTTGCCGCACTTTCTATAACGATAATAAAATTGAAATTCAAATTCAATGATTTTCTTGTAGAACTTACTTTTTTATGTAGCGCTTCCAGGTCTCAATGGACGATGGCGTCCAGCACCAGGTGGACATGAGTATGCCGGAACTGAATAAACAGAGCAGATGCAATTGCAGCACACCCACACTGGGCCGATTCTCGATCTTACACACGCTGTTCTCATCGTAAACGGAGCTAATGCGACAACTGAAGGAAAAATTAAATAATTGTGGATGAAACAAAGAATGAAATTTAAATTTAAGAATGCCTTAAATATTAATCAAAAATCTTAAACCGATTAGTTCTAGTAAAAAAAAAAAAGATTTAGGACAACAGAATTCGTCGATAAATCGAAAAGTAACATGAAGATTATTATAAATATTAAATTGATTAGTCCTAGTATAAAATATGGCTATATTGTGAAGGTTCGACTTGTCTAATGGGAATGCTAAATATATAATTAAATGCATTATATTATTACACAAATAATATTCCAATCCTTAAAACTCACATGATATAATTCCTGAAACTCTCGGCCCACTCTTCAGAATGACGAAACTCTGTCACATGGCACGTGATCGCAACAAGTATAAAGATAAGCGAGAGAAGCGCACAGATGCCCATTCGCATTATAATCAAATGGATTTTATTGCTGGCCGATGTGGATTTGATGTCATTAGCAAAGTGTTTAAGGCCAAAAAGCATAATCATTCCGCGCGTGATGAAATAGCCGCCAATGAGTATGACGCCACAGAGTGGACCGAGTAGCAAAGCGGCTCGCATTCCATGATTGATGTATCCAACAAAACAGATGCCCACAATCCCATTGCCATCCACCTCGCTGAGCGCCATTGTCGTTATGGTCAGCACCAGTGGCAGAGACCAGGCAATCAGATGAAAGTACGATCCCTTCTTATCGATGCGATCCTGAACATGACCCATGGCACGCCAGTGCCAGGCATAGGTGAGGAACACAAACCACACCATGCCGGCAGTTAAAAAATAATAAACGAGCACAAAGATCACAATGCAGGAGAGATTTTCGCCGGCTTTCGGTTCCGAGTGACGGAGTGTGCCATCTTTGCGACAAACAATGTCCTCCCGAGATCCGGACGTAAATTGCACTAACCAGCTGAAAAATTATAAACATTTTAATCCGATCTCATAACAATATTGTTAAAAAATATATATATAAATATATATTATATAAACAATGACAGAGATTGTCACATTTTAATTGTTATTCATACTATAAAAAAAATAAAAAGAAGCAATTAACAAATTTAACTAACATTTCAATTATAAAATAAATTGCATTGAGCATATTGGCTGGATTGCTTATTTTGGCTCCGATAATAAACAAATATTAACAAACCAATCAAATATAATTAATCCAACCATTATTAAAACATGTTCGCCTTTAATTGGTTACTCACCCAAAACAAGAGATGAGGAAGCAGAGATTAATGTAGAAAACGATGACAGCGGGATATTTGTTGGCATTCTGCCAGTCGATGAGAAATGTGGCGACCACAAACAGATTGGAGAGCAGACAAATGGTGCCGCCATATCCGATTAGTTTGTGAATCTGCCGATGCTCATCGTCGGTATACAAGGGATCCTTGCACTGCACACCACAACCCTCGATGCCCGGATAATAACTGGCCGCGTTATCAGCTGGTACAAGAGGCGGCATACATTGTCCAGTTACATTAAATTTCATTTCGCGTGCATCGTTGCTGCATTTCATGGGAAATAATGTTTCATTGCACCGCAGAAATTTTGGGAAAAATGTGGTATTGTAAAGCACACGGCACGGCTCAAGCGTAATCTTGCACATTTCATAGGAAGGCAGGTAGACCATATCCTGACCATCAATCTCTTCGCACCTCGGCTTAAAAACGGCACATAAAAATGGCTGCAAAAGAACACAAATCATTTTTATGGGTTGACAATAAATTTGGGTTTCTTTATTCACCTGGATGACAGCCCAGCATTTGGGCACATGTCGCAAGGCATAATAGCTACTCAGGACTTCATCCAATTCACGCTCCTTGCGATAATCGGTGAGTCCAAGACTAGTGTATGCATAGGGTAGCTTGGAACCAAAGCAAGTGTTGTGGGTACTGTTCACCTCCAGGCAGCGACCACGACGCACACACTGAATATGCGGACTGTCGAAGCCATCGATCCAGGGCTTGTCGTCCTTGCCCTTTTTGCCATATAGCCGATAATTTGTAGTGCCATTGATGGGCTCCAAATCTACTTGTGTGGACGAATTGACAGTTGCTGCTGATGTTGTCCTCGTTTTGTATTTTGAGGAATCGAGAGTTGCACCGCTCCCTGTTGAGAAACTGGCCAGCAACAGGTAACAAAGTGTAATTGTGATCCTAGTAAAGATTTGAATTTAATTCATAGTTAGATATTTGCATATATATTGGCAAATGCCTTATGCATACTTACATGTACATTTTGTGTAGTGATTGTCTCTTTAGCGATATTTCCTATAACCAATATTATAACATTCAACGCAGCCTTTGTTGAATATTAATTTCCAAACGCAATCGGGCCTTTTTTGTTCGCCACAATAAACTGTAATCAAAGCATTTTATTGTTGTTTTTGCTGGCAATGCGTTGATTTTTAAGCTACACTGATTTTTATTTAATTCAGAAATAAATGCAAGAATCAAGTTAGAAAAAATTAAATGAAAATTAAATACACCGCTAACAGTGCAGTAAAGCAACAAACAAGAATTGTTTGATTTGTCGCAGCACAGACCACCCACAACGAAAACAAACTATCGAAAACGCGACTATCGATAGGGTGTATATCGATAGTGAGTACGATAGCTAAACACAAGTAGCGGCAAGTATATCGATGTGTGGCGTTTGTTTTAACATCCCTGGCCGTAGTTTGGCTTGTGCAAATTTATACACGGGCATTATAAAAAGGAAACAAGCTTGGTTTAAAACATAAACTTTCAATTTGTTAAAATCAAAGGGCCAATCAATTGGAAGCCATGGATGCTGCACCATCTGTCGCGCTGCCTTCTACAAATGAATCAAACAAACAATTAACTCAGCCCCCGGCCCCGGCGGCCGCAACACCAAACGAAAATGGTGTACAAACAGCAGCAAAAAAATCTGAAACATCGACAGCGACTCCGGGCTCCGGTACGTATAAACGACGGCTTTTGATTACTTTATATGTGCTTATGCGTGTGTGTGTGTGTGTTCAAAATATTATTATTGTTTGGTCTAACATGATTTTGTTTATTTTCACTTCTTTGTTTTCTTTTTTGCTCTTTAGAAACGCATTCCAACAACAGCGACACTGGCAAAGTGCTTGAAGCTCAAAAAACGAAACTGAAATGCGATTTACCTACTGAAAAGGTATTAATTACAATATGCAGCGCCGATCGAAAGAACAAAAAGACATTCATGTCTATGCCCAGCAGAAAGGATGTTATAGAAAAAGGTACGTGTTCTATGGTTTACGTGGTTTACTCATACTAATAATGCTGTACGAGTTTATAACTTAGACTGATAAATTCTTTTAACATATAGTTACATTTGTTAGGCACGGTAAAAATATTGCATTCAAATATTTGATCATAAAATATAAAAATAGATTAAATCAGTAATATAGTTTATCTAGTTAGTTGATTTAAAATCTAAACGTTTGCGCAATCTATATATTTAAATTTCCAAAATCAACTAAAATATTTATTTAATTTATTTTCATTACTTTAGCACACAAATACGGCTTGTTGGGCAACACCATTGTGCTCGAGAGCAATGGCTGTGAGATCTGCGAGGACGAGGTGCTCCTCTTTGCGGCCAAGGAGAAAATACTGCTTATGCTGCTAGCCGAAAGTGATGAATATATAATACTACCTCCACCCTCGCCGCTAAATCGTTCCGATCGTGCGGGCAGCTCCATTGATCCCAGCTTTGTGTCGAATACCAACGATTCGACGGTGTCCAACGATGAGACGCTTTCCCTGGCCAGCATAACGCCGAGCAATTCAAAGACATCGACGACATTGTTTAAAGATTTCTCGATACCCTGGTCAAAGGTACCAAATGATATTACGAGACTATTGCGCAACAAAAACAGTTTAGGCAAACGTCTCAATTCGCTCGCCAATCTGCTGGTGGATGAATTAAGAGAACGGTCGGCTCACATACCGTCCCGGGTGTTTCGCGAGGTTGCCCAGCAGGCGGCCGAAATGTATCCGGAATCGTTGCTGGAAAAGGATCGAGAGGGACAACAGATTGCGACGACGCCCCAATCGCTTATCTCGAAGATGGTTAATCGGAACAATGCACTGAATCGACCACAGAAACGTGCCAGCTCGTCGGGCACATCCGATCTGCACATGACCACAACCAGCAGCAGCAGCAGTCTGAGCACCAAGAAGCGCAAATCTTCTGCACCACATGCGTCCAACGGCAATGCCAAATCCGTTGCCGTTAATCGGGATTTGGAACACAAGAAGGAACTGCTGATTGCCAGTTATCGTGGCAGTTCCACTGTTGACACAACCACCATAGCCGCATATATGAAGGAATGTTTTCCATTGCAACGGGAATTCTTTAATAATAGCGAAAAGATCCCAGATATTACGGCCATCAAGGACAATTGGCCGTATATCTTTAACAAGGATCTGCTGTATCAGCACTTTGAGCTGCTCATGTCCATTGATCCACGAGTGCTCGAGAAACGATTTGCCAGCGAACGAGATCGCATCTTCAAATTCTTCAAGACGTCCAAGAATAAAAAAATCCACGATTTGGAGGAGAACAATGCGAATGTTGTCCGTGGCCTGGCATACCATTTTAGCGAGGATCCCGACTTCATATTCATGAAATTCGAAAATGGCGCATTGCAAAAAGATGTCCAGCAAATCAACCCAACCAATGCGCCTTGGGTGGCTCTAGTCAGTGAGTAACTAACGAATTAATTATGCATGTTGAAGTTGATCTTCAAAATGCTCTTCTGCAAACTATCCAATTTCTAATTTTTTCTTGAGCGTAAATTTTTAAACAACGGACTATAAATATATTCTATATTCAATTGAGAAAATTTAAGTAAATCGCCCTAAAAATTCTAATTTTCCTTGTTTATTTTTAAATATCTTTATTACAACAATGTGTAGAAAATATCAACAAGTGTTAATAATATTTATCAACATGCTATGAAATTAATTTAGTATACAAATGGTTATATCAAAACTATAATTAAAAATCTTTAAAATCTCTTTATGTTGCAGATACATCAACATCATCTGAAGGCAGCACTGAAGCAATGGTCCACATTGAGGGACAGATAATGAGCACGTTTGCTGCCAGCGATGTGGATTTGCCAGATATTGTTGCCCAATTGCTTTGCTACTTTTATACCTTCAACATGATGTACCCCAAGGAAGCCAATCAAACACTCGAATTTATCGTCATATATTTTCTACAAAATTCTCCGGAACAGGCGCGTAACTCCAAAAAGTGTGTAACCGGCAACAGTAAATACAATCAGCTCATCGCCAAACTGGCTAATGCTGCAAATGGTTGAGCTGCGCTAAGGATGCCTGATGAATGAGGAGATGATAGCGATGATGTCTCATTTCTCATACTGATTAGTTTACATATTTATATTATTTTACAGACCCCCCATTCACAATATAATCCCCCTATATTTAGGATTACATCAATTGTGTGTAGTGTACTTATGTTGTGTATACATTCTGATTTGTCCAAAAAAAAAAAAAGAACAAAAATCACAATTCTTTTGTCACATTTATTTGTATTTTTTAGTTATTTCGAAATTTATTGTTTTTGTTAAAAGGTTGATTTTTATCCTTGTGCACATTGATGAAAGCATTTCTTTTCATATCCACAATGGCTGCATTTAAGCTACCCTTTTTCTCAACCATTACCGCTTTGGTTAATTTCCTGCGTAGATAATTGCGTTGCTTAAAGTCCATGTTTTGAGGGTTTTCCATAATCGTTCTTTTCGGATGGTTAGTCATGGGTTTCTTATAGTTCTTGTTTCCTGGATTCGTCTTGGATTTGGATGCTTCAGTAGCGTTGTTGTCATCGTCAAAACTTGCCCATTTGGGTTTAGTGTTGCGACTTGTTTCGATTATGGCACGTCTGTGATTTTGTTCACGTTGCCTGCGAAATTGCTTGGCCTGCTCACTGTTCACATCATAGAGTTCAGCATTGCGTTGTTCGTGTTCGCCATCCAAAATGTCATTCTTCACATGATTCCATGGCTGCGATGTCTCTTCCGGAACAGGCTCTGGTTCGGTGCGTCGAAATGCATTTGGTGTAAACTTCTTTTTACCCCAATTTTTGGAACGGTCAGCCACATCTCTTTTGTGTCTCATATTTACTCTTTTACCATCTGTATTGTACATTTTGTTAAATATTATGATGACAGCAGAAAATGTAAACAACACGATGAGCGATAAAATTGCATTGATGTTATGCGATAGGCCGATATATTTTTTACTATGTCACATTATTTTGGCAATGTTGTTAAAGTGTGACCTGGAATGCCACAGGTAGTTAATATCTTGGTAGAACTTTAGATATAGTATGACTTCATATTTAATTCAGCATAATTGCTTTTTAGGAAATACAAGCAAATCGATATATCGCATGTGTTTTTTGATTACTAGTTAACTATTAACGGTGTCGATATTAATTTGCAGAGCATCGATACTTATTTAACACGTGCAAGCGATTTTTGTTTCTTCGAGCTTCCTCGAACTGTTACGGTTTGCAAATGAAAAAGATGCAACACGACGGAGGAAGACGTCACAGCGGCAATTGGCAAAATAACGCCGGCGCCAATGACTATCATTTTAGTAATAACAGCGGCAATGAAGCGAATGGCAACTGGTCCGGCAAACGATACAATCCAAATAATAGCTTTAGTCGCAATTCGCATGGAGGACGTAGAGGTGGAGGAGCAGGTGGCGGCGATGAGAATTTTGAGAAATTCCGAGATCCAAATCAATCGTTTCCGAATCGACAGCAACTAAATCAGAACCGATTTCAAGAAAATAATCGTCGAAGTTATCATAAAAATGAGCAAAGAGGCAACAAAGGAGGCAGAAATGGGAGAAATGGAAAAGGTGGTGGTCGTAATGATCGCCACAATGGAGCACATGATGTTGGACCCTGGTACACAAAAGTCTCCATACCAAGTGATTTGTTCTACTTTGACAATGGGCAAGTGGACAAAGACCAGAGCGAAACAGGTTTAGGAGAGCAATCAATCCCTCCACCAGTTGCTGGAGAGGCATTTACTGAAGCGGCTCCAGAAATTGTGATGCCAGTCGTCAAGGCGACGGCGGTGGTCGATAAACCAACTACTGCTGCTGCTTCTACTGCTGCTCCTCCGGCTGCTTCTGCTGCTGCTCCTCCTGCTCTTATCAATGCAATCAACATAAAAAAGGAAAAGAAAGATGCGTTGCCCAAATCTAAGCCGGAAAAGCCAGCGGAGAGCAGTAGCGATAGCTCCTCGAGCAGCTCTGATGAGAGCGTCGAAGCTGGCGAAGTGGTAAGGAAAAGAGAAGCTGCCAACGCACTCAAGACAAAAACTAAGAGTCAGATCGCTGTGAAGCCAGCTGCATCCTCATCCTCCGAAGAGGAATCTGACGATGAATCCCCGTCGCTAGTAAAAGTCAAAACGGTGGCCAAGGAATTAACGCCAAAGTCCTCGAAAACACTGAAACAGAACGCCACCGAAGATGATGTCGTGTGCCTGGGCAAATTGAACCGAAAGTACACCATACCTGACGAGGATGAGAACGATGAGGAAGATGAGGAAGATGAGGATGATGAGGAGGAGGCGAGCAGCGAGGCCGAAGAGCAACAAAAGTCCGTCAAAAGCAAGGACAAGTTAAACCATCCATGTGGCATATGCGATAAAAAGGTCAGTTTATTCAGTTAATCCTCAGTTCGTAAAATCATGCCTCTCCATTTACAGGGACACACTTCGTTCGAGTGCCAGATGATCTGCCGCAATTGCTCGGCATCGTATCACAGTCTCAAAAACTGCCCTAATCCTCCCAATTTAAACATAGCTTTGCAGACCTTCATGGAGTTTACCATGCAACAATTAACCATCTTCAATGTGGATAAGCATTTTGCATTTCCCGCCGGAATGGTCAGCACAACGCCAGCAATCCCTCAACCAGCTTCTTCTGCCGTCAAATCCAAAAAGGAAAAACAACGTACGACGCTAAAGAAACCGAATAAAACTCCTAAAAAGAAACTTAAAACTGAAAAGCACGTTAGCGATGATGATAATGAGGATGATGATGATAATGATGACGATGATGACGATGATGATGAGGCAGAGGAGGATGCAATTAGCGAAAGTGATAGTGAATCGAGCAGTGATCCCAAACCATTGTTAAGCAAAGCGAAAAGAAAACGTTCCTCCGCCAAGCAAGCGCCAACTATAACCCAGGCAGCTGCATATCCATTTCCACTGCTAGCCGCCGGCTCCCATTACAACCCAATGATGTATCCCTATGCAACACCTTTCAATTTTCCCAAATAAGTTTTTACTCTGTTTAACTATTTGCCTTTATATATAGACAGCATTCAGAAATAGTTTTGAATGCATAAAGTTTTAAGTTTAATATAAAAAAAACCAATGCAATGAACATTTTTGCAGATCACGTTGGACTTCTTATGATTATTTTTTATTAAGAGTAAATGTGTGTACAGTTTTTTTGAAATCGTAAACTGTTCTCAAAATCGCAAGAAGTCTTACAAACAACGATTAAACAATTTATGTAACTACCTCGAAAAGAATATATTACCATATTTTGCGGGACTAGCATTTTGACTAGCAATTTTGCTTGTGTTAAATATATAAATTGTAAAATTTTCTTTTGAATACCATTGGAAATTATTTTCAAAATTAAACTTTTGAATTGCCCCGCTACAATACAGACGAGGGTGGCAGTGCACGCCTATATGTGATTGTTCCAACCAACTATCGTGAATGGCAACTAAAAAAAGAGTGCTGCAGTAGCCCTGGCACACAGCCACTCAGCTGTTGCTTGCCATGCTGCAGTTTGTTTAGTGTTTTCTAAGAAAAATCTGATTGCAGCATATAATTGTATAAAGTGTATTTCTGTGAAGCAACAACAAAAGATATAGAAGACAACCAACAGTTCAATACAAACAAGTAAGTTTAATAACTTGGCTTTTCACATGAATTTTGTGCGCTAGACCTGTGGATTCTCCTCTTTGCGCTGTAATCTAAACTAGGGGGAATGATTTGGAATTGGGTGAAACACACAAAACTCGTAGGCTAAAGCAAAAACTAACTTGAGCAGAAAGCACGCTGTTCCCGCTCAAAATCGCTGCCACAGCTGGTTGGATGCGTCTGTCCACGTGGCTCGACACCCGGCTTGAGCAGCGTATTCTGCAATTCCCAAATGATCTCGTTGGCCAAAACACTCACAGTCAGCATCAAAGCCGACTTGTAGTTCAACGGATTCACGGCATAACTTAGAATACCAACTGCAATTTGATTGTAGAGGAAATCTTTGTCCAGTTCGAGCAACTCCTCGCGCACCTCCATAATGCGATTCTCAAAGTGACACTGAATGGCGGCAAACACCTGCTTATCCAATCTCACAAACATTTCACGCTTGAAGTTCACCAAGTAGTGTTCGATGAACACGATTTCGTTGCGATTCAAATGCGGTAAGCGTTGCCTCTCCTGCACCTCCTGCTCATCCACTTGGCTGACAATCAAGGAGGCCAACGAACCCGCCGGCGTCGGTCGTCGATCTACGCAGGTGCGCACATCCACAAACGGATGAATCTCATAGCTGCCCATGCCAATTGTGCTAGCGACGCCGCAAAATGAGACGTGCGAGACCCGGGATAGATTTCTCGTTGCCAGTGAGTTCCTCATCGGCGATGGTGACGGCAGCTCCATCACCTTGTTATGCCGTGCAAAGCCAATTATCTGTATGGCTTTCTGCATGAAGGTTGTTATAGAGGAGAAAGGATTAATAAATTTTTTTAAACATAGTTTTTTGTAAATTGATGTAAACGGCATAAGGATGTGGCTCTGATATTTTTTTCCTTTCGGAGCGAGAGTGGACGTGCCTGAATAAAATATTGTTTTTTAAAATTGAATATGCCGATCTATGAAGAGAGTTATTAGCGAGTTATCTAAAGATTTCGAAGTATTTTTTCAATTTTTTGTTATCGTTAATAAAAGGAATTTAATATACCATCCAAATTTGATGATAGATGTATACATTTCGGTCGGAGACGCCTATAAGAGGTGGAGGTGGGCCAATGCCGATCTTTGAAGGACATCGCCAACCATCTACCAACAAAATTAGGTGACTGTATTGTGACAGATATGTAATCATATCGATATACGATTGTAAATGTTCAATAGATTTCCTAGCAACCATTAACACAGCCGGATATATATATATATATATATATATATACCTTCCATTGTTAAATACTCACATAGTTGACATATTTCTTGGCATCGCAAATGAAGTTCATGATGCGCGAGGACAGAGTGCTGATGGCGCACTCATCTTCGCTGAGATCAACGTTGAAGCCTTGTAAGATGTGATTGATGATATACTGGGCGGCCTTGTAGATGGGATCGTTGGGCGCAAAGGTGACGGGGGCATGCCCATCCAAGGCGATGGCTGCATTTAGGGCATAGCACAGTTCGCTGTCGAGGAGACCTTCGAAGCTTTCCCGATACTCATCACAAAAAGAGGTTTGCCCACACCTTGACTTCTTCTTCTGCTTGTGCTGCTTGGACTGTGGAGCGACTTTCACATGATGACCCCGATTCTTTATCTCATCCTGTATGCGATGCCATTTCTCCTGATAGTTCTTGATGTGATTCGCAATGAAATGTTCCCGCTCCTTTTGCACGTCAATCAAGAGCACCTCGATCCTTCGCTGATGTGCAATGCGCTCGTTGAGGCGATTGAGCCATGACTGAATCTGTCCCTCTGTGTGCTTCATCTCTCGTTGATTGTGCAAGTTGCGCATATTCTTGTTGTAGCGATCCTTCTTGAACTGGAACAGTTTCTTTAACTTGATGAGATGCTTGCGCTGCAGATCCTGATGCCGACTGATGTGCGCCTTCACCCGCATATTGGTCAACATCTTACGATGTTCGAGTAACATTTGTTGCATTGCTGTCATGCCCTCCAGTCGCTTGAAACGCTCCTTCGTCATGTTATGGATGCGCACCTTCCTATAATGACGTTCCTCCTCAATACGCTGTTTCCGTGCCAGCACCTCCTCCCGATTGTTATGACGGGCGCCCGTCTCCAGGTCATCTCGTCGCGATATGCCCTCCGCATTGGCAATCAGGAGGCGATCACGGCGTTCCGTCTCCCGTTGCCTGTACGCCTGAAGCACATAGTACAATTGTGATTTATGCAGATCCTCGCGATACTGATTGAAATCCTTCAGATTGCAAATAACCTCATTATCATCGGTGATCTCACCATTCTCACGCAGTCGCTTCAAATTACGCTCATTCGAATAGAAAGTCTTCAAATTGGAATCGTGCAAGGGATTATATTCCGGAATGTGTACGGTTACGGATGAATCAAACTCTTGCATGCTGCATTTGAACTGAAAAGATACGCGCTCTTAATTAGGTATATTCCTTTACTAACCAAGTCTATTCTCAAATTCTTACCGAATTACCGATTTTATCCTTTGAAAAGATCACCTGATTACCAGGACACTTGAGCATGGGCAACTTACAGTTGAGCGGTATTAGTTCCCAGCCGGGCAAACTGTTTATGGGCAGACCAGTCTTATAACTGGCCTGGTTCTTGTTGTTCTGGCTGGCCACATTATTGCGACGCGGCAACGATAGTATATCAATCATGCTTTACCTTTATTTGTTAATAAAATTTTGCACTTTTTTCGTTTCACAAACAAAACATTTACACAAAACAAATGACAACTATTTATTTTTGGTGTTGTACATCTTAATTCACAAAATGTGTTTTATTTGTTTAAGTTTACGAAGCTCGAACCACTGTACGTCGCCTACTGTGAAAGCTGTTTGCGCTCTCTCGCCTTCTACTAAGAGCTTTAATCTCTCGCTCTCTCTCTCTTTTTCTCGCAAGAATGGCTCTCATATTGAAAGCTGTCAGCTTCCGTTTGTCCTTTTTACTTTTGTTTTGTTTGTTTATTGTTGTTTTCGTTTTGATGTGGCTGTTTTGCTGCTTTTTGGCTGCTTATCAAAGCTTTCCTTGTTGTCACTTTAGTGGTTGCCCTCATCTCATTCTCTATGGCCCTTTGTTCTTGTTCTTGTTGTTATCGTTGTCATAGCGGGGCACATGAACCGGAACGAACAGCAAATGCAATTTATTTCGACCATAATTCAATTGAACTCTTAGTAAAGAAAAAATTTGCGAATTGATAAAACTATTTAATCGAATTGTTTTTGAAGGGCTTGGATTTAATAATATTGTCTATTTTTTATTCAAGTAAAATAGTAAAATAATAAAACTATTTTTTAATATTTTTAATCTTGATTGGAGCTTGATTGTAATCTTTTAAAATATTTCCAATTCTATATTAATTATACGAAAACAAGCAGAAAAATATTGTGATTAAATTTGCCTAATAGTTTGAGTTATTTCTGCTAATTAAGTGTCCAATAAAATAAGCTATTTTACAGAATCCACAAATATTTTACTGCCAATTTTATACTTTACATATTATCTCATGGCAAATAAACAAGGTCTATTTTATATAAATTTACCGATAGATACCTATGAGTGTGTGCTTATTTTTTGGTAATTTGCGTTCCAAATTTTACGACGTATTGGACCAAACAACAAAGTGGCATTCATTCTCACACTTCCTGGCTGCCATTAGAAGTGCTTGATATGAAATTACCTAAGTAGCAAAATATATTTATATATCTGTGTCTCTTAAATAAGTCGGTCGGATTGACTGGCAGAGATACAAGAATCGACAGCAGCATTTAAA
Source organism: Drosophila dives (assembly GCA_035042365.1). NCBI lineage: Eukaryota > Metazoa > Arthropoda > Insecta > Diptera > Drosophilidae > Drosophila > Drosophila dives. The sequence continues at coordinate 6,184,951 of JAWNLJ010000357.1, read as the reverse complement.
TTTTATTGAGTTTTGGCGTCGGCCTGTCTGCAGGCTTTCTTATCTCACGGGTGCCATGGAAATAAAATCACATCAAGTGCTGAAGGTAGTAAGTAGTACTTGCTCTGATCTGTGCTTGGATTGTACGTGCTCTAAATATGCTCTCGAGTGTGCTTTCCATTTCAGCTAACATTCTCTCTCTCTCTTACTTATTCACACACCACGCCTCATTGCTTGATATAAATAAAAAATGATGCCTACAAAAAGAAGACGCAAAAAATCCATTAAAAAAGGAAAAAGGGAAAGGTGCGTGGCAATCTGTGGCGATAAGTTCTTTCCTAGCCTGACCCATTTACCATTATGTAATAGTTACTTCCTGTTTGTCAGGTAAATCAGAGATGCGTCCGTGATTTGTGTTCTTCTTGTAAAAAGATTTTTACTTTTGTAAATACCCTGTAAAAAAATGTGGACCTATCTTTATAATAATTTATTTTATGTATATAATAAAATATAAAAAAAATGACTAATATACATATTAAATATTATAATTGATAGAAAATTTATATGCATTGAATGATTAATATTCCCCGTAACCATATGTAATAATATATATATTTTAGGTACAACATAACGTTATAAATATTGTAATTTATGTATTTCCCCGCACTCTTTTAGCTTCGGAATTTTTAACATGGTTTGGGCTTATATTGTACTCTGACTCTGAAGTTGTATATTTTATAAACTTTTTTATTGGCCTGTTTGAGTTTGTTTTCTTTTTATTAGCTTGTATATTTTACAAATTGTATACACATATTCACATGCCCATCTCTAAATGTGTTATGAGCAGCGTTATCCACTTACTTCAGCTGTGTCCCACCCACATACATATACACATATTGAGATTGAATAGTTGGTCTTCTTAGGCCGGGTATAAGCCTAAGAAATAATACCGGCAAATCAGACAGCTGTGACATATCTCTCTCTCTAATCCACACTACACTCTCTCTCATGCTCACCACCCACTCCATTCATAAAACCTCTCTCAAACTCCACCACAGTTGAATTGGCTCTCAATTGTTTGAAAGCTTTTCGCTTTCAACTTCGTTGTCGTCGTTGTGTGTGTGCTTTCAATTTTGCAGACATTTTGAAAGACAGAGAGCTTTCATAAGCAGCAGCAGCTTATTTGCTCAGTTGCTTCGCGTTCGTCTGGCGAGCTGGTTCGCTAAGCCTTTTCATCTGCGTCGTCGTTGCGTGATTTTGCGTTACCTTAGCCTCTCTACAAACACAATTACTGCTGCTCTCTTTTTGCGTGCGTGTTGTCCGTGTGTGTGTGTTAGTGTGTGGGAGCCAAACAAATACGTAAAAAAAACATACATAGAACAGCAGCAAAAGGGAAATCATAGAGCAAAGAGTCCTTGTTTAAATGGGGGTGGCAGCGCCAGTTCAAATCGACCCCATAAAGAGCACCACCCCCAAGCCATGTGTTTTCAAAATATAACCTATACTGATTGTTAACTGCAGAGAGAGAAAACAAGAATAAAAATACAGCAACAGACAACAAACATAAACACAAAACAGCAAAGGATTACATAAAACGCAACGCTAAATACAATTAAAAAAAAATAAATAAAAACAGCTGTAATGTGCCAGCAATTGCAAACATTTCGCAACACATCAATATCATCATCATTATCAACATTTAAACGCTTATTAACACTAGCAGTAACAACATGCGCAACGCGCCCAAAGTGACTCCAGTTGCACAACTGAAGCAACAGCAGCAGAAAGAGCAGCAACAGCAACAGAAACAACAGCAACAGAAACAACAGCAACAACAGCAGCTGCAACATCAGCTGAAACACCAACAACAACAGCAATCCTCGGATCATATTATTACAATTAGCACTGCCAGCCTAACGGACAATTCACAGGACGAGCCCATCAAGTGCTACACACCAGCAACCACAACAACAGCAACACAGGCAGCAATTGAAGAGGTAGCAGGAGAAGGAGCTGGTCTTCCACCTGGAACAACTCCTGCTGCAGCAAAGAAATCACACCGATTTCAATACTCGTTCAGTCAACTGATTAGCTATCAGAATAACATAGCCGATGTGCAACATCGACGTGGTCGTCGTTTGCATGGTCTGCAATTGCCACTGCATCCACTTCAGCTCTTTGGTTGGCTGGTCCTGGTGCTCTTTGGCATTGCCAGCTATTGGCTGTTGATACCAGCCTTTCATGCGCCCATCCAGGGACCGTTGTATGGCCTAATCTCTGGCCTGTATGTGGTGCATATTGTTGCCCATTTGACGGCGCTGCTCACAGATCCGGCGGATAAGGAATTGAGGCGTGTGCATCGCAACGATCGCATTGTGCCCGAATTCGATCGCAGCAAACACGGTCACGTCATCGAGAACGGAAGGTGTCATCTATGTAATATAAGGACAACAACTCCTCGGACCAAACACTGTTCGGTGTGCAACAAGTGTGTGGGTAAATTTGATCATCATTGCAAGTGGCTGAATCATTGCATTGGCTCCCGCAACTATGTCGCATTCCTGATGTGTGTCGTCAGCGCCGTTGTGGCCACTCTGGTCATTGTGGCCGCGGTAATTGGCCAAATTGTGCTGTACTACGTGCAACCAGATTGGTTGAGTTTCTACTGGTGCCAGCACAGTTCGAGTGAATTGGATGCCGCCTTTGGCTCAGCGGATTATATCAATCTAACTTTGAGTCTGAGCAATGGCAGCATGTTGCTCTTGGAGGAGGAGTCAGAGCAGGCAGGGGAGTTGGAACAGGAGCAACGAGACTTGCAGCTCAATTTAACAACGTTGCCCACGCTGCTGGATAACTTTACGGCTTTGCTCGTCGAGAGCAGCACAACTGAGGCAACAGCAGCAATAACTGTGCCCCTAACCAATCACACTTTGACACCTTTAGTTGCCGGCATTGGACTCCATGAGACCATCTATTTGCTGCTGCTGGGTGTGCTTGGTCTCCTGGCTGCCATAAGTGCAGGTCTGTTGTTGCATTTGTGCTTCTTTCACATCTATATCTCGTTTTTGGGTCTCACCACTTACGAGTATATACGGAATCATCGCCAGGCGCAGGAGGCCAAAGCCAAACAGTTGCTCGAGCTGGGCCATAAAACGAATGGAGTTCATTTCGATACTCAACTGCCCACAGCCACAAATCATCCGTCCAAAATTACAGGCGGTGCACAGCTCTATTGTTGCTCCAGTGTGCCACATCCCAATCAGCGAATAGAATTATCCTCGCCTGGTGGAGTAGCAGCGGCAGCCGAAGCAGCTGCCCGACGTAGTCATCGTTTACATTGTTGTGCCAGCTCCCGAGAATTTCATCAGTCACGGCAAGCGCTCTACATGTGCTCCCTGCTCCAGGAGCGTAGCAGAAGTGATCGTGTCCAGCTTGAACTGGAGACGGAAGACCGTGAAAATGAGGACGCAATGCGCTCCTTTCACTGCTGCTCCAGTTATGCGGCGAGTTCTATGCAACGGCGCTCGAGCACGGCGGCAAGTGCTCAGGTCAATCTGGAGCCGCGACAACGAAGATATGCCGGCGCTGGCTCATCAGCGTATCTCCATTATACGGAACAGTGCACCTTGTGCACCTTTCAGCTGCGTTCTCCCTTACGGAGCAGCAGTGCAGCGGGCAGCAGCAGCACCCGTACTCTGGCAAGTCAAACGGCAACAACAATGACGCCAGCGTCCTCCTCTTCCTCCGCTTCCGCGTCGAAGCAACGTTGGCGTCGCAAATGGAATTGTTGCGCCAGTGTCCCGGACAGCCCCGATGTGCCACAGGATCTGTTGGCGGCGCTCGCCTATCGCGAGCAAGGAAAATTGAATGCCAGCGAACTGCCCGTCCAATTTATACGCAGTCTCAACGGTGGCTTGGAGTTGCCACATGTGGCAGGCGCTGAGCTGCCGCTGAAGACGCCGCGCAGCTCCCGGCTTCGTCACATGTTGCGTCTGCTCGGACGCTATCGCCGACCGCGCTGTCAACGCGGCCATCTGCCGGAGCCGCAGATGATCATAAAACAGAATCAAATACGGCCGCTGCAACTGCAACCGGGTCGCGGCTACGATAATCCAGCCGGGTCAAGTTCAACTGGGACAACTCCCACGCCACCATTGCCAGCGAGCTGCAGTTCACCGAGCAGCGGCAGCAGCGATCTGAGCAACGAACATCTCAGCAAGGAGCTAATGCTGCTGCCCACCAGCGTCATCCGGGATGATAGTGTCACCACCAGTTACTCGTTGACACTGCCGCCAGCTTTGCCGCCGCCCACACGCCGTAAAATGCCGAATGCCAGCGAACTGGCCGAGCTGGCCGAAACCCTGGGCTTCATCTCCAGCCAAACGCAAACGTCCACAGCGTCAGCCAGCAGTCGCCATTTGCCTGGACTGGGCAATGTCTATAGACGTCAGCGGCGGAAGCATTTCCTGCGCACACGTTCGCCCACCTTGTCGCCCATCCACGAATCCGGCCTGTCGAATCCGACATCGCCGCAACCGCTGCGTCATGGATTGGCGGTCAGTACGAGTTCGGTGGCCAGCAGCTGCAATTCCAACAATGCCAAGTGCTCACCGGATGTAGCACGATCCTCCTCAGCGTCGCTGGTACAAAATCTATGCGGCATTGCGGGCGATGCACTGCGCAAAACTGCCTCGAATAGTTCCCTGCAGAGCATCAGCTCCAATTCGAGCAGCACCTAAGATAAAACATAGAATTAGAAAGCGAGAGAGGGGTAGAACGAGAGAGGATTGTGGACAGTTCCTTGCATTGGTTTCTGCTTAGTCCATAGGTTAGTTAATCATAGTGTCGCCCTTCAACCCACCCAGTCCAAAGTCTAATTTCCAGTTTCAGTTATCGGCGAATTTGAAATTATTTTCCAGTTGATGAAAATGAAATCCACTTTTGTTCCATTTGATTTTCTATATACAAAGCAGATCTACTCGAGTTAGGATTCAGTCTTAATTATTATTATAGTTTGTAAATATGTCCAAGAACTTAATTGAAACTTAATTTTCAACTATATTCTTAAATATTCAGTTGTTGCTAAAAATGCTAAAAACCAGATGAAGAAATCCACTTTTGTTCCACGTACTCAAGATGCTTTGGAGTCAGAATTTATTGTTATACTTTGTAAATATGCCCAAAATTACCTTAAATAATTTTTGTATTAAATTCCTATATTGAGAACTATATTTTAAAACATTCAGTTCTTTATTAAATATGTTAAAACACAAAAATGAAATCCACATTTGATCCGCTTGCTATATATTTAGCAGATATACTTGAGATAAATACTATTACAGAGTTAAGAATCGGGCATTATTTGCGAAAAAAAAGAAGATGAAATTCACTTTTGTTCCGTCTTACTATCAGATTGACTTGTGTCTGGCTTTATTATTATTATCATTATTATTTGTAAATATTTTTATATGAAATATGCCAAAAGAAAAGTTTAAAATAATTTTTTTAAGTTAATTAATTTACCTTTGAAATATTTACATTAATCTCTAAATATTTATATCTTTTATTAAGCTTTTGTTATTAAATGCAAAAATTGCATATCAAAAGCCAAGTATTTTATTGAAAATTTCTAAATTTATTTTTTAGTTATTATTTGTTTTACAGAATTTGTTGATTTTTATTGACTCTACCAAGACTAACAAACTGAAGACTTCAAGCTGAAGGGTTTATTAAATTAAACTTGTAGTCAAGCAGAGTTTTCATTAGAAACTTTGAGTAACTAAAATCTGTTTAACATATATTTTTTTTTTTTGGACTTACGAAGTCAAAGTAAGTTTTTATAGAAAGGGGTCTTTGTAGAAATTGCGAATGTCTTTCACTTCCCCAATTTGTTTTGATGCACACACTTAAATGTTTTGCTTTGCTATTCAATGCACATACATTTTCGTGATTTGCACAATAAACCTACACTGATCCCCCCCACCCAGTTACGCTCTTCTCATAAGAATAAACCCATCTTCGACACAGTTGCTGCCCCCAAGCAGAACACACCACCAAACCCTAACCCTAACCCCAACTAGAGATATATGTTATTTGTTATTTGTTGTTGCTGTTGTTGCTGTTGTTGCTGTTGTTGTAGTTGTATCTGTTGGATGGCTTCGTTCATTCGCGTTAAATATGCAACAGCATGACATGTACTATTGAGGGTTGAGTTTGAGTGAGAAGGGAGGTGTGGCGGGGAGGGCGTGTCAATCGTATAGCAAAGCAATGCAGTTGCACTTTGGACAGCTCTCCCATCATCTGCACGCTTCCGTTCTCCATAGACCTGATATTGATTTTCATGTTACCAAAAAAGAAAAAACAACTTTTAAGCGTTGGCGTCGTTAGCAGATTGCGTATCTGTATCTGCATCTGTCTCTGTAAATGTATCTTCCACTGACACTGTGCAACACAAAACAAACTACACATGTCGAGTGTAAATGGCAGTGGGTGCTGGAGAGAGGGGGGGGGGGGAGGTGCTTGCTGCATTTGTCAAATTGTTATACAAATGTTTGTCATTCAGCTGCAATTGAAAATGCAAAGAACCAAACTTGGCAACAATAGCCAAATTGTGTGTGGCATTGGATATAAATGATGTTGCGATTGAGTGTATTGCGTAATATGCGAAAATGTGTATGTGTGCGCGCGTGTGTGTGAGTGTGTTTGTGACAAAAGAGAGAGAAAGAGAAACGCCCCACAATAGACACACTTGACGAACGTAATGGAAAAAGTTTAAAGCTTCACTAGTTGGCAAGAGGCATGGAGTATGCTTTAGCTGAATAATTAATGTTGCTAAAGTAGCTTACACTCAAAAAAACAAATTTGCATTGAAATTTAGAAATTCGGCAGGAAGTTACAGAAAGTTAACTTCTAAAATTGCAAGTTGTGACTTTTTTAAAGAAATGGTTTTGGCTTAAAAACGATTGAATTTTAAATTCGTAAACTTAATTGAAGAAAATTTACTTAGTGACTCTAATTATATATCTGGTAAAATAAAATATATTAGTCGCGAGCTCAAATTTCAAAACTATTTAATAATTTTTTAGAAACAAAAAACCCATTTTGTATTTCTACTTTTTAGAAATGCATATCTTAATAATAGAAATTATTTTTAAAAAATATTGGAAAAAATTTTTGAGATTAGCAAGGGTTTCAATAAACTGATTTTGTATATTTAGCAATTATTACTAAAAACAATTAAAAATCTTTGTAGATTTTAATGTGATTTTGTTTTAAGTGCAGCGCTAATGCGACAGCAGTAAATGGAAATGCGTCAGAAATTGTGATTGAGTTGGGACTGACAGAGCGACAAGCAAGTTGCCATGAATGACTTAGACACATACAAAAACAACACACAAATACACACACACAAGCACACACTCACAGAAATACAACTACACACAAGCCCTGAGGAGAAATCACTTGAAAACTGCAGTAAAAGTCGAAAGTTCGTGTTTTTCACTCAGTTTTAATCAGTCAGTTGAGGTGTTTGGGCCCAATTCGATGGAAAATGAGTTGACATAGTTATTTTAATTTGTAAGCTTATTTTTTTTGTTATATATTTATAGCCGGGAGTTTTTTTTATATTTTTTATATTTCCCATAAACGATTTCCATAAACACATATTTATTTATATATTTTTATAAGCCTTAGTCACGAAACCGTTGAATGCGTGCTGAAATTGAGGAAATTTTCAAACATGTTTTCTGCATATACATTCAATCAGCACGTCAAGCTGATATTTTGTCTATATAAATGCATATATCAAATTATGTTTACTACAAAATTGTTGCTCAATTTTATATAAATGTAATGCTTTCAATTTATTTGTTTTGTAATCGTAAATTTAATTGAGCACATTCTGCCTGGCAACACTTGAACACTTGAAAATTCAATTTTCTAATTTTTCCAACTGATTGGCCAATTTTATTATCAATGACAAGTTAATTAAAGTTTCAAGCTGGGCTACGTTTCAGGTCACTTAAACATTCTTATACCAAAAAAAAAAAAAACATATACACACATAGAGACAGTCACACACACACATGACTATATGGTTGCTATATATAGTTGCAATGCTGTTGTGCTTGCCACAAAATGTTATTTGTGACCTGCTCCTGCTCCAGCTCCTGCTCCTGCTCCTTCTACTTCCATTCCTAGTCCAGTCTAGCCCAGCTCACTCTAATTCTGTCTGCCAAAATGACTGACATGCATTTTATTTCATTGCATTTCATTTTATTGCATTTCATTTCATCGTCGACTTAAATAACAAAAATACTAACTGAGTTCTTTGACTGTGCACACGTTCTCAATGTCCTGGTTATCCTGGGCGTGTTGTCTATGGTGTCAAATGTCGAGCACAAGTTTCCCCCCGACCCCCCTGTAGCCAGCCAGCTGCTGCTAGCTGCTCATTTCCGCTCGATCAAGAAATGTACAAAAAGTGTTGCATACTTTTTTGCAGCGAGCTGACTTACTCTGCACGTGTGTGCATTTGTGCATGTGTGTGTGTGTGTGTGGTGTAAAATGTTTAATTTGATGGCTCTTGGCATTAACAATTTATACCTATGCCTGCTGCCATTTTCACACACCTGCACACACACACACACATCCCCTGGCTTCATTAAATTTTAATTGCTGCCAAGAAGTGTTAAGTTCTTAGACAAATATATTTATGTTCCTAGTGTTTTAGAGAGATTTTCCTTTACTTTGTTTACATTCGTTACCAGTTCTGTTTTTTTACTAGTTTCCTTTTGATTTATTTTTAGCCAACGCTGTCAACCCTTTATAGTACTTTTGGGCCTTTAGTTTGACAGATTGAATGTAAAATAACGAAAATGGAAAGAGTTGTCGCCTGGGCGATAAAATAACGATAATAAACAACATTGTTAAACGCAACAAAAATCAATAGAGTGCTAAAAATAAAAAAAAACATCTGCAATGTATTTTTATCTTTGAACTATTTTTATCTTCGAACCTTCAGGAAAAAAAAACTTTGCAGACAGTTTGAGTTGATAACAAAATTGGTAAACATGTTTCAATATCAGAAAAATAATTATGTTTTTTATAGTTCTGCTTCTGACTTTACTTCAATAGCATTTTGAGCAATCTTAATTTTTGAATAAGTTCACAAATAATAAAAAATAGTTTTCCAGTAACATCGCAAACATTTATCTATTGACGTTTTAAACGTTAAAAAAAAAACATTTTTCAATTAAAAAGAAATTCATTAAACTCTTCTGAACCTCATACAAAGAATTTCCTTGTTTGAATATTAATATCAAACTTTTTCCATTAAGCTTGCAACTAATTAAAAAAATAGTTTCTCAATGGTTGCTAAGTGGCATCTTCACCATTTCCTCTGTTAACGTTGCAAGCGTTGAAAAAACTTTAAAGATAATTTAATAGATAAAAAAATTAATAAACTTGTTTAGGTATCAGAAAAAGTCTTTACTTGTTTCCATTATTTTTCTAACTTTTGCAATAAGTCAAAAATTAATTAAAAACAAGTTTCTCAATGACCAATAAGGAGCATTCCCACCATTTAATCTTTTCACGTTGTAAATGTTCAACTTTTCAACTTTTCCGGTGCTAAAACACAATTTTTTCCTCTCTGCTTTGCTTTGATTTGAGGCATTTGTGAAAATTGCAGTGGGCAGTTTGCAGCTCGTTAAAAACCTTGGAAAATGCCAAGGTTTTTCCTGTAATTTTTTGTTGATTTTTTCAGTTTGCAGCAGTTGATTTCCGTTTTTCTGTTTTTAGTCTTTTGTGAATTGTGGCTGGTAAATACAATTTTTGTTTTTTTTTTTTTTTTTTGTAATGTTTGACTTTAATTGCTCTGCCATGTCAGCTGCACGGGCATTAAACCCAAAGGCATCCCCATTTAGGGGGCACTTTGGTTACGCCCCGATGCCTAGCAACGCCCTCAATTTTGACTGGAATTTGATTCGATGTCCTCTCGTTAAAGTTTGTTTATCAGCGCCAAGCTGCTCCCGCTCACCCTGCCTCCCTCTACCTTCCCTCCAACGCCCCCATAGCAACTTGTAGTTCTTGTTGTTGTTGTCATGACCACTTGTTGTTGTTGTTTTTGTTGTTATTCCTGCAGCCGCATCAATTATAAATTCAAGAATGCGCCTTCATTTGACTCGGACACGCAACAAGCGCACAGACAACAAATTTGCCTAAATCGTTGGGATTTTGGGTGCAACTTTAGTATTAGAGTTGGGCACGTGATAGATTTTGTTGAAGAGTTGAGAACACGAATGAAAAGTTTTAATTTTGTATTGTCACTTTTTAAAAAAGCCTTTTTTTTTCTATTAATGATTATTATTTTCTTTTATAAAAAACAAAAATATATTTAAAATCTGCTATGGAAAATGAAAAAGAATTTTTAGCTATATCTGCAAAGACTAGTCTTATTGCGTATAGACTAGCCAATACATATGAAAAATGTATATAAAATATAATCTTGCGTGCTGAGTCGTATTTTATTTTATTCAACAAAAAGTAGTTTATATTAATCAATAGTTTTAAAATCAGTTTTGGCATATGCTTAGTATATGATAAAGAATTTTTAGTTTTATCAAAAAATACTAGTTTTATTGTTAGAATAAATTAAATTTTTTTAACTGTCTTTCCGCCCTATAACAAATTTATTTTCTTACCTTCCTCTGATCTCAGAGATCTCAGAGACTCTAAGAACTAAAGACTTGAAATTGGGAATATAAGTTTTCTTTCAACAGAGACAAAATCAATTACCTAAACACACAATCTCAGTTCATGTATTTCGATCCTTGAGAATGTTGTATTTATTTTGTTTTGATTACGATTCTGAACTTTAATAAATTATTCTGCGGATTCCAAATCAGGTTTGGATTTGAGTTGAGTCGTGCTTTTTTGTATATTGCAACACGCGTTCAACTCTAACAAATCTAAGTAGACAATTGATTAAAAGTACATTTTGGCAGTTTGGGCAGAAATGATGAACAGGTTGGCAGTCTATCTATTTGTCTTTCTGTCTGCCTGTCAGTTTTTCGGAGGTGCGCCACCAACAAAATTTCCATTAACTAAATCCAGAGAGAGAGGGAAAGAGGTAGAGGCAGGTAGAGTGGGTTACTTAAAGTGCTTGAATAATGATTGGTATCTGTGAAAATGGGTGCCGCTTTCAGCAGTCTGCTGCCAGACAGGCAGTCAGACAGAGAGACAGAAAGACAGAAAGACAGACAGACAGAGGTCCTCATTGACTGGCCGACGCCCTCGACTACGCCTACGGCCACAGCGCCTACGCCTCCTTCAATAACTGGTTGTCATTAGCAATAGCCGTTTTGGCTGTTCCTAACGGTAACGGGATACGTGTGTCCTGTGCCTGTGTGCCACAAACTGTAGAGACTGTTGCTGCATCTATTACTAACGCCTTTGCTACACTTAGCAAAATAGTTGCAATAGAATGGCAAAATTGTTTTTAAATAATTTCTTTATTTTCCTTTGTCAGTTAAAAATAAACACAAAATTTAATATTTATAATTATATTCTAATTTAAAAATTAAGAAATATTTATGATATTTTACTAAATGTTATTCATAATATTTATTTAATTATTTTCTATATTAAAGGTTAGATTTTTCAAATAATTATTTATTTAAGATTTTATCAAACGGTTTTCATTATATTTATTTACTTATTTTGTATGTTAAAGGTTAGATTTTTCGAATAGTTTTTAATTAAAGATTTTATCAAATTTGTTTCAGAAAATTTAGTTATTTATTTTCTATATTAAAGGGTAAATTTTTCCGAACAAATCTTAATTTATATATTATCAAATGTGATTCATAATTCATATATATTTACCTATTTTTCGTATTAAAGGGTCGATTTTTTCGAATAATTTTTTCATTCAAAAGTGAATAATTTATAGGCAACTGAATATTTTTGTGTGATTAAAAGTTTTTAATAATTCTTGGAGGTATAAGTTAGTTTGCCATTGTCCCGTTGGTATTGTTTGCGGCTCGTTTTGTTTTTTGTGGGTGTTACCTGAGGGGGTTGTGAGGGGGAGGAGTTGCCTCGTTGTGCTTCCCTGGCAGGAAGCGTGCCACGACAATATCCACCTTGCTTTGCTTCTTTTGCTTCCTCACTTCATTTTTTTTTTCTTTTTTGGTTGGTTCAACGAACCTGCTGCCTTTGTTCCTCTGCTCCACTGTGGAGCGCAGCCAGTTGGAACACACATCCGCACATTTACTTGGTTTGTTTTTTTTTTTTAACCATGCTGCCCCTTCAACATTTAATATGGTTTTCAATTTAGTTAATGACTTTTCAGATAGGCAGCGCATTCAAAACTGAAACTGAAACTGGAACTGGGCAATGGAGGTTTTTTGGAGTGTTTGAGGAGTATTTCGTGTTTTGAGTTTAGCTTTTTTTGTGGCAGTTTTTGGTATAGGAAAAAATAAAAACAAAGAAATATAAACACAAAATGTATGAGACTGGAAAATAGGGTGTGGAAAATTGCGGAAAGCGAAAGATAAAACATGTATTTACAATAATTAAAAACGGCATCATTATCTAATTTCATGTTAATTATGCATGCACACAATAAAATTGGTTAAAAACAAATAAACCAATAATTTAATAACATATATTTTGATAAAATGTGCAGCAAAGTTAATAAACTACAAAAAAAAGAGGAAACTACAATACTTAAATATAAATAAACAATAAAGAAAGACAATTAAAATAATGGTAACAATTTCAGTCCAAAAGCTGTGCAAAATAACGAAAATATAATAATTAAATAAATACAATTTAAACTGAGGCTAATTAGAGTTCTAGCTTAAGAATATTACTTATAAAGCTTTGCATTAACAATTTGTATAATTAATTTATACATCTTTAGTGAATATTTAATGTGCTAATTTTATTTTTTATTCATTTATTTTGTATTTTATGCATATTAAGTGTCAAATGTCCAAAAGAAGAAAGGCAAATAAATGAAAACAGAAAAAAGTTATTAAAAAAAATTTAATAAAAACGCTATCATTGGTCGCCAGATGGTGTCTTTGTGCAACAAAATATCGAACAGGAAGAAAGCACTCTTTTCTCTGTGGCATTTTAAATATTTATCAGAATAGTTTCAACTTCTGGTTCTCTCCACACAAATGTGTTGACATCAGCTCCATGGATGAGGCCCAGCAGGGAGTTCCACAAACAGTTTGTGGCTGTCATCGTGGCATCAGCATAAAGGGGATGTGCCCTCCAGGCGGTCCCCTGGTCACATGGGATTCTCTGTGTGTTTGCCAAAGGATTATGGCCTCGATTACCGACTCAAACTCAAACATATCAACTGCCCCGTTGATGTGACACATTGTTGCTCTTTACTATTTTATCTGCCACACACATATTGCCCCTTTATGGCCTGTAAATTAGCTTTAACAACTTTGCTTTGCAGGGAGCGGCTTACCCACAAAGCTATAAGTCACATTAAGTGTCTCATCTATATTTTATTTTCTTTGTTTGAATTGGTGGAGCTAACTCGTAAAAATGTTGCCTGAATTTTTGAAAATCGGTATATTTTTGTGGCAGGTGTAACTCACATTTTTATTTAGAAAATATATTTCTAAAAACCATTTTTCTATACATCATTTGCCGATACATTTTCCAAAAAATTTAGCGAAATTTAACACTAATTTTCTGGATGTTTTTTCATTTGACAAAATATTTTATTAGTCACTTTTGAACTAATAACTAAAAATATTATTTTTAAAAACGGGTCTTTGCATTTCCACATTTTATGAATTCTTTTATTAAAAATAAAAAATATTTTTCAAAAATTTGCTCTATTTTATATTTAAAAACTATTGCTACAAACCCAACAACATTTCTAGAACTCTAATCGTTTTTTTTCTGAGTGTATGTACTTATTTTTTATGGTAATTAATGTTAAATTAAATAATTATTAGCACTAGAGGAACTACAGTTAGTCTTAGCTAGGCTAATTGAAGAAATTCAGTTAACGATTCTGAATAATACATAAAAAAAAGAGTTTTAACTAGTAATTTAACTGCTGAGTGTATAATAATTAGCTAATCAATAATAATATAAATATATTTGACCGTGTTGCAAGGAAACAAATTGTCTTGAAATGGAATCTTGACGCCACATTTGTATCGGGTAATTTCATATGAAATATTAATGCAAATGTTGCGTATACGCAGCGTGTTCACATCTGCAGGTTGGTATCGATACTTTTGTGAATTGAGTATTGGAATCGTCAGCGTGGACTGCCTTTAACTTTATACTTATGTATTATTTATGCAAATACACGCGTAAATTAACAATATAAATTGTTGTTGGCATTTTATATTTCCTGTTTGGAAATTTTGTGTTGTTTTTTTTGTATTTTGTTTTTTTTTGGGGACTGTTGCTATTTGACGCGACATTTTGTGTTTGTGCTCGCAAAACAAATCACACAAATGTGACAGCGCACATAGCCACATTAAATGACGCACGCACATACACACACAGATACAGATACACTCGCACACACACACACGCACACTTTAACACTTGGTGCGGGGCTTAGCACTCGGCAATAAAATGTCGAGGATTTATGGGTACGTGTCATTTGGCTCGTTTGTCCCTCGAGCAACGCATGAACACACATAAGTATTCCTTCATTCTACACAACCTGTACAAGACCACACACTCACTCACACACACAAACACACATAATTCGAAATAACAAATAAACAAATAAAAAAAAAGCTAAAGTTCTCGCATTCATTCAACGTTCACTTCAACAGGCTAAACACGAAGTGAGAAATACTTTTTTTTTTGTACGCAACAATTTCTACTAACTAAAGAGTAGTTTTCTTTTAAGCACATTAGTTAAGTCTTTTAACAAGTAACTAAAAGCAGAAACTAACTTGGCAGATGTACACAAATAAAATGTGTAATTTCTACTTAAAATAAATGCCTCAGAAACTAAAGCAGAAGAGTCTTAATTGGCTGATGGGCACAAAAATAATGTGAAATATTTAGAAAAATAATTCGATGCTATTTTTTAACAATAAATCTTACATAAATTAGACCAACAAATTTGCTACAAATTTTAATATATGATTATCATAATTTTAATTTATGATAAACAAATTCATTACTTATGATTATTATTATTTTTTATATTATTTAATAATAATAATTAAAAAATTTTACTATAAATGGTACTAAATTTGAATTCATAATTTATTAATTGATGGATGATGGATGGCGGATGATTTTTAAATCGAGCATTGGTTCAGTTTCTAGAAAATTGTGGAAAAGTTATAAAAGCTTACAATTTTGCACATTTATTGCCATTTATAAAATGGGTAAGCCACAATTCCACTTATGCTCAATGCTTGATTTAGTTGAACAAAAGTTGTTAATAAATATTATTAGAATTTAACAAGCTCTTTGAGACATAATTGTTGTCCATTTTTTTTACATTAACTCCGTAGTGTATTTTATATGCGGTTAGCCATAAATTTGCAATATTTTCTCGTATTTCATCTCCATGCAATCAACTCAAGAAATGCAGCAAACAAAATGCGCAGCGAGGACATTCAACACCTCAGAGCACTCAACTCGCACTTCACACAAGATTTTCTCACACACGCACACACACCCCCCTCCCCCCTCTCATTCTCTTTGAGTATCTTTCTCTGTCTGTATATCTGTGTTTTGGTCTGTCTGCTCCGTTCTATGGCTTTGAGTCAATCAGTGGATTTCACGTCCAATTTGCTTGTTGGTCTCATCTGACACAGTTGTCTGGCGATGGCCATGCAAGTGCAAATATAATTAAGTGCCAGGATAACACGGCAGTCAGACACACATTGGCATAGGCACACACACGCACACACACACACACACACACACACACACACACACACACATATGTAAACGAGGATTTGATGCTGTTCCTGGCAGTTGCTTCATTAACGCCTCCTTCCACAATTTGCTCCCTCGCTTATCCATGCAAGTCTCAAGTTTGCGCAGAGTTTTTTTATATGTCCTGGCGACGGGTATTATAATTTTGTCAGTCAAAGTGTAATGCATATTTAATAAGTGACAAAAATATTTATATATACAATTTTACAAAATATTTTTATTAACAATATATAAATATCAAATAAAAATCATCAGCAACATAAAGCAAACATCGTTCAAAAGATGATTTTTTTTAAGATAAAATTTAATTGCATTAAAATAGTGACTAAAAAAATTAATAAAAATATTAATAAAAATTTAATTAGTCGAATGAAAAATAAATGTTCCTAAAAATATCTTTAGTGAATATAAATATTTATTTTGAACAATCCACCATTTTTCCTACGCATCAAATAAGTAAGCTATAAAAAACTGAAATAGGAACAATTAGGATAAGCAGCTAAACTGTAATTTGTAGGGTATCAATTATTCGACCTTGCCCAAAGAAAAAAACACAATACGCTTCGTTCTTCTATTTTTCGTGTCGGTTTTTTCCCGTGGAATATATTTTGCCTGCTGTTTTGCTGATTGCTGGGAATGAGGATTGTGGTGATTTTGTGGCTGTTGGCTGTTGCCTGTTGGCTCTTGGCTGAACTGACAGGCCAACAAGCATCATTAGTCCTAATGAGCTGTGTAATAAAATTCCATCAAAAGTGGGTGCAAACAAAATTTGGCGCGCAGCACACAAAACGCGATTCCCGCCCAGAAAATAATTAATAAACCAATTTAAATTGGTCGGAAATTGGTGAGTGGAGGAGTCGCCGCTAAACTGCAGCTATGATTACTTAATAGGCAATCAATAAATGTTGATTACATGTTGCAAGCGGCCAGGCCCGAGGCACAGCAACGTGCAACGTGCCACGTGGAAGCTGACTCAACTCCGGATGAGCGATGCGCTGCAGAAAAGCAGCCCCTGCAGGCTGATTTGGAAGCTGCGTCAAATTGTGTGGCAACAACAACATTTTGTTGCCCCTTGTTGTTGTTGTTGTTGTTGTCTTTTCGACGTCAGCTGCCATTGTCCTTGAGCCATGGAGCACAATGCGGTCTTTTATTATTATATGCCTTCTTGCGTCAGCAGGCGCCTGCAAGAATTCTGTGTGTGTGTGTGTGGTTCATGTGTGTGTGTGTAGTTCGTGTGTGTGTAAAGTCTTTTGCCAGCTGGCAGTGAGCCCTGACTCTGACCTCGTTGCATAACAAAAGACGACAACACATCGCAAGCTGTGCGCAACTGACAACTGCATTCGACAGTTGCTCCATGCGCCATGCTCCAAGTCCTCCATGTCCTGTTGTCCTGTTGTCCTATCGTCCTGCACCTGACACAAAACTCAATTTCACCTCATTAACCAACATTTGTCAGATAAACTCAAGTTGTCTTTTATTCAAATTTTTTACGTAATGTCGCCTGAGTGAAGCGGCAAAAGTAGGTATTGAAAAGTTTTGCCTATTTTGAATTTAAAATTTACTTTAAATTCAAATTCTCAATAAAGTTTTCGCACAACATTATGCAAATTCTTCAAATTTGGCAAACTTTAAATTTAAGACAGCTTAAGACAGAAACCTGTGCAGGATTTGAGTTTATTCTGTGCTTGCGAAAAACATATCAGCTTAAATTTCACACATTAATTTTGAGACACGCTGCTTATTTAGCGGTTTTCAGCTTGTAAACTTGTAACTTGCAACTCCATTAAATCTTTTAGCTTTTAATTGGGGTCACTATTAGCAAGACAACTACTTGTTACTTTATAATTTGTCTTTTGAAGCTTTTTATAAAACGCCAATTAAATGCTTTCTATAATCAACTTATGGTTAACAAATTTGCAAACAGGAAAGAATGAAAACAAAAAAAAAAAAAGAAATTACAACTTTTAAACAATGCAATTGTAATGCACTGCAAAACTATAAAATACACTAAATCAAAGCACTTATTTCACTTATTTACTCAAAAACAAGTTGCTGCTAAGTAATTTATATGATTTATTTATATTAATTGATTGAAGAGCAAAAGAATTAAATGGAAATTCCATTGATATCGATATGGCAGTGGGGAAGGAGGGGGACAACTTAATCCACTCTGTTTGCGCACATTTTAATAGGTTAAACGCAATTTCCACTTGCGTGCAACTAAATGCAATACAAATGAAATAAAGGCAATGTTTTTTTTTGTTGTTTTTGTTGATGTTTTTTTGTGGTAGCACGCAAGCAGGTTGGCCTTCCTTGCCATCCGCTCCCTATATTTAATGGCCAGCAAACACACCACACACACACACACACAACCCTTTCTGCTTAGATCCCCTGCCATATGCACTTGAAATGTCATTGCGTTTTGCAGGCACTGTAAAAAACAAAAAAATATAAGCAAAAATAGTTTGCTTGTTGTTTTCTCCTTATGCGCTGCATTTTGTTATTGCTTTTCATTGCTCTGGGGCTCTACAAATTTTTCCACATGGTGTATGCGTAATACGCAAACCATACGTACATATATATATATATAAATATATACATACAACTGTTTTCCGAGTTTTTTCATTCTGTTTGCTGTGTTTGCTGGCGGCACAAAATGAGGTCATATTTTGGCGCCGGCATCGCCATCTTTTTGGGGTCGACAAAAATACAAAGAGCAAAAACACACACACAATTTTTGGACAACAAAAACAGCAGCAGCCGCAGCAGCAGAAAACCCAGCTGCGAGTTGCAAATTGCGGGCAATTGTGGGCAGCACTTGGCTTCGAACTGTAAGAAAGGGTGCCTCACTTTATATATATATCTATATATATTCTTACTCTCTCCGGCATCATGACAAACCAAATAAAAACGCCCACAGTTGGTCGCTTATAGTTTATTTGCCTTGAAAAAGGATTTGACGCCTCGTTGCATGCAATTGAATTAATTCACATTTTTTACGCATTGGCCAACCACTTTTTGTATTGAATCTCTTTCGCTGCTCTGAGTGCCTTTTATATTCGGGCTACTAAAAAATCAAAAATGGGCTGAAAAATTAGCTGACTGGCTTAAATAACTGCAACTGCAGTTATTTATCGAATAATGTTTTAATTCGCACAGATAAGAAATTTAAAGTTATGCTTAACATTTTTTTCTTTTATGCATAAAGTTAATAATTTTACAGAGTATCTTCTAGCCAAAATATTGAATTAAGGAGCTGTTTGCTTTCATTTTAGTTATATTAGGTATTTTCTAGTCGGACAGTGTATTTTTCCAACTACTTTTCTTTGCTGTTCTCCCACTCAAAGTTATTAGATATTTTTTTAGATTAAACATATAAAATTGATTACAATAACAAATATTTGATGACAGGGTAAATTGCCTTAAATTGCTTAACTCTCTTTTATTCAACTTTACTTTATTTAAACTGACAATGAATTGTTTTATTATCTTTTATATTTTTCTTTTACTTAAATTTCTGTTTTTCACTTTAAATATAAAATATAAAATTAACAACGAAACTTGAAAGTAACAATTTATCTAAGAAAAAGGGTCAACAATAGCGAATTAAAATTGATGAACATTTATAAAATTAAATAATCTTTTAAAAAAAATATTATTATTTAGGGAGAGAGGTCGAGTAAACAAGCTTAAATTGTTTTCGCTGTTTAAATTGAATATAATCTCATTTTTTCGTTTTATACGTTTCCATTCAGTTGTAAATCAAAAGATATATTAAGTTGATTCAGACCGTTTTGTGCCCTAGAAAAACCATGCTTTTTGTACAATGTTTTGTACTTTTTGTTGTTGTTTGTTTTTTATGATGATTGAAAAATGACTCAGCACTCTTACAATGCTGTTTTCCTTTTGTGTTTTTTTTAACGAGACTAACAAGTGAAGTGAACATTAAATAAACTGCATTGGCTCGCCTCGATTAGCCAGTGAAATCATTTTTAAAATTGGCAAATGGACGCGTGCCATGCTCAATAGTAAATTACTCGACGCACTTGGGGAATGAATGGAAATATGATAACTGAAGGAGGCTTGCGATAAGTACGTGCAGATATCTACACGCAGAAAAAAGGAAGTGCCTTAACATAGAAAATCATAAATCACTTTTTGTGCATTTTTTTCATCTTTTATAAATATTGAAAAAATGAACTTTTATGCAATTAAAAGCCAACTTTCTCTCTCAAATTTAAGTATATATATATAAATTTAAAAAATGTAAATTTACTTTCTTATTAAAAATTACTTAAAATTTTCAATTTATTTTATTTTCTTGTAATACAGAAATAAAAAAACTCTAGCTCATTTTTTTAAGTGTTGCCAATAAAAGAAGAAATACAAAAAATTGCAGGCAACTCTTTTGTGCAAGAAAGGCTGAAAGAGATGGAAGGACAGAGAGAGAGAGAGAGAGTGAGAGATGAGGAGGAAAGTGAGGCAGCATCAATTGCTCCATGGTTGACTGGATTGGCTGGGTAGTCTGGTTGGCTGCATAGTTTATTTGTTATCTTAGTAGTTTTTTTTGGAGTGAAAGCCAGATTGGCAAACCTTGGCACGCTCCTCACAATTTATTATTGATTCATCTTAATTAGGGCGGAAATTATTAATTATCTTTATGCTGTCTGCCCGCACAGCATTACGCTGAGTGGGTCTAAAATCGAAAGGCATCACTTAAAAACTTTTGCCTGATTACGATTACATTTTTCTGTGGTGACTTTATCTGCGGTCTTCTAATTACTTAATAGCCAGAATGCATTTGACAGACTTTTTCTTGCCACAGTGTGGCTGCAACACAATTACAATGGGTTTTTGCTACTCTATAAAATTTAGTTATTTGAGTTGGCTATTTTAAGTTAAATATTACTAATTGCAAATGCCCACCAAATATTTATATTGTCCCTAGTTTTAAGACTAAAACCAGCAAAATATTAATAAATGTTTTCACAATTGTTAAATATACAAAATAAAATAATAATAACAGGTAAATAAATAAAGATAAGTAAATCTTGCTCGCAGCAAAAGAGCATTCAAGTTGAAGGAAACACGCCGAAAACTTATTCCTTCGACTGTTCCTTTTTCAACATTGTATTCAAAAGTTTTTACTTATTCCAATTGCATTCTGTTTTCGTTCCTCTCCCCCATCTCTCTCTCTCTTTCTCTCCCCTTCTCCCTTTCTTGCTGTGTTTCCGGCAATGTCTGCCATTTTGGTAAAAGTTTTTAATTGCAAAATGCCCATTTTTGTGCAGCAAAGAAAATGCCGCTTGCCTTGCCGCCAGCTAGTTGCCTTGCCTCATTTACAAAAAAAGTTGCTTGTAATTATGACGCAGACACAACATCTGTCATCTGGCTTGGCAACACAGTGTCACGCCCAGCCATCCGCACGCCCCCAAAAATATATAATGGGTTGTTTCTTATGCAATTTACAGAAACTTTTCACTACATTTACAACTTTAATTACGCGCTAAATAAATGCCTTGCATTGTCAGCAAAAATGTAAAAATAGCAATTTTTTAACTCGCGCCAAGTGAAGCAGAAGAAGAAGAGGAATCACAAGAAGAAAAAGAAGAAGCAGCAGCAGCACGGCAAGCAGTACCGTTACTAGAAATTGCAAATGGCGTAGCGGGCTTTGCCATTGATAAAATTGCATGCCATTTCCGGTCACTAAACTTTCAATGCAAAAACTTTTATTGTTCGTTTGTGTGTGTGATGGGTGGCGGTAAAAAAAAACACACACACATAGCAAGCGCACTTTATAAGTAGTTTTAAACCGTTTAAAAATTGAACTTTAGCGTCATGCCTAGCGATGGATATCAATTTAAAAATAACAAAAAAAAAACACACAAATTGAAAAGAAAAGAAGAGAAGAAGAAGAAAAAGATCCGTTAAGCTGCGTAGTTGCAATCGCATGCAGCTCGACTTGAGTAACTCAATTAGCGCTTCATTGTTGCAAGTAGCGTCTGCAAGTTAGCAAATGACTTTAAGCGCATTTTCTGCGCCCAACTCGAAAGCGAAATCAGCGTGTTGGGAAAGTGAAATGGGTGATTATAATATATATATATATATATATATATATATATGTAACATGCTGAAAACATACATGTTGTAATTGGAGCAAACTGAAAGTAAAACCTCTAATTCAACGGAAAAAAAGTGAACACCCACCCACAGCTCTGAATTAATGTAAATTTTGTTCAGCTGCCGCACCCAACTTGGTTTTTTTCTCCACTTCTTTTTTTTTGCTAATGTGTCACTAATTAGCTAGTTCAGCAGGTGTGCTTTGACTGAAAATATTCCCCAGCGGTTGACGAACCGTGCTCACAATTTCAAAAAGCATTGCTCAACTTTCTCAAATGTCAAACGGTCACACACAATTCTGAACTCAGCGTTTGAGTTTTAGTTGGTTTTTGTTTAGTTTGTGGCTAATTACTAATTACGCTCGATATTAATTATGGATATTTGACATGGTTTCAAAGATCCCATCGAATCGTAATGGTACTTTATATCATAGCACTACAAATTAATTAAAAATTAAAGGGAATGTTTAACTGCCTGTCTGATTATTATGCAACACTTTATTAACAGATAACTACGAAAAAGGTTTCTTCTTCAATTATGATTTGAATTTTTTTCATTAAAGGAGTTAAATGTTAATAATATTCTTGCAAAATGCATTTTAAATCTTGGCTAAAATAATTTTAAAATTCGAGTGAAAATTCTACTCGTATTATTATACAAATTATATTACAAGGCAACTACGAAATAGGGTTATACTACAATTATGATTTTATTAAATATAATCCAATTGAATTTTAACATCAGTTTTATTTACACACAATAAAGAAGTGTATATCATTTATAATTTTGCATTGGACTTTATATTCCAAGAATTAATCCTAACTTGACTAACACATTATTGGTGCGCACTCACAAAATATTTTGGCAAATTTTTAATATTTTACACAAAGCAAATTAATTTTAAAGGCAGCCTTTGATTATTATAACTTTTTTCTTTGACTGGCAAATATAAAAATGTACACCTAAATTTTTATCACAAAAATAAAGTACATTTTAAAAATAGTGCCTATTTAATTATTATAAACAACTTAATTAACAGAAATCAATAAACTATGATTTCTTCTACAAATAAATTGTAAACAGAATTTATAATTTCTAGTTTCTAATTTTGATTCCTTTTTAAATTGCAATTGCAGCGGTTGAAAATGGTGAACGAAACGGAGGAAGTCAGTAGCAAAAAGCTGTGTGGCTATGATTTTTATGAGCGTGTCCTGGGCTCACCGCGTTATGTGGTTGCGCCGATGGTGGATCAAAGTGAGTTGGCCTGGCGAATGCTGTGTCGTCGCTATGGCGCCCAACTCTGCTATTCGCCCATGTATCATGCGAATCTGTTTGCCACCGATCTGAAGTATCGCAAGGATGCGCTGCAAACGTGTCCCGAGGATCGACCCTTGATTATACAGTTCTGCGGCAATGATCCGCAACAGATATTGGAGGCAGCGCTAGCGGCACAGAATTATTGCGATGCAGTGGATATAAATCTCGGCTGCCCCCAGGCAATAGCAAAGCGTGGACATTATGGCGCCTTCCTGCAGGACGAGTGGGAGCTCTTAACTCAAATTGGTGTGGTCTCAAAAAAAAATAAAATATAATGATATGATAAATAATGTTTTCATTTTGTAGTGAAAACACTTAATGAAAAGCTCTCCATACCTGTGACGTGTAAGATCCGTCGTTTCGAGGATCGCAACAAGACAATTGAGTATGCCAAAATGCTGGAAGACGCTGGCTGTCAACTGCTCACCGTTCATGGACGGACACGGGAGCAGAAGGGTCCACTAACGGGCGTTGCCGATTGGAGTTACATAAAAGATGTGCGCGAGCACATTAAGATACCAATGTTTGCCAATGGCAATATATTGTGCGTGGAGGATGTGCATCGTTGTCTGGCGGAGACAGGGGTCGATGGTGTCATGACCGCCGAGGGTAATCTACACAATCCTGCTCTATTTAAAGGCATCTCTCCGCCAGTGTGGCAAATGGCCAAGGAATATATGGAATATGTTGATCTGTATCCGTGTCCCACCTCCTATATACGCGGCCATCTCTTTAAGCTCTTCCATCACATGTGAGTAGTAGGCGATTGTACCTTTAGGTAGATATATATGTCGTATGATTGCTAGATGATATATATATATATATAGACATACCTTATGGGATAAGAGCGAAGTCAATATAATACTCATTACAAGGTTTAGATTTTTACGTAATCAAATATCCTATGTTTTCTTGCATTGCATGCAGCATGAATATACGAGAGAATTCGGAGTTGCGGGAACAGTTGGCCACGTCGAATCAAGTACAGCAGTTCCACAGCGTGGTCGCCCGAGTGCAGGCCAAATACGAGCCATATCAACAGGGTAAACTTGACTATGAGCCCGAGGAGATGGAGCTAAATGTGAGTGAGTTGCCGCTGGTGCAGCCTTGGTTGTGTCAGCCCTATATACGCGCATCGCCCGAATCGCATCGTCAGAAAATAGCCGAGAAGCAACGGGAAGCCATCGATCCGAATCACACCAAGCGACAGTACTTTGACAATGCCGGCAATGAAATATCCCGCAAACGTATGAAGAAATTGCGTCGTCGCCAACGTCGTCCCAGCAAAACCGATGCACAATTGCAGATACGGCGCGAAAGACATATGGAATTTTGTGAACGATGCGCCAATCCTTTGGGATCCAAATGTGAGTTTCGGCTATGTCGCATATGTTGTCGGGAGAAGTGCTATGCGGATGATTCCGATTGTCCCGGACATGGCATACTGATCAAATCGCGTCGCGCCAAGGCCAAGCAATTTGAGCATTCCAAGCAAGAGAATAACAACGATGCCCATTTAACACCGCATCCTGACGATAACAAAGTGCCGACAATTGATCATCTCACCTAATACTAAATCTAGTAAATTTGTACATGTAGGAAATTATTTGTGTTGTTGTTCCTATGCCTTTCTGTGCAAATAAAAAACCAAATTATGAAAAACAAACGGACAAATCTCCTCGATTGTTACCTCTGTTAAGTTTGAGGATTTAGCCAAAGTCATTTCGACTATCGATAGACGTCTGCTAAGACATATGTTGTAAGTTGTGAGAGTTGTTTAACATTGGTATATATCGGTAGACTGTGTTCGGGTGTACTAGTTCCGAAGTGAACTGAATTCAGCGCTTGTCAACAAAGAACCACTTAAAAAAGAATAAAAATCACAAATATAAATGGCATAAAAAATAACACTGTTATAAAACTTATTCTTAAACAACTATTGTGCTATGTTCTAAAAATTGTTGTAGATTTTGATTTAATGCGATATATTTCTGCAGTACTGGATAAGTAATACACTAAGTAAATGGTGTAGTAAGGGGAAAATATTGCAAGCGACTAGAGTTGGTCTGCGAATATATGTAAAAAAATAAACAAATAAATAAAATATTTCATTATTTGTAGATACAGTAATGGAATATAACTAAAACAGCTTATAAATGAGTGACGCACAGCTATTATTGATAAAGAAAGCATTCGTGTAACGTAGCGTCATCTGTAAATTGAAAAACTATCGATATATAAAAAATACAAGAATAAAATGGATGCAAATAAAACTTTTCGATGTAGCCACGCTGGTTGCAGCAAGGCGTTCTGGTTTAAGGCGGCCCTAAAGCGACACATGGTGACCCACCAGGAGGTGGATCCCGATCAGCCGACATTTTCCTGGGGCTGCAGCGAGTGTTGCAAAGTTTTTAGCAAAGTGGAAACGCTACGACGTCACTACAAGTAATTTTCCACAGTTGCCCGAGAAGCGTTCAACAACTTCATATAATAATCGCTTATGTTTTTATAATTCTGTTTTGACAGGTCAAGTCATGGCGCGATTAAAATATATAGCTGCGAATATCCGGGCTGCAATCAAATGTTTCAGCGCAAGGATAATTTGACGCGACATGCCGCCTCGCATAGCGATAATAAACATTGCTGTGAAATCTGTGGAAAAT
Organism: Drosophila dives; assembly: GCA_035042365.1. Classification (NCBI taxonomy): domain Eukaryota; kingdom Metazoa; phylum Arthropoda; class Insecta; order Diptera; family Drosophilidae; genus Drosophila; species Drosophila dives. The sequence goes on along the minus strand of JAWNLJ010000357.1, from coordinate 6,158,918 downwards.
CATTTGCCAGAAAGGACGCATTGACCAGGCACAAAACGTGAGTTATTTTCCATATATATTTTTTCTCTATTAAAAATATATTTATTACAGCATTCACACGAGACGAACTCCAATAGCGGCTGAACTCGATTGTGATTCCGCTGAATTTTGATTACTGCCATAATCACAGTTCAGCGGAAATTAAACAAATTCCTTGACGATCTGTCGGCGCTTAAGTTTGACTTGCTCGAGATTAGGCCCAATTCCAGGTTGGTTATCCACCCGGAATAGGACCCTATTCGAAGAATATATGGAATTACCTATGTGGGAATATTACTCTTATATGTATATGAAGGACAACAGATTTAACGAAATCACAATTACTAAGTATAAATATGGGATTAGATATTAGAAACTAAAAAAACATATGTTTTCACAGATTTCATTATAAGAATATGTTGAAAATAAAATAACTCTAAATATATATAACGCCAAGAATATGATTTTAACTTAATTTAAATTAATTTTTTATATTAAATACAATAATTCTTACATGTTAAATTGTTTAAATCGGAGATTTACTAAAATACAAAATGTGTTCACAGATTTATATAAAATTAATAATGAAATATAAATATAATATATATATACATGTTTTTTCAAAAATTATTTATTTATTTATTCATGAATATCTATTTTGTCCCCTTCAAAGTAATCCCCATGAGATATTATACACTTGTGCCAACGGTTTTTCCAATCTTCGAAGCACTTCAAAAAATCATTTTTTTTTATCTTGTTCAGATCCTCCTTCGATGCCGTCTTTATCTCGTCAAGCGTAGCGTAACGTCGTCCTTTCATGGGCCTCTTCAGTTTAGGGAACAAGAAAAAGTCACAGGGGGCCAGATCTGGGGAATACGGTGGCTGCGGCATCATTAGTGTGTTGTTTTTGGCCAAAAAGTCGCGCACAAGCAACGATGTGTGAGCAGGGGCGTTATCGTGGTGCAAAAGCCAATTTTTGTTCTTCCACAAAGCCGGGCGTTTCTGGCGGATTGCTTCACGCAAATTGCACATAACTTGCAGGTAATATTCCTTATTGACCGTTCTACCCTGTGGCAAGAACTCATGATGCACCACGCCCCTGCAATCGAAGAAAACTGTCAGCAAAACTTTCACATTCGACCGAACTTGGCGCGCTTTTTTCGGTCTTGGTTCATGCGGCAGCTTCCATTGAGATGATTGAGCTTTGGTTTCCACGTCGTAACCATAAACCCACGATTCGTCACCAGTTATGACCCTATGGAGCAAATTTGGGTCGTCACGGACAGAGTCCAACATCTCATTAGCAATGTTCATGCGATGCTGTTTTTGGTCGCAATTGAGCAATTTTGGTACTAATTTCGCGGCGACCCGTCTCATGCCCAAATCATTGATAAAAATCGAATGGCATGAGCCAATCGATAAGTCTAGGTCCTTAGCAACTTCTCTAACGGTGATTCGACGATTGGCCAATACCATTTTCTCCACTTCATTAACTTTTTCGTCTGTTGTTGAAGTGCTCGGGCGTCCGGCACGCTCTTCGTCGTTCACATCTTCTCGGCCTTCTGAGAACATTTTGTACCACTGATAAACGTTGCTTCGGTGCAAGGTAGCTTCTCCGTATGCCACAGTCAACATTCGGAATGCATCCGCGCACTTAATTTCGTTTTTCACACAAAATTTGATACAGGTTCTTTGATCCATTTTTTTGAATAGGTAAAAATCGAAGACAATACAAAACACGTGCAATTAAAGCAGCTGTCAACAATTAAGTGAACATTCAAAATAGCTGAGCTTGTCGGCATAAGTGAGAAACATGAGTACCAACATAACGCCACAAAAAAATCGAAATTCGAATATACATAACCCGCGAAAATTCAAAATTCGCGATACTTTTTGAACACACATATAAGGAAAAAATTTAATTTTGTAAGATTTCTTTAAAATATTGGACTTTTTACTATGGTGGATTCTGTTTAATATTTTAGTTAAAGAAATTCAATAAATATGTATGAAAACATATAGAAAATATTAAAAATCGAAATGATTTTCAGAATTACATTAATCGATATATCGCTTTGTATGCGATAATGTATGCGGTTGCATTTTAGTGGCTAATCGATGTCAGTAATAAAATTCAGCCCTGTTTTCACTCACATGTTGCGCTTGCAGCTCTAAATCAAAACATGGAGCAAACACAAAGTTTTTACGATTTTTGTATACCATATAATAAAGATGACAAAGTGCTGCGCCCAATATTGGAGGAACTTGTTGAGCTGGGCTATAAAACGATAGCAATCGACCAGAGTTTCGATCACAGCAAAAAGGAGGCTGGCAAAAGGGGCTCTGAAATGTTCCCCGAGCCATTTGGCATAGAGCATTTGCGCAAAGAATTTGCAGGAAAATTGCGAATATTGCAACGCATAACAATTTTGTATGTGGATGTGAATGTATCTCACGCAATGGTAATGCAGTAAGTCGAATCCCAAATAATAAAAATCTAATAATAATCATAATGTGTTTCTAGAGCGTTTCTCTCAATCTGCGAAAATTTAATCTGATTGCGGGTCAGCCAAAAACCGATGCAGCACTAACGGTAAATTGCAGTTGCCGGATTGATTTTTTAGTTGGTGAATTGTCGTGTTAACTGCAATCAATTTTACAGCACTGTTGCACCACATTTAATGGCGACATTATCACATTCGATCCCGCTGCCGGTTCACGTTTACTGGTTCATCGCAAGGCTTATTTGATTGCGGTGCGACGAGGAATGTTCTTTGAACTAAAATATGCACCGGCAATTGCCGACTCCAATAACCGCAAGGATATGATTAAGGTGGCCCAAAACTACTACACCAAAGCTAAATCGAAGAATGTGATTTTTAGTAGCGGTGCTGCTCATGAGTTCCAATTGCGAGGACCCTACGATGTTGCCAATCTGTAAGTAGTTGCGATAATTTAGAATGATCATTGTTTATTATTATTATTGTTTCGTTCTATATATTTACATTACATTTACACATAATTACTTATAGTATTTTTTTCTTTATATTGAAATACATTTTTTTAATATTTGTATTATAAAGCCACGACCTGCACGAATGAAAGCTTTTTTGTCAGTTTGAAATTTCTGATTCTCAAAGATTGGGCATATGTCGCTATATATATATATATATATATATATACAGTATAACTATAAAGTGTTTAGACACAGTATGTTAGACACAAAACAGTATTTGATTATTAACTTTATTTATATGGATATTCAGCTATCATTAGATATTATCAGTAAGCAAAAGAAGTTCAACATTTGTACATACATTGAATATACTAATTTCATTTGTATTTATTGTATGTATATAAAAACATTTTTGTTTGCAAAACATTCATTTTATTCTGTAATTTATTCTACTTACAGTGCTTTTATTTTTGGTCTCTCTGAGGATCAAGGCAAAAATGCCATCGATCGCTTTTGCCGTCAATTGTTTTTGCGCGCCGAATCCCGTCGCATGGGCAAAACTATAATGTTTGTCAAGGGCAAAGGGCCTATTGTATTCTCCGATAGTTCCGATAGTAGCCGAAGCGATGAAGAAATGGATGAATTAGCGACAGAAATGGAAAACGTAGACGCGGAGGACAGCCCAGTGAAGAAAAGACTGAAAATCGCTTAAAATTTAAATGACATTCTAACCTCAATTAATCGATTAAAAATTATATGCAAAATATACCTGTAAGATAAATAACATCGATTGTATGTTAACAACACAATTAAACTGAACTGAGTTTAATTATTTAGTAATATTTCAATTTTATTTTTGCTTTTTTATTAGTCCTTAAAATGCAAATTTAGATTTTATGTTCATCGTTAAAAAAATATTTTTTTGTACCCAAACACAACAGTTACTCGTTACTTAGAAGGATGTATTCGATGAGTAACTGGTGAGTGGTATATCGGACATCGCTAGTCGCTGTTAAACAAAATGGAGGTCTTTGATGTGGTGCGTACATGTCTGACAAAGTGCTGCTAAAAATTTTGCGTAAAACGGTAAAAATAAATGATTTAATTAATTAAAACTTACAACAAAACGCACATGAAGTTGCCGGCAACCAGTTGCGCTAAAAATCAAGCGAGTATTGAGCGTATTTCAAACGTTATATGATTTTCTAAAAACCACAACCAACAAAAAAAAAAAACCAGACTTTTGAAACGAAGAACGAAAAGAAAAAAATGTGAAAGAAGTAGAGAGCGAGAGTAGAAGAAGAAGACGACGACGGCGACAACGACAACTAAACGACGAGAAAAACGGCAAAAGAAATATGTATTTCGCGAGACGACGACGACCGCAGCGGCAGCAGCAGCCGACGTCGTCGCAGTCAACGTTCAATTGTTTTTTCCGAATTTTATATTTGGCCAAGTGCATTTTGATGTGTTTTTAAATGTATGTGTGTTAATTTCTAATATCAATAACTAAACAAAAAAAAAGGAAAATATGAATCTAAATCAAAGTTAACGCAAAAAAAAAAACATTTTCACGTTCACCTTTTGTATAATTAAAAATGGATCTCGCTGTCTCTGTTTCCCTCTGTGCATGTGTGTGAGTTTTGTGCATTTGCTACTGTGTATGCATGAATGTGTGACGGCGATGCTCGATTTTCGCTTGATGATGATGTTTGATTATAATAATGCCTTTTTGTGTTAGTGTGTGTTCATGTGTCTGTCGGCTACGTTTTCGTTTGCTGCTGCTGTTATAATTTGTGGGGGTGGCAGCATTGGAAGTTTATTTTAATTTATATTTTTTTTTGCAATTGAATAAAGAAGAAATTTTCGGCTGCAAGCGCCGAGAAAAATCGACAATGATTTTCGTCAATTTTGGGGTCTTTTTGCATGTGTTCGTATGTGCGTTTGTGTGAGTGTAATAAAATGTCTTGTAATTATTCGCCGAGGCGAGTTCGCCATTTATATTTTCATTTCTTTGTGCACGCTGCTTCTTTCTACATTTGCCGTTGCTAGTGCTTTTGTTGTTGTGAGTGGCGTGTGTCCCGCGCGTTGATTTTGCAATGTTCAAAACGAAAAAAAGGAACAAAAAACTTTTCGCTGGCAGCTTTTTGTGTATGTATTGGTCCTTCTCGCTGCAGCGTTGCCACACTCGCATGCAGATTGTGCACACACCTGTGCAAATGCGGCTACGGCTGCTGCGAAAACAAGCGGCGCAGTCACACATAAATACGTCGGGGCTGCTGTTGGCTGTTCTGCTTGCGCTCGCCCCCGCTGTGTCCATTTGCACGGGTTTTGTTGTTAGTGCTGCTATTCTACTGCTTCCTCTTCTAGGCCTTATTCATATTTCGTATTGAGTGTCAAATATTTGTCTGTAAGCGTGTGTGTGTGTGTTCACTGATTTACGCGTGAACATCTGCATGCAACGGTATCCATTTACCGCAAATATGTGTGTGTGCGTGTGTGACCCGGCAATGACTATGCAATCTAGTATGGTTCTTGTTATACAGTGATCACTTTAAAGTTCGAACCAGCGCACTTAAATGCGCGCATAAATGTTTGTGAATGTTAAATAAAATTGTACTGATTATAATTTTTGAATAATATGTTGTCTACAATAGGTATTACGCATAAATCTGTATAAACGATTACTAACCTAGGCCTTCGACAAATGTTTTAGCGTTGTTTCATTTACTCATTTTATTTAGTGTCAATTAAAGTTCGACGGACAAAAAATATTAATAAAAAAAGATCAGAATAGCTTAAATTCAATTAAAAACCAAAATAATACTGAAACAATTTTTTTTACTATAGCCTAAATTCAAAATTACTTAATTAAATATTAATTCTAAATAATATTGGAAATAATTTGCATTGTTTTGTCAGATTGGATTCTAAATTAAACTTGATTGACCATTGTTATTATCGAGCGTTTACTGTAGTGTGAGCAGCGCTTCTGCTGCTGCTTGCATTGTCTTTTCTTGTGTGCCATTTGATTTGTCTCGTCTCTGTCGCGCTCTGCCGCTTGTCATCTGTCTACCTCCTTTGCACATACAAGCACACATATTGAGTCACATGTACACACTGGTACACGTTTTTCTAGCCGGGGCACTCGCTGTTAGCGCGCTCTCTCTTTCCCTCTCTTGCACTACGCGCTATTGATGAGAGCGTAAATTTTCATGCGCTCGCCGTCGCACCCGCTGCTACTGCTGTTGCTGATGGCGCCGAGAGCAACAGCAGCAGTCGCAGTCTCGTCGTCTGCGGCGGCTGTAACATTTTTTTTATGACTTCTTTTTAGCTGCTTTTGTTGCCACTTCCACGGTTGGTTTTCCTTTTCCAATTACAATTACACAAAACCATTTTCACGTCTGCTTTTCTGAACATATATATATATAAATATATATATATATCTGTATATTTTTTAAAAGCAATATCTATCGATTTCTTTGTGGAGCCCCATGTTTAATTGTAATTATCGCGCATATCTGTGTGTGTAGTGCGCTCAAGCTGCAGTAGTCAGCAGCGGAAGAAGAAGAAGCAGTAGTAAGCTTCAATCGTTGCGCATTTGTAGTTTCTGTTTATTACTACTTTCAGCCATTTGTCTTCTGCTTCTTCTTTATAATTTGCCTTATAGGCATATTTGAGTTTGTTATTGCAATGCTACAATTATTATTTCGCATGTGTTTTGTAGCTGCTTTTGCTCTTGCTTCGCTGTATCTACACTCGAATTAGCATTGTTGTTGCCATTCGCATTCTCGCAACGTCCATCATTGTGTGTTTCATCGTCATCATCATTCACATTTCAAAGTTGTCGCCGTCGTCGCTGTCCGCAAAAGGCAAATGGCGCTGCATGTATAACTATCGATAGATTTCGCCTCGCCTCGCTCTCATGTCAATCGAACAAAACGCAAAACCCACAAGTCAGAAAACACAATAATAAAAAAAAACAAAGTTTGATCACAAAAATTATATTAAATTTACAAATGTGCAAACTCCAAACAAAAATTCCAATGGATTAGCAGCAAAGAGAGGTGAGTTCAAACAGTAAATACATATAAATACATATATATAAACATACACACACGTACATACATAAGTACAAATACAAATTTGTACTTAGTCGATTATTAATATTACATTTCGTATTTTTTTTTGTTAATTAAGTTGGGTGCGGTAATGAAATGCGAATACGAATGCTATGCACAGGCGAAACGTGAAATTTCGAGAAATTTACAACAATAGCAAGGCAGAAAATGCTTTTTAGAAATAATTATGTATCTTTAACCAAAAGCAGATACACACAAACACACACACACATTTATTCATATATATACAAGCGTTGCCAACAGTCACTCACTCAGCCAGCAAATAAAAATGAACGAGCACACACACTCGCACACAGTCATATGAACTGAGCGAAAAACGAACACACACACACACCCGTACCCTGAGCTGAAATAATTTCAATCAACTCTTTTTGGGCAAAGTGTGTACGAAAAAAACTAAAGTAAAATAAAAGAAAAACCAAAGAAATAAAATAAACGTCACACGCGCCCCAAACAACAGCGTGTAGCCCCTAACACCTCCCCAACTACCACTGCATCTGAAAGAGGGAGAGGAAGACAAAGTGAAAGAAGAGAGTGGTGGGTGTAAGACAGAGAGAGGACCGGTCAGGCATTTGAGTTTTGGGTTTTCGTCTGCTGTGTTTGTGTGTTAGTGTTGGGTTGGTGGAGCTGCGGCGAAAAATTAAGGCACAGTGGTCGCGTAGCAAACAAAGATAATAAAAATATATTATTTTGAGCATATAACAAAAATTATAATTTTTGTAAATAATTTTATTAACTTACAAAATAGCAGCATCAATATGATATTATTATTTCGATTATATAAAACTTAAGAATTTTAGTTGTTGATACTAAAATATATTTTGCACATTAAATATTTGCTAATTTGTAATGATTTTTCGAGCGATGACAACCACTGTAATAAAAAACTACAAACGCGCTTTTTTTACGTGACGTGCAAATGAGAACGACGACAATGACGACAAAAAGAAGAAAAAACTGAAGCAAACAACAATTCATCGAAGCAAGCAAGAGCACACACACATGCAAACATACACACATATATGCATACATAGATAGACATATTTATACAAACACACTGACACTCATGCATGACCGGTCGTTGTTCGCGCGAGAGTCAAACAGCAGATGGGAGACAGAGCGAGAGAGAGAGTACGCGAATGTGGATGGATGAAAAGCAAGAACAACAACAATAGCAGCAGCAGCAACAGAGGCAAAGCCAAAGCATATCATCCATCCAAAACCGAATCAAAACCGACCAAACAACAAGCACAAAAACATATGAACGACGACGACCCCAACGCACACCAACACACGCACATTTACACGCAGGCAAATACAAATTCACGCAGCCCATGACAGATACTCACACACACACACAGTGGCGCGCGTACTTAAACGATATGCGAATGCGAATAAAATAGCAACAACAACAAGAGCAAACAACATACCAACAGGGCAACTATGCGGCGAATTTGCACGAATCATGCGAATCTCCAATACCCACACTTATATACAAGTACATACATACTACACATGCATACTTAATACGTGTTTTGTACTTGTCGCCGTCGTCTTCGTCATCATCATCATCATCCTCGCTGGCCATTCTCGCCATCATGGCTGCTGCCTGCCTTTGCTTTGCTACACACGCTTTTTTTTTCGTTCGTTACATTTCAAATTGTGTTCGCCTTTTTCACTGATTTTGCTTTTCTCTCCAGCTGTATCCATGATAATTGCACACATGCTCACATACATACATGCATATATACATAAATACCTAAAAAATATCCAACTAACAGCAATAATAATAATAATTTTTCTGCTCAACTCCCAAAGTAGTCGTCTTGTCTTCCATTGCGCCTTGTTTCATATTCGCGTTTTTGTTTTGACTGCTCTTGTCAACTGGTCGTTTCTTTTCGACACTCTTTCTATACGAACGCCGTCGCCGCCGCCGCTGTTGGTGTGCAGTCGCCGTCGTCGTTGTCATCACCACCCAACAAATGTGCCGGCCATCTGTCTAACATGACGACGCTAGCGTCGCTGCCGCTGCTCGCTCAGTCTCAATCTCTGCCGCCAAAGGCCGGCACGCGTTGTTGCTGTTGCTCCAACACAACCCAACCAGCCTTCCCCCTTCCTCCTCTTCCTCTCTTTATCATTCGGTTGTATGGCAGCACGTGATATACTCGCTTTGCTTTTGTAATTCGCTTTTGGCTGTCTCTTTAGCGCACGCTTTGCTTTAGTCAGAGAATTTTTGTTGTTGTTTTTTTCTTTCGCTTTTTTCACTTGTTGGGCTGTTTTTTCTTTTGCTTCTTTGTTGTCTTCTTTTTACTCGCCGCAGCCGCTCTCTCTCTCACTGCCGGCGCTCTATTGCTCTCGTTTTGCATTGGCTCTCCCTCTTGGGCACGCTCTCGTTGGCGCTCTCTTTCAAAGCGCTCTCTCACATCGGCTGTTTGCAAGTTTGTTTCGCCTCTGCTCTGTGAGTGTGTGTGTATGATCCTTATGCTTGTTGTTATTACACTCAATGGCACTATCCGGTTTAGGTCCAGGTGCAAATTTTATACAACAGTTTAACTCGATAATCGGGTCAGGCTATTTGGCCATTTGTTCTACACTTTTTGTTGTTGTATTATTTTCGGTAATTCTTAGCGGGAAACATGGCGTCAATTTCTTGCCTGTTAATTTTTATTCTATGTTCCTGTCGGTTTTATTTTACTACTGCAAACGTCAGCAGCCGGCGGCAGTGTTGCCACCCAATTTGTTTTGGGTGTTCAGGCACGTCATAGAAAACAGAAATGCACCGTTACACATTTGAAAAGCAAGCAACGACGTCTAGTAATTTATGTTGCCGCAAAAAAAAACCTTAGTGTTGCTGTCGCTGATACTTTACCTATTTTATTACCATTTTGTATGTATGTGTTGTGTGCGCCCATCATCTTCTTGGCTGCTGTTGCTTTTCTTACAAAAACCAACTGTACTTTTCTTTTATATTTTAGTTACTGTTAGTGCCCGGCGTGCACACACATACTTACGCCAAAAGCCACTTGACTACTTGACTTGTGATTGCCATTAGAGAGGAGCAATGTACACACACATACACAAGCAAACAAACCTATGTGTAATAAACGCGCATTTCTTTCTATTCTGCTGCTGCTGCGCTGCTTTGAGTGACAAAAGCAGAACACCAACAAGAACTTATCATTCCATGCATTCCATTCACACTCCTATTATTTATTTATTTGTTATGGGTCAAATGTTGGTTACATTTAAAAAAAAAACTGCCGAATTATGCCGCTAAGCCAGCCAAAAGCAAAGCTCAAACTAATTTTTTTGTTGTTTTGGACAAGGTTAATGAACCCTGTTTTTGTTGTTCGCAGTTGGTTTGGCTCAATGGTTGTTGTTGTCTTTGCCAAATTTTGTCTTATTATTCGTAGTTTATGTTGAGAGAATTGTTGAGAGATAATATGCTCTTAATAATTGTAATTGCATTTTCTTGTAGGTCTTGGGTTATCGATAAACATGCAAAAAACATGAGTACACTTGACAGTCGCAGGCCACTTATAAAAACCAAAAAATAATACAATTGGGTAACACTGTCAACTGAACAGTTTTTTACAGCCCATTAAAGTGTCGCGCAATAAAAGAAAAACACAAAAATGAAAAAGAAGAGAGGCAAATCCACAGAGCAGCTACCAAAAACAACAGCAAAATGTTAGTCGTAGCAGCGTAGACGTCGCAGTCAGGTCAGCAGCAGCAGCAGCGGCGACGGCGGCATTCTTGTTGTTGTTGACACCCAAGTTGGACAAACAGAAATTTGCTTGTCTATTATCACCTTTAATCGATTTTTCGCTTATTTTAAACAAAAGTACAGTTGCGCACATAGCCCCAATTTATACATACATTTAAATATATATATATATATTTCGTACACACAAACCATATAATTTCACAATTTTTTGAGATGCTTTTGTTGTTGCCTTTGCTTTACATATTACTATTGCTTTTAGTTTATTGTTTTTGCAATTACTTTTGACGATGGCGACGCCAAAAAAAACGTGAAGCAAAAGCAGAAGAGAAGACAAAAAAAAACCGTAAACTCAATGACATGTAGCCCGCTATACATATACAAATAAATATACATATGCACACATACATAAATTGCATACATACATTTGTGTAGCCTTAGTTATCTGCTAGATACCAACACACACATACACATTCAGATACACAAATACCTAGTCTAATAATAATGGAAAAAAAAGCTGAAACTAAATAAATAAATAGCTGAAATTGCAAAAGCAAAATGTAATTGATTACGAACAACAAGAACAACAATAAACAGCAACGACGACGACTAAATGATTGCCCAATGAGAGCTGAGCGCGAAGAAGGCAATTGGAGCGGGTGCTAGAGGCAGGGGAGTACGCATTAGTAGAGTAGAATCGGGAAAGGGAGGGAGGCAATAGCCAAAGCTCGCTTAGCTCTCATGTCATGCACTCCACATAAGTTTTGAGATGTATTTGGATGTGTGTATGCGTGTGAGCTAGTGTTGCCACTGTGTTGATTGGTTGGTTGGTTGGCTGAATGTGCTTGGTTAGCTGCTTTTGCCTAGCTGTCTGGCAAGCAAAATATATGCGCACGTATTTATGACAAAAGCAACAACAAAAGATTGTGTGTGTGTGTGACTTACTAACTGCATATCTTGTATATATGTATGCCCAGCTCAATGTAGTTTTGTGTTAGAGTTGAGCGCCGAGTTAGTTGCGTGACACGACACGAACAAAGTAGAGTATTATCACTTAGCAGATAATACAATAATGAAAGAAAAACTGTAATCTTAAAATAATAAATGTATTTAAAATTAAAAGAAAAACATTTGAAAACATTTTGGCAAATTTGGCAATGAAAATATATATTTGTTTGCCCTTCGTGTCACGTTAAAGTGCACATATCTATCTGGTATCTCCCTCTTTCTATCTGCTTTGGCTTACAATTTCCATTTGCAAACATTGACACACACACATACAGATGTCCCGCACCTTTGGCTGCTGTTTGCTACATTTGCATATCTTTTGGGCATTGCTGCTTAACCCCCACCATCACACCCCTAAAAAAAATAACTGTAACCACCCGCATCCCTGTCGAGTTTTTTTCTTGCTGCTTTTGCTGCTGCTACTTTAGATTTTTGGGCTAAAACCTTTGCAGACAATGCGAAAAATCGATAGAGTTGCCATTGTTTTTTTTTCTTACTGCAAGGCAGCGGATGTCGCCATCAACACCATCCCCACAAGCACCAACAAAAACAGTAATAAACACACAAACGCACACACACATATAACACAAACAAAATAATCATAAGAAATTCCGACCGAAAGCCTCATAAGAAAAGGGTTTCTCGATCTCAAAAAACACAAAAAACAACGACCAGTCTTAATCCACGCCTCATTAATTGGTTACACTTCCCTTTTCTAACAACAACACTTTTCGTCTTAAATTTAAAGCTATTGTTGCAATATGTATGTATGTGTATGTCTATATAGATATATATTTTATTTTGGGGGATGGTTTAAACGGTATTTCGTTTGGTACAGCCTAGCTGTAGCTGTGAAAAGCTTTGACAATTTCACGGATTTTGAACATCTCAACAAAAAACAGACAGACAGCGTTTTACTTACCATCAAATATCTAGCGTCACGTTTCAAATGTGTGTGTGTGTGAGCATTTTGTGTGTGTATTAAATCTGTGTAGTGTGTTTAAGTGTTGAAAAATAACACTCAAATGTTTAGGGGGTCAAACTGTACGTTATATGTGTAAATGAAGAAATTCATAAGCGTATAGCTTTTCCCCTTAAAAGTTGAAGTGACAGCAACAGCATAAGTCTTGGCATAAATATGTATACTTATATATGTATGTTTATACAGTGGGATAGTTAATTCCAGAGTTATGCCTATTTTATACTTTTTATTATCTTATAAATGTGATCGCGAACTATTAAATTAATGAAAACAATTCTAAACAAAAACCAAAAAATGTCTAAACTTGGATATTAACTAAGAATACATAATATATATAATTTTTATAATAAAAGTAAAGGTTAATCGTTTAACTAATTTTGGTCTTTTTAATTCTTATCTTTACAGAATCGACGTTTTAAATACGCTCAATTATATAACACAAAAATTTACCGTTTTACGCAAAAACTTTAACTCGTCAAATATTATATATTTATTTCTAAAAATTAAATTTTCGCATAATTTAAATGTATTTTTATCCCAAAATATTGTTTGCAGCTGTGAGCGAATGTTTCACTGCGAATATGTCAAAGGTCGGCCATGAAGTGTGCGAAGAAACAAGAAATACAACAACAACAATCACGACGAATACAACTAAAAGGACAAACACGAATGTGTATACAATATAAAAAAAAGAGATAAGGCAAAAAAAAAAATAAAAGAGCACATGAGCTGTAATTAAGTTTAGTTAGTTAGAAACAAACTTGAAGAAACAAACAAAAAAAAAAAAAACGACCAAAACGCCAAAAAACAAATTGCGTTAATATTATCCTAGATTTGGTTTTTTTTTTTTTTTGAGAATAAGAGTTGCTCTGACTTATCGAGTGCGCATCATCGACGACGACGACGACAAATTTTGCAGCATTTGCGCCGTGGTTAAATGAGTGAAACTGCGAGTAAACCGACTAACAACACCCACACAACAACGTGGTGAGCGTCGTCAACTCCTCCTCAACCCCTCAACCCCACAACCCTCAACCTCACCCCCAACCTTCCCCGCACTGAGTTCACTTTTGACAAGAACGGCCACGCGCAGAGAGCAGCATCAAAATTAAGCCAATCGTCGAGCAAACGTGAAAAAAAAACGCAGCAGCAGCAGCATCGTCGCGTCCATCCGACGACGACGACGCGTAACGGACATTTCTGTGTGCGCTGCGTTTCAAAAATCTGATGGATGGAAATGCACAAAATATGTTTCACGGCAATCATCAAGGGTGAGTTTTTGGTCATGTCAAGTGTTTATGTTCAAATTATCTCTCTTTGATCTTGGGTATATCAGTAAAATAAGTCAACGATAGATTTAATATGAAAAATGGGAAGAAGGAGAATTAATTAAATTAAATGTATATTGTATGTAAATAATGTCTATTTGTGAAATGTAAGAAAACATTTTGTTATTTACTATTTCTTAAAATTTCTTGAATATTTCTTTAATGCATTTATTCAAATTGAAGTTAAAAAGGCATTATAGAAATTGCTTGTGTAGAGTAAATAAATACAAATTTGAGGGGGATAACTTATATTTAGTGTAAGACCAGTTAAAATCAGAAAAGTTCTAAACCTCATAAAATAAGTTATTTGTATAAATTTTTAATTTACTTGGGTATTTTGTACTGCAAAAAGACAATAAGAATGAAAATTTATTTAGTGTAGTATTTAAACAAGTTTTAGTTAGCAACTTTTTCTAAGTACACCAAAAAAATAGCTTGTGGACTCAAAATGATATTTATGACAACACATTTTATATTTATTTCCTGTAAGGCTGAAGTATCTATTTTCCAAGTACTTATACGAGTTAAGGTTCTTAACTTAAAGCTAAAAGAATTGCTTGGAAGAAATGACAGTTACTGTTAAATTTTAGACCAATTATGCTGTATTTGCTTAGATGATAATGTGGAGAATGCCTAAATATTAATTAAAGAGAGATTTAAATTAATTAATCGAAATGCATGTTCCTCTTCCATTTTCGAATACTAAGTTTCTCTCAAATGAAACTTCTCTTCTATTATTAAATTTAATAGAGATTAATAAATTAATAATTAATAATAAATAATTATTTAATCATTAAAGGGGGGAATGTTTTTATAACAAAATTTGTACTAATTTCTGTCTTAATTCTATTCACTTGACAGAGATCCCTATTACCGTTATGATGCGGCCGCAGCAGCAGCAGCCGTTGCAGCGGCAAATCCTCGAGCGATGGGCCCACCGGGCGGCTATCCGCCGCGTCATCGGGCGCCGCATCCGTTACAGCAACAGCAATATCCATCGTACCAGCCAACGGCGGAGAATCTGTACGGGTTGGGGGCCACCGATCAGCATGCGGCGATGGGCGTTGGCATGGCTGACCTAAGCGGTTGGGGTGCAGCGCCCTCGGTGCCGGGACAAGCCGCTGCCTATCCGGGTGCCGGCTTGAGCGCCTATGGGCATCCCCAGGCGGTGGCGCCACCGACGCAGCAGCAGCGTCAGAGTAACGCCAGCGCCGCCTATCGCCAACATATGCCCGCCTATGGTCAGCAGGAGCAACAGAAACTGGTACCCTATGGCGCCCAACAGAATATGATGGGTGCACTGGGCGCCACGGGCTATGGGAGTCTGGCGCCACAGCAGCAGCAGCAGCAACAGCAACAACAGCCACCAACGCCACAACAACAGCAGCAACAACAGCAAGTGCAACAGCAGCAACAGCAACAACAGCAGCAGCAGCAGAGTCAGCAGCAGACTCGACTGCCGCAACATTATCCCCAGGCACCTGGTCAACATCCTCTGTATGCGGGTGCACCTGCGCAAGCGGCACAACCAGCAGCAGTGCCACAAGCGTATGCGCACAGCCCGTACGGCAGCCCGATGCAACATCAGCCGGGCCGTGGGGCGCCACAGCATGTGGGCTACGGCCATGCGGCGTTGGATCAGGCGAGCGCCTATGGACAGCATGTTGTGCCGGGTGCAGCGCCGCCAACGCATCATCTGAGTGCGCAGCAGCAGCAGGCTGCGCATTTGGCCAGTGCACAGCAGCAGCAACAGTTGCAGACACAACAGCAGCAGCAACAGGCACAACAGCAACAACAACAGCAGCAGCAGCAACCGAACCATGTTAGCCTAATGCAGCAGCAGCAGCTGCCGGGCGCCGTGTTGCCGCCGCCACACATGGGCATGCCGCCCAGCTACGGCAGTCATCATCAGCAGCAGCAGGCACAGCAGCAACAACAGCAGCAACAGGCACAGCAGCAGCAACAGCAGAGCGCTCCACCTTACATGTCCAGCAGCAAGCATCAGGCGCAGGCTCAGGCTCAGCTCAACTCGTCGCCTCAGTATCGTGCCGCGTTTCCACAGCTCTCGCCACAAATGTCACCGCGTCCGCCGACAATGTCGCCGCATCCACAAATGTCACCGCGACCCGTTGGTGTATCGCCTGCCAAGCCGCCAGCACAGCAGCAGCAACAGGTGCAACAGCAACAGCAGCAGCAGGTTAATTCGCCCAGTCAGCACAGCATACAGGGCATGGTTGGTTTGCCGTCGCCACGCCCCCAACCGCCCAGTGTGACAGCGGCGAGCGGGGCCAAGGTGCCGCCGACAGCAGCTGTTGGTGGCGGTGGTGGCGTGCCGCCCGTGAACACGCTACAAGCACTCGAACAAATGGTAATGCCCAGCCAGGCGCATGGACTGCCACCGATGGATTACCCCACATCCTATCGCAGCGCTGCCGTCATGGGACCACGCATGCCAGCCTCACCCTCCCCCCAGCATCATCAGCAATGGGGTGCGCCAGCGCACATGGCCGCCATGCAACAGCAGCAGCAGCAGCAGGCGTCACAACAGCAACCACCAACACCCCAACAGCAACAACAACAGCAGCAGCAGGCACAGCAACAGCAGCAGCAACAGGCGCAACAGCAGCAGCAGCAGGCTCAGCAACAGGCACAGGCTGCACTGTTACAACAGCAGCAACAAGCCGCACAAGCTGCCCAAGCAGCAGCTGCAGCGGCAGCAGCAGCAGCACAACATCAGCAGCATCAGTTGATGTATGGACAAAGTATGGCACAGCAGCAGGTGCCAGTCCCAGTGCCGGTGCCAGTGCCAGTGCCCGTCTCGGTGTCCGCACAACAACAGCCACAAGTTCCGCCCGCCGCACAACAGCAGCCAGTGCAAGTGCCACCGCCAGCACCCGTGCAACAGCAGCAGCAGCACCAGCAACAGCAGCAGCAACAACAGCAACAGCAGCAGCAACAACAACAGCAGCAGCAGCAGCAACAGCAGCAACAGGCGCAACAGCAGCTGAATGAGCAACTGCAGCATTCCATCAATGATATTGTGGGCAACAATCAGCAATCACAGTTAAATGTTTCGCCGTTGCACCAACAAACGTTGCCCAGCATGCATCATTTAAGTGCTTCCGTGCATCACCAGCAACAGCAACAACAACAGCAGCAACCTACTTTAGAGGCAAGCGCAGCTCAAGCCACACAGCAGCAACAGCAGCCGCAACTTCAGCAACAATTGCAGCAGCATTTGTCGCCCATACATCAGCAACAGTCGCCGCATCAGCAGCAATCTCATTTGACCAGCTATGCACAGCAGAGTAGCAATCAACAGCAGCAACAACAACAGCAGCAGCAACAGCAGCAACAACAGCAGCAACATCAGCAATTTGATGCATTTGCCAATATTTTGGCAGACACACAACAACAGACAACAGCAACTGGACCAGCAGCAGCAACTGTTGTTGCAAGCCAGCAGCAAATAATGTCGCCAGCGCATGTCAGCTCGCCCATACCACAACTACAACAGCAACATCAACAACAACAACAACAGCAGCAGCAGCAACAGGTGCAGCAACAATTGCAGCAACAGCAGCAACCAACAACACCAACAGCAACACCATCGCATCATCTGAGCAGTATACTCAATGAGACGGCCAATTCAAATGATTCGTCAACGTTGGCCGTTGCTGCCAATGATAGCAACAATAGCAACAATAGCAGCAGCAACAGCAGCACCAACAGCATTGTCAACAATCAACCGACTTCGGTGCACGACAGCAACTCGCAGAGCAGCATGAACAGCAATTCAGCGAATCAGCAACCGTTGCTCTCCTCAATGGAAGCAGTCGCTAGCAATATGCTCAACAGCAATTCGGATTCGACACACACCAACAACACCGCCACAAGCCATCATCATCATCATGTGAGTGCTGTGGATGTTGGTGGACTTTTCGATAACAATTCGATGAGTTCGACGAGTGCTGCTGCAGTTGCAGCTGCCTCAAGTGCTGCATCCGCTGCAGCAGCGCTACTCGACAGCAATTCGCAATCGTCGAATGTGGATTTCGAGAAGAGCGTCTGTGAGCCAACGGAGCAGGCAGCAACAGTTGCTGGCGATTTGTGTGCCCAATTGCCACTGGATGAGGAGAATAGCTGTGTGTCTAAAACGCAAACGGATACGTTAAGCGACACAATGACCCAGCCGCCGACACACGATGACCAAGACACAACAACAACACCATGTCACAAGCAGCAGCAGCAGCAGTCATCGCTGTTGCACACAGAAGATATGCTGGCCGAGCAAACACAACAAACGCTCTCCGACCTTGCCGCCACTGAGGAAACCAAATCCGCTGAAGAGATCTGCGACGAGAAGGCGCAGTCCCAACTCGATCCGAGTCTAACGATGCCACCACAGACAACGCCACTAACAATGGGTGGTATAACACCAATGCCACCGCATCCATTGGCTGGTTATGAAGCCGCAGCCGCCGCAACGGCAGCAGGTGGCGCAGCAGCCGGGCCAACACAACCGCCACAGACAACGCCGCATATGCCGCCGATGTTGCCACCATACCCGGGCGCTGCGGCCGGCATGTATCCACCCTATCCGATGTTGCATCAACAGGAGATTGCTGCACTTCAACAGCAAATACAAGAGCTATACTGCATGCCACCTGGGCATGAGCATCAGGAGAAACTAATGCGTCTGCAGGAGCGTCTCAATCTGCTGCAGCAACACGAACTGGCCGAACAGTGTGCGGGTGGACCACAGTGTCTGCTTTATCAAAGCATGCCTCCTCTTCCGTATGGTGGCAGTGCCACGCTGCACAATCAAATGGTCGAGAGTCCACAAGTGTCCAGCACCACGGGACGTGGTCGGGGCAAGGGCGCAAACAAGCCGCGTAAGCCACGCGTCAAGAAGGGCGATAAAGCGGCAGCAGCAGCCGCCGCCTTGCAACAGCAACAACAGCAGCATCAGCAGCTGCAACATCAGGAACTGATGGATATCAGTGGCAATGTTGTGGTTGTCGCCTCCGCCAGTGCGAGCAGCAGCAGCAGCGTTATACCGACCACCCAACTGCCCGTCTCTGAGGATTGTGTAACGCAAGGAGCGGGGGATACAAGTGTTGTCGGTCTGCTGGAGTACAGTGAGGGTATGGGTGATCTGTCGCAGGATGTGCACTCGGCCAATGAACTGGACACCTCCACCGATGGCAGTGGCAAGAAGAAGAAGCCACGCAAACCACGCACACCCAAAGATCCCAATAAGCCGCCACGAGATCGTACGCCCAAAGTGAAGAAGCTACGCGATCCCAATGATCCCAATTCGACGGAGAGCAGCACTGGAGGGACACGCAAACGCGCCAGTGTTGGTAAGCGACGCAAACAATTTGGCGATGATGCCGCCGAACAGACGGGCGAGGGCAGCGAACTGGAGGACAACAAACCGCTGCTGCCCAAATCGGGAGGCGATGGCGAAGCCGAAACCTCAGCGATTGGCGTTGGTGTTGGCGGTGGCGTTGTTGATGGTGAATCACCCGACTACGATGACATTCCCGTCTCGAAGATACCACGCGGCGCCAACGACGATGACAAGGATGCGGAGGCCGGCGATGAGACAGTTGATTCCGTGCCCGATTCCGCTGGTGATGCGGCGACCACACCGAGCAGTCGCCGGGATCGCAAACGTTCCACGGCGCGTTCCAGTCGCCGCAATGCAACATCTGAGGATGGTGGAAGTGCACGACGAAATCGTGGTTCGCTCAGCGCCAAGGCGCTCAAGAAGCGACGCAATCGTGGACGCATTGTGCCCGAATCGGATGGCGAGGATGATACCATGGATCGTACGCCGCCACCTTCGCCGCCACCCGACTCCGAACTCGACTCGAATAAGCGACGATCGTCGCGCAACACACAGCGCAAGAAGTACATTGACGATGTCATGCTCCGCTTCTCCGATGATGAGAACTCCCTGCTGGTCGCATCGCCCGTCAAGAAGGAAAAGAAATCCGCATCGGCTAATGCGGCTAACTCGAATGCTGGCAGCGATGTGGAGAAGGCTGAACCGCAATCGGGTGCCGAAGGCGAAGCGGGCGGCAGTTCAGCGGGTGAGGAGAAGCAGCCGCTGGCCACAGACGATACCACGAACAGCCAGCTGGAGGCCAGTTCTAGTACATCCGCAGCAGCAGAAAAGGCGGAAAGACAATCTGCCAGCGATGCTGCAGCCGCAGCCGCCGCAGCTATGTCCTCCAAGCCCAACTATGTGTACATCAACACAGGCGATGAGGATAGCATGGTGGTGCAACTTGTGCTCGCACTGCGGATGGGTAAACGTG
Source organism: Drosophila dives (assembly GCA_035042365.1). NCBI lineage: Eukaryota > Metazoa > Arthropoda > Insecta > Diptera > Drosophilidae > Drosophila > Drosophila dives. Next base: position 6,138,431 of record JAWNLJ010000357.1, on the reverse strand, counting down.
AACTGATACCCGAAGCGCCCAAGGCGAAGACACCCGAGCCCAAGACAGAGAAAAAAGCCGAAGCAGAAGCTGAAACCGAAGCCAAAGCCGAGGCAGCAGCAACAGAGGCAAAGACAGCAGAAGGCAACGACCTGGAGAAGGGCGCTGAGAGCAGCAGCAGCACAGAGAAAACTGAAGACAAAGAGGAGAAACCTCAAGCAGAAGCTGGTGAAGAAGCAATCACAAAAGTTGACGAGGCCAAGGAGCAACTGGAGCTGAAATCCGATGAGAAGAAAGAGTCAGACGATGATCACAAAATGGATGTGGATGAAAAAGTTGAATCACCCAAATCATCGAAAGCAAGTGAAAAGTCTGCTGACGAAGAATCATCCGAAAAGGAGGATGCGGATAGCAACAAAATGGAAACTGACGAGAGTGCAGAGAACAAAGAGACAGTCGGAGAAACAGCCAAAACAGACAAGCAAGAAAGTGATGAAGACAACGAAGACGAAGATGATGAAGAAGACGGAGAAGGAGATGCAGAGGCCAAGGCCAAGACTGATGAGGAGAAAGCAAAACCAGCAGCAGAGCCAAAGTTAGAAGAGCCGGCCGATGCCGCCACAGTGGATAAAGAGAAAGATGTTGAGAAAGCAAAACAAACTGATGAAGACACAGAAAAAATGGATGTAGATGAAACCGAAGCAACAATTAAGGATGAAGGTGATGCAACAGAGGAGAAAATAAAAAGCGAAACCGAAGAGTCGTCCAAAGTTGATGCTGACAAGGCAGACAAAAAAGAACAGGAGGAAAAAGATGTGGATAAAGAGAAGACAGCCACAGCAGAAGAGCAGACTGACAAAAAGAAAGAGTCAGAGTCATCAACAGAGTCATCCAACGAGGACGACAAATCCAAGGATGACAGCGATTCGAAGGACGACAAACCCGAACCGGTTTTCATCGATGTCGAGGAATACTTTGTCAAATATCGCAATTTCAGTTATCTCCACTGCGAATGGCGCACCGAGGAGGAGCTGCTCAAGGGTGATCGTCGTGTCGCTGCCAAAATTCGCCGCTTCCAACAGAAGCAAGCGCAACAGATCAACATCTTTGAGAACATCGAAGAGGAACCCTTCAATCCCGACTTTGTTGAGGTTGATCGTGTGCTGGACATGTCCGTGCACACGGATGAGAATAGCGGGGAGACGACCAAACATTATTTGGTCAAATGGAAATCGTTGCCCTATGAGGATTGCACCTGGGAGCTGGAGGAGGATGTGGATAACGATAAGATTGAGCAGTATTTACGCTTCAATAAGACACCGCTGCGCTGCGAGTGGAAGAGTCGCAAACGACCGCATCCCGAACAATGGAAGAAACTGGAAAAGACGCCCATCTACAAGGCGGGCAACAGTCTGAGACCCTATCAGCTGGAAGGTCTCAATTGGTTAAAGTTCTCCTGGTACAATTCACACAATTGCATACTGGCCGATGAGATGGGTCTGGGCAAGACAATCCAGAGTCTGACCTTTGTCCATTCGGTGTACGAGTATGGGATACGTGGACCATTCCTGGTGATTGCACCGCTCTCCACAATACCAAATTGGCAGCGTGAATTCGAGGGCTGGACCGATATGAACGTGGTGGTTTACCATGGTTCTGTGACCAGCAAACAAATGATTCAGGACTATGAGTTCTACTACAAGACGGACAGTGGCAAAGTGCTCAAGGAGCCCATCAAATTTAATGTGTTGATCACGACATTTGAGATGATTGTCACCGATTATATGGATCTAAAGCAGTTCAATTGGCGCCTCTGCGTCATCGATGAGGCACATCGTCTCAAGAATCGCAATTGTAAACTGCTCGAGGGATTGCGCCAACTGAGTCTCGAACATCGTGTCCTGCTCTCGGGCACACCTCTACAGAATAATATCAGTGAGTTGTTCTCATTGCTGAATTTCCTGGAGCCCAGTCAGTTCTCCTCGCAGGAGGAGTTCATGTCCGAGTTTGGCAGTCTGCGCACCGAGGAGGAGGTCAACAAGCTGCAAGTGCTTCTCAAACCGATGATGTTGCGTCGTCTCAAGGACGATGTGGAGAAATCCCTTGCGCCAAAAGAGGAAACCATCATCGAAGTGGAGCTGACAAATATACAAAAGAAATATTATCGCGGCATCTTGGAGCAAAACTTTAGTTTCCTCAAGAAGGGCACAACATCAGCGAATATACCCAATCTGATGAATACCATGATGGAATTGCGCAAATGTTGCATTCATCCCTACCTACTCAATGGCGCCGAGGAGCAAATCCAATACGATTTTAAAGCTCAACACGGCGAGGATCCCGAATCCTATTATAAGAATCTGATTCTATCGGCGGGCAAAATGGTTTTAATCGACAAACTGTTGCCCAAACTGAAGGCAAATGGCCATCGTGTGTTGATCTTCAGCCAGATGGTGCGTTGCCTGGACATACTGGAGGATTATCTGGTGTATCGCAAGTATCCGTTTGAGCGTATCGATGGACGCATTCGTGGCAATCTGCGACAGGAGGCCATCGATCGTTATTCCAAGCCAGGCTCCGATCGTTTTGTCTTTTTGCTCTGCACCAAAGCCGGTGGCTTGGGCATTAATCTAACGGCCGCCGATACTGTGATTATCTACGATTCCGATTGGAATCCACAGAATGATTTGCAGGCCCAGGCTCGCTGTCATCGCATTGGACAGCGCAAGATGGTAAAGATCTATCGATTGCTTTGTAGGAATACCTACGAAAGGGAGATGTTCGACAAGGCATCGATGAAACTGGGCCTCGACAAGGCTGTGCTGCAGTCGATGAATACACACGGCTCCAAGGATGGCAACAACAAGCAGTTGTCCAAGAAAGAGATCGAAGATCTGCTCAAGAAGGGCGCCTACGGTGCCGTCATGGACGACGACAATGCCGGCGATAAGTTCTGTGAAGAAGATATCGATTCGATTCTGAAGCGACGCACTCAGGTGATCACCATGGAACAGGAGAAAGGTTCAACGTTCTCGAAGGCTTCGTTTGCCGCTTCCGGCAATCGTTCAGATATCACCATAGATGATCCTGACTTTTGGACAAAGTGGGCCAAACGTGTGGACATCGATCCAGATGCATGTGAACGTGATGAAACCGAGGACCTTGTACTCTCTGAACCGCGTCGACGCACACAAATCAAACGCTATGGCCATGAGGATGTCATGGAGATCAACTCGGAGGACTCTTCGAACGAGAACAGCGATGAGGAGGGAGGCATTGGTGAGTTGCTTTAATGGAAGGGGGATATATGAGTAAAGTTGGAGACTATAAATCATCTTAATTTTTGACCAGGTCTTCGCTCACGTCGTCGCAAGGAGAAACGTGATCGAGATCGCGCCCGCGAGAAGAAGGGCAACGATGAGTATATACCACGAGAGCGTGATGCTCTGGCCGCATTGGGACTGGAGGAGATCCAGTATGGTAACTGGGCCAAATCCGAGTGCTTCAAGGTCGAGAAGGGTCTACTCTCATTCGGGTAAGTTAATGCTAATATTTTATTCAACTAAACTACAACACCTCATCGCGATAACGATAGCGTCGCATCACATTGTTCAGTTTCATGTTTAGTATATAGATTTTGCGCAGCAGCATCTTCTCCTCCTTCTCGTAGAAGATTGCCTCCTCCTTGCGCTCGATATATTCGGTGACGCTCGGCGCTTCGTACTCATCGAGTTGAGCACGCAACTCACCAAGGATCACATGATCCTTGGCATTACTCTCATGTACGCTGGCCACCTCACGCTCTATTTTGGTGATGTTGCGCGTTATCTCCTCGGTGCGATTGATTACGTTACGCATCTCTGTCTCCAGATTCATCATCACTTGCTTCTCTTCGGTCATCGCTAGCGATGTCTTGCCCGTAACGCTCTTCAGTCCCGCCATATGCGTATTTTTCTCCTCCAGTTCGTTGGTCAGCTCGGTGCGTTTAATGATCAACTTCTCAAAATCGACCGCTGTGAGGATGCCACTAAGATCCGCTTTGGTTATCAGATCGGCACGATGCTGTTGACACGTCTCCTGCAGCGACACAATCGTCAGGCGCATTGTGCCCAACAATGCTCGAGCGTTCTTCAACCAATTTGCCGTAAATTTACGCAACTTGCGCTCAATTTGACGCTCCGTTGCCGTCTCCAAGAATAACGCATCATTCTCATCCCGCAGAAAGTGCAGCATAAAGTTTTTCTCCGTCTCAATTGTCTCCTCGCTGCGATAATGCAGTTCCTCTATTTTGGCACGCAGCTGTTTAACCTCAACCATGGCTGGAATGGAGATGGAGGAGAATTCAGAAATTGTGTAATTTATATGTCAAAGAGTAGCATTTCATGGAATTGGAAAACCAGTAGAGAACTGCTCCACAAGAAAACCTAATCTTAATTGGCCAATAGATTTTATAAACTGCCTGTAATAATTTCTGTAGAAGCTGTAATGAAGAGCAGTGAGATAAATCTCCTAAACACTTTTCCGGAAGAGAGTTGAACCCTTTCTAAACGAAGTACCGCAGAATTAGATCTAACTAGGATTGTAAAATTTAAAAGCGCATGTAAATTGTCAAGGAATTCAGAAGATTCAGATTAATCTCAGCCAGCTTAAGCTAATCTATTATTATAGCTTCAATTGCAATTCGATCTTTGATGTCGTTGAAGAATCGAAGAACACTAATCTAATATAGCTTCAATTCCACTTTTATTGACGTCGAAAAATTTAAGAATTTAAAAGAATCTTAGCCAGCCTAAGCTAATCTTATATTAAAGCTTGAATTCGAATTCGACTTTTAGGAAGAATCAAAGGCTTCAAAAGATTCAATCCTAAGTTAATCTAATATTACAGCAAGAATTCCAATTTGACTTTTAATGCCGTCAAAGAATCCAAGATAATATTACAAAGCCAATTCTTATCTATTCGATTATTCGGAACTTACCATTTCGCTCGATGTCATTAACGCGTTTTTTCACCTCGGACGCTGCCTTTTCGGCCAATTCGGCCTTGGCCTTAACATTTAATTTGTGCTCGATTGGTTTACGTCGATCGCTGGCGCCGCTTATACTCATTGCGCCCATGTGTATGGACATGGACATGGATCGTCTAGAGCTCGAGGGTCGACTCGAGCGCTGCAGGCTGTCCTGTTTGGATGCTTGCTTCGTTTGGATACGCTTCAGAATTGAGGTGCGACGCTGACGCAGTCCAACCAATAGCTTCGGATCGTTCTTTTCCAGAAAATCGACCATTATGTAATTCTCTAATTTGATTTTGGCCAGCTCCTTTTGCACAGTTTCCATTGTATGCCACATTTCCAAGGAATCCAGATCGGCCAATCGATTCGCTCGCTCATCCTCTGTCCATTGATTGTACTCATCAAAATAGAACTTATTCACCAGGAATTCAATATCCAGCTCCTCACGTTCACCCTCATTCTCCTTTACGTGTGGTTTGTTTAATAGAGATCTGTTCACGGAATTATCAGATCGATTAATCAAACTCTTTGACATGTTTATTTCAATTCCAAATAAGATCTAAACAAAAACTATATAATGAATTGTGTAGAATCAATGATGATCTTTAATATATTGGATCTCATTAGATATTAAATTTAGTGTGTAATATTTGTATGTATGATATATGATAGTGGGTGTTAAGAGAAGTCTATTTGTAATAGGCCAACTATGATCTATAAAACAATTTACATATATTTTAAATATATCTCTTTTTATTCTTATAGCTGGGGACGCTGGTCGGAACTCTTGGAATTGGGTTCGTTTAAGCGCGGCTGGCGCGATATTGACGTTGAGGACTGTGCTCGCATTATTGTAAGTCTGTGTTTATCAATATAGAAAACCGATGTTTCGATATACATATATTTAATGATGACCAACCATGCTAATATTGAGAAAACTTTAGGTTTTCGCTGAGTAAAAACCAAACTTCTCAACTCGCTGAATAATACAAACTATCATTGTGGTTAATCTTTACTTTTAACACTTTCAAAATTAACGAATTGTTTTTTTTTTTATTCTTAAATCCCCTTACAGCTGCTTTACTGCCTGCAGGTGTACAAGGGTGACGAGAAGATCAAGACGTTCATTTGGGATCTAATCACACCGACGGAGGATGGCGAGGTGCAGAAAATCAGCAGGGATCATAGTGGCCTACACAATTTGGTGCCACGAGGTAGGAATGCCAAAGGTATGGTAAAATATACATTCACGCACTCCAACTGCTGCACGGACGTAGAGAGTTATCCAAAATTAAAATCAAAAATAAATAGAGCTGCCTCAAACTACATAGAATTTACTAGTATTGTAAAAAAAAATCTACAAAAAAAAAATCACAAATTTTATTACACAATTTTATTAGAATATATCTCTGGGCTGGACTACCTTAACTACCTACTTAATTAATATGTATACACATATATATATATATATATGTTTTTACATATTTCTACATACCAATTTCTCAAGAACTTCCAAGTAAATGTCAACTTTTGAGCTGCAGCTATTTTATCATTACTATATATGTATATATAACAGATTCTATTTGTAAAAACTGGGTTCTGTGTTCTACAATGTCTTCAACTGATCCACCCTTTCAAATGTATTCTCCAAAAGATCGTTTAATGTTCAATGTCAAAGTGTAACTATTAAAATTTTATATATAACTCTATATAACTGACTCGACTCGACTCGACCAAGACTCAACGAACGCAAAAAATAACTGGTAAAATGATGAAAAGAAAAAGTGTGTGTATGTTTTCTTGCCATGCAATTGTATGCCTTTTACTATATAATCTTTTATAAATTACATATATCTTCATATATACCAAACATAAATATATATAAATATATATTTAACATTTATAACTAATTTATTTAACGTATATAGCATTGTAATTTAACCAAAACTTATTTTATTCTTACGTCATACACATTTTTCATTACTAATCATCGCGTCCATTTTAAAATAATATAATAAAAAATAAATTAATTTTTAAATTTTAAATTTAATTAAAGTATAACAATCCCTACTTAATGTCAAATTTACTTTATCTTCAGCTTACGCTCATTTCATATTTTTACATTTTTTGTAGCTAACTCACAAATGTATATATATTTTTATGACAGATACATAATTTATATATCTGTGCATAATTTATAATTTAAAATTTGAACACCTATCATTGTAGTAAACAACTCATGCATCATTATCAAGTTAAAAGCTAAAGAGTCTTTTGACTAAATATGCCCATTTTTTTTTTCTTCGTCATACATTTTGCAGGACGCAACGGTGGCAAGTCCAACAAGGAGATGACACCTGCACCTGGCACTGCCTCGGGCAGCAATAGTGGTAATACAACACCGGCGCACAAGTCCGACTCGGGCGGTCTCGATAAGGATGGCAGTGGCGGCATTAGCGCCAGTGCTGTGGCAGCAGCAGTTGCACCACCGCCCGCACCACCCACCAGCATACACGATCCGAATCATTGGAGCAAAAAGGAGAAATACGATGCGGATGCGTATCTGGAGGGCGCCTACAAGAAGCATCTGGGCAGACACGCGAATAAGTGAGTCGTGTGGAATCGAATTTGAATAAACTAACCGAAAAAGATACCCCCTGCTGCTGCCAAGCGGGGTATTCTAGTCCAAACTATTTTACTAACAATCCCATCTATTTTTCTGCTCTTTTGCTCCTTTAATCTCATATTTTCTGTTATTATTTTTATGTTCTGTTCATTTTGATTGACTTTCTGATTTCACACAGGGTTCTGCTGCGCGTTCGGATGCTCTACTATATCCAGCACGAGGTCATCGGTGATTTAGTGCAGCAGATCAAGGATAATACGCCCATCAGGTAGGCGTTTTTAGCGTTTATCAGCATCCATCACATTATAATCACATCATGATTGTTGTCGTTGATTGATTGACTGATTGTTGTTGCGCTCTGCAAATTTGAGCGCCAAAAAGCATTCGTTATATTTTTCATATATATTTTTAAATTTTTTATTTATTTTATTTTCATTTTGTAATATTATGATTTTTATTGAGTTAATTTTTTTGGTTCTGTCATATAGTCTATTAGTTTTTATTTGATCAGTATTATCTATGAATATTTAACTTCTAGTAATGCCAATTTGTTTAACTCCTAAACTTTAATACTAAAACGCCAATTGTATCATTTGTGATATTTCTGCTTTTGAATCTCAGCAGTTTTATTACTTTTGAGTTTTTAATTCGCTTCCATGTGAGATGTGTCTAATTCCACTCGCTAGTTTCAATGCTCTCTTTCTCTCTCTCTTCTCTATCTGTCTCGTTCTCTACCACTCGTTACTAACTTTGTTCTCGTTACTAATTGTTTAAATGCTCTGTGTATCTCTCTGTTTATATCTCTCCACTGAGTGTTTCAATCAGATAACCACCCTCCTCCCTCATTCTTGAACGTTTGTTGTATGCAATTTTTAATAATACATTTCTACATTAACTATCTATTCCCCCCTTACTCGTTAAAACCCTCACCAAAAAAAAAATACAAAAAAAAAACAATGTTGCTCAAATTTTTTCTCTCGCTGTGTTTTGTTTTGCACTACTTGAACCTTTTTGACGAATATTCTAATTGCTAATTTGAATACGAATAAATATATATGTATGTATATATATATGCATACACACTCACTGACAACTTTTGGATAACAACAACAACAACAACTCCAACAACAACAACAACAACTTTAACTGAAGCAGTTCGAAAGCCAAGCAACATCTGCTAGCACCCATTCTGGAAAGGTAATATCTATGCACTCATCTCGCTCTCGCCCTCGCTCGCTCTCTCGCACTGATCGCCCAAAAAAAAAAAATATATTAAAAAGAAAAACCCTCCGATCAAAACACCATCTCCGCCCGCCCATCCGACGCGAATCAGGCGATAATAGGGAAATCGCATTTGAAATTCTCATGTCTCTCTTCATCATCGATCGATCAACGAAATATGAGATATATCCAACAATATATATATATATATCTACAAGTTATATGCACAGAAATTTTATATATATCTATATATATGATTTTCGATATTCCAAATTTAAAAAAAAAAAATTTATATGGCAACAGAAAAAATCTTTTAATTAACAAAATTTCTTCAAAAATAATACCCATCTTTAGTTGCATTTGTAATCTGTTTTCTTAATCCGTAGCACAAATTGGCAATTAACAACAAGAACTAATAAATAATAAAAGTTATAATTTGATTATATTTTTCCCATTTTCTTATATGCTTTTCGTATAGTTTGATATATATCAAAAAATTTGTTTTTAATTTTATTTGTTTGACAACAACAAAATAATGCATAGAACTTGTTAAAGTGAATTTATTAATCATTGACATATTTGTACTAAACAAAAAAACAAACAACAAAAACTCATGCAATTCTTCTTCCCCCTCATCTTTATCTCTCTCTCTACATTTATAAATATATATATATATTTATATATATATATATCGATGTGTGTGTATATATATATATCTATCAAATCAAATGTAGCGAGCTCCCAATACGGCCGCCGCCAACGCCCGATCAGGTGCCATCATCATGGTGGAATCCCATCTGTTGTGATAAGAGTCTTTTGGTTGGAACCTACAAACATGGCTGTGAAATGTACCGTCAAATGCGCGCCGATCCGAATCTGTGCTTTGTCACTCATGTGGGCGCCGGTGCCGGTGACGATTTGGCCGTCACGAATTTGCCAATGTAAGTTGTATAAAAAAAAAAAATTAAAAAAAAAAAAAATACCCCATATCCTCTCCCCCCATAACCTCAACCAGTTCCCCATTTCCCCATCCATTCCATACCATTCCATTCATTCATCCATTTGCCTTAATAGGGAGCCCATTTTAGCCATTATTTCATAGTACCACACATAAGCCACAAGTACTAACACAACCACAATTTCAACAATGAGACCAGTCTCTAGCCATGTATGGGAAACGTGAAACGTGGAATCCTCAAAACAAATAGACCCAAAACTAAACAGGAACTGGAATATGTTCAATATTTTATATTTTATATATTTACTAATGGTACTTAGTATTTATACTAACCAAGAACGAACATTAAATTATCTGCAAGAAAGTCAATATGAACCATGTTCAGTGTGACCGTATAAAATTTTAATGCTGATCCAAAAATGTATCTCATTACGTATGTTTCGTAATTTTAAACTGCCCTCACTTTGTCAAATCTGATAAGATTTTCAAAAACAAGCTGAAAATTACATTTAAATTGCGAAAGTTAATTTGCACTCAAAAAACATGCAAGATTGGCTTTTAGGGACAATTCTACACATTCCATTAATATATATTTTTTCAAAACTAAATCTGAAAATATTAAGCATTAGGAAAATAAACTTTTAATTATATATTAAAATTCGAAATGACACTTTTCGCTTGAGCCATAATTGAAAGTGTTTCGAATTGGAACTCGATAAACGGTCACACTGAATATTTTATGCTACTTACACTTTGGCCAAAGCACAAGAAAATCATTGAAATTTTGTATGTGTGTGAATGTGTGCATGATTTTTTCGCTCAGTGAGCCACACAATAGAAATTCAACTCCCGCAAAAAACAAAATAAAATTAGGATAATTTTTTAATTCAACTCCAAACATATATATCGAAATTGTATTCACAGAATTGAAGACGATGCAAATTCGAAGCACGATGACGGCGACGAGGTGGACGACGATGGCACCACCACCACCAAAGACTCGGATTCCACCAAGCTAACGGCCGGCGATAATAAGGACTCGCTCGATCCGGAGCGTCCCAGTTCGTCGGGTAAGAGCGATAAGGCCGAAAATCATAATAATAGCAGCGGAATCAATTCTACTACTACTACCACTACTACTACTACTACTACTACCAATACCAATACCAATACCAATAAAGCCAACGAGCAATCCGTCAACTCCTCCAACTCGGTCGAGGGCAATGGCAGCGATGCAGTCGACGTCGACGTTGACGCAACGGCGGCCAACGAATCGGCAACAAAATCAAACAAATTGGCCAAATCAAATGAAATTGAAATTGATACAGAAAATGCAAAAGATATTCCAAAAGAAACTGACAATGATAAAGCGCCAGCAGCCAACAACGAGGCAGTGGCTGTCGCTGATGATGCCACCACCAGCAAGGTGGCAGACGCCGCCGATGCCCCCGTTGCCATGGACGCCGATTCGAGCGATGCGGCAGCAGGCGATGAGGGGGGTGCTGTGGCCTTAAAGGCAGCCACTGTTGCCTCCGCTGTTGGTTCGCCATTGGACGACACCGCCGATCATGTAATGGAAGTTGAGGCTGATGAGGTGAAAGCCCAAGCCAATGGCAACGAGGCTGCTGCTGCGTCAACCGTTGGCGAAGCCGTTAATGCCGACGCTACCATTGCTCCCGCCGATATTGGTTCAGATTCATGCACCACTAACGAAAAAAAAACCACCAACACCACAACCACAAATATCACCACTACCACCACAAACACCACCACTACTACTATAACCACCATTACCACCAATCCATCATCCACAACAACTACATCAACGACTGCAGCGGCCCCTGGGATGATCATCGGATCAGGGGAGTCAGCGGGTCAAAACTGCGAAAATGCTAACTCCAACTCAAATTTAGGCTTGGACGAGGAGGAAAGTGTCGCCGGCAGCTATCCGCCCACATTGGCCGCTGTCGAGGATGCCACAATGTGGCCATCAATGCAGGATCTCAATACACGCTTGCGTCGCGTCATCACCGCCTATCAACGCAACTACAAAAAGGAGGAGCTCAAACAACAGCAGAAGGCCAAGGTGAGTCACAATCCCACAACAAAATACAACTGTTTCTTCACCATCTTAACTCGGGCACATTCAAATGACACCCAATTCATATCATCTATATGTCCATATATATATATTTTTTTTGTTTATCTGTTTCCCGATTTGAAAGTGTTTTCACTTCAGTCTGAAATTTTCAACTATTTGCAACTATGTAAATTGGTTTCTGAAAGCCCCTAGCAAGAATGATGGTCGAAAGATATTTAAAATTTCACTTAAAAAAAACATTCTTTCAACCAATTTATCAATATACTAATTGATAAGCGACCAATAGTTCAGATTATCGATAACTCTGATATTCCAACAATTATTTGACTTTTCCATCATTCTTGTGACAATAATCCCCACTTTTATTCCTTAAGCAATTTGTTTTGATTTTATCGTTTATTCCTTAAGCAATTTGTTTTGTCTTTATCGTTTTGTATTTTGTTTATAACACACAAAAAAAAAAATTACCAATCAAAATTTGTAGATGAGTTTATTCAAAGTATGTAGTTTTGTTGCTTAGCTGTTGGCGTAGTTACAAACTTGGCTTAGTGTTTTGCTAAAATACTGTACAATGTTGTAGAAAAAAACGTAGAAAACGATAACGAAGCGAAAACGGAAACCAGAACACGGACGAACTGTAAAAACAACAACAAAAACAAACAAACCAACAGCTGATTAACAAAACTACCTGCGAGAAGAACCCTGAAGGAAAAGCCAAGCCCCCCACACCTGTTTCATATGCCCATTAATTCATGCCTTCTCACCACAAGAAGCAGTTCATTTTCTCTTCAATCCATTTTCACTTTTTTTTACACACACACTCTCACTCTCTTCTCCTGATGATGATGATGTTAAATTGTTGCTTGTTCTCTCTCTCTTCTCTCTCTCTCTCAACCTATCAAAATCCAACTCCATCTCCTCTGCCTGCTTCCACCCAAATACAGCTACAGGCGCTGGTCTCATCGACGCCACCGCTATCGGTGCCCACCACGCCCACGCTGCAATCCATGCAAATGCAAATGCAGGGCGCCGGCGTTGGCAACAATTCTACAAGCAGCGGCGGCAACAACAACAATGTTGTCGGTGGCGCCACCGTTAGCCAGCTGCAACAGCAGCTTGACTCGGGCAATCGCAGTCTGCATGCTCTGATGCAATCGCAGGGTGCCAGCACCTCAGCAGCCGCAGCAGCTGCAGCAGCAGCCGCCGCAGCTGGCAACTCTGGCGTACAACATGGAATGGTTGGCCAGCATCAGCAACAACAGCAGCAGCAACAGCAACAACAACAGCAACAACAACAACAGGTTGGTGGCGCCACAGTGCCTGCAATGCCCACCGCTGCCGACATAAGCCTGATGCTGAGCATCCTCAACACAACAGATGTAAGCCAATTGGCCAATTTGGATATCAACAAGCTGGCCATGTATTTGGTTAGTATGAACAATGTACGTGAAACGCCAAATTATCTCTTTTTCTATATATATATACTATATATTTTATAATGCATTTCAAAAACCACACAATTCATACCCAAAAATAATATATACATATTACCCCTAAAATAATACGAAGAACATGCGACAACATACAACTTACAACTTACCATGCTCAAATATACACATTCATTCACCCACAAATCGGTAACATTATGCATCCCGTATTAAAAAACTCACCCTTCCAGCCCTTGTTGCTGCCTCGAGGGGTTGGGGCGTTAATAGACCATGACCAACCAACCCACCCACTCTAACACTGACAATAACTTACCACACACATACATATATATGTAAAAACTTACACTCAGTCATTCGTTGCCTAGATCTAACCCCTTATCGAATACATATTTGTATATATTGCTCACACTAACATTAGCATGTTCTTAAATTGATATGTACACACTACAATAATTAACAACGTATTTTGTTCTACCACTCGCCAGTAATACATCATTCAAATTATATTTTAAAATTTTTATATATATTTTATTTATATACGATTTTTACCAACATTTATCAAATATCTACCAATTTCATATTATATTTAAGAATTGGAATATCTGATTGGTATCGATTTTTAGCTCTTCTTTCCTATTATCTCCCATTTCAAACGTCGATTTAATTTTGCTGATTTACCGCAATTTGTCTTCTCCCGTTTCGATACGAAATACCGATAAAAAAAACCCCTTTTCATCATTCAAAGAAGCGAATTACAATGTGTAGTGAAAATTGAAGTGTGTGAAAAGTCAGCTAAGAGGAAATCTGACAAGCAGCAGCAAAGCTATAAAAATGAAGAAATAAAATAAAATAAGTTACACCCACCTTTGGGTACAACTTAAAGGATGGGTGGGGTGGCAGTCGCTGATTTGCCGACTCGACTCAACTGCTGTATAACTGTCTCTATGCATATATGTGTGTTGGGTGTACTTCCGAATGTTCAAACAAAAGCAAACGATGACAAAACGAGACACAAGACAAGACAAGCAATAACAACAAGAAGCGCAAGAGCGAGAGCGCCAACAACCAAACACGGCGAAAATACTACAAATACAAATGCAAATACGAATCCAACTGCGAATGCGAAATACAAAACACTTATGCTTGCTTAATTTATGCAAAATAAAAGAAATACACATAGAGCAGCCAGCATACACACGGCGAGAGCGAAGCGAACAACGGTAATGATGATGTTGATAATGATGCTCAGACTTTCGAGCATTCGAATTTGAAGCCAACCCACAAACCTTCCCCTCCCACCACACAGAAATGTGGTGCACACACGGTAGATGCTCGGGCGCGAATGAGCAGCGAAACGAGCAAACGAGAAAATGTCAAACCACTTTGCACACTCAGCAACCGCCCCAAAAATGCTGTTGTTGGCATCGGCATTGCCACCTTCAAAGGGGGAGGCGCAAACAGTGAAACCGCCGCAGACATGTTGGCCAACAAGCTCTTGGGTCAAATTATAAGATTCGTCTTCGCAGCTGGAAATAGGTTTGGAGATGGAGAGTCTATTGTATATATTGCTCTGTACAACCTGACGCGCATTTTACTGTAGCAACAACCGCGACGTTGGCGACGACGTCGACGCCATTATCAAAAGGCAAACCGAACGCCAGCGCCATCAATCAACCCAACAGCAACAAAAACAGCAGCACAATGTCAGTTGTCAGTGCTGCAAACTTTTAAGCAGCAATTATAGCTAGTTTTGTTAGGAAATTAATATTGAAGAAAGTCTTTCGCTGTTTTATATTTGTTTATTATAATAAGCGGAAATAAAGCTGGATTTGTAATATAGCAGATAGCCTTTCGCCAATTTGATTATTTTTATTTCCATTAATTCAACATCGCTTTAATGTTTTAAATACTAGTTTAGACAATACACACTACTGGCAGTTGAGATAGCTGCTAACTGTAGCAAAATATTCAAAGTTGCCTTATATCTTGAAGTTAGAGCTTCTGCTGCTAGCTGTTTTCCGCTACTTTCCACGTACCTTCAAAATTGTCAAAACAAGCCAAAATGGCAACTCTGACGGCAGCAGCAAGTTGAGCAGGCAAAATGGTCACACAGCCAAATCCAAGCCGCATTATGTCGTTCTTGTTGTTGTTTTCGTTACTGTATTGACGAAGTAAAGTTCTACACATTGGTGACGATGATTGTTGCCGCAACGTCAGCGTTGGCGGGCAACACTGCTCCTGTTCTCTGACTCTGATTCTGACTGTTGTTTGTTTGTTTGAATATATTGGTATCGGTAACGGGTGGTTATTGCTGCTGCTACGTTGGCTGTACTTGTGCGCCGCCTCTCTTTATATGTATATGTGTTTTAGTTTTCCTGTGTATGTGTGTGTGTAATTTTACATTTTCTGTAGATTTATCCAATGTTTAATTTTTTGCTGCGCCCACCCAAAATACAAAATACAAAATTCAGGCTGCGCGTCGTTTTTGTTGCTGTATCCGTGTCCGTGTCCGTGTCGACGATGATGTCGTCGCTGCTCTCACGGGGCGAATTATTGAGCGAGCAAGCGAGCGTCGAATGGGGCGAATATGTGAAATGTGACTTGGATATTATGGTGACCTGTTCCTGCTGCTGCGGCTTCTTCTTTTTCCAGGCCGTGGCGCGTCAATAAAGCCAAAGCCAAAGCCTAATTGTGCTCATTTGAGAGCTCATCGCTGTTGTCTGCTCCTTTTGCTCCACTGTTCGTTCGTTTCTTGTTCTGTTTTCTCCACTTGCAGCAGCAGCAGATACTTTTTGCTTGCTGTTGTTGTTGCTCGCCTTTTTCATTCTTTTTTTTTGCAACATGTATTTAGAACACAAGCATAGAATTTGCCTTGCATACATGTGTATATGAGTGTATGATTATGTATATATTATATATATTCTCATGTGTATGTATGTGATTGTGTGTATGTATGATTGCCATTTTTTGTACACCATCTTTCTTGTGCTTGCTTGGGATTTGCTTGGATGCTCACCTCGCGCTGACCGCTATTCGATTTATTATTTTTATTAGCATTTTGTTTTGCTGTGCACAGTGGTGCAATTGTCAATTATTCATGCATATGCCGCAACAATTTTTCGACACTTGTTTGACCACTATGCCGCATGCTTTACGTCTCACGTGTTGCAACTCATTGCAGCTGGCACTGCTGCTGCTGCATTCGTTTCACACCTGTCGGCCATAAATAATTTCGAATATTTTCTCTTAATAGCGGCCCAGTGTGCAGTGGTCAGTTCATCAATCCACACACACACGTGCTTAAGTATTTGTGCAGCTGTGTACGAGTCTGAAATGAGCCGCTGTTGTTGTCTACCTGCCTTTTGATTTAGTTTTGCGTTACGCTTTAGTCAAATTTACGACCACACATGCATAGAAAAAAAAACGTCACACGCTTGCACTCACACACACATGTACGCAATCGTAACCTCTCACGTGCAATTGTGCATTGGCTTGCTCTCTCTCCCTCTCGTTCTCTCAGCTGCCGATCATGTTTTTACTAGTGTGTGTGTGTCTGCGTCTGTATTTTAGTCATATGCATTTGCCGAAGATGTCTCGCTGTCGCCGTCGATTGGCAGCTTGTTTTGTGCTGCTGACTTCGATGCTGCCGCTGCTGCTTACTGCTGGCTGGTTGTGGTTGTAGTGGTGTTGGTGGTGGTGGGATTGTGTTGGATGTGTATCTGTATCTTACAGATTGATTAATAATCTCGTTTTTATACTCGACGAAGCTCTGCGACTGCTGCGGCTGCTGCTGCTGCGGTTGTGGCTACGTGCTTATCACACTTTAGTGCAGTTCCTATCTTTCGCATTACTTGCACACAATCTGTGTGAATATCCATATAAATATAAAAATACATATACACATCTTCATAAATATGCTAACATGTGGACAAATGCAAATTTAAACTATGGCAAAGGTCGTTTTAATTAAACAATTGCATAATTACCTAAAACAATGGTAAAGAAGAACTCGAGTCCTCCTCTTCTGTTACACACAGAAAATACTAATTTCTAGAAACAATCGCTTCCTTGCTGGTCGCCCACGTGTGTGTGTATATGGAAGCGTGCTAGAAATGGGCGCGTGTTACGAATTTTTTAATGTGGAAAATATTAAATCATGGAAATTCCAAAAATATGCTTGACTTATATTTATTAGAATTAGAACATATTGTTATTTAATATTGTTTATATAATAGTACTAATATTAAAGGTATTATGTGCATTATTTACCTTTTTCGTCGTGTCACGACGCTTATCCATCTCTACAGATGCGCACAAATTTGAGTACCTGAATTTAATCCATTTCTCATGGCTAGCCCAAACAGCGCTTGGCTGGCTGGCTATTATTTTATTTTATTTTATCCCTTTTGCGCTGTGTGTCCTTTGCACCAATAACAACATCAGTCGTCACATTCGCAGTCGCTGCTGTGCTTGCTTCATGTTGTCGTCCGTCGTCAACAACAGTTTTTGTGGTACATTTGTTTCATTGCTTGGCTTTTTGCCCCTGTGTATGCCCTGTATGAATCCCCACCTTGCCATTTTCCCCATCATCCTGTTTGGCACACACGTGTGTGTGTGTGACAGGAGGCTCTGCCTTTGCCTTTGCCCATTGCCTCTTTTGCTTACATTACACAGTTGACACAATGTGTGCTCTGGGCTGCCTTCTTTTTCTTCTCCTTTTCCTCCTCCTCCTCCTTCTCATTCTTCTTCAACTCGTCCATCTAGTGCACAGCAAACACACTTACACACGCACACTTAGAGAATTTATATATATATGTATATGTTTTTGCTCTCGCTAGCGGCGCACTCTCGCGTACAATGCGCTCGTTCTCTCTCTCTGACTCTCTGTAAGTGCTGCAAGTGACGCTTTGGCTTCGCCTTTGCCTTTGCCGCGCTCATTCACCTCAGCGGAGGACAGGCTGTGACTGCTGTGACTGCCTTTCTGCCTGCCCATCTCATTCATATTCACATTCACCCAAAACGGCGTTTGGCTTAATCTCACGATTGTTTGGTTTCGTTTCGTTTGGTTTGGTTTGGTTTTGCTTTTTCTCTGCTCTGCTTTGGGCTCTGCTTTGGCTCTGCTCCCTCGCTCAATAGTAGTTGCCTTGCTTGGTGTTGTTGTTGTCGCTGTTGGTTTGACTAGCGACCGACCCTCTACTCTTCTCCCCCGTCTTCGTTGTGTTTCGACGCCGTCGCTGTCGCCGTTGCTGTTGCTGGCTGATTCGCATTCGATTTTAGCCGCTGCCGCCGTCGCTGCTTCCGTGCTGCGCGCGTATGCGTTCCCCGTTGTGTTCACTGTGTCTCTGTCTGAATGTGTATGTGTGTGTTTGTCTGTATGGTTCTGTTTGTGTGTGAGGAGTGTTTCTTGTATTTAGTCCGCAATGCGCTCGCTCATTATTTGTTTGAGCGCCGCGGTGTAAAGTTGTAAAAAGTCCAAGTGCTGCTTGAGCTGAGCAGCAGCAGCAAACGCATCCATATCCAAAACAGCGTCGTCGATGTCGTTGTCGTATCGGTGTCTCCCTCTTACGAACACACACCCGCGCTCTCTCTCGCTCTATGAATGTGCTGAATGCGTTTCTGTGTGTTTGTCTACGTATGTGTGTGTGTGCAAAAGAAGTAATAATAATAATCAAACGAATGGAAAAATGTAATTGCTGCTGAGGCAAAAAGTAGACGACGAGTGCTGTGTGTGTGTGTGTGTCTCTGTGTGTGTGTGTCTGTGGCTGTGTGTGCGAGCAGCGAATGCAGACAACAACAAGAATAAGAAGCAGCAGCAGCGCAACGTGCAAATAGCAAATATTGTCGCCGCCGCCGCAATGAATGATAATTAGTGCTTAATTAAAATCAATAATGTCGAAATCGAATTCGAAATCGAGATCCAATTCAATATTTGTGATATAATGTCGTATAATGATAATTCAAAATTGAGTGTTTTATGTGTGTGTGCCTAAAATTGTCCAATACAACAAAATGGAGGTTATTAAACCCATGGATTTTAGCAGTTTCTCAGCGTTCTGCGAGCATCTAAATAAATCATCATCAACAGCAGCAACAACAACAGCGCCCATTTTGAACAATGGCATTTATTTGGAGGTAAAAATACACAAAACAACATACAATGAAATGACAATTTATATCAAATTCAAATTTTGCGCAAAAATTTAATTAAAGCGACGTTGCCCCATCGCATTAAAAGAAAAATAATGTGAATGCAAAGAATGCGTGCAGGAAACAACAACAAGCAGAACACGAAGTGGCAGTAGCAGCAAAAGCAGCGCTGCTTACAGTAATAAAAGTAACTTAAAAAAAAGAAAAGCAGCAAGCAAAGCAAGTCGAGCCGCAAAGTTAAAACGAAATACAAAACAATAAATTTATGCCTATAGATTTCGACGAGCTTTGCCACTTTACATGGCACATGTATGTGTAACTCACTCATACACACACTCACATGACGGTAACCAGTTGGACTGTGTTTGTGTGTGTGTGTGTAAGCAGAGCGCGCTCATTTAAATTCGTTTTTCCGCCTGTCTTCTATCCTACCTACCCCCAATCCCATTCCAATTTCCATTTCGCCGCACAAGTCAAGCCGCTGTTGCTGCTTGCTTCGCCTTGCCTGCTTTGCTACTTACTAATAATCATAATCAATCGCTCGCACTTGTATCGTGCCAAATGCACGAGTGAATGAGCGCAAGAGCGAGCAAGCATGCGAACCAAGAGCGGCAGGGCGAAGGTGCGCATTTGTCGCGTGTGTGCAAGTGAGATGGAAAGGGCACTTGCTAGAGATGGGTTAGCAGAGAAGTCGTTTTCAGTTCAGTTCAGTTCGGTCTCTTCTTTATCTTGTTTCGCTGTTTTGTCGTTTGTTTTTGTTTGCCCCTACCCCCATCCCCACTCGCTTGCTTAAAATTTGTATAGCAAAAAGCCGTTAGCCCCTGTGCCTGCATATATAAAACAACAGACACAACAGTGCTGCCAACCTGCGCCAATTGGCATCCTTGAAGACCAGCCAGACTTGCCAACGTAGACGCTGCTAAGAGCAGGCAACTCCCCTCCCCCCTCCATGGTACTTGATTGTAAGAGGCGCCCGCTTTACAGTTTTATTGTTTTTGTTGTTTTGATTTGCATTCACATATAAATGTAAGTGAATGTGTATGTGTATATTTTATTTACAACCACCTGGCAACGCTATCTAAGGAGTTGGCGTTGCTCCGTCGATGCCCCTTTGCTACGTATGAGTGGTTGGGGGTAGGAGTATTATTATTATTATCATAACTAACTACATCACTAGAGTGAGGGAGAGAGCTCCATTTTTGGCTATATGTGTGTGTGTGAGTGAGTTAGCCTTGCAATTGGTCTCGCAGGATTCATTTGTTTGTCTCCCGGCTGCCCGTCTTCTATGTCACCCCCTTCGACTGTGCTCAAATTGTCGCTATGCCATTTTTTGCCCTCTGCACTCTTCGTGTAGCGTTATTAGGGGTGTAAAATGGATTTTTTACTTTTATTATTATGATTTTTATTGTATTTCCCAGTTTCAGTTTCAGTTTTGCTTCGTATTTAGTCGTCATCGTCATCGTCGTCTATTGTCTCTCATTTTTGCCCCTTTGCTTTATGCTCGTAATTCGCATTTTGTACTTTATTTTTACTTTTCGCACAAAATTTGTGTAATTTGGAAAGGTCCCGTCACCGACATCGACACCGACCAACCCCCTACAAACATTCACTCACGCACACATAGAAAAACAGCACCCACCCTTGATGCATCCATCCCGTTATGCTGTTGATGATAATAATGAAGAGTGGGGAATGAGGTGTGGATGATTGAATAGAGGAGGGGTGGGAGCTGCTTTTAATTTTTTTCAAATTGTGTAAATATTCGTAATGAATTTGCAATGCTTTTCGCGTTGTTTCTTTTTATTTGACTGGTTGTTTGGTGTTGAGTATTGGTAATCAAATTGTGATTGGCTACACATGTATATATATATATATATAAATATATATATATGTTAAAGCTCATCTGTATATATAAATATATATGTATAGATGTATGTATATATTTGTATTTATATCTGTATATATAGCTGACAGCTTTGAGCTGCGTAGTAGTTGTACAAGACTAAGAACCTTATCTTATCGGAGGCGCAGACTTTTTGTTTGTTTGGTTGGTTGGTTGGTTTGTCATGAATGGGTAACGCTTGTAAAGTAGCCAAGATTATTATACTCGCAAGTCTGATTTTGATGATGCCTCTTTAATCTACAAGCAACACACACAAGAGTCTCGCTCTCTTCTGAGTCATAAAAAATGAGAAAGTATATTTTTTTCAGTCAAAAATGGAATTAATATAAATAAATATAAATGAAATTACTATAAAAATATAACTGAAAGATAAGTGAATTTCGGTCAAGTATAAACACTTCGCTTTCAACCAATAAAAAAATGAAGTAAAATGAATATAAGTAAAGTAAATATAAATAGATAAATTGTAGTATAGCTGCATCTGACTAAAGATTTTGAAATACAATTGAACATTAAAATATATCGAACATAGTATCTTGTTTTTACTAATCTAAATCATTTTAAAACACACTTAACAATGTATATAATATATAATTTATATAATTATAAAAATATATAATTGAAAAATGCTTATTTGTTTATAGAAAATGGAGCGGCAGGGTAAAATGGAGCTGGCTGCCAAGGAGCGTGAATCGCAGCGATTACAGCTGATACCCAAGAAATGGAATCGCCGCGAGGAATACGAATTTCTGCGAGTACTCACCGGCTACGGCATCGATATGCAGCTGACGACGCCCATGGGCGGTGCAAACAGCAATAACAATCACCCCACACCCGATTGGATTAAATTCAAACAGATGGCGCACTTGGAGCGCAAAAGCGATGAGACCCTAACCGATTACTACAAAGTCTTCGTGGCGATGTGTCGCCGCCAGGCGGGCCTCAAGCTCAGCGAGAACGAACGTGGTCTTGAGGGCATCATCGAGGAGGTTGAGAAGGAGCATGCCAAACTCATTTTGGATCGACTCGAAATGTTGGCCAAGTTGCGTGAAGTGGCGCGAAATCCACAATTGGAGGAGCGTCTAAAGATGTGCGCCATGAATGCCGATACGCCCGATTGGTGGGAGCCGGGACGACACGATAAGGAACTGATTGCGGCGGTGCTCAAGCATGGACTCTATCGCTCCGAGACGTTCATTTTCAATGATCCCAACTTTAGTTTTGGTGAGTCTGAGAAGCGTTTCATACGCGAACTGGAGGCACAAATACAGCGCACCATCAAACTGGAGGCATTCAATGCGGAAAAGGCATTGGCAGCGGAGAAGGCGGCAGCAGCAGAAAAGGCGGCAGCAGACAAAGCAGCCTTGGCTGAGAAAGTGGCAGCTGCCGAGAAAGCGGCTGCAGCAGCATCTGTAAAGCATGAAGTCATCGATCTAGATGATGAGCTGCTTACAAAGGAGAGTGTCATCAAGAAGGAGTCGCCCATCAAGGCGGAAATCAAGCCGGAGTTGAGCACAGATCAAATGGAGACGACCGAAAGCGGTGAACCAACCAACAAAGCAGACGAAAAGGCAGCAATCGAGGAAGACGCGGAAACTGCCGAAAAGTTAGATAAGGATAAGGAGAAGGAGCCAGCGCTTGATGAGGAAGCCAAGTTAAAGTTGCCCAGTGAAAGCACAGACGAAGAGGCGACAGCTGTCAAAGAAGTCAACGCTGAAAAAGGAGCACATGCCGCAGAGATTAAATCCAAGGTTGCTCCTAGCGAAGATAAAATGGATGTGGATGTTGAGCCAATTGCAGAGAATGGCAATGAAAAAGATGATGCCACCACAGAAACAGAGGCAGCTACAAATGAAAGCGAGAAGAAGTCAGCGGAAAGCGAGGCGACTTCCGAAGAGAAATCCGAGAAAATCAGCGAAAAGGCAGATGACAAAGCTGAGAAAATGGAAAGCGAAACAAGCAGCGAAGAAAAGCCAGCAGCAGCTGAAAAGGAAGACAAAGAAGCAACAGAAAAGGCTGAAAAGGCAGAAAAAGCAGAGGCTGATGAGAAGCCAAGCGAGGCCATCGAAGAAGCCGCTAAAGAAACACCCGAAAAGGAGGCAGTTGCAACAAAAGATGCAACAGTTGCAACAACAGCAGCAACAGTTGTTGCCACAGCTGAAACTGATGCCGAAGCCGAACCAAAAACAGAAACTGCTGCAGATGCAACAACAGAAGTCAAGGCGCCAGTAGTCGACGCGTCTAAGGTCAGCGAGAAGAAGAAGGTGCCCGCAGAGCAAGAGATACTCGATCTGGTCGCCGGCGGACCCACAGATCCCGACGATGACGAAGTGATGAAGGAGAAAGAGAAAGCCGTCGAGGAGGAATGCAAAAAGCAGGCAGCCGAACTGAAGGCACGCTTTCCCGATCTGGAAGTCATTCAACCGGCAACGGTTAAGCAGCAGAAGCTGGAGAAGCCCAAGCTGGAGATGTGCATGATTCGCTGGTTCAAGGATTTCGCCTTGGAGCGACGCATCGCGCACATCGTTGTCTGTGTGGAGACGAGCAAGTGGCCCGTTGACAAACATTACAGCGCCTTTGCCGGCCTCAAGGGGGGCTCCTCAACAGATCTCAACATTGCGCTGCACGAATCCATACCACATCTGAATAGCATCGAGCGACGCTCGACAACGCCCGATGTCATCACTATAACCACAGATCAGGGCGTGACCAAGCATCTGCAGGCTTCCCAAATGCAACAGGTGGCCAACAGCAACGCTGGAGGCGTGTCCAATGCAGCAGCGGCCGCGGCAGCAGTTGCCTCCATGCAACAGACGACAAAAACGACGCAGGCGACAACTGCAACAACAACGCTGCCCGGCCTGGATGCGAATAGCATAAATGCAGCAGTTGCAGCTGCTGTTGCAGCTGCCGCAAGTGGTGGCAATGCCACTTCACTCTCTGCCCTGCTCCCGGGTATGTCGCTGAGTGCGGCAACAGCGGCGGGTGCAGCAGCAAGTGCAGCTGCTGCTGTTGCAGCGGGCGGCTTAAATGTGCCAATTGCTGGTGTCGGCGGCGGCCTTGGCGGCAACTCCAACGTGGGCAAGAAGCGCAAGCGACACATTGCCATCGATGTGGAAACGGAACGGGCGAAGTTGCATGCGCTGCTCAACAGCTCAAGTAAGTTGCATTTGAATTCACATTAGATAGAATAACTAACCAAACCCATTATCCTTACAGTGGCGCCCAAGGATTGGGAGAGTGAAATTGCCAATATGGAGGCTTTAACCGGATCGGCGGCAAGACGTGGCGGCGGCTCTGGCGCTGCTGCTGCCTCGGCAGCCGCATTGAGTGGCATGCAACCGCCGCCAGCGCATCAGCATGCCTCGCTCTCGCGTCAATCCACCGGCCAGTTCAATAAGCCCGCTGTGCCAGCGCTGAAAACACCGCCTCCCTCAATGGGTGCACCAATGGATCTGTCTTCCAGGTGCGTCACTTTAAAATTGCTTTGAGATTAAGCTACAAAATACTAACTCGCATTTAATTCACAGCAGCCTGCCCAAAATGAATATGACTGAGATGCTCAAGTCCGCATCGAGTGCGGGCGCCATCGATTTGAGCGAGGTGCAAGACTTTTCGATGCCCTCCAAGAAATCATCGTCCAGCAGTGTGCATGCGGCGCTCAGCTCCACTTTCCCTTCGATGGCGGGCAGCAAGAGCAAGTTGGATGACACACTCAACAAGCTAATGAAGAAGAACAATTGCGTAAGTCCATCAAAAAATATCTCATCTGAATGAGAAACAATCTTAAATACAATTTTGATCTCTTTTGCAGACCATTGAGGAGCCCGTCATTGGCAAAGAAAAGAAACGCAAGAAGCTGGATGAGATTGTGCTTGGCCTGTCCGCGGCCAAGGAACAAAAGACCTTCCCCGATCCATCGTTGCCCTCGTCAAAGAAACCACAAATACCGCCCAGTGTCTCGGTGACGCCAGCCAATCTGCAGGCGCCCAGCCAACAGCAATCGAATCAGAAACCGTTTACCATCACTGTGACGACAGTGCCCGGAAGTGAGTTGGAGTCTCTGCGCTTTCATTTCTAATATCGTGGAACTATCCACTCAATCAATCAATCAAACTAATCAATCATAAATCTTTTTTTCAACAGAATCGAAGAGCGGCGGCCAAGGCAACAGCGGAAGCGGCGCCGGCAGCAGCAGCAGCTCAGCGCAGGGCGGCAGCGGTCTGAGCGCCTTGCAAAACATGGCCATGGGCGGTCTGTCCAGCAAGGACAGTCTCAATGCCCTGCTCGCCCAGACAATGGCCACCGATCCCCAGTCGTTCCTCAAGCAACAGCAAAAGATGATGCAATTCCTGCCGCCAGCTCAGCGCAAGGCGTACGAGAATATGCTGACCGAAATGGAGCAGGCGATGAAGTTGAGCTCCAAATACAACTCCTCGCACGATGTCAAGGTCAACAAGTGGCTCTCCGACATGAGCAGCCCCCTCGGCGATCAGCTGAGCATTGACTACGTTGGCAACTCCGGCGCCAACAGCAGCAGCGGCAGCAGCAACAGTCGTCGCGGCAATCGCCAGCAGAGCAGCAGCTCAGCAGCTGCCCAGCAAGCGGCACAATTGCAAAAGCAGCAGCAACAACAACAACAGCAACAACAACAGCAGCAGCAGCAACAACAACAGCAGCAACAACAGCAGCAGCAACAGCAGCAGCAGCAGCAGCAGCAACAATCGATGGCTGCTGGACCACAGGGTCTGACGGGGGAGGAACCGGTGCCGGTGATCAACAAGCAGACGGGCAAGCGACTCGGCGGCAACAAGGCGCCACAACTGAAACGACTCATGCAATGGTGAGTTGAGTTTTGTCTTTATATAAATAAAATCCTTCCAAGAGTTGATTGCTCAATAACTATTATATTTGTGTTCTACACAGGCTCACCGAGAATCCCAACTATGAGGTGGATCCCAAGTGGCTGGAACAGATGCAGAATCCAATGTCGGCGCCATCGCCAAAGCCGAGCAGCAGTAATAGTGGAATGGTAGACAACAACAGCAACCTTGGCTATGGCTCTAAATCGCATGGCGGCCGACCGTCGTCCAATTCAAGCAACGCCTCATCGAGTAGTCACACGCAACAGCAGCCGAGTGCGACACAATCGCCAGCTGGCAACAATTCGGGTGGTGGATCAAACAAGAAGTCATCGCGTCAATCGCAATCAGCTGCTGCCTTGGATCAGGCAGCGCTCCAGTTTGGCTCGCTGGCCGGGCTGAGTCCCAACTTGTTGGCCAGTCTGCCCGGACTGGGTGGATTCGATCCGAAGAATCCGTTGGCCGCCTTCGATCCGAAGAATCCGCTGCTCTCGATGCCTTTTGGCGGTATGCCCGGCATGGGTAATCTGCCCGGTCTGGGTAATCTCAACAATATGAATCTGTTCGCCAGTTTGGCAGGCATGGGCAGTTTGGGTAATCTCGCTGGCATGGATGCCCAGTCGCTGGCTGCGCTCATGGCTGCTGCGGGTCCAACGCTCGGCCTTACCGGCAGCTCGGGCCTCGGCACCGGCAAGAGCCAGTCGCAGTCCGGCGGCGGTGGCAGCTCCTCCAGTGCTGGCTCCTCCTCAGCGGCCAGCAAGAAGAAGCAGCAGCAACAGCAGCAACAACAACAACAGCAACAACAGCAGCAGCAACAACAAAATGAAGCAGCCCAATTGGCAGCAGTTGCCGCTGCTGCAGCAGTGAACAGTGGAGGTTCAGCGGGTGGCAAGAATGCTGCCAGTGCTTCGGCATCTCAGTTGGCCGCCGGTTTTCCATTCCTCTTCCCAAATCCATCGCTGCTGTATCCGCCCATGGGTCTGGGTGGTCTCAATCCCTATTCGCTGGGCAGCAGTGGACTTGGCTCCGCCTACGATCAATTGGCGCAACAATATAATCTGCTCAATGGCGTTGCCACATCCTCGGCAGCTGTGACCGGCTCCACGCAATCCTCATCCAAATCGCATCAGTCGCAGTCCAGCAAATCGAGCAATTCACGTAACGCATCCAATTCGGCAGCGAATCTAATGAATGCCATGGCCAGCATGAGCGCTGGCACGGTGACAACGCCCAGCTCCTCAAGCAGTCGCAGCCGCCAGAGCAGCAGTCAACGCAACTCGGCCGCCTCGGTGACACCCAGTGCAGCCGATATGGCTCAACTGTCCAGTCTGCTTATGCCAGGAGCAGATCCGCATCTGCTTGAGTCGTTGAGTCGCATGAGCAGCATGGATTTGGCGCAGGCAACTCGACTGATGAGCTCGCTGGGCATGCCACCACTGCCGACGACAACGAACAACAGCAGCTCCTCAAACTCGAACAACAACAGCGGCAACAGCAGCAGCTCCTCGAGTGCGGCCAGCAAACGTGCCGCTGCCGCCGCAGCTGCAGCTGCTGCCGCTGCTGCCAACGAGGCATCCGCCAAGGAGCAACAGAAATGGTTCGAGAGCATCACACGTGGTGCTTTGCCCACAGATCTGGCCGCATTGCAGGCCTTCTCGCAGGGCAAAATGCCCACTTCGTCCAACTCCAATTCGAGCTCCTCGAAGAGCTCTTCGAAATCGGCCGCCGCAGCTGCTGCAGCTGCAGCTGCCGCAGCCGCCGCACAATTGCCACAGATACCGGGCATGTCCAGTGACTTCTCGCAGGCGCTGCTCGCCGAGATGGCTGCACAGGCAATGGTTGCCGCTGGCGGCTCGTTGCCGCTAAGTGGACCCGGCTCATTGGCCAGCCTGGCAGGACTCACTGGTGGCTCCACATCATCATCGGGTGGCAACAACAACAGCAGCAGCGGCAGCAGTTCAGCTGCCAAGCGACAACGCGAACAGGATTTGTTCAAGCAGCAAATGGATTTCTATACCAAGTCACTGGGACTGGGGTCGGGCATCTCGCTGATACCCACCTCCTCCTCCTCGTCGACTGGCGGCAACAGCAACAGTCTCAATGCAGCCGCTGCCTATGCAGCCGCCCTGGATGCCGAGCATCTCCAACAGCAACAGCAGCAGCAGCAACACAAATCGAAACGGGCGCGCACCGATCTCCATCCCACAAAGGATGAGCTGGCGGCTGCTGCATTGGCCGTTGGCTTGCCACTGAATCTGGGCGCTGCCAGCATGAGCAGCATCGAGAAGAGTTTGCGTGGCGTGAGTGGCTCCAGTAACAATTCAACGCCAGCGCCGCCAACGCCAACACCATCCGAGCAACAGGACAAGGTGACACTGACGCCACTGTCGAATTCGGCGGGTGGTGGCGGTAGCTCTTCCTCCTCCTCCTCGAATGCAGCAATTGCCGCCAATCTGCCGTCGCAGACGACCATCACGATTGCGCCTCCGATCAGCAGCGGCGCCAGCACCAGCAGCGAGCGATCGGAGCGCAGTGAATCACGCATCTCGCTGACCATTACGAATGCGGCGGATGCGGCCAAGTTGCCGCCACCCTACGAGGAGGCCGACGAGCTCATCATCCAGCCCATACTTAAGAAACCAACAGCGCCCGGCAGCAGTCACAGCGGCAGCGTCGAGGATCTGGATGCCATCGGAGGCAATAACAACAATAATTCCTCGATAGCCAATCTGAGTGGTTCGAGTAGCAGCAGCTCTTCGGCGGTGGCGGCTGCCGCAGCAGCTGCAGCTGCAGCCGAAGAGAATCGACGCTCCTCCAATCGTCTCAAGCGACCCCGTTCCGGCAATGAAGGAGGTGGCAGCAGCAGTAGTGGAGGTGGCGGCGGAGGTGGATCAACTGCTTCAGCTGCGGAACAGCCGCCGGAAAAGCGACGAGAATTGCGGTCGACGCGACACACGCGACAATCGGCGGATGCGGCGACGCTAAATCTGTCGGCGGGCAGCGAGTCTGAGGATCGGAATGAATGAGTAAAGCCAAGCTCCTCCTAGCCAGACGACAGCGCCCCAGTGGGCGCCAGAACCAGACAAGGCAACAACAACAGCAAAAGCAACAAAACTATAAATAAAGATAACCAAAATCAGAAGAAGATGAAGACGAAGAAGGCCACACAAGAAACGAGGCGAACCAGAAATGCAAACGGAAAGAAGAAGGAAGAAGCAGCAGCAGCAGCAACAACAACAACAACAGTAGCAGCTGATGATGAGACAAAAGCACACAAATCAAACTCCAAGCAAAATGTAAAGAGTACAGCAACGAGAACTAGTTCCGCAAAGAGAACGAGAGCGAAAGCAACAAGTTCTACAACAACAACAAAAACAACAGCATCAGTAACAGCAACGCTGACGAGGACGAGAAGAATGTGTGCGCATAGAAATAGTAGATCCCTTAAGCTTAAAGTTGTGTAAAGTATAAGTAAAAACAAAAACAAATATATATATGAACATATATATATATATATAAATATAATATGCATATATATACATGGTATGCATCTATAGCGAGTAGACGGAGCGAATGAGTGATTAAACGGAATACTGCTGCTGCGCCAGACTGTGACCACCTGCTGTGTGACTCTCAACGAGTTGTGAACTTCTCGTCGCACAGCAGCAGCGAGTGCAATGCTGCAAAATTAAAAACACTCGCTGCTGTTGTTCGCCTAGACTCAGTCTCAGTCCTGGCCATGTGTTCTCAATCAAACTCACTTAGCTCTCCAATGATAATGATGATGATGATGATAAGGCAACCGTTGCAAACTGCTTCCATCCCATCCACCATCCCCTTGATTCCACCATTCTTGTCGCACTGCTGCAACTTATGCACGGAATGGCTAGTGTTAAGAGGGATGTGGGACGAGATGGCTGTTTGTTTGTACGGAGTTGATTCATACGATTTATGAGTATATTAAAAAAGCGCTTATAATTTAATTGTAACAAAACGGGAGGAGGGGCAGCAACAGACACACAGAAAGATGAAGAGAAAGAGAGAGGGAGGAGAGAGAGTGATAAGTTTGCTGCCTGCTCCTACACAAACACACAGATTGGATAACGGTTTAAATTATTGCAAATTATTATTGATAACTGAGATAAGTAAATAACACAAAAAATAAAACAAACGGCAAGAAAACGGAAAGTTTAAACATCAAAACTAACTTAAAAGAAAGATGCAAAAAAGCAAAAAAGAAAACCACAGTTTAATTGATTCATACACACACACACTCATACACACCTATTATTATATATACACACACATAAAAAAAAAAATATATATATACTTATATATATATATGTGTATCTAGGATTAATTGGGTTCAATGCTGTCGTCCTTCACAAGAGTTAATCTTAATCACAAACAAAAACATAAACAAACGAAAAAAAAACCTGTACATATTTTAGTATCTTTAAATGGCTCTCGCGTCACTTACCGTTTTATAGATCACATCAGATCGGATCCATACCCCGCACCCTAAAATCATATATTTCTCTCATTTAATTCTGTGTATTTTTATTATTATTGATGATTATGTGTGTATGTGAAATCCTCTTCCTTCTGTTTTACCCCCCACGCACTTGGTCGTTCTGCCTATGTTATATTTGAGTACTCGATATGTCCTATATATATATATATATACATAATACAAATATTGACATTGTCGTCAAATCGCTTTTAATTTTTAATTTTAATTATGTAATTAGTAAACAATTTATATTGCATAAGTTTTAATTTGTATTTTGTATGTTTTTAAAAGTGAATTGCAACCAATCAGCAAACAAACAAGCAAAAATATGCAAACAAAATTAAAGAGAAAAACAAAAACAATACAAAACATAAAGAAAACTAACTATAGAAATGTTTATTACAAAATCAAATTTTTCTTAATTTAAATCAATTTATGTAATTGGCGACTGTGTAACTCCATGTCCCTAAAACACTACCCCACCAGCCCCCATTCACAAGGAACGTACATAAATTGAATTATA
Organism: Drosophila dives; assembly: GCA_035042365.1. NCBI lineage: Eukaryota > Metazoa > Arthropoda > Insecta > Diptera > Drosophilidae > Drosophila > Drosophila dives. The sequence continues at coordinate 6,107,139 of JAWNLJ010000357.1, read as the reverse complement.
TAAATCCTAATTATATAAATCAAATGGAAATCCTATTTTGTTTGCACTTCAATCCATTAAGCTACTACAAAAATCCATAAAAATAATAAAGAAAAAAAAAACAGTTGCACCAACAGACAAGAGCAAATAACAATTTAAATTAGAGATGCTAAGTATAAATCTTAATTAAAGTATGATAATTACAACACAACTACAGCAACAACAAAATAAATATATGAAAAATAAATTTCCAAAATTACAACAATTAAATGCTTTTTCAATTCGCAGCTGGGAAATTTAGACAAACTTCTGATGAGGGGTTTTTTTTCGACGATTCGACGCAATCTTTAATTAAAAAATGGAAGAATGACTTTGCATAATCCTTTTCAATATGCAAATTTGCATTTAAAAACCGCCAAAATTAACATGTCAGCACCTGAAGTAATTTTTGGAGAGTTGTTATTCGATTGAAATGATATAAGCAATTGATGTGTCTATAAGTCGGTGTTAATAGCAGTCGACACATGGAATGTTTCACAATTTTTCACTCATAGAAACCTAGAAGAAATTAAGCTAATAAACAATAATTGTAAAAGTAAAAACAAATTGACGTCGTGTGGTGTTTTTCGTTTTTACTACGCAATTTATAGATATATATATGCTTGTATATTCACAGTAATTGAGTTTAACTTAATTAGGGGCAACAAAAGCTGCTTTTAGCATTACGATAATCAAGGAATTTTCATAGATAATTTGACATATACAGAACTAATTCTAATTTCGCTGTTCATTCAGTTTTCGTTGCGATTGTATTTTTACGACCAATTTAGGGGGTACGGGGGTGGGGTAGGGTGTAGGGAATAGGAAAAAAATCTTACAATAAATACAAAAAGTACAAATATGTATAATATACAATGTATAAATCTGTGTGTAATTGCATATAAAGCACTTCAACAGCGACGCCCCTGGCACTACCAAATTTGGGGGCGTCAGATCGTCAGGTGGTCAGCTCGACAGCTGTATATATAGTAAACTTTGAGTCTTAAAGGCTACAGCTTTGTTAAATTGCGCATTTTGGTTTCTGTTGGCATTGTTTGTACGAACTACACGTGATGCAAGAACAGGGATCTCTCGTATGCCTCCTCGAGCAGCATCTGGTTGCGTCGCTTCTCCTCCGGCGTCAGTTCGCGCAGCTCATCGAAACCATCATCCGAATTAGCCGTCTCGTCCTCACTGCCAGTGCGCTCCTCGCCAGCCGCCGGAGGCAGCAGTGGCTGCCCAATAATGTGACGAATATCATTGGGCAACGCTTCAGATGCCTTCAGCTGCAGGTAGATGGCCTCTGCGGTTTCCAGGGTCCGTTTCAAATCGATGGTGCCGGTTAGTTCGTTGACATGCTTTAGGATCTCGGTGAATTCGTATTTTTGATCGATTATCACATTGGTCTCCTGATCGAGCAGAGCCACAGAGATGAGCAGGTGAAAGTTGGCACATGGCAGCCGCGTCCACAGACACTCCCAGAGCCGGAGTAAATCATCGTTGCCAAGCTCCCGCTTGTACCAGACGAGCAACCAGCGAAAGCAGAAGTACATGTTGTCCGAATCGTTACTGCACATGTAATTGAACAGTGGTGCATTGGCCACCTCGAGCAGTCGTCGGATCTGTGCGAACTGGGTCTTCATGCCCGCCTGATCCATGTCAAAATTGCCGAGCACCATGTCCATGAAGCCGACAAAACACCAAAACGCATCCACCTCGTTCACCTGATTCTCTAGTATGGGCGCCAACAGATCGGACATGCCCTGCACATAGCCTAGATCAAAGTTGTACATCACATACGTCATCAGAATGCCCTGAAGCAACTCCAGATTGGGATTATCCTCGCCGGCATAAAAGTCTTGCGAGCGATCTGTGCGCTTCACATCCTTCTCAATTTGACACTTGCGATCGCGATAGCCGCTAAAATTTGACTCCTGAATGTTCGTCATCGACAGCCATTGTGCCTTCATTTTGTAGTATTCGAGTGACTTCTGCCTTCGCCGCTCGATGCGCTCCTGATCCGTATCGGACCATTGATGGTAGTTTAGCAAATATTTCCACACTTCGGCGCGCAGACTCGGCTCAATGCCGCCACGAAAGATGAGCTCCTTGACGCGTAAGCTATCCGAGATGCGTCCATCGTCCATTCGAAATTCCAGCCACTGCTTCTCGCTGAGTGCTTGGCCTGCAATCAAATGCAATTAGTTTTCAAATCCATCCCTTCTCTCTTAGTTTCAATCCACTTACCACGATGCACACTCTGTCGCGCTGGCAAATTGTTCACTATCTTTTCGTCCTGGGCATTCAGGTTGTCCAGTTCAGTGTCCGCCGGCGATTTGTCGGCGCTTTCGCCGCGACTGTGACTGTTGGAGGAGCAGGCGCTGTTGGTGCTGCCACTTAGCTTGATGAACTGATAGTTCTGATCCGGCGATTGGCGATCGCCGTGCAACAGTGAATTGGGACGAGATTTGGGTGAACGTTGAAACGATGGTTGCACATAGTCCGGTATGGTGCCGAGAAAACCGACCAATTTATTGGGCAACCAGCTCTCGCGCGGCAAATGACTCGCCTTAATTTCACCAATGTCCAGTTCCGCGAATGTCTTCTTCAGCTTTTGATTCTCAGTATTTAATATGGCATATTCCTCGCTGCCATTGCGACTCGACTCGGAGCTTTCGATGAAATGCTGCTGGCGCATGGAGCGCAAAAATAGCTCAGCATTGCCATTGTGAAAAAAGAACTCACAGTGGACGCCACCGTCGGACTTTCGCATGAATCGTATGGTCTGTCCACGATTTCCAACCTCAACCGCCGCCAGATCATCCATCAGGGCGCGCATTATTCGAGCTCGCATTGCCATCAAACCACCACCATTTCCATTGCTGCCCAGCTCAAGGGGTTTTGTGTTGAACGCATTGCACTCCGATGTGGTGCGTGTCCGGCCTGATATTCTATCGACCAGCGCCCAATCGCCCTGATCTTGACTATCGTTGGCTACCATAATGCTATCGTTTGGCTGCCACTCCAAATAGAGGCGACGCCGTGGCAGCGTGTATTCCACCAGGGACAGGGAGCCGCTGGTGTTCAATTCCGCGATGTGCTCCGCATTCGCCTTCTTCAGCAGCACCCCGTCATGTGTGCACAGAACCTGAAGCCACAAATGCATCACCAATTTAAATTTAAGCAAACAGAAAATGATTCAGTGTCGAATCACAATGAACAAAGACTTTGACTTATTTTCAACTTACGTTGCCCGTTCCCTGGGGTGTTTCGCAGTCGGACATGGTGACGCCCACTTGGGACTCGGTGAGCACGCCTAGCTGTACCTGCTGACAGCGCTCGTAGCGCACCGATGTGTTCATAGCGATGAGCAGCCGTATCCGTTTACCAAATGAACCAATAAAATTTTCTGCGAATTATTACGTTCTAGATATAAACAATTGAATTTTACAACAAATTTAGTGTGTACACACTGCAAATGCAGCGCTGCCAACTTGTCTGCATCACTTGCCGATATGCAAGCACGGCATTGGTAACTCTGGAGAACTGCGATACTTTCTCTTCAAAATTATTTAAACAATTCAGAACGCTAAATAACCTTAATCAATTAATGATTTTATGTGCTTATAAAGGAATTTTTACATGGTACGCAATAAACAGCAAGCAAGGCGAATACTTGCATTGTCTGTGGCAGTGTATACACACCAATATCGTGTTTATATTTGACGGTTAAATTCAAATAGAAGGATCATTAAAATTTTTTGTATATATTTATTTTAATAAACTAAAATATATGACTTGCTATCTGCATTTTGTCTTTTATCTGTCAATTAAACTATGCTCTTCGCCAGTTCCGTGTGCAAGTGTGAAACTTTTGAAAATGACTTGCAACACAATTTAAATTTAATCACAACCATGGCCATTGCTCGCTCGCAATTGATCCGAGAGCGAAAGTAAATTTCTTTGACTCTACACTTGGGCATATGACACTCACTGATCATGTTTGGCTTTGGGTTGGCGTATGCTGGAACACGAACCATGAATCGTTTGAAAATAGGCATTATTTGTTGTATGAGTGTACCAGAAAATATTTTCCCGAATATTGCAAATAGCCTAAAAGTGCCACACTCGTGTGTGATAAGTGCGAATGAGTTTTCTCTTTTCTTCATTTCTCGATTTCCGAAGTGACGATGTGTTTCCGAATGGCAATCGTAGTGCCGCGGAAAATGATTCGAAACCATCTCGGGCTGTTTTTGAAAATTGGACGAGCGTTTAGTTTGCCTTTTGAGACTTGGTCGATCGAAACGTTTATCTCGTCACGTTCTTAGAACAATAAATAGAACAAAAAAAAAACATTTTCAGAAAACTGAAATTGAATATTTACAGGTGGGTGAATTTATCCATGCTGAGCAATGACCCATTGTGCCACAGGCCTTCTGAGATAATTTGGCAAAGTTTTCAATTGAAATTTCTATTGAGAACATTTAAACACTTTTCGGGCACATAGATAATTTGTTTTGGTAAAAAAAAACAAGTCTATTGTTCTTTTGTGTTATGTGGAGATTATATAATATGTGATAACACAAACACTTAATAAAAAATAGTGAAATAAGTAAATATAAGCAGTAAACTTCAAAATTAAAAACCAAAAGTTCCCTTTGAAGCGTTTAAGATGTGCGTACTTAAAAATTGGCCAAGAAGCGTAAACACTTTTGTAGACAGATTTTGATATGTCTATAAAATGTATACATAAGCACAGATATATGTAAATATATAAATTTTGGCATACTTTACTTGAAAAACATGGCCACCAAAGTTTTATCAATGAATGCGAGAAATAGGTATTGCGACCAGATGAATTTAAAGAGGTATTTACATTTTGATTGTCAAATATTTTAAGTGACCTTTCAGCATAACTCTTTAGAGTTTTTGATTTGATCTGATCGTGTGATATCTTTCTCTCCTCTGATTATTTTCGCTTTGTATGTGTGTGTGTGACACAGTGTTTTTTTTTCATTTATCGGATAAAAACAACGGCAATAGAGCAAAAAACATGAACAAATTTCTCGTCGATCGTCGTTGGGACAGAAATAGCGCCACCCACCCAAAAAGATTTGAAACTGTATTTTGTATTTGGTTTACAGCGCATTTCAGGTCGTCGATTGGTTTAATTGGGATGAGCAATGAACGGGGGGATTGCACACGATCTCAGCAAATATATGTAATATTTATATTCTCTCTCTCGCTCTCTCCGGAAGGTGTGTGCCATGGAGAAATCGAGTCGCCCCAAACGTAATCGTCGCCACAGCAGGTGAGTAGTGATCAGGAAAAAGAAAACAGATTATGACTCAATAATTTTTAGACGCGCCTGGCCACCAGAGGATGAGCTGCAACTGACTCGGGCTACGAAGCGATTGTTTACGCCGGACATTAAGCGCATGCTGAAGGATTGGTTGATACGGCGCCGCGAAAACCCGTATCCCAGCAGAGAGGAGAAGAAGCAACTGGCCGGAGAGACGGAACTGACGTATACACAGATATGCAATTGGTTTGCCAACTGGCGGCGCAAGCTAAAAAACTCGGAGCGCGAAAAGGCAAAGAAGTCATGGGGTCATCTAATCAAGAACTACAATCACAACGCTCGCGGCAATGTGGAGCAGTTTAGCATCTCATCCGAGGACAGCATTTGGGAGGAGGAAATGCGTAATCCATGCGCAGCTGACGACGATGATGATGATGCTGACGATGATGACGATGCCGAAGATGAAGACGAGCTATCGAGTCGCAGCATAGGCACTGATAGCAATGCCCACAATGCATCCTCCTCCTGCTCTGCACCATATAAGCCCAACTTTTATGTAGAATCAACGGCGCAGCCAGATCGCAATAAGAGCTGCCGTGTGCCCATGTTGCCCACAGTGCCGGTGGGCAAGGCCAAGTACAAACAGAAGATGATGGAGAAATACCTGCGTGACAGCAATGCCCTGGATGATGACAACATGACGACAACGGGTGAAACTAAGAGCAATGGCACTCAGCTGAACAAGTGGCTGGAGAGTGCAGCCAGATTTACGCCAGACAGGCACAACTATCACATTGAGTGGAATACGAGCAGGTAAAACAATGACAGGAAAAACCCTTGCAGTGGAATTGATAAAGTGAGAGATGACTTCGAAAGTTCATCTCAAAAAGCCTACATATTCTGGGTCTTCAAATTGGTATCTTAATTTTTTAACTTGATCTTATTGAAAGTTGTTTCACAACGGACCAAATCCGACCTATGTGTGTAGGACAACAACCGTTTAACCTAATCTTTTTACCATAGCATTGTCAGTTTTTGTTAAAGATATCTAAAGCAAACTCAACCAAAATTAATGTCTTTATGCTGGAATCACTGTATCATTTTGCTATAATATTCAAATTTTAGCAAATTTTATCCTTGCAAGGATATTTAAATTCGACTCTTTTCGTGGTACTACAGACTGGTGTGCTTTACTTTTACAGACACAAATGCGCTGGCCAGGAGCGAGCCATGGCCATGCCGAGCCAGTTGCTGTTTACCAGCGATGCAACAGCTGCGGCACGTGGCGAACGTTGGCTGCTGCATCACAAGGACGAACTGGATGCCGCCGAGGCGCTGGCCAATTTGGCTTTCAATTGCAGACAGCGCTGGCATCATATGGCGACCACGATCAGCTCCTCCTAAGGCCTTGACACTAACTTGGTTACTGACGCCAACATTCCAGGCCGTTTGGAAAAGTGCAATCTAGTTATATACATATAGAGCCAGTTTAAGTTTGTAATTTTAATATGAAAGACAAATTGAATATATTCTATTTCTGCTGTTATTCTTACACTCGATAGTTGGAACTTTTAGAATTTGTACGTTTTATTTTGAGCCGTTATTTGATTAACGGCTCATTTTAAGAGCCATATATAATAAGGCTAAAGTTGTACATATGGCTAGCAAACTTTCCTATAGTTCCAATTATCGAGCGTTCTCTGTATTATTTAATTACAATTTACTCCTGGGTTTCCGTTACATCCGTTGTCGTTGGCGCCACATCGCCTTTGGCATGGACGTCCAGAACCTTGACTAGATTGCATTGATGCGCCTGCAGCTGTTGCACAACATTGCCTGCCGCCATGTTGAGCGTCTGCACCAGCTGTGCCTGGGCCGACTGCAAGCCGGGCATCTGGGCAAAATTGATCAACTCGTTGCGGCTGAGCAGCGTGTTCTCCACAATGCCACCAAGAAGCACCATTTGCGGCACTTTCCGGGTGAGGCGCAAAAGAGCGCCCACACGCTGCTGATCCGGCGAGAAGACGATACAGTGATTCGAGTGGAACAGCGGCATGATCGCCTCGTATTGTGTGCCGGTCACAGCCTGAGCAATGATCTTTCGGCCGTAGGATTTCAGATGCATATTCTGTTGGTGCAGCTGAACACGCACGCGAAAGATCTCATCGGCTGTGATGGAGTTCAAATGAAAGACGGCTACCAAGCGCGAGTGATCCAGCCAATTGCGCACCTCACGCGCTATGATCGCATTGTAGGGATTCTCCAGTTGGGTGGCCGTTCGTTGCGCCCGCGATTGAAAGCAGGTTAAAGCCTTAGGCGGCTGTGGATATTTGGGCTGTGTGACGGCAACGACACGTGCTCGCTCATAATGCGGCTCCTTCGGTCGTTGTATGTTAATCTTGCCTCGAAAGCGCATCAGCTGCAGTAGTGGCGTCCGTGCCGATGTCAGAGGCAGGCCTACCAAATAATTTGTAAATGTTTTCATACATTGTATAACCAGAAAGTAAAAACATCTGTTGCTGCTGGAAATTCAACACGATTGAACGTGTTTGCAGCACGTTTGCCTACCTTTTTGTATTAGATTTGCCATTTCTGCGGATTGTTAACACTTAATTATTATACAAATGCCCTTTATTAAATTATTAACTAAAACTAATTAAAATACGTCCGCTTGCAATGCTCAATATTTCGACGGTAATATGTGTATATCGATAACACTAAATGTGCGCAAGTCAGCTGTTGCAGCTTAACAGTTTGTCAAATGTTAATTTTACAGCCGCTGTTATTACTTTGTTATCCGCAAACTGTTCTCACTGCACAATCATCTTTGGAAGTCAAATCCAATTGCTGGGGCAGAATTAAAATTCTCTCTTTGGCACTTCAAAAATATCAATTAATTGTTCACACATAATGCATAGGTATAGAATTTATTTAATTACAAGTATAACATTAACATCTATATATATTTATATATAGATCTATATTTATATATATATATAAATATTTATGTGTTTGTGTGTGTGTGTTCATATTTATATATACGTTGCATTTCGCTAATGGGAATCTCTTTTATTTATCTGTGGGCTCATAACGGTCTATCGTACAACCAACAACTATTGTGAATGAACTGGGGACACTTTTATTTTGAGCAGAGAAGAAAAAAAGATTTTTAAAATAAATGAAACAAATGGTTTAACAGAAAAAGTTTATTGAATTTGTTTATTAATTCACTTAGAAATAAGTGTAATTTTATCGGTTTCTTCATCATTATTTAACTTAAAAATAACTAAAAATGTCTTAAAACAATAGCGTTTCATCTGTTCTTCTTCTTGTTGTGTGTTACTGACAAATATGTTTTTACTTGCGATTTACTTCTGATCATTTTTCATATCTCGTATCTTTATCGTGTTATATAATGTACAGTTTTAGTTTTAAAACATACAACTAAATACGCGCTAAACACTAATTAAACTGTATTTACATGTACATGAATTATCGTTTAGACGCTAAATAATTTAAATATTTTACAGTTGTTTTTTGCTTTTTCGTCACATAATTTACAAGTGGGCGTGAAAACGTTTAAGTTTAAGGAGTGTACAGAGGGGATTTTTTTTTATCATCTTCATTTTTCTTTACTCTCATGTATATAAATATATATGTATATATATTTATGTGTATTGTGTATTGGGTGTCTGTATGTGTTTCTTTTAGTCAGCAATGGGCTTAAAATATATGTTTTGTATGTATATATATATAGATGGTTATACATATATAAATACGCACTACGACTACTGCCCTAGCAGTTTACAAAGTTTCGTGCACAAGAGAACTAAATCATTTAAACAAGAAGAATGGAAACAACGTATTTGCTTCAATTAATTTCGTGTAGTGTTTGTGGCAGTGATGGTGTTGTTGTTGTTTCTGTTGTTGTAGTTGCTGTTTAACGTTATCAAGCAAAACACAGGCGGAAAAGATTGAAACAGGGAACGGAACATGGACACAATGGCAACAACATCCAAAAATGCCGAGCAACGTGGAGCCACCCATCTCGGAGGCGCCTCCTCGTTAAAAGGATTTTTGGTGGCCAATTTGGAACCCGAAAATGGGTATAGATATATATATATATGTAATATAAGCAACAAGGAAATAAGAAGCTTGTCTCTAAATGTTAAAATATTTGGCTTAACACATATTTGTTTATAATAATTAAATAGATATTTAATAATTGTAATTTATATGTAGGTGTGTGTATGTGTGTATATATGTATGTATGTAGGTTGTATGTATGTATTTAATATGTTTGTAATTGTAGGAAAACAGCCTCTGGGCGCATCTTTAAACCTAATTGTGCTTAAACAGCAGTTGTTGTTGTTGGCGACAGGTGGCGCTCAATGGCGTTCTTCGGGTCCATGCGACACAGGAGCGTCGTTGATTCGTTCGTGCACCACATGGAGCCGAGGAACAAACTTGAAACAATATAGAATACAGAATAGAGAATAGTTGTAGTTGAAGGAGACTCTATAGGATCTGTTAAACTACATATACTTAATATGGGCTTACGAAACTTTGTAAAATGCAAGCAGTAACTGGGGGCAGGGCGTATGTGTGTGTTCTTGTTGTTGTGGTTGTTGTTGTTGGTGGTGGTTATGTGTGGGTGTGTAAAGTTATTCACCAATCAAAAACTTAAACGTGTTGCTTTCTTTACTCTTTTTGTTTTTTTTTTTAGAAGGATAGTAGGTTTATATGTAGGTATGCTTGTATGTATGTAATGGTAGTAGTATGTAGTACAGTAAACAGTTAGGTTTTTTCTTTCCTTAAGCATTTTTCATTCACATTCGTTATTCATTTTGTTTTGTTTTCTTTCATTATCATTTTCATTTTAAATTAAGCAAAATATAAAAACTTTCTTGAGATCAAACTTAACGATACTTTGCAAGCTTTCAAAAAGTTGTTAAATTTAAATTATTTATTATGTATATTTAAAGAAAAGAATTTAACGAAAGAAACGAATTGAATAGTTTCGACAAATACAATTGGCATTTGTCGCTTTTGTTGGGGCTGTTTACGTGTTGGTTTTTTTTTCTTTTTTTGTTTTTTTTTTTTTGTTTTGGTTTTACGGATATACATTGAATTGTGAATAGTTGCCAACAAACATTTGATCGTTTACATACAGTATGAGTTTGGCCACAAATGTGTTTTACTCTCTCCCTCTTTCTCTCTGTTTCTTGCATCTATTTATATATTCAATAAAGTTTGCATTTTTTACTTTAATCTTCTTTACTTTTTAGATTTTAAGGTTTTCTTTTGTTTTTGTTTTTGTTTTTGCTTTCCTTAAACTTTTGTGTTGTTTAATCGCTATTTAAAATTACTTAGAATACTAGAAGAGCGTAACTTGTTTTTGTTTGTTGTAGTAGTTGGTAGTTTTTGTATTATTGGTTGGTTGTTTTTCAAATTGTTTACTTTACATGTGGTTCTGTCAGTTGTTGTAGTTTGGTTCTGGCTGGTAATTTATAACGGAATTGCATGTTGTTGTTGTTTCAATTTGTAAATCCGATGGAAGCCTTCCGTCTGGCTAACCTGGCTGGCTGGGCTAGACGGTGGCAATGACAATCAATAGATGCGCCAATTCGGCGACACGATTCTTGAGATCGGGCGCAGCACGCTCCAGATTCTCGTTGGCGAAATCACAGGCGGGGAATATGTGCACCACATAAGCAGCCTGTTCGCTGCCCGGCACCGGTATATTCACAATGCCAGCGGCCATCTTCTGCTGCAGATACGTGATGAAGCCAGTTTGCAGATTACGCGAATGTTGCAACACATCGGCATGATCGCGACCACATGGCAAAGCTAGCAGCATACAGTGCTCCTTGTCCACCTATAAAGTAATACATTAAAATTAATTATTTTTCTAATACATAAATATAAATATGATTAATCTAAATGGATTATAGTTAATACAACGATTACTGATTGATAATGAAATTCTTTGATTGCGTTAACGCACCTGCATCTTTTTGGCAACACCCTCTAGCTGCGTCTGCTCCAGTCGCATCCGCTGTGCGATGCGCAACAGTGGCGTTGTGCTCTCCGCCAGGCTGGGTAGCGAGGCGCGTGCCACATTCGGATTGCCGTGCACAAAGTGCATTTGGACGGCCGCCTGATCGGTCTTCAGCGCAAGCAGACCCTGCCACATAACCGGATAGCGTTGCAACAGCGTGACAAGCGAATCTCCTGGTGGAGGTGCCATTGTTGGCGGTGGTGCTGGTTGTTGTTGTTGTTGTCCGGGCAGTTCCATGCCGCCGTGCATTACAGATGCTGATAGATGATCTTGCTGCTGCTGCTGCTTGGCTGTGAATTTAAAAGGATGGGAATCTGTTATGACTGCTGCTGCTGTGTGTTGATTGAAAGATGACAAATACGCACCAACTGCTGCAACCATGGAGAGACGTTCGTTTTCACGTTCACGTTCGCGTTGCTCCAAGAGTTTGGCCTGGCTGGGATGCAGGGAGACGGACACTGAGGCACCGCCAGCGATGTACGGACTACTGGCCGAAACTGACGGCGGCGGTGGTACCACAACACTAATCGAAGCAGCCGCTCGATGTGCCGGCGGTGGCTCCAGCTGTATGCCAGCGCTCTCATAGTAACCGCCACGCGTCGCCATATCGCTGAAATGGGCGTGTGGAATGCGAGCATTGTGCACATACACCTGAGCCATTTGTGGCGAGTCTGTAAGTGAGATGCAAAAGTGGGTTAGCTCTGATATCAATTTCAATTCGAGATTTATGCTCAGCCGCTTACCCGCTGCGGTGCGATCCTGTGGACTCTGCAGACTGTGCGGCACAGCAATGGTGCGAGGTGGTCCACTGCCCGGTCGACGCAGCTCCAGAGGCGGACTGTTGCTGATCATTTTGTCATCGTAGTCAGTGCTGCGCATTATGTTGTGGTGATACAGCATAGCGCGAAGTGTCGTATCATTCTGAAAATAAGTGAAAAAAGGAAAGAATTTTAGAAAAAGGCTGTCGACGATTGCTTGATGTATGTTAATGTTTAGGTTATGAGGACGAGACTTGGGTTACGCTACTTCAAAGTTCCGCATGTAAAACTTGTGCATTACCGGTGTTATGGGCGATGCCTGCTGATGGGCGGGCGGCGGGCTCTGTGTGCAAAGACCACTCACATAAACGCCCAGATCATGCTGCGTCCATTGGGATTAGCATTATGTCAAAGGTTAGTAAGTTAGTCATTAAACTAGGAAAAGCTTGCCAGCAAGCAATGTTAGTGATAGAAGCGATGGACGACTTACCATGCTGGCATCGAAGGGCGGCGGCACACCGGGCATACCCGGCGGCAGCACCAGCGGCGATACGCGTGGCTGACCCTGCGGACTGATGTTCGGTATGGCGGTACGCATAACTAGACAAAATAAAAATATAAATTGCACAATTAGAATAGAGTTATTTTGGAGGAATGCAGCCGAAAACTTACCTGCTGCTGCAGCGTTGGCTTGTTGCTGTCCTGGTTTCATCGGTGGTGGACTGCCAATGCTGCCAGGCATCATTTGACCTGCCGCCTGTAGATTGTGCACCACTGGATTGGGCTTACACGGCGGCGGTGATGGTGTCAATTGATGCTGTTGCGGCTGCAAATGCACTGCTGGCTTTGACTGCAACAACAGCGACGGATGATGTGTGGGCAACAGTAGATTATGTGGTGTCAGCTGCACCGGTGGTGAACTCTTCTGTTGTTGCACTGGTGGCTTATACAGTTGTTGCTGTTGCACCACCGGCTGCTGCTGCTGTTGTTGAGACGGCGCCTGTTGAGCATAGCCGAAGTTTTGCTTGTTTATCTGCTGCTGGTTTGGCAATTGTTGCTGTTGTTGTTGATGCTGTTGTGGCAACACTGATGCCTTCGAGCTAACCACATGCAATATTTGTGGGTGTGGTGCTGCTCCTGCATTCACAGCATTAGCCTGCTTAATGACCAGCGTCTGCTGTTGCTGTAGTGGGGCAGAATTAGGTTGCTGCTGTTGCGAGACTGTTATTCGCGGCGAGTGTGGCGAATGCGCGGCTGGCGGTGGAATATTCACCAGCAGATGCTGTGGCTGTGGCGTTGGCTGCTGCTGCTGTTGTCCTATCAAGTGACGAGCCATAATATTTTGTGGCAACAGCTGCGGATTGCCGGCAGCATCTGTGAGCAACATGTGACCAGCAAGCCCTGGTTGCTGTTGTTTGTTAGGCGTCAACTGTTGTTGTTGTTGCTGCTGCTGTTGTTGCTGTGCCTGTTGTTGCTGTTGCTGCTGTTGCAGATTCTTCTCGCGATTCAGCACATGCGCCTTGAGTGGTTGCGGTGGACGCACAGCACTGTGCTGCGCATGCTGCAAGACAGTTGTCAGCACCAGAGGTTGCTTGTTGGGCAATTGTTGCAGCTGCTGCTGCGTAAACTGCTGTGGTTGTTGCTGATGCTGCTGCTGTTGTTGTTGCTGGTGCTGTATGAGCAGCGTGGACGGCGTATTGGGCGTGGTATTGCTCTTGACTAGCACGCTCAGTGGTTTGTTATCCTGGACCTGCAACTGCACCGGTTTGCTCAGTGTTGTTAGGGGGGTGACTGGTGCAATTACTGTGCCGCTGATTTGCAATGGTTGCTGTTGTTGATGCTGCTGCTGTTGCAATTGTTGTTGTTGCTGCTGCTGCTGCAGTGGGGCTGCCTCATTGCTGCTGTTTGCGGGCGCCGCTGCATTCGCTGCCGGCAAATTACCTTCCTTGCCCTGAGGCATTCCTGCCGTAATGATGCCTGTGACCGGATCAATCAAAGCCTTGCTAACTGCATCCGCTGCACCGCCAGTTATCTTTTGCGTTGCTGCTGGAGCAGCGGTTTGATGCATGGGCGGCATGGATGAGTTGATGGCCTGATAGGATTCGATTTCGGCAGCGGCAATTGCTTTCTTCTTGGGGTGTTGTGGTGTTGGTTTCGAGACGACAATTGGTAGTGCTGGCGGCAGTGGTTCGATTACAGCAGGCTGTTGTTGTGGTTCCTTAACTTCTGGCAACTTTGGTTGTTGTTGTTGAGGTTGCTGCTGATGTTGCGGCTGTGGTTGTTGTTGAGGTTGCTGCTGTGGTTGATTTTGCTGTGATTCTACAACAATTGTAGCTACTGGTGTTGCTACTGTTGGTGGCGCCACAGCTGTTACTACTGTTGCTGCTGTCGCTGTTGTTTCTGCTGGCGGCGGTGGCAGCGACACTGGCGTTGCCTCCTCCTGCAGCATGCTAGCAGGCAGCTCACATATCGTCTTGCGATCCTTGGAGCGTCTGGGCCTTCCCACAACATTAGGCGTTTGTGCTGCATCCGTTTTCTTTGCCTGCGCATTGCGCCCGGAGCGACGCGGTGGCGTTTGTGCGCCCTTTGGCAACTGTTGCTGCTGCTGCAGCTGTTGTTGCTGCAATTGTTGCTGTAGCTGCTGTGTGTTCGTATTCCGCACTACATCTTCGATGATGTCGTCCACAGTACTGCGATCTTCTTTCTCTTGCAGGCGACGCGATTTGCGCGTGCTTGTGGACTCACAGCTGTCCGAGTTGTGGTCCAGCTGAGGCTGCGAACTTTGTTGCTGCTGCTGCTGCGACTGTTGCTCGGTTTGTGACTCAAGTTCGCTGCTGTTCTTCAACTTGTTGATAGTTAGTATGAGACGTGGACGCGTTTCCTCACCAGCGGCAGCAGCTGCTGCAACTGTTGTTATTGCTGCAGTTACTGTTGCTGCTGCTGGCGCAGTAGTGATTGTGGTTGCCTTCATATTGGGCTCCGCATCGCATGCATCATCATTAAACTCGTAAATGTCCTCACTGGAGCCGCCGCTGTTCTGTGTCAAAGCCTGGTTGCGTGCCTTCTTCTCTGCCGCTGTAGGTACAGGAATTGGGGCAACTGTGGCCGTTGTTGTTGGCACAACAACCTCCTTCGTCTGTGACTGTTGCTGCTGTGCCAGCTGTTGCTGTTGGAGTTGCTGCTGCTGCAGCAGCAAATTACGAGGCGGTCTACCTTTGCGTCCTCGCGACACAGGTGCTGTGGTTGGTTTGCGTAGCCGGGTGTGGACTCCATTGTCGCCCGGTGAGAGCGGCAAACTGGCATCATTGGCATTTGCCGGCAAACTGGCGACGGCGGCAGCAACTTGTTTGGCCTTGGCGCCACGCGGTTGACGACCACGTTTGGCAGTACCACCGCGAGCGCTGGGCGGTCGACCAAGTTTCAGACTCTTGATGCTCAACTGACGCGTTTCAGTTTCATCCTCGGTGTCGTGGTCATTGTTGGCAGCAATTGTTGCTGCCGCTGCAATTGTGGATGTCACAGTCGCCGCTGCTGTTGTTGCAGCAGCACCAGTTGAAGGGAGTTCTGTGGCCAGAGCTGGCTTTGTTGTCTCCTCAACTGGTGCCGACTGTTTCTGAAGGGGTTGCTGCTGCTGCTGTTGTTGTTGCTGCAGCTGCTGCTGTTGTGTTGCTGTGCGCTTAATTTGATTGTCTTCCTTGGCCGCAGCTGCTGTTGCTGGATCAAGTTTCTTGATGACACTATCAATGTTGACCTCCTTGGCTGACCAGTAATCGCTGTCCACCTCCTTCGAGTCCTGCTCGATGAGCTCATCCTGCTTGGGTTGCGAAATCTTGATCACATTCTCCTCGGTGAGCAGTGAAGAGGCGGCTACAGCAGCAGTAACTGCCTTGTTGGCCTGAGGTGAACTCGTTAGGTTGATGGTGGGCGTTGGCGTGCGTATAACCGAAACACTTTCCGATGTCTTCAGTGGCAATACGAGTCCAGGTGATGAGTCCGCCACAGCTGTTGTATCCTTGGGCGGTGGGGGATAGTGTATCGCTGTGGTCGGTGTTGGTGCGGGCACAATCTGCTGCTGCACAATGATCTTCTGGGCCGGCGGCGCACTTTGTATAACATTAAGCGTTTGTGGTTGCTGCTGTTGTTGTTGCGGTGACGCTCGCACCAGCATTGCTGATGGATGTTGTTGGTGCTGCTGCGCCTGTGGACTATGCTGTGAGCTGTGGCCACTTGCATTGAGTCCTGTAGGACTTACTTGCTGCTGTGATTGCTGGTGATTTAAGTTGCGAGGCAGTTGCTGATGTTGCTGCTGTTGTTGCTGCTGTGCAAACATTGCCGGGGGCGTCAAGTGCGTCAGCGGTTGTTGTTGTTGTGTTTGCAATTGTTGCTGCAGCTTTTGTATATGCAGCTGCTGCTGTTGTTGATGCTGATGCATTTGTTGCTGATGCTGCTGTTGCAGCTGCTGCTGATGTTGCTGCTGTTGAGCTTGATATTGCTGACGCGCTTGATGCTGCTGCTGTTGTTGCTGATGCTGCTGCTGCGTGGGCAGCGTATGATGAAGACCTGGCGACAGCGGCGGGTGTTGCATTTGCTGTTGCATGTGTTGCTGCTGTTGCATGTGCTGCTGCTGTTGTTGTTGTTGCATCTGTTGTTGCTGATGCTGTGGCGGCAACTGCTGTTGTTGTTGCCGCTGCTGCGGCGGCTTACGATCCAACATTTGCTGATGCACCTGCATATACTTTTGCAATTGCTGCTGATGCTGGTGCTGCTGTTGCTGTTGCGAATTCATCTTGGACAACATTTGCGGCGAGAGCTGTTGCTGTTGTTGGTGCTGTTGATGTTGCTGCTGCTGCGCATTTACATGCAGGTTTTTGTGCGGCGGCAAACTGCCCATGGGAGGAGAGTTTGTCAACTGGCTGGTTTGTATTGCCTGCTGCGGCTGCACGGTGACAACTTTGCTAATGATTGTCGGGTGATGCGACACAGGCATTGCTGGCATCTTCTGCAACGGCATTGGCAAAGGCAACAATTGTGCAGTTGTTGGTGTGCTCGGCGATGATTGCAGCTCGATGACCGACTTTGGTTGCTGTATTTGCTGCTGTCGCGGTAGATAGCTGTTCGGCGTGTTAGGCGGCAACTTGACACAGTTTGTTGGCGATGTTGTGGTTGTTGCTGCAGTGGCACGCGATGTGGGACTAGGCAGGGGACTCATGTTGAGACTGCTGTTGCTGCCAGTGGGCGAATGCAACAGTTGTTGCTGCTGCTGTTGTTGTGCTGTCATCACAACTGGTCTAGCTGCTGGACTTAGCTGACGATTGGGTGTACCCACGCGTCCCGGTGACAACAACGGACTATGCGGCGATGGTGCACGCATGCCCATCATAAAGGCGCCAGGAGAAGTCTGATGCTGCTGTTGTTGTTGTTGTTGTGGTGACAATATCAAATGTGGCAGTACAAACTGCGGCGCTTGCTCTGGTATGGATATTGTGGGAGGCTGCATGATCAAAGATGGAGTACGTTGCGGCGGCAACTGTTGCAACTGTTGCTGCTGCTGTGCTGTTGTTGCTGGCAACTGTTTTGGTGTCGAGGCCAGTGGCATTGTTTTCAGTGTTGTTGTAGGACTGCCAAAGGATAGCGATGCAGAGCTATTGTTGCTGGGTGTATTCGAGCAATTGGCAATAACATTCGACAAATCCAAATTGATGACGGGTGTCAGTGGCCGAGCGGCGCTAGCAGAAGCAGCATTTGTTGCTGCTGCTGTTGGAGTGGTAACAGTTGCCGATGGCGCTGGCAACACAGTTTGCACCGGCTGCACAAGCGGTTGTTGCAACTTACTAATGGTTGGTGGCTCAATTTTGTGTACGGGCCTTGCTGACACATTGCAATTGTTGTTGTTAATTGCCAGAGCAGCAGCAACTGTTGGTGGCATGGGCAACAGCAGCGGCATCTTCGTTATCACTGACGCTTGGGTCGGCGTTGACGGTGACTTTCTCACCTTAAGTTCCGGGGATTTGCTGGCGCTGCGGATATCAGACTTGTCAGACGAACTGTTGCTGTTGTCCTGCTGCTCCTGTTGTTGTGTAGGCGTTTCATCGATCTTTAAGGTGGGTCCGCTGCTATCTGCCTCGTCGGGATTCTCCTCGGTGTCTGTGTCAATTTGCAGATCACGTTCGGATTGCGGCGTATCCGCCTTAATGTCCATATCCTCACGCAAACTTTGCACAGCTTTGTTGACCTCCTCTGCATCGAGGACCACTCCTCTCACAGAGACAACAATAGGCTCCGGTTCGGGTTCGGGTTCCGGTTCTGTTTCGGGTTCCGGTTCGGGCTCATTGACGACCTCTTCGACAGCGGCTTCAATGGCCTTGGCGGCCAGTGCTGCCTCCTCATCCGGTTCGGCTACAACGACTTCTGTTACGGTCGCTGTCATATCATCCATGCCATCCAGTGAGTAATCAGCTGTGGAAGAGGTGCCAAAGCTTTCGCCTAGGAGCGCCGAAACGGCACTCTCTGTCTCTTCCTGTGAAATGGTCACCCGCGACTTGTTGTCCTCCTTGAGGAGGCCAGGTGGTGAAGCCACCGGGATCTTTGGTTCATCCGCAAGCGCATCCAACAGTGCAGTATTGAACTCTGCCGATATGGATTGAACAGCCGATTCGCTTATCTTATCATCGAGCTGACCATCAAAGCCGGGTATGAAGATCTCCTTCTTCTTGGCCAAAGCGGCGCTTGTTGGCGACGAACTAATTTCGGCTGCCGCTTTTGGTTCAGCAGCAGCGGATGCGGCTGTTGAGGAGGTGGGCGTGGTCACCAGTGGTGCGGCCCCACTGCTCACAGGCGTCTCCGCTGACTGGGTGGACAACATGGAACTGCTGTTCTGACTCGAATTAATGGTGGGCGTCTTTGGAATGGGACTTATCAAGCGCGGCTTCTCACGTACCGGTGAAAGTGAATCTTTACCAGGCAGTCGATTTCCGCCACTGCTCGCACTGCTCGTGACCGATTTCGGTAATGCAACTTGCAGAGGAGGCTCCTCATCGTCATCATCGCCAAGCAGACAGGGCAAACTGGGAGATGGCTTGCACATCGGTGAGCTGTGCTGCTTGGATTCCCTTTCCAGCTGCTCATCTGCGTGCTTTGCAGCCGCGTGGACATTGATGGTAAGAGCGGAGCTTGTAGAGGAGGCGGAGGCGAGAGGCGCAGCAACTGCTGTTGCTGTTCCGTCTCGTCGCATTTGCAACTGTTGATGTTGCTGCAGCTTGTCATGCTTCTCCTGCTTATCGTGCTTCTCCTGCTTCTCCTCCTTGGAGCGCTTCTTCTTTTTCTTCTTATCCTTGCTCTTGTGCGCCGCCTCCTTCTCACTTGCCACTTGCAATGGATGTTGGTGCTGTTGTTGCTCGATAGGATTGTTGTTGTCCTCATTATCGGAGAAACGGAACACGTCCGTCATATCGCTGCGATAAGTGGTCGCTGTGGAGGGCGTGGCATCCTCTGGCAGCTTACTGCTACTGTCAAAGTCATCCATGAGTTGCGCTTCTAGCGCACGTCCCGCCTCATCCATATCGACACTGTTGTCATCGTCCAACTTGCTGGCAACTTGTTGCTGCTGTTGCTGTTGTTGTTGCTGCTGTTGTTGTTGTTGTTGCTGCTGCTGTTGTTCACGGGCCGACTTCTCGCGGCGTTTCTTCTCGCGCTTCTCCTTGCGATGCCGCTCACGTTCGCTGCGCTCCAGCTCCAGTTCCTCCTGTTGCTGCTGCTGCTGCAACTGTTGCTGTTGTTGCTGGTGCTGTATTGTTGCCGTCGACTCCTTGTTGCTGTTATTGAGACTGAGCGGCGTCTCTTGCTTGTACGTTTGCAACGCAGCGGACACCATGGGTCCTGTCGTCGACAGCTGCGCCTTGTTCGTGTCTGGTTGTTCATCAGTTAGCTGTGGTTCCAACTCCTCCTCCTCCTCGTCGGAGATAATGCCAAAGATGTCCTCCATTTTGTCCTCGCTTCGCTTGGACGAGGAGCATTCTCGTGCAGTTGGTGTGGCCAATATGTTGGGGGAGGTAACACTGCTGACGTTGGCATTGTAAGGACGTGCACCAGAAGTATCCAAACTCTTGGATTTTTTGGATTTCTTGAGGCGATGTCGCTCTTCCTTGGAGAGCTTCTCGCTGCTTGGCTGTGGAGGCTGATGCTGCTGCTCGATGGAGCCACCACCGACGTTGACATTTATTTCGCTCATATTGCGCAGCTTCTCGCGCTTCTTCTCCTTGCGCTCCTTGTGCTTTCGTCGATCGCTGGAGACAGCTGGCATCGTCGCGGTGTCATCCAAGGTGACAACGGCAGCGGTGGTGATTACGTCATGCTCCGTTTTGAGCTCATCAAAGCTGTCGAATTTGTTGATCGTCTTGCAATCAGCGACATCAAAAATGCTGCTCGTATTGCCGGCTGCGACAACAGCAGCATCTGCAATAGATTTGATACGCTTCTTACTCTTCTTGTGCTTCTTGCGCGTCTCCGGGGAGTAATCCTTGAGCTTTGCACTGGCCTCATCATCAACATAGCTAGTAAAGCTAGAATTAAAGTATTCGTTGAACTCCTTCTTGAATTCAGTTTTCACAAGCTTGCGCTCCTCGGAGTGCGAATTATGTTGAGTGTTGTTGGTGAATTTGGGCAATTCGGTCTCGGAAAGCTGCTCCTGCTTGATGTTTGGCTCCTGTTTGATGAGTTCCACCGTTGGGGCTGGTTGCGATTGCGATTCAGAATCAGAGGCAATGCGTGTCGAGAGGCAATTGCGTTTACCCGCATGAGTAAGGACATTGCGTCGTATCTCATCCTCGGAACTATCGTCGCCATCGCATAATCTACGCAGATTTTGTTGCATTTGCTGGCGCATGCGTAGTACATCCTCGAGATCGGCGTCCGAGTCAGAGAAATTTCGAATGTGGGACAGCTTACGATGATAGCCATCATCATCGTGCTCATCATCGCTGCTGCTTAGACCGCCATGATTGCGGAAGCTGCTGCTGCCGCTGCTGCGATGATGATGCGGATGATGAATTCGATCCTCGAATTCTGTATCACTATCGCCGTCATAGCTGGTGTAGCGCGTCTTCTTGGCACGCGACTGTTTAAGCTGCGAGAACTTGGCCATTATCTTTTTCTCCTCCGCCTGGCGCTGCATGTTCTTGCAGCTGCGCGCCTTCACCTTGTCGTACATGGAGACGTTGGGACAATCGTCTGGTATATCGAATATGGAATGCTTCTTGGACAAATCATCGGTGTCATCCGAGTCCGCCGAGCTAAGCATCATTTTCCGCATCAATGAGGTGCTCTTGTTGGAGGTGTTGCCCTCGTCCGATCCACGTGACGACTTTCGCTCCATGCTCCGACGATGATGGTGATGACGCTGATGATGTTGATGCTGCGATTGTTGATGCTGCAGTTGCTGATGCTCCAGTGACGATGGCTGTTGTGGTTGCTTGCTGCTTGTATTGCTGCTCATCTCACCCGCCGAGCTGCCGGCTGCAGAGATCCGTCTGTGTGGATTGTGAGTGGGTTCTTCATCCGTATTTGTGGATTCTGCGATGGAGTGTCGCTTCTTTTCACGATGATGATGATGCTCACGCTTGCTCTTATGCCGAGATGAGGACGAAGAGCTGACATGATGATGATGATCACGATCACGTTGTGATTTGTGCGGCGTTGGCTGCAACTGCTGCGGTTGCTGCGGTGGCTGCTCCTCCTCGCTGGTGTTAAGTGTGGACGAAAGCAACTGTTGCTGCTTGGCAGCATCTGTTGGTTCTGTAGTAATGTGATTCTGCTTTTCCACGCTGGCAGACTTGCTGCTCGTGTGGTGCTTCTCACGACGATGATGCTTGGAGCTGCTGCTGCTATGCGGTTTACCGGAGGACGGATTGGGTTTCTCGTCCTTAGAGGCGCCGCTAATACCGCTGTTGCTGCTCTTGTGCTCCTTGGAGTCTCGACGATCGCTGAGACGATGATGGTTGCTTTGGCTATGATTGGGATTCGGATTAGGTTTTGTATTGCTGCCATTGCTGCTCTCCATACGTATTCGCTTCACGTAATCCTCGTGATTTTGCGACGCATTAGCGCCGCAGGCATTGCTGTGATTACTCTCCTGTGAGCTGAGGCGTCGTTTGTGCTGCCGTCCAAGCGGTCCAGGCGAATTCCGCGATGATTTTCGTGAGCGATTCTTGCCGCTGGTCTCGCAGGTTGCTGCAACAGCTGCATTTGCAGTTGCACCACTTGCGGTTGCACTTGCAGCTGCAGTTGTTAGAGCTGGAGTAGTTACAGCTGTTATATCCGTGGCATTCTCCTTGTTGTTCTCAATGGGCGTGGCAGCAGCAACATAGAAGCTGCTGGCCTCTGAACTGGCGTCGGATTTGTTCTTGTGATAGGTGGACATGTCGCGCATGCGCGCCAGACGCGCCTCCTGCTCACGCAGTTCCTTCTCGCGCAGTTCTTTCTCCCGCAGTTCTTTCTCGCGCAGCTCTTTCTCGCGCAGTTCCTTCTCGAGTTGCTCCTTCTCGCGGAGTTCCTTCTCGCGTTGCTCCATTTCGCGTTGTTCTTTATCGCGCTTCTCATTTTGTTCGCGCTCTTTGCGCTCGTTTTGCTCACGCTCCTCTTGAGACCGCCGTTCTCGCTCACGTTGTTCTCGATCTCGTTCTCGCTCCCTTTCTTTTTCTTTTTCCTTCTCCTTTTCCTTCTCTTCTTTGGCCTTGCGTTCCACGCGCTCTTCCTGCACCCTACGATCCTTTTCTTCGCGATCGTGATGCTTACGCAACTCCTTGTCTCGTTTCTCCTGTCGCTCCTTGTGCTTTTCCTTCTCGCGCTCCGACTTTTCCGGCTTCTCCGCCGGCACATCCGACTCACTGGTCTCATCCTCCATTTTGGGAGTTGTTGCGGATTTGGAGGAATGCTGCGATGATGCGGAATTCTTACGCTTATCGGATCTGATGACGGTGGCGGCTGTCGATGAGGAGGAGGAACTCTTTTTGGATTTCTTTTCCGTATCGGAGCGGTTATTGTGTTTGCTGTGGCCATGCGGCTTATCGCCGGCAGAGCTCCTTTTGGTAGAACTGCAACTGTTCGATGATGTTGTGGAGCTTGTTGAACTTTTGTGGTTGCTCTTGGATTCCACCACCACGACTTCATCCAGAGAGTTGCGCGGCTTTGGCTTTTGTACATGTGGGGCTGCTGTTGATGTTGTTGTTGTTGATGTTGTTGTTGCTGATGTTGCTGTTGTTGTTGTTGTTGAGGAACTGTTACCGTTAGAGGATGAGCTGCTGCTGGTGGCCGTGGAGCTGCTGGTGTTTTTGTTGTTGCTTCCCGTAGTGCCCACATTACTGCTGCCTGGCACAGAGTTGAACTTTTGCAGCGCGGAGCGCGTTTCATTTGGAACAGCAGCCGGCACGCTGAGACTTTTGCTGAGCGGTTGTTGTGGATTGCTGCTGCCACTAATGGTTTTAGTGCTTTTGGGTAGCTCTGGTGGCGGTGGTGGCGCTGGCTGCACGGCGGGCGGTGGTGCTGCTGTATTTGGCAATGGCGGGTGACTGGGAAACGGATATTGCAGACCCTTGCTGCCAGCTGCAGCTGTTGCTGCTGTGCCACTTGCTGCTGCTGTTGTTGCTATGGGTGCTGTTGGCGTTGCTGCTGATGCTGCCGTTATTATTGGTGTTGCTGTCGCATTGGCACTGCTGCTACTGCTGCTGCCACTTAGGCAAGGCTGCTTAGTGGCATTGACATTGACAACGGAGGGCGAGGGCGACGGACTGTTGTAGGGCGACATGGAGGCCTGTGGCGAGTTCATTGGCGACAAGCTGCTCAAACGTTGCAACAAGCCACCAGCAGTTTTACAACTGCTGCTACTGCTGCCGCCAATATTACTGTTGCTGCTGCAGTTGCCAATGACGGCCGTTGTCTTAGTCGCCGCCAGATTTGGCAACGCGGGCGAAGTGTTACCACTGCACAGGCCACCGTGTCGAGCAATGCCAGATGATCCGCTGCCCGTATTGAAATCTGTTGCAGCCGGCTCATACCATTGATTCTTCTTCAGTCGCTGGAAGTCATCGTCGAACACCGATTTCTTTGCTAGCAGCGATTTGACAATGTCCGACGGCTGCAGTTCATCAATATCGAGAAATTTGTGACGTGAGCTACTCGTTGTACTGGACACAGTGCCACTGGAACTGTTGCTATTCCCAGATCCCACCAGATGCGACGATGAACTCAAGCCACTCAGATTTGTTGTGTGCATCGAAAGCTGCCAGGATGGTGTATTCGACTGACTGCCACTGTTGTGACTGTGACCGTGACTGTGACCATGACTGTGACTGTGGCCATGACTGGGATTGGCGTTGTTGTTGCTGCTATTGTTGATGTTACTGCTACTGCCACCGGACCAGCGCTCATAGTTCTCCTCAAAGTTGCGCAATCGCTCGTCCAGCGTTGGACTACCGCCTGCCTGGCCACTGGGTACATCAGAATCGCTTGAATTGGAGCTTAGCGAACGAGGACGCACCGGACTGGACATTAGACCTGATGATGAGGACGATTGCTGCTGTTGTTGGAGCAGCTGTTGCTGCTGATGCTGATGTTGCTGCTGCTGCTGATGTAGGTGATGTTGCTGCTGCTGCTGTTGGTGCTGCTGCTGTTGATGCTGCTGCTGGTGGTGCTGATGATGATGATTGGAGCGCCAGTAGCGTGAGGAGGGACTGGGCAAAAACGACAAGCTTGATGTGGAGGAGGAGCAGCCGCTGGACGACAATGTCGCAGCATTAAGACTAGAGTTGTTGTTGTTGCTGTGGTTGCCGGCGAGTAACGCCGCCGTTGTCGTCAACTGCTGCAGATAGCCGCCGCTAACACCACTACTACTGCTTCCCGCAGCATTGCGCTGTTGCTGCTGCTGAAAGAAGAGCACACCAAATTTGGGAAGTGGCAACCACATAACATCGCGTACACGCTCCCGCGCCCGCTCCCTTGGCGGCGGCAGACGACGCGGCTCAGTGGGCAGTATCTCGGGCCGTTCATCGCACAGTGGCGTTCCTGGCCGGGAGCCATCGGCACTTTCGCCGCCGCTGGCCTCGTGCGAGTGATGGGAATGTAGCTGATGGCCGCGACCACGCGACGCATGATGATGATAGTCATCGTTCGGCGTAGGCGCTGCCAGCGTTGGTGTCAGCAATCCACCACCACCGCTGCTGCTGCTGTTCGTCATGTTCTGAGGAGCAACACTGGAGGTGGAGGAGGAGGTGGAACAGGACTGCTGCAGCGACTGCGTCGGCTGACTAAGCTGCTGTATTGTGCCGGCGTTTTGGACACGTCGTCGTTTCGCGGCCAGCGACGCATTCATCATATGCTGCTGCTGCTGTTGTTGTTCCATGCTGCCCGCACCGACCAGACCATGACGAAACGCCGACGAATTGGAGAGCGCCGAAAGGGCGCCCACATCAATCGATGGCCGGCGAGAGCTGAGCATCATGCCGTGGTGTTGGGCAGCCGGTGGCGGCGGTGCAATCGCTGAAAATTTATTACCCGCCTCGGAGACGCGTCGTATTTCACTTTTGCGATTCAGCGGATCGTGTATGACATCACAGTTGAGCGGACTGGGCTTGTTGCTGATGTGGCCAGCGGACGACAAGTCGCTGTTCTGCTCCAGCAGCAGCTGCGATTGCTGTTAAAATTGAAAGCAAAACGTTTATTAAGTTACGATTCCATAAATATCTGGTTATAAATATGGCCAAATGATCGAATGAGTCATTTTGGCAAGCAAACTTACCGCACTGGCATTGGAATGATGATGATGATGGTAATCCATTTTGAAGCGCTTGCGCGGACTGACCACGCCCTCATCACCACTGGACGGGCATTCCTCGAGTTGTTCTGGCAATTGGAAACGTTGATTGTGCACATGATGGCGCAAATCTACATTTGTCTTACCACAACGACGTCGATTGTTGTTCGCAATGCTGCCACTGCTGTTATTCATCAGCGTCACATCGAGCGGTTCACTTGGATTTCCGCTGCCACTTCCACTTCCGCTGCTGCTATTGACAGCTGGGCCGAGGCGTGCAATGACTGGCGAATCGCAGCGCATAAGAACGCCCGCATCCTCATCCGGCGCCTGACTATTGTTGTTGTTGTTGTTGTTGCTGTTGCTATTGCAACTGCTCGAGTAATCATCAAGGATGCGAACGTCGATGGTGTTGCGTGCACTTCGTGCCATACGCATACGCGCCTGCACCAACGCTGCCGGCGACATGGGCAACGAATTCTGACCCAAACCACTAGACGCGGGCAACGTTGTCGCTGGTGTTGCGCTGCAACTGTTGCTGTTTGCAGTGGACGATCCACCAAGACTGGGCGCTGGCATCGCAGTGCTTGCCGAGTTGCCTGTGCCGCTGACAGCAGCTGATGTACCACCACCTCCCGGGGTGTTGCTGCCCGGTGAGCAAATATCGCTCGAGCTCCGGCTAAAGGAGGAGGCGCGAGAGCGTGTCTGCGACGTCGACTCGTAGCGATTAAAGCGCGATGACGAGGAAGCTAACGTAAAAAAGTAAAGCAATTAGTAAAAGTTAAAAACCTTTTTTAACAAATTATAACTTACCCGCATTGGGTTGCTGTGCTTGCGGGGCCTGTTGTTGTTGCTGTTGTGGTTGTTGCTGTGGCTGCTGCTGCTGCTGTTGCTGCTGTGGCTGGTTTTGTTGCTGTGGCTGTTGCTGCACTTGCTGCTGCTGTTGCTGTTGCTGCTTCTCCTGTTTGTCGTAGAAGGCATCCTGGCATTCGCGTGATGCAAAGTCCACCTGCAGCTTGCGGCTACGCATAATCGTGCCTCGCATATCCTTGACAGCAGCCTGGGCATTCTGCACCTGGTCATACAGAACGAGTGCCAATTGTCTCGTCCGATCGATGCTGACCTTGGTGACGGTGCCGAAACGTGTAAATTGCGACTGCAGAAATGACTCGGAGACCTTCTCGCCACAGCCATCAATCCAGACACAATTCGTTGGCATCGATTTGCCAAAGCCGAGCTTAATGCGATTGCTGCCCAAGTGTTCGCCATCCATTTTACGCATGGCCTTCACCACAGACACAATATCCGAATACTGACAGAAGGCATAAGCATTCAAGCCCTGCTTCTTGATGTCGATCTCGATGATCTCGCCGAAACTCTCGAAATGCCCCCGCAACTCACTGGCCGTAATATCCTTCTCCAGATTGCCAATGAACAGGGTGCGTGTCGATTTTGGATGATATTCATCCAGTTCGGCCTCATACGGCCGAAACTCATTGTCCTCGACATCGTAGCCCTGATAGGGTTCCACTTCGATTTTACAGCCAAAGAAATGTTTATCGTGTGAGACCTCAAGAGCCTTTTCCACATCGTCCGGTTTTTTAAAGCAAACGAGCGCATAACGCTCTGAATTCTGGCCGACAACCTTCACCCACGTTACCTTGCCGTGCTTTTTGTACTCGTGAAAGAGACCATCCTTAAGGGATGTGTCCGAGGAACGGGCGGGCAGGTTGCGTACGCGTATCGCCAGCGGACGATTATCTTCGGAATGCACCACCGGATTGGCGGCCAGACATGAGCTACTGCTGCTGCTCGAACTGCTGCTGCTGCTGCTCGATGAGCCACAACCACCACCGCCGCCACCTGCATTGCCACTGGGATTTGAAGAGTTGCCTGTAAGAAAAGTTATTAATTTTAATGTTATAAATTGAATTTTTTATAAGTAAGTTAATTTTCTACTTACTGTTCGCTGTGACGCGTGAGCTGCGTGTTGTGGCAGCAGCAATACCAGCAGCAGCGCCACCAACACCACCAGCACCACCGGCATCGGCACAATTGCCCGCTATCGGGCTGGACGCGTGCGAATGCGACGATGAGTGCGTTGAGGAGGCCGATGATGAACTATGCGAACTGCTATAACTACTCGGCGAACGCGAATGCGAGCGACTCGACGATGTTGTGCTCCGTCCATGCAAATGATGACGCGGCGCACGTGCGGCGCCACTGCTGCTGCTGCTATGATCCACAGCGGCAGCCAATGCAGCAGCCACATTTAAAATGTCGCTGCTGCTGCCAGTTGTAGTTGCTGCTGCTGTTGCGGCAGCAATTGGCATCGTTGGAGTGGCCGTGTTTATTGTATTATTTAAACTATTACTACTAAAACTATTGTTGTTTGTGATTGTACTTGTCGTCGTCGTCGTCGTCATCGTCGAACCTCCTCCTCCACCTCCGCCGCCTAACGGTGACTCTGAGCCGCAGCGTGACGGTGTCAATACCGTTTTAAGCAGCTTATTCAATTTGCTGAAACCGCCGCTGGCGAGGCTTCTATTGCTGCTGCTGCTGTTGTTGTTGTTGTGGTTTTGCTGCAGGTGTTGTTGTTGTTTACGCATTGCCCCTTCATCTGCCGCGCTGCCCGCATACGCAACGCTGCGGTGCATGGCGGTTGTTGTTGCTGCTGCCGCTGTTGCTGCTGCGGCTGCTGCGGCTGCTGCGGCGGCTGCTGCTGCTGCAACTGCTATCGTGTGCGTGTGGGCGGGTGAAGAGTACGAGGCGGATGTGTTGTTGTTGTTGCTGCTGCTGCTGTTGCTGCTGCTGTTGTTGTTGTAGTGATGATGATGTGAATGTGTGTTGTGCGGATGATGTGGATGTGGATGATGATTGATCGGTGAGCTCATTATGCTGCTGCTGCCAGCTGCTGAGACGCCGGCATTGCCACTGCCACCAGGACTTTTTAGATGAGCTGTCGTCGCAGCAGCAGCTTCGTACCATGACTGCGATACGCGTGTGTTTTGGTTAATGATGTTGTTGTTGTTGCTGCGATCGCCCAACGCTTGTGGCGGCAACGGCGTTACTGCTGCTGCCGTTGCTGCACCACCAACAATCCCACCGGCACCTGATCCACTTCCACCTCCACCCGCACCCAGGCCCGCTGCAGCTGCTGCTGCTCCTGTTGTTGCTGCTGCTGTCGTCGTTGTTGTTGCTGTTGCTGCTGTTGTTGCTGTTGTTGCTGATGTTGTCGTCGTCGTGTTGCTGCTTGTAGCTGACGCACCAACTGCTGCTGCAACTGCGGCTGCTGCTGCTGCTGAACCATTCCTATACAATCGATCTCGAGCTCGCGATCTATCGCTGCTGCTGCTACTGTTGTTGTTGCTGCTGTTGTTGTTTGAATTAATGTTGCTGCTGCTTGCAGTTGTGACTACGGCTGCTGCTGCTGCGTTGCTGGCGTGATAGATGAGGCGGCTGCGATCGTAGTAGTTCCTTTCGAAGCTGTTTGTCGGTGGTTCTTCTGTAGACCTGCAATTAAAACGAAGAAAAAGAAAAATTTATAAATATTATTTATATAAAACCTAAGGGATTGCAAATTTAAAATCTGCCTTAAAGATATACATTTAAAATTCATAAACACAATTTGTAAACAATTCATTGTCGATACTCCAATTTTCGAGCAAAAATTTCAACAAATTTTAATGGTTTATATTCGAATTTTACAATTTTCTAGAATTCATAAGTACTAATTCTCAACATGTATTAACTGCAAAAAAAAACACAAGGGCACCACCCACCTTCGCATAATAGTTTTTACACAACGAAAAAAACTTATTAATTTGTTGGCACAGCTGTTGCTGGAACAGGCGAAGGAGATAGTGTTGGAAAAGAATTTTAGTATCCGCTTGAGGATTGTTTTTTGCTGAGCGCCAACATTTGCTGCTGCTGCTTCCTGTTCGACTGCTGCAACATGGAATTATTTGACTTTTAATAAAAACACACAAGTTCTCCGAGCAAATAAAAAATTTCACCGGCGAAACAAGAAAAAAAAAATCGCGAAACGGCGCCAAATTGAACGTCTGCCGACGTTGTCGTCTGTTTACGCGGCAGAACTTCTGCTAGTGTTTAACGTTTTTTTTTGTACACACACACAAACACGTATATACAAATCACACGCACACACACACTCATAAACAAGAGCCGGTACGTATAGCGTGCGATAAAGAGATTGCCTGGAAAACAACCGGTTTTCTTATAATATTTACAAACACACACTAAAAATTATTATATATTTTATGCGGCACAAAAAATTATTATATATTTCGTTATTTTCAGCTTTTATTCTGCAGTTTTTCGGCGCCGATCGTTTTGCCGCTTCTTACTAATTACTCGTTTGCTTTCACGCCGATATTCGCGTAACCAAACACGAGCAGCGGCCTCAGTTCAGTGCTACCGGATCGCTAAACGTTTTCAGAGCGTGAGCAATTGCGGGACTGCCAAGCTGTCTGCAGCCGTTCTGCTATGTTAATTATTAGCGCACAACTTTTAACAGCGCTCTTTGAGCAACAATTACATTCTTTCTTGTTCATATAGCGCCTAAATTCCAAATTTTTTTTTTGCATCAAGAATTTATGAAAGCACTCTCTAGCAGCATATGTCGGGCAATTAAAGAAAATTGAGAGACTGTCTAGGTGCATAGATAACATTTCAATGTTATTAACAGTGAACAGTGTAAGTTAATGCTATTCACGCTGTTATAATTAGGGTGGACACAAAACAACAACAACATTTAACGACGCATTTTCCAGGTAGGTAAAAATTTTATCTTGTCGCTACCTGAATGAAAAATCAACCCCGCAATAAATTAACACGCGACGCAAAAAAAGACACAGCAGCAGCACACAATGTGACAGGCCTATTTTCTTTTATTTTTTCACACAAGGGAAAACAGGCGCGACCTTAGCTAAACTTATCCATTGTTTCTCCCTCGTGAAAGAACCGATAAAACGTTTCCTAACTACGCCAAAAAAAAACCAATCGAGGCAAAGGGGACATTTTTAGAAATACAAATAACTCAAACATATTTATGTAAATTTGTGTATATATATATCTATATATATATTGTTGTATTTACTTTTAAGGGCCCGCCCTTAAGGATCGATTCGCAATAAAAGCGGCGTTCAACAACGACGGCTGTTATGACACCGATTTCTAATCTGCTGCAAGGGCAAGCCGACTGCTTGGAAAATACGATCACTGAGAACAGTTATGCAAACACATATATAGACACACACATACACATTGATATGCATGTAACGATTCTAACATGATGTAATTAGAAATGCAACGCATCTATTTTGTATAAAATGAACAAAGCATTAATATTGCATTTATATAACGCAAATTAGAACTAGCAGTAAATCAATCAAACAGGACATTCTCTATTTCAAACTCCACAAAAATAATGTTAATTAAATCTGCACCAGTAAATCTTTAAATTTACCTATATTGTATGAAGTTATTGTACAAGTTTATGATGCAACGGAATTTCAACAAAATATGACTTAAAGTAATTTTCTATCTATACCAACAGTTTTATGTGTATTTGATTTGAGAGAGATAAGACTTAATATATTATATAATATATAATAAGCTGAATTAAAGCGATTAAAATTAAAGTTATCACAATTTCATTTGTAGTAAGCATTTGTAATTATAATTTTACAAATTCTCAAGCCGTTAATTGTTTGCAATTTCTCATTTTCAAGCGATTACTTTATATACCCATATATAGATTTACACATATATAGATCTATTTATTCCAACAGAGTTGCTTTTGATGAATTGAATCCCGCATATACACTTTGATGCATTGTCGTTTGTTCGTTGCTTCTAAAGATTTTTAAAGCCGCATTAAGCGCTTTAAGCGCCACCACATAAACATATACATACATAAGCACACACACATACATAAGCATAAATAAGAGACAAAGCACTTAAAATATGGCCATGTAAGCACATTCACATGCCAGCTACATAGGTATATATGTATACATATACTTGTATGTTTGAGTATGTGCATACATATACTTGTATGTTTGAATATGTGTGTATGCTTGCGGTATATAAGGTAGAGTTGCATTTTCCAGATATCGCTGAAAATGTTGCTGTTGCTTTTGCTCTTGCGGCTGCTTTTGCTCTTGCGGCTGCTTTTGCTGTTGCTGCTGCTTTTACTGCTGCAGTGGGAGTTGTTGCAGGCTGATGACTCAGGGCAGAAAAAGACATATATATATATATATACATAGACATGTGTATATGTGTAATATATAGAGTATATATATGCTCATGAGCAATTGCATTGAAAGAGCGGCTGCTGCTGCTGTTTGTTGTTGTTGTTGCTGCTGCTTTACCCGGCATGCGCAGTGAGGCGGGCGAAAAATCAATTCAGCTAAAAGTGCGCCCGGTTAGAAAAGTGCAGGGCGAGAAACAAGGGCCAGAATATCCAAAGCCAACAACAATGGCAACATTTGTTGCGCCAACTGCGCAAGCAGCGCAGAAAGCAGAGCAGCCAGCCCCAGCAGACGCAGCAGCAGAAGCAGAGCAAAGTAATGCTGAGCAGCAGCATGTCGTGTGTCCGACAGTTGACACACGCAGGCACTGTGGGGCAAAAACATTAAAGAACTAGTGTTTTGGACATTTGCTTAAAGCTAAAGCAAAACAAATACATTAATTCGCTCTAATGATATAAGCTCTAAATTATGGAAAAAAAATTAACGATTACATGGCAGATTTGCAGAACTTTCTTACAAAGGCTTTAAAGCCCGAAAAAAATACTATTGAATGAATTTATTTATTTATTATTTATTTATTTCAGTGGCCTTCTATACAAATATAAATGCTGTTACTCAAGAACTTTCTTAATGATATTCAATAGATTGCTCGCAAGCTGACCTAACCAAATATTTAATCATTTGGTGGACTTATGATTTTCCCCCAATATTTGTTAGTTTCGAACCACTATGCACGCTGCCTGGGCTAACTGGCAGGCAGGCAGCAGTCAGGTGGGTGTTTGAGTTGGGTAAAGTTTATGGCTTGGTTGGGTGTTTTTTGATAATGGGCATAGCTGTAAATTGCATTACTGCGACTCACATTATGTGGATGGGTTCCCTCCCCCCATGCACTATATCTCTCTGTGGGGCTTATGTAATACACATATATAAAGAGAGGAGACGACGACATCGCCACCAAGTTGCGCCTGGGCCTGGGCTAAAAAGTTTTGCAGCCAGCTAACGAACACACAGCGAACGTCCTTGTTTGAGGTTATTTCTGTGTATTCCCCGAATATATATATATATATAAATATATGTATATATATAGATATATGAGCATATAAAGCTGACTGACTGGCTGGCAATATATACATATATATATATATATATTGTTGTGTGTTGGTGCGCAACTTTTTGCAAGCAGAAATTCCTGAAATCCCTTTTAGCCTTTCATTCAATCATTGCTGGTGCTGTGCGGGCGGCAAATGGCAACGTCTCCCTTGGATAACCCAAAATGCGGGGGCTTTGGACTTGGGACTTGGACTGCAGCAGTCAAAAGTAATTTGAAGACTCTGCTGTTGGGCGTGAAATTTATCAACATCACAGAAGAAGAGCTGCTTGAACAGCAGAACCAGCAGCAGCAGCCGTTTCTGGCATGTTGAAGGACACGAGAATGACAGCTCGGCACAAGGAATAAGCACAGATATGAAAATGGCAAAGTAAACAAGAAACATGGCAGACTAATGCAAGGATCAAGTCATCCCACACTGCCAGGCCTTAGAACATATGAAAATAACAATTACAAACGTAGTGGAAAAGCAACTTATTTTATGAAAATCGTTGAGTATTCCTTAATATAAAAGACATCCAGAAAGTAGATAAACTAATAAACAAATAAATAGATATATAATAGTTAAGATTTGTCATATTCCAACTTGTAAAATAAATGGTTGGTAATAAATAGCGGTTACTAAAATATTTAAAGAAAAGTTTCAATTTCTCCTCCAACTTTTGTCTTATGCTTTTCTGCAAATATCTTCTAAGTCTATTCTAAAATAATACAACATTATTTATTTATTTTTAATGTTCTTTCTATTATTTCTTTTCCACTTTGGGCAGCCTTAAAATTAATGCATCTCTTTTATAATTTTTCAAAGGCTTTCCCCAGAGTCTAAAAAATGTAACTGTTTGTGCAGGAAATCAAATTAAAATCCAAGCATAAAGCAGAAAAAAAATCACACAGAACTTTATCAAAGCAGGAAGCCTGACAAAATTCAAGTAACCGAAACCCCATGATTAATGTGCAAAAATATATTTCAAAAAGATTTTATAAATGGAAAAAAAAATACGGATTGCATTTAAAAATGTAACTGCTATGAAATTCACTTTACATAATATTATGCGCATTTAAAGTAATTCTGCTTTAAAGCATTATATAAAGCATCTCTTGCAAATGACCGACGTCGAGAGTGGGTGGAAGCAACGAGCCCTGGGCGCTACAGAATAATGCAGCATACTATCTCTCTCATGGCATCTCTCTCTCTCTTTCTGACACTCTCTGTGTGTGCTAAGCTCTGCTCTGCTTTGCTCTACTGGTTAAGTTAAGCGGGGCGACCTCAATTAAAGTGCTGCTGCGGCTGCAGTCAAGAGAGATGCGTATGCAGATGATGCTCAAAGGGATGCAGCAAGCGGCAAGCAGCCAGCAGCTGTAGAGGGCAGTGGGGGTTGGCTACGGCTGACAAAGTCAGAGGGCAAAGTTGAATAAAAGTTGAAGCTACGACTACGTCGAAAATAAATATATATATATATATATAATATATATATAGATGTATATACAAAAGAAAAAAAAATATAAAATGACGCAGCGCTGCCTGACAAGTGACGCAACCGGAAGTTGAGAAGGACATGCTAAGGGGGCACAGGGTACGGAAAGGGCAGCGGGGTGTGGCCAGGGGGCACTACAGAACACAGAGCTCGCTGCTCAAGCCTGGGCCCGGCTTCCTATTGAATGAAAGGCGGCTAACAGGAAACACAATTTTACCGTTGTTGTTGTTGTTCTTGTGTTGATGTTTTAGACGCATGCGCGCTCCAAAAATGTTTATGTGTTATGTAAAAGGAGTATATATTGATATATATATATATATATGTATACTATATGTATATATATATATGTATACTATGTAGCATAGGCTGTTTGAGCCACCCACAGCCGCAGGCTACAAACAACAAACAGAAACAACAATAACAATAATAACAGCAGCAGCGTAAATTGCAGCAGAGCAAAAAGGAGGGAATCAAAATAGACAAGAGAAAATTACGAAAAATTTGGCGACAACAACACGCAGCAGCAGCAACAGCAGCAGCAGCAGCAGCAGCAGCAGCAGCTAGCTAACAGGCAAAAACACACCCACCCACTCCACACACACATACACCTTCCGCTCAGTGGCTGCAGAAAATGCTGCTGCTGTTGAAAATGAGGTCGTGGAAATGGAAAATGAAAGCAGTTCGAGAGACGAAGCCTCAATCCAAATCCCCCTCTCTGCAACCCGCCTCTCTTAAGCTAATGCCGGCTAAAATAAAGTACATGTTGTTCTTATCTGCAGCGTGGGCAAAATCTAATGATGCTGCTGGACAGCAACAAGAACAACAACAACAATTGTAATAATAACAACAATAAAAGACAAACATTTATTATTGTTGTTGCATTCATAGAGATAGATATATGTATTTATGCAGCTTGGGAGTGGCTTTAAAATACAGACATACACAGATGTGTATATACATATATATTTATATATATATATGTATGCAGTAGTCAGATATACAGCAATTGCCAGATACAGGACAGTACAGCAACAATAATAGGAGCAGCACACGTTGAGGACAATGGCAAACATTTTCATTGCCTACATTTCAGCGTTTGTATTCGTGTTGTGTGTGTTTGTGTGTGCGTGTGTGTGTGTGTGGCTAAATATTAACTGCAGAACAAAAGAACACAGGCAAAACAGGCCACTCCCTGTGCAGAGAGTTATACATAAACACATAGAAATACCATCACATAGTAAATATCATCATGAACATCATCATCATCAACATCATCATCATCATCATATACATAATATATAGTTAAATATTTTGTGCTTCGCTAATGTTACCCAATGGACTTGAAATTTAATGTAAAATGCCAACGGCTGAATATTTAAAGGTCTCAAAATGTCTTTTTTTTTTCTGCGCAAAGCATTTTTGTATTCGGGCTGTGAGAAAAAGATAAGAAACTGCTTTGGGCTGAAAATGTCAGATGTATGTTTAATTATGCAAACTCCTTATCAACATCGTAATAAGAAACTGCTTTATAGTTAGTGTGGTAAAATAAGAGATAACAATAAATAGTTTCTTTAATTGCGGAATTTTATAATCCTACGGAAAAATTTGTTTCTTAAAATTAAAAATTTATATTCGTTTGGAAAAGGCTTTCTTAAAATGAACAATTTTATATTCTTTCAAACAGCCCTTTTTCAGCTTACTAAAGAACTGTTTTTTCAAGTCTGACCATTGAAAAACATAATCTATTCAAAGTGTATATATATTTTCATATTAATCTTTCCAAACATATGCTTTTTATGATATATATATATATAACATTCATCAAATGAGGAATTTTATAATCCTACTAAAAAAATTGTTTCTTAAAATTAAAAATTAATATTCGCATCGAAATGGCTTTCTTAAAATGAACAATTTTATTTTCTTTCAAACAGCTCTTTTTCAGCTTACTAAAGAACTGTTTTTTCAATTCTGACAACTGAAAAACCTAATCTATTCAAAGTATATATATTATTTAATATTAATCTTTCCAAACATATGCTTTTTATAATATATATAAATGAATAAATAAGTTCTCAGTTCTTAATAAGTTTTTTCAGCATTAGTCATCATAAATCAAGCAATTATCAAACTTAACATATGTTTGTGAAGCGCTTATAAATTTTTCAAAAAACTAATTTATCATTGAAAGAAAAAGAAAGCAAAATTATACAGTCGAACTGTAAATTGCAATAAGAACAGCTGCAACTAGTTGGAAATGAATAATGGATAAGAAAATTGAGTGAACTGGTTGCTATAATCCCCTAGATAATTGGACAGCAAATGCCCCCCATATGCAGCTGCAGCTGTCTTTTTTTCCAGGACGAAGGACACGTACTGATTGTTGAGACTGGGAATGGGATTGGGAATGAAATGCAACTAAAATGCACGCTCAATAATATGAGAGACAGGCAGGCAGACAGCGAGAGTTGGCCTCGTTCGTTTAAGCCATTTATGCATTATACATTTGGTCAGTTAACTAATCGGCCTTTGGCCAGTCCACAATTATTGGATGGTAAAATTTATATAACTAGGTTTTGCGTTAAATGACGTAAATCAAGTGAAAACTGACAGACGGTCAAATGCAATTACACACAGATACAAGCACACACACACATACACAAACAGGTGCATAATCAGCACAGCGCAAAATGTTGACAATTTAATTAGAATTGATTTTCCGTTCGATATTTTCCAGGGAAATGGACAATGATTGCTGCAGCTACTGCTGAGTGGGAGGAGTAGTACGTATATATATATATATTTTTTACATATATATTTATCTTTATATATATCTGCAGCTGTTATGTAATTATGTATATTCACACACAGACACTTGCATCATTTAATTGCTTGACGACAACATTTTACAATTTTGCAACCCAGGCAACTCCCCCCCTCTGCTGTTCCCCTTTCAATTTAATGAGCTTTATCTGCTATCTGTTATCTTTCTCCTTCTCTCTACATCTCCATCTCTCTCTCTCTCTCTTTCTGTCTTTCTCTTGGCCCTTGGCAACCGCAGGGCAATGAAGCATTCCACATGAAGATTGATTATGGCCCCCGAAGTTTTTAATGCGTTTTGCCATTTATTTCAATGCATCGAGCAAAAAAGGAAAGAAAAAGGATGCGTTGCTTGGCATCGATGCCACGCCCAGACAGACAGAGAGAGTGCGAACAAGACAGAAATATACAGATAGTATACAAGCAGCGTGTGAGAGAGAGCGGGAGGGAGAGAGAGAGAGTGAGAGTGCATAATAACATGATATATGCATTGCATTTTATGAGCATAGATAAACATAGATGGGCATCGATATGCTACAGTGAACACTTTGAACACTGCTCCTGCTGCTGCTGCTACTGCTGCTGCCTCTCCAAAGGATATCAAATTGAATGGCATACAATTTCAATTTATATCCATATATATCTCTATATATATATGTATATGCATTTTGTGGCATAGAAAGGGGATAATAATGGCTGTTACCACCATTGATGGGCAGCCCTCACATTCATTTGTAAGTAGCAATAAATGTGAAAATATGTACAAATGGAATTTCTGCAGTTATTGTGTGAAGGGTTCTTCGAATTGCAGATTGTGTGAAAAATGCATTTCTGATGGGTTGGTTCAAGTTGTCTGATCGGCTTAATGAGAGAAACACCAAATGGACGCAATTAAAATTTAGCACTTTCAATGGAATGTCTAAAAAAAATATAAATCCAATTATTTGCTGTTATATTTTTGGCAATATTTGCTAACATTTCTAACAAGAAGACATTTCTTTGTTATATTTTTTAGTAAGTAATAATTGCAATTAATTTTAAAGTAGGTTCTTTCTGGAGAACTACTAATTGAAAGTCAGGATATAATTAATATAAAGTTCGTAATAAAGATGATTAAATTACAATTATTTTGTGGAAAATAAAACTAGAACAAGTACATAAGCTTTATGTCTGTTTAAAAAAGTTACTCACTTAGAGTTTATTATATAAAAAACTCAATAAATTTGAAGATGATTCAATTGAAAGTATTTCGTTTTAGGAAAACAGCAGTAAACAAAAGAACTCTCTAAAAAACATATTCAATTACAATTGCTTTTTAATAAAAAAAAACCATTACTTATGCGTATTTTTGTTTAAGTAGTACTCTTTCATGTTTATAGATTTAAAAACATATTTCTGCCAATTTTTGTTAAAAGTTTGTACTAGAATTTTAACTACAGACGATTTATCTTCTGCTTATGACAGCAGAGAATAGTATAAAAAAACAACCTATTGAAAATCTTTTATTTTTATATTTTTTTTTTGGTTACAAGCTCAGACAAGCTGCTCCTACACAAAAACTCTATATATACATTTTGGCTATATATAGTAATTTTAAGAGGCCAGAGAACTGAAAACTGAATGCCTCAAGATTGCGTGCATTCCCAAAAAAAGGATGGATGCTGGTTTGTATATAAATACATCTATATATATATATAAATATGTGTAAGGAAAAAAGCAAAGTGTGCTTTGGTTGCTTGCTGGCAAACCACAACATTGTGGCAAGCACTCACTGGGCTTTGGGCACGAACTTAACTCAACTGCCAACCAAAATAAAAAATGAAAGAAACATGAGGCAAATTTTTGGACGTGTGTATTTTTAGGGCAACACAAAAACACTTACAATCACACACACACACACAAACGTACGTGTATTTATGGCCATTACTTAATGCCCCAGCAGTCATAAAAGTTTAAAATGCATTTTTACGACAGCAGCAGAAAACATGGCAAGTGCCTCCCAGCAGCAGCAGCAGCCGCAAACTAAATTAAAATTGTCCCCAACTTGCCACCCAAGCAATTTCCGCCCATTTGCATTTTGGGTGGCACTCACACACACACACACTTGTATATATGTATGTAGAGAGTAGATACACATGGGCGTGGCAGTGTCAAACATTTATTTCGTGTTCAATTTCTTGCAGTTAATTGAATCGAATATGTTTTTCTTGCCATTGTTTGTCTTAACTGTTATTGGTACCAGAAACAAAAATATAACAATATAAATATAACACACATTCATGCCACATGTGCCCTTTTCAACAACTTATAAATAACGTTTTATATCGTTATATATATATATATATATAGACATATATCGGTACAGCTGTCTGTCCATTCGCTTGTCCATTAGCGGCGCATCATTTAAACTGACATTTTGCTCTCGCTTGCCGAATTTCGCATTTAGATAAAAATTCAATTTTCAAATGCAGTGCCAAATGCACTGAGCGAAAGGTAGCAAGCTACAAAAGGGGTACCAGAACTAAAGAACTGATATTTTTGTACTATATCATTTTAGCCATGATTTTGTCCTGGTCATAAGAGAATAACAACTGCGTTTATCTTAATTACTGTAAAACATCATCTTAAAGCTGTTTCTGTGATTTGCTGTCAGAGTTAATGAGATAATTGCATGAAAAACAAAATCAAATCACAAAAATACGCGCAGCTTTGTCATCATTAATCAGATTTTTAATGTGAAGAACATTTTGATCAGAGAAAATGTCTTCTATTTAATACCTTTAATTATTTGACGAATTTTCTTACATAAAACAACTTAAAAAGCTTTTCACTACTCTTTTTTATTTTTTAGATATTTCTATGAATATTAAAATATTTAGCTAATTGAAAATAGTTTCGAATTTCTCGCCGTGTACACTTGACATTTTCAGCTGAATGCAATTTACAAAAGCGGACACATTATTTTTGTTTGCTGCTTTTTTTGCTGTTAAATTTGTAATGTAACTGTTACATGCTGTTAGCATTAGTTGTTGCTGTTGTTGTTGTTGTGCGCGCTGTCTTAATTAGGTTTAGCCTGACTATATATTACATAAGTCACAACTCCCGCTACTCTTTTACCACCTTACGAAATGCTTGCGCATATTTCTTAAGCAAGCCATGGCAATATGGCTAACCAATTACAAAAACAACAACAACAACAATAAGCAGTTGAGACCTCAACCCACAGTTGCTGTTTATTGTTAGTTGTTACCTCCAGCAGACGTTGGATGGCGTTTACATCGGCATGCAACGCCCCCGCCCGTCTGTCTGTCTGCAACCAACACACAATTGTTGATTTGTTAATGTTGTTGTACATATTTTTGCACGCGCTTGTCAATTATTCACAAAATATTTGTGCACATTCGCAGCCATTCATTCAGTTAGTTAGTTAGTTGACTCACTTTTGTTTTTCTTGCCCAGTTTCCTAACATGCAGCAAGTCAATAAACACTTCAACTTGTGTTGGTTAGTTGTTGACGTGCGTAGGGTTAGGGGTTAGGGGGTAATTTGCATACACATTTGATTTCGTGGTTTTTGTTGCGTAAAAAAACCGCTGCATTTTATACGACAACCAACCAATTGCCATTAATGGTGCGCTGCTAATGCAATTAACAGCCAAATAGAGAAGAAAAACAGATGTGGGAGACGTGAAGTTGGCCGCATTTGATTTCTCTCGTGACAGCTCTTGTCAAATCATCGATAACTCAAATCGATCAGTAAAAAAATGCAATGGCAATAAAAGAAAAAGAAGCACGGATGCTGTTAAGGAAATCACATTTTTAATGTGTGTCGTCGCAAGAACG
Source organism: Drosophila dives (assembly GCA_035042365.1). NCBI lineage: Eukaryota > Metazoa > Arthropoda > Insecta > Diptera > Drosophilidae > Drosophila > Drosophila dives. The sequence continues at coordinate 6,065,680 of JAWNLJ010000357.1, read as the reverse complement.
TGATAACTCGTGCTTATTTATCGATAGTTAAAGCCGATCTTAAAACAACAGAAAGCTACAACTTTTTTTTTAAAAAATAAGATAATAAATGTTATTAAATTAAGGATCACGATTGAAAATATGTTTTGTTAATTTAACAAAAATTCAGTTTGGTAGAGCCGTTTGTGTTTCAATTTATGTTTTGAACACATCTCTAAAACATAAGACACCTGACAGCCTGTCAGTTAGTCAGTTTAGTTGCCGCAAGCCACAACAGAAACTTTGAACTAAGTACAACAACAACAACAACAAAACCCTGACAGCTGCCGTCAGTCAAAGATTCGAGAGCGTTTTTGTTTTGTTTTTTTGTTGTTTGGTGTTTGGGATGTTGTGGGCGCAGGTTAAAGTGAATTGAACGTAATTTCAATTGGTTTTGGTTTCGCTTTTTAAGAGATTGCTGCCAGCCGAGAAGCCCACACATGACAAGACTCAAGCTGAAAACTCTGAAAACTTCAAGGCAATACACACACGCAGAAAAAAAAAAACTACATCAAATTGTGAACAAATTATTTGTTAACGTGTTCAATTGGATTCGATTTTTTGATATGTTGGCCGCTACTGTGGGCCTTTTGTGTTGAGCAACAACCATTGTGATCCAAAGATTGCAAATGCTAATGGATCAATAGGTTTTGACACTGAAATCAACGAAAGTACTGTTATTATTATAATTATTAAGCTATTGATTGTAATTACTCAATTTTGTTTATATGACAACGCCTGTCATAAAGTCAAATCAGTATTTAGACTAGCATTTTCTGAATGTCTATAATATTACTGAATATGATTGTTGTGTCTCTAAATGCTCAAATTGTATTTATAAATTATTTAGTATTAGTAATGAAAGCCTATGAAATACCTATTTTCAGATCCATTTCGTTGATAAAATTATTTCATATATGATTTAATGCATTTCGATTGGGTGGATTTTAATAGTTTTGAGCTTTTGACAGTGTCTAACAGCTGTTTACAAAAATTACACAGGATAACAGTAAATTATAACAAAAAATATAACAAAAATGTCATCAGCTGTTTTTCTCGATTCTCTTTTATATGGTACTTTTTATTATCGATAAATTTTCTCGAGAAACAAACGCAGAAGAATTGCAAGCAGCTATTTGACATTTAACTCAGTTGATATGGGCTGCTTTAATTACAAGTGCCATTCATTAAGAAACTTGTGTTTTTTTAATTATTTCACACACAATCCATCAGCAGTCGATGTCAACTCGTTTGTCTCAAAAGAATAGCAATCTGCAACTTGAGCACAAAACCAATTTCACCACACAAGATAAATGAGCGGCACATGTGACAGGAGCAAAAGAGAATGGCAGAGAGAGGGACAGAGAAAGGGAAACAATGACTGCGTCTAATTAATGCGACATTATTAATAATGTGGCCCGAAAATGCACCCGAAATTCGAAATGAACAATAGATGCACAATATGTGAATCTATATATAAAACAATATATGAATAATGCCTGGCGGCACTGCAACAAAATGTGGCAAATTGTATGGCAGCAACAACAAGTGACAAGTCCCAGTAAATGTCATCATGATTTGTTTGCTCCCTCGAGCCAGAACATAAATAAAGCAATCGATTTGGTAACGTAACGCCCACGACCCTAATAAACTGGGCGTGGCAGCTCCCACATGGGAGATGCGCTAGGCGCTTCGTTAGTTGCCAAATTGGACTCAAGCAAAACTAGGAAGAAGAGGCAAAGGAGTGTAAAGAGCAAATCAGGAAAATCAGGAAACTCAGAAAATCAAATGCCACGCAAATTGGCTTCGAGGACCAAATAGGATGAGCCAGGGATGTGCACTGATTGGGGCCTGACGAATGTCTTCCTCAGGGAATGCAGCTGGCTCTCAGATTGCTTCTCAGGTGTAACAGCGCACACACACGCACACGCACACACACACGCAACCCCCCACACACATAGCTGCACATCCTGGCCAATGGGGCGTATGATTAATATGGCCAGCGACGTTGACAGAATTTTCCGGGCTAAGCTTTAAAGCTGCCACACAAAAGGGAAAAAAATTGATTAAAGCTTAGTGCGAATTTTATTTGCGTTCTTATAAATCCATTTTAATTGGATTCGTAATCAGTCAGCTGTAAAAATTCATTTTAAATGTGTGATTGGTCGGGAAAGAAAGATATTGAATACTTTTTATAAAAAATAATAAATTTAAGATTTTAATTATATTAAAGATGGATTATCTGTAAGCTCCCATATTAATATACAATTTTAAATCCCCAGCCTGTCAAGTAATAATAAAATTAGAATGTAAATTTTTCGATTTAATTTTATTCCCTTTAAAAAATTTTCCTTTTCTCAATTCCCCTTGCCAATTCTGGTACATAATTAACAATCGGATTCAATATTATTCCCTAAAGAAAATTAACCTTTTTCAGATTTGCCAACTTCAATTTTAGTGTAGAATTCAATCTATTATTTGTTTTGAAATCAGTTTCACATATTCTCCAATTGCTTCTCAAATTTCATTACTTTTGCTTTAAGTTTTTCCCACGCACACACACACACACACACCTTATAAACTACAATTACTTAATGAAAATAAACATTGGTTGTTTATGTTTCTCAACTTACATCACAAAAGTTCAATTCAAATTTCAATTCTGCCGCAGTTTCGATTCGTTTTTTGTTTTGTTTTTATCTGTTCAATTTGTAGTTTGTTGCCGTTATTATTTCTCTGCTTCTTGCTCCGTTTGTGTTAAAAACTTTATAATTATATTTCAATATATATATTTTTGCAATCACTTTTAGTTATGTATATTTTTTGCAATGTTTGCTTCAACACAACACTTGCCACGATTTTTCTTCTTGACTTTTGCTGCTTTTTTTTAATTAGCTTTTTGTTGTTTTAAACGATGGAAAACGTTTTTTTCTTCGGCTTTCTCATTTGAATTTCTGAGACAGATATATATATATTTGTATATATATATGTATATTGTGGGGGAGATAACTGAATTTTTTTTTTGGTTGTATTTTAATGCACGGCCATGGATATTGTTGCTGTTGCAGTTGTTGCTGCAAATGTTGCTGGCGTGTCTGTTGTTTTTGCTGCGAGTCTGCAATTTGTTTGAGGCAACTGCTGCTGTTGTAGGTGTTGTTGTTGTTGTGGTTGCTGCGGCTGCTGCTGTTGCTTTTGTTGCTGCTGCTGTTGTTGTTGTTGCTGCAGTTGTTGCTGTTGCTTGAGGCTGCTCTTGTTGCTGTGCATTTGTTGCTCCATTTTTAACAATATTTTTTGTACTCTTTTCTTTTATGCGCCTAGCACCTGCAAAAGATACACACAAAACTATTGTGAGTGAGACAACAAATGCAGCGTGGCAGAGTTAGAGAGATGAAGTGGGGTAGAGGGGCGGGGGAGAGAGTGTGTCTAAAAGACGTGGGCGGGTTAAATTGATTGACCTTTTCTTTACTATGGTTGTTGGGGTCGCAGCAGCAGCATAAAAAAACAACCGTTAAAAATTATAACAAAAGACAGCGTTAAAAAAAAGTACATAATAAAAAAAATAAATAAAAAATAACCATAAAGACAAGTAAAAAAGTCTTTTGACCCAAACGGCCAACGGCATTTTACAAGGTAAAATAATCAAAGTTAAATCACATACATATATATATATAGATATATACAACCTTGTATGTGTCTGATCAGAAGAAGAAGAAGCAGATTTAATTTCAGTCAGCAGTCTGGCTTTATACCTTGACGACACCTCAAAACTAACTTCAAAACACATTGGCTAATTTATTGTTTTATGCTAATTCAGAGCAAACAAAAGACCAAACTTAAGTTAAATGTTGACAAAAAAAACAAAAAAAAACAAATTTGTTTGCTCAGTTTTATGGCAGGGGCGTTGTCGTCGTCATTGTTGTTGTTGTTGTTGTCAATGTTGACTCTTTAAGTTGTATTTGATTTCCTCATTATAACCAGTTTCTTTAGCTTTAGCAACAAATATATCGATATATATATTTATGTGTATATATGAAGCTGAATTGACCGATCTTTATTATATTTTCGTTGAGCTTAAGTGGGTCACAGTTTTTGACACTTATTTTAAGTGATTAACGCTTAACTGGCCATCAACTTATGGTGCGCACTGTGTTCACTCAACTTGCAACAACTACAACAGCTGATCGCATGGCAAGTGCAATAAAAGTCAATGAATTGAACTCAATTGAAAGCAATTGAGCGCAGTTAGCGCAAGCGAGGCAGCAACGTTTACAGCCTATTTGATTGAGTGAAAAGAAGAGGGAGAGAGAGAGAGAGAGAGCGATGGGTATAAATCGGTGCAGTGTTGCACAAATAGAAACAAGTTGTTTTTTTCTTGACTTGGTTAATTGTTTATCAGCACAGCTGTTTAAACAACATCTGTTCAAAAGTGTTGCTAAATGCAAATAAAGTGTTTGAAAATTCTGTTCTCTTGTAAAGTACAAAAATCTTAACAATTTCAAAAATTTAAAATAAAAAACAAACATAAACATTTTCTAAATAATCTTTATAGGAAGTGTTTTATTTTACACAAAAATCACAAAATTTAGACTTCATAAATCACATAATTAATCACTTTTTCTTAGCACTTTCAGTGTTCGTCCTACATTCTAGAACACAAAAATTCCCTTTTTAGTGTAAACTTAACCTTGAACCTCGGAACTAAATTCAGTTTGTTGTGAACACAAACAAATTTGTTGCTAGAAATTGGAGACAAGACAGGTAAAAAAAAAAACAAGAAGAATACCAGCCATCATTTATATTATAATAGCTACTAATTGAAAATTTTTTGAAAATGATAAATGACTTGAACTAAAAATAAATAAATGTTCAAACAATTTTTTGCAAGTCATAAAAATCAAAGTGAACAAATTTTTATTTAAGTGTAAAATATTGTGTGTGATTTTAAAGATTTGATAAGCCGCATTCAACATTTTTGCCAGCACGTGTCGATGAGGTGAGAAGAGCAGTAAAATGTCGATTAGAAGTTGGGCATATTTTTTTGTGGCTTTTTTACCCACTCATAAATTTAATATGTGCACAGAATTTGTTATTGTATTTTGTGTATAATCGAAAATTTAATATTTGTCTTCGCGGCTTATTCATCTGATTTGTATATACATAGCTATATATAGCGTGTTTTATGTATATATATTTATATTGGACTTGATTTGTCTAATTTGAAAAATAAGCAGCGACAACACAAAAAAAATAATTTGTCGCAAAGGTCAACTTGATTAGCGTGTCTGCAACATGTTTCTCTCTATTTATTAATATTTGTAGGTAAACCATTTCAAGGCAAGAGACTTACACATTTACAGCTGTTAACATAATATATCTAATTTGTGTAATGGCTGCCTCAATAATCCAGGACTTGAGGCAGGCATAAATAGACCTTCAGGAGGAATACACACCTGCAAAGAGAAGAAAAAAATACAAAAATTAGTAATCAAATTTCGGATTTTACATTTGACATTTGTATAAACAAATAATATGTATAAATGTTTAATAAGCTGCGTTTGCCACATTTACATGAAAAAGGTTTAAGAAAAAAACACTCACAATCAGCACATGGCACCATCTTACACACCTCCCACCCACACCCTCCTCCACGACTCACCCACCTGCTCGCTGCCCCACCCCAAAAATGGCAAAAAAAAACACCTTTTGTCTATTTGCAAAGTGCAAAAGTTCAAAATGTTAAAAACGTTGCCAAGAAATGGCAGAAATAAAAAAGCAACAAAAGAGGAACAATAAAAGCCAAAAAGAGCAAATAACAAAAACCACTTTGAACAGAAAAGCAGACAAAAATAAATTATATTCGCTTATTTATCATGTTTAGCCACAAAAGAGAGCAGAAAGAAGAAGATGCAAACAGCAGACGCAACAAAGGTAAAAATGTCGTATTGACGGTAAGTCACCCTGGAAATGAAGTTTTATTTTGTGGTGATGCATAAAAATTAATCAGAATAATTGCGAAGAATAATAAAAGACTAATCAGACCACAGACATATTTATAAGACCTATTCATCTTTGATTCACAGAATTAGCTGTTAAATGCTTTGTCTTCATTATCTTCACACATACACACACGCATAGAAACCAGCCAGGTGTGCATGCAAGGAATGCAATTTGACTAATAAAAGGGGGCGACAAAAGAGTTAACAAAGAAAGGTAAAAATACGCAGCAAATGGGGAAAAAGAAGTCTTTCTGTGCGCCTCAGACACAGCTAAGCCGGCAATTTTAATGACGATGACGCAGATTTTACTGTGCCAAAAAAAAAAATCAACTAATACACGCATAAAATCAGCGACTGTCAGTATGTGTACTGTCTGTGATTATATAAATAAAGTTAAGGAAGGGGAGAGGCGGAGAAACGCAGTCAAAGTGATATGTTTGCCATCGCCAGACGATGACTTCCATGACAATCGCTCTTCCCCTATTCCCCTTCCCCATTTTCTCTCTCACTCTCTATATTCTGGTCTCTTTCTCACTCTAGTGAGATGTCAGTTTCTCCACTTTGTTGTGTTGAGCTCGCTGTAATCTGTTTTATGCGCTTTAATTTGTTTTCTTTGCGATTCCATTTTCTTGTTGTTTGCCAAAAGTTTATTGATCTCTCTGCTGCGCTGCTGCTGCTGCTGCTCTTCGACAACAAAGAGAGGGGTTGTATAGGTTAGAGCGGAAGGGGCAGCGTAGAATATGTCTTTCTATCTCTCTCTGTCTGCCTGTCTCTGTCTTATGTGTATGTTTGCACAACGTTTGCCATGCGGCAACACAACTTTCGCATTTTCTTTGTTAAATTTACGACCAATACCAGAAATCATGTCAAATATTCCAAGGGCAATGCCAAAAATATGCCGCAAGAAAAAAAATATTTATATATATACAAACAAAAAAGAATTTCACGCAATTTGGGATGGGGGGTGGTGAAAGAATGCATATGGCCACATCGCAAATCGTTAAAAAGACAACTTAAGCATAGATCGTAAATTTATGGCAGCGTCGAGGTGTAAACAAACCAAAAAATCGACCAAAACAGCTGTTGTTGTCCATTAAAAAAGAGAAACTGAGAAAAAATAAATACATTTAATAATTTGTTTTCATAATGGAAATCTATACAAAGACAGGTGGAAAAAAAGACACAGTATCCTTGTACAAATAATTATTATCGTTGATAATAATAATAATAATAATGAGAAACCAACAAACCAATAATAATAATAATAATGAGAAACTAACAAACAAAATGCGACAAATATGCAAATGAAGAGGGTTCGGCTAAGGAAGGAGAAATCACAAAAAAAGATACGCTAAACACAAGAAAATAAGAAAAAAAAGCTGTAAGTAATTGTAACAGTAACTTCTTTCTTTCTTCTCTCCTTGTAAGATATTAATTTTGTTTATCACCTAACTTATTTTCCGCATCTGCTATTAATTTGTACAACCTTTATTTGTATACCCCCATTTGTGTGTAGGAAACACACAAAACAAACACCAAACATAAAAAAAAATTTACATGCAAGCGTTGCGGTCGCCGTCACCGTCGCAGTCGAGGTAGCCCATCAGCTGCTGCATTAGTCAGCAGAAACCAAATAAAAAAGAGAGCGGCGGCCCCAAAAAGAAACTTGCAAGAGACCAAACCAAGTCATTGACACCAAAAAACCACAAACAAAAACAAAACGAAGCTGATGAAGATGGAGCAATCAAGAGAGAGCAACAACAACAAAAGAAACTTCACTAAATGCAAATGATTTGAAGTTATGCGCTATCCCGCTTGCACTTGAAATGAAAATATGATTTTCCGTTTTAGAAAAGCGCAATACGTGAAACGCCACCTGCCGTGTCATTTTGTGAACAACTGTTATTGTTCTAAAAGTTTTTCAAGTATAAATACAAAATATATGCAACAACTTGGAAAGTTCACTTGCAACAGCAGTTGCAACTTGTTAAATGCGCACAAATTTGTTTCATTTTTGTTGAACTTTTTGACACGCCCTCAACATTGCGCCCACTTCGCTCAAATTGCGCGTCGCTCTGCAAATTGCAAGCCTATTAAATACTTCATGTTGTTGTTGTCATCGCATGCATTGGCATTTGCCTGTTGTTGTTTTTGGCTTTTTGTGGTTGACAAAATTGCCGCCTTTTGGTTTTTTGGCGTAAAGAAGAAAGCAGCACACCAACAACAACAAAAGAAAAAACCAACTCTATAATTTGGCACACCACAACTACAATATTTTGATACGCTTTCTTAGGGTATCTCCAAAGTCTGCTCAATTTTGTTAATCATTTTGATATGAAAATAAGAGAGAAGTGAGAAAAAGTCAGCAACAACAAGCAGCTCTGAAGTGGGAATCAAATGGGAACCGGAACCGTTAATGGATGAATATGCAGAGCTAGAACAGGAACTGAAATTAGACATTCACTGATTTTTTGACGGTGCAACAAATGGTAACCGGAACCGTGTAATGAATTATGAACCAGAGCCGGAACTGAAATTCGTCATTCACTGATTCCTTCTAACAAACGAGAACCGGAACCGGTTTGAAAATCAAAATCAGCAACAAAATTATGTTTCATTTGCTGCCGTGGTTCAAAGACACTCAAAACTAAAAATAAAAAATTTATTATAAAATGCCAATCGAGAAGAGTGTACAAAATGCAACGTGCACAAAAAATTGAAAATAAATTTTCAAGCAAAATAAATTTGTTTTCATGTTTGTTTGTTTGGCTGCCGCCGCCCCTTATGCAATTTGTGTGTGCGGCATGCAGCGCGCCATGTCGCGTGCAACTAGCAGCAACAACAACAACAACTGCAACAAAAATTCGCTTGCCTTGTACACAAGACGAGTATAGGTGAAATTGGGTTTAGTGTTCAATTTAACACCCACGTTCTAGTTTGGGTTTGTTGGCCCCAACATAAAAGCAGCAGCAGCAGCAACAATCGGCCAAAACACAAAAAAAAAAACAAATAAAAAAATGAGTAATTGTTGTTGCTGTTTCGCGTTTGGTTTGCAACAATTGCTGTCGTCGCAGCTGCAACAGAAACAGCAACAGCAGCTTACCAAATGCAATCATGTTTAATTATGCATTCCACATTGGATTCGTTCTGTTCTTCACCGTTATAAAAGCAATGACAACGCCCCCATCAATAAATAATAATAAATAGCAATAAAAATAACAACCGACAATGGAAATGTTTCTTTGTACTTCTTTAATCTATTTTCGTTTTTATCTATTCCATATATATATTTCATTAATTGATTGATAAGCCCAATTTGGGCCTACAACCAATAACCAATTTCCCTTCAGGAGGGGATAAAAAATCATTGAAGCATTTCGAAAGAGAGCCCACGTCTTTAAATTAAAATTAACATAAATATGTTGCACACAGATATATAAACATTTAATACTATCGCAGCCAGACGTGCATAATTAACAAACAACAATTCGGGCAGCAGCCACCAGGTGGGTTGGGCTCCAATTGGTGGGGGGTGGGGCGAGTGCCTGATTCTGTCATTCAGCCGAATCAGAAAAAAAACAACAAACAACAACGAAAAACAAAAAAACAAAAGAAAATTTGTAAAAGATGCCGAGACGCGCTTTGTGTGTGGGGAGAAACACAGCTAAAAACCGACACTTGAGCCCCACAAAATGAGATTGACTTTGGGGTCAGGTCAACGCCCCTTTTTTATTTGCATATTATTATAATTGTTGTCGTTTCTGTTGCAGCAACTGTTGGTGTTGATATTGCACTACTTGAAAGAGTTTAGCTCTGTTTTTACTATAATAATATTATTTAATTTATATATTACTTTTTTTTTAATATTTAATTCGTTTCCAGCAATATTAATGTTTTAATATGACCTAAACCAGGTCATCGACTCGTAATAAGAATATAGTTAATTTATATGAATGTAAAATCGTAGTTTTTTTTAATGTAATTTTTTAATTGAATTAAAAAACATTTTAACTTATTATTATTAATAACTATTAATTAAGCATTCGTCTCGTTTTGGAACAGATCCTTTTTAAAATATTTTTTTACACCAATATTATTATTGACTTGTATTGAAAAATAGATAAATCGATTTAAAATCCTATTTTTGCTTAAGTTTTTTTTTAATATATAGACAAATGTATTTAAGCGAGTTAATGGCCTTAAAGCATTTGGAAGAGTATCTAAAATTCTAATCTATATTTTTTGCTAGCATTTTGTTGTTGTTTTTGAGATTCGTTGGATGGTTTCGCTTCTCTGTTGAGCGCACAATTAGTTCAATGCTCATCTCCAACAGCCGTCATAATTTTTTTTATTTTTATTTGCTTATTATTATTGTCTATCTTTTGTTTAATATTTGTATGTATTATCAGGCACACGCTTGCAGATTGTATTACAATTAAGGCGTTAAGTTTGTCCCACGACAAATGAGTTGTTCCCCGATATAAAGTACAAAGTATAAATAAATAAATTGACACAGAACCAGAAAAAACGCACATTTCAAATATTACAAAAATAATAAATAAATATCAATCAATTTGAAAGATGATTCCTTGAATGAAAAAACTTTTTGTTTACTGGTTAAGTTGGTTATGAGAAAAAAATAAAAACATTTATAATTCCCACATCATATCGAATATATTTGTTTATCAAATTATCTGGGTTAAGCTCAATATTTATTTATGTACATAACAATAACAATAACAAAAAAAATAATCAACATCAAACTCATATATCATATGGGAACAATCGTAAACAATTTAGGGTGCACAATCTTCGTTATGCGAAATGTTGTCGTTCTTACTTGTTTTCAATTAAGTCCCCTTTTGTCTGACGCATCATGATTATTATTGTTATTATTATTGGACAATAAAAAAATAAGTAATTTTTTTTTCTGTGCAAGCGCGGGTGCAACGCACTCAAAATGTCCAAGTGGGCGTGGTTGTTTGTGTGTGTGGCACGCTTGTCTAGCGAGGGATAACGGGAGCGAGTGGGGGGAGCGGGGAGAGCGGCAACAATTTGCTCCACTGTGGGTGAAAGCGACCGACAATAAGACACAAGAAAACAAAACAAAAAACAAAATAGAAAACAAACAAAATAAAAAATAAACACTCGACTGCAATTAAATAGTTGCCTTTAGTTGCAATTTCATTTAGCAATGGAGAACACTATGATCAACACTTGGAGAGGCAGACTGAGGAGTAATTTTAGGGGTGAGTCGTAGGGGCAAGTGCTGTCAAAGCCACTGTGATTAGCCAGGGCGAATAGGTCAACGATCAGCTGGCAACTGTAGAATTAGAAAACTCAAACTATGCCATTGAAATCAAAGTTAAACGGTGAAATTTAACCCTCAAGTCAGCCAAAAATTACCTGGTTTATTTAAATAGTTATAATTGACATTTTAAGGAGCTGCATTTATTCTAGAAACTAACTGATTGATTGATTGATTGATTGCTGAAAAACCAACATGCCAAAGTCAAGGAAACTGCGTCAGAAAATAATAAACAAATAAAATTTATAAAGTAATCAATAAATAATAAATCGGAACAAACAAAATTTACCTAAAATTATGATTATTTAAAAACCTAAAAGCCTATATCAAGAAAGTTCAGATTTTCTAATATTCAGCTAAATTCTTCGAAGGAAAAAAAATTCTTAAAGTATGTTCCAGATTTCTCCAAGCCATAACTAAATCAAAACAACGGATTTCATAAGAAATTTTTCTAAAATATATTTTGTTCCTAGAATAATACTACGTAAAAAACTAAAAATATAACTTAAACCCAAACTTTATGTTAAATTGCTGCCACAGAATGAATTTAAAAACGTCTCTGGAAAAAAGCTACGCATAAATTTGCAAACACAATTTTAACTTCGAAATGATGTTAAAATTCTACTCAAAAAAATCTCAAAATTACCTTTTCAATTTAATAAAAAACTTTTCTCTAAAAAAAAAATAACACTTTAATTGAATTGTGACGTTTGTGAAGCAAATGGAATTAAATAAGGAAAACACTCGGAGAAAAAATGGTGACAGCAAAATTGGCGCAAAAAAAAATGTAGCTGGCCAAGATTAATGTGGGAATGGCAAACAACGACGGAGGAGCTCTGCTCTGGCCAAATTGAATGCAATGGCCACCCTTTTTGGCCAACTACAACAAGTCAATTGAATAAGTCATGAGTTATTTAGAGTTGTTTTTATTGTTGTTGATGTTTTTGCTGCTCCTATTCGCATTGGAAAACCGGTTCGTTGAAATCACTGCAGCAACAGCAGCAGAAGCAGCAGCAGCAGCAGCAGGTGGCAAGTAAAGCCAAACCCCAAGCTGCATGCTCCAAGTGGGCAATGCCCGCAGTTTGTCAAAGGAGCAGGAGGAGACAGGAAGGAGCCGAGTGGGGGAGCTGGCCAGCCAGCCAGCCAGCCGTGTGTTGAGTGAAGTTGTTTGATGGTTGGTTTGGGTTGATGAGTTGCCGCCAAACCGGTTATGTAAATTGGTAGCAAGAATGAACATTGTTGCATATCATACATTTTAAATACAACATGCCTGCGAGAAATGGGGGTTTTATTGCATTTACTGCAAATTGTATTATTTGGCAAAGCGGAAATGCTAAGGGGGGAAAAGTGCGGGGAGAACACACAACAAACAACAACACAAAAAGGGGGCTTTGCCAGCGAACAGCAATCAACAACAATTAAATTTGATTAACGCAAATAAAATGAGTATATGAAATTTAAAGTGTTTGTTTTTTTTTTTTTTTTGTTATTTTGCCCCCAAAATAAAAAAAGAAATAAAAATAAAAGGGTCGCTCTGATAAAAAACTGACGGTGCATAAATTATGCTGGCAGGAAGAAACGAACCAAACGGGCAACTCTCGTGCAACATGCGGCGGCACTTAAGACCCGACTCGAAATGAACTCAACTCAACATCATCGCTGGAAGTAGGTAGACCAACCAGACAAGACCAGACCCAGTCCAGACCAGACAAACAGACAGAACCTTGGGAACACTCAAATAATAAAGATGATTATAGTTGTTGTTGTTGTTGTTAATGCAGTTGGTTCGGGACTCTCAAGTGCCATAGACATTCATAAAGAAAAAAATATATGTTCAAGGTTAAATATGCAGCTTTTTGAGGTTGCAAGAAGCAGCGGAAGATCCACTAAAAAAGCATTAAAAACAATATTATCTCTGAAGTGCAGAAGTTGCAATACACTTGCAGATAATCGAAAGATAAACGATATAGACCAAAACAACCCATTAAGGCAGATAATTAACATTTAAGTTGATCCCTAAAATTTTCAAACTTTACTTTCGTTTGAATTTATTTTAAATCTGTCGCATTGAATTGCTGAAAATTTCTAGATTTATTCTATCTATCAATTATAAAAGGCGGTTTCTTTTAAGTTTAAACACTAATTAAAACCTATAAATATTAATATTATTTCTGGTTTTATTATCTCAATTTCTACAAGCATGTGTCAGCAATATAAAAAAAAATGTAGAATTATTCATACATCATTTTTTGCTATTTTTTGGCTTTGGATTTATAGAATTTTATGATATAGGCAAAAAGCGTCTTAATATTGTAATTTACACTCATGACATCTTCCATATTAAGATAATTCGTAATATTCCAATCATTACATGTTTTTCTAATATACATTTTTAATCTGTTTATAACTAAAAACATTTGAATATATATTTTCTCATAGCTCTTAAGTGCAATGCAGGAGACTAAAACGTAAAACCCTTTTTCTGTAAAATATTAATTATGTAGTCCAAAACAATATTTCACTTGAAATAACAAATATTAAAATACCCCCAAGCAAGGGTATTGAAAACCAACAGCAAAAAAAAACAATGAAAAAACTTGGCAAGTTGCTCTTCCTTAAAGAAGAAGAAAAAGAAGTGGGAGATGAAATGAAGATGGAGAGGGAGAGGGAGAAGAAGAGGCTGTGCGTTGTGAGTAAGCAAAGATCGCGCTTGCTACAAATTTAATGAGGCTGTGGCTCTGCTCGCGATGTGAGACCCAAAATAAAAAAAAACTCTGGGTAAATACTACGACAACAACAAGTAAACTAAAGGCATAAATGTCGCTTAAGCGGCAAACGGGTTTTTTCTTTTCTTTTCTTGTTTTTTTTTTGCGTCTCCCAGACTCTTTTGTTGTTGTTGTTGTTAAGAGTTGGCAGCTCCTACGTGTGAGCGTTTTTTTTCTACAGAGACCGGTTTTTTATTTATTATTTTGCTGTTGTTGTTGCTGCTGCTCAGAAGGCAACTCTACAACTTGAATAACATTTTCATGTTGCTCTGCTGCTGCTGCTGCGCCGCACAACAGGTACATTTATTGTATACTATATATGTATGTTATGCATATATGTATATGCATATGCATATGTGAATGTCCGTGTGTGTGTATGTGGGGGGCTGCTGTTATATGAGAGTTCCTCTGTCTTTGCTTTGACTGTTGTTTGCCTTGCCTTGCTTGTTTCTGTCTGTCAGTCTGTCTGTCTTTGTCGTTTCTCGGCCTCTCTCTCTCCCTCCTTCTATATTGGGTTCTTCTTTTAATGCCGCAGCAAGCAGCGCAGCAGCAGCAGCAGCAGTTCTTTATACATGTGTTGGTAGAAAGCCAAAAGAATAACAGAGGCAGGCAAACACAGCATTTGAGAATTTGCTTTGTCATGTGCCTCAGCAAGACGGTTTGTTCTCATGCATGTACATGCACATATATATATATATATATATATATATAGTATTATATATTATGTGTTATATATATATCTGTCATATAAGGTTATGAGGCGCATAATGCTTGTTTGTTATGCTGATTTGTGCCTTCTTTCTGAGCACAGAAGACAACAAGACAAAACACACGAGCTCACACACACACATTCATACACACGCGCTCACACAAAGCAGCCCCTGCTCCACACACCCCCTGACCTTTGGCTGTATAAAGAAAGGGCTTGTGCTTAACTTATGTTAATATGTGTAAAATAACACCAATCATATCCCATATATTAAAACTGTCATTTCATTTATTGTTAAAAACTCAACAAAAACAATTTTTCTTGTTTTCGAAATTTATTTTTAATATACGCAAACTTTGTAAACAAAGATAAGTAATTAATATTTGTTAGGGAAAAATTTTCTATATAAATCATGTCTATTATTTAGTTATTGTATATTCAACTTTTAAGGAATTTGGTTTAAAAATGGAAATAAATTTATATATTTCTTGTTGATTGAAAATCAATTTCTATCTATTAATCTAATATTTTATTTAAATTTATCTATTCAAAAAGACACATTAAACTATTTTATATATAACTAAATAAAAAAGATGTGACTAATCAGTAAATACCATGATAATAAATCAGTAAGACAACAAATGTGTCAATAAATCACTTTCATTATATATTAAGTTTTGAAGAAATAAATCTCTAAAGTTCATGGTGGATCATAGAACCATAAATCTTACTTAATAGCTTAGCTCTAAGTCATTTTCTTTGGAGTTCCAAAATCTATGAATTCTATATTTTCCAAAAAATATAACCCAAGACGGATTTCCTAAAGAAAACAATGTGTATTTCTCCGTTACGCTTTTTGCCGGAATTCAGGAATACTTCAGTTAATGTTATTATATTAAACAAATAACATTAATTAATTATTTTCGCACGCGTTCCTTCTACAAACAAATTAAGAGAAGGTCAGAGAAAAAGTATGAAAACTTAATTATTGGGTCATAATGGGAGAACTGCCATTAGCTAATTAGTAGCAATAATTTGATTAATAACCATAGAATGTCGGGTTCTTTGCTCAATTACATATATACATATATATATATATATATATATATATATATATATTCTAATTAAAGTCTACCCAAAAAATAAGCAAATGTTTTGCCTATGAAAGGGAATAAGTATAAGAATTGATTTTGAGCCCGTGCTAGGCACCAGCGATTACCAGTTTTCTTCTTCTATCCGTAAAAAAAAGAGAGGAAAGAACCGAATGAGATATATAAAGCAAATAACAAAACAGAAAACAAAAGAGCAAAAGAGAAATAAGCAGATTAATTGACGCAGCAGCCACGATCAGAACAAGTTCTAAATCGAACTCGACCTCGACTTTTGGGTAGTAGGCGGCAATGCTTTCACTTGGAATTAATCGAATTGGATCGGATGGAATCGTAAGGCAGCTAATAACTAGTTAAACAGACGACAGATGCGAGAGAAGTAAAAGATATAGATATAATTATATATAAGCTAAGAATATATACAGATATGGCTCTCCGAAGATTAATTTTTTTTATTTATTATAAATACAAAAAATGAACTTATTGTTCATATTACAGCTATATGATATAGTCGTACACTGTTTGGGTATTTATTTTTTCGAAATGTTGAGAGCAGTATTAAACTTATAACTGATGAGTTTGATTTGAATATCTTATGAAATACAAAAATTTCCCATACAAGAACTAGAGTAAGTTTTAAAGCCCAAAAATTTAAGTGCACCCTCAAAATTGTATAATGCTCAGATAAAAAAATAAGCAATCTCTGCAAATAGTAAACCCATATAACACAATAAATAAAACCCGTTTATAACCCAAATTAAATTTACCACTGTTAATATCATTTCTCATAAAACTCTATACTATAAAAAAAAAAAAAATAATAATTTTTTGATGAGTCAAACTGCAAAGATAAAAAAAAATTTGTTCCATATTCACCTAAGAATCAACATTAATTTTTTTATTTTATCTCTATGTCTCACTTAGAAGTGTCAACAGACTTAAAGCAGTCAGCAACATATAAAGTGCTTCTAAGTAGAGGGTATTAGAATAGTCAAATAACACAAATTTCTCTCTGATATGCAAACACATATGCCGCAGTAAGAATCCGGATGCCACTTCTCCTCTCTTCCTCCCTTTTTCCCACTCTCCTCAACAGTTGTAGATAGAAGAGCCATGAGTTTCGTATCTTATCGCAAAAAACGCGTGTTCAAATCATGTATATATATATGTATATATATATATATATATTTTTATATATATATGGGGTACCACATTGTGTCCAAACTAAGGCAATGTGTAATCAAATGAATTGTGGGGACCCAATTAAAGCAGGCCTTTGGGCATACTGAAATCATTCGAATTGTATTGGATTTGGAACGTTGCCTGTGCGATAAGATAATGCAGTAATAAAAAAAAGGAAAACCCAAAAAATTAAATACAACAATACAAAACGCATTTCGCATAGGACAATAGATTCCACTTTAAGGCCGTCGCAATATATCCAAACGACAAACACAAGAAATATCTCTTTGGAAATTTAAAACGTAAATTTTTACTTTATAATATATACATATAAATTCACTGTTATTGTACAATATATGTGTGTATGTGTGTGTGTGTGTGCACTTAGCAATCGATTCGGTTAGTCATAATAGAAACAGCTTATCAGACATTGTGGGTGCTTTTGTTTTTTGTATGAGTTCAATGCAATCGCTATTGTTCTACCCTGTAACTATTTTAATGACGTAATAGAGAAGAAACCCTTGAGAAGAGAGAAAAAAATTCTCCAATTAAAATAAATATATATTGTTATAAATTATAACTGACAGTCAGAATTACCATAACAATCAGCAATCAGAGACTATGTATATTGGAGATCCAAATTTTGAAATTTCAGGAATCTCGATTACACTATTATTTAGGGATCTGCGAGACTCTAGTTACTAAAGATCTATGACGGGACATATTCGATATATTAAGAGATAGAGATCTACAAACCTGAGATCTCAGAGACTATAAATAATAACGAATTAGATATGATTAGAACTATGGATATTAAGCTTGAGATTTAAAAATGAGAAAACTGGAAATATATGGGAAGTTTTAGATCTTGGAATATGACTTACCATAAAAAAAAAAACAGAATCTAAGATTAGGCATCTAAGAGATTAGATATTTGAAACTTGAGATTTCAGAGACTAAAGAATAGAGAGAGAAAGGAATCTTAAACTTTGTATGCAACTACTCAAATAGCAAAGAATTTGTCTTAAGATATTTTCAAAACTCTATTTATACTGTACAAAAACTCTTTATACAGTGACATTTCTAAATTTGACACACATGGCTTATGTCAAATCATACTCGTTTGCCCAAAAACTATAAAAATTTAACAGCTTACTTAAAAAAATTAAGAAATCTTTACAAATACAATCGGATTCTTTCTTAAACTACAAACTTACAATCTGTAAGTCTAATTTCATCAACTAAACATAATTACTTATTTAATTAACTATTAAAAATATGTAAATATAAGTTTCAAATGCTTTTCTTTGCACTCTCAACCTTAACACAGGGCATCTGCAAGTCGAGTGCTCTTACAACTGATTCTCCTTATCAAAATGGCACACATATTTGTGGCATACGATTTATGGGCCCAGAATTCCAGCACTGCTGCAACACGTAATTAGACAAAAGTGAACAAAAAAACAAAAACGAATAAAAATGAAAAACAACAAAAGAAAGATAAAAACAAATGGAGCTGATAAGGAGGCCGCGTGGATAACACATATACACAAACTCTAAAGAGAGTCAGAGAGAGAGCGAGAGAGAGAGAGTGGGGGTGGGGAAGAGCGATCTGTAATTTTGACCATATGCGCAACATTTGGCTAAGAGCCACACAAAAGCGTTTCCAATTGACGTCAAAGCCAAATGAAAATTAACGCATATACGGCAAAAATCGCACACAAATATAAATATATATAAATATATACACACATATATACAAATATATATATATAGGCCCACTCAAGAGGCAAACAAAATCAATGAAAATAGAAAAATGTGCGCGAAAAAAAAAACAAAAACATCAAGAATCAATCTGAATGTAGAAATATATATAGCAAATGTGTATATAGCATATGTGTACATATATATATATATATATTTATATATACACATATAGATACCACTATCGATTTGGGTTAATGAGCACATATGCAATTATTGAATCAATTTTGATATATGCATGATTTAATCATTCAAAAATTTTTGCGACTATTATATTTTCTAGAGAAGAAGAAGAAAAGCAACCTTATCGAAACTCATGCAAAAAGTAATAAAAAAAAATATACCTCAAACAATAACAAATACTAAATCTGTCAATAAACAAACCAAACCAAACTATCATAACAAAAAAATTATGAAAAATCGATGTCACCGGAATTATGATAGCTTATAAATCTATTAATCAATTATACTAAAAAAAATAATCAGTATATGAAAAACCTGTGAAAACAATGAGCACATTTTAATAATAAATAATAAAAAATAAGCGAATGGTTCATATAGGAAATACCTAGAAAAACAATAACATTTTCTATAGAATTAATTATTTTAAAAGACTTCCAATTGAATGAAATTAATTCCA
Organism: Drosophila dives; assembly: GCA_035042365.1. Classification (NCBI taxonomy): domain Eukaryota; kingdom Metazoa; phylum Arthropoda; class Insecta; order Diptera; family Drosophilidae; genus Drosophila; species Drosophila dives. Next base: position 6,046,189 of record JAWNLJ010000357.1, on the reverse strand, counting down.
ATTAATTGAATAATTGAAGAGCACAGTTATTAGTTGACCCAAACGAACCCAGCTAAATTATGAATCATTAATAACCATTTTTAAATACAGCTGAAGAATATTTCTATTTTCGCTTTATTCGTTATCGCTTTGACAGCTTAAATATTTCAATTTGTACACGTAAAGCCAAATATAAATATAAATTTAATGGCTGTGGATAGTAAAGATTCTGGCATTTTAACGTGGCCAAAAAGCTAATGCAGTCGTTAAATGTTAGCTCTTGAAAAGTCTCATTTACAGATAAATAATTTTATGTTTAGTCTGGGCAATGAAAAAACCGCAATTACATAATTATATCGTTTTTGGCAGAGCAAATCAAAATCAAATTTTTAAATTTTTAAATTTTCATTTTGAATTTTCGTTTGCTTATATATTTTTTGTGCGAAACGATTGTAACGGATGTTTTTAGAGAGATAAGAGCATCGAGGGGGGGTGTGGAGACTACGTCATATTTTTCCTTTTTGGCAAGCGCATTATTGTAAAATTCGCTTGGCCCATTGCAAAAGCCATGAAATATGGCACACATGGCCAGATTTCAGTTTCAGATCATTTTCAATTACAAAGCGATACAAAAATAAATTCAAGAAAAGCACACAGATGAGAAAAATATATATATTTTTTCATATATATATGTATGTATGTATAGGTATAGGTTATTGTGCATGTTTGTACTATTTGTTGTTATTTACCAGCTCAATATGAAATGGATTTTATTTCTTTGGCCCCAATTCGAAACATACCTGTAAGAAAAGATGAGAAAATCATTGATTAATATATATTTGGAGCAGATGCATCAGTTTGTGTTAGAAAATTTAAAGTGTTTGTACTTAAAACTGATTGTGTAAGTATTTTAATAGCTGTACCTATTTTAAATTACCCCAAAACTCAGCGGGTCTTTAAATAACATTTTAGTTTATGAAAATATATATTTTTAGTTTTTAAATTTTTGATATTCACAAGTTAAATAGGCAAAAAAAAACTGCAGAAGGAATATTAAATTAAAAGTTAAGAGATTTTCTGTGCACTTTTAAGACAATACTGTATTAAAAATAAACTTTTAAGACTCTTTTAAATCTTCAAAAAAAATGTAACAAATTTTCCAATACGAAGAAAATTTAATATTCAAAAATTTGAGCAGCTCTTCGTTTTAAACAAACAAATATTTAAGTTATTATTTTGCAAACTTGTAATTTAAATTTTAAGCTCCCAAAAAAACCTTTAAGGACTAAAACTTTAGCTAATTTCAAATATGTAGAACACAAACAAAAAACAAAAACAAACTTTTTAAGCTATGCAGACTTAATTGAAGTGTTAATTATCTTAACTCTGCTCGACTTTAAAATGGATATTAATCATCTTTATGACATACATTTATCTATATTGTATATTGTTCTACCTACACAAAAAATGAGTGTTTCAGGCTCATTAAGAAAACGATATTACAATGTGCGACAATAACAATAAGCTTTGCTTGCTTTTTTTTATTTTTTTTTTGTCATTATACAAAAGGCGCCTGAAACGCTTTATCTTTACGCAACATTTGACAAAACAGCAGTGAGCCCCGCTTCTCCCCCTCGCCATGAAGATACCCCTTCATAAGTACCTTAAAAATAAATAAAGAATAAAGAATAAACGCAACCCTAACACAACGCGCAAAATTTACAAAAAAAAATAAATAAAGCAGCAGCAGCCACTGAAAGGCTGTGCATTGTCTGTTCACACAAGATATATAGAAAGTATATATATATATATATATATATATATACATAGAATCTATGCATATGGGTATATAGTGTAGGGGCAAGCCTTTCAAGCGACTCGTTTGCGGTTGAAGATGGCAAAAGCAGCAGCAGCAGCAGAGGACAGAAGGCAAACCGCGAGGGACAAGGTTGCACAAAAATATCAAATTTCCAAAGCCAGGCAGCAGGCAGGGCAGGATGAACTAATAATAAGGCAAAATGTATATATATACTTATATATACAGATATATATATACATATATATAGGGGCTCACATATAGGGGTTATATATATATATTTAATGCATATACATAAGTTGCGCATACGCCGCGTTGCACACACGGCAAACAATTAAGCGACCTCATTTGCAGAGAGCAAAACCGCATGCAACAACAACAACAACAACAACAACAACTTGGGAGACATTTAGACGCTTTGAGTGACAGCTGCACTTAAAACGCGCCAAAAAAAATAAAACAAAAAATTAAGCAAACTAAAAACGAGAAGCAGCTAAAAATCAAATTAAGCAAAAAGCTGGAAAAAAAATCAACACTAGAAATAACAGTTAAAGAAAATTAATACACTTGGCAAAATGAGGCTCACTTGTTTAGGCGAATTGTCTATAGAAATGGCAAATATTCAGTTTTATACAAATCGTTTCAATTGAAAAATGTTATTTGTGCAAAATTCTAAAGAGAATTTTATGTTTTCATTTGTAAATTCTTTTCAACATAGAAATTCATTCAAATTCTAATTTTACATGAGAAAGACAATGAAGAATTTTTACATATTCTTTATAAATATTCTGTTTAGAACAGAAAAAGTATTTATAGAGATAATATGTGCATAATACAATCAACTCCAAAAACCATTGAATGACTTAATATTTACTTATTTATATCAATTCTATATTTTCATAAAAAAAACTTAATTTTTACATTAGCTATTTGATCTATAATCTAATTACTGTTCTAATCTGCAGTTTTTCATAAAAAGTTTTATTATTATAAAAATAAATAAAATATACACGAACATCCGAAAACTCTTTCAATTTAAATCTTACATTTGAATAAAATTCCAAAAAAATAATTTAATTTCTATTCAAAAAGAATACGTTTCAATAGCATGAATTAAATAATTAATAATAAATAAATTTTAAATTAAATAATCTATAATTATATGAAATATATTTAACTGAAAATGGAAATATATATTATATATATATAATTATATATTTATTTGAGTCTAATTCACAATGGATATATATAGACTCTGATAATAATATATATATATATATATATATCTGAGTGCTGTTCTAATCTAAGTAGTTTTCTTGCTCACAAATACACTAAACTAACGCAACCTGTTCTTAAATAAATACTTGATTGTCTTGTCTCCTATTATAACAAGTCTGAAATACCCGCTGGCCATTTAAGGGGTATATCAAGAAATTGGAATGAAGATGGAGGCGAAAATCGTTGACAGTTCACGAACTGAACTCAGCTCAGCTCGGCTTGGCTCAGCTCAAGTCAACTTGCAACGTTCGCTGAGCTCATTCTTGAGATACAGATACGGCAGCAAAGATACGCGATACGTTTGGCCAGCTGCAATGCAGCAACAATGAGAAACTAGTTGCAACTAGTGCAACAGCAACAACAACAACAACAATGCTGCAAAGCGAACTCGTTTGCCTGGGAAGGCGTTGCCCAAAGCAAAAAAGAAAAACATAGCAAAGAAAATGCTGCACACCACTGTGGGTGTGCAACAAACTGAGGCACCGCACAATGTGTGGGTGAGAGAGTTAATGCTGCTGTGGCTGCTGCTTCTGCTGCTGCTGCTGCTGTTGTGAGAAAGAATGTCAGAAAAGCGGCCTTTAAGCTGCTGCAGCTGTTGCTGCTGCAACAACACCAATTGTAAATAGTATCTGATAGATACTTTTTGTTGCAGCAGCAACAGCAGCAGCAGCAGCCCGCATAAGTCGCCTAACTAAGCACAAAGCTCATTAAATTGATTGACTGCTGCTGCGGCTGCTTGCTTTATGTGGCAAGCGACTCTGATTTCTGATTATGTGATATATGTAGAATATATATGTATATAATTATATATATAACTCGATGTATATATATATACATATGCCGAGATAAACACTGCCAACAACTATAACGACAGCATTTTTTCTAAAGAAATCCATTTTAAGTTGTTTTCACGTGAAATGCGACCGCAGCGAGACTCAGCAATCTTCTAAGTTGACGGATTATTTTCACTTGAAACGATAATCATCAATTTTGTCTTTACAATGTTAGCCAGAACATAAATAGTATTGTATTACCCAATTTGTTTATTAAGCTTGCAACAAACTGCTGATTATCAGTTTCTGTTTATTTATTTATCTAATAACAAACTAAGAAATTCATTGAAAATGTGGTTTTCACTGCAATTGCTTGTCGATATATATCGACATTGGAAAAGCTTATGCAAGCATCAAATTAAATAAATTTATTTTTCGTTTGGTTTATAAGAACTTTTATTATAAAGTCTCTTACAAACATGGCTATATCAACTATATATATACTGTTTGGGATCGGAGATACTGGTTTCTGTCTTTTATATACTCTTCCACAACAATTTTAAACTATTTTTAATCGACTCACTGACAAATAAAAATAAAAATTATATTAAATTCCTATTTTTAACTGAGGCTTAATCATTTCTAATTCCGCTCAAACAATGTTCTTCAAAATCAAAAATTACATCATAAAGATGGTTTAATATTCCATTATTAAATATATATATATATTTTTATACAACGAAGCACAATTAAATTGACAGTAATTAAACTCAATGAATTGTATATAATTTAAAAATGATTAACAAATGTTACAATGATTTCGGCAAACTTTGAGAACAGTTAAGTTTTAATGTCAGGCAGTTATATAATCATTTCATAATAATTTTTATTGCCAGCTTTGAGCTTTAATCGAATAGAAATGCACAGTGCAAGGAGGGGGATTTTGAGGAGGGCGTCTAGACAGACGCCAATAAAATCGAAAATCATATGCAAAAAAAAAATAAAAATAACAGAAAATAAATAACGAATTTATGGATATGTTTTGAGTATTTGTTGATGTTGTTTACGATTGCGTCGAGGTTGCCGTGGAGACAATTTCCGGGTGTCTAAATCGGTCGACGACACGTCAGTTCCCCCAATTTTGTCGCTTCAATCCACCCACAGTAAGTAGGTTTTTTTTTTGCACAGTGTAATTGTCTTTGTTGTTGATGTATGCGAATGTGAATCATTTGCTCATTTGACGGCAATTAGCACAAGTCAAAAGAGGCACAAAAACGAACAAAAGCAAAATAAATTTACCGGTGCGACGACAACAAAAGATAGAGAAAAATAAAGCCAAAATGTTGAACTCCATTTGCACAACTTAACCTAGGTATTTGTATTTTTCGTATTCCTAGGGCACACACACACATCCATACACGCACACATAAATCAAGGAAATCAAAAAGGGGTTGCAGTGAACAAATATGGTAGCAAAAGAAAAGCAAAGCAAAAAAATAAAAAGAGATTACGCTTTCATTCATTGAATGCAAATGCAGATGAAGAGCAAGCGAGAGAGAGATAGAAATAGACATATGCAAATATTGTATAGGATTACTATGCACACATGTCTATGTATGTATGAATGTGTATTATGCACACAGCTGCTGGCCACGCTGTGTTCTCATGTCTAAAACCCAACTCCCCACACCCTTTTAACCTCCCCCTTTTCAACATCAACTGCTTAGTATGCTTGCCTGGCTTCTTTTCAGCGCGGATTTCCGCCATTTGTGGCATGTTCACTATGTTTGCGGCGGCAGACAAAATAAATATAAAAGTAAGTAAAAAAGAAATGAATGCAAGTTGAAATAAAAAGCATATTTGAATGTCAAGCAACAACAGCAACAACAACACTTTGCAGCTTTAAGGATGCACAAAGAGTAACAGAGACAGACGACAGTTAGAGCTCAAGGTCCACGATGTTAACAGTCTGCGCTTTTGTCTCTCCTGCCTTCTTCATTATTATCTGCATGCATGCTCATCATCATACACACGCACACACAAATACATACACGTTTCTGATTTTGTGTGATTCATGCTCAGGGGCAAAACATATTCGAGTCGAGTAGTGCATATTGCATATGTATGCGTGTACAGATATATTGTATCTCTACTTGCTGGACAGTTTTTCTTTTTTTGTTTGTTTTATTATCATCATTATAAGTGTAGAGTCAGTCATTGTTCTGTTCTGTTCATGAAAGCGAAAGGCCTTTTGCATTAAGCCCTCGCTCTTTCTCTCTCTGTCTCTATGAACTTTCGTTGAACTGGACTATAGACTAAAAGCGAGAGATGTTTGCCAGACACAAATACCGGGGTTGGGGGGATCAAGCAGAGTGCGACCAACTTGTGTGCAAGAATAGGGCAGCACTAAGAGTGCAATTGTTCGCTAAACTGCTGAGTCACCAACAGTCACCTGATTAGAGATGACCACAAGTACAAGAATGTCGCAAAAGAAATAAGGTATATTCGCTGTAGTCAAGTTGATAATTTGATTTTTATTTTAATTATAATATTTTCTTTTACTAGATTTATATTTTAATAATGCTATAACAATTTTAGCGATTTTATTAGTATTACTTTTAAATTCAGCCTAACACAAATATCGTCACACCTCAAATTCTCCAACTCTCATCTCTATTCGTACATCGAATTGAATTTTGCTCAAACGCTATTTGACGCCATGGCTCAGAGATAGTCAACGACGAGCATCCTGCTGTTCAAGCGAGATTGCAGGCAAGGGGTACATCTTAGGCAGGAGCTGGCCCGCAACGATTGCCCAACACTGGCAACCACAACAACAACACCAAGCACGAGTTGCGGCTACATTTGGCATTTTGATGGCGCTTTGGCCCCCAAAAAAAAAACCTTTGCACAATATTCAATATTCGAAAGCTTAGCTCTGTGTGGGTGCACGAAAGTGTGTATGTGTGTGTGTGGCCCAAAAAAAAATAAAGCAAAAAAACAGCAGCTTGGAGAGTGCATTGAACTCTACAACGGGCGAGAGTGCATGAAGAGTTGCCTAGGTAAAGAGAGCAGAAAGCGGGAGAGTGTAGTGTGAAGAGTGGAGAGAGGAGAGAGGAGAGGTGAGGTACGGTCAATTATGCCCTCGACTAATCAAAACCAATTAGCAATAGGGCGCAAAAGAGAGATAGATATACATATGCACAACATACATTCATATAAATATGGACAGGCAACTTCATAGATAGATGACGATGATGATGATCATGATGATGACGAACAAATAATGTTCACGTACAATGTTGCCAAAGGGCACGTGATCTGACTCTCAATTGTAATGAGAGAAATTGTCATTGGCGGCTTTTTTGTAATATACAAATATTTAAATGTTTAATAATCGCGTAGGGGATTTTTTTTGCTATTAATATAATAATAATTACTATGGTGGTCGCTCAATTAAAAACACTTTTGTTTTTTATTACATTTTTGAATATTTAAACATACTAAATTTCTTTAAATACAAAGAAAAACAATTAATGCTTTAAAAAAAAATCACATACAATAAATTTTAATTGCTTTATAGCTGTAATAACTGTATAACTATCAGTAGCTGAAACCTATTTTTTGGTTGACATTATAATAAATTTTTATATACATTTATTTGTAGCTTTTTTCAGTACGTTAAATTTTATTTTAGTTGAATTTACCACAACAAACAAAAATTATATAACAATTTTGTTAACAACAATCATTGGCAAATTAACTTGACTTCGACTTTTCACATACTGCCTGTTCTGTCATATAGAGAATTATAGTATTATAAAATCAGAGAATCATTACACACACTCGTGCCCATGTAAATAATTACAGACTGTGATTGTCTATCGAATTTGAGCGCAACGGAAGTTCGCAGGAGGTGTAGGTTATGGGGAGTGTGTGTGGGGGAGGAGGTTTAAAAAAGAGAAGAAAAAAAAACCTGACACAACAATTACGTAAATTATTGTCAATTATTGCAATTGTAGTTACGGGGGCGGAAAATCAGATACATCTATATATATATATATGTATGTTTATCTATACACATATTAATATATGTAATGCACATGCGACTTTGTTCCACAGTGTGTAAATATTGATCGGTTTACTAGTTAGTTAAAAGCAATTTGTTTTACTTCATTTATTATGAAAATGACCAAATGACAAAAAAAGATAAGTAAAAACCCATTTTATATTCTTTCTTTCGAGCTATATTTAATTATAGATAATAGCTATATTCGTTACAGGGTATTTAATGGGTCTGGCACACTTTTTATTAGCGTTGATTGTTGCAATTTCATTGTTATTGTTGCGTACTTAACAATTGAACAAAATATAATAACAATAGTTAAAAAGCCAGAGACGTGTTTTTTATAAAATTTACGATTTACGTAACAGTGTTTTTATTATTTTTTTTGTTTTAAATTCTGCTTTCTCAGCTCGAATTCGTGTACAACACTTGTCAGCTGCTTTTGGTGTGATGAAAAGAATTAATTTTTAATTATTATTTTTAATTGCAAACTTTAATTGCAAATGGAAAAACAACAAACAAACAACAAGCAACGAATTGCGCTGAATTTTAAACAAGTGAATGCAAATTGGTTGCACGCATCACTCAAAAAACATATTTATAAAATAGAGTGTGCGGAGGGGGAATTGCACGTGTGGCAAACAACACATGTGTTGGAGACGCTGGGAATTATCCACATTAAACGAGAATGAGTCAAATGCGAAACGCAATTTGAAATAAAGATGACTTTAAAATGCGGTGTACAAACCCAAATACAAAAAAATATAAGCTTTGGGTTTTTTCTCTATATGTATTTTGCTTTTTACTAAACTTAATATACTAAAAATAAAAAATAATTGAGAAATAGATTCCTAAAATTGAGTCACTGAATTTTTTTTTTATAGATCAATTCTGAGAATTTTTAGTTTGTTTGCGCCAAAAATTGGCTAAGCGATCGGCACTGTCGCGATCTTTCTTCTCCTCTGGCACTTTCCACCACTTCTAGCAAACCACCACAGGCTATTAAACTCGACACTACTCAACACTAATTGAAGTATGTAAAAATTGGGTAAAGTAAAAAAAAAATTTTTACTCAACATTTAAAAACGTTTCTCAACACAACAAATAAAAGCACTAAATTTAGAATTTATGCAAATGTTCTGCTACTCAACCCACCGCTGCTGCAGGGTTTATTTACAATTTCTGCTTATCTCATACATATCTCATATACATTTTCTGCAGCCATTTTCCCCTTTGTTGGCTTTTCCCTTTTGCTCTCCAGCTAAACTATGCCAGCATCAACAACAACTACAACAACAACAACGAAGAGCAACTTGACATTTGGCGAATACTTGGCCCCGAAACAAATTCTGCCTGGCTTTGATCTCTCCACTTGAGCGCGTTTGTTTCGCTTGGGTCAAAAAAACACAAAAACATCTAAATAAATAACATAAAAAAAACAAAAGACAAAAATAATAAAAGAAGAAAAAATAGTGAGTGGGGTCTGTTGGGGCTAATCTGGCTAAAAGCAGCAGCAGCAGCAGACGCCATTGACGAGATTTACTTGTTCTGCTATTTATTTATTTATTATCATGAGGAGCAGTCGCCATTAAGCGGCTGCTTCCTGAATATTCCAGTGAAAGAAGGAAGCGAGATGGCAGGGGTGAAGAAAAATGTCCAATTGCTTAAAGTAATAACAAAAGTTACGAGTGAGGAAAAGAGAGGGAAATATACAAATAGCTGGCCAGGCTGAGACAGGCGGACTTTGTATTGTGTGCGTGTATGTGTGCGTGCGTGTGTTTATGTGCGTGTGCATGACTCATTTGCAATTAAGCGACAAAAGGCAGCAAACAGCGAAACTCACTGATGCACACACACACACAACGCATACATATGAGCAGGCAGCATTCAAGTGCCGCAAAAATGCCAGCATAAAAATAAAGCAAACGCTGCTGCTGCTGCTGCGCCAAAAAAGAAGAAAACCTACAAAAGCAGCAGCAGAAGGCAGCGACCACAAAAACCAAAACAGCGGCAGCGCTAAGACGATAAAGAGTGCAAAAGGGAAAGAAGCAGAGGAGCAACGTTTACTTGTGTGCGTTGGCTGCAAAATTCAAATTGGCTCAGGCGAGCGTCGACGTCGGCATCAACGTCGACTGATGTTTACACAACGTGCGGCGCAGCAGCAACAAAAACAACAAAGACTGCGACTGCGCTGCTTTGTATTTTTCTTTTGCCGTTGATATTTTGCTGCTTTTTTTACATCAGCATTATTTATTTTTTTGCTTTGCTTTGCTTGGCTCTCTAATTGAAAACAAGCAAAGCCGTATTTGTGTGTGTGTGTTCGAAGCAACACAGGCAGCGTCTACAGCTGGCGCTGCTGCTGCTGCGCTGCTGTTTATGCTGCTAGCGCTGCGCTTAAATGCGAAATTGTATAGCAAGCAAAGCGTAGCCAAATACAATGTTGCCAAACTTCAACAAGCAGCACATTTTGTCGCTGTAGCTTTGCAGCAGCAGCAGAGACAACAACTTATAGTTGAGTACATATGTGCGTGTGTACTTTGTGTGTGTTTGTGTCTGGCTGTGCATTTGCTGCTTGCTTGCTTGGGTATGTGTGTACCCGTTTATCTTTTATGCAAGTGTGCATTTGTTGCTGTTAATTTGAAGCCATACATTGTGCGCTGTAAGTTTACAGGACACACAATGTTCCCATCCTCAATGACTAATTTACGCCCATTTTAAAGGCAACTTTGTATGTATGCAGGCAGCACCTGATCGATGCTTAATGATAGCCGACAAGAAAAAAAAATAACCTAAACCGGTTCAACAGCAGCAACAACAACAACTGTTAACTGGTTTCATCGAGCTAACAGGTAATAATAATACATTTGCCAGCTCTTTTAGTTATAATAATCGATTTGTTGCTACTCTCTCGCTCGCTCTCATACTCTACCCCTCTCTTTCTTTATACATATATATACTCGCTGCCTCCATGTTGATAATCTTTTGTCTCTGCTGCTTAGCACCTTTTGTGTGAAATGTGGCAACGTTGCGCACAAACTTCCCTATCATCCCTAACTCGGTCTCTCTCACTCACACTCACTCACTTCAGACAGCCTCAACTCGAGTGTGAAATTATTTGGGAAATTTTCTAATTTCCCATACAGAAATTGAGTTATCGCATCGCTGCCAGACAACAACAGCAACAAAATCGTTGTCATGTTACCTCTCCCTCCTCCCATTCCATACATTGTATGGGCATATGGAATTACGAAACACAAAATGCAGCAGCAACAACAGCAAATAACAATAGCAAATAATGTGCAATGCAAAAAAGAGACAGAGACAAAGAGAGATAGAGGGAGCGAGAGAGACGATAAGTTAAAACAATAACAATGCAAATTATAATCAAATAATTGCACGACTTGCAAAACAAAAAGCTGTACTCGAAATATGTACAAACGTACACATGTACGAAACCTATGTGCCGATGTACATTTGTAGGTACACAAATATAAGACGTTCCTGAACGTACTCATAGATACATTTGCACATGTGCAAAAAAAAAAATAAAAAAAAAGAATTAAATAAGATTAAATAAACACACACTCGCATTGAAAAATTCACTTTGAATAATGTCGGAAATATTTTTGCGCAATTTTATTGTTTTATTCATTTTTGTTTTTTGGTTGTTTTTTTTTTTGGTTTAGCTTATCAGCTGTGTGAGGGAGCAAAGTTGGAGCAAAATTGATGGATGAGTAAGCTAAAAGTCTTGCTCCCAGACGTCAAATTATAGCAATAATGAAAAAAAATAACAAAAAACAAAAAAAAAAAAACATGTCATGTGTTGTGTGCAAATCATTTGTAATATTGTAACTTAAGAAACCCACACACACATACACACACACATGTAAATAAATAAGCACTTAAACTATTAATAGCAAAAATTTATTATAGTTTTTAATTATATTTGTTTGTCATTTTTATATATATATAAATATATATATATTTTTATTTTTGTACAGTTTATTGTTATAGGCAGTTATCAAATTCGCAATTTACTTAATTCTAAGTAAATATATATAATACAATATATATATATTTATAGGATGCTTTAGATTGCAAAACAATTATTCTAACCTCAGAAAATGTATAATTTTAATTTATGTAACTTGTGTGTGTGTTTGGGTGTGTGTGTATGTGTGTAAGGGCTGGGTAGATAAGAAATGCTTTTAATTTTTGTAATTTTTGTTGACGAGTGTCGCTTGTATTTAGTCTTGAAAATAGCATTGGCTACAAAATATTATAAGAATGAAAACGTTTGCATATTTGTTTGTCTGCCGAGCAATTACAATTAAACTACACTCTCTCTCTCTCTCTGTCTCTGCTCTAATATATTTCTATTCTATTCTTTTTCTCTATCTAATCTCATTTTTTTGTTGCTTTTTGCTTGCCCCGCAGAAAAAAAAGAAGCAAACAGGCCGTCAATGCCAAAAAGAACATTGACAAACAACAACAACAACTGGGTTTACACATATATATATATATATATATATATATATACATATGTATATATATACAATACATATATGCATTAAACAATAAGATCGTATACAAAATGTAACATGACATTGAAACAAGTCAAATGCTCTGAAACAAATATCTGATACAAGTCAATTGTTGTTGTTGTTTTTCAAAAATGTTTTTTTTTTTGTTCTTTGTAACAATTTACAGATTGTTCTCTTTCCAATGCAAAATACAACATTTTAGTAAATTGGAAAAAATAAAGATAAAAGAAAGGGGGAAACACGCTAGGCTTATGTAAATACAAAAGACAATCCAAGTTTCTATGCATTAATCAGTAAGGCCTAAGAATAAATTAAATCTTTTAGAAATACAACAAAAGTTATTGTTTAAAATATGAATAAGCGAAATTCTGGCAAAAGAACTGAGAATAAATTGCCAGAAAAACAAGTTGAATTTGTTGTAAATAAAAATTACTCATTTTAACTATCATCAAAACACATAATGACCAACCCCAAAACTGCAGATTAGAACTTCTCAGATATTATATTAAATATGTTTTAAAAAAAAAAATTTAACAACTGTCTTTCTAATTAACCAGAAAGCTTAAATGATAAACAGTTTGGACATGTGTCGTTCTCAGCAAATTGAATTTGACCATATAAATGTACAATATGGCTAAAACAATCAACGGAATCGAGCCATAAAAAAAAAAACTAAACTGAACGTTATTGAACTTTTGCTCGATTAAACTTAAATAAAATATTTGCTACTGTAAAAAAAAAACACATTTAATGGCGTGTTTTTATAAATAGTTGCAGAGAATTTGGCCAAAAAAAAACTAGAAACTGATCACATTTTTTATACCCTTCTTGAATAATTAATTTTAATGCATGAAAATATATAATATATTGCAAACAAAGAAGTAAAATAAATTCAGCTAAAATTCAATTTAAATTTTAAATACTCCACAGAAAAAAAAGAGGCACTTTGGAAGTAATTTTTCAAGGCTAAACAAATAAAATCTGCCATTGTAGAATTTTTAAAGAAATTTAAAATAGACTTGAATAAATATTGGACGTGAGTTGTGTAAACAATAATTGGTAACAAATATGGCTAGGAGGAAATATGGAATAAATAGGCAAATAGGCAAAATGCTTCATCACAGCGCACAGCTGGTTTTTTTTTCTGCTGCTGCTCTGCTTGGAAATGTATCCCGCAGATAGAAATACGGCTACAGATGGAGATAGATAGAGAAAGATTGGGTGCGTAATTTATCTATGTACATTTGGAAACAGAAACTATTTCATGGTAGTAACAGTTGTTGTTGTTGTCGACACTCTCTTCTCGGTTTGCTGCGGGGTTTCGGTTCGGTTCATTGTCAATGTCAAAAAGCTGTCGACTGGTTTTTTGTTATTTTTTTTTGTGGTTGGTATTTTTTGAACTATGCTTTTGACGATTGTCTTGTAATTAACCAACAACTAGTAATTGTTGTTGCTTTGTTGTTTTGCGGTTATTTTTGTTGTTATTGTTGTTGTTGCTGACATTGATGCGGGTTTAATGCACCGCTCTCTGGGCCGCTTAAATGACTTTTGGGCCAAAACCAGCAAAACACATTTGCTTACAATGTTGTGTTTGTGTTTATGTGTGCTGTGTGTGTGTGCTTTGTGTGTGTTTAGAAAAGAGCCGGCTAATGAAGCAATTAGACAACGACATTTGCACCCAAACGAACCAAACAATAATAGGCACCAAAATGGTATAGAGCTAAAAGAGTCTGCCAGACTAGCAAATGCCCTAAAATTGAAAAAAAAAATTTTTATGGGAAGTTGTTGAGCCATTTTTGTTGAAATTTATTTTTATTTTTCTGTTTTTTTATGTCGTTTACAAATTAAAAATAAATATTAACAATCTATTTTATACATATTTATAATCTCCGTTTTTTTAAGTATCTCTTTTTAACTTCAGGGCAGGCTCTTTCGGAGCTATTAAAAAACTGAAATATTCTTGATCTAATTTTCTTTTTAAGTTTCTGGACAAGTTTTTTTGTTGAAGGTTTACAAAAATATATTATATACACATTTATATTAGTTTTCAATGTATGCCTTTAAAAAATTCCAATATTCTTCAACTATAAGTGATATACTCAATATTTTAGATATCCAAATCAAGAATAAATATAATTGAAGGCGTTTAGCTGCCTTGCTTTTAATGATTACAGGGTATAATAAAGGAAAAATAAATAAAGAATATTTATGAATAGAAAAACAGAATAAAAAAAAAATACGATAAACAACAACAGAAATACGAAGACAAGAAACTTGTTTGGCCAACAGAATACAAAAAAACACAACACGAATGAAAGGCAGACAGAGGCACACACACTCGAACACACACTCGCACACACAGCTCGATTCTTTTGGCGGGGCGCAGAGGTAGCCAAATAAAAAAAAATATATAAAAACAAAAATTGTATACGAAATTACGTAATAACGCAAAATAGAAGTCGACAACAGTGCCACATGTCCGTCCAACCAACCAACCATCCATCGAACCAGCCCCGTCCGTCCGTCCGTCTCGTAAAGTGTCCGTCTCTTTTACTTTATATTACTGTACACGTCCGTCGTTGTCTTCGCTGCCAGCCACAACAAGTTGGCTAAAAGACGAGACAGGTAGCTGAAAAGATGCGACGACGACGACGACGGCGACGACAAGTCAAGGTAAAAAGTTACGCGTTTTTTTCTTCTGTATTTCTGTTTTTTTTTTTTATTTTAATTTTTTTTTTGTTGGTTTTAGACCAAGCTGCAACTGCAACTGCCTCTATTTCTCCTCTGCTTACGTGTCACAGATCTCGTTTTGAGATAAGCCACAACTCTTTTGGCCTGCCAGTGGGCGAGGTGATCCATAAAGTAGTCTTTAGAGAGCCTCACAAGATAGAAAAAAAAACCCACTCAAACTCAGAGATACTTTGCATAGGTCTGAGGCGATTTATTTCTTCAGAGCTTTGTGTCAACCGTTAGTTGAATTTAGGGCCTACGCAACAGCAGCCAGCAGTAGCAGCAGCAGCAACTGTAGATTTTTTAGCTGCATTCGCCTCGAGATACATTTTTAAGCAGACATTTAGCAGTTTTCACGTACGGAAAATTCCACGTAGCTGGGGAAATTTTTCAGTGGAAAAAACAAATTGATTTTATGCAGATATTCATATAAAAGTGTCTCTTTTTTTTTTTGAGGATAGATTTGAACCTTTTTAATATGATTTTTGGAGGTATAAACCAATTTCATGAATATAGAAAGTTTTACAATTTGCTCATTAGAAAACCAATTAAGTTAAGAAAATTCTAAAAGCAATTCCGATATTCCTTAGCTGCATAATAAGCCAAGGGAAGTTTTTGCTATACCCAATAAAATATATACTTTTCCAGAGTCTAGCAAAATATTATCAGTTCTTTCTAGATAAAAATTGATTTTATATATGCTGCAAAAGCCTTTTTTTAGTATGATTTTTTTTTTATCATATAATAAAGTTTTCTATCTTCATTTCAAAATAGAATTCAAATGGTTTTGACCTCATCTATTTAAAGTATTCTCTTAATTTTTTTAATCTGTGCTCAGTTAAGTACACAATTTCCCATAATTTTAGAGAGTAGCATTTGTTGTATCAAATATAAGTCAAGTGGTTTTCAGTGTACATCTGCCTATTCTGGCAGATGATTGTCAAGGACAGACTTTACTGTACTATCTACTTTTCCATATTTTTACAGAGTAATTATCAGTACTTTGCAGATAAAACTCAAGTAGTTTTTAGGTTAAACAAAAGAAATGTTAAATATATCTGCATGCTGGGCAACCCGCAGTCTAAAAAAATAAACAAATATCTTTTTAAATTCAAGGAATATTTTTCATCTACTTAAATTTTTTAAACTTTCAAGAATCTACCATACGTATTTTATTAGTCTTTATTTAACTATTCCATTTTATTTATTCCGCATTTTTGCAAAATATTACTGAAATCTTTGCTTACTTGTATATTTTCTCAACTTCTTGGCAATTATGTCATTTTCCAGACCCTTTCTTTTACTGCTTTGCAAATATTTTATATTCCAGAAATCTTTACTTGCCTCTCTAGTTTCTCCACTTCTTCAGCAGCTTCACAACTATTCTTTCCCATTCGAGTTATACATTTTCCACATAATTTATTCCAGAAACCTGAGTTAACCTTTTTCTTTTTTTGTTTTTTTTTTGCTCTTAATTTCTACTTTGAGGTTTTATTGCCTTTTCCATAAATATTCCAATTACTCTCGAAAGCTTTTTCTTTTCTTTTTTTAAGACTAATCCAGAACTTACCTTTTTAATGTATCCCGTAGTTTCTGGCTGTTGTTGTTGTTATTATTATTGTTGTTATTATTATTATTGTTATTGTTGCTGCTGCTACTATCCACGGCTATTTGTTGTTGTTGTTGCTGCGTAGTTTCGGCTAATTTTCCAAAACAAATGTTACGGCTGCTGTCGCGTACCATGTTTCATGACAACTCACGATCTATTGAGCATTTCCCGTAGTATGCCGTCGATTTGTGGAGGCGCATAATTTTAAATGGGCGCGCTCCTCCCATTGATTGAATATCTCCCCCGTCGAGATTGAACTCTTATCTTATATTATTTTCCTTTTTGTTGTTGTTAATTTTCTTTTATTTTTGTTGTATTTATCTTTGCTTTTTTTGTTGTTGTTGTTGATTGCTTGGGCTTCACTCGCACATTTTCGAGATACTTTTAATTTGCACTAGATCTCATTGATTTTTCGAATTTTTTTTCTCATTGCATTTATAGCTGCATTTTTTTTCTCTCTTGCTCTTCACACACACAGACACAACGCGTGAGAAAGAGAGAGGGCGATAGACGATTGATCAATCGTTGATCGATTGAATTATTTGCTTTCTTTTTTTTTTTACATATATATATATATTATGGGCTGCAAATAGATTTTGGTGGAAAAGGGGGTGGGTAAAAAAATGGATGGGAAGAGAACAGATTTTTTTTTTATTAGATTATTAAATGGAATTTCTTTTATTATGGAGCACTCGGATTTTATTTTTGTTTGCACTTTTTAACTTTAATTGAGCCACAATTTAATAGATTTTTCTTTTTGATTTACTTATACAATTTATTTGATTGAAGACTTGTCGGCGACAAAAAGCTTATGCCAATTTATGTTAATTTATAGCACTAAAAATAAATACACAACAAAAAATGTTTTCATTTAATTCAACTAGAGAGCAATTTAAATTTATTGAAATCAACAACAATATAAAAATGTACATGGTAAATGCTGCTGTATATATATATACATAAAGATACATTGTATCTATGAGATACGCAAGATCTTTGCGCTCAATTTACAAAAGAAAAGGCGCTGCTGCTGGACACAGGGGCTGTAAATACATAAATATATATATATATATATATATATATATAATAGGGCCTGGGCTTGGGTCTGGGTCTGGTCGCTGGTATTGCAGCGCATTTCCTCAACAACAACGACAAACATAAGCTGGAAAATGCGAGCAGCGACGTTGACGTCAACGTCGTTATTATAATCCAGTCAACGTTACAACAACAACGACAAAGTCAGGCAAGCTGGCAGGCAGCCGTACCGGGGCCGGGTTCCAGGTCCAAGAACCAACAACGCCATCAATCCACGAACCGGCCAAATACAACAGCAGCAAAAAAAAAACAAGCAGCAGCAGCAGAAGAGAGAGAAAAGAAGAAGAAAAAGAAATCCAGTCAGCCAGGCAAACCAAGCCAAGCCAAGCGGGGCGCATGTTAAAAATTCCAAAAAGGCAGGCAACATGGAAATACAAGAACAACAATTCATGACTGCTGCTGCTGTCGCTGCTCGCTGCTGCCGCTTCGGTCGGTGCTGCTCGCTGCTGCTATTGCCTTTTGTTGATGGCGTGAAGTTAAGCAACGTCGCATGGCGCTGCTGCTGCTTGCTCTCGCTTGCTCTCGTTTGACTTTTATCTCTGTCTTGTGCAGGCTGTGTAGCGTGAAGTGAAATTTGGCAACGTTGTGTTTGCTTATAATTGACGTTTGCACTGAACTGCTGCCGCTGCTGCTGCTGTCTGACGTGGTTGTTATAGCTACTCACACAGATACACAAACACAGTCACGCACGCAGCACAGCACAAAGTGGGGTGTCTGTTGTGTGAGCGAGATAGAGCGGCTCGTTTTAATGGCGCGTTGTTGCTGCTTCAGCGCACATATTGCTATGAGCATTTGTGTGTATGTGTTATGTACTTTTGTGTACATAAAGAATTTATAGCTGGTACTTTTTGTGCTCCGTCCTCTGCTGCCTGGGCAAGGCAAGTCATGGAAAAAACGAGTATTTTTGCTGCGAGTTTTGTTTTTGCCGTTTGTCAATATTGTTGTTGTTGCTGCTGCTGCTTTTGCTGTGTATTTATAAATGGTTATGTAGTCATGTGTGCTTGTGTGTGTTTTATTTGAGAGGGGGTTGCTTTGCGTTGTTATTTCACGTCTTATTTTATTGTAGTTTTGTAGCTTAGCATTAAGTATTGTTTTTTCTTTTCTGTTGCTGTTTTTTTTGGGGCCCTTCTTGTGGATATGTTTGGGGCGCAGCAGGAAATCACAACTACACACGCACAAAATGAAGCCCATAAAAAGGTACATAAATATATGTTTGTATGTGTGCATGTGTGTAACGCGCAGACGCTGGCGGGCGTTAAA
Organism: Drosophila dives; assembly: GCA_035042365.1. Taxonomy (NCBI): domain Eukaryota; kingdom Metazoa; phylum Arthropoda; class Insecta; order Diptera; family Drosophilidae; genus Drosophila; species Drosophila dives. The sequence continues at coordinate 6,027,039 of JAWNLJ010000357.1, read as the reverse complement.
AATGATTTTTCTCTCGCTTGCACGCGTACACGAATCGCTAGCGCTTTCGCATTCGCACCCACACTGACCGTTGGAGAGAGAGCGAGAGAGGTGAGCTTAATGCGGCAGCCATTGCTGTTGTCGCTGCTGCTGTTGCTTCTGCCGACGTCGTCGTAGTTGTCGGTTTGGGGGCTGCCAATCGATCGTGAAAGTTTTTGTGGTGGAGCTGCCTGGCTTGGCTGTACTAAAATGTCGCCGCTGCGCATCAGTCGCTTTGTATGCCTGCTGGGGTGCGGTTCAAAACGCTTGATTAACTCTATTTTCTGTCTTTCCTTTTTTTTTTGGGGCGCTCAGCTCTCATTTTTTTCTTTTGACGTGTGCAAAAATCTAATTTGAAAACATATTGCTTTAAAAAACAACCTTAAACAAACAACAAAATACAAATTCTGTTCAATTTTGTGCGTTTAACATTTTCTATCTTCTCTTTCTTTATGTCCTTTTTGCATTTTTCTTCTTCTCTACATTGGCCTCCATTTTGTTGTTGGACACGCGTATTTGGTTTAAAAATATTACAACAAAACTGTGCGACATTTATGGTTTAAACGCTCTAAGACCATTTATAGTCAGCAAAAAAATACCCATTAAAAGAATTCTCAAATTCATTAATATGCTGCCAGCAGCAGCTGCTAAAGCACCACAGAAGAAGAAGCAGCAACAGCAGTAGCAGCAACCAAACCAGTTTTCCTCATGCTCTGCTTATTCTTCTGCTTCTATTATTCTTGCTGCTTTTGTAGTCAGCGCAAACTATGCAGTCATTTTTGTAGCGCTACTACGTGACCACTCACACATCCATACAAACGCACATGCATATGCACACATACACTCACACAAATCGTGCGAAGACCGCATTTGCAATATAACGAACGGTTGGAGGAAGGGCGGGGGGTGTGTGCCAGGGATGCCACCACACGCCGTGGACAACAACAACATTATCAACGAACGAAAACTTTGTAGTTTTGGTCGTACAACGTAGTTTCTAGCAGTTCAAACACACATTAATGCACACACTCATACAGGCGCACGCGCACGCACACGAGAAACGGGTTAAATAAGAAGAAACAAAAAGAAAAGAAGACAAAAAAAAACACGTATTTTTACTGCGGCCGGTAGCTCGCTCGCACTCATTGACATTGGTCCCCTCTCGCTTGCACGCGCGCGTTCTCGTTTTGTGTGCAGCTGAATCGATTTTTCAACGAGCGACAAGCGACGTCGACAACGACAACGCGACGCGACACGACAATTTCTCTCTATGCGCACAGCGCCATCTCACTCGCACCGCTACATACGAATATGTTGCACACTCGCTCACACTATTGCCTTATTTGCGTTGTTCGTACATACACACACACATCTACATGCATACACAGACAAGTTGTACATGGCAGCGCCATGTTACTTTTCGTTGTTGTTTTTGTGCTGCCAACTCGTTGAGGGGGAGCTGTCAGCTTGGATTTTTTGCTGTCGACGTCGCTGCTCGCATCGCGATTGCTGCCGCTGTTTTGCTGTTGCTGCTTCTGCTGTTGCCTCGTTTATTTTTTCAGCCCGTTGCACGTCATCCGTTCGCCTTATGTGCTTTGAATTTCTGATGAAATTCTTTGCTTTCGAGTTAATTGCTATTGCTCTGTGTTGCCGTTGTAGTTCTGTCGCTGACGGCGGCAGAGCAGCAGCAGCGCCCCCAGCCAAAAAAAAAAACAGAAAAAAAACTGGAGCTCGTTGTGAATCGTTGTGCCATTTTTCTTTGTGCTGCGCAGCTTTGTAGATCGGCTCTCCACATGAAAATCAACGACGAGTCGAGTCCTGGGCGTATACACACAAACACACACACACATATATGCATTTATATATAACCACATACATATATACATTTTTATATATGTGTTGCTTTTTTAAGTTAAAATTGGCATAATCTTTGTAAGCCTGACTTGGTTTTAAATTTAGTTATTACTTTTTTTATTAACACTTTATTTTTGTATTATTTGCTCTTCTTTTTTTTACCACTGCAACACTTTTCATAGCTGCCAATTCAACACAGATTTCATAGATATTTTTCAATAAGCACTATTTTTTTGTTTTATTTATTTTGATTCCAGTTGTTGATTTGTTTCCTTACCAATTGTGTGAAGAGCTGCAATAAAATCAAAAAAATTTGAGTTTTAAAGAATTTTTCAATAAAAATGTATTTTATAGAAACTTACGATAAATTTTAAAATATTTTAAATATTGAATAAAATAAATGTAGAAAAATCAAAATGTCTTATTAGTATTACTTATTTGTCTTAACAAAACAAAATGGTTAAGAAAATAAATATAAAACATTTCGTTATTATTTCAGCACAAATCGAACTTTGTTTTAAGAAAATGTTTAATAAATGTGGAATAAATTAAAAAGTCTTCAGTTTTTAAGCATAAGTCAGATTTTTTATTTAATCAAATTTTAAAGTGTACATTAAATTCTCTTAGGTTTTTTTGTAAAATCCGGTTTTATATCTTTAAGTAAATTAAAAAGAAATTGACCTGAATTTTAACATTTAGTAAATGTAAATATAAATGTGAATTTCATTGGAATGGATTTACTGGAAGTAAAGTTCACCTCTTGAATAAAGTCTACTTACACCATTGAAGCAGAGGCCAGTTTCAACCGTAATTCCAGCTTAATTCCAAACCGTTTTGGACTGTTTTCGAAACTTGAGCATTATTTTCGAAAAACCTCCAAAGGCAACGATTCCCGTTAAGTTCCTTTCGATCACGACCCGGAGTCAAAAATTTTATTTATTTCTTATTTATATTTTCACTTGGAATTTTGCTGTAATTAATTATTATTTATTTTAGTGAATTTAATTCAGCAACAGAAAACCAACATCACAAATCAAATTTTTTATATTTTTTTTATTTTCATCAAATTTAGCGCAAAAAATAATAAAAAATTTGCTTCATAAAATTATTATTAATATTTCGTTAATTTTTTTTTGTATTTAGATTGCATTTGAAATCCTTTTTTGGCTTTTCAAAATGCGTCTTTTGCTTTGCTTTGCGTTTTACGTATTGTTTTTGTTTGTGTTTGATTGTATTTGTATTTGATTTGTATTTACATTTGTTGTTGTATTTGTATTTGCATTTGTATTTGCGTAATTAATGCGTTTTCGCATAAACACAATCGCCCACACGCATACACACGCACACATATGCACATACACGCACTCACTCACATGCATACACAAATACGCAAAACGCACTCACACACATTCACACACGCACACACACACATACAAGCGCGCGACACTCTTCTACTCTACATATGCACATTTACACAATTTGCATAAATAGAAGAGCCTTTGCATGGAATCGCGACGATTTTTGACTGATGCAGGGGCACACAGAGCAGGGGATTTTAATTTCCGTTGTTATATATATATAAACTTTATAAATATTTACTTTTTTCTTAATTTTTTTTTTTGTAATTTTGCGTGTGTTCGGCGTCTTGAATATTATCAATTTATACTTTGTAATTTCAAATCAGTTTAATTACATATTCGCCGCGCGCGCAGCGACAACGAACCAACCACGACAAAAATTCAACTGAAACTGAAAGAATTGGTGAGTTGCCAGATTTGAATCGTGACAGAGGGCATTCTTTATAATGTGGCAACGCTTGCACTTTTTAGGGGCAGCAAAATGGTATTTTTCTTGAGACAAAGGTTGGCAGCGCTGCATTAGTGCTGCGTATGTCGAGTTGTGGTGGGCATTTGTGACGTCAGAAATCTTTTACTGATATTGCTAATGATATGAACTATGCATTATTTTTATGAATAAAATTCCCAGCACGAATTTATTAATATTAAAAATATGCATAATATTAGAGTTTATTTTATAATTGCAAAATGTTTTTATGATTGAAACTCAACATGCATATCAAGAAATAACATTTAAATAGTAATAAAAAAATAATGGGAAATAAATTTCCAAAGTCTTATTTTTAACTACAAATTAATTTACAGTAAAATTTCAAATTGAAGCGATTGTTAACCAGAACAGCTAATACGCGCTTTACAACACTTTCAGCGCTGCCAACTCAAAACAACACACGATTAATTGTCGGGCTGGCAACAAAACAAATATAACAAAAGAACACAATTACGATAATTAAAAAATATTTATGCGGTGGCAATTCAACCACCGCCAAACAGAATGAGCAACCTTAAACAGGATCTCGATGAGTATTTACTGCTGCAGAGCGATCAGAAAAAGAACTTCAATGTGAAACTGCCACAGATTAAGGTCCCAGGACTGACGAACATCTTTTCGCGCAACGCAGATCAACCAGAGGCTAACAGTTGGCTGAAGGACACACAGGACACATGCTGCCCAAAATTGGTGTGTGAAATATACAGTTAATTTCTTCAGTTATCGCTTGTGTAGCACTACCGTCAATTCATCTGTTTATGGCATCTAGAATATGTCCCGTGCCCAGCTGTGCTTCCTCTTGCCACAGCCGTACACTGTGCGAAAAACTTTTTGATTGCGCGGTTGTTTGAATAGTAGTGCCAGAAAGCATGCGAATTTATGTATTATTTCCGCTGGAAATTGTCCTGCGGTGCTTTCCAATTTCTCTTCCACTTTCAAGCGATCGCTAACATATACTGCATGTAAATAATGCTTTTTTTTCTTTTTTACAGTCGCGACTGCAGCGCATTGTGGGCTTTGTTGCATGTCTGGGTATGGGCTGCCTGTGCATGACGCTGTCGACGCTGTACATTCCAGTGCTGATGCTGAAGCCAAAGTTTGCGCTGCTCTTCACACTCGGCAGCCTGTTTTTCATATTGAGCTTTTGCTTTCTCGTCGGCTTCCAGGCGTTCGTGAAACAGATGTTCTCCAAGCCCCGTTTAATCACGTCAATTTCGTACAGTGCCTGTCTAACTTTGACACTCTACTTTGCGCTCGTGGCGAAGAGCACAGCATTAACGGTTCTATTTGCCGTCGCACAGATAATCACGTTACTCTTCATGCTGCTGGGCATGGTGCCGGGCGGAGCGACGGGCCTCAAGTTCTTTGGTCAGCTATTCAAAAGCACAGTTTCCAGCTCAACAACTGCGCTGCCCGTTTAACATTTTTTCCCTTTCATTTTTACAAAAAACACACATATGTATATATATATATATATATGTATATATGTACATATATATATACAAACTTTTATTTATTAATCGTTATTATAATGCCGAAATAAAACATTTGTGATACAAGCATCAAAAAAACTCTAGACGAAAACTTGAATATTCGTTTCTCATTTTTAAATTAATTTGGAGGTGAATTCTCTTTTCCTAATTGAAATTATTCAAGTGATTAAATCATGTTCAGAAAGTATGCCATTAAATAATATCATATATAAATAATAAGGGTTAAGCCATACTCAAAAAGATATAAGTATTGAAAATTCATCTCTAAAAGTACATTTAACTTCAATTTGCAGCTAGGATAGAGTAAATAGCTTTAAATATCTAAACTAAGTTGTAATCTTATTCCAGGGATTAAAACATTACAAAACAAATATTGCTTGTGGATTAACCCTTTTCAAATTGATTAGATGATTACCAACCAAAAAAATAGATAAAGGTTTAAGTCGAGCAGAAAAATGTATAAAATGTAGTTTTCAGTTTTCACCGACTTTATTGGCACTTAAAACTAGCTATATTTGCTGCTTCAAAAGTCGAGCTAAGACTAATCTTCGATCTCGCCCAGGTACAAAGTCTTATCGCTGGAGGCGGACAGAATCAGGGGTTCACGTGGACTGAAATCGACATCGTTGACGCTGCCATTGTGTCCGGGCAGCTTGTAAAGAATGCGCCTGGTGTTCACATCCCAGATGTAGACATGACGATCGGCGGAACCGGAGCTAATCTTATCGCCGCCCGGTGACCAGGCGCAACGCAATAGATTCTTCTCGAAATTATGCTGATGTCCCTGGAACACTTTGACACAACGCTCGCTGGGCGCATACGGACGCACATCCCACACCCGCAGCGTGTTGTCCATGGCATTGGTGAGCACAAAATCGCCCTCCGGCGACAGCGATAGACCCGTAATGGTGTCCGTGTGTCCGCGAAAATGATGTAAAACCTGCTGTTTGCGTATATCCCAAATCTTCACCTCATTGTCAATGCCACCCGTGATGATCTGTTCGCTGGTGTCGCCAAAACAAACAGCAGTCACTTGAAACGGCGATTCCAGGACGTGGGCAGGCTGCTTTTTTCGGGCATCCCAGATGCGTATGGTGCGATCATCGCTGCCGGAGCACAACAGCTGCTGGCCGCGCCGCGAACCCTGCACACTGTTCACAAAGTTCGTGTGTCCCTTAAGGCGTCGCACTCGCTGACCCGTCACAATGTCCCAAATGGCTAGTGTCTTATCCGTGGAGCAGGTGAATATATGCGAGCCATCCGGCGTGAAGTGAGCCTCCATTACGGCGCCCGTGTGACCAGACATGGCCATTATATTCTCACACTCCCCGTACACCTGCCAGATATCTACAAAAATCAAAAGGGGAATTTTTAAGTTTGTGCATCCTTAGCAATTATAATGGTTGCACCTACACAGCTGTCTGTCGAAACCGGAGGACAGCAACAGCTCGCCCTCCGGATGAAATTCTGTGGTAAAGATTTCGCCTTCATGTCCCTCCAGCTGCATTATGGGCGCCTCCAGATTAGAAGTGCGACGTACGCCCTGCAAATGAAGGGTATTAATAAATAAGGTAAATTATAAAAATATAATTCATTTAAATATGTATTGATATATTGATGTGCGTATAATAAAATAAAGTATATTTAAATATATATATTTATTCAATATGTTCCAGGGTATCTTTTTGTCAGGCAACTTTACAGCACTCAACAATATGCAGTCTCTGTCCGCTCTTCTTCTTCTACTTTGCCGTGCTTACCGCTTCCAGCAGCGCCTTATCCCGATTTGTGTATGCAATAATTTCACTTTTGCTGCGCTTTGGCTCCTGCGCCAGCACCACACTGTTATTGGGTCGTTTTGTGGCCATTTTAACTACTAAAATTGTAACAAACGTTTGCGAGCAATTTTTCGGCAGCCAAAAACAAATGGCAGTGCTGCCAACTAGATGGCAGATAATGTGTTGTGCTGCCTACGCACGTTGACCAACACTAACGATAAACAAGAGAAACATTTAATTTTTTGTACATAACTTTTATTATTTTTTAAACATGTTTGGGCTATTATATGCTATTATTCCCCGATTGCAAGCTGCCTAATAAGCATCTACACGTGGAGGTTCCGCGAAGAGATTTTCCTTCTTGCGCTCACCGGCCAGCCATTGCCTGTAGCGTTCATTTCGCATGGCCTAAAAATATATTAATGTATAATTTATTATTGATGTAAATATGTAAGTACTAGTTTCAACTAACATGGAAGCGGAGTATTTGCTTTTGCATGCCGACGCACTCCTGGAAATCGCCGATGAGATCGGCGCACATCTTCTTGCCGCGTTCCAAGCCGTAGGCTTCCAGGCAGTCCATCATTTTCATTTCGAATTTGCCACATTTGTCGTAGGTCTGATGGTTAATCAGGCAACCGGTCAAATCGGTGAGTGGCAGGCGCAGGAAGGGCGTCAGCGACATTTTGTGTGCAGCTGTTCCTGAAAATTAATTAATTTTTACTATATGTGTGTTTTCCAATTGGAGCCTGTGGTCTGTGACGTAACAATAACAACGCTTTTAACGAGTGTTTTAGGCACGGAAATGTGACTGGTGCTTGCTTTAGTAGCAATCTATGTCGATTTACGTACAAACACAGCACTTAAATACCTGAAACGCACCTTAAATTCCAATGAAACGAAAAATAGGAATATTTGACAATAGATGACCGATTATTTGTAGCCGCAATTGTTCACACTATCGATATGTAACAGCTGCTCAATGATCGATCGACCAACCACCACGTTTACTCAAGAAGAAAATTAGTGTTAACTAACTTTTCGTTAGATATACAATTTATTTACATATATATGTAATAATAAGATAACTGATTGTCTCTGCAATCGTTAGCCTTTCGTGCTTATTACTATCGATAAATAACAGCTGTTCATTGTTCTAACGACCAACCACAATACTTGCTCAAAAAGGCAATCAGTGTTGACAAACTTTGCTTTTGTTGCACGTTTTGTTTACATTTGTAGCCTTTCAATTTCGGCACGTTTTTGATTTCGTTTTATTGCAATAATATGAAAAATCAGGAACTGATTGATTACTTAGAGTCATGTGGCGTCTGCCGCGTGTGCCAGTTGCGTTATTTGAAAGCGCGCGGCAACGAATATCGCGATATGGAGAAAACATTCAAACGCGTGGGCAAACAATTTTAAAATCTCTTACAAAATTATTATCCACATTACAAGAGATATCTTAATTCTAGCTGGATGTTAAAGTGCCCGAAAGCACTATAGTTGTGGACGAGATCGCTGATGAGCAGCCTTTGAAGAAGCAACGCTTAAGCATATGCTCCATTTGCCTGGGCCTCTTCTCGGAGGATTTGCAAAGACAACTGATTCAGGGTATTCTTGATTCGGATTTTGCCAAATATGATTGCGATGGCATCGTTCTGGCCATCAGTATGCCGATGACTTTACAGCTGCGTCAGCTATCCATGTGGTTTGCTCTGCAACGGAAATTTGGTCGTTCCTCTGTGGCGGATCACAATGCACCCGATGTGCCCTTTAAGGAGGCTGTGAAACTAATTCTACATCCCATTGTCTGTGCCAAGCTGGGCAGGGAGTACGATGCGAATGGACTGATGATCAACATTGAGTTGCGACACAGCTCGGAGGACGATGTTGTGACCAAACTCGGCGAACTTAACCGTGCTGCATTTCCTGCCAAGAACCAGAAGCGTGTGGAAATCTCCCGAGGATTGCTCGAGAAACAATATCAACCGTCACGCATCAAAGCCGATCTCTTCGAACAATATCTGCCCATACCACCACCGGCTGACACGGATCCCCTGCAGTTGCAATCCATCGAGCTGATGGGTCCCATAATTTGTGTGGCTGGACGCTATCGCAAGTTGAGTCGCGAGTTGTCACATACGCCTTGGGTGCTCAATGGGCAGCGCATCATGGAGGATAGCATTGAGGAGATTATTGTGCGATATGTTGCCTCACATTTCACAGAAACGCCCGAAAAGATCACATTCATGTCCAGTGGTAGGGAAGATGTCGATGTGCGTTGCCTGGGTAAAGGACGCCCATTTGTCCTGGAAATACCAAATGCCCGCAGGAGTAGCATGACTCGTCAGCAGGCACTGGCGATGGAGCAGGCCGTCGATCGCACTGGCAAAGTATCCATACACAATCTACAAGTTGTGCCGCGAGATCAACTCACTCACATTAAAATGGGCGAGGAACAGAAGCGTAAATATTATCGTGCTCTCTGTGTGCTCGAAGAACCAGTCACATTGGACATATTGCAAAAGCTGCAAATCTCTGCCAGCTTTGAAATACAACAAAAGACGCCAATTCGAGTTTTGCATCGACGACCGCTTCACACCCGACCCCGAACCATATTCAGTGTACAAGCGCGTGTCCAACGCGAGAATCGACGATTGCTCACCATCGATGTGGTCAGCCAGGCGGGCACCTACATCAAGGAACTGGTTCATGGTGAATTTGGACGCACAACTCCATCTATATCTTCCATAATTGGCAAACCCATTGATATCTTAGCTTTAGATGTGGTTGGCATTGACTTGGATTGGCCAACGGATGTAAATAATGCTGAAATTGAAGTGACAAATAAATAAGCAGCTGTTTTATTTTCAAATAACATAAGATTTTAAAGCACTGTCAGAGGCTTAGATGAATTAATAGCGTGTTTGTTTAAGAACGTTGCTTAAAAGAATATTAAAAAAAAACATTCATAGTTAGTTTCCAACACTGCTTAAGCAAAATAACAAAATTTATTATTTTCAACCCCTTTGTCAGCTGTGACGTCATGCGCGTGCTCAATGAGCGCGCACCTTGTACATGTCGACATGTCGTTGCGCGTGTAAGCAAGTGGACAGCATCGCTCTCTTATCAGCTGAGAGCGCTCGCTAGTCGCATACTGATTTGTTTAGTTGCGTTTTGCTTTTAACTTTAAACATTAACGTTATTGGCGTTTATTTTGCTGTTATCGCGTACCCAGCAGCAACCTATTGACCTTAATGTGCGTGTCTCGCTGCGTAGTATTTAAAAACGCTGATCTGCGAGTATCTGCTGCAAATGTTTTTCCAAGTAAATAATAAAAAAATAGACGTCGCCAATTCGTAAGTTATGAATTGAAACGTGCGGATCAAGTGAAAGTGAGTGTTGCAATCAGTTGTACATTGCATCAGGAGTAATAACACACAAACCCACACGCACATATACAATTACAACATTTACGCCGCTTTTTTTTGCTCTTTGAGTACTCATGACTTGCCCGCCCAGCAGCGCGTGTGTGTTTGTATGCGTGTGTGTGTTTATGTGCGCGCCCCGCCGACCTTCAGGCAACCTTCACTGGCTTAATGCTGCGCTGCTGCCAGTGTGCAACATGTTGGGGCCAACGACGACATCAACCCATAATAATCAATAGAATCAGCAGCTGCAGCAGCAGCAGAAGTTGCAGCCGCAGACATCGTGCCAGACATCGTCGGACAGTAGCCGAAATAAACAAACCCAAATAAAGCAAAGCCCGCCAAATTAGAGTTGTGCGCGTGCGTGACACGAGTGGCGATCGGTTAAGCACGGATCGTTTAAATTACTTGGTTGGAGAAGCTTGTCGAAAAATTTAGAGTAATAATAATTAAAGCATAAATAAATTGAATGAAAACATTACATAATAAAAAAATTTTTAATTGTTATATATTTAATTATTAAAACTGTTTTTCCATTCGGACTTTTAAATTATTCAATATAACTTCAAACTAATATGAAATCATGAACTACTTAATTATTAAAAGAGCTCAATAGATCCTGTAAAAGTTCTTTACTTCATTTCAAATTGTTCTACATTATAAACTATATGAAATATTTTGAATATCTTTAAAGTTCAAGCAAAAAAAAAAACAACTTTTCGTGTCGTGCTTTTCACATTCGAAGTCGTGTTCATGCTGCCAGCCATCTCTAAAAAGTAAAATTGAGAGAGTTTGGGTTAGGCGGTTTTTCGCTATCACTCTCTTTCGCTTAGTTTACCGTTCTCTTCGTGATGGGTGATAGCACTCCCTACTCCGTTCCTCATTCCACATACCACTCACTCCTACCGGCTGCTAAGTAACAACAATCAACAAATTCTCCCAGCAAGCAAATATTTTGTCCATATTTGTGCTGCATCATCTAGAGAAAAACGCATTGAGCAACAGTCAGCACTCAGGATTTCGCTCGGCATTAACTCGATTGGCTCATTTCATTTCAGTTGAGCTTGAAACGCTTAGCGAAAAAGTTTAGCCCGCTCGACAAAAATAGAGAGCAATATATAAATATACAAATATACATGAATATATTTAAAGTTGAAGAGTGTTGATAGTGTCCAACAACGCGTGAACAACTTTATAATTATCATTGGCGTTGACCCAGTGCTTCCGTCTTTGTCTGCGTCTACATCTGCGTCCGATAAACCTACTGATAAGAAAGACGTACGCAAAATTTTCAATATCGCCTGATAACTCTGAATTTGTGTGTGTGTTTTTCTAAATTTTTGTATTTAATTAACACAGTATTTGAATAGAGTGTGTTAATTTGCAGTTGCAGCTGCTGATTACGTCACTCAAGGCGCCTATCAATAATTAAAGAAAAAGGCGTAAACAAATTAACGCGTTTAATTATAATTTTACAGATACACAAATCTAGAAGAAGAAGAACAACAACAACAACAACTACAGTTGGAGTAAAAGTTCAACGTTCTTTCGACTTGCAAGCTTAATAATTTAACTTGAGCTATTTGCATATTAAATAAATATAAATAATCCATAAATAAATAACAAACAATTTGCATAAATTGTGATCATGAATGACCGTGAACCAAGCTGCAATTCGGGCGGACAATTTATGGATCGCGGACGAATGAATCAGAATGGCGTTGTCCAGCCTCTGCTTACCGGCAAGTAGCATCTATATATATATATATAAATATATACCTAATCTATGTATAGATCTATTTATGTATTTATAACAGCAATTAAAAGGCTGAAGTGTTAATTTCTGTGATAAGTTCAGCAACTTATTTGTTTGTTGTATTGATTGTAGGTTTTTTGAACTTATACAACAAACATATAAAGCATATATAATCTTGATCCGATAAGTTCACCTGTCTGTCGGGTAAAGACTTTAAAAGTATAATATTAATTTTCATATAACAAATGAAAAAACATATTTATTTTATTTTACAACTTTCTACGACCAAAAATTGATTAGCATTCACAATCAGAGTCATAAATTATGGGATATATTTTGATAATCCAGTTTGTACACCACTGAACATGATATTGATTAGCTATACAAATATATATTTATATATATCTAAGATGAATACATATTTTGAAATATAAAGACTTTGGTTTCTTGATTCTACTAGTCCAGCTTTCTCGACGAGAGCATTCTTACTTGTTTATACTTACATTTCTAAGAAATATACATATATGTATATATTTATAAAGACGTAATATATATATATTTTGTTTATTAATATTACAACAAATAAAATATGTTCAAAATAAGATTGCTCTAGTCGAAAAAGCTCTTATCGCAATGTATATAATTAGATCTTACTTATGACCTATTGTTTTATGACTTTAGCCCTGAACAATTTTATTGTAAATAATCACTTTAGAAAATATTCAATTTCCACGAATCTCTCTCAGTGAATACATATCGTATATTTTCGAAGTGTGATTCACTTTCGTTATGATTAACTTGAATGTCTTTGCACTGACCTGCAAACACTCTTATCTCTGACAGAAATTCATAAAAACCACAAGAAAGAAAAATGTTTATATTTAAATATTAAACAAAGGGTTGAAATTTTCTAGGAATGGGATTTATTTATGCTTCTATTTTTGTTAAACGAAATCGAAAATGGTGCAAAACTCCTGTTTGGCATTTACACTTTTTTTTGTATGTTTTTTTATGTTGTTTTTAGACTTTTAGTTTTATCTATTTTTGTCTAGGCAAGTACATTGCGCCTATATTCTATATGTATGTAAATAGATGATCTTTGAGTCTTATTTTTGTTTACTTATAAAATGTAGATAAGAATTTGCATTAAATTGTCTTTGCCAGACGAGTTTTGGTTTAAGGCACTCGAATTATGCACACGAGTTGAACTTTGATTGTATCTTATCGCTTGGGTTCATATAATGATTTAATCTGCATTTGTTGTAGCTCTCATATAATTTTTGTATATTTTTTATTTTGGGTTTATTGTTAGGTGAGTCTGTGCTTATCGGTTATTTTATCTCTTACAGACTTGTATCAAATAACAATGGCATATGCCTACTGGAAATCGGACAAAACAGATGATCAGGCGGTCTTTGACCTATTCTTTCGCAACAATCCATTCCATGGTGAATTTACAATATTTGCCGGTCTGGAGGAGTGCCTCAAGTTTTTGGATAGCTTTCATTATTCGCAGAGCGGTGAGTTTGATTGTGTTTTATTTTTTATTGATAATTGTATTAATGTTTATATTTCGACTTTACAGATATTGAGTACTTGAGGCAAACATTGCCAGAGGGCATTGAGAATGAGTTTTTTGAATATCTGGGCAATCTGACAGCCCATGATGTTACCCTCTATGCCATCGATGAGGGCACTGTCGCATTTCCCCGGTGAGCTGATAAGAGAGTTAAACATATGTTTATATTTTATCTGATAATTGCTAGTCTTTGCACTTTGAATCTGTTAATGGAAAATTGTGTAATAATATGTAGCAGATAGATGAGAGCATATCAGAATACATAAATAAATAAATAATATATATATATGTTATATATAGATTACACTGTTTATATACATATATGTATATTATTTATATATAACTTCAGCAACAGTGAAATCGATGTATCATTGTTCATCTGTAGAGACTAGTTAGGTTAATTGATAAAAAAAACTAGAACATTATAAAATGTTTAGCAACATAATTTGAGTAATACCCTAGATTCACTGATATATCCACTTTTCTGTACTGATTTCGAATACAAAAGTATATATATATATATATTGAGCAATTGCATAGCTTCTGTAAAACATTTTAATTATTTATTAAATTAAAATAGGTTCTTTCTCCAAAATACTTTTTCTTCTCCTAATGTATAAGTAATATTCTTACTTCACCTAAATTATTCTTAAGGTTGCTCTAACTATTATATAAGAATCTGATAGAGAACTTAAAAAAATACTTAAAGTTTTAAGTCTAATCTAATCTATAATTTGTATGCCTTAAAGCGTGCCCATCATAAAGATCGAAGGACCTTTGATAATTGTACAACTGTTGGAGACAACGCTGCTTACGCTCGTTAACTATGCCAGGTGAGTGTTCAGATATATATATCTATATCTATAATCATATCTAATAACTTTTGTTACTGCTTTCAGCTTAATGGCGACGAATGCAGCGCGTTATCGCATGGTTGCTGGCAAACATGTGAAATTATTGGAGTTTGGGCTGCGTCGTGCCCAGGGACCAGATGGCGGATTATCCGCATCTAAATATTCCTACACAGGTACGCAAAACTGACAACTAAGGTCAAATGTGTATTGCCTGGATTGCCAAATTGCATGCAGCGTGGCTTATAATCAATTAAAAAAAAGAAAAAAAAGAAAACAGAGCCAAAAGAAACACGCTGTGAAAATAGCGCCTTCAACTTGCGCATTGATCGATGTAGTGGTAATATATATATATATATGTATACACATGTCTATATTATAGTTTATATTTAATGGCTTGTTGTAGTCGTCAATTTCATATTGTTTGATTCTGTTCTGTTTTGCGCTTTATGATGTGCTTGCATGCAAAGCACGTGTCACTGTCACTCGATGTGGTGGCTCCTCCTCCGCCCAGTTATGGTTACTCCTCCTCCTTCACCACCTCCACCTCCGCACCTCTATCTCTGCCCTATCTTCGCTGTAAAGTTCAAGAACTCTCCTTGTATGTGTTAAAAAGTGGGTAGCACACGCAATGGCACCCAAAAAATACAAAAAAAAAAAAACAAACAAGCAACAAACAGTTGCGAAACTTTTTGCCACCTTCTGCACAACATGTGTGGGGTCGTCATAGTCATCCCCATGGGCGTCGTCGTCGTCGTCGTCTCCATCGGTGCCCGGCGCCAACTGGCACCTATTTTCAATTGGCGCTCACACATCGTAACTTTGACTACCCTGCACCCAAAAAAAAAAAAGAAAATACAAAATTTTGTATGGGTTTTTTTTTTGCAACAATAGCAAAAAATTGCTTAAAGTTTGCAATGCGTTTAATTATATATTCGTGAATTTCTGGTGCTTTTCTCTTCTTTTTTTTTGACTCCCTCGATTCTCAATCGATAGAGTCGCGTGCGTCCAACTGGCATCCAAGGTCTGCCCAAAAAAAAAAGATGTAAAAACGCTTGCAATTTTTGATGGGCAGCCATGACACAGTGGTGTCGAATGCTCTTCAAATCCAAATGCTTTTGCCAATTGTGTGTGGGAGTGGTTCTTAGTAGTAGCTTCTCAAGGTGTTCGCTTGATATTGAATTAGGTCTGTCCCTGAGTTGATAACTGTTAGACAAACTACGCTATATAAAAATATAGGGTATGTATCAAATATGGGCAGACTCTGAGAGTTAACAAGTAGGAAATTTAAATAAGATTCTTAATTTTGATGGCAGACAAAAAGATTGATCGTCATATGCACAAATAGGGGGACGAACAGAAAGACAACTGGATGAAGAGGCAAAGGGAAATAGTTTTATCAACTAGGCTATTTAAGCTGATCAAGAATATATAAATATATATATATATATATATATCTTATAGGGTCGGATAGATACTTTAATGTGCTTCGAATCTTATGTACCAGTTATAATGATCTTAATATCTTTATATCTTAATTTGTATACTTACTGATAAATCTACTATATAGTAATTAATAAATGATTAACAACAGAGCAGCATTAAATATGTATCAAAATATTATGAATTTTACAAATTTTATTATAAACTTAAATTGTTGAGTAATATTTTTTGGCTCTTACATGATATGAAAATTGAAATATAACTAAGACACTTTAAATATACATGTTATTAATAAGTCATTCTCAATTCTAGGTGGTTTTGATGGCACCTCCAATGTGCTGGCTGGCAAATTGTTTAACATTCCCGTTAAGGGTACTCATGCACACGCCTACATCACCAGTTTCAGCAGCGTCGGCGAGCTGAAGACGCGTCTGCTGAAGCACAAGCAAACTGGTAAGTAAAATAACAAAAATCCAAATTAAATAAATATATATATATATATAAATATTTTTGTAATACAGGTGTCATGGAGGATCTGCTGGAGCATGCGATACGTCATCGTCAAATGTTGTCACATGTCCTGGATGTGTCCACGGAGGAGTCAAGTGAGGGGGAATTGGCTGCCATGGTCTCGTATGCCATCGCATTTCCGGACGGATTTATGGCCCTTGTCGATACGTACGATGTTAAGAGGTATTTCGCTTTTAGGCTGATTCTCTCGGAACGGTTTTGGTTGTGTTTTGTTTTTTTCTTCGTTTTTTTCGATTTTTTCTTATCATTTTTCTGTTCAGTATTCTTTGGCGATTTTGTTTTTTGTCGTAATTTTACAACTTTCAAGTATCAATTTGAGAGCACCATTTACAACTACAAAAATAACAACTTGCAGTTTATACTTACCCATATCAGATTTATATATATATATATATAGATATTCTAGTTGTAAATCATGTGTCTCGTCTATCCCTCTAGAAATTGAGTTGTGTTCATTTTGTGCGCTTTTGTTGTGCTTCTTTTGGTAATAATTATTAAATAAGTATTCCCCAACAGCCGAGAAACGGAACAAGTCACACAAGTCTCATACGTACAAACTGATATCAAATCAAGATCTAGTCAGAATCAAAATCAGCTAATAACAAATGGCAGCAACAGCAGCAACAACAGCAGCAACAGCAACAGTATCAGCGGTGGCAGCAACAACGCTCCTCCAACGCCACCTGCCACACCAGGCACAAATGGCCAACTTGCTAACGGGCACAAGACCAATGGGCATTCCGAGCAAATTAATGCCACAAATGGTGTTCAGCTAACGTTAACAGAAAGTGCAACAAGTGTCTCAAGTGCAACAGCTGCAACAGCTGCAACAACTGCAACACCTGTGACTCCAACAATCACTTCAGCCTACCTACCAAAATATGTCGAGAAGTCATTCAGGTAAATGTCACATGCCCCAAGCACCCCCAAAAACAGATTCTTTCTCTTCTCTGCTCCTCGTTTCCCTTCTCTTCCCTTCGTTTCTCTTCTCATGTTGCCATTTACCTCCTTCGTTTCGTCTTATGTTTTCTTGTCTTATTCTCTTACTAACTTCTGCATATCCCTCACATGTTTTTTTTTTGTCGCACATGAGTACCCCTAACTTATATATCATTATCATCTATCAGCTTATGCGCTGTTCCAAAAAAGAAGAATACTAAACTAAACTGCTGTTAAATTCAAAATTATCTGCATCTGTGCAACATATATGAAATATTTTATACATATATATATATATATGTATACATATATATATTCATGCATTGGTCTAAGCCTTGGCTAACGGTATATGCTTAATACTTTGGTCTGCTCTATACATGCAAAACAGGTGATATGCTTTCTTTATCTTTTTCTTATACCTTTCAAATCTACTTTTTTTATTTCCAATTTTATAATTTTTCTTGGAGCCTCCCAGCTGTGCCCAGCATTTACCGCAAAATATTTTTTAAAATGTTATATTATAAAAATGATATAACTTTTAGCTGATCTTTTACTTTAAATAATTTATTAGGGTTTCATTATTGATAGGAATTTATATTAATAACCTTGCAGAGGCTGCTATAATTGAATCGTTAAGTTTGTAATACATTTATCGGGAATTCTGCAACCATATAAAATTTATATATAATATAAAACCGCAATGAATGTGGTTTCCGATTTAAATTCTGGTTTGTAGAATATAAATTTAGATGTACTTGCAAACTTCCTATGGTATTCAATTACGAATATCTAAAATTTATTTAAAAATTTATATATCATGTAAAACCGCAATGAATGTGATTTCCGATTTGGAATCTGGTTTGTAGAATATAAATTTAGATGTACTTGCAAACTTCCTATGGTATTCAATTACGAATATCTAAAATTTATATATCATATAAAACCGCAATGAATGTGCTTTCCGATTTAGAATCTGGTTTGTAGAATATAAATTTAGATGTACTTGCAAACTTTCTATGGTATTCAATTACGAATATCTAAAATTTATTTAAAAATTTATATATCATATAAAACCGCAATGAATGTGATTTCCGATTTAGAATCTGGTTTGTAGAATATAAATTTAGATGTACTTGCAAACTTCCTATGGTATTCAATTACGAATATCTAAAATTTATATATCATATAAAACCGCAATGAATGTGCTTTCCGATTTAGAATCTGGTTTGTAGAATATAAATTTAGATGTACTTGCAAACTTCCTATGGTATTCAATTACGAATATCTAAAATTTATTTAAAAATTTATATATCATATAAAATCGCAATGAATGTGATTTCCGATTTAGAATCTGGTTTGTAGAATATAAATTTAGATGTACTTGCAAACTTCCTATGGTATTCAATTACGAATATCTAAAATTTATTTAAAAATTTATATATCATGTAAAACCGCAATGAATGTGATTTCCGATTTGGAATCTGGTTTGTAGAATATAAATTTAGATGTACTTGCAAACTTCCTATGGTATTCAATTACGAATATCTAAAATTTATATATCATATAAAACCGCAATGAATGTGCTTTCCGATTTAGAATCTGGTTTGTAGAATATAAATTTAGATGTACTTGCAAACTTCCTATGGTATTCAATTACGAATATCTAAAATTTATTTAAAAATTTATATATCATATAAAATCGCAATGAATGTGATTTCCGATTTAGAATCTGGTTTGTAGAATATAAATTTAGATGTACTTGCAAACTTCCTATGGTATTCAATTACGAATATCTAAAATTTATTTAAAAATTTATATATCATGTAAAACCGCAATGAATGTGATTTCCGATTTGGAATCTGGTTTGTAGAATATAAATTTAGATGTACTTGCAAACTTCCTATGGTATTCAATTCGAATATCTAAAATTTATATATCATATAAAACCGCAATGAATGTGCTTTCCGATTTAGAATCTGGTTTGTAGAATATAAATTTAGATGTACTTGCAAACTTTCTATGGTATTCAATTACGAATATCTAAAATTTATTTAAAAATTTATATATCATATAAAATCGCAATGAATGTGATTTCCGATTTGGAATCTGGTTTGTAGAATATAAATTTAGATGTACTTGCAAACTTCCTATGGTATTCAATTACGAATATCTAAAATTTATATATCATATAAAACCGCAATGAATGTGCTTTCCGATTTAGAATCTGGTTTGTAGAATATAAATTTAGATGTACTTGCAAACTTCCTATGGTATTCAATTACGAATATCTAAAATTTATTTAAAAATTTATATATCATATAAAATCGCAATGAATGTGATTTCCGATTTAGAATCTGGTTTGTAGAATATAAATTTAGATGTACTTGCAAACTTCCTATGGTATTCAATTACGAATATCTAAAATTTATATATCATATAAAACCGCAATGAATGTGCTTTCCGATTAGAATCTGGTTTGTAGAATATAAATTTAGATGTACTTGCAAACTTTCTATGGTATTCAATTACGAATATCTAAAATTTATTTAAAAATTTATATATCATATAAAACCGCAATGAATGTGATTTCCGATTTAGAATCTGGTTTGTAGAATATAAATTTAGATGTACTTGCAAACTTCCTATGGTATTCAATTACGAATATCTAAAATTTATATATCATATAAAACCGCAATGAATGTGCTTTCCGATTTAGAATCTGGTTTGTAGAATATAAATTTAGATGTACTTGCAAACTTTCTATGGTATTCAATTACGAATATCTAAAATTTATATAAAAATTTATATATCATATAAAACCGCAATGAATGTGCTTTCCGATTTGGAATCTGGTTTGTAGATTATAAATTTAGATGTACTTGCAAACTTTCTATGGTATTCAATTACGAATATCTAAAATTTATATAAAAATGTCAGGCGTGGAATACTCTGATACCATCTTAGTAAAAATAATTATAATAATCGAATAAATTAAAAAAATAAATAAATTTGTGGTTTTTTTAAATTAATATTTAAATTGAACAGGTAGACTGAATTCTTCTTCTTGTTTTTATCGTAGGCTTAACTAAAATTGTACTTTAAATACCCATTAAAATTGGGAAACTTCCCTACAAATAAGTTATATGATGAGTAGATCTAGCCATGTCCGTCTGTCTCTCTGTTAATAAATATCAGTTAATTATAATAATTTAAAATTTTAATAAGTTAATAATTATCTCAGGCGATTTGTGCCATTTACTGATATCTTTTTTTAAATAATAGTAATAAATAATGATTTTTTTTTTAATTTGCATAAGGTAAATGCTGGCCCATTTAATTCTCTATTTATATTCCTATCTATCAAAGCTTTCAATTTTTCAAATTTTAACTAACCAACTGATTCATTTTTTCATTTTACATTTTCATTTATTTGAAATTTGCTCAGCTGTGTTGCTAAACATTTTCATTTCATTATGATTTGGGATTTAATCGACCTGAAAATGTGACATTTCTAAATTGAAAAATTACCAAACTAAAAAAACAAAATAGGAAAAGAAAAAAAATTACCCCATTTAACACAGTAAAAATGACTTCCCGGCACTATTTTGGAAGAGGTATGTAAAACACATGAAAACAAGAGACACAATTAAACACAATCAAACAATTCACGAATATTCGAAAACACTCAAATACATTCACATAACACTCACACGGATGCCCAATGAATCCTTAACAAATGTTACGAAATGAGAACTGACTTTGAAATAAAACAAAAGAACAAAAAAAATTGAGAAAAAAAATATCATACTGAATCACCCTAATGTTCCATACCTCCTACTGTATACTTAATATATATATGTATTAATGTCTGCTAATATTATTTTCCTTATGTTTCTCGAGCAAAATGTAGCCTTACATTAAATTTTTGTTACCTTTTCCTTTCCTCCATTTGGCAATTGTTGTTGTTATTTAAACACTTTTTTTGTGTGTGTTTATTCTTCTATAACATATTTTTTTTACATATATATATATATATTTTTCTATATATATATCTACTTAGTTTTAAAAATTTATGAAACGTCCGAGAGAGCACACTGCATGGCTTTCAGTAATTGAAGCTTGAGTTGTGTCTCCCAAAAAAAAAACCAAAATCAGATTTTTTAAAAAAATAATTTAGACATAGAATACACCTGGCAAATGCAATTTAATACATATAAAAAAATAACACTGCACCAATTTTTTGTGCTTAGTAGTAAAAAAAAGAAAAAATATTGACTGAAATTTCGATTTGAACAAAAAAAAAACCAATCAAAAACAGCACTTTTTTTGACGTTTTTTTCACACAATTGTTTTCTAATGCACGCTGAAATTGTTCTCTCTTCCCCCCTCCCCCTCTCTCACTCACTCCATGCTCTGCCCGTCTCTTTCTTCAGGAGTGGACTGCTCAATTTTAGCGCTGTGGCATTGGCCTTAAATGATCTGGGCTATTATGCTTTGGGCATCCGCATCGATTCTGGGGATTTGGCCTATTTGTCGTGTTTGGCTCGGGAGGCATTTGAGAAGGTCGCGGAACGTTTTAAGGTGCCCTGGTTCAACAAGCTGACCATTGTCGCCTCCAATGACATCAACGAGGACACCATACTCAGCCTAAACGAGCAGGGACATAAGATCGATTGCTTTGGCATTGGCACGCATTTGGGTGAGTTTCCCAAAAAAATTATCTTTATCTAAAAACTGATTTTAACTCTGCTTTTTAGTGACTTGCCAACGTCAGCCCGCCTTGGGCTGTGTCTACAAGCTGGTGGAGATCAACGGACAGGCGCGCATCAAACTCAGCCAGGATGTGGAGAAGGTGACAATGCCGGGCAACAAGAATGCCTTTCGGCTTTATAGCGCCGATGGACATGCCTTAATCGATTTGCTGCAAAAGGACTCGGAGCTGCCGCCTGCAGTGGGCCAAAAGGTGTTGTGCCGACATCCGTTCCAGGAATCGAAGCGAGCCTATGTGATTCCCTCGCACGTCGAATGCCTCTACAAGATCTACTGGAAGGCGGGCAAAATTTGCCAAATGTTGCCAACTTTGGAACAGGTGCGCGAAAAGGTGCAAATCTCGCTGAAGACGCTGCGCAACGATCACAAACGCACTTTAAATCCAACGCCCTACAAAGTAAGTAAAACTCTAATTTTATACTCTAATTTTTATTAATTAAAAAATATCAATATTCTTCTTTAGGTTTCTGTCAGCGATAATCTGTACAATTTTATCCACGATCTGTGGTTGCAGAATGCACCAATTGGGGAGCTCTCATGATCTATATAAGCAGCCTCAAATTGGCTAAATTCCGCAAAAATAACAACAAATTTTACGACGTCTTTGATTTTTTTTTATTATTTCAATTTGCTGGGCAAAAAACCAAATTTAGAAATTTTCGTATCGTGACAGTTTGACAAGAAAAGAAAGAAACAAAAAAAGTAAATTCAATTTTTTAGCTGGATTAGCTGGATACAAATAATATATATATATATATATATATATATATATATCTATACATATATATGTGTGTGTTAACTTAACTATATAATCTATAATCTAGACATACTCACATCATGTTCAGGAATGTGTCACGTGCCTTACACACACCCACACAAACACACACAAAAAACACAAACACAGACACAAATATCGGTAAATGTAAGCGAATACTTAAGTGCAAAGAGGACGAAATGAGTAAAATCGGTGAGATGTATTTAATATTTTTAGTCATTAAGTGTTGTATGTTGCTAACAAAAAAACAAAAACAAAAGTGAAAACTTAAAACTTATTAAACAAAAACCAATGCGTTTTAAAGTACAAATGTTTTGCTAATTAGTCCAGTTGCATATTTAGGCGGCACAAATCGATGCACAATCACTTAACTATATATATATATATATTTTTCAACTTAGTTATGCTTAATGTATATGTATAATGAATAATATTATCAATCAAGTGTAAATACGTTCAATATTCTATATGTAAAACCAGCAAGCAATACACAATAAACACACACATCACAGTCAACACATTTAAAACACGTTTATTAAATGAGCGCTTAAAAAAATAAAATTGTTATCTTTTTAATGAAAATTCAAAATGATTTTAGCCAGTCAGCCAGGTAATCGGTCCCAGTTCTGCATATTTTTTAAATTAGTTTGGCATTTGCGATCTGTTTATTTTGAATTGCGCGCCATTCAGCTTCTCTCATCACTGGTCACACTTCGATTCAGTTGGCAATCCATCAACAGCTGTGCGTGAGGAGCACAATCAGAACAACTGCAGAGGAATTTCAATTGGGAACAATATCTTCTGGACATCACGTCTATATTATTATAGAAAAATAATAATTATATTTCAGTTTATAAAAATATTCGCAGTAAAAAAGTGCACCTGAAACTCAACTAAATACTTTTTAAAATCAAATAAAGGCGGGCCATGTAGTTGGTGCTTCCTCTTCCATGTGCCAGTCACAGCTCACCGACTGCCAGCTGAGCATACAACTGCACACAAGTTGGCAGCTTACAATGAGTAACTCTCACCCAAAGTGCATTTTGCTTACTGTTTATTGAGTTTTTTCCTACAGCTGTGAAGAAGTTTTACAGTTAATAAGATTTTTCTCACCAAAACTCGAATTAAACATTATTTTCAATAGCTAAAAGCAAAGCAGTAAATTGATTAACAATTTATTGAGAATACTGCGACGTTTGTAAACAATTTTGTAGCAGCTGCTCAACATTTTTGAGGAGGGGGTAAACACAAAAAAAAAAACATATGTCATTTTTAGTATAAATTGATTTTTAACACTTTTCCATTTGGCAGTTTGTATCAAAAATGGAGTCACAACCAAATGTGGATAATGTCGATGACGCAGCGGCTGTTGCACGCAAGGATTTCATGTTGGACCGCTTGAACAAACGTAACAAAGATCGTCAGAACTATTTAGATGTGAAATTGGAGCAGCGCAACAAGGAAACGGTACAAAACGAAGGCGTCGATTACTTTGCCACATGCTTCAATCGGCGTGCGTATGAAATTGAGGAGCGCATCAGTGGGCTGGACAGATGCGGAGATGCTCCACTGCCCGATCTGGGCAAGCATTTCGCGGAGATCACAATGGAAGTACAGGAATTGCAGCGTTATTTAACCACATCGACAATGTTTCTCTCCGATTTCAAGATCAAATCTTGTCAGAATGTGTTGAATACGTTAAGCGGCGCCACAGAAGAGGCACGTCAACGTCTGATGCCCAAGAAGAAGTTTGGTTTTAGCAGCAAGAAAACAACGACGCCGGCTGTGAAACAAAAGTTGCCACAAAAAAAGATAGAAGCCGAGCAACAAAAATCCACATTCAGCTGGACAATTTCGGATCAGCGGCAAAAACACATTGTGCTGAGAGCGGCAGAAGTTGATGGACTCGATATAACCATATCAAATGTGGCAAATTGTCTGGTGGAGCTGCAGGGTCATCCGGGCTCCGTGCAAATCTCAAATGCCACACAATGCACAGTGTTGTCTGGTCCCGTTGCACGTTCCTTTTTTGCAGAGCACTTGGAGCAGTGCACTTTGGCCATTGCCTGTCAACAGTTGCGTTTGCATTCCTCGCAAGCAACGCGCATCTATTTGCATGTCACGTGTCGCGCCATCATCGAGGATTGCCAGCGGATTGAGATCGATGTCTATAATTACGATTATCCACAGTTGGAGGCGGATTATTTGGCATCTGGTCTGAATAAGTCACAGAATAATTACATGGATATTGCCGATTTCAATTGGCTATCGCCCGATACACATTCCCCCAATTGGACGCTGCTCAAGGATCATCCGGCGCCCAATTGGAGTGCTAAGCGTACTCAATTTCTAGAGCGTATTAGCAAGGATGATGATGTTCCATCAACTGTGGTGAAGGATGTGAAGCTCATATAGTATTTACCTCAGCGAAGGAGGGTATTGTTTCCACTGCTCCTCGCCCTACTGCTACCCTTGCTGCTGATGCTGCAGCTTGAGCTGCTTCTGCTGCTTGTGGAGCTGTTTCAGCCACTGTGTGAATAGCTCATAAGTCTATAATCCAATACTCCCCCAAACTGCAAATAAATAGTCCATGTTTATATTCTTGTTTTATGTTATTCTATCCACACCCCACCGCCCACCACACACCACCAACTTGGACACATTTGGCCACAATCAGTGGCTGGCCAAAATAGCCGAATTGCTCATCACTGGCGACTGTCACACAAATTACAGTTACGGTTACGGAAGTCTGAAGACGGCTCATGCAAGTTTCATGTGGCTGCAAATTGGTCTAACCTCAGAGGGAGGCATAAATTAGACATATTTACTCTATATGCTACGAGTATATTTATTTTGTATGCGCTTTTGTGTATTAATATAAATATTGATATAAATTACAATTATGGCAACTGTTAACAACAGTGTACAGCCGGCTGCTATTAACAGCAATCTTAACAGTTTGTTTTTACTACATTACAGCTAAAGTCATAACAGCAAAGTAACAGTTTCCAACTATAGAAGAAAACTTAGCAAGCATTGTTTAACAGCGTTTAAATTTAATGTGCAACTATTATATGAACATGTATATGTATTTGCATAATTCTATATTTTTTTTTTTAAACATGATTAACAATCAGAAAACATTTCGACTTTGAAAATACCAAAAAGACTGCTCTCTTCACCGATCAAGCATTGCGCCAGCTGTTAAGCCCAATAACAACATGCGGCTTTTAACTGCTATTAACAGCAGTGGCTCTCAAACTGTTAACTGCTCGTGCATTGTTTTAGTTACTAATTAAATGTGTTATAACTTAATAATTAGTAATAAAATTAACATATGTATGTGCAAAAACTAATAAAATAATCAAATAGATACAAATTTTTATATATTTTTAATTCTTCACATATCTAATACATATTAATAATTTCAATAAGTGTATTAAATCGTCGACCAGATGCAATTTACAAACATATACATATGTACACATGTCTGTATGTAGGTATTTGTGTGTATGAGTGACTTTTGCTGTCAACAGTGCGGCCGACTGTCAAAATAATTAACGAATTCCAGTTACATGACAAGTATTTTGAAGATGTGTGCATGGGTTGGGTTGGTCAGGAAGGGGGGATAGAACACCGCTGAGACACTGTGGGAAATCGTATTAGCGGGGTAATTGAACTGCAAATTACACAACAGAGTGTAAGTGTGTGTGTGCATGTGTGTGTGTGTAGAGTGAGGTTATGTAATAAGCTGTCAATGTTACAACAGTTGTCATCATTAGCTACATATAGCCACACATACATACACAAACTTGCACACAACTACAGCCATCAACCCAGTGTGTACACACTTTTTTCTTTCTTCTGTAAAACGACAAACGAAAGAATAAGGGCAAAATAGTTTAGCAGGTGTTGAAACTGCTGAGGTTGCGGTTGCCGCAGCTGCAGCAGCCTGAGACAAAAGCTTCGATAACATAGAAAAAAAAGGAAAACATTTGAAACCGGCAATTAAAAGTGTCATCCGGGCTTGGAGCACTGCCTTTGGCTCCTGTTGTTTGCCGGCATATTGCCGGTTTGCATTACTATGGCAATTAAATGCAATGTAAACTTGTTCTACTTGGGAGGGAATGTCTTAAAGCTACTCCGTATTCAGCCCTGATATTGATATAATTTCTTGGGTTAATTTCCGTAGGGATTGATATAAGAGCAAGCAATCAAAAACAAATCCGATTGCTAATGTTTTCCATCAAAAATCCCGTTCAACTGGCATAAAAAGTACCCATTAAAGTCAATATTGATATGATTTAATACAAATTTAAATGTAACAGGCATTTGGTTTAAGAGCGATACTAAACCAACAGAGATCTTATCCTCTCTTTAGTTTTATTGGACCGCATGATCAAAAGCTTTTCCAATTGCGGTATTTTGCTTGTGGAGAATTCGAGGATCTCTTTGATCCGCTCTTTTCATTCCCTTTGCATTAACATACATACATGTAAAGGCATCGATACAATGTTGCTTGTAGTCTACATCAGCAGCAGTAACTATGTAGGCAAAAGTCTATTTTGTTCAGCCATTAATAAATGCGCCAACGGTTAATCCAGTTAAAAGCATACTATTAAATAGCAGTTCAAATTTTAACAGCGTGTGTAAAGTTTCAAGTTATAATTATAAAACCAACTTTTGCAAGCGCTGTTTAATATAGTTTAATATTTAGCAAAATTAATTAACGTGCAGCAGTCAGCGCTGTAGCGTAGGCAACAGAGTGTAAAACATTTATTAACAAATGTGCGAGTGGGATAAAGTTTTGCCTTGCATTTGCCAGCAGGCTTTAATTTTCAGGCATAATCTGCTATTAGTCACACAGAGAGCTTTGCTTGTGGTTGGCAACGCGTGTGCAATTTGCGGTTATCTCATAGACACAGTGCTGCAAGCTTGGCCTTTTTTAAAGTCAACTTTAGCATTCTGTTATATATTATTGGGTGAAAAAATACAATGTCTCATTAATTATTTTTGAAACTGAATACAAAATTTATTTTCTATACATATACTTCAGGCCAAAACTAGTTTTTTTTACTGTCAGCACTGATAGCACAATTCTCTCGCACTGGCAGCACAATTAAGCTGCCAGCAAAGCATGGGTTAATAGGCAACCCCCCGCGTTCAGTTAATATCTAGTCTGGCGACATTGGTAGGACCTTCGACCAGAACCCAGAGAATTTCCATTTTCAGTCGCTCTCTGCATTTTCAATAAGTGCATGCATGTGTGTCTGTGTGTGTTAATGCCGTTAATTATGTTGTGCTTCACAGCTGTATCGCGTTACCAACTGTTGTTCGCAGAAAAAATCATGATCAGCGGGGTTCTGATTTCTAATTTCCGTTTATTCAAATTATCTCGATAAACTATCAAATTTAATTGCTTTAACACATAGTCACATGTGTGTGTGTATGCTAAGCAAATATGTCCGCACATTTGCATAGCTCACAATTATGTTTCTCATTATCGCAGATAATATTCGCAGCATTTGCGATAAGGAAGGGGCTGCTTAACCAACACCTTTACATTAGTATTAACCTTTGTGTGTGAGTGTGGTGCCATTTATCTTACTGCTCAGTCACACACACGCACACATACACTGCACCACAAATTACATTAAGCTTAGCTTTAACGGTTTCAATTACAACTGCCCATTGTCTTCCCCTCCACCACGCTTGTGTAGAGATTTTCAACTTCATCACACTGATGGGCAATATGTGCATGTGGGTGTAGAGAAAACTGATATTTATGTTTGTGTGTGAATTCAACATTAAAGCGAAACTTTGATTCAAGCTTTTAAATTCAAGGATTCATATACAAATATTACATAACAATCATTTTTACGATCTGCTTTAAAAACTTTCGACATATTGATAGCCAAAAAAAAAACAATAACAATAACAAACGGCAAGTGTTGATTAATTACGCGAATTACACAATCATGCAGTGCAATTAAAACGTCAGCGCTGCCGCCCAGTTGGCGGTGAATTTCTTTTTTTTTTGGACATATAACGCCTTTTGCTTCTGTTTGATATATTTTCAGTTCAAATTGCTCTCGGTGAATGTGTGTATGTGTGTGCGTGGCTCAAATTGTAATTAATGATGCAAGACAGACGCTGCGAGCTTTCAACCGCAGTCGTCGGATCTGCCTGGGCGCTACAGAAATCTCAGTAGCTGAGCTTCCGAGCTTTTGTTATAGGCTATCAAGAAGGTTCGAGAGAGGAGAGATGAACAGTGTGTGTTGTTCTTGTTGCTCTCCCCCTCTCAATGTTTGTTTGCTTTAATCATTGACGCGTCGCGCGTTTAAAAAAGCAAACGCGAAAATTTTAACTCTGCAGCTTGTGCGTTTCGCGTAAATAAATGAAAAGTTCGTTTAATTCTCGGCGATTCTTTACGTTGTTGGTGGAGGGGAGGTGGGTTATCGTTTACTTTGGAAATGAAAAATTATGATTACATCAACAATAATCGAAATGCGCTTGTAAGCTACGCGTTCGCCTTGGCTTCATCTCGTTGTTCGTTTTCTTTTCGAGCGTCGTTTTACTTTTTTTTCTCCTTTTTTTTTCGTGTAACATGCACCTATTAAAATGTGCAAATGTGTAGTGTATATTGTGATATGATATGTGATATGTGGCAGGTGAGTGCATCAAATAAGTAATTCTAATAAAATTAGAATTATTTTCTTATCTATATTTAACTTTAAGTGATTTTCAAAGTAAATTAAATCTGCAGTTTAGTTTTACCATCATCACTGCAATTGATGATAGTTTCAGTTATACAGGGTATCGCTAAGTCGATCACTTTGGATAAAAGCACTGTGGTCTTTCTCTTTTTTGTCCTTCCGTTGCTATCTTTTTGCATGAACGCTTTGTTGTTGTTCCCAGTGATGCTGCTGCTGCTGTTCGCCGCTCGTTTTGGCGTTTTCGTTTTCATTGGTTTTTTTTGTTGTTTTTTGGCAATTTTTCTTCGTTGCTTTCGTTTGGTGCGCGCTGCTGACTTGCAATGCTCTTCATGCGTGCAATCGAGTTGGACAGCAGAGTGAGAGGGAGAGCGGGAGAGTGGAGAACGGAAGAATAGAGAGTGTGGGCTGGAGTTGGAGCTTAATGTAAACGTTCAACGTCGCAATACACGCAGGGCAAAGGCAAATGCATTCGCCGCCCAAGAAGTGTTCAGCCAAAAATATTGCAATGCAAAATCGAAAATAAGAAAGACGACAAAACACGCCCCCTTTCCCAACACTGCACAAGCCTATCTCTCTCCAGTTCTCCCTTTCTCTCTTTTCGGTGCGCTGCCATGCATAAATCAGCGTCGTCTGGAAGGACAATGCCAAGCAGACGACACAAAACACAAAAATTTTTTGCCATTCCTTTCTTTTTTTTATCGTCATCGTCTGTTTCTGTCTGTTCTGCATTGCGGTGCTTTCCGTCTGCCGTTATTCGCCAGTGCCTCCACCATCTCCACCCCCGCCATAAATGTTCGCAGTGCATTTGGCATTATGCTTTGCGTATTGTCGCTTTATGAAGTCATCTTGGCGTAACGCGACCAAATTTATGACCAACTTCAACTTCAACTTGAACATTATTTGTGTTCTTATTGCTATGATTGCCATCATAAAAACTGTACCAGAAAAATGCGCAAAAAAGCCAGATAAGCTGTGCATAATCTCTTCCACAATTATGGGGTCAATACAGCACAGCAATATTTATCTTGTTTTTGTAGTTGTCGTTGTAAATGACTATAGAGTTATATCGAACACGGGAAAAAAAAATTGTGTCAATAATCTGTGTCTGGATTACAGCAGCTGTGAAATTAATTAAAATTGAATAAACTGTAACTGCAGCTTTTTAATACTCCATACACATAAATAGTATCATTCGATTGAAATTGAAAAGAGTGTGATTCAGTTTATATTTGGATTTGAATCTAATCTATAGGATGAGCCATGATATTCGCTTTGTGAAACTGAATAGATTTGTTAAAAATGTTTTATTAAATGTCGAAACTATTTCTTTCTTCTTTTTTTATTGCGTCTTCTTCTTTGTTTTTTTTTTAAATGTTAATATTTAAAAGGTAATCTCTTAAGGTGAATGGCACTTGGTAGGGTGACCATGCTATATAAGGTAGGCCGGTACGTTGCTTTTTCTTTTATCATTAATTTCAAACTGAAAAGAGTTAAAAATCAAAAGAATTAATTTAAAGTCATGTTAAAGTTATTTATGAGGATGCTCCTGGGGAGTTTTGTCATCCGTTGGAGTTGCAGAGTACATAATGATTATGCCACAAGGTCCATACTGAGGATGATTCAACCCGAAAACAATGTGTTGCAAGAGCGGCAAGCATTTTCATAGCATACTTAAGCGGGCAGCGAAGCGTTTTTGAAGCACTTGCAGCAATTGTCAGGCCAATTACGTGCCGCAATTATGTCATATGAGCACATAAAACCGGATAGCTGCAACCAGCGGGAAAAATATGGATTAGAGGGGGAGCGGAAAGTGAAGAGCTGGTGTGGGGTGCTTTTTGTGAACGAACCTTTTGGCCATAAAACTCTTAGCTGAGGGACTTAAGGATCAGACCCTCGGTGCCATCAGAGCTGCATTTGCCTGAGTGGATTCGAGAAAGGGGCATGGGCAGTGGAGAGGGAGCGGGTTACTTGGGAGATGGAGTCAGAAAAGCGAGTTCTGCGAACTGGCCCGAAAGTTATCAGCCCTGTTAATTGCTTAACTTTTTCACTTCAACTTTTTTCGGACTAAAGAAACAGCGGCAACAGAAACAGAAACAGAGAAACCGAATCGTTGTCCATTATAGGCGTCGAGGAGCTGAGTGCGGGGAGATCAGTGTGTGGAGAGCTGAGTGGAGGGGTGCGGGTTGCAAGTGGAGATAAAAACCAAAGGGCAAAAAAAAGCATTTTATGGTGCTCAAAGCGAGCTCAAGAGACGAAAATATACCCTTTATGAGAGCTCATTTTGTGGGTGGATGATATTGAAAAGCTGAAGTATGCCTGCATTTTATTTACTGTATGAGAACAGTTAGATGTTTTACAAAATAAGAATGAATAGGACATGACTATATAGACTAGGTGGTTCAGTATTAACAGACTTATATGCACCGACAAGTCAGTCTGTCGCTCAGATCTGTATGATCGGGTATATATATATCAATCTTTTCTCTATAGTAATTTTTTGTGTTTTGATTAACCCATTTATATTGTCTTTTGTTATGCTCGTTTGTTTTTACAAAAAAAATAAACTAATAATTGGATTTCAAAAATTAAACTCGACGACTGTTAAATGTACAGAATGTTGTGGTTAATGGGAAAAGTTAACATTCTGTAGACATTTATTTTAAAATTGTTGATAATGGTATCTGCCTCAAGGCACACGAAATTTTCTTAAAAGTTTTTATTTTAATATAAAGAAATTTTCATGGCTTTTTGTCGAGTCATCCCATCTATTAATTTTATATTATTACAGGGTAAAAAAAAAGGAGAAGATGAAAAGAAAATAAAACAAGAATATGTATAAATATAGCAATGCTGTAAGAGAAACCATGCAAATATGGCGTGGCGTTAAATTCAGAGGCCGTCGCAGGTCGTAGGGATCAAAAGGGGAGAGGGTAGGTCATAAAGTGTTTGCTGAATTTTATTTTGCAAGTTTTTTTTCTTCGTCGTTGGCCCTTTCGAATTTAAATGACAAATGGAGCTGGGCTACTGCAATTGCGAGAGAAGTCATGCCCCGCCCCGGCCCCGACTTGCTGCCTTTGACCCTTGCCCTCTGACAGGGTGCTTATCGCGCGGACATGTCATAACAGAACTGAGCAAAAACAAAAAAAAAAAGAAGAAAACAGGAAAGAGAAAACGAAAAATAAAAAAAAAATGTAATATCGGGCAAGTTACGAAAACTTTGTGCTCTAATCTTGACAGGCAGCCTAAGTAGACTGCCGTCTGTAATTAAGGTTACGGCCAAACTAGAAAGAGATAGACTAACTAACAGAGAGAGGGAGAGAGAGAGAGAGATGGAGAGAGAAAGTAGCATAAAGAACTTAAAAATCAATGCGACACACTAAACTCTCATTACTCATATGGAACGTTACAAATCCTACTGTGCCCCCCACATCTGCCATGCTTCCTCCCCCTCGACCCATCTCGTTCAGGTGGAAGCCATAAAAACCACATAAAAAGCATTTAAAAGTTGGCTAATCTGCAATGGGCCACCGTTTGGCAAAGTTGCCTTAATGTTTTATGGCCCTAACCGCTTTCTGCTTCTTGTTCCTCCTCTCCCTCCTTCTGGCGTTTCCTCTTCGTGTCTTTTTATTGCTGCCCCAGCAAATTGATTAAAAGATCAATGATTATACGCCTTTTAATGGTTCATTGCATTTCATTTAATTTCTAGTTTCGCAATGAGCGGCGATTTGGCAGCTCATTAAAATGAAATCCTCTTTAAAGTGTGAAGTTTGAGTATCTTTCTTTGATTCCATTTTTAAATTAGTGAAACTCTTGGCACAAAGAAATGGCAATTAAGTTTTAAAATTGATTAAAATTGCTTGCTTGGCTATTAAATTAGCGTAGTTCATTTCAGAAAATTTGAGATATTTTAATCTAGTTTTTGTATTATAATTTCAACGTGATATTTCTGATGCTTTAAAAAAGACGTAATTTATATGAATTTGAAAGCAATTATAAATTTTTTATATATGTGTAAATTATAATAATAATAGAAGCAACAAAGGAAAACAAATATTACAATTCTTGTTTATACAGAAAATTTAAGACGATTCTTTTTAAAATAGTAGAATAGCTTTCTTGCTTGTCTTTTACACTTTTTCAATATTATGAGAATTTCTATTTAGGGATCCAAATCAAATCTTATTTACTACAATATATAGCGTAAGAGAAATGTTAAAAATAGAAGGAAAAACAGTTACATAATACATTCTGTATTACAGACAGTTCAAATAAAAACAGAAATTTTTAAACTTTAAAATTTGTATTAATATGATTTCAATAAAGCAGATTGAATTATTTACAAAATGAGCAAAATATGTCAAGCGAAATCAATAAATAAATGTCAAGTGGCATAGGTTTTATAATTAATGCGAATTGGTATAAGTTTAAATGAACAGGTCAGCCCCTCCACCTCCTCCAATTAAAGTGGTCGTACATATAATGATGCTTGCTGAGTATGATTTAACGGTTCAAAGGACGCTTAAGTAGCTTCTGGAAAGACTGCAAACGGCTGTCAAATGCCAAGTGTGGCTGCCTATGAAGCCAGCCAGTCAATGCTCACATAAATAATAAAAAAAATCCGTATAGCGAGCAGACACGGACAGGTAGAAAGATGGACAGACCCCGAGAGAGACTCGAGAAGTTGGATAACAAGTTTTTAGTCGACTCTTGAGTAACGCTCGCTTCAAATGTTACCGCAATGGGGCGTATACTTCATTTATAAATTACACAGGCATTAAATGCGCAGATACTGAACTAATTCAATGTGAGGTGGATAAAGCATCACCTTCCCCAATCCAATTGCAATTGCCATTCCCCTTGCACTCCCCTTTTCCACATTTCCCATTCGCTCTCTGTGCAAATTGATGCGCCTCATAAATCTTCAAGTATGTGAGTGGATGCGTCGACCTCTTCAGGGCTGCTATTTATCATTTAAGGCCACCAACCGACAACTCGTCATTCACTCCGTCAGTCATGCAGTCAGTCCGTCTGTCTGTCAGTCTGTCCATCAGTCAGTCAGTTAGTCGCAGACTCAAATCATTCAGTCAGTTGAGCTATTGCAATTTTGCTACAATTTTTCTTTGAGCGCCGCTGGCCACTTCAACTTTTTATGCCTTGCGAGGGCTGCTTAGCAAATTGATAATTACTGAACTTAAAAACCAAGTAAAAAAATTTTACACTCATTCTAGAAAATGGGAAAAAAGTAAAGCCAATTTGAAAAAATACATTTGAATATTTTTTTAAAATTCATTTTCATATGATATATAAAATATATATATCATATGACAAGATTGATCGTCTTGAATTGTATTATAAAGTAAGAAATTTTCTCAAATATTGCCCTATTTTTAAAAAAAACTATGATTTGGTTAAGAAAAAAATACTTAGAACATTATAAATTTTTTTTATGGGTACGTTAGTAAGAAACAGTAATATATATTAAAGGATTACGATAGATATAGCGAGCTGGATGGAGGATCAAATTATGGGACTAGCTACAAATAAATCGATAATATACGAATAAAGTTTAAATGATTTAACTAGAGTAAGAATTCTTTTACCAAATTATTATTGCTTAAATAGTGATTGACATAAAAATAGAAAACAATTTTAAAACTTCCCTCTGTGAAAAGCTTGGTAATCCGCTTTTATCCTAAGCCTAATTAACAGCCGCCCCAGGAAATAGTATTTTCGAAAGAGTTGCATTTAGGCATATCATTTTCCACAGACAACAGATAACTAGAGAATTGTATTTATTTCTAGAAATTACAATACAAATTATGATTTAAATTAACATAGAATATTGATAAAAGAGAGTCTCAGCACACAAATAATAACACTTAAGTGAAAATTTGATGAAAATAGAAAAGTAAACAATTTAGTTACGCTTTAGCTGTTAAGATGATTGGAGACCTTAAAATGTTTACCAATACACTAAGCTAATCCCGCAAACTCAACGATTGACTCACGTATCGTGTTTACTTAGCGAAAGGATTGCTCAAAATGAAGCCAGATGGGCATTTTGTGGGTGCTGCCGCCAGAAGCAGAGCAGAATCTCTCACACCTGGTCTGTGAGTGTGTGGAGATGTTTTGTGATTTTAATGCCGATTGGCAGACAGTGCTGCATAATGTCCCAGAATGAAATGGAGATAGTAAGATGCGGGAGTGGGCAGGGAGATGTTGAGGCTGAGGCTGAGGCTGTCAGCGTTATCCTGGGCGAGAACTCGTAATGGACTTGGCACTTTGCAACTTAGCCATTGAAAATGTGTGTGTAAGTAGTTTAAATCGCATTCGCCAGGACAACGCAACGAGGACTACACACAGCCTGGATGCTTACACTTGAATAAATACCAGCAGGATGAAGAACACCAGCAGAAGCAGCAGCAGCAAAAGCAGCAGCATCTGAAGCTGAAGCAGCTGTGGCACAGCCGGATGATGATGACGATGGCGTTATTCTCCTCATCCTCATTCCCATCTTTGTCGGCATTCCAATTGCAAATAAATAAGAATAAGAAAGCGCTGCAAGGATAATGCCCAGCGACAAGGACAACGTGCACAAAGTTATCAAGGAGTGGGCAAGGATGTCTTAAACCTCATCCAAGGATGAGTTTTAAGTTTCTTCGTAATAAAATTGCATCCGCAGGACTTGCGAAAGAGGAGTGCAAAAATGAAGAGCAGATGCTTATCACCAACTATAGCTAAGATGGAGGAGGATGGAAGGGGGAGGAGCCAGTAGCAGACTTGCTACAACTTGCCGTACACTGATTGAAGCGACACCTGCTTCTTCTTATTTTTCGGGCAGGTGTCAAGAAATGACAAATGCCAGCACATTTACACACTGTGTGGTGGGTTGTGCTGGGCTGTGGTGAGTTGTGCTACTCATTACTTGTTGTCATGTTGAGATAAGGTTACCATTTTACGTTACGTAAGGCAAAACGGAAAAAAACACGAAGAGAAAAACGTTAAACGTGGGTGGGAGAAAACTCTCATTAACCAGTGCGTCTAGTCTAGTCTACAGATTGGTTGTCTTTAAGCAAATCTCTACACTGTGTGTGAGGGAGTGTGAGTGTGTATGTGATGTATGACTGTCATTTTTATGTGTATGAGATAAGCTTGGCTAACAAGCGAAGCGTTTACTGGCAACTGGCTTACTTACACTTGCCATATGAAAACTGAGAGTAGCAACAGTAACAGCTTTCTATCCCCCACTCTCGCCCACCCTCTCTTTCCCACACTCTCTCTTCCACTCCCTTGCTCCCCCGCACTACCCAGTATTTGTCCACATAGCGATATAGTCGCTTCCAGTTGTGTTCATGTATACATGTGTAGCTCTATATTTTTGATACCCTATAGTTTTACAAAAGATTAGATGGGGTGGCAATAGTGACGATGTCAGTTCTTCAACTTCATAGAATGCATAGAAACATATATACATTTCATAGAAGTTATGTTCCGTTTGCGTTTAAGTAATGTGGATTTTTGGTTTTAGACCTGCCTTTAAATGTTCATCATTTAAATTCTGTTAATTGTTCAGTTCCGGCTTCATGTTCTGACTTGTTTTCAAATCTTTTTAAAAAGTGTCTTTCAATAAAAAAATTATTATTAAAATCATAGCGTTTTTTAATTATAATTTTGACTATTTATTCACTTAAAAATTACAACCATCTTAAGATTCCAGATTAAGATTCAAGAGTTTTGAAAACTTATAAATTTAAAATGTTATTTATTTGTGATAATAATTAAACTAATATTATTTTATATTTCTTTTTACTATCTAATATATTTAAATCATCATTTTTATTAATTAATATGGTGTTGTATAAAAATTCTTAGTTAATAATTTATATCATACTTATATAACGCATAATAAAAAGTAAAATTAATATTATAACCATCATTTAAACATCCTGATGGTCTTTAATAATAATATACAGCTTTGCTATAGTCTTCATTTTTGTACAGGGTATCTGCTACTCGCTTAACTCCAATTGGACTTGTTGAATTTAATTATTGCTCATGTAATATGTTATGCGAAAGCAGTTAGCGAGAGTTTTCCAATGGGTCTGCTTAACAATTGTTGCTTAATTAACTATTAAAATGTGTTTGGCATAATACATTTCCCTGCAAGTGGATGTAATGGAAAATCTAATTTAAAATGGTTTCCAGTTATTATGTAAAATAAAATAAGGCAAAATGCAATATAAAACCAATTTTATTCCTTCAATAAATTTCAATATGTTACTCCTTGAAATTCAGATACTTTTAAACATAATTTCCAGCCAGGCTGTCAAACCGAATCATTCGTTTCTATTAAAGTCAATGAACTGGTTTCATTTTTTTTGGTATTGTAAGTCGTTATAGTATTTATTAATTATGGAACTAGGTCTTAGAAAATGTGAAATTTCGGCATCAATACATATTCTGAATTACAATCGATAAAGTTTTTTGTCATTCGTTTGAAATTCAAATTTAGGTTGATATTTAACATTACTTTAATAATTAATGCTTTTGATTAGAGCATTTTATAGTCGATCAGTTTCTGACCAAGCTCAACTTTTCTGTGTGCGAAAAAAAAGTTTGCCAAAGCAAAACTGTTGCTAAATGGTTTATGCACACATAAAAAATTGAAAAAAAAATATATTCCGCTTATATGGAGAAACAGTAAAATAAAAAACCATATACAACGAAGTGTACAAGCATGGGGGTGGGTATGGGAGGGGGCTGGTTGTGTAGGGAGTGTATGAAATAAATGTAACATGTAATGATTGCAAAAGTTACAAAACGTAAAT
Source organism: Drosophila dives (assembly GCA_035042365.1). Taxonomy (NCBI): domain Eukaryota; kingdom Metazoa; phylum Arthropoda; class Insecta; order Diptera; family Drosophilidae; genus Drosophila; species Drosophila dives. Next base: position 5,988,429 of record JAWNLJ010000357.1, on the reverse strand, counting down.
TAAGTTGAACGAATGAGCGAATGAAGAGTTTGAAGCAGGCAGCAGGCAACATGCAGTAAATATAAACCACCGAGGAGTCACTCTGTGGCAACATACCCACTAAACCCGCCCACTGCCACCTACCACCTCCCACCTTCCTTGTGCACACATATATATATCCGCAACGAGGGAGCCTCATGTTGTTTGCAATGTTGTTTTGCTACTTTTATGCAAGGAACAGTAAGTCGGAGCAGGAGCAAACTGTTTGCACAACTATGAAATTAACTGCTTATTAAGGCAACAGAGGGACAGGGTGGGGAGGGGTGGCTGGTTGTGCTTGACTTGACTTGGCTTGCGGTGAAGGCGAAGGCGAAGGCGACTGACTACTTCAAGTCGTCGAGTGAAAGTTTCTGCCAAATGGCATGGAAAATGTTGCGCGAGATATGAGAGCCCGGCATCATTAATTATTTTCCTCATTAGCGTTGGCGATGTGTGACTGCGAGTGTGTGTGCGAGTGTGTGACAAAGAGTTTGCCAGAGTCAACAACAGCTGCCTTCAAATGTGCGCCATGTGATCAAATAAATCAACTTAATGTGGCCTCGACTATTAAATACCATTACCCAAAAAGGCCTACAGCTATTTTAAAATTTAACTAATTGCGCTCGACTCGTGCCTCTAACTCATTCAGTTAAATATATATAAAGTCCTTAACTCTTTTTGAGATGTAAGCAGTTTATGTAACTGTCCACATTTTATTGCCTGACTGTAAATTGATTTATTTAAAATGGAATTTAGCTAGTTTTACATGGTAGTAAGCTCAGAAAATTATACGGAAATTATTATATTATGTATTTGATAAGATCTGTGATATTAAATTATATGTTGCCCATAAAAGTGTGCTACAAATATTTAAAAACAATTTATTCGCAAGTGGAATGTTGAAAAGATTACAAGATTTTAGGGAATTAGTCTAAAAATTGTTAATAGCTCGAAACTTAGAAAGTTTGTAAAGAGAGACATGTAAAATAGGGGTAATGAACAAATGAATAATGGTCAAATTTAGCACAGTTAAGCGAGCTGAAGAAATTGATACATCAATAAGAATGCAAATAAAACATTCTTAAGGAAAAATATTTATAGCTCGTCGTTTATTTTTTATTACTTGCTTATTGGATGCTTATTTTGCCAAGCTGAGAATACACAATATACCCATCGCAAATTATTGATAGATGGCATAAAGTGCTTTTAAAACTATTTGAATGCGCAACTGAAGCGCGCAGCGCGTGTCAAAAGCAGCAAATGCGGCAAAATTGTGCAAAAAGATTGCGCTGACAAAAGGATACAAATAAACATAGCCCCTCGCACTCTCCTTATCTATCTCTCTCTTTCTCCCTCTCTCGCTCTCTCTCACTGTTTGGGTATAACAGGAATTGCAACAGCAAGAAGTAGAGCAAGTGTTGCAATTGCAACTGCACCATCAACATCAGTTTCAAATTCAAATGCAAAACTTCAACTCCATCTGGTGTCGTTGTCACGTAGCAAGAAACAAGCAAGAAGAGAAATAAGAAAAGGAGAAGGAGAAGTAAAGTGCCGTTCAAAGTCAAATCTATACAATGGGTGGAAATGGCTTGAAATGTGTGCTTAAACATTTTATTTATCACGCAAAATGTTCGCAATGCACACCATCTATCTTATACATGCTTTCCACACACATACTTTTCATGTCTTTTTGTGTGCTGTGTTTGTGTCTGCATAGCCAAAAAGTATGCAAGCGTTTTAGCATACCCTGTAAAACGCAAAATGGGTATACACTATGCAAACCTCTGCAAACGGAACGTTTATTTAAAGTATAAAATAAAGCTGCTGTGGTTAATAATTTTTTTTAAATATACTCAATAATAATAAAAATATTTAAATATATTTCTTAAATATATAAGATCAGGCTGATTGCTTATAGCTATATTCTCTGGTAATCATTTATTCTGGAGCCATCAATTTAAACTTGTCCTGACTAAATTAGTTTTGATATTAATATTCTTTTAAACTGAACAGATCGTATATATTTTACATTCAGCAGAGCTCTACTAATATTCCATAAATCATAAGTTTTTAAACTCAGACATAAGAATTGGTTAACTTTTTGCAATACATTTTCATTCTGATTTTTTTTACCAAAAATTATTTTTTGACATCAATTAGAAATAATAAATTTGATAAAAATTAAGCCATTTGATAGATGTGGCTGATTCTATAAAAATTGATCTATTCAATAGATAATAATCGATACAAAATTCCTTAATCAATATTAAGCGATAAACAGATTAAATGCCATTTCTTCTATAAAGGATATATCATTGTCGATCAGCATTAGCTAGGTTTTTTATTTTTCCTAGTGCTGGTCGCCAAATATGTATGCAGACAGCGCACATTGAAAGTTTTCAATGATTTCGAGTCGCATTTATCGCAATTGTCTGCATTTTTACACATTTTCGTGATATGCACTGCGAATTGTTATTTTTATTTATTTATTTTATTTTTTTTCTTCCATGTGTTGTTTTTGGGGATTGTAATCGTAACTACTTTGAGTTAGCCAAACTTTAACTTCTTGTAAATAAAAAAGATTGAAATGGTAACTTCTTGAAGTTAGGCAAACCTAAACTTTTGTGCAAATAAATTTGAGAATTGAAGTTTCAAGTTTTGATTCTTTCCAACCAGCACCTTTTGAGAGTATAATTTGAACTTGTTATTCGTGGTAAAATCACTTTCCAGTTTTCAAGGAAGGATTATACTAGAGGACAAATTATGATTAATATGGTATGGGTTTT